>OX452969.1:0-1250000 GCA_949699065.1 Metalampra italica
CTAACCTAACCTAACCTAACCTAACCTAACCTAACCTAACCTAACCTAACCTAACCTAACCTAACCTAACCTAACCTAACCTAACCTAACCTCTAACCTAACCTAACCTAACCTAACCTAACCTAACCTAACCTAACCTAACCTAACCTAACCTAACCTAACCTAACCTAACCTAACCTAACCTAACCTAACCTAACCTAACCTAACCTAACCTAACCTAACCTAACCTAACCTAACCTAACCTAACCTAACCTAACCTAACCTAACCTAACCTAACCTAACCTAACCTAACCTAACCTAACCTAACCTAACCTAACCTAACCTAACCTAACCTAACCTAACCTAACCTAACCTAACCTAACCTAACCTAACCTAACCTAACCTAACCTAACCTAACCTAACCTAACCTAACCTAACCTAACCTAACCTAACCTAACCTAACCTAACCTAACCTAACCTAACCTAACCTAACCTAACCTAACCTAACCTAACCTAACCTAACCTAACCTAACCTAACCTAACCTAACCTAACCTAACCTAACCTAACCTAACCTAACCTAACCTAACCTAACCTAACCTAACCTAACCTAACCTAACCTAACCTAACCTAACCTAACCTAACCTAACCTAACCTAACCTAACCTAACCTAACCTAACCTAACCTAACCTAACCTAACCTAACCTAACCTAACCTAACCTAACCTAACCTAACCTAACCTAACCTAACCTAACCTAACCTAACCTAACCTAACCTAACCTAACCTAACCTAACCTAACCTAACCTAACCTAACCTAACCTAACCTAACCTAACCTAACCTAACCTAACCTAACCTAACCTAACCTAACCTAACCTAACCTAACCTAACCTAACCTAACCTAACCTAACCTAACCTAACCTAACCTAACCTAACCTAACCTAACCTAACCTAACCTAACCTAACCTAACCTAACCTAACCTAACCTAACCTAACCTAACCTAACCTAACCTAACCTAACCTAACCTAACCTAACCTAACCTAACCTAACCTAACCTAACCTAACCTAACCTAACCTAACCTAACCTAACCTAACCTAACCTAACCTAACCTAACCTAACCTAACCTAACCTAACCTAACCTAACCTAACCTAACCTAACCTAACCTAACCTAACCTAACCTAACCTAACCTAACCTAACCTAACCTAACCTAACCTAACCTAACCTAACCTAACCTAACCTAACCTAACCTAACCTAACCTAACCTAACCTAACCTAACCTAACCTAACCTAACCTAACCTAACCTAACCTAACCTAACCTAACCTAACCTAACCTAACCTAACCTAACCTAACCTAACCTAACCTAACCTAACCTAACCTAACCTAACCTAACCTAACCTAACCTAACCTAACCTAACCTAACCTAACCTAACCTAACCTAACCTAACCTAACCTAACCTAACCTAACCTAACCTAACCTAACCTAACCTAACCTAACCTAACCTAACCTAACCTAACCTAACCTAACCTAACCTAACCTAACCTAACCTAACCTAACCTAACCTAACCTAACCTAACCTAACCTAACCTAACCTAACCTAACCTAACCTAACCTAACCTAACCTAACCTAACCTAACCTAACCTAACCTAACCTAACCTAACCTAACCTAACCTAACCTAACCTAACCTAACCTAACCTAACCTAACCTAACCTAACCTAACCTAACCTAACCTAACCTAACCTAACCTAACCTAACCTAACCTAACCTAACCTAACCTAACCTAACCTAACCTAACCTAACCTAACCTAACCTAACCTAACCTAACCTAACCTAACCTAACCTAACCTAACCTAACCTAACCTAACCTAACCTAACCTAACCTAACCTAACCTAACCTAACCTAACCTAACCTAACCTAACCTAACCTAACCTAACCTAACCTAACCTAACCTAACCTAACCTAACCTAACCTAACCTAACCTAACCTAACCTAACCTAACCTAACCTAACCTAACCTAACCTAACCTAACCTAACCTAACCTAACCTAACCTAACCTAACCTAACCTAACCTAACCTAACCTAACCTAACCTAACCTAACCTAACCTAACCTAACCTAACCTAACCTAACCTAACCTAACCTAACCTAACCTAACCTAACCTAACCTAACCTAACCTAACCTAACCTAACCTAACCTAACCTAACCTAACCTAACCTAACCTAACCTAACCTAACCTAACCTAACCTAACCTAACCTAACCTAACCTAACCTAACCTAACCTAACCTAACCTAACCTAACCTAACCTAACCTAACCTAACCTAACCTAACCTAACCTAACCTAACCTAACCTAACCTAACCTAACCTAACCTAACCTAACCTAACCTAACCTAACCTAACCTAACCTAACCTAACCTAACCTAACCTAACCTAACCTAACCTAACCTAACCTAACCTAACCTAACCTAACCTAACCTAACCTAACCTAACCTAACCTAACCTAACCTAACCTAACCTAACCTAACCTAACCTAACCTAACCTAACCTAACCTAACCTAACCTAACCTAACCTAACCTAACCTAACCTAACCTAACCTAACCTAACCTAACCTAACCTAACCTAACCTAACCTAACCTAACCTAACCTAACCTAACCTAACCTAACCTAACCTAACCTAACCTAACCTAACCTAACCTAACCTAACCTAACCTAACCTAACCTAACCTAACCTAACCTAACCTAACCTAACCTAACCTAACCTAACCTAACCTAACCTAACCTAACCTAACCTAACCTAACCTAACCTAACCTAACCTAACCTAACCTAACCTAACCTAACCTAACCTAACCTAACCTAACCTAACCTAACCTAACCTAACCTAACCTAACCTAACCTAACCTAACCTAACCTAACCTAACCTAACCTAACCTAACCTAACCTAACCTAACCTAACCTAACCTAACCTAACCTAACCTAACCTAACCTAACCTAACCTAACCTAACCTAACCTAACCTAACCTAACCTAACCTAACCTAACCTAACCTAACCTAACCTAACCTAACCTAACCTAACCTAACCTAACCTAACCTAACCTAACCTAACCTAACCTAACCTAACCTAACCTAACCTAACCTAACCTAACCTAACCTAACCTAACCTAACCTAACCTAACCTAACCTAACCTAACCTAACCTAACCTAACCTAACCTAACCTAACCTAACCTAACCTAACCTAACCTAACCTAACCTAACCTAACCTAACCTAACCTAACCTAACCTAACCTAACCTAACCTAACCTAACCTAACCTAACCTAACCTAACCTAACCTAACCTAACCTAACCTAACCTAACCTAACCTAACCTAACCTAACCTAACCTAACCTAACCTAACCTAACCTAACCTAACCTAACCTAACCTAACCTAACCTAACCTAACCTAACCTAACCTAACCTAACCTAACCTAACCTAACCTAACCTAACCTAACCTAACCTAACCTAACCTAACCTAACCTAACCTAACCTAACCTAACCTAACCTAACCTAACCTAACCTAACCTAACCTAACCTAACCTAACCTAACCTAACCTAACCTAACCTAACCTAACCTAACCTAACCTAACCTAACCTAACCTAACCTAACCTAACCTAACCTAACCTAACCTAACCTAACCTAACCTAACCTAACCTAACCTAACCTAACCTAACCTAACCTAACCTAACCTAACCTAACCTAACCTAACCTAACCTAACCTAACCTAACCTAACCTAACCTAACCTAACCTAACCTAACCTAACCTAACCTAACCTAACCTAACCTAACCTAACCTAACCTAACCTAACCTAACCTAACCTAACCTAACCTAACCTAACCTAACCTAACCTAACCTAACCTAACCTAACCTAACCTAACCTAACCTAACCTAACCTAACCTAACCTAACCTAACCTAACCTAACCTAACCTAACCTAACCTAACCTAACCTAACCTAACCTAACCTAACCTAACCTAACCTAACCTAACCTAACCTAACCTAACCTAACCTAACCTAACCTAACCTAACCTAACCTAACCTAACCTAACCTAACCTAACCTAACCTAACCTAACCTAACCTAACCTAACCTAACCTAACCTAACCTAACCTAACCTAACCTAACCTAACCTAACCTAACCTAACCTAACCTAACCTAACCTAACCTAACCTAACCTAACCTAACCTAACCTAACCTAACCTAACCTAACCTAACCTAACCTAACCTAACCTAACCTAACCTAACCTAACCTAACCTAACCTAACCTAACCTAACCTAACCTAACCTAACCTAACCTAACCTAACCTAACCTAACCTAACCTAACCTAACCTAACCTAACCTAACCTAACCTAACCTAACCTAACCTAACCTAACCTAACCTAACCTAACCTAACCTAACCTAACCTAACCTAACCTAACCTAACCTAACCTAACCTAACCTAACCTAACCTAACCTAACCTAACCTAACCTAACCTAACCTAACCTAACCTAACCTAACCTAACCTAACCTAACCTAACCTAACCTAACCTAACCTAACCTAACCTAACCTAACCTAACCTAACCTAACCTAACCTAACCTAACCTAACCTAACCTAACCTAACCTAACCTAACCTAACCTAACCTAACCTAACCTAACCTAACCTAACCTAACCTAACCTAACCTAACCTAACCTAACCTAACCTAACCTAACCTAACCTAACCTAACCTAACCTAACCTAACCTAACCTAACCTAACCTAACCTAACCTAACCTAACCTAACCTAACCTAACCTAACCTAACCTAACCTAACCTAACCTAACCTAACCTAACCTAACCTAACCTAACCTAACCTAACCTAACCTAACCTAACCTAACCTAACCTAACCTAACCTAACCTAACCTAACCTAACCTAACCTAACCTAACCTAACCTAACCTAACCTAACCTAACCTAACCTAACCTAACCTAACCTAACCTAACCTAACCTAACCTAACCTAACCTAACCTAACCTAACCTAACCTAACCTAACCTAACCTAACCTAACCTAACCTAACCTAACCTAACCTAACCTAACCTAACCTAACCTAACCTAACCTAACCTAACCTAACCTAACCTAACCTAACCTAACCTAACCTAACCTAACCTAACCTAACCTAACCTAACCTAACCTAACCTAACCTAACCTAACCTAACCTAACCTAACCTAACCTAACCTAACCTAACCTAACCTAACCTAACCTAACCTAACCTAACCTAACCTAACCTAACCTAACCTAACCTAACCTAACCTAACCTAACCTAACCTAACCTAACCTAACCTAACCTAACCTAACCTAACCTAACCTAACCTAACCTAACCTAACCTAACCTAACCTAACCTAACCTAACCTAACCTAACCTAACCTAACCTAACCTAACCTAACCTAACCTAACCTAACCTAACCTAACCTAACCTAACCTAACCTAACCTAACCTAACCTAACCTAACCTAACCTAACCTAACCTAACCTAACCTAACCTAACCTAACCTAACCTAACCTAACCTAACCTAACCTAACCTAACCTAACCTAACCTAACCTAACCTAACCTAACCTAACCTAACCTAACCTAACCTAACCTAACCTAACCTAACCTAACCTAACCTAACCTAACCTAACCTAACCTAACCTAACCTAACCTAACCTAACCTAACCTAACCTAACCTAACCTAACCTAACCTAACCTAACCTAACCTAACCTAACCTAACCTAACCTAACCTAACCTAACCTAACCTAACCTAACCTAACCTAACCTAACCTAACCTAACCTAACCTAACCTAACCTAACCTAACCTAACCTAACCTAACCTAACCTAACCTAACCTAACCTAACCTAACCTAACCTAACCTAACCTAACCTAACCTAACCTAACCTAACCTAACCTAACCTAACCTAACCTAACCTAACCTAACCTAACCTAACCTAACCTAACCTAACCTAACCTAACCTAACCTAACCTAACCTAACCTAACCTAACCTAACCTAACCTAACCTAACCTAACCTAACCTAACCTAACCTAACCTAACCTAACCTAACCTAACCTAACCTAACCTAACCTAACCTAACCTAACCTAACCTAACCTAACCTAACCTAACCTAACCTAACCTAACCTAACCTAACCTAACCTAACCTAACCTAACCTAACCTAACCTAACCTAACCTAACCTAACCTAACCTAACCTAACCTAACCTAACCTAACCTAACCTAACCTAACCTAACCTAACCTAACCTAACCTAACCTAACCTAACCTAACCTAACCTAACCTAACCTAACCTAACCTAACCTAACCTAACCTAACCTAACCTAACCTAACCTAACCTAACCTAACCTAACCTAACCTAACCTAACCTAACCTAACCTAACCTAACCTAACCTAACCTAACCTAACCTAACCTAACCTAACCTAACCTAACCTAACCTAACCTAACCTAACCTAACCTAACCTAACCTAACCTAACCTAACCTAACCTAACCTAACCTAACCTAACCTAACCTAACCTAACCTAACCTAACCTAACCTAACCTAACCTAACCTAACCTAACCTAACCTAACCTAACCTAACCTAACCTAACCTAACCTAACCTAACCTAACCTAACCTAACCTAACCTAACCTAACCTAACCTAACCTAACCTAACCTAACCTAACCTAACCTAACCTAACCTAACCTAACCTAACCTAACCTAACCTAACCTAACCTAACCTAACCTAACCTAACCTAACCTAACCTAACCTAACCCCAGTCACGTTCCGACCGTTGACGCGCCCGGATCATTTTTACAACTGCTCCACGCTCAAAAATTCAAAAAAGTGGGAAAAAGTGCTCCGATTTCCTTATATTGTACATCAAAAGACGCGGAAAAGTGACGCCCATCCGCTGGAGTGCAGTGCGGCAAGGCGCCGATATTTTCCGGGAAGTTATTCCCGGAAAACACAAAGTTATACACGTGTTTGTGAATTTTAAAAGTGTTTTTGGCGTGCGGCGCTGGTTTTACCGCGCTGCCCCCTACATTTTCTACTGCTGTTTTGTCGGCCTCAACGAGGCCTACAATCTGACACCACTCCGAGGACCGGGGGACCACGCCTTCGGGAGATATTGGGATTTTTCCCAAAAACACACGTGGTCCTAACCTCTTCGACTTCGTGAAGGAGTGGAGATAGAAGATCGGCGTCAAGGGAGGAGTTGTTCGCCCTGGAGCTGGGACTACTACGCAGCTTACAGAAAAATTTTTCGACTACTGTAAGCAAAGTTATTTAATATTAAATGCTGAAACTTTGATACCTTTTATCTCGAGATCAAGATCGACGACGTATATTTTTTAAAGACTTTCCCGTTGCGCGCTAGGGCGCCCAAGTGACTTATTAATATTTCAAAATTTTTTGTGTGTGTATTTTCGGAAAAATCGGAGAAAAACTATAATTTTAGGTTTTTTAGGTTATTTTAGTACTTAGATTTAACTTTTTTATATCCTTTGTATTTGTCATTATAGAGCCTTATTTTACGGATTTTTGGACACCTAGATTATATTTTTCCGATTTTTCCTCGCGGAGATATTGATTTTCTAACATTTTTTATCGATATATTGGAAAATACCAATAAATAAATATTTTTGACACTAGGAACAGGTTTCCTATCTGTATTTACCCTGGGCCAGCCCAAAACTGTGGGCCTCTAGCTCACCCAGGGCCAGATTTGATATTTTGGGCCCTGTTGGGCCCTAATTTCCATATTGCAGTAAATTTTTAAAAGTGTCATATCTCCGCTATTTTTTGCCGTAGGAAACTGCAGTTTCCACAGATATTTATATTTTTGAGTGTATTTTCGGATTTTTGAAAAAATTTTCAATTTAGAGACTCTTCAAAATTATTTCCTAAAACTAGTCTTAATAGACAGCAGAAGTCAGGCTGATATCAGCACTTCTTTTTCCGCCTCGATCCGACCCCTAGGGACCGAGATATCCGCGTTTTAAGACTGACTTTGACAGTTGGGCGGCCATCTTGGGAAAGTTTGACCGCCCACAACTCGGGACCCAGCCACCGCTGGAGACCGGGGTTTCCACAAGCGGGCTCGAGGAGCTCCCGGGAATCGGGTCGGGGCAATAAATTTACAAAAAAGTCAAAAAATTTTGAAAATTTTTTCAAAAAATTTTGAGTCTTGTTCTGTGCTGTATCCGGTAGAGCTGGTCAGGCGGACCACGGCAGAGAAGATCCCGTCCTTCTGCGGCCCCTGGAAGTCGAGATATCGCCAATCAAACATCAAGTTTGACAGTTCGGCCGCCATTTTGGAAATTTTAAATTTAAGATATCTCGACAACCGGAGGCCGTAGGGGGTCGCGGTTTTCACCAACAACTACGGCGGGACCCCGGGCTTCTTTTAAGCTTAGAGTGGGACGGATTGGGGCCCCCAAAAAGTGGGACCCCATTTTTGTATCCACCGGATAGAGCACACTACAGGCAACCAAACGAGTCCAACCGCGGAGTTCTAGGACCACCGGGAGCGGAGTTATTCGAAAGGGCCCCGTTGGGACCTTTTGGGCCCAAAATTTTTAAACTACTATAACTCCTGAACCCCGGCAGCTAGAGCTTCGAGCTTGGGCTCGTTTGACAGGGCTCACGAAGGCCTTCCTCCTGAGCCTACAAAAAATTTCAAAAATACCCTCATTTCAAAAAAGATTTGTAACTTTTTTGTTTATTATCACAATTAAATAGGGTAAAGCTTATTGGGCTTAGAACACGTGCTACAGACGGTGTGCATGTATTGCACAACATTTTTAAACCAATAGTTGATATTGCGACTATTAGTAATAGTTTTAAGACATAGATTTAAGGACCTGTCACTGGCTGACAAAAAATATATTACTATTTTATTTTGTACTTACCTGTTGACTCTGGAACACAGTAGATCGCCGACAAACTGCAACTGCACCTGAAAAATAAAAATAAATTATAAAAACATTATAACAAATCTGAAAAACTATCAAAATAACTGCTAAAATACTCTAGGACATTTACCTTCATACCTTTCTACAGTACCTTTTGACTACGGACGCGAAACTCGACAGGGTTCTCGAACAGCAGGTGGACCTACCTTATCTGGAATAAGGATATATTTATTATTTACAACTTTACTTACCTAGTTAAAACAAATTTTAAAAAATTTTTACAAATTTTTTAATTTACGTCATTTTACAAATTAATATTAAGACAAATTGACGCCAACCTCTGACAATATGTTTCGAACTCCAGCAAAAAGAGAGGACGCAAACAAAACAGTGACCCTTGACTCAAACGTACGGCGTAGTATAGGAGAATGGGAAGGAATGCTGATACCCCTCGAGCGGGTGGAAACAGCCCCAGAGTTAGAAGCGGCAACCTCCGTACCATCAGGAGCACTCCCTGAGACAGCAATGGCGGCCCCTGGGTCAGCAGGAGCAGCCTTAGAGACAGTAGGAGACGCCACCGGGTCTGTAGGAATAATCGTCGAGATAGAAGGAGTGGCCTCAGAACCGGAGGAAGCAGTCCGGGAGACGGCAGGAGCAACTCTCAACCCAACACCGAAACCAAGGCCCAAACCTAGGAAATCTCTAGACCTACTAAAAAGTCCGAAGCAGACAGGGCCAAGATATTACAGTAGGATGTCGGAAGCAAGGGCCTGCTATAATAAGGGGAAAAATAGCATAAACAGTGGTAGAAACGTAAAAAGGGAGATAATGGCCGACGTAAATGCCACGCTAGACCGCCTATTCGAAATAATAAAAGACGCCGAGGCAGAAAATGCCCAAATAAAAAAGACTCAGAATAGGGACCAAGGGATGCCAGAGAAAAGAAATCTGGCGGCCGCACCCCCGCACGCCCCCCCAAGCTCCAAAAAAGAAGAAGGCGAATTGCAAAGATGCCTAAAAGAACACAGCAAATTAATAAAGGAAAACAACCAACAGATGGAAGGGCTCAAGAAAATGCTGAAGACGTTGGAGGCATCTACGCACGCAGAGGGAAGGGCCGAAGTAACAGACCAACACGCAACGGCCATAAAAGAGAACAGCAAAAAACTAGACGAACTGCAAGAGGTGCTCGCAAGAGACCAAGAGAGGAGGAAAGCGACCACATATGCCGAAATAGCGGCAGGACCACCTAGAAGGCAGACCCAAGTCTCAGCGGTCATGCATTCAATTGCAGTTACGTCGAAAGACGAAAACGAAACGGGAGAACAGGTTTTCGAACATATAAGACGAACAATAAATGCCAAAGAGGAAGGGGTAAGAATAGACAAAATTAGAAAAGCTAGAGACAGGAAAGTAATAGTGGGATGTAGGACGAAAGAGGAAATAGCGAAGGTGAAAGATAGGATAAAGGCTGGGGGACGGCTAAGTGTAGAAGAGATAAAGAACAAGGACCCACTTATCATCCTCTACGGTGTCCTACAACACAACTCCGACGAGGACATAGTAAAGGCCATAAGGGCCCAAAATAAACATCTGTTAAGGGATGTAAGTGAGGAAGACGACAGAATAGAAGTGAAATTTCGAAGAAGGGCTAGAAATGTGCATACAGCCCACATAGTACTCAAGGTGTCCCCCGTCATCTGGGGACGATTAACAGAAGCGGGCGCTGTCCACATCGATGTACAGAGGGTCAGGGTAGAAGACCAGTCCCCTCTAGTACAGTGCTCGCTCTGCCTCGGGTATGGGCACGGGAGGAAATTCTGCACACAAACCGTCCCCAAATGCAGCCACTGTGGAGGCCCTCATATGAGGACAGAATGCGCAGATTGGCTCGCGGACGCTCCTCCCACCTGCTGTAACTGCGTACAGGCAAAGCTCGACCAAAGAGAGCACAATGCCTTCAGCCAGGAATGCGCGGTGAGGCGGAAGTGGGACGCGCTGGCGCGAGCCACGATAGCGTACTGCTAAGGGCAGCCAAGCAGACTCAAGACAAGGAAACAGAGCCCCTCCAAAGAAGCCCTACCAAGTAGTGCAAGCAAACCTGCAAAAAAAGGAACTCGCCACCTACGAGCTTATGGTAGAAGCAGAGAAGAGAAAAGTGGCCTTTGCGCTGCTCCAGGAGCCATATGTTGGCGGGTCAAAGTCAATGAAAACATACAGAGGAGCGAGGATTTTCCAGAGCACTAGCCAAGGAGACGGGATAGTGAAAGCAGCCATAGCTGTCTTTGACGCGGACTTAGACGTAGTGCTATACCCAAAACTCACTACAAATAACATCGTTGTAGTGAGGATCCGAACTAGTGCCTGGGAAATCGCCGCGGTCTCATTCTACTTTGAGAAAGACCAACCCATAGAGCCATACCTGGAGCGGCTCAAAGAGATCCAACGAAATCTTGGTACCACAAGGCTAATCATAGGTGGCGATACAAACGCGAAGAATACTTGGTGGGGCAGCAATAAGCTGGACCATAGGGGAAAAGAGATGGCCGGTACTCTAGAGGAGATGAGCCTGCAGGTGCTAAATCGAGGAGAAACGCCCACATTTGACACCATCAGAGGCGGAAAGAGATATATGAGCTACGTGGATGTGACAGCCTGCACGGAGGAAATGCTTAGCCTGGTGGATGATTGGAGAGTCGTCGAGGATCTAACTAGTTCGGACCACAACGGGATAACATTAAAAATTAGACTAACTAAAGCTAAGGGAATGGACATAGAACGGACAACAAGACTATTCAATACAAAAAATGCAAACTGGAGCTTGTTTCATGAGAAACTAGCCCAGCTTCAATTAGATCAAAACATAAATAAAACAGAAGTAGATAAAATTGGAAATAGAGAAGAATTAGAACACCTAGTAAATAAATATATAGATACCATAGTCCAAACTTGCCATAACACACTACCTAAAAAGAAAAGTAATCAAAAACTAAACTCACCATGGTGGTCCGAAGAACTCACGAAGCTGAAGAAAGAGGTCGCCACCAGGCGACGCAGAATCCGATGTGCAGCACCGATCCGAAGACAGAGTGTAGTCGATGAGTACCTGCAGGCAAAGAAGAAGTATGAGGAAGAGGCTAAGAAAGCCCAGATAGAGAGCTGGAAGAGCTTTTGCGGAAAACAGGATAAAGAGGGGCTCTGGGAAGGAATTTATAGAGTAATAGGAAGGACGACGAAAAGGCAAGAGGACCTCCCCCTAGTGGCAAACGGGAAAGAAATGGATCCGAAGGAGTCGGCCAAACTGTTAGCTGAGACGTTCTACCCGGAGGACCTAGAGAATGAGGACAACGCGGACCACCAGCAGATTAGGAGAATAGCTGAATCAGTAACCGAAGATCATGGTGAACATGACCCAAAGTTTACTTTGGAAGAGCTAAAATCTGCGGTGGGAAGCTTCAATCCGAAAAAGGCTCCGGGTATCGACGGACTCACCTCTGACATCTGTAGCCAGGTGATTGGGAAAGAACCGGAACTGTTTCTCGCGATTGCAAATAGGTGTCTGGAACTAGGATACTTCCCCATTATCTGGAAGAGGGCCACAGTAGTAGTACTGAGAAAACCAGCTAAGGAGGATTATACAAGCCCAAAATCATACAGACCGATCGGCCTTCTTCCAGTGATGGGGAAGATACTAGAAAAGATGGTGGTTGCTAGAATGAAGTGGCACCTACTTCCTAAAATGAGTACTCGGCAGTACGGGTTCATGCCTCAAAAGAGCACCGAGGACTCCCTCTATGACCTAATGAAGTACATTCAAGGAAAATTAAAACAGACCAAACTGGTAGTAATGATATCATTGGACATAGAGGGAGCCTTCGATAGTGCATGGTGGCCCGCCATCAAAACACGCTTAGCCGAGGAAAATTGCCCCCCTAACATAAGGGAGGTAATAAATAACTATCTCTCAGATAGGGAAGTGAGTGTCCGATACGCTGGACAGGAGTATAGGAAGCAGACGACCAAGGGATGTGTCCAGGGCTCGATTGGCGGCCCTATTCTCTGGAACTTGCTCCTCGACACACTATTAAAAAGCCTAGAGAAAAGGGGAGACTACAGCCAGGCGTTTGCGGATGACGTGGTGCTGATCTTTGATGGCGACACAGCACTCGAGGTACAAAGGAAAGCCAATGCCGCGCTCACCCACGTTCAGGGGTGGGGTGTCAGAAACAAACTAAAGTTCGCTCCACACAAAACAAATGCTATGATACTGACCCGGAAGTTAAAGTACGACACACCACACCTGAGCATGGGGGGGATCGAGATTGGCATGTCCAAAGAAATCAAGCTCCTCGGTCTCACAATCGACGAGAAATTAACATTCAACGCACACACCGCAAACGTCTGCAGAAAGGCACTGAACATATATAAGCAGTTAGCTAGGGCCGCCAAAATCAGCTGGGGACTTCATCCTGAGGTGATACGGCTGATATACGAGGCCACCGTGGTACCTGTTATATCGTATGCGGCCAGCGTCTGGGCACCAGCCACCGAGAAACTGGGAGTTAGAAAGCAGCTGAACGCGGTCCAACGGGGGTTTGCTCAAAAATTATGTCGAGCTTATCGCACAGTATCGCTAAACTCTGCACTAGTGTTGGCTGGGATACTGCCTCTCGATATTAGAGTACGTGAGGCAGCCGCCATATACGAAGCAAAGAGAGGAGTACCCCAGCCAATGCTGGCAGACAGGGAAGTGGAAAGACGAGTAATATATGCGGAGACTCCCCACCCCGCCGGGCATATGGGTCTGGAGTTCGAATGCCTGGAGGACAGACAGCAGGTTGAAAGCCACAACTGCCAGGCAGTAAAGATCTTCACCGATGGCAGCAAGATAGAAGGCAAAGTTGGAGCGGCACTATCTATTTGGAACGATAATACTGAAATTAAGACCACGAAATTAAAGCTTTCAACCTACTGCACTGTCTACCAGGCCGAACTACTGGCCATATGCGTGGCAACAAGGGAGATACTAAAACGCCCCGAAGTAACTTACGGCATATATAGTGACTCGCGTTCAGCTCTACAGACAATAACCAACCAAAGTTCCCTCCACCCCCTAGCAGTAGAATCAAGAGCCAATATCAAAATCAGTAAGAGCCAAGGGAAGGAAACTTCATTATTTTGGATAAAGGCTCACGCGGGGCTGGAGGGCAACGAAAGGGCGGATCAACTGGCGAAAGACGCTGCCCAAAACAGCAAGAAAAAACCAGATTACGACTTGTGCCCGATCTCATTCATCAAGCGACAAACTCGCTTGCAGTCGCTTGATGAATGGAATCAGAGGTATAAATCTGGAGAAACAGCAGCAGTTACGAAAATGTTCTTCCCAGACGCGGTGACCTCGTATAAAGTCGTGAGAAGCCTCAAACCAGCGGGGGTTACTACCCAATTGCTGACAGGGCACGGTGGGTTCTCCGAATACTTGAACAGGTTCAAGTGTAAGGAGGACCCATCGTGCATCTGTGAGCCCGGTGTAAAGGAAACGGTGGAACACCTGCTTTTTGAGTGCCCTGTGTCAGGTAGGGAAAGATTTGACCTGGAACAGGAACTGGACGCAGAGTTAAAGGCAGACAGTGTTCACGAGTTAATAGCAGACAAGTACAAAATAGATAAGTTACTTAAATATAGCCTAAAAATTGTAAATAAAGCCATACAAAGAAATAAATAGCAAAAGAAAAATATGTTGATAGTATATAGTGAATATATATTAGAACAGCATAAAGTTGATTAGATAAAAATAGTATAAAGTAAGAATAGGTATATTTATGTGATAAGTATCTACGAAATGGAAAAAATGCAAAAAACAAATATTGCTAAAATTAAAACTAGATGTATAAAGTCAAATATAGTATAAGAAAATATGTTGATTTGTATATAATGAATATATATAAGAACAACATAAATAGCACTGTATAAAAATAGTATAGATAGAAAGCAACTGATAAATACTAGTAATGTGTTCACAACTGCAAAAACATAACACCACCTGAAAAAGAAATGTATTAGAATAAGAAAAATGTAATAGAATATAAGAAAAGAAAAAAGAAAGAAAAAGAAAGAAAAGAAAAAGAAATAAAGAAAGATTGCACCTTTATTTTCCCGACTGACTGGCAGACCTAACAGAACCCACTGATACTGACAATTGATAGAAAAAGACTCTGACTATGTTAGAGGTTGCAGAAAAAAAAAAAAAAAAAAAAAAAAAAAAAAAAAAAAAAAAAAAAAACCTAACCTAACCTAACCTAACCTAACCTAACCTAACCTAACCTAACCTAACCTAACCTAACCTAACCTAACCTAACCTAACCTAACCTAACCTAACCTAACCTAACCTAACCTAACCTAACCTAACCTAACCTAACCTAACCTAACCTAACCTAACCTAACCTAACCTAACCTAACCTAACCTAACCTAACCTAACCTAACCTAACCTAACCTAACCTAACCTAACCTAACCTAACCTAACCTAACCTAACCTAACCTAACCTAACCTAACCTAACCTAACCTAACCTAACCTAACCTAACCTAACCTAACCTAACCTAACCTAACCTAACCTAACCTAACCTAACCTAACCTAACCTAACCTAACCTAACCTAACCTAACCTAACCTAACCTAACCTAACCTAACCTAACCTAACCTAACCTAACCTAACCTAACCTAACCTAACCTAACCTAACCTAACCTAACCTAACCTAACCTAACCTAACCTAACCTAACCTAACCTAACCTAACCTAACCTAACCTAACCTAACCTAACCTAACCTAACCTAACCTAACCTAACCTAACCTAACCTAACCTAACCTAACCTAACCTAACCTAACCTAACCTAACCTAACCTAACCTAACCTAACCTAACCTAACCTAACCTAACCTAACCTAACCTAACCTAACCTAACCTAACCTAACCTAACCTAACCTAACCTAACCTAACCTAACCTAACCTAACCTAACCTAACCTAACCTAACCTAACCTAACCTAACCTAACCTAACCTAACCTAACCTAACCTAACCTAACCTAACCTAACCTAACCTAACCTAACCTAACCTAACCTAACCTAACCTAACCTAACCTAACCTAACCTAACCTAACCTAACCTAACCTAACCTAACCTAACCTAACCTAACCTAACCTAACCTAACCTAACCTAACCTAACCTAACCTAACCTAACCTAACCTAACCTAACCTAACCTAACCTAACCTAACCTAACCTAACCTAACCTAACCTAACCTAACCTAACCTAACCTAACCTAACCTAACCTAACCTAACCTAACCTAACCTAACCTAACCTAACCTAACCTAACCTAACCTAACCTAACCTAACCTAACCTAACCTAACCTAACCTAACCTAACCTAACCTAACCTAACCTAACCTAACCTAACCTAACCTAACCTAACCTAACCTAACCTAACCTAACCTAACCTAACCTAACCTAACCTAACCTAACCTAACCTAACCTAACCTAACCTAACCTAACCTAACCTAACCTAACCTAACCTAACCTAACCTAACCTAACCTAACCTAACCTAACCTAACCTAACCTAACCTAACCTAACCTAACCTAACCTAACCTAACCTAACCTAACCCAACCCGAAGAAGGCTCCGGGAGAAGATGGACTCACAGCCGACATCTGTAACCAGGTGATACGCAGGGAGCCGGAGCTGTTCCTCGCCATCGTGAATAGGTGCCTCCAATTGAAACACTTTCCCATAATCTGGAAGAAGGCCACGGTAGTGGTCCTTAGGAAGCCAGGAAAAGAAAATTATACGAGCCCTAAATCATATAGACCCATAGGACTTCTTCCGGTTATGGGAAAAATCCTAGAAAAAATGGTAGTTGGAAGGCTAAAATGGCATTTACTTCCCAAGATGAGCACCCGACAATATGGGTTTATGCCACAAAGAAGCACCGAGGACTCCCTCTATGATCTGGTGAAATACATTCGTAGCAAAATAAACCAGAAGAAACTGGTAACAATGATATCACTGGACATAGAGGGAGCCTTTGATAGCGCTTGGTGGCCCGCAATTAAAACACGACTTATCGAAGAAAAGTGCCCCACCAACATAAGAGATATAATAAACAGCTATCTATCGGACAGGGAGGTAAATGTCAGATACGCCGGAGAAGAATACAGTAAGAAAACCAACAAAGGATGTGTGCAGGGATCGATTGGAGGCCCTATTTTGTGGAACCTGCTCCTGGACAGCCTGTTGAAGAGCCTAGAACAGCGAGGAGATTACTGTCAGGCCTTTGCAGACGATGTGGTTTTAATCTTCGATGGAGACACAGCACTGGAGGTGCAGAGACAGGCCAATGCCGCCCTCTCTCATGTTCGGGAGTGGGGTGTCAAACACAAATTAAAATTCGCACCGCACAAAACCAAAGCAATGACTTTAACGCGGAAACTGAAGTACGACACACCACTGCTGAGCATGGGGGGGGTCGACATTGGCATGTCAGAGGAGATAAAAGTCTTAGGTCTCACAATAGACAACAAGTTGACCTTTAATGCCCACACTGCCGGGGTCTGCAAAAAGGCTATAAACATTTACAAACAGCTGTCCAAGGCTGCCAAAGTCAGCTGGGGACTCCACCCCGAAGTCATACGAATGATATACCAAGCCACGGTAGTACCGGTCATCTCGTACGCGGCCAGCGCATGGGCACCTGCCACCAAAAAATTAGGAGTACAAAAACAGTTGAAAGTAGTACAGAGAGGTTTTGCGCAAAAACTATGTAAAGCATACCGAACAGTCTCACTCAATGCAGCGCTGGTACTGACAGGAATACTGCCTCTTGACCTCAGAATACAAGAGGCAGCCGCCTTGTATGAGGCCAAGAGAGGGGTGCCCCAACCAGTGCTAGCGGACAGAGAAGTAGAAAAAAGAACAAAGTACGCGGAAACCCCACACCCGGCCGAGCATATGAGCCTGGAGTTCAAGTGTTTGGAGAACGAGGAACAAGTAGAGATCCATAACAACCAAGCAATAAGGATTTTTACAGACGGTAGTAAAATTGACGATAAAGTCGGAGCTGCATTGTCCATATGGAACAATGCAGCCGAGATAAAAGCCACCAAATTAAAACTGACAAATTATTGCACCGTCTACCAGGCCGAACTCCTGGCCATATGTGAGGCAACAAAAGAAATTTTGAAAAGGAAGGAAACAACTTTCGGCATCTACAGCGACTCACGCTCTGCCCTACAAACAGTTACAAACAACAGCTCCCTCCATCCCCTGGCAGCAGAGGCCAGAAGAAACATAAAGATAAGTAAGAATCAGAAAAAGGAAGTCTCCCTATTCTGGATAAAAGCCCATGAGGGGATGGAAGGAAATGAGCGCGCAGACCAGCTGGCAAAGGAAGCGGCGCAAAATAGCAAAAGAAAACCAGATTACGACGCCTGCCCGGCTTCGTTCATCAAGCGGAAAATACGCGCAGACTCGCTTGATGAATGGAACCGGAGATATAAACTGGAAGACACAGCCGAAGTAACAAAAATGTTTCTCCCCGATGCCGTGGTAGCCTATAAAATCGTTAAAAAACTAAACCCGACCGGAACAATGACTCAAGTAATGACAGGGCATGGTGGGTTCTCCGAGTACTTAAGCCGGTTTAAGTGCAAGGAGAGCCCATCATGCATCTGCGAACCCGAAGCCAAGGAAACAGTGGAACATGTCCTCTTTGAGTGTCCGGTGTTTGGACTAGACAGATACGAGATAGAACAAGAACTAAGCGTAGAATTGGATAAAAGCAATATGTATAGATTAATATTGGAAGATAGATATAGAGATAAGATATTAAATTACTGTATAAAAATAGCAACTAAAGTAATAAATAGAAATAAGTAGTTAGATAAGTTATGTGGAATATATATATATGATATATATAAATTACCGACATAAATAAATGTATATGTTGAAAAAAAAGAAATAGAGAAACAGTTAAGCTATCATGCAAAAAACACCAATGTAATAGATATATAAGAATATTAAACTAACAACTAGAAGTAATCATAACCCTGTATTAGAATAAACAAAATGTAATAGAAATAAAGAGAAAAGAAAAGAGTGGTGGTGGGAAGAAAAAAGGTGGTGGGCACTTGGCAGATAAGAACTAGATCTAGTAAAAATGGTAAGCCTCCCGATAAAGACCGGAGGCCCCATTCCCAAAAACAGAGTATGGATAAATAAAAATAAAAAAGATGAAATCCTTGTACGGTGGAAAATGTCTTTGCCTTATGGTAGAGGAAAAACACAGTACAAACAAAAAAAAAAAAAAAAAAAAAAAAAAAAAACCTAACCTAACCTAACCTAACCTAACCTAACCTAACCTAACCTAACCTAACCTAACCTAACCTAACCTAACCTAACCTAACCTAACCTAACCTAACCTAACCTAACCTAACCTAACCTAACCTAACCTAACCTAACCTAACCTAACCTAACCTAACCTAACCTAACCTAACCTAACCTAACCTAACCTAACCTAACCTAACCTAACCTAACCTAACCTAACCTAACCTAACCTAACCTAACCTAACCTAACCTAACCTAACCTAACCTAACCTAACCTAACCTAACCTAACCTAACCTAACCTAACCTAACCTAACCTAACCTAACCTAACCTAACCTAACCTAACCTAACCTAACCTAACCTAACCTAACCTAACCTAACCTAACCTAACCTAACCTAACCTAACCTAACCTAACCTAACCTAACCTAACCTAACCTAACCTAACCTAACCTAACCTAACCTAACCTAACCTAACCTAACCTAACCTAACCTAACCTAACCTAACCTAACCTAACCTAACCTAACCTAACCTAACCTAACCTAACCTAACCTAACCTAACCTAACCTAACCTAACCTAACCTAACCTAACCTAACCTAACCTAACCTAACCTAACCTAACCTAACCTAACCTAACCTAACCTAACCTAACCTAACCTAACCTAACCTAACCTAACCTAACCTAACCTAACCTAACCTAACCTAACCTAACCTAACCTAACCTAACCTAACCTAACCTAACCTAACCTAACCTAACCTAACCTAACCTAACCTAACCTAACCTAACCTAACCTTTTTTTTTTTTTTTTTTTTTTTTTTTACGTGTGGAAATGCTTTTTACGCATACCCGACCTTCTCGGGGGGAAAGGCCGGGTTATGTGGGACTCTCACCCTCAGATACGGAGGGGCCTACCCACTAAAACCACACGGTGGCCATCCCGGCGCATTAATGGAGTGGCTCCGAGCATGCCTTTAGGGCCTTGCCTCCGGAGCCACTCCGCGCCCGCCGCTTTACAGCGGCTCACCTCGGGGGGGAGTGCTTCCTCCCCCCAGCACCCTCGCGGTGCTGCAGCAGCACGAGGCCACCCCGTGCTGCCGCCCTCCTCGGGGTCGCGTCAGATGTTATGGGCGACTGAGGCCCCCGCCTCAGCCGCCCGCGGCCCCGACGACCCCTTTTAGTCGGCTTGTACGACAGGCAGGGGATACCGTGGCTGTATTCCTCGCCCCAGCCCACAGGGCCCTCGGGCGCTTACGGCGGCTGCGTACTTGCGTACACCCGCCGTCTACGCCCAACCCTCCGTCTGCGCATCAGAGGGGCGGAGGCATCCTCCTCCCTTGCCCGCTCCGCCGTCTCCTTCTGCGTCATCACCTCCTCGCAGAAGGAGACCATCGCCTTCCAGGACCTCTCGCTGTCGACCATAGATTTGACTACGGTCGGCAGCGAGAGATCCGCCCCCACGGCCGCGACCAGGCGCGCCCGCGGCTCTGCCCACGCAGGGCACACAGCGAGCGTGTGCTCCGCCGTGTCTTCCTCACAGCCGCAGCTGTGACATTCTGGGGTGGGCTCCCTCCCCGCCACACCGCACAGGTACCTCCCGAAACAACCATGCCCCGAGAGGACCTGCACGAGGTGGAAGGTGAGAGCCCCAGGTCTTTCGTCGACCCATCTTTTGAGGACGGGTCGGACGGCTACGATCGTCCGAAGGCCCGCACCCGGCTCCTCCAGACGATCTCTCCACTTCCGGAGGAGCACCTCGCGGGAGGTTTCCCTCCACCGCCTTATCTCCTCCGGATGTGGACGTTCTCCTCGGGCCCGCGACTCCGAGACCCGCTGGTATACTTCCGCCAGCACCTCGGCCTCCAGCTCCCAGGGCGGAGTGCCGGCCAGCACACACGCTGCCTCGCACGATATGGTGCGGTACCCCCTCACAAGCCTGACCGCCATGACCCGCTGCGGCCTCCGCAGCAAGGTCCTGTTGTGGGCGTTCAAGGCATCCACCCAGATGGGGGCCCCGTAGAGGGCCATCGAACGCACCACCCCCGCGTACAAGCGGCGGCAGCCCGCACCCGGGTTGCCGACGTTGGGGAGAAGACGGCTCAGCGCGCCGGCGGCTCCGACGAGTTTCGGAGCCAGGCGCGCAAAGTGCGCCTTAAAATTCCACCGGCTGTCGAGGACGACGCCTAGGTACCGCATCGTCGACTCGACCCCGATGGAAGTTCCACCCACCACCAAGTGGGATCCGGCCGGTGGCGCCCTCCGAGGCCCGTGGAAACACAGAGCCTCAGACTTGTTTAGCGCCACCTCCAGCCCTAGCCGGCGGATCCTGGCCACTACTTGCGCCACACCAGCCGTAGCCAGTATGGCAGCCCTCCGGTATGTGCTGTCACAAGCCGTCACGAGCGTGTCGTCAGCGTAACAAGTCACGCTGACGCCCGGCAGGTTTCGCCCGCGCAGCACCCAGTCGAAACCGATGTTCCACAGGAGCGGTCCGAGGACCGATCCCTGTGGAACACCGCACGACATCGCTCGGCTCCGCCACTCACTCTGCGCCGGGTATGTGACGGTCCTCTCGGAGAGATAGGCCGCCACCACCCGGCGCAGGTACCCCGGCACGCCGTGGAACCTCAGCGCCTCCTTTATGGTGTCCCAGGGCAGGGTATTGAAGGCGTTGGCGATGTCCAGAGACACCGCCAAGACGACCTCCCCTCGGGACACCGCGTCCTCCGCCAGGGCCCTCACCCGCGCGATCGCGTCGATGGTGGACCTGCCCTGACGGAAGCCGAACTGACACTCGCTGAGGTTCGGCCCTTCCTCCTCCAGATGTTTGACGAGGCGGGCGGCTACAACGCGCTCAAAGAGCTTGCCCACCTCGTCGAGCAGGACGATCGGCCGGTACGCCGAAGGCGAATCAGCCGGGCGTCCCTCCTTCTTCAGCAGGACCAGCTTTCCCGTCTTCCACCTGCGGGGGAACTGGCCCTGTTCCAGGCACGCGCTGAACATCGCCCTCACCCTCGGTTCGAGGGGCCCGAGCATTTGTACCAAAGCACGGCCGGGGATGCCGTCAAGTCCCGGGGCGGTGTTGCTTTTGCTCTGAAGCCGCAGCACCGCCGCCTTCAGCTCACCCTCAGTCACCTCGGGCGCGCTAACTTCCTCGTCCCGTTCTGCCAACGCCGCCATTAGCGGAGGGACGTGGGCAGTCCTGTCCGGAAACAGGACATCTACCACGCGATCCAGGATTTGGGGCTGGAGACTCTGCGTCACGGGGGGAGCCCAGGGGCGAAGCTTGCGCCTCACCATCCTGTACGGCCTCCCCCATGGATCGTTGTTAAGGGTCTCCAGCATCTCCTCCTCCGCCAACGACTTGGCGTTGGCTATGGCCACCTTAAAAGTTTTTGTACGCTCCTTGTAGGTAGCGTACAACAGCGCCTCCTCAGCCTCGTCTCTCTGCCGTCGCCTTCGGTATCTGGTGATCCGACGTCTCGCCACCACGCACTCCGCGCGGAGCTGTGCGAGTTCGTCGGACCACCAGTACACGGAGCGCCTGGGCGGGGCCGGCCTGGCGCGGGGCATGGCCGCGTCGCAGACATGCGACATGGCCACCCCGAGCCACTCCGACTCACGCTCCACTTCGACGGGGCCCTCCGGCGGATCTTCCCAGGCCTGGACCAGTGCCGCCTCGTACAGAAGTTCGCGGTCAAGGCGCTTTAGCCTCCACCGCGGTCCTTCGCTTTCCTGGGATCGGCTGGGACCACTTGGGGCCACTGGGGATGCAGCGACATCAAATCGAATATATCGGTGGTCCGACAGCGTCACCGCATCCTCCAGCACTTCCCAGTCCTGGACACGGCGCGCCAGGGCAGCGTTCGCGAACGTGACGTCCACGATTGAGCTGCCCTGTTGCCGCACGCACGTGGGGACCGATCCACGGTTGAGCACCGCCAGTCCGATCTCCACAGCCCACTCCTCGAGCGCTTCACCAAAAGGGTCTGTCGCCGGACATCCCCACACCATAGACTTGGCGTTGAGATCCCCGGCGACAATCACGTTGGTGGGTGAACTCTGGCCAATCAGAGCCCCGACTTCGACCAAGAACTGTTCAAATTCCGCCAAGGTCCGATTTGGTGAGAAATACACCCCAACCACCATCATATTTCCCACGTATGCCGCGACGAAACCTCGACCTCTCGTCACCCTTTCCAGGGGAAGTCCGGACTGGGTGATTATGGCCACCAAGCCCTCGCGATCCCCCGCCCAGTTGTCTCTGGGCGGGACAAAGTAGGGCTCGGCGACCACTGCCACCTGTATCAATCGCTCCGCCATGCTCTGAAACAAAAGGTCCTGAGCATTGGCGCAGTGATTGATATTCCCCTGTATAAACCTGATGTCCATTAATTACCGATGTCCATCAGGTTCTCCTCGGCCTGGGCTGCAGGGATGCTAGTCGCAGGGCAGTCGAGCTGCGAGGAGACCCTGAGGCCATCGCCGCCCTTTTTGACTCCCTTCCCGTGTTTGGGTTGGGTGACGGCACATGCTTTGCCGCCCACCCTATGCCCCGCTGGTTTGCCTGCAGCCGCACACACGGTGCAGTGCGGATCGGCCACGCAACCGCCGGCCTTGTGACCAGGCTTGCCACAACGGTAGCAGTGGTCGCTCCTGTCAACCTCTGCGGCGCAATTCGCTCTGACGTGCCCCGTCTCGAGGCAGCGATAACACCGCAGAGGCTTGGTCTCAAGCAGTTTTACCTGCGCCGAGACCCACCCGACCAGAAGACGACCACCCTCTGCCACCTTTCTGGCGGCAGCGACCGGGCATTTCACCCAAATTGTACCGAGACCGGTGAAACCCTGGCGAATTACGCCGGGCTTCACCTGATCTGCGGCGCACCCACCGGCCTTCGCAACCGCATCGACAACCTCGTCGGGAGTCACCGAGTCGTCCAGCCCCGAAATGCGCATTTCTGCACACTTCGTGGGTCTGGAGACTCGGATGTTGCTCTCACCTATTACCTCCCGCAGCGCTTTAGCCAGGGAGTCGGCTTTATCACCACTGGTGGCTCCTGGCACCTGCAGGATCCGCGCACCAGTGGCCGCCATGGTGACTCGCATTCCCGGGGGGATGCCGAGGTCCTCGAGCTTTATCTTGCTCTTAGCCTCAGCGATCACCTGCCCGTACGTCAGGCCCTTCTCCGCGGCTTCCGGCTGTAGTGTAATGACTACAGCCGTCGTCCGGGGCTGGCGGGGCTTATGGGCCTTCTTTTTATGTTGGCTCTGCGACTGCGTTTGCGCAACTTTCCCCGTCTTTTTCTTAGGTTTCTTCCCTCCCGCCACCTTCCAGGCCTCACCCGTGCGGGCGGGCGGCGGGGGGTCTGGGCGAGGCTCAGTCTCCTCAGGGGACTTGTTTTCTGTCTTCTTCTTCCTGCCTCTCTTCTTCCGCCCCTGTTGGTCGGGAACGGGAGGTGGGGGTGCGTCATGCGCGAGTCCTGCCTCCTGGGCGGAGCCTTGCGTCATCTCCTTCTTTTTGTCTCCAGCCAGTGGTGGCCGCATGCGTTTGGCCGGCAGGAGCCTGTCCTCTAGAGACTCCAGACGCGCACCAACCATGGTCCCCACTTGGACCATGATGGAGCGCGTCAGCTCCTGCACGTCCAGGGCTGGCTGCTCATCCCCCGTTTGTTGTGCCAGCCTGTTTACTGGCATTATCCTGGGTTGCGGCAGCGGAGGGAACTCTTCCAAGTCCATGGAGGGGGAGCGACTATCCTCCAAAGTAATTCCCCTGCGAACCGTCGCCAATTCGGACCTTAGCTGGACAAACTCCTTGCGGAGTTCGTCCAGCTCTGTCTGCAGGCGCGTGTTGCTGGCCTGCAAACGCGCCGTCTCCTCGGTTGTCGTGCGCGTGTGTAGCACTTTCACTGCGTTCTTTATGGACGCTACAGCTTCTTTGAGGGCACGTTGGTAAGTACCCTTCAGGTTGCTGGATTTTCTCGAGACCAGTGAAACAGTCTCGAGAGCATCCAGCACCTGTTTGTTGAGAGCGGCGGCAGTGCCACCATCCTCAGTCATCTCCGGTGGTTGTACAGAGGCCGCCGCACAGTCGACGCGAGCCTCGCGAGTTTTGCGTGCTCGCGCAGCCTGCGCAGCCACCTCCTTTTCGGCCTCGATTTGCAGAGACTCCCTTTCTGCCTTCATATATTCGGACCTGGCCTTAGCCAGTCCTACGTATTCGCCGGTGGTAGCTGGGCGTCCTCTCCCTCGTCGGGTTGGTGAAGCGCCCTCTTCCTCGCTAGACGGCTCAGACAAGCTGAGCTGTCTCTTTACTCCGGACTTCCACAGCCGGCCCGACAGCGACGAGACGGTCTCCAGACTTGCGTCCGAATCTCCCGTCTCGTCGTCGCCGCTCTTCTCTATGTCCATGTTGATGGAGTCATTGCTTAAGCGGGACAGTACCACCACGGCGCGCTTCTCCAACGCGCCTGATACTCCCGTCTCATCCATGTTTGAGTCGACCTCCGAGCGCATCGACATCACCCGCGCCGCTCTGGGCGCTGGTGAGGGCGAAGCCCCCGTCGTCAGACTCGCGTCTCCCTCCTTAGAGCGCGGGCGCAATGCGCCCACGGAGTGTGAATTGCCCCCCCCAGAATACGAGGGGCAGGACGCCGCCGAAGCGACGCCGTGGGATTCTCCAGCCTCGGAGAGACTGGTACCCACCTGGGGTAGTTGTTTTTCGTTCGCACTCATGGGTGTGGCTGTAACCCTACCACAGGCTCTCTTTTTTTAGGGGTGAGTTCCCCTTAGGAATGGGAGTGGGATTGGGATAGGACAGGACAGGATTAAAGGATTGGGAAGGGAAGGATAGGAGGAATGAGGGAAGGGGGGAAAGACGCAGTAATGGCTGAACAACCCATCAACCATGCATCCCCTCACGCTGCGCCGCCATTTGGGATTCGGGGAAACTTTATTTTATAGAGGTTTTCATCCCTCGCGGTCCAGGAGTCGTGGACCCTCGGTCCCTTCGGAGAATCCGTGGGGATTACGATCTACTTGACGGTGGCACTGAGGTGCCTGCCAAGCGGCATAATGTGCGCTCAGCCCGCCCTTGCTCCATCCACTGTGCCCTCTGCTGATCAGAGACACACGCGGAGAAACGTTGAGGCACGAGGGCCTCCTCCTTCTCCATGGGGGCTGTGTTCTGCGAACTCGCAGGCACATCCCCCCCTTCTCGTCGGGTTATTCGCCATCGGCCAATAATGTCCTCGAAAAGACATTATTGACCGATGCCCAGGGTGCACCGGCCCGAACCTGCTATGGTTACCCCCGGACGTATCCGAAAGGCACCCACAGCAGTAGGGCACACGAGGAGGTTACCCGACCTAGCACCCCAACCTAACCTAACCTAACCTAACCTAACCTAACCTAACCTAACCTAACCTAACCTAACCTAACCTAACCTAACCTAACCTAACCTAACCTTTTTTTTTTTTTTTTTTTTTTTTTTTACGTGTGGAAATGCTTGTTACGCATACCCGACCTTCTCGGGGGAAGAAGGCCGGGTTATGTGGGACTCTACCCTCAGATACGGGGGGCCCTACCCACTAAAACCACACGGTGGCCATCCCGGCGCATTACTGGAGTGGCTCCGAGCAGGCCTTTGGGGCCTTGCCTCCGGAGCCACTCCGCGCCCGCCGCTTTGCAGCGGCTCACCTCGGGGGGAGTGCTTCCTCCCCCCAGCACCCTCGCGGTGCTGCAGCAGCACGAGGCCACCCCGTGCTGCCGCCCTCCTCGGGGTCGCGTCAGATGTTATGGGCGACTGAGGCCCCCGCCTCAGCCGCCCGCGGCCCCGACGACCCCTTTTAGTCGGCTTGTACGACAGGCAGGGGATACCGTGGCTGTATTCCTCGCCCCAGCCCACAGGGCCCTCGGGCGCTTACGGCGGCTCCGTACTTGCGTACGCCCGCCGTCTACGCCCAACCCTCCGTCTGCGCATCAGGGGGGCGGAGGCATCCTCCTCCCTTGCCCGTTCCGCCGTCTCCTTCTGCGTCATCACCTCCTCGCAGAAGGAGACCATCGCCTTCCAGGACCTCTCGCTGTCGACCATAGATTTGACTACGGTCGGCAGCGAGAGATCCGCACCCACGGCCGCGACCAGGCGCGCCCGCGGCTCTGCCCACGCAGGGCACACAGCGAGCGTGTGCTCCGCCGTGTCTTCCTCACAGCCGCAGCTGTGACATTCTGGGGTGGGCTCCCTCCCCGCCACACCGCACAGGTACCTCCCGAAACAACCATGCCCCGAGAGGACCTGCACGAGGTGGAAGGTGAGAGCCCCCGGTCTTTCGTCGACCCATCTTTTGAGGACGGGTCGGACGGCTACGATCGTCCGAAGGCCCGCACCCGGCTCCTCTAGACGATCTCTCCACTTCCGGAGGAGCACCTCGCGGGAGGTTTCCCTCCACCGCCTTATCTCCTCCGGATGTGGACGTTCTCCTCGGGCCCGCGACTCCGAGACCCGCTGGTATACTTCCGCCAGCACCTCGGCCTCCAACTCCCAGGGCGGAGTGCCGGCCAGCACACACGCTGCCTCGCACGATATGGTGCGGTACCCCCTCACGAGCCTGACCGCCATGACCCGCTGCGGCCTCCGCAGCAAGGTCCTGTTGTGGGCGTTCAAGGCATCCACCCAGATGGGGGCCCCGTAGAGGGCCATCGACCGCACCACCCCCGCGTACAAGCGGCGGCAGCCTGCACCCGGGTTGCCGACGTTGGGGAGAAGACGGCTCAGCGCGCCGGCGGCTCCGACGAGTTTCGGAGCCAGGCGCGCAAAGTGCGCCTTAAAATTCCACCGGCTGTCGAGGACGACGCCTAGGTACCGCATCGTCGACTCGACCCCGATGGAAGTTCCACCCACCACCAAGTGGGATCCGGCGGGTGGCGACCTCCGAGGCCCGTGGAAACACAGAGCCTCAGACTTGTTTAGCGCCACCTCCAGCCCTAGCCGGCGGATCCTGGCCACTACTTGCGCCACACCAGCCGTAGCCAGTATGGCAGCCCTCCGGTATGTGCTGTCACAAGCCGTCACGAGCGTGTCGTCAGCGTAACAAGTCACGCTGACGCCCGGCAGGTTGCGCCCTCGCAGCACCCAGTCGAAACCGATGTTCCACAGGAGCGGTCCGAGGACCGATCCCTGTGGAACACCGCACGACATCGCTCGGCTCCGCCACTCACTCTGCGCCGGGTATGTGACGGTCCTCTCGGAGAGATAGGCCGCCACCACCCGGCGCAGGTACCCCGGCACGCCGTGGAACCTCAGCGCCTCCTTTATGGTGTCCCAGGGCAGGGTATTGAAGGCGTTGGCGATGTCCAGAGACACCGCCAAGACGACCTCCCCTCGGGACACCGCGTCCTCCGCCAGGGCCCTCACCCGCGCGATCGCGTCGATGGTGGACCTGCCCTGACGGAAGCCGAACTGACACTCGCTGAGGTTCGGCCCTTCCTCCTCCAGGTGTTTGACGAGGCGGGCGGCTACAACGCGCTCAAAGAGCTTGCCCACCTCGTCGAGCAGGACGATCGGCCGGTACGCCGAAGGCGAATCAGCCGGGCGTCCCTCCTTCCTCAGCAGGACCAGCTTTCCCGTTTTCCACCTGCGGGGGAACTGGCCCTGTTCTAGGCACGCGCTGAACATCGCCCTCACCCTCGGCTCGAGGGGTCCCAGCATCTGTACCAAGGCGCGGCCGGGGATGCCGTCAAGTCCCGGGGCGGTGTTGCCTTTACTCTGAAGCTGCAGCACCGCCGCCTTCAGCTCACCCTCAGTCACCTCGGGCGCGCTCACTTCCTCGTCCCGTTCTGCCACCGCCGCCATCGGCGGAGGGACGTGGGCAGTCCTGTCCGGAAACAGGACATCTACCACGCGATCCAGGATTTGGGGCTGGAGACTCTGCGTTACGGGGGGAGCCCAGGGGCGAAGCTTGCACCTCACCATCCTGTACGGCCTCCCCCATGGATCTTTGTTTAGGGTCTCCAGCATCTCCTCCCTCGCCAATGACTTGGCGTTGGCTATGGCCACCTTAAAAGTTTTTGTACGCTCCTTGTGGGTAGCGTACAATAGCGCCTCCTCGGCCTCGTCTCTCTGCCGTCGCCTTCGGTATCTGGTGATCCGACGTCTCGCCACCACGCACTCGGCGCGGAGCTGTGCGAGTTCGTCGGACCACCAGTACACGGAGCGCCTGGGCGGGGCCGGCCTGGCGCGGGGCATGGCCGCGTCGCAGACATGCGACATGGCCACCCCGAGCCACTCCGACTCACGCTCCACTTCGACGGGGCCCTCCGGCGGATTTTCCCAGGCCTGAACCAGGGCCGCCTCGTACAGAAGTTCGCGGTCAAGGCGCTTTAGCCTCCACCGTGGTCCTTCGCTTTCCCGGGATCGGCTGGGACCACTTGGGGCCACTGGGGATGCAGCGACATCAAACCGAATATATCGGTGGTCCGACAGCGTCACCACATCCTCCAGCACTTCCCAGTCCTGAACACGGCGCGCCAGGGCAGCGTTTGCGAACGTGACGTCCACGATTGAGCTGCCCTGTTGCCGCACGCACGTGGGGACTGATCCACGGTTGAGCACCACCAGTCCGATCTCCACCGCCCACTCCTCGAGCACCTCACCAAAAGGGTCCGTCGCCGGACATCCCCACGCCATAGACTTGGCGTTGAGATCCCCGGCGACAATCACGTTGGTGGGTGAACTCTGGCCAATCAGAGCCCCGACTTCGACCAAGAACTGTTCAAATTCCGCCAGGGTCCGATTTGGTGAGAAATACACCCCAACCACCATCATATTTCCCACGTATGCCGCGACGAAACCTCGACCTCTCGTCACCCTTTCCAGGGGAAGTCCGGACTGGGTGATTATGGCCACCAAGCCCTCGCGATCCCCCGCCCAGTTATCTCTGGGCGGGACAAAGTAGGGCTCGGCGACCACTGCTACCTGTATCAATCGCTCCGCCATGCTCTGAAACAAAAGGTCCTGAGCATTGGCGCAGTGATTGATATTCCCCTGTATAAACCTGATGTCCATTAATTACCGATGTCCATCAGGTTCTCCTCGGCCTGGGCTGCAGGGATGCTAGCCGCAGGGCAGTCGAGCTGCGAGGAGACCCTGAGGCCATCGCCGCCCTTTTTGACTCCCTTCCCGTGTTTGGGTTGGGTGACGGCACATGCTTTGCCGCCCACCCTATGCCCCGCTGGTTTGCCTACAGCCGCACACACGGTGCAGTGCGGATCGGCCACGCAACCGCCGGCCTTGTGACCAGGCTTGCCACAACGGTAGCAGTGGTCGCTCCTGTCAACCTCTGCGGCGCACTTCGCTCTGACGTGCCCCGTCTCGAGGCAGCGATAACACCGCAGAGGCTTGGTCTCAAGCAGTTTTACCTGCGCCGAGACCCACCCGACCAGAAGACGACCACCCTCTGCCACCTTTCTGGCGGCAGCGACCGGGCATTTCACCCAAATTGTACCGAGACCAGTGAAACCCTGGCGAATTACGCCGGGCTTCACCTGATCTGCGGCGCACCCACCGGCCTTCGCAACCGCATCGACAACCTCGTCGGGAGTCACCGAGTCGTCCAGCCCCGAAATGCGCATTTCTGCACACTTCGTGGGTCTGGAGACTCGAATGTTGCTCTCACCTATTACCTCCCGCAGCGCTTTAGCCAGGGAGTCGGCTTTATCACCACTGGTGGCTCCTGGCACCTGCAGGATCCGCGCACCAGTGGCCGCCATGGTGACTCGCATTCCCGGGGGGATGCCGAGGTCCTCGAGCTTTATCTTGCTCTTAGCCTCAGCGATCACCTGCCCGTACGTCAGGCCCTTCTCCGCGGCTTCCGGCTGTAGTGTAATAACTACAGCCGTCGTCCGGGGCTGGCGGGGCTTATGGTCCTTCTTTTTATGTTGGCTCTGCGACTGCGTTTGCGCAACTTTCCCCGTCTTTTTCTTAGGTTTCTTCCCTCCCGCCACCTTCCAGGCCTCACCCATGCGGGCGGGCGGCGGGGGGTCTGGGCGAGGCTCAGTCTCCTCAGGGGACTTGTTTTCTGTCTTCTTCTTCCTGCCTCTCTTCTTCCGCCCCTGTTGGTCGGGAACGGGAGGTGGGGGTGCGTCATGCGCGAGTCCTGTCTCCTGGGCGGAGCCTTGCGTCATCTCCTTCTTTTTGTCTCCAGCCAGTGGTGGCCGCATGCGTTTGGGCGGCAGGAGCCTGTCCTCTAGAGACTCCAGACGCGCACCAACCATGGTCCCCACTTGGACCATGATGGAGCGCGTCAGCTCCTGCACGTCCAGGGCTGGCTGCTCATCCCCCGTTTGTTGTGCCGGCCTGTTTACTGGCATTATCCTGGGTTGCGGCAGCGGAGGGAACTCTTCCAAGTCCATGGAGGGGGAGCGACTATCCTCCAAAGTCATTCCCCTGCGAACCGTCGCCAATTCGGACCTTAGCTGGACAAACTCCTTGCGGAGTTCGTCCAGCTCTGTCTGCAGGCGCGTGTTGCTGGCCTGCAAACGCGCCGTCTCCTCGGTTGTCGTGCGCGTGTGTAGCACTTTCACTGCGTTCTTTATGGACGCTACAGCTTCTTTGAGGGCACGTTGGTAAGTACCCTTCAGGTTGCTGGATTTTCTCGAGACCAGTGAAACGGTCTCGAGAGCATCCAGCACCTGTTTGTTGAGAGCGGCGGCAGTGCCACCATCCTCAGTCATCTCCGGTGGTTGAACAGAGGCCGCCGCACAGTCGACGCGAGCCTCGCGAGTTTTGCGTGCTCGCGCAGCCTGCGCAGCCACCTCCTTTTCGGCCTCGATTTGCAGAGACTCCCTTTCTGCCTTCAAATATTCGGACCTGGCCTTAGCCAGTCCTACGTATTCGCCGGTGGTAGCTGGGCGTCCTCTCCCTCGTCGGGTTGGTGAAGCGCCCTCTTCCCCGCTAGACGGCTCAGACAAGCTGAGCTGTCTCTTCACTCCGGACTTCCACAGCCGGCCCGACAACGACGAGACGGTCTCCAGACTTGCGTCCGAGTCTCCCGTCTCGTCATCGCCGCTCTTCTCTATGTCCATGTTGATGGAGTCATCGCTTAAGCGTGACAGTACCACCACGGCGCGCTTCTCCAACGCGCCTGATACTCTCGTCTCATCCATGTTAGAGTCGATCTCCGAGCGGTTCGACATCACCCGCGCCGCTCTGGGCGCTGGTGATGGCGAAGCCCCCGTCGTCAGACTCGCGTCTCCCTCCTTAGAACGCGGGCGCAATGCGCCCACGGAGTGTGAATTGCCCCCCCCAGAATACGAGGGGCAGGACGCCGCCGAAGCGACGCCGTGGGATTCTCCAGCCTCGGAGAGGCTGGTACCCACCTGGGGTAGTTGTTTTTGATTCGCACTCATGGGTGTGGCTGTAACCCTACCACAGGCTCTCTTTTTTTAGGGGTGAGTTCCCCTTAGGAATGGGAGTGGGAATGGGATAGGATAGGACAGGATTATAGGATTAGGAAATGGGGGTAGGAGGGAGGGGGGAGGGGGGGAAAGACGCAGTAATGGCTGAACATCCCATCAACCATGCATCCCCTCACGCTGCGCCGCCATTTGGGATTCGGGGAAACTTTATTTTATAGAGGTTTTCATCCCTCGCGGTCCAGGAGTCGTGGACCCTCGGTCCCTTCAGAGAATCCGTAGGGATTACGATATACCTGGCACCGAAGTGCCTGCCAAGCGACATAAATGCACACTCAGCCCGCCCTTGCTCCGTCCACTGTGCCCTCTGCTAATCAGAGGGACACGCGGAGAAACGTTGAGGCCCGAGGGCCTCCTCCTCCATGGAGCTGTGTTCTGCGAACTCGCAGGCACAGCCCCCATCTCGTCGGGTTATTCGCCATCGGCCAATAATGTCCCCGAAGAAACATTATTGACCGATGCCCAGGGTGCACCGGCCCGAACCTGCTCTGGTTACCCCCGGACGTATCCGAAAGGCACCCACAGCAGTAGGGCACACGAGGAGGTTACCCGACCTAGCACCCCAACCTAACCTAACCTAACCTAACCTAACCTAACCTAACCTAACCTAACCTAACCTAACCTAACCTAACCTAACCTAACCTAACCTAACCAAACCTTTTTTTTTTTTTTTTTTTTTTTCACGGAGTGGAAACGCTTTATGCGTACCCAGGGGGAAAGGGTTATGTGGGACTCTCTCCTCAGTTAGAGCGCTAGAGGAGCATACCCACTAAAACCACTCCGGCGTTTCACCCTCTTGCCGATATTGGGGGTGCCATGGGTTCCAGTGGACTTCACCATGAACACCCCCCGGCCGCACCGGCGTCAGCCGGTGCTCCCGCGCTTGTGGGGGGAAGGACCGTAAACGCACCGGCCCTTCCCCCAGACGGTGTGAAGTCGTATGGTGGGGTTCCCCCTAAAACATAAAACCCACCGACTCCACTAGGGGTTTAGGCGGGCGGCGAACTGCGCCCGCCGTCCACCCCTCCGTCTGCGCCGGAGCGGGTGCGCATCGACATGGTCTTCGCGCTCCCGCTCCGCGGCCTCCTTCTGCGAGATGACATTCTCGCAGAAGGAGGCCACTGCCTCCCATGACCTCTCGCTGCCTAGCATGGTCGCCACTAGGGCGTGCAGCGAGAGGTCCCCTCCTCCGGTGGTCATCACCAGATCCTGACGCTCCAGGTCCCAACGGCTGCACTCTTGAAGAGTGTGTTGGGCCGTGTCGTCAGGATCCCCGCATTCATGGCACTGCGGGCCCGGCTCCCTCCCTATCAGGTGCAGATAGTGACCGAAGCATCCGTGCCCGGTCAGCACCTGCGTCAGTCGGAAGCCGAGACCGCCGTGTCCCCTGTCCAGCCAGCCCTCGAACGACGGGAGGATTGCCCCTATGGTACGGGTTCCATAGGGGGAATCCTCCACGTCGTTTTTCCACCGATCTCGCATGCGCTCGGCCGCCATGCGACGCACCCTCTCCACCTCATCAGGGTGAGGGCGCTCCCCTCGAGCCCTGGCCCGCACTCGCGCCCGATACGTTTCCGCTTGGACCTGGGCGTCCAGTTCCCAGGGCGGAGTGCAGGCCAGGAGGCACGCCGCCGCATGCGAGACCGTCGTGTAGGCCTTCGATATACGGAGGGCCACCACCCTCTGAGGCCTACGGAGACAGGCCCTGTTCCGGGCCGTGAGCTTGTCGGCCCATATCGGCGCCCCATACAGTGCCATGCTGCGCACAACACCAGCAAAGAGGCGCCGACACGGGTCTCCAGGTCCACCCACGTTTGGGAGCAGTCGGCCAAGGGCCGATGCAGCCCCTACCACTCGGGGAGCCATTCTTGCGAAGTGCTCCCCAAAGTTCCATTTACGGTCGAGGACAAGGCCAAGATACTTAATATTGGCCCTGATCTCGACCGCCTCCCCTCTTACTGGGATGGTGGCATCAGCCACCAGCCGCCAGCCCCGCCCGCCGAAGACTATCGCCTCCGTTTTCGCGAGCGACACCCTCAAACCCAACGTGCTGATGCGGTCTACGGTGAGCTCCGTAACGACCACCGCCCTCCGCATAGTCTCTCCGCAATCCGCACCCCGCACGGTCACCATGGTGTCATCTGCGTAACAGATGGTGGCCATGCGAGGCATTTGGACCCCCCTTATGGCCCAGTCGTACCCTATGTTCCACAACAGGGGTCCGAGTACCGACCCCTGGGGAACACCGCATGCCATACTATGGGCCCTCACTCGGCCATGTTGCTCGTAGAGCACCACCCTATCTGTAAGGTAGTGCTCCACGAGCCGCGTCAGGTATGGAGGCACTTGGTGGTACCGCAGTGCCTCCAATATGACCGCGTGCGGGAGCGTCCCGAAGGCGTTGGCGATGTCGAGTGACACCGCCACTACCCCCTCCCCCATATCCGCTGCGTACTCGCTGAAGTCCCTAAGGGACTTCAGTGCATCAATAGTGGACCGCCCCTCCCGGAACCCGAACTGACGATCACTTATGTTCGGGCCCGTGTCCACCAGGTGGTCCACTATCCGTCTGGATAAGACCCTCTCCAGCATCTTGCCAGCCTCGTCCAGGAGGACAATAGGGCGGTAGCCCGATGGAGAGTCCGGCGGGCGGCCCTCCTTCCTGAGCAGGCACAGGCGCCCCTCCTTCCAGCACCTCGGGAACCGCCCCTCTCTAAGACAGTCGTCAAAGAGAGATTTGAGACGGCTTCCGAGGTGCTCCATCGCCACTGAGAGAACCCTTCCCGGCACTCCGTCCGGTCCCGGGGCCCTCCTACCGGACCGCAGGCGGTTCGTCACCCACTCCATCTCGTCGTCATTAATCGGAGGGACGACGATTGGTCCCTGCGGTTCCGCAGGTGGCCCAGTCATTCTTGGCGGATCGTACTCCGGTGCCGGCGGGAAAAGATCCCCCACTATGCGTGTGAGGAGCTCCGGCTCCAAAACCTAACCTAACCTAACCTTTTTTTTTTTTTTTTTTTTTTTACGTGTGGAAATGCTTTATGCATTCCCGACCTCCTGGGGGACAGAGGCCGGGATATGTGGGAGTCTCTCCTCAGATATAGCGCTAGAGGAGCATACCCACTAAAACCACACGGTGGCCATCTCAGGCGCGTGGAGGGACCCCGGGATCGGTACGCCCGCCTCCGGAGCCACTCCAGCGCCCGGCCGCTTTGCAGCGGCCCCTCTCGGGGGGAGACATTCCTCCCCCCAGCACCCTCACGGTGCTGCAGCAGCACGAGGCCACCCGTGCTGCCGCCCTCCTCGGGGTCGCGTCAGATGTAATGGACGACTGAGGCCCCCGCCTCAGCCGTCCGCGACCCCAAAGGGGGAGTCGGAAAGCAGGCCAACTGCCTGTGGAATTCCCGACCCCCAGCGGCGGATGAGGTGCATGGCTCCGCCGCCAACCACACCATCGGCCACGGAGGATAGGGGAGGCGGTGTCCCAGACTACCGACACTCCCCCCTCACCCCGCGGCCCCACCGTTGCCGAATCTGCGGTGCGGCCCCGCCAAGGTCGCGGGGGGTAGGAAGTGTGGCGCACCGTAATACCAACACTCCTCTCCCCCCTCAGCTCACAATTGAGCTAGGGTAGTTTTGTAAGAACAGTGTGGAGTAAATGAAAGAAAGCTAATAACAAAACAAAATGTTAAAAAAGGCACAGACAGAAAAAAGTCTGTGGAAAAATGTATTTTATTTAAAAAAAAAAAAAAAAAAAAAAAAAACCTAACCTAACCTAACCTAACCTTTTTTTTTTTTTTTTTTTTTTCACGGAGTGGAAATGCTGTTACGCATACCCCCGGGGGGCTGGGGGTTATGTGGGGCTCTCTCCTCAGTTAGAGCGATAGAGGAGCATACCCACTAAAACCACTCCGGCGTTTCACCCTCTTGGCCGTTTGGAGTAGGGATGCCGTGGGATCCATTGGATTCTACCACGAACACCCCCCGGCCGCACCGGCCTCAGCCGGTGCTCCCGCGCTTTGGAGGGAAGGACCGTGAAACGCAACGACCCTTCCCTCAGACGTGTGGAGCCTTTAACGGTGGGTTTCCCCCGAATACCCACGACTCCACTGGGGGCTCGGCTTGCAGCGAACTGCGCCCGCGCTCAGCCCCTCCGTCTGCGCCGGGGCGGGCGCGCGCCGACACTGCCAACGGATGACAGTGTCGGCGCGCGCCCGCCCCGGGCCCCCTTCTGCGAGATGAGATTCTTGCAAAAGGGGGCCATAACCTCCCGCGACCTCTCGCTGCCCAGCATGGTCGCCGCTACGGCGTGCAGCGAAGAGGTCACCCACATCTGCCGCCCTTCAGACGTCCATCTCCTCAGGACGTCTGGGGTTTGCCTTCGGGGTCCCGGTCGGGGTCCCTTGCCCTCTCGTCGCTGGCGGGGCGCAGGCCCGTCCTCCCATCACATGATTGGCCGGGCGATTGGCGAGTTGGCACACTGCGCAGAAGGCTTTGCCCTCTGCGCAGTCCGCCATCCTGTGGCCCGGCTTGCTGCATCGGAAACAGAGGACGCTTCTGTCTATCGACGATGGACATAGCGTCCTCGTATGCCCTATTCCCATGCATTGGTAGCATCGCATGGGTGTCGGCTCTAGGTTTTTAACCCGGGCCGACGACCACCCTACCACCAAACGTCCTGCCGCGATCAGGGCGTTGGCCGCCGTTACCGGGCACCGCACCAGGGCTGACCCAGCTCCGCTGCGGCGCGTCCGGATTGTACCCACCTTTACCTGCGTGGGCAGGCACCCCCCGACGGCCGAGACTGCGCTGCACACGGCCTCCTGAGTCAATGTCTCGTTGAGGCCGGTCAGCTCGATCTCGGCCATCTTGACGGGCCTGTACACTTTGGCCACGTCCCCCACCAGTGCCTGGATTTTTGCGCATAGGTCGTCGGCCCCCCTTTCTCGGTTTTCTCCGGGGACCTCGAAAATACGGGCCCCCGTCGCCGTCTGCCGCAGTGTGACATGTTGCAGCCCCACCTCGGCAAGGCTGAAAGATGTCACGACCTTCTCTATCACAGCAGGGTATTGGACCTCAGCCTCCGGCTTGAGGGCGACCACCACGGCCGCCGTGTTAGGGGTGGGCAGTCTCTTCGGCCCCTGTGGGGGCTTCTTTTGTTGCTCCGGCAGAGCAGACTGGGGTCTCTTTGCCTTCCCCTTCCCCTTCCTTTTTGCCACGTCCGCCCAGGATGTATGAGGGGGAGTTGGTGCCTTCTGTGCAGAGGGTCCCTGACCACTCTGACTCTGTCCGGCAGGGGCCCGCCGCTCCTTGGGAGCGGGAGTTTTGGTGGGCATGGTAGCCGGCACTGTAGCAGCATCGGTCTTGGCCTGCTTGCCTCGCTTGGAGGGGGGGTGCCCGCTCACGCCAGGAGCGGACTCCGCTGCTGCCTCTGGCCGCTGTGACTGCGGAGTCGCAGCCTGGCCCGCAGCCTTCTTACGGTCTGCCGCCAGTGGGGGGCGGAGATTTTCCTCAGCCGGGAGCCTTTTTTCTAGCTCCCCCAGGCGGACGTTCACAATCTCGCCCATCTCCCGGAACCGCTCGTGTACAACGTCCCCTAGGGACACGAACAGGTCTCTCTTAAGCTCACTGATGAGCTCAGAGAGACCCGCCTCGCCCCTCACTGGCACAGCCGGAGTTCCGGGAGATGCAGCCCTCATTTGAGCGAACGCGGCCCGAAGAGCCTTGGTTTCCGCCTCGAGGAGCCCGAGCTGTTCCCGCATCCTTTTATTTTCTGCCTTCAGGATCCGGATCTCCTCAGGCTCCGTGCGGGCCAGAACTACCTCTGTCGCCTGCAGGATTTCCCTGCAGGCGGCATTCATCCTGCTCCACACGGCGCCCTTGAGATTCCCGCATTTGGCAGCCTGCGTCAATATAACTCGAGCGGCGCTGCGAGCCCTCTCCAAACACTCCTCGCCGGGTGCGGTTACCGGGTCTAGGGGGCTGCGCTCCCTCGCGGCATCCCCTTTGCTCCGTTTTCCCTTCTTGCCCACAGTTCCGAGGGCGGAGGCAGGAGCAGCGGGCTCCCGCAGGTATTCCGCAGCCGCGTCAGCGTCTCTCTCAAACTCCGCAAACTCGATTTCGCGGAGCTTGGCTCGAGCCGCGGCCGGTCCCGCATGTGCCCCCTTCCAGGTCCGTCCTCTACGGGCCGTATTAATTTTGGACCCGCCCTCCGGGCCAATCTCATCCCCCGCCCTTTTGGCGGGACGCTTGGGAGCCTGCTCCGGCTCCGATGGGTCCATCAAAACCTCAGGGAGTTCTTCCCAGAGGTCATCGTCACTGTCGAGATTGAATTCGAAGACGTCGAACTCCCTCCCAACAGTGTCCGTTGTGCATGCCGTGTCGTTTTTTGGTTCCCTCTCAGTCATAAGCTTATTATCAAAGTCAATTGTGCGTTTGCCTTGGTCCGTCATTTTTTTTGTTCCCACGTCAGTTTGTTTGTTGTTTTCAAGATTCATTTTTGTTCCCACGAGTATGAAATATCCACACAGTGGTGGCGGTGCCCGCAAAGACACCCTTGGAAGCCCGAGCTGCAACCAGGGTGGGTTGCTAGTGACTGGTTAGACTGCGGGAGGGCCCACGCCGGCGCCGAAGCACCGACGTGATTCCCCCCGCCGCCCACACCCACCAGCCGCTCGAATCGAGCACTCCGTAGCCACAACCAAGCTACGGAGATTGGGGTTTTTTATAGAGGTTTGGCATCCTCGCGGTCCGGCCAATTAAGGCAAGACCCCCGGCCCTGAGCCGTGAGACATGACCACGACACTCAGGGTTACGGTTTGCGGCGGTGGCAGGATGGTAGTGCCTGTCTGGTGACCGGACAACCCGATCCACCAGACCCGCCGTGTTGTCGGGTTATTCGCCATCGGCCAATAATGTCCCCGAGGAGACATTATTGACCGATGCCCAGGGTGCACCGTCCCGAACCTGCTAAGCTTACCCCCGGAAGTATACAGAAGGCAACCATAGCAGTAGGGCACACGAGGAGGTTACCCGACCTAGCACCCCAACCTAACCTAACCTAACCTAACCTAACCTAACCTAACCTAACCTAACCTAACCTAACCTAACCTAACCTTTTTTTTTTTTTTTTTACGTGTGGAAATGCTTTATGCATTCCCGACTTCCTGGGGGACGGAGGCCGGGATATGTGGGAGTCTCTCCTCAGATATAGCGCTAGAGGAGCATACCCACTAAAACCACACGGTGGCCATCTCAGGCGCGTGGAGGGACCCCGGGATCGGTACGCCCGCCTCCGGAGCCACTCCAGCGCCCGGCCGCTTTGCAGCGGCCCCTCTCGGGGGGAGACATTCCTCCCCCCAGCACCCTCACGGTGCTGCAGCAGCACGAGGCCACCCGTGCTGCCGCCCTCCTCGGGGTCGCGTCAGATGTAATGGACGATTGAGGCCCCCGCCTCAGCCGTCCGCGACCCCAAAGGGGGAGTCGGAAAGCAGGCCAACTGCCTGTGGAATTCCCGACCCCCAGCGGCGGATGAGGTGCATGGCTCCGCCGCCAACCACACCATCGGCCACGGAGGATAGGGGAGGCGGTGTCCCAGACTACCGACACTCCCCCCTCACCCCGCGGCCCCACCGTTGCCGAATCTGCGGTGCGGCCCCGCCAAGGTCGCGGGGGGTAGGAAGTGTGGCGCACCGTAATACCAACACTCCTCTCCCCCCGCGATCCCACCTCGGCTGCGGAGAAAGGGGAGATCGACGTCTTACCGAACCGCCGTTTTATACTCCCCCGTCCACGCAGCCCCCCTTTTGCCGCATCTACGGTGCGGCCCCGCCAAGATCGCGGAGGGTAGGGAGAGTGGCGCACCGCAATACCAACACTCCTCTCCCCCCGCGATCCCACCTCGGCTGCGGAGAAAGGGGAGATCGACGTCTTACCGAACCGCCGTTTTATACTCCCCCGTCCACGCAGCCCCCCTTTTGCCGCATCTACGGTGCGGCCCCGCCAAGATCGCGGAGGGTAGGGAGAGTGGCGCACCGCAATACCAACACTCCTCTCCCCCCGCGATCCCACCTCGGCTGCGGAGAAAGGGGAGATCGACGTCTTACCGAACCGCCGTTTTATACTCCCCCGTCCACGCAGCCCCCCTTGGCGCATCACAAGTCGACTTCGGGAGGAGGCAAAGCCGACTGTGAGCGCCCCACCTCGGGTTCCTCTTAGCTTCACCGTGCGGAGGCAACACGGCTACTGAGCCCCCCCGCCCCGTCAAGGCGGGAACCCGTCGGGGGGGTAACCTAACCTAACCTAACCTAACCTAACCTAACCTAACTTTTTTTTTTTTTTTTTTTTTTTTTTCACGGAGTGGAAACGCTTTATGCGTACCCAGGGGGAAGATGGGTTATGTGGGACTCTCTCCTCAGTTAGAGCGGTAGAGGAGCATACCCACTAAAACCACTCCGGTGTTTCACCCTCTTTGCCGTTTGGAGTAGGGGTGCCATGGGATCTTAGGATTCTACCAGGACACCCCCCGGCCGCACCGACCTGAGCCGGTGCTCCCGCGCTTTGAAGGGGAGGACCGTGAAACACCGCGGTCCTCCCCCAGACGTGTGAAGTCGAAGTTGGTGGGTTTCCCCCAGAAACAAATACCCACTGACTCCACTCGGGGTTTCAGGCCTGCAGCGAACTGCGCCCTCCGTCCACCCCTCCGTCCGCGCCGGAACGGGTGCGCGTCGACCGAGGTCTTCACGCTCCCGCTCCACGGCCTCCTACTGCGACGCAACGGAGTCGCAGAAGGAGGCCCCCCTCCGCCAACGGGGTGAGAGTTACCTCTCTCCCCGCGGCTCCTCTTGGGCTGCGGTTTCCCGATACACCCCTCTGGCTACGGGTCCCCGCAGCCCAGGCGCTCCAAGTGCGACTTTCCGATGAAAGCCACAATGGAGCGCCCCCTCTTGGGTTCCTCTTGGCTTCACCGTGCGCCCTCTACACGGTTACTGAGCCCCCCCGCCACGACAAGGCGAGAACCCGTTGGGGGGGAACCTTTTTTTTTTTTTTTTTTTTTTTTTTTTTCGTGTGGAAATGCTTTATGCATTCCCGACCTCCTGGGGGACGGAGGCCGGGATATGTGGGAGTCTCTCCTCAGATATAGCGCTAGAGGAGCATACCCACTAAAACCACACGGTGGCCATCTCAGGCGCGTGGAGGGACCCCGGGATCGGTACGCCCGCCTCCGGAGCCACTCCAGCGCCCGGCCGCTTTGCAGCGGCCCCTCTCGGGGGGAGACATTCCTCCCCCCAGCACCCTCACGGTGCTGCAGCAGCACGAGGCCACCCGTGCTGCCGCCCTCCTCGGGGTCGCGTCAGATGTAATGGACGACTGAGGCCCCCGCCTCAGCCGTCCGCGACCCCAAAGGGGGAGTCGGAAAGCAGGCCAACTGCCTGTGGCATTCCCGACCCCCAGCGGCGGATGAGGTGCATGGCTCCGCCGCCGACCACACCATCGGCCACGGAGGATAGGGGAGGCGGTGTCCCAGACTACCGACACTCCCCCCTCACCCCGCGGCCCCACCGTTGCCGAATCTGCGGTGCGGCCCCGCCAAGGTCGCGGGGGGTAGGGAGCGTGGCGCACCGTAATACCAGCACTCCTCTCCCCCCGCGACCCCACCTCAGCTGCGGAGAAAGGGGAGATCGACGTCTTACCGAACCGCCGTTTTATACTCCCCCGTCCACGCAGCCCCCCTTTTGCCGCATCTACGGTGCGGCCCCGCCAAGATCGCGGAGGGTAGGGAGAGTGGCGCACCGCAATACCAACATTCCTCTCCCCCCGCGATCCCACCTCGGCTGCGGAGAAAGGGGAGATCGACGTCTTACCGAACCGCCGTTTTATACTCCCCCGTCCACGCAGCCCCCCTTTTGCCGCATCTGCGGTGCAGCCCCGCCAAGGTCGCGGAGGGTAGGGAGAGTGGCGCACCGCAATACCAAAACTCCTCTCCCCCCGCGATCCCACCTCGGCTGCGGAGAAAGGGGAGATCGACGTCTTACCGAACCGCCGTTTTATACTCCCCCGTCCACGCAGCCCCCCTTGGCGCATCACAAGTCGACTTCGGGAAGAGGCAAAGCCGACTGTGAGCGCCCCACCTCGGGTTCCTCTTAGCTTCACCGTGCGGAGGCAACACGGCTACTGAGCCGTTGGGGGGGAACCTAACCTAACCTAACCTAACCTTTTTTTTTTTTTTTTTTTTTTTCACGGAGTTGGAAATGCGTTAGGCACCATCCCCCCCGGTCTAGGGAGACCATGTGGGGGGGGTGTGTGGGACTCCCGATCTCAGAGTGAGATGGTATACCCACTAAAACCAACTCCGGCGTTTTACCCGCTCTGCCGTTTTTGTGGGGGGTGCGTGGGTTGCACAAGGATTTCACCACGTCACCCCCCCGGCCGCACCAACTGGTGCCCCGCGCCAAGGAGGGAAGGAACCGCAAACGCTACGGCCCTTCCCCCAGACGTGTGTAGACTTTGATAGTGGGCCCCTCACCCACGTCTACACAAGGGGCAGAAGACGGGCACCGAATTGTGCCCGCCTTCTGCCCCGCCGTCTGCGCCGGAGCGGGTGCGCGTCGACTGCGTCTTCGCGCACCCGCTCCGCCGCCTCCTTCTGCGAGATGATTGTCTCACAGAAGGAGGCTACCGCTTCCCACGATCTCTCGCTGCTCAGCATGGTTGCGACCATTGCTGGCAGCGAGAGATCCCCACATCCAGTGGCCTCCACCAGGTCCTGCCGCTCTAGGTCCCATCGGGCGCACTCCTCCACGGTATGCTCCGCCGTGTCGTCCGAGGCCCCGCACTCGTGGCACCGCGGACTCGGCTCCCTCCCTATCCCGTGCAGGTAATGACCGAAGCAACCATGCCCGGTCATCACCTGCGATAGACGGAAGCCGAGGCCGCCGTGCTCCCTCTCTAGCCACTCCCCGAACGACGGGAGGAGTGCCCCCAATGTGCGGGTACCGTATGGAGAGTCCTCCAAGGCCCTCTTCCATCGGTCCCGCATCCTCTCTGCCGCCATGCGGCGCACCCCCTCGATCAGCGCCGGATCCGGACGCTCCCCTCTCGCCCTCGCCTCAGCCCGCGCCTGGTGCGTTTCCGCCATCACCAGGGCGTCCAGCTCCCAGGGCATTGTACCGGCGAGGGCACATGCCGCCGCATGGGACGTCGTGGTGTAGGCCCTCGCGATTCGGACGGCCACCACCCTCTGTGGCCGTCGCAGGAGGGCCTTGTTCTGGGCCGACAGCTTGTCTGCCCAGATCGGCGCCCCATATAGCGCCATGCTGCGCAGGACGCCCGCAAACAGGCGCCGACATGTGGTCCCAGGACCTCCCACGTTGGGGAGTAGTCTGCCCAAGGCCGATGCGGCACCGACTAGACGGGGAGCCATTCTTGAAAAATGCTCCCCGAAGTTCCACCTTCGGTCCAGGACAAGGCCAAGGTATTTAATATTGGCCCTGACCTGGACCCTTTCCCCCATGATGGTGAGTGTGTCCCCCTCCCTCGGCCGCCAGCCCGGCCCGCCGAAGACAATTGCCTCCGTCTTGGAGAGGGACACACTCAGTCCCAGCCTGTTGATGCGGCCGATCGTCATTTCGGCCGCCGCAGCAGCCCTCTGCATCACCTCGTCCTCCTCATTACCCCGCACGGCCACCATGGTGTCATCTGCGTAGCAGATGGTGGCCATGCGGGGAAGTTGGGCCCCTCGAATCGCCCAGTCGTATCCGACGTTCCACAATAGGGGTCCAAGGACAGACCCCTGTGGAACGCCGCACACCATAGGACGGGCCGACACTCGGCCGTCCCGTTCGTAGAGCACTACCCTGTCTGTGAGGTAGTGCTCTACCATCCTCCTGAGATAAGGAGGCACTCTGTGATACCGAAGTGCCTCCTTAATCACGTCGTGGGGGAGGGTGCCAAAGGCATTGGCGATGTCCAGGGACACCGCTACCACCCCCTCCCCCTTTCCTTTAGCGAGCTCGCTATAATCCCGGAGGGACCTCAGCGCATCGATAGTGGATCGCCCCTCCCGGAACCCGAACTGGCAGTCGCTCACGTTCGGACCCGAGTCTGTGAGGTGGTCCACTATCCTCCCGGCAATGATGCGCTCCAACATCTTCCCCGTCTCGTCCAAGAGCACTATTGGACGGTATGCAGACGGGGAATCTGGTGGGCGTCCCTCCTTTCTCAGGAGGCACAGGCGTCCTTCCTTCCAGCATCTCGGAAACCGTCCCTCCCTCAGACAATCATCATAGAGGGTTCTGAGGCGGTCTCCGAGATGTTCCAGGGCCATCGGGAGTACCTTGCCAGGTACCCCGTCCGGCCCCGGGGCCTTCTTTTTGGACCGTAGCCGGTCCACGGCCACCTTCATTTCACCGTCCGTCACCGGCGGGACCACTGGTGGACCCTCCGGCTCTATGGTCGGCTCCGTCATTGTTGGCGGCTCGTAGGCCGGCGCCGGCGGAAAAAGGCCGTCCACTATTCGGGCGAGGAGTTCTGGTTCCAGCGAATCCATGGGGGGGGCGTGCTTCATCTTGTTCCGCACTACCCTGTACGGCCGCCCCCATGGGTCCCTGTCTAACGTAGCGAGGAACTCCTCGCGCGCCTCCTCCTTCGCCTTTGCGATCGCCCGCTGGAGTGCCCCTTTGGCTTCGCGGAGGGCTTCATATAGGAGCGTCTCCTCCCACTCCTCATGCCTCCTCCTTCTACAACGAGTGAAGGCGCGGCGGGCAGCATTGCTGGTGGCCCGGAGGGCCGCAATCTCCTCCGTCCACCAGTATACCTGGCTTTTCCGGTGTGTCTGCCGCGCCCGAGGCATGGCCGCGTCACACACCTCCTGTAACGCTTTGCGGAAGCGTCCCGCCCTCTCCTCCACTCCCAAGGTGATTGGCGGGGGGCTGCACCACGCCTGGACCATGGCGGCCTCCGCCGCCATGTCACGGTCCAGCCGCGCCAGTGCCCACCTCGGGAGCACTCCCCTTCTTCTCCCTCTCCCTCCCGGGCCGGGCGACAGGGCACCCGACGTGGTGTGGACCCTCATCCTGATGTACAGGTGATCGGAGAGGGTCTCCACGTCCTCCAGGACGCACCACCCGTCGATGCGCGCAGCCAAGGTAGGGGTCGCGAACGACACGTCCACGATTGACCCCCCCTGCCACCGCACGCACGTGTTGGCGGTGCCCCTGTTCAACACTGCGAGGCCCATTGCCGTCACCCAGTCCGAGAGGGCCTCCCCCTTGGCGTTGGTGACGGCCGACCCCCAATCCGCACTCTTGGCGTTGAGGTCGCCCATCACTAAGACCTGGGCCGGGCTGGCCCTCCTCACTACTCCTTCAAGGACTTCTAGGAAGTCCTCGAAGAGTCGCAGCGGCTGATTAGGGGAGAAGTATACGGCCACCAGCACGACCTCTCCCCATTTAGCCGCCGCATAACCCGGCCCGCGCCCCAAAGGAGAGAGAGGGAGAGAGTTTCCCCCCGTCGGCACCACCACCGCCGCCATTCCGTCCGTGGCCCCCACCCAATTGGGTTGGGGCGGGACGAGGTACGGCTCCGCCACCACCGCAACCTCAATGCTCCACTCGGCCATGACCTGCATGAGCAGGTCCTGGGCGCGAGCAGAGCCATTGAGGTTGCTCTGCAGGATGTCTGAGTGCCGGTGTACTGGCATTCAGACATCCATGCTTACTCCCTCTTGGGCCGATTGCTCGGTGGCTGTCCTCGGGGCCCCTGGCGGAGCCTCCTTGCCCCTGGTTGGAGGTGGGGCGCACATCCGGCCTCCCATTATGTGTCCGGCCGGACGTTTGGCCAGGTGGCACACTGCACAGAAGGGCTTGCTCTCTGTGCAGTCCGCCATCCAGTGATCCGGCCGGCTGCACCTGAAGCACAGCGCTCCGCGGTCCACCGACGAAGGGCAGAGCGCCCTCGTGTGACCGATGCCCATGCACCTAAAACACCTCATGGGGGTCGGCCCCAGGCTCTTCACCTGAGCCGACGACCACCCGACTTTCAGGCGCCCTGCGGCTATCAGGGCGCTGGCCGCGGTAACCGGGCACTGCACGAGCACCGACCCGGTGCTATTGCGCAGCGCCCTGATCTGCCCCACCTTCACCTGGGCGAGCAGGCACTTGCCCTCGGAAGACACCGCCTGGGCCACTGCCTCCCGGCTCGCCGTCTCATCCAGGCCGGCGATCTGGATGGCCGCCATCTTTACCGGCCTGTAGACTTTGGCCACGTCGCCGACAACAGTCTGAATCCGCCGACACAATTCGTCAGCGGACCTGCTGCTGTTTGTGCCAGGAACCTCAATTTTGCGGGCCCCGGTGGCCGTTGTCCGGACTCGTACGTGATCCAGTCCGACCTCCGCCAGGCCCACCGATGTGACCACTTTGGTCATGACTGAGGCATATGTGACCTCAGTCTCCGGGAGGAGCTCGACCACCACTGCCGCAGTGGTGGGGATGGACGGCTTCTTCGGCCCCGGCGGAGGCTTCTTCGCCTGTTTTGCTGGGGGGGGTTGGTTGGCTTTCCCCTTTCTCTTCCCCTTCCGCTTCGGTACCTCTGTCCAGGACGCCTGTGCAGGAGGTGGTGTCTCCTGGGCAGGGGAGGAGGTCCCCTGTCCAGTCTCGGTCGGCCGTGGTCCGGCAGCAGTCCGCCTGGGGGCAGGGGACTTATCGGGTCTGGCTTTACGCCCCGTCTTAAGCTGCTGCCTAGTAGGCGCTGGGTTTGCGGGGGGTGTGGCTTCCTGCGCAACCGCTTCACGCTGCGATTGCCCGTTGGCCCGGGTGGCCGCAGCCGCCCCCCTCTTGCGGTCTGCCGCCAAGGGGGGGCGGGGATTAGGTTCCGCCGGGAGCCTCTTCTCCAGTTCCCCCAACCGGACGTTTAGCTGCTCCCCGATCCCCCGGAACCTCTCGTGTATGACATCTCCGAGGGACTCAAACAAGTCCCTCTGGAGTGTCGCCACCAGATCCGAGAGATCAGTGGGAGCAGCTGGGGCTGCCGACGTTGAGGCCCCCCTTTCGGAGAAGGCAGCCCTGAGGGCCTTCGTCTCCGATTGGAGCTGTGAGAGCTGCTCTTTCATTCTCTTGTTGTCCGCTTTTAATACGCGGACAACTTCGGACTCCTCCAGGGTCTGGAGTTCTTCAGTCGCCAGCAGAATCTCCCTGACGGAGGCATTCATCCTTCCCCAGACCTCCCCTTTGAGATTGCCACATTTTTTCGCCTCAGCCCTGATGGCGTTGGCGGCACGTCGTGTGGCCTCCAGCAGCTCGTCTCTCGTGGCGGCGGGGCTACTATCCTTCGTGGCCTCCCCCTTTTCCTTCCTCCCAGGCTTGGCCAGTTGTTCCTTCAGGAACTCCCTCGCTGACTCAATCACATTGCTGGTCCTATCAGCCGCCAGGCTACTAGACCGTGCCCTCGCGTCAGCACACCCCGTGTACGTGGCCTTTGCCGGTCTCCCTCTCCGAGCCGTGTTGACCTTGGCCCCAGACTGGGGCCCAAGGTCGTCTCCCCCTCTCTTGCCGGGTCTCCTGAAAGCCTCTGCGGTGTCCATGGACTCCGCAGGCGGCCCCAGGACCTCGCTCCCTTCCCTCTCGGTCGAGTCCGTTAAGCAAGCGTTAGTCGTCAAGTGTTCGATTCCTCCGATGTCCATTGTGTTTGTGCCAGTCTGTTTTGACACGACGGTCCCCTCTGGACACGTCGCGTCCTCCCTTCTTACGTCATTTTTATTTTTTAAAAGTTTATCCATTTTTGATCCCACGAGTACTAAAGGGCCACGCAGTAGTGGCAGTACCCGCATAATACAACCCTTGGAAGCCCGAGCCGCAACCAGGGCGGGTCGCTAGTGACTGGTTTGACGGCGGGAGGGCCCACGCCGGCGCCGAAGCACCGACATGATCCCCCCCGCCGCCCACACCCACCAGCCGCTCGAACCGAGCACTCCGTAGCCACGACCAAACTACGGAGATTGGGGTTTTTTAGAGAGGTTTGACTTCCTCGCGGTCCGGCCAATTAAGGCAAGACCCCCGGCCCTGAGTCGCGAGACATGACCACGTCACTCAGGGTTACGGTTTGCGGCGGTGGCAAGATGGTGGTGCCTGTCTGGTGTCCGGCCAATCCGGCTCACCAGACCCGCCGTTCGTCCGCATCCCAAGTATTCTCTGATGACCAGAGAAGTACTGGGAGCGGACCGTGTCGGGTTATTCGCCATCAGCCAATAATGTCCCCGAAAAGACATTGTTGGCCGATGCCCAGGGTGCACCGTCCCGAACCTGCTATGCTTACCCCCGGACGTATCCGAAAGGCACCCATAGCAGTAGGGCACACGAGGAGGTTACCCGACCTAGCACCCCAACCTAACCTAACCTAACCTAACCTAACCTAACCTGACCTAACCTAACCTAACCTTCTCATTATTAAAGGACACTGGTGACTCCATATTAGCTCTACATAGAGTCACAAGAATTTTAATAAATAGTATTACAACTTGTTTTGACCAGCTGGCGGAGCACTCGCCACTCTAAATCGGGACATAGTTTCCACTCCGACTCTAGGTAGAGACGCTTCAAAAATTCTTTTTACGTATTTGACTACGGAAAACTTGCTGCATGCAGTGTTAGTAGGTCCGGGTAGCTACTTTATTTATACACTTTATTTTAAATTAAAATTGTACTTATTGTTTATTGTATCTTAAGTTGTTGACATTTACAGCCACCTCTTTTGGGTGTGTAATTAGCTTTAACATATATACAACTTGACCCTTTAATTTATTATTAACTAACGCTACTTTTTAGCCGACATGGCCAACTTGCTCCGTACACCACCACCACAACCCCCTAACAGACCTCCCGTGGGCTTTCAATTCGTTAGATTACAACGTGTTAGGTTTTAATTTGTTAAGTTTAAATGTGTTCGGTTTTAATTTGTTAGGTTTCAATGTGTTAGGTTTCAATTAGTTAGGTTAGGTTACTTTTAAATGTGTTAGGTTTTCATTTGTTCGGTTTATATTTGTTAACTTTCAATTTGTTAGGTTTCAATGTGTTAGGTTTCACTTAGTTAGGTTAGGTTACGTTTAAATGTGTTAGGTTTTCATTTGTTAGGTTAGGTTATTTTTTTTCAATTTGTTAGGTTTCAATTTGTGAACTTTCAATTTGTTACATTTAAAAGTGTTAGGTTTTAATTTGTTAAGTTTATATTTGTTAGGTTTCAATTTGTTAGGTTTCAATGTGTTAGGTTTCAATTAGTTAGGTTAGGTTAGGTTTTCATTTGTTAGGTTTCAATTGGTTAGGTATCAATTTGTTACATTTAAAAGTGTTAGGTTTTAATTTATAAGGTTTAAATTTGTTTTGTTTCAATTCGTTAGATCTGAATGTGTTAGAATTCAATGTGGCTTAGTTTAATTAGGCTTCAGTTTGTTAGATTTTAATATGTTAGGATTCAATTTACCCAACCGTGTCGGTGGCTGCATACAAATATTTTTGTTATTTAATTAAAAAAAAAAAAAGAAAAAAAAAATTGTAGGGTTTTTTGTGTTGTGCGTGTAGCTTCCGTCGACCTGCTTCTAACGACACCACTTCCGTGCTCCTGGGGCATCGGGAAAGCGAAAAATCGCCCCCCCGCCTACCCGTGATTGTCGTGGTAGGTGCACATTTTCAATCGAGAAAAAAAAAAAAAAAAAAAACTAAATCATAAGATTAAAAAGTGTCCCTCGGGTGCCGGCGCTGGTGGGCGCGCCCAGAGCTCCGGGCGAAGGTTGTGCAGCGCCTTGTCATCTCCATACATCAACAATCTACTTTTGTATGGTAAAATATTTTGAAAATTGGTGTAAAAATAAAAAGCCACTGAGTGGTGTAAAAATATGTAGAATGAATCCACATTAAAATTATTATAATATTAATTTACATTGAAACAAAAAAAAAATGTTTTCATCGGGTTTTCACCAATTAAAAAGGGAACACTTTAAATTGTCCGGTCCGTTAAAAAAAAGGCTTGGTTAACTTTTTTTTGTGATTTTGATTTTCAGCGCAAAAATATAGTTTTGTCTGTTTTGTTTTGTAAATATAGTCTTTATAAGTTTAAGGACGTAATCTAATCACAGATTACATAATAGACATAATGTCTGGCCATCATTTGACTCCTCGAGTGATGCTTCGTACCTTTAGGAAAGCTGGAAGCCTTGCGTTCTCAACGCGAGGTTGCGACCACCATTGAAACACAACAAAGCGTAATCTCCAGGTTGTGGAAATACGCTATCCACCTTAACTAAAACTCCGCAAGAAAGTAGCTCACAATCAGAGCTTGCCAACTCGTAGGAAGGCTGCGGTCACTACACCAGGAGCTCTATTTTTGAATCGCTCTCCTCGCTTCAAGCGGTCCACTCTACTAATTTTCCTTCGACATCCGATACAAAAATCAGTAAAATCGATCGCTAGAAGCGAGGAGAGCGATTCAAAAATAGGGCTCCAGGTGGAGCCGTGAAAAAATTTGACTTCTAAGTCAACGCAATCAGAAGATCTGACCGATTTTGCCGCGTTTTTTAGTATCTTTGTAAACAAAACCTTGGGGTACTTCCCGTTCACCCAAAATTAGGCAAGTACCAAGGTCATAAAGCACAAGTAAAGGAAAAAATTCGAAAACTGTAACTTTGTAGTTACATCACAAAAAAAACTATTTTTTTCTTGCACCAACAGACATAACTTTGCGTATGATACATAACTGCAAATTTTATTAACTATTTCATACGGAAGTTTGTACGGAACCCTCAGGGCGCGAGTCCTACTCGCACTTGTCCGGTTTTTTGGTGCCAATCAATCAATCAATCAATCAGTTGTGAACTTACAACCAATAAATGTTGAAAACATTACTGATTGACGTGTCGTAATTACCAGACGGGTCGTCCATCGGGCGGGACTCGGGCACGACCGACACGTCGGGCAAACACCTACTACTATATCATATGTACCTACTCGTATCACCGCGCCAGGCTGCAGCGCCAGCCAGTCCGTCTGGTCTGGCTCTGCCAAGATGACGCATTTCACAATATCATGTTTACATAATATTTATTTATTTGAGATATAACATCATAGTAGGTACACACTATGATACAGAAATTATATTTCAAGTAGGTAGACTAGTCCCACGATAAGACTGCAGCACCAATTGTCTATGATCCCTAAAAAATCTCGCGCTGGTATCCCTTATAAACGTCATTCTAAGGTGTCATTGTGTGTTGTGATAAACAAGAAGCTGAATTTGTTATTAAATAAAGGAAACCCTGGGTAAATCGATCAACAGTGAAGTGCAAAAACTTATTTATAAAATGCAATTTCATTTTCAAAGTGTAACAGAACAATCAGTCAGTTTTTGAGCAAATGGAGCAATGTTTTGATAAAATCCTATCTTCGACAAGTGAGTAGGCACTAGTTTCTTGATACTTTTACTGTTTGAATTTTTATATCTATGAGATCCATTGAAACAGCCTTACCCTTTTTGTTTCTAATTACTTGGTAGGTATTATAATTGCTCTCAAAAAATATAATTGAATATAAAATAAAAATATTACTTAAAAAATATAAAAAATATTATACTAAATTGATGGTGTCATTGTATAGAGGTAGCAACAGAAATATTTTTAGTATTTTTAGACTGACATTGAAATTACTTGAACTGTATTTTTTTTTTTGCAGGTGAGTTAGGCCGAGGAAGAAGTTGAATGCGATGGAGTTGAATTCTTAGACTCAAATCTATCTTTTAGTGATCACTGATCAGGAAGAAAAAGGAATACCAAGGAGTTGAATTTTTTAGTCTTAGTATCTTTTATTGGTTAAAACATGTTATAATGCAAATAAACGATGTATCTTGTAAGTTTGGCAATACAAAATGATTTTTCCTATATAAATTAATTTCGTTCTCTCGCGCTAGTGCTCTCACGATACGTCTGCATACCAAATTATCTAGCAACCCCAAAAATATTCAAAATATGTTCTTTATTGCATTACTGAATTTGAATTTAGACGCGTGAACTAGCAAGACAAAATCAAATAAATTAAAATGAATGATACTGCAGAGTTGTGGGGCATGTCAGTTATATATATTAGTATTATTCTAGGTCGCTCATTGATATTATAACACCATATGGTTTCGCTTTCAACCTTTCTGTAGATCAATGACAACTTTCCAATGGCTGTTTAGTCACAAATTGCCAAACTAAAAATTAAAATTTACTTAGCAAAATAGGGAATCATCTGTCAAGTGTCGTGATGTGCTAATCTGCTCTTGAAGATTTAATCAATTTTGTGCAATTATAGTGAAAGTTAGAAATAAAAACATTACCAAAGTGAAAAACAACATCTGTGGACGCTGTGATATTGTTATCCACGCGTAAAACCCTGAATTTCAATACTAAATAGTGCAATAAACTTCGAAAGTGACAGTTTAAAATAATTCACTATCCCCCATCACATTCATAAAATTTGTCTCAGTGACAGTCCGTTGTCCGACACTGTTATTAATCTACTGTCAGTGTCACTATGATACCTGACGTTTCAAATAACGTTGCCACAACAAAAACCTAATTGCCCAAAATGGATCTGCAGAAAGTGGGTGACCCGATCCTTCAGGGCAGGAAAATATAACTGGGGATAAAATAGTCAGCATGGAAACTCCCAAGCAACTAATTCAACAAGTGTTTCACCCTAGCCTATTTACCAGAACTATACATTCATCTATTGAAAATACAAGCGAAAATGATTGGCAAACAGTACCAACCCTCCAACAACACAAGAAAGGGCATAAAAGGCAACGATTAAATGAAACGCCATCCCCCGAAAAGGAAATTACTAAAGCCAGTGCCGCTAAGTCCAATCATATAACGTTTGCACTAAGAAAAGAAGACTGCCCTGCAGTGAAACTTGGAGATGACCCACTGCCTCACAATACAGTGGTAAAATACCTTGGCTTTCACCTAGATCGCAAACAGACATGGAAGACTCACATACAAAAAAAAGCGCGATAAACTAAACCACAGACTGAGATCCTTACATTGGTTACTTGGAAGACAGTCTAAACTGTCTGTCAACAATAAAATACTAATTTACAAAGTAGTGCTGAAACCATTTTGGACTTACGGAATACAACTGTGGGGATCAGCGAAGAACTCCAACATACAAATTATACAAAGATACCAAAATAGTGTTCTAAAGTCAATAGTAAACGCGCCATGGTTCACTAGGACAGACGAAGTTCACGAATATCTGAAGGTCCCCACAGTGAAGGAGGAAATAAGCACCATGACCAAAGCCTACAAAGATAGGATCAGTAACCACCAGAATAGACTGGCATCAACTCTGGTCGAACCTCTCCAAATAAGGCGCCTGAAGCGATCCCACACGTGGGATAAGGCATAGGTAGCCATTTCATGAAGGCAACCCAACAATGGGAGGGCGCCTCCCACGCCACTGTCAGACAAATAAAATAACATAACTGCTTATGGTCTGATGACCGATTGCATGTTGGCAAAATATCATAGGAAAAAAAAACTTTAGCAAAATAAAATTGCTAAATAAATTATCAAGATGAGTTTTTCACTCTACAAATGTAATGTTTAGTTGATTATTGGTATTGTCATAGAGAAATGATGGCCGGTGGGTTCTCGCGGCCCCAAATTTTTTGATTCAAGGGTATTGTAGATAATATTGATTGGTTTCTGTTCTACAATCGCCGCCAGATGGCGCTACAAGTAGTTTGCAATGATTCGTAGCCATGGAACTGATCGGAGCCTGGCCACAGATTACATAATAGTTCAGAGCGGAACAGATGCTTCACTCCATCGGAAAAGATAGATACAGAGCTAACGCTATTTACCTACAAAAATATCACAGGCATTCGTGCGCGCTAAAAAGTACGTTACGCGGACGGCCGTCCGGCGTAGTGTCGCGCGTCACGTGCGTCATCGTGGGTGCGCAAGGGCTGTGCATAGGTATATGCCAACAAATAATTATTGCTTACACAACACGAGTGTGTGTACTAAAAACAGTTTTATATTATTTTTATTTATCCAAAATCATAAAACCTCACTCCTTAAAGTGAGGCATTTAATACCTCGGTCATTCTCAAAATGTGAGTTATAGTTTACCCGATTCATATGACGAAGACTGGTACGGGACTACGGGGGCTTGCGATCAGAGTGGTCCGACATGATGTGAATCCGAAATAATAGTCGAATTGGTAAACGCGGCGAGTTCGTTACGGCGCGGCGCTCCATCCGACGGCGCAACTCAAACTGACTCGTCGGCCATTCGGCCCCCTCTTATAAAGCTGTCCTACCGACGCCCCAGCGGCTGTTTCCGCCAACACTCGTAACGACCCCACGACGACGTTTCCAACTTCGCCGATAGATGGTACCACTGTGTACTGGAAGCTCCGACATATATATATTTTTAGTTTCTATTAATTGAGATAGTAAAAACATAATGAAATAAACTGCTGTTTTTATTAATTTATCTGATTTTGGCTGTATGGCTGCGTGTCTTTGCCTATTATAAAATCATGAACACCACAAGACTCACCCATGCAATGGAACTAAATATTGTAGTACGTACGCAGTAGGTATGTACCAAGTATGTACATATTAGTGGACATGGACTCATATTAGTGGACATGGACTCACCACAAGATAGAAAATTTAAAAATAAAACGGAACGTCATCTTGAGTTGTTGAGGTTGTTGACTGCGGGCGGCCGCGGCCGTCACGGTGACAGTCGCGGGGTGGCGATATAGTGTCTAGGGTGCGGCGGCGGCGCGAGCCTACCATCAATAGCGAGCGCGGGCGGCGGGCCAGCCAGCCAGCCAGCCAGCCAGCCAGCCAGCCAGCCGGCCAGCCAGCCAGCCGGCCAGCCAGCCAGCCAGCACTGCACCCGCCTGTGCCTGCCTGCATGAAGTTTATTGTGAGTTGTGTTCACAGTTTGTTGAAGGTACCTACCTACTATGTATGAGGTGGCCGGTGGCCGGTCGGTCGGTCGGTACTTACGAGTAGTAACAAACAGTTGTTGCTTAGTTGTGTGTAAGCGAGGTGCGAGGTGCGAGGTGCGAGGTGCGAGGTGCGGGTAGTTCGCGTACTGTTGGCGCCGCGCGTTGCTTTATTAATGTGGTCACAAGCGAGCGAGCTAGAGGTATAGAGCTGCTGCCACAGAATAAGTAATATGCTGCCACCCGACGACGATCGATCCACTCGCAATGAATACCTAGGTACCTAGGTAGGTAGGTACTATGATTGTATTGCGATGAAGTAGGTACCTACGTATTCATATTTGAAGTAACCGGTCGATATGATATACACTCGGCGAGCCGTGGAGAGGGCAGGGAGGGCTCGGAGTTTCTTTGAAATATATTTATGATTGAAGATCCGACGGAGAACTAAGGTTACCGACATCGGTAGCGAGCCGAAGTACCAGTGAGCATGACGCCCCCCGCCAGGTGGGTGCAGAGGGATGTCGTAGGGCCGTGATACCTATGATGATGACGTATACATATTTGGAGTAGTGGAGGCGGTGAGCCGCAGGTGATGGCGGGAGACGGTGTTATCAGGTGTTCGGCTGAGGGAGGGAGGGACGGAGGCGGGGCGGGGCGGCGCGGCGCGCGCGCACCGCGCCGGCGGGCGAGCGGCGCGCAGTCGGCCCGGCGCTCGCGCACGCACCGCACGCACGCACCGGCGCACCCGCTGCACTCGCGCACGTATCGCACGCACCGCACGCACGCACCGTCACCAGACATGAGCAGCGGCAAGCGGAAGCTGTCGTTCCTGGGCTTCGCCCCGGCGGAGTCGGAGGTGAGTGAGTGAGGTAGTGCACGGTGGGCGCCCGCCCGCCCGCCCGCACGTAACACGCGGGTGCCAACAGCCGTCGCAGTGGTCGGTAGACAGACAGACAGACAGACAGACAGACTGGACACTCTGTCCGCTCTCCGCTCCCGACGGCTCCGTTTCGGTTGTCGTTGTTGAACGAAGGCCTCCCCTAAAATAATCAAATCACTATTATGTATATCATTTAAGTACTTATAGTCCATAGAAGTTGTAACTGAGTGACAATTAAATGTAATAGGTATGTGTGTAGGTACCTGGGGTGGGGGCTGGGGGCTGGGGGCTGGGGTGTGGGGCAGGCACTGGCGGTGTGTCTGATGTTAGTCAGTACGAGGTGGTGCCGGACAGACGAGAGATGACGACGTAGCGGACGGCCACACGGCAAGATGCCTCACTGCACACAGTACGGTGGGCGGGCCTGGCGCATGCCGCATGGCGCATGGCGCCTCGCAGTGTCAGCACCCCCCTCGCACCCCCCTCACACCCCCCTCGCTAACTATTTTCAACAACTTGTCGGTCGGCCTCGCTGTTATTGTCGACTCTACATATACTTACATAATTACCCGAACACAAAGTCTCTATGGCGGGCGTTAACTTTACATAACAAGTAGGTAGTGAGACCTTGGCAATGGGACATAGAGCGAGGGAGGGGGGAGGTGCGCGTGGACGGCAGGCAGCTTCCCTGCAACCAACCGGAACATGGTGTCGGCAATGAACCGAGTGCACAGTAGCCCACCCCCGCGCCCGCAGGCCGACAGCATCAAGTGATTGAGGTCAAGTTCACGACAACAAAAACATCATTGTTGTTTATTGGTCGTGGTCGGTATAGTTTTTATCGGACGGCCATTTAGCACCACCGTGGTGGTGCAACCGGTGAAGGTGCTTCTACCTACCTAGTCGAACAAAACCGACGAATAAACAGGCAGGTACCTATGTATGTACCTCAGTTGTACTGGTTGGTTGCAGGGCAAGGGCGAGGCGGAGGGCGACGCCGACGAGGTGCGGCTCGACGAGGAGATGGAGCGCGTGGTGTGGGGCGAGGGGGGCGCGGCGCCGCGCGCGGGGGGCGCGCGCCCGCGCAGGGACCCCGCCGGGCCGCAGGTCAGCTCGGGCGATGCCTGCTCTGATCACTCTTATAACATTCCTCGCTAAATTATAGTTGCTACATAATATTGTAGGAACAAATGAATAGGTGGCGCGTCACCTACATTGTTGGTATATTATGTAAAATGTAGCGTGAACACACCGAGAGGCAGGCATAATGCGGTGGACGTGCGCAGGTGGCGGGGGCGGGGGCGGGGGCGGCGGCCGAGGAGCGGCACGTGCAGTTCGGCGCGCGCGACCCGCCCGCCGGCGAGCCGCTCGACGAGCCGCTCGACGACGCCGACGACGAGCGCCGCACGCAGCGACTCGCGTCAGTATACACACGCACGCAACGCACCCGCAGCCGGTCGTCCCCCTTCCCCCCGCACCCCACACCCCACACCCCACACCCCGCACCAGATATTTCATTCTTTCCATAATTTGAATTTTTCCATATAGTGGCATCTGTAGGGTACAGTTTGCGGCGTTTCGTGAACCAAAGACTTCCTTTGGCAGGATTGGTCCTTAGGACCCAAAAATAGATGTAACAAGTGGAGCCACCAGGATTTCTGATGTCACTTTTGGGGGGGGGGGAGGGGGGGGGGGAGTCCTCAACCTAATCTTGATACGTACATCAGTTAAGCTACTAGGTCAAGTTTGGTATCATTTTCGTATGACTTAAGGATGCCGAATTCATTTATGGAATCATATTCGTACAATTCAGAAATAAAAACATCTAAAATGATTTTTTTTTGCTTGCCTATTTTAAACAGAAAAAAATTCATAACTTAAACATAACTTGGAATATTTTAAACAAAATTGAAGCTTTCGGAGAGCCCTACTATTATTTTATATATAAAAAAATAAGAGATAAAAAAATCTGCATAAAATAAATGAAAAATTATTTTATTAAATTTGACTAACTTGTGCTGCTCAGATTTTTTTCTTCCGATATAATGAAATAATCCTTACATGAAAGAGAGTCGATCCGCATCAAAAAAATTTTTGATCAAAATGTCTAATTATTATGGAGAACACACGCTTGACCAAAAATTTTTTATGCTAAAATTGTTTTCTGAAAAAAAAAACAAATGGTTCCTAAGACAGTTTCCCTGTATCTCCTATGGTTTCGGTTTTAGCCTAAGTGTCCCAGTTAAAAAAAAACACACTGTATATATAAATTAGGAGAGTGTTACTCTCTATCAACATTTTTTATTCTTTGAAATATTACGATTTATAGATACAAAAAATTAAAAACTCATAAAATATAAAATAAAAGATTTCTTTTTAAAAATTCCCGCGTTTTTACTAATAGGTTGATGCAAATATTATTCCAGAATTGAATTCCCCATCTTTGATTTATACGAAAATGATATCAAACTTGACTTAGTACCTAAGCTTACGCAGCTTATATGCCTAAGACCTGGCTAAGGCCGAAACCCCTCCCCCTCCACCTGCATCAAAAATCCAGGTGGCTCCACTTCTTAAATCCATTCTAGAAACACAAAGATCAATCCTGCCAAAGAAAATCTTTGGTTCATTAAAAGCCGTATTTTGCCCTTTTTTGTCGTGTGCAGATGCGACTAATATTTCATGTTTGATAATAACTAAGCTGAGCTGTTGTAACGAGTGAGTACCCGGCCCAGTATGGGGGGGGGGAGCGCGCGGTGCGGCACGTGCGGGCGCGCGCCGCGCCGCGCGTGGGCGGGCGGAAGTGTCACCCGTGCCAGGAATAGTGACATTGGCATTGTGTCTCGGGCGGGCGCGAGTCAGTAGCGCCGCGCGACGCTCGCCGCACGCCGCCCGCCGCCCGCCACCAGCACCGGCAGCATGCCCGTGACGTACGCGCGCGCGTCGGACGCGGCGCGCCAGCGGTGAGTGCCGCCGCCGCCGCCGCCGCCCGCACATGTCGGTGGTCCCGTGTCATCGCTCCTGGAAGTGTACCTACTGTTCTCCTTCTCCCCGCCTTATAATATAGTAAAGTGATTGTGACCTGTCACTGTGTCATTCATCGGTTGGTTCACCTTAAGCTGATCACTCATCACCTATGATATTATAAATATAGAGCCGTGAGTGTCGTTGAGAGTGTATCGTGCATGATGTGTGCAGACGGCACCTGCACCCGCACAAGCCGCGCAAGTACTCGCTGCAGGAGGGCGGGCCTCCGCCGCCGCCGCCGACGGCGCCGCCGCCCTCCGACGAGGGCGAGGCGGCGGACGGCGCGGGCGCGGGGGGCGCGGGCGCGGGCGGCGCCGAGGAGCCGCTGCTCGAGGCGGACCGCGACGAGCTGCACTCGCACCGCAGCGACGACCCGCGCGCGCCGCGCCGTCACCTCATACAGCCCCGGGTGCGTGCTCGCACACACACACACACACACACACACACACACACACACATGTGTAGCCCCCACTAATGAGACACCCCGCCCACCGACAGGGCTCCACTGTGCACGTGAGCCGCAAAGATGGCGGTGACAAGGTTCAAACTATCCTCACGGATGCCGCTTACAAGAAGATGTACGACCACAGTCCGCACTCGGTGAGTTCGTCGCGCCTAGAGAGATGCGTGCGTGCGATGTACAGGAGGTACCTATATGTATGTATGCGCGCGCGCAGGTGTTCGTGCAACTGGACGAGCTGCTGGCGACGGAGACGGGCGAGGCGGAGTGGAAGGAGACGGCGCGCTGGATCAAGTACGAGGAGGACGTGGAGGAGGGCGCGGAGCGGTGGGGGCGGCCGCACGTGGCCAGCCTCTCCTTCCACTCGCTGCTCAACCTGCGGCGCTGCCTCGAGACGGGCGTGGTGCTGCTCGACCTGGACGAGAAGGACCTGCCGGGCGTGGCGTACAGGTAGGTGCGCCGCTCGCCGCTTGCCGCTCACCGCTCACCGCTCACCGCTCACCGCGCGCTCTTACCGCAGGGTGGTGGAGAGCATGGTGCAGGAGGGGCTGCTGGAGGAGGACGACAAGCCGGTGGTGATGCGCTCGCTGCTGCTGCGGCACAAGCACGTGCACGACGAGCGCGGCTTCCGCTTCTCCATCAGCGGCGCCGCGCGCAAGCACTCGTACACCAGCCTGCAGGTACACGCGGGTACACGCGGAGCGCCTCCGACCGACACCACGCTGAGAATAATGCTTCTCATTGCATTTTTAGGGTTCCGTACCTCAAAAGAGGAAAAAAGAAATCCTTATATGATCACTTCGTTGTCCGTCTGTGTGTCTGTTTGTTTGTCTGTCAGTCGAGACCCTTTTTCTGAGGAACGCGTGGAGGTTTCAAGTTTAAATTAATATCAAATACTCAGGTCTGTACTCCGTGGATCTGTGAAAAAATCAAATTTCTAAGCCAATACGCAGTCAGGAGATATGGCCGATTTTGCCGCATTTTTGAGTATCTTGGTCATCAAAACCTATGGGGTACTTCCGGTTGACCTAGAATCATAAAATTTGGGAAGAAGGAAGATCTTAAAGCACAAGTAAAGGACAAAACCGATAACCTTCAAAAATGTATTTTTCTTCTTGTTTTAATAAACTTGCGTATATGAGCAAGTCATCCATGTAAGTTAGTAACATAATGTGATGTAACTAAAAATTTTATTGACGATTTTTAAATTATTTCTTTAATTAAGTTTGTACACCCCAAGAGGGTTCCCCTCAGGGCGTGAGTCCTACTCGCACTTGTCCGGTTTTTTATAGGTAATATTGTTCACGCGTCTCGATCTCAATGTCGCATTTAGCATCGCGATATTAAGTTGTGTGTGAGTTTCTCGAATGGCCTGAAACGAGCGATATTATCGACATCCCTCAGGCCCGTTCGGTCTTATTCCCGGAATGTTGAAGGCAACAAACAATATTATAATGTTCTTTATTTATGTCGTATCATACTTTGCTCCAGTCCAGTTGTCGGTAATGTTGCCGCTTGGAACTGTCGCGGGGTACCTAGATATAGCCACGTATTCGTAGGCACGAAGCGGGTGTGGTGACATAACGTGTCGCTTCCGCAAACCTGGATGTACCTACAGAGAGAGATATCGAGTTTATCATTCCAAATACTACAACACGGTCAGATAAAGCGTCAACAGTAAAGTTAATCTCTGTCAGATAGCCACATTTCGAGTCACACTTATTATCAAACAGATTACGATAACTTATTTGGCATGCAGTGGAATGTTTGCGAGAGAATTCAAGGTCACCGGAGCCAATAGGAAGAGGTTTTATCGTCGCCGCCGCCCGCCGCACGCCGTAAATATAATATTATGATTGCGCGATAACACAGCAGCGCCGTGGCACCTTGCTACCGCCGGCGCGGCGGGCTCAAGAGTCGACGTATATAGGTAGTAGGTATGTTTGTTCGTGGGTATGGTGGTATGGGTGTGTGTGTTGGTGCCGGCAGTCGCTGTGGGTGGAGGAGGCGGCGGCGGCGCGCGGCTCGCTGGGCTCCGCGGCGGCGGCGGCGGCGGCGGCGGGGGCGGCGGGGGCCGGGCGGCGGCACAGCAGCGCGCACCACCTGATGCGCGCCGGGCCCAGGCCCCCCGCGCCCGCGCCCGCGCCCGCGCCGGTGCGCCAGCCAGCACGCCCCGCACGCCCCGCACGCCCGGCACGCACCCACCCACCCACGTAGCTAGCGCAGCCGCATCGCATCGTAGCTAGTCCACTGTGAATATATCATGTCACTCGCTCGCTCACCGCGCGCGCGGCGCGGCGTGACGCATCACCTCGGGGGAACATTCATTTTGCGAATTGAACTTCGCCGCGACATGTCGAGTGCGAACGGGACATTCTGCTTCTAGACTGTACTATGTACGAGCTGTACTCTCTCGTTCGCTCGCGCTCGCACATTTTTATGAATAAGTGGTCTGTTCAGTGGCATCAACAACAAACATCGTTTAGACTCATTTCATAGCCCAGCGCAGCACCTACCGGTGCAGTGTATGCAGGGTGAGCATGTGCATGGGTTGGTATGGTAGGTAGCCTACTCGTAGGTATAGGTAGTCAGACGGCGGGCGCAGTAGAGGGAATGCATGTTTGTGTGTTCGTTCGGGGGCGTCTCTACAGCAGAGCTGTTGCAACAAGCTGGCCGCGCGGCCGTGCCCTCGGCGGCTCTATGTACCTACTCTATGTAACCTACGCACGCTGGCGGTGTCGTGTTGTCGATAACATTCCGCCCACTAGTGTCACTGAATCGATAACGCGCCGATCATTTTTACTGAGTTTAATTTCAACAACAAAATATTAAGATGGATGGCCCATCGGCCGCCGCGGCAGCCCTCCCGAGACCTCGCGGCGGCGCGCGGGGCGGGGAGGGCTGGCGCGGGGCGGGGCGGGGAGGGGTCGTCGCTGACGGTGTGCGCGTGCGCAGAGTCTAGATGCGAAGCGGCGGCGCAGCTCGTACGCGCTGCCGGCGGGGCTGGCGTCGGGCGGGGAGCGCAACAAGTCGGCGGCGGCGGCGCTGGACCCGCGCGACCTGCAGCAGCTGGCGGCGGCGGCGGCGGCGGCGGCGGCCAGCAGCCAGGAGGAGCTGCGGCGCGCGCAGCCGCACGACTCCATCCTGAGGCGCATCCCCGACGACGCGGAGGCCACCACCGTGCTGGTGGGCGCCGTGGGCTTCCTGCGGCAGCCGACCATCGCGTTCGTGCGGCTCGCGCACGGCATCCACATGCCGTCCATCACGGAGGTGCCGGTGCCCGTGCGGTTCATGTTCGTGCTGCTCGGGCCCGCCGGCGCCGACCTCGACTACCACGAGGTGGGCCGCTCCATCTCCACGCTCATGTCCAGCCCCGCCTTCCACGGCATCGCGTACCGCGCGGAGGACCGCCGCGAGCTGCTGTCCGCCATCAACGAGTTCCTCGACGACTCCATCGTGCTGCCGCCCGGCGACTGGGAGCGCCACGCGCTGCTGCCGCTCGACGAGCTGCGCGCCAAGAGCGACATGATCCGCCGGCGCAAGCGCGACGCGCTCGAGCGCCGGCGCGCCGCCTCCCTCGCGCCCGCCCCCGCCCCCACCCCGCTCGACGAGAAGCGCGCGCTGCTGGCCGCCGAGGCGGGCGGCGACCTGTACAAGGGGGCCGATGACGACGACCCGCTGCGCCGCACCGGCCGTCTCTTCGGCGGTGAGTGCCCCCCGACACGCACCCCCCTCCCCCCACACAAGCACCGCCCCGGCCTGACCGTGCGTGTGTGTGTGTGTGCAGGCGTGATCCGCGACATGCGGCGGCGCTACCCGCACTACGTGTCCGACTTCCGCGACGCGCTGAACGGGCAGTGCGCGGCCGCCGCCATCTTCATGTACTTCGCGGCGCTCTCGTCCGCCATCACGTTCGGCGGGCTGCTCGCCGAGAAGACGCACGGCCAGATCGGCATCTCCGAGACGCTGGTGAGTATATCGTGCGTGCGCGCGTGCGTGCGTGCGTGCGTGCGTGCGTGCGTGCGTTCGTGCGTGCGTGCGTGCCGTGGGTGACCGCGGCGCGCGTGCTCTCTCCCAGGTGTTCACGATGGGCGGCGGCGTGGTGTTCGCACTGGCGGCGGGGCAGCCGCTGATGATCACGGGCGCGACGGGCCCGCTGCTGCTGCTGGACGCGTCGCTGGCCGACTTCTGCCGCGCGTACGGCTTCCACTTCCTGGCGGCGCGCATGTACGCCGGCCTCTGGATGGTCGTCATCGCGCTGGCCGTCGCCTCCGTCGAGGGCAGCGTCGCCGTCAAGAAGATCACCAGGTACGGCCGGGCCGCTCGCTGCGTGTGCGCCTGTACCGCCTGTACCTACCGAGAGTGTATGTGTGTGTGTGTGTGCGCGTGCGCAGGTTCACGGAGGACATCTTCGCGTTCCTCATCTCGCTGATCTTTATCTCGGAGCCGATCAGCAACATCATGAGCGTGTACCGCGCGCACCCGCTGGGCGCCGACTACTGCGCGCACAACGCCTCCCGAGCGCCGCTCCCGCCGCTGGGCCCGCCCGGTACCACAGGTGCACATTCACTATTATACCGATCACATTTCAGTAGATACTTTCACTCAACAATGCTTGTAATGATATGGTCATTATTTTGAGTAGGTACCTTCTTTGAGCGAAGGCTACCTTGCCCCGGTACTTGAATAGGCGCCAGCAAAGTTGTTAGAGCTCGACAATAATATGACATTGATTGCTGGTGGCTAGAACCATAGCAATAGTGTAGTATCATTAGTTGTGTCACTGTGTGTGTGCGTGCGTGCGTGCGTGCTAGCTACACTCACTGGCACGCACACAACAAACCGCGCGCTCAAATTGTCCATGAAGACTACTTCTCCTTTTCTTTTATATACTATGCTAACTCACCAGGAATTTCCTTTGTGAATCCAATAATGTCGAATTTTGTTTTAGAAATAGTAAAGTGCAAAAAGTTTTGGTGTTGTTAAAGGTAACTAACTAACTAGGTATAAAAGGTAAAAAATTAATTATATTATACTCAGCTAGATCTCGTCGAGCCCTTTCATTTGAGAATGTACCATCAAGATGACCCATCTTGATGGTACCAGCTATTCCGGAGATATGGCCCAAAGTTTGAGTTATTTTCATTTAGCCATAAATTATCTTTGGAAAGACCCATCTTGATGGTACTCAAATTGTCTGCTCGCACACGCGACTTAAATCGTTTTGTTAATTAAATGTTAAATTTCATCTTCCTATAAGTTAAGGTACTGAGGTACTAGGTATGTTACTTAGAACAAATTGATTCTGATGATTAACCCTTACGATAAAAATACCGGTTTTTTTTACAAATTTGTCCGGTTCGTGGCTGGAGATATATAATATGAAATTCTTTTGTTATTGACCGAGCGAGCGAAGCGAGCGAAGCGTCTACGTTTCGAGACTGGCCAAAAATGCTCTTGTCCGTCTGTCTGTCTGTCTGTCTGTCTGTCTGTCTGTCTGTCTGTCTGTCTGTCTGTCTGTCTGTAATTCTCTACAGGTCGCATTTTTCAACCGATTTTGACGAAAATTTGGCATATGTATAAATTAATTAAACCTACAAAATGAGTAGAATAAAATTTTGAAAAACATTTTTTTTAGAGTACCTACCATACTCGCAAAGTGGGAGTGAACTTTTTTTTTCTTGTGAATCCCATAGTGTGGGATATCGTTGGATAGGTCTTTCAAAAATATTGCTGGTGTGTGAATACCATTTTTTCGATTTAGGGATCCGTTGGCGAAATATTAAGCTTTAAAGCGGTAATTTTTGTTAGAGTCACGTGTCCCCCCCCCCCTGCCAGCTAAACGGTTGCTTCTGGAAATGTGAAAAAATTCATGGCAGTAGCATATATAACGTAGTTACAAGGAAAACTATTACGGCTAAGTAGGTTCTATTAGTTTTTGAGTAATAGTGGATCGACTTAAGAAAGTTGAAAAAATAAATTATGTTCATAGAACTGCATACGTAAAATATAAAATTATTTTTTTCCGCGTGATATCCATGGTGTGGGGTATCGTTGGATGGGTCTTTCAAAAATATCGCGGGTGTGTGATAAACATTTTTCGATTCAGGGATCCGTTTGCGAAATATTAAGCTTTAAAGTGCTAATTTTTGTCACTTTAGTAGGTACTTTTTCTGTTTCCAAAGTTGACTTTTGTTGGTTTCTTTTAGGTTTGGTTTATAAGGGCTGGCGAGGTCTACTGTTCTCACGGAACTACTAGTGTTATAATGTTTCCTTTGAGTAAAATTTGTTACCGTCAGTATTTAGGGTACTTTCCCTCCGACTACCGTCTAATATTTCCACCTGTAATAGTGAGTGGTTGGTGTTGTTTGTTAAGGTGCGAACGCGACCGCTGCGGGTGCGGCGGGTGCGGCGGGTGCGGCGGCGGCGGCGGCGGCGGCGGCGGCGGCGCCACCGGCCGGGCCGCAGCCCAACACGGCGCTGTTCTGCACCATACTGACGCTGAGCACCTTCATCATCGCCTACTACTTGCGTATCTTCCGCAACGGGAAGTTCCTCGGCCGCAGCGTAACTATCTCGTTACATATTATGTAGGTACTTATGTATGTAGGTAGGCACATGGCACGCGGCCAGTTATCGCGCGGGTGCCAAGTGCCCGCACAATGGGCTCGCTCACGACGGACGCCGCGCCGACTGCCGCTGCGCTGTGACTGCTCAATTTGCACCCACCCTATCTCGACACGTACGTTCCTCATTCATACATATATCGGTATGAGTATGTTCAAACAAAACACTTAACACTTCACAGGAGAGTCCTTCGGACTTGTTGTACATTTTAAACCGTCGTCGCCGCGGTAAGAATAACTGATTATGTGATCGAACGTCTCTGATTCTAATAGTAGGTCCATGAGTGGTGTTTAGTTTTCTATTTAGTTTTTTCTCAGATTTAAAAACAAAAGTAGTCGTCCAAACGAAAAGTCCAGTAGTAGTCCAAACGAACTGCGCGAGATGGGGCGACGCAACGTCTAACGTTTATAGGTTAGAATGTGGAGTACGCCAGGAGGGCTCACTTCGCCGGACCTCTTCAGCCTTTTTGCGAACGACTCGATCGTGGAGCTGAGGAGCACCAGGGTCGGTCGCCGTATTGGCACGGCGTGTTTAAATAATTTTATCTACGCTGATGACATAGTGCTCCTCGGCCCCTCGATCTGTGGTTTCAGGAAATTACTATCGGTATGCGAACTTTATGCGTGGTATAGTCATGGGTTGAAATACAATGTACAAAAAACTAAAATGTCAAAGTCCCGCCTGTGTTTTTGAACGGTGCTCAAGTAGAGAGGGTGGGAGTGTTCAAGTACCTTGGACATAAATGCTCACGGAGAGTCTTCGAGACGACGAGGACATAGAACGGGAACGCAGGGCTTTGGCCGTGCGGTGCAACATGCTCGCGCGCGCGCACGTTCGCGCGGTGCACTTAGTAAAGATGTGAAGCTGACATTGTTTAGTTCATATTATTGCCTATGTCTGTATACATGTCAGCAGGCTTTGGAATCATTTGCCATCGAAATGCGCGATTGCAGAATTAGAGTGCAGCAGGTATAATGAATGATGTGAGTATACCGCAATCTAAGCGCCTGGAGCATGTTCGCCGGGCCGAGGGCCGAGGCCGGCCGGGGTGGCCGACTGACCCGCGCCGCGATCCTAACATCTCGCGTTGCGTCCTTCTGGAGTCGCCGTCGTGCGTCCGATATCGAGACTCTCCGTACGCTGTCCGACCGCTTGGACCACCCCATACCTACTCGAGCATTGGGTTCCCGTGGTGCATCGCGAATGTGATCGGAACTAACTTGTTATCAAACTACTTCCATATGGACATACCTACTTATACATTATTTATATTTAATATAATTTTTACTGATTATTTGTAATACTTTTATTTGTATGTTTTTAATTTTAAACTTATAGTACCTATTTGGGACTTTGCGTAATTGTCGTTAGTATAATGTAAGACAGTATACACTTACTTGCCGAGGTATATGGTCGGTTCGCGTGTGCGTGCAGGCTCGCCGCGCGCTGGGCGACTTCGGCGTGCCGATCGCGATCGTGGTGATGGTGGGCGCGGCGGCGGCGGCGCCCGTGTGGACGGAGACGCTGCGCGTGCCCGCCGGCCTCAGCCCCACCACGCCGCGCGCCTGGCTCGTGCCGCTCAACCCAGGCCTCGACACCATCCCCTTCTGGGCCGCGCTCGCCATGCTGCTGCCCGCGCTCATGGTCTACATCATCGTCTTCATGGAGACGCACATCGCTGAGTGAGTGCAACACACACACCCCACCCACACACCCCACAGTAAATGTTACCTAATACCTACCTACCTTTAAATTATACCCAATAAGATGTTCAAAAATAATTTTAAAACTTATTCAAATTGTAACTACCTACCTAAATCGAATTTAATATTTAATAATTAATGTCATGCCTCCCTGGAGGCATATTATGTTACTACATATATATTCTCGTATGTAGGTATACTATAATACAAAATGTTGAGAGTGGCACTGAAACTGCGATCGATATTATTGTGAGCTTGCGAACTGTTGGCTTGGCGGTTGTCGCGTGCGTGCGGGCGGGCGTGCGGGCGTGCGTGCGTGCGGGCGTGCGTGCGGGCGTGCGGGCGTGCTGCAAGACTGTTGGTTGATTGATTGTTGTTCTGTGTACCTATGCATGGTTCGTCCCGTAACATATGAATGTAAGCGGACGACGTCGACACAAACATAATTATGTACTTATAATATATAGTTAATAAATAATTGCTACGTGACGTTATACACCGGTTAGCATACCAGTAGGTAGGTACTGTTCACTAGTTCCTGCGGACCGTAGATGGATGGATGGATGGTGATAGTGATAGTGTTGGTTGGTTGGTTGGTTGCAGGCTGATCATCGCCAAGCCGGAGCGGCGGCTGAAGAAGGGCAGCGGGCTGCACCTGGACGTGGTGATCATGTCGCTGGTGAACGCGCTGTGCGGTCTGTGCGGCGCGCCGTGGCAGTGCGTGGCGACGGTGCGCTCGGTGTCGCACGTGGCGGCGCTGACGGTGATGTCGACGACGCACGCACCCGGCGACAAGCCGCACGTGGTGGAGGTGAAGGAACAGCGCGTCACCGGGCTGCTGGTGTCCGCGCTGGTGGGCGTCTCCGTGGCGGCCGCCGGCTGGCTGCGGCTCGTGCCCATGGCGGTGCTGTTCGGCGTGTTCCTGTACATGGGCATCTCTGCGCTGGCCGGCATCCAGATGTTCGAGCGGTGCATCCTGCTGTTCAAGCCGGTGAAGCACCACCCGCAAGTGCCGTACGTGCGGCGCGTGCCCACGCTGCGCATGCACCTGTACACGCTGGTGCAGGTGGGCGGGCTGGGCGTGCTGTACGCCGTCAAGTCGTCGCGCCTCTCGCTCGCGCTGCCCTTCTTCCTCGTGATGATGGTGCCCCTGCGCATGGCGCTCGCCTACATCTTCACACCCCTGCAGCTGCGCGCGGTCAGTACCTAACACACACACACTTGTTGTATGTATAAGTGCATGTAAGGTGGTGTGTGTTTGTTGCGTCCTGCCTGGTGTCCCGAGAGGCCGCCGACAGCTATATAGGGCACCCCATGATGTTCCCCTATTTTACAAATCATTATGATTCCAACATTTAGTAACTCGATCATAAACACGTACCTGTCCTAATTATTATTCAGTTTTAAAATTGTATTTTACATTTACATTTTTAATCGATTTTTAAGAATGATCCCGATGTTGATGGAATGTCTATTTATTAGAAACAGGGTAGTTCGTTGACAAAAGAAGGTAGATTTTAGGTTTACATTCTCGAGCTCGGCTCGCCAACGAAAACCTATTGCTTTCGCTGTCTGTCTGTCTGTCTCTCCGTTCGTCCGCTGTTCAGAGGGCTGTATCTCCGCAACGGTGATATGACGCGAGCTAAAATTTTCACAAAAAACGCGTACACCTGCGGCGCATCCAACGACAAATACTCAAAATTAAAAAAGTCAAAATCTAAGGGGGGTCCCTCCCCATACAGGAACCGAAATTCTACCTAACGGTAACTAACACGTATACGTTTGAAATGTTCCCACATTGCGCGCCCCCATACCGTTCATAACAACAAATACTAAAAATGTTTGGCTCATTGAATAGGCCCATGTACCTAATTGCGCAAAGTAGATAGTAGTCGGTGGAACACGTGTAGGGTGGGTGGTCTGTCTGCCTGTCTGTCTGTGCGTGCGTGCGTGCGTGCGTGCGTGCGTGCGTGCGTATGTGCGTATGTGCGTATGTGCGTATGTCGCTCGCTTGCCAGCCCGTGCGTGTGTGTTGCAGCTGGACGGCGCGCAGCAGGACATCGACAAGGACGACGAGCCGGACTTCTACGAGGAGGCGCCGCTGCCCGGGTAGTCGCCGCCGCGACCCGCCGCGACCCGCCGCGACCCGCCGCGACCCGCCGCGACCCGATAGGTGACAATTGTTTTGACGATGAAAATAAGATTCCTCCTGATTTTATTTCTAATATTAAGAATATACCTATTTATTTATTTATATTTATAAAACAAACCACTTAATAAGACCATGCAAGTATTTTAGCTGACGACGTATGTGATGCGAAGTGATGCGTACAGAAGTAAGTAAGTAGATAAGTGGTAAGTTATTTTGTTGCTCAAATATTATGATTGTGAAATTGATATTTTTTAATTAATATTATTATTTTATTAGAGGAAAGGTTTGCCAAAGTGTTATCGCATATATAATTGTTAATACACGTGTTGTAGCGAGCATATTAAATAAATATATATATAAATATTATTATGACGTATGTGTAGGTATAATGTAGTCAGCGTCAAAAGTAGCTTGTCACTTTAGTACCACCTTGTCACTCTAATGTTAAGAGCGAATATGTCAATTAGATTGACAAAGCATACTAAAGTGAGAAGCTATTTTTGACGCTGACTGTACGAAAACGTTGCCGAATGTCGTGGCTAACCAGACAGGCGGTAGGTACTTAATTTTTATTATTATTAAAATCATTAAGTATTATTATTGGTACTTAATTATTTTATAGTACATTATTAGATGTTGACACGTAGGTACTTAGTTGGGAGGGACTGCTGGCTTACCGGGAGCCACGTGTAGTCAGTGGGTGGAGGGAGATGAGAGAGAAGCCTTCTGTAGGTAGGTGTAGCGTAGGCAGCATCAGTAGCAGGTGTGCCTGCCTGCCTGCCTGCCTGCCTGCTGCCTGCTGCCTGCCCATCTATCTATACTACTGACACTACAATGGCAATACACGGAAGCGCTGGCTGTGATAGTGTGTGTGCTGTGCAGCCGCGTAAGTTAATGTACCAATGAATTGTTTTATACATATACCGGATGTACTATTAAGATGGGGCAGTATGGGGAAGTCCGAACCTATAAGACATACGAAGATCTGTTCTTAGGAACCATGTCATCGATTTTAAAGATATGAAAAACTGCATTCATAGATTTTAAAAAAAGCTCGTACACTACCCTGGAATCGAACCTGGACATTAAGAAAAACTTCTATTAATTTATTAAGGATATTGATTGTGTAGGTTGTAAGAAGTAAATATTGATATGAAACTTTGTATTTAAAATTAATAGAATGTGTTTGTATTGTACCAATAATTTTTTTCCGGAATCGCATAAAATAATCATTTACATCACATACCTACAAGGTTTCTTAGCAACATTTACTGCTTACAACCGACACAACCAATCCATAATAAAATAATAGAAGTTTTTTTTTCAAAATGTCCAGGTTCGATTCCAGGGTAGTGTATGAGCTTTCTTTAAAATCTATGAATGCAGTTTTTCATATCTTTAAAATGGATGACATGGTTCCTAAGAACAGATCTTCGTATTATGTCTTAACTTCCCCATACTGCCCCATCTTAATTGACCGAGCGAGCGAAGCGAGCGAAGCGTCTACGTTTCGAGACTGGCCAAAAATGCTCTTGTCCGGCTGTCTGTCTGTCTGTCTGTCTGTCTGTCTGTAATTCTCTACAGGTCGCATTTTTCAACCGATTTTGACGAAAATTTGGCATATGTATAAATTAATTAAACCTACAAAATGAGTAGAATAAAATTTTGAAAAACATTTTTTTTAGAGTACCTACCATACTCGCAAAGTGGGAGTGAATTTTTTTTTTCTTGTGAATCCCATAGTGTGGGATATCGTTGGATAGGTCTTTCAAAAATATTGCTGGTGTGTGAATACCATTTTTTCGATTTAGGGATCCGTTGGCGAAATATTAAGCTTTAAAGCGGTAATTTTTGTTAGAGTCACGTGTCCCCCCCCCCTGCCAGCTAAACGGTTGCTTCTGGAAATGTGAAAAAATTCATGGCAGTAGCATATATAACGTAGTTACAAGGAAAACTATTACGGCTAAGTAGGTTCTATTAGTTTTTGAGTAATAGTGGATCGACTCAAGAAAGTTGAAAAAATAAATTATGTTCATAGAACTGCATACGTAAAATGGAAAATTATTTTTTTCCGCGTGATATCCATGGTGTGGGGTATCGTTGGATGGGTCTTTCAAAAATATCGCGGGTGTGTGATAAACATTTTTCGATTCAGGGATCCGTTTGCGAAATATTAAGCTTTAAAGTGCTAATTTTTGTCACTTTAGTAGGTACTTTTTCTGTTTCCAAAGTTGACTTTTGTTGGTTTCTTTTAGGTTTGGTTTATAAGGGCTGGCGAGGTCTACTGTTCTCACGGAACTACTAGTGTTACACCTTGTGTATTATAATTAAGTGTAAGATAATTGTGTTAAATAGCTGGCTCACCGCCCGCCCCGCCCCGCCCCGCCCCGCCCCGCTCAGAAAGCCCGGGTTGGAGGGAAGGTAACCTCAATAATGATGGTACCTACCATCATTATTAGCTATTATTATAATTAGCTAAAATTTTAGCGGAAGTAACATTCCATTATCCTATATGAGAAGATTGTAATTGACTTATATACATGTAAAAGTTTCTTTTCTTAATTTAGGCTATAAAAGTTGTAATCTTATAAGTAAATAAATAAATAAATAAATAAATAAAATTATTAAAAATAAGCGGATTGTTCCCAGAGTAGTAGGTACAGGGACAGAACTGTAGCCACGTGTCTGAGCTGGGAATCCAACCGGACACAAAATGTTTAACTAAATTAAACTTAATGTTTAATTTCATGGTGTTACTTTAATTTAACATGTTACGTACGTAACACTTACGGAATGAAGGTTTGACTATCTCTGATATTGACCCTTTCGATCGGTATCATAAAAATACAGTAGGTAGGTTTATACATATACCTATTCTTTATAGGTACTTTGTTCGGTTCGATTCCCGATTCGGGCAGAAATTGTTTGAATGCAGTTTTTCTTTTAAAAAATAAAACAGTTACCTTTTAGTCTAATTTGCTATGTTTAGTGTAGGTAGGTACTTAGTACATTCCCTCCAGGTACCTCTCCTGTCGGAGGCTGTAGCGATGGCGGCGGGCGGTTGGTGATGCATTCATCACACTTTGAGTCCATATCACAAATATTAGGTACCTTTTTAAGTTAAACTAAACATGTAGCTATTAATGAGTACCACATTCACACAGAAACCTCAGAAGCAGGTATACCTACTTAATTTATGTAATACCAGCTCGTGTATGTACTGTTGTAATATACGATTGTTTATTAGTTGTAGTTGAGATTGTTGATAATTTTATTTTCACTAAAGTTGTTAAAAATGTAATTACGAGTTTTATTTCCGTCGACGACACGAATATAGAGAAGATAGTCTGTTCCTTGGCGGAGCGCCCCGGCGCTGGCGCTAACGCTGGCGCTGGCGCTGGCGCGGGCGAGTGAGGGACCGACCGACCGTGCGGGACTGGGTGCGAGTCCGTCTCACCTCTACTCGTCGAGCTCCTCTGCCGTGTAAAGCCAACATTAATTTGCAACAAATATTGTATTTACATTTCACAAATCTGTCATTTTAGATTTTAATTATTTTTATATAAAATAGTCTTATTTCTGAGCACAACTGTACCACACGGTGGATTTCAGGAACAGAAATATATATACGATTCCGGAATCCACCCTATGGGTGGATTTATTTTTTGGACATCAGCACACATTTTTTGGACATAAGGAATATGTCATTTATGGGGCGGTTATACCTCACGGCGGCTCGGATGATCCATCGCTATTTCAATAATAATGAAGCATTCATTTTATAATAAATATGCAGTAAAGTAGAAGACTTTTACTAGTTAATCACGATTTCAAAAACACATTTCGTTAAAATTTTCTCAATTAAAAAAAATTCCAAAGTTAATCATTTTAAGAATTTATTTTCGCTACTTTTAAGTAATAAAGTCAGTGGCCTCGGGGATAAGACGCGACCTATCATATCGAAAGGTCCGAGGTTCGATCCCCGGCTGGGCCATGTACCAATGGGTTTTTTCTCGAAACTTAAGTAGTACATTTACTGACTGCTCTCAAACGGTGAAGGAAAACATCGTGAGGAAACCTGCATACGCCGAAGAAGAAATTCTTAGGCGCATGTGGAGTCCACCAACCCGCACTGGGCTAGCGTGCTGGACTATAGCCCGCACGCCCTCGTTGAGAGGGTAGGCCTGAGCCCCAGCAGTGGGGAGATTAATAGGCTGTTGATGATGATGACGTTTTCTTCTTTAAAAATGAGCAACTTTCCTATAATCTTTGCACCCTTTTCACCCACATAAGGGTTGGTTTTTGAAAACCCTTTCTGAGTCGACGTTAGAGCTTAACATGAAGAACCTATGTGCCAAATTTCAAGTCTCTAGGCTCAGCGGTTTGAGCTGTGCGCCCTTCGACCACCACATACTATAGTATATGGTGATCGAAGTGTGCGCCGGAACTCACTATGAACTTTCATCCTCCATTTTAGATAGGTAGGTAGGTATCCATTACCGGATTTTAGGGGTGGAATTTTCAAAATTGGTGAAACACGTCTTCATTGTTTTATAACTAGATATAAAAATTCAAACAGTAAATGTATCAAGAAACTAGTGCCTACCCACTTGTCGAAGAAAGGATTATATTATAACAAAACATTGGGCTCCATTTGCTCATTGTGCACCAAAGAGATCCTAGCCCCATGACTTTATCCTTTATCTATACTTCCCGCTAAAATATAATATAAAACATTTAGGGTGGGTGTACCAGTCCCAAACCAGGTACCAGTGGTTGACCACTGGCATGGTCAATTGAAAAAATTAAGAAATGACGGGCATTTTTAAAGAATACAATTGTTTTGTTATGTTGCCTAGACTGTTACCAAGCTTTTGGACGAAATGTTTGAGGGTGTGAACGAAAAATATCGCTACCTTGCCCTTTTTGGCAGACCAGTGTCTCGTTCACTTGCCTTCCGGCCGCCATTTATTTAGAAGTGCACGTCGACATGGTAAGTTAAAGCTTTTAAAATCGCTTATTATTCCCTAATTACTGTCATAAAGTCGTATTATTTAGAAAAAGTAGTGTACATTTAAGTGATATGAGCTAATAATTTTATTAAATAACGTTATTATCAAGTATTTTTAAAGGTGGTTAACTACTAGAACACAACTTGTACCGGGTTCCTATTATTGACCAGCTGGTTTGCACTGGTTGTGATGGTGTTTTCTTTTTTTTTTTCTTTTTTTCATAGCGATGCTTTTGTTTGACAATTTAGAGCTTATCATTATAATCGTTTTAGGCAATGTGCCCCTGTAGTTGACTACTGGTTTGCTATTGGTTCACAGGTAGTGTTCCTATGGATGACCAAATTAGACTTTTATCTTTGTTTGTCGTTATTTTAGTTTGAAGATGCCCCCTAAAAATATATACATATTTTTTAAATATACAGAGGAAGATCTGCTGTGGTGTCGCGACAAAATAGTGTTTTATTTTCAATTATCTACCTTTTCTTTATTAATTTATCAGTGGTCAACTATTGGTGCAAAAGTGGTCATTTAATGGAGCGTACCGGTCAGACTTAGGCACATTCCCATTTTTGGTATTGTCTTCATGAAATATTTAGGAAACTTAAATATTTGGATTCAAATAATATATCTATTGCAGCATTAGTAAACAATAAACAACTTTATATATACATTTCTACGTTAAAACTACATAATTCTAGTTTAGAGCATTTCTAAGTCAAAATTTGTCCTTAACTGGTTTGGGACGTACACCCACCCTATATTATTTTAGCGGGAAGTTGACAATCGCCGAGTCGGTGAGAGTCGTGCCCTGTTTCTGTGGAGGCCGGCCGTGCTGTACCTAACCGCCGGTTTTTGAAGAAAGTAGGTAAACAAAATACGACTTGGCTGTATGGTCTATGACTTTTGCCTGTCCATCATTGAACGAATTCAACAAAAAAAAATTGAGGCTTTTTGGTGGGATTTTGTCAGAGATGGTTGTCGTTTTTGTTCAGTTTTCCAAAAAATGTATATTGTAGGTTTTAATGTATATTTGTGATAGTTTTATATGCAACAACTGCCTGTTAAAATGTATATTGTGCGGGATAGGGATATGGGATTAAATAAATGCGTGTAACGACTCCACCGGATCGTTCCAAAATGTCCCTTGTTATTCTTCATTAAACCTACTATCGGTTTAATGCGGAGATGAACCTGCAGAATGGCACTAGTTGTGCCCTCGTGGAGGCCGTGCTGCGGTTTAATTGAAAATCGCCGACTAACTCTAGTCGTGCTCTGTTTTTGTGGAGGCCGTGCTGTAACCGCCGGTTTGAATAAATATAAGAAATAATACTTTAAATAAGACAGGGCTGTATGGACAAAGCTTCCCTTGCCCGTCCTCAATAGAGGACAAACCAACAAAAAAAAACAAAAAAAACGTTGTTTGACTGATGTCATCACATCAACCTTCAAACGTGCATTCGGGCTTGATTCGGGCGCTAGTGCTGCCCTCAGTTTCCGAACACGGAACCAAAAAAATCGACGTCAGTCAGAGTCAGTCACAAACACGAACACGTCTGTCAACTTGCGATTTGTACATTTTAATGGCGGAGGCTTTAATGTTTTTTTATACAAAATAAATGAGTGCAGATAATGTTATCAAGGCTGGTCGTAGAATATAAGTCATGCGTATGTTGTGATCGGTGGTGGTGGAGGCAGGTGAGGGTGGGCACGTGACTCGCGCGGCGCTCGTGCCTGGTGTCCGGGGGGCATGGCGGCGGCGGCGGCGTCTCGTTAGCGCGGCGCGGGCGCGGGCGCGGGCAGCTGCGGGCGATGGGCGCGCAGCAGGCCAAGGAGCGCGGCTCGGCGAGCGGCGCGTCCATGCGCTCGGCGCGCGCCAAGCCGCGCGTGCCCAAGGACCCCCGCGTGCTAGGCTCCAACATATTCACGGAACACAGCGGTGAGTGCTCACCTCTCACTGACATTCATATAGTATTCATGCGTGGTCACTTTACGCGACTAACAATATTGACATCTTCAATTGTAACCTGTTGGCAAGAGTGGACGCCGTGCGTATGGGGGAGCGGGCCATAGCGCAAGGTTCACTGTAATGAATGGAGGAAAGAAATCATTTGACTGGATAGGCACACTTGCCAGTGTAAACATGTGACATATTCTCAGCAAAGTCTCGCTGTGACATTAAATACCTAATTAATCACAGTTGATAGTCAATCCAATTTTATTCTTAAGTTCCTGCTGTTGAACCTAAACATGTGAACAAAATGCGAATGTTTAATAATTTTATACAGCATCCGCTAGCGCTCTCCTACATTACTTTGTCCACATTGAAAATATAAAGATATAAACCATGAACTGTACCACATTTTTTTGAAATCTGTTCACCTGCTGTAAGTATACGTATGAGTAACATAATATATCCACTTCCACTAACATAATTTTTTATTATTAAACTTAGCCTTCCACTACCTACCTAACCACAAAACTTACCAGAAGAGTGATTTAATTACTGGCATCAATTTAGTTAGACCAACCTGCAGTCACAATGGCGAATGATGGTTCGTACTTCAAACACTCTTGTTATAACAGTAAACATATGCCCAACCATGCCATGTATTACAATAGGCTGAACATTGCTTAATGCCCTTTGTGATCTTAGTTGAACTAAATATATTGTGTGCAGCGGGAAATTTACAAGTTTAAATTGTGATTGTTAAAAAACTAGCGAAGTGAGGTTAGCGAGGAGCAAGGCGAATGGTACCAACCATTCGAAGCTAGGGATTTGCGGATTCAACAATCACCATGAGCCACTGGTCTGGGGTGCACTGTTAGTTTGCGGTCGAACAATATTTCAAGTGCGGCGAATCATTGGTTCGTGCGCGTCGCGCTCTTTCCCCTACGTCAATATTCATTGAATAAATGATGGACCAAGCACGCACATTATCTGGTCGTGGGTGCAAAGGTTTATGCAAGAAGGGACGGTGGGTACAGGACTCCTCCTGGGCCATCAACATCAGCAGCGACGCCAGAACATGTCACTGAAGTTAGTGGTGTGCAATTTCTTCCCGAGGAATAATTGGCCCTTATTTTTCTAATATCAGGGAGAACCAGTCACTGCTCAGGTGTATTGCTGAATGGTCGACGAGTATATTGCCGCAATTGCAGCTGTTTCCTGGATACAATAACAGGACGCTATTTCAGCAAGACGGTGCACACAGCTAGGGTTTCGATGGCGAAGCTGACGGAAATTTTTTCGGGCAAAGTCATCAGCAAGTACGGAGACATACCCTGACCACTTCGGTCGCCGAACCTCTCACCAGCCGACTTTTTGTGGGGATACCTAAAGTCGAAGGTTTATAATAATTAGTACTCAACGATTCAGGCCCGCCCTGCAAGAAAATATCCACCGCGAAGTTACAGCAATTTCACCAGCACTTTGCTTCGCGTAATTGCGAATGCAAGGTTCCGGCTGCAGGAGTGCCTGGAAAGAAACGGGCATCACTTGAACGATGTCATTTTCAAAAAATAAAATCCGCTTTGTTAAACTTCAGTTTTTAAAAATAAAAAATGAAACTTGTAAGTTTCCCGCTGGACACCCTATATAATGTTGTGAGTTGTTCCCGTGTACCATATTGTGTTTGAAGCCTCTGCGAATGATTTGTCATCATTAGTCTTTTCCTATTTTGCGTGCGGATTCTGTGGATAAGATAGTTACAACATGGTTGACGTATGTCCGCTCCGAGTAGCTATGCTAGCTATTCTCATACTTATATGTAAATAAATATAGTAAACAAAAATTTACTAACATTATTAAAATATAAAACTGATTTGCCGGAGCTACAAGCTCATACTTTTGAGCGATGTGCAGGTCATGACAATAGGTACGCAGAACTGGCCGCCGCCGCCGGGGCTCAGAGTGATCTTTATTACATGATAATTGTAATTTGTACTGCACCTGCGCGCCCGCAGCCGATACACTGGGTACCACACTTTATATCTAATCTTCAACCAAGGAAATGAGTGCCACGGTTATATGTATATCTATACTCCTATTTGATAACAATAAGCATTACCAATTTCGTTTGATGTATCACTTTGATAATGATAATATATAATAATGTAGGGAGTGATAGATATCATGGAATGTCCTTCATATTTAGTGACAAGGTTTCCTCCACACTAATTCTTTGATTGTAATATAGGTAATAAATAATCAGTATGAAAATGTTCGATATAGTATCCTCAAAGCAAAATCGAAATAAATGTAAATGCATCATCACAGTATCTCCTCACTGTGTGCGAGTAGTGCGATGAGGGTTGATTTGATTGTGAGAACCCGCACTCCGCCAGAGTCCTGGGGAGGTCATATTTTAAGTCGAAACTTGTGTATAATAAATAAATAAATAAAAAGAGCGTTCCCAAGCTCATTGCGATGTCGGTGTTTGATAAAATGATGATGTTGCATGTCAGTGGGTTGCTTGCTTGTTTGCTTGCCTGATTGGTTGGTTGGTTGTTTGCTGGCTTGCAGAGGCGCTGCTGCAGAGCCGGCCGCTGCCGCACATCCCGGACCTCCCGGACGGGGAGGGCGCGGGGGCGGCCACCGCGGCAGGGGCGGCGGCGGCGGCGGCGGCGGCGGGGGCGGCGCCCGCGCCGCAGCCCATGGACGCCGCCAACAGGTGCGTGTGCGGTGCGTGCGTGCGTGCGTGCGTGCGGAGTGGAGAGAGTGAATGACGGTGTGTCGCGGTGTTTGTTGTGCAGATGGACATCGAAGGAGAACCTGTTGGCGCACGCCGAGGAGGAGGACCCGCAGCTGTTCGTGGCGCTGTACGACTTCGCGGCGGGCGGCGACAACCAGTTGTCGCTCAGGAAGGGTCAGTGTCCACCACCACCACCACCACCACCACCACTACGATGGCAACAGCACAACACAACTAATAGCAACACTTTGAATCATCCATCCACCATACTGAAAGGAATGCTCACATTTGTACATTTGCTAATTATTCAGTCAGTGTCCTTAGATTATTGGATCGCACCAGCCGAAGTAATAATAATGATAATAAATCATTCATTTTCAGGCAACTAATAGCCCATAGACTCATTTCACTAGAAATACTAATATATGTTTATTGTTCTTACAACTAATAAAAACTTAAAAATATATTTCACACTAAAAGATGATTGATTACCGTTTGGTCTGTCTCGTAGTAAAGCGGTGGAACACCTGCGGTGGTACTCCTTCTGGCCAAACATCGATACTCAGAAAAAAGGATAAACTCATTACAATTTATACTATATTCTTAGACGGAATCAATCTCTTTGCCAGCACTATAATAAACTATGCCGTAAAATGTCATCGTTTTAAAGGATTTGGTATGACTTGGCTGTAGGGTCTATGACTTTTGCCTGTCCATCATTGGACGAATTCAACAACAACAAGGATTTGGTCGGCTGTTGTGTATACATGTAACAACAATAGGTTTAACCAAATATTGGTAATCGCCGATATTAGTCGGCTACAGTGCCGAATATTCAGCAAGTTAATACTTGGATAATGTTAATCATTTCTTTATGTTACATTGTATTAGAACAATATTATGAATGGTAGTTATATATTTACAAGTATGAGATCTGACGGCCGTTGGGGCGGAAGGGTTCTCGAGTGGCGACCACGTGTCGGAAGACGCAGTGTAGGCAGGCCTCCCACAAGGTGGACCGACGATCTGGTGAAGGTTGCGGGACCCAGCTGGATGAGGTTAGCGCGGGACCGGTCGTCGTGGAGATCCTTGGGGGAGGCCTTTGTCCAGCAGTGGACGTCTACAGGCTGATATGATGATGATGATGATGATCGTTTACTTTTGAATAGTTGTGAAGTACAACAAATGATAGTAAGTTGTATGTGAGTAATGACGTGTATGGTTTGTTTGTTGGTTGGTCACAGGCGAGCAGGTGCGCATCATGAGCTACAACGCGAGCGGCGAGTGGTGCGAGGCTGTGCGCGCGGGCGCAGCGGCGGGTGCGGGCGCGGCGGGTGCGGGTGCGGCGGGGGCGGCGGGGGTGGCTGCCGCGGCGGTGGGGTGGGTGCCCAGCAACTACGTGACGCCGGTGAACTCGCTGGAGAAGCACTCGTGGTACCACGGGCCGATCTCGCGCAACGCCGCCGAGTACGTGCTGTCGAGCGGCATCAACGGCAGCTTCCTGGTGCGCGAGTCGGAGTCGTCGCCGGGGCAGCGCAGCATCTCGCTGCGGTTCGAGGGGCGCGTGTACCACTACCGCATCAACGAGGACGCGCCCGCGGGCCGCGTGTTCGTCACCGGCGACGCGGCGTTCGGCACGCTCGCCGAGCTGGTGCACCACCACTCGCTGGCGGGCGACGGGCTCGTCACGCAGCTGCTGTACCCGGCGGCGAAGCGCGACAAGCCGGCGGTGTTCCCGCTCGCGCCGCCCGACCACTGGGAGATCGACCGCGCCGACGTGGCCATGCGCCACCGGCTCGGCGGCGGACAGTACGGCGACGTGTACGAGGCGGTGTGGAAGCGCGCCGCGCTCACGGTCGCCGTGAAGACGCTCAAGGACGACACGATGGCGCTCAAGGACTTCCTCGAGGAGGCGGCCATCATGAAGGAGATGCGCCACCCCAACCTGGTGCAGCTGCTGGGCGTGTGCACGCGCGAGCCGCCCTTCTACATCATCACGGAGTTCATGTCGCGCGGGAACCTGCTGGAGCACCTGCGCGCGCCGCCGCCCGCGCCCGCCGACCGCCTCGACGCCGTGGTGCTCATGTACATGGCCACACAGATCGCCTCCGGCATGAGCTACCTTGAGAGCCGCAGCTTCATACACAGGTATGCACACACACACACACACACCACTTACTTACTTACTTTCTCGACCCAGTACCGTAGCACTCAGATTAGAGGAAGTATTGTAATCGCGAAAAAAATTATTTTCCAATTTTCGCGAAAATGTGTATATCGACAATACATGCCGAAAAACCACATCTCTCAATTCCGTCCGTCCGTCCGTCACGCTTGGCTCTGAAGGATATACCTTTAATCGTAACACACACTGGGCGGCGGCGTTGCGAAAGCGTTGCGGTTTTTTCTGTAATGTTCGAAATAGTATGAAGCCCTTTACATCAAAGCGGCGCGTAGGCGGTGCGGCGCGGCGGCGGTGCGGCGCGGCGGCGGTGCGGCGCGGCGGCGGTGCGACGGCGAAAGCGACAAAACGAAAGCACAGATTTGATGTTTTGATTTGACAGATTAGCGCAGACAGGCGTTGCGGAGCGGCGGCGGCGCGTTGTATTCCTTTGTAGTGTATGAGAATCCCTACACAGAGCGGCGGCGGCGGTTTGTATGAAGACCGCTCTGCACCGCGCCGCGCCGCCGCCGCTAGCGGTATATGTTGTCTGAAGGGCTCCGCTTTTTATTCGCTTTCCGCAGATTCGCCGTTCGAAAGCATTGCGGCGGCGAAGGTTTGTATGAAGAACGCGCCGCGCCGCCGCCGCTTTGATATAAAGGGCTTCATACTATTTCGAACATTACATAAAAAAAAACGCAACGCTTTCGCAACGCCGCCGCTCAGTGTGTGTCACGCTTTAGTCCGATTGGGACCGAATTTGGAACTTAAGAGTTTTAAATTGTTTTGTCGAAGGATTATCAACAGTTTGTTCGTACCTTCAAACCGAAGAGTAGCTCTCTGTGTATGACAGCAAAAAGTTTTTTTTCTCTAAAACGGTGTAACGATTTTGATGAATCTTTGTACATCGTAGTTTGTCTATGAGACAGTAATACCCATTAGTCTGGGAAAATTCTAGTTTGTATGGTTCCTCTACAAATGAAATTGAAACTTACGATTTACTCACAAATAGATCTATTGAATTGTCATGTATTACGAATAAGTAGGCATATAATAACATAACTTTATCAGTTTAAAAACTTTTTAACAAAAAAATAAAACCGACTTCAAAAACATATATATACACTAAAAAGCGTAATAGTACATTGTTAACATAGGGGTGAAAGTAACTTATTTAAGTCCCGAGACGGGGTTTGGCGCCCGACGCGTAGCGAGGGCGCCAATAGTTCGAGGGACCTCTAAATAAGTCTTGAACCCGAGGGAAACACTGTGCTTTTCATTACGAATACACTGAAAGTAAAAACAAATTCATAAAATGAGTGTTAATACAAATCTCTATAAACAAAACTCTACAACTCGAAAAAACAAATGAAGATCGCATTGTCGCTTTTTCGACTATTTTGTTTTTTTTCTGTGGCCGGCCAGCTATTTTGCCATTATTTTTCATTTCCATCATTGAAAAAATTGTAAATATTTCGCTCAAATCTATGTTATTTTAAAGAAATAGTTGACAGGAATAATTATAATAAAGTCATTTAAAAATATATATTCTTTAATTATTACATAACTTTATGTCATTTCAATTTTACATCGCGCTGTAATTGATTGGCTGTATAGACAGTTGGAACATGGTCCAATAGAAATGTCAAAATAGTGCTAGTTTTTTAAAAAATAATTTGACAGCTTTTAGTTGAAAGCGATTCTCCCTAGGGCTGAAATGTATTACTTTCAACCCGCTACTCAGGCAACTTTAGACCTACTTTCAGAGTATGAGTAATGAAAAATAACTTTTTTTTATTTAATCCAAAAGACAGAAACCTGTTACCTATTTTTAATTTAACTAAAATATTATAATTTGTGCTATGAACTGACTGTTTGAAGTCGGTGCCAAGCCGGTAGTAGGCTAAGTCTCCCGCGCGCCATTCCATTGTTAATTATGCTGTTCATATTGCTAAGTTTTATTGTGTGTCGGACTCCGTACAGTTTATTTACTTGGTTTATTACAGTTTATTTATTTCATAGTGTGTGTTTGGTTGCTTGCTTGCTTGGCTGCAGGGACCTGGCGGCGCGCAACTGCCTGGTGGGCGAGAGCCACCTGGTGAAGGTGGCGGACTTCGGGCTGGCGCGGCTGATGCGCGACGACACGTACACGGCGCACGCGGGCGCCAAGTTCCCCATCAAGTGGACCGCGCCCGAGGGGCTCGCCTACAACACGTTCAGCACCAAGTCCGACGTGTGGGCGTTCGGCGTGCTGCTCTGGGAGATCGCCACCTACGGCCTCTCGCCCTACCCCGGCGTAGACCTCGCGGACGTCTACCACATGCTCGAGAAGGTACAAAAAAACAAACAACTGGCCTGTTGGCTCACGTGGTGAGTTCGATTCCCACCTGGGGTCAACATTTGTGTGATGAGCATATCTGTTGGTTTTCGGTTTCTACGTGTTTGTATATATTTAAAAGTATTTAAGTATGTTTATCAGTTGTTGAGGACCCATCCACAAGCTTCGGCTTAATTTGGGACTAAAACAGCCGTGTGTGTCCAAAACATTATTATATCAACAGTACTCGCGCGGTCTGTACCTGCCCACTGTCCACTGTCCACTGTACCGACCCACCATCTTCGCACATCTGTTAATTAAATGAACAAATAGCCTTGCTTGGGCATTGTTTTATTTTATTAAAATAACAATAACAAGTGTGGAGCAGTCCTTCTATTTATATGTATTTAATGAATGGGTACCAAGCCCCTGCCGCCCGTCAATATTGGTTTGTTCTGGCTTTTTGAATTAAACTTGCCGGAATCAAAATGGTCTCCTTTGAATAAAATGTTGTGCTTCAATATCGAAGGTATAGTGTGCGTTGCTACAAAAAGATCCCGCAAGAAATTATCAACTTATCTGAGAACAAAAAAAAACTTCTTCGTCTTCTGTAAAATCAAACTTATGCAAATAGCATATTATAAGTTAAATGACTACCTAAACTACTTGGGGGAGGCCTTTGTCCAGCAGTGGACGTCTACAGGCTGATATGATGATGATGATGACTACCTAAATGATAAACTTCCATGGAGTGCCTGATGGCTCAACATAGATAGATATTGTAATGTACAAGCTATAGGTGATAAAGCAACAACCCTGTGCTGTTGGGTTTGTTGCTGTTTCTTCCCTTCGGCGACGTACACGTGGAAACAGTAGTTTTAGTTTTAGACAGAATTTACGTCAAAAAGAGAATATTGTATTACAATTTTGAATAAACGAATTTTGAATTTTTGAATAGCTTCCCGTCTCAGATGGCGCTGTTAACTTGCACCGTGTCTATTGTATACACAGTACCTACTTATAACTAACATGTATTGTGTGCCGTGGGGTTGTTGTGTTTACAAACCGTGGCCGGCCTTGCATTGTCCACCAGCGGCCAGCGGCCCGCGCCCCGCGGCCCGCGCCCCGCGCCCCGCAGCCCGCCTGCCACGCACTGTTACTTTTAATAAATAAACCGTACGTGTGTTTGTTTATTTGCCGAATTATTAACCGTGTTGACAGTTTATTGTTGTTTATTTAAGTCGGAAACGTAACAACACTCCACTGACTGATGCGATCACGAAGCCAAACAAACAGAAGAGGCACGCTGTATAGTAGCAAGCAATTCCACGTCTTGAACAATATCGAATGTCGTGTGAAATGTTATGCCAATATTGGTATTCGCACGGTTAGTCCCGTGCGCCGTGCGTGCGTGTGATCGTTTATTGTCACAGTACACGTAGTAGGTACGTACGAGCGGGCTCGTCCGGGCTCTTGACGCGGTCAATGTTCAAGCCGATGTCAACCAAACTACCGGGACAATAGGACGTACCTTCGAATTTTACACAAAACGCGTGATAAGAATGACTTAACAATTTACATCTATCTCTTTAGAGGCGTGGCCCGTATATAGGTACCCTGTACACGTCTAATAGTTCTTAGGGATGACGCCATTGTTTAGAACTGTTTAACGTTCCAGAATTTTTTATAAATTTTAGTAACAGCTGTATCTCGAAGACGCGAAAGTTTTATTTACTATATATGAATATATACTAGTGGTTCTGTGAGAACAGTAGACCTCGCCAGCGCTTATAAACCAAACCTAAAAGAAACGAACAGAAGTCAACTTTGCAGTTGGAGACAGAGTATGTACTAAAGTGACAAAAATAAGCACTATAAAGCATAATATTTCGCAAACGGATCCCTAAATCGAAAAATGTTTTCCACACGCCCGCAATATTTTTGAAAGACCTATCCAACGATACCCCACACCATAGAATTCACGCGGAAAAAAAAATCATTCCAAATTACGTATGCATTTTAATGACTATAATTTATTTTTTCGACTTTCATAAGTTGATCGACTAATTACTCAAAAACTAATAGAACCTACTTAGCTTCTTTCTTAGCTTAGTTTTCCTTTAACTTCGTTATACAGGTGTAACATTTGGATGGGTCAGTACGGGGAAGTCCGAAACTATAGGAGATACAAGATCTGTTCTCAGGAACCATGTCATCGATTTTAGTAAAAAGAAAAACTGCATTCATAGATTTAAAAAAAACTCATACACTACTCGGGAATCGAAGGAGGTGACCTGGACACTCGGAAAAAAAAATTATGTACGTTATTTTATTATGGCTATTGATTGTGTAGGTTGTAAGCAGTAAATGTTGCTAAGAAACATTGTATCTTAAATTAATAGAATGTCTTGTATTTAATATTATTTTAATTATTTACGTAGCTAAATGTTCGAATTAATCAACTCGTGTAGGTAACGAATTTGTTATTGCAATTTGTGTGTAATTAATTAATTATTATTTCGCAAACGGATACCTAAATCGAAAAATAGTTTTTACACATTCGCAATATTTTTGAAAGACCTATCCAACGCTATATCCCACACTATGGAATTCACAAGAAAAAAATAATTACTCCCACTTTGCGAGTATTCGAGTACAGTACTCTAAAAAAATGTTTTTTTAAGATTTTATTCTACTCATTTTGCCGGCGTGATTAATTTATATGATTGATAATTTATTTACCCATGCCAAATTTTCCTCAAAGTCGGTTGAAAAATGCGACCTGTAGAGAATTACGGACAGAAAGACAGAAGGACAGACGGACAAAAGCATTTTTGGCAAATCTCGAAGCTGAGACGCTTCGTTCGCTCGGTCAATTAATTATTTTGGTTGGCATTAGGGGAGGGTATTGTATGCGCCGTACTTGTTTAACTCCACTGATACTCATGATACATGATGGGGTGACACTGACTGTATCGTGTCGTGTGCTAATGAGTACAAATACTAATAATCTTAAAATAGTTTAATATCATAAAAACAATAGTACCTACCACGGGGCGCGTGCGGCGGGCGGGGCGCCAAAGGCAAACAAACAAACAACTAGCATTCGGTTGGTGAAATGTCAACGAACGGGTTACGTACGCGGAGAGTTTAACAGGGGAGCGGCTAGCAGTGCGAGGCGTCCGTGCAGAGGTGCTTCTTGCAGAGCGTGCACTGCGGCCGGGAGACGGCGATGCGGCTGAAGATCTCGGAGGCGGACAGCTCCTTGCTCAGCTTGGAGCACATGCTGTACGACACCGTTTTCTTGGAGAAGTCCTTGGCGGGCACGCACGTGCGCGCGCGCACCGGCCCGATCTCCTGCCCCGTCTCCACTGCAACACACGCACGCACGCGGCACGGTCAGCCAGCCAGCCAGCCAGCCAGCCGTCCGGCCGGCCGGCGAACCGCGGACACACTACACTCACCCAGCTTGGCGGACTCGGACGTGATGACGATGCACAGGAACGCCATGCCGGGGATGTAGCAGTCGATGTTGGGCACCTGTCGGCATGCGGGGGCGGGCGTTAGTCGATAGGGCGGGTGGTAGTAGTGGGAGGCGGCGGCGCGGCGCGGCGAGCTCACCGTGATGTTGGCGTAGTCCGGGTGGTCGGGGTCCCAGCAGCCGGGGTGGTCGAACGAGAGGCAGTTGTAGCACTGGATGCCCTTGGTGGTCGGCGACACGAACTTCTTGGGCTTGGCCTTCTTGTGTTTGCCTGCGCACCGACCGCACGAATCAGAGGCGTTTACGAACAAACAAATGATACTCATCGGAATGTGTCAACAAATTGAGAAGTGATGCGTGGCGGCGCTCACCGAGGACGTGCAGCGCGACGGACAGCAGCAGGCAGCACACGAAGGTGTTCCGGAAGATCATGGTGCGTGCGTGCGTGCGTGCGTGCGTGCGTGGTGCGTGCGTGCGTGCGTGCGCTGCGAGCGGTGCGCGGCGAGCGAGTGCCGGCCGGGGGCGGCGCGCGCGCTTATATCCGCCGGCGGAACAATGACGCGTGTTTTGGTTGCGCCGAGATGGCGCGCGCACAGGGCGCACCACCCCGCGCCACCCCGCACCACCCCGCACCACCCCGCACCACCATCTCGCGTCGTACATACTTCATTTAGCTGATACAATGTATTTATAAACAAGGAACGAGATACAATTATAAAGTTAAATGTGCACGTTGGTTGTTTTCGAAACGAAATGATTAATTCATAAGGAACATTGCAACTCAAAAACACGTAGGTGTTTATTTTTTAATATTGGGCGACAAAGTTAGTAATTGTAAAGTATGGGCTGACTGTTATTATGAGTACCTCCGCAGTATCATGAAATGAGCCGTGGGGACAAATGGCGCTCACTCTCAATGATATTACCAACTCCACACGTCTGCGTTTGTATATAAAGGTTTGCCGCACGTGTACATGCAGCATAACGTTTTTGGCTATGGTTTGAAATTGGTAATATCGTTCTGAATTAGCGCGGTGGGTCCCCTGCTCTAAATACAATTTAGATAGAAATAATATGACGTAAATTGTATCGTGAGCCTACTAATATTTTAAAGATATAGGTTGTTCCGCTAATTGTATTGACTGACTCAGTCATATTATGTATAATATGATGTTGATGGTTGACGGACGGACGGACGGTATGGATGGGTGGATGGATGGATGGATGAATGTCGTTCACAGATGGGTGAAGTCGTGTTCCGTGTGATCCGTGCGGGCTGCGGACTGCGCGCTGCGGGCTTCCCACACTGATTATACCTACCTACTTATTGTATGTGTGTATTTTATTGACGGACAATGGCCAGAATTTGCACTTAATATTTTCGATTAGGTATAAGTTGATTAAGGCCAAGGCTCGCATACAATACTTGTATGACATCCATATAACTTGCAGGGCTACCGCATGGAGTGCCCGCCGGGGTGCCCGAGCGCCGTGTACGAGCTGATGCGCGGCTGCTGGCAGTGGAGCCCGGCCGAGCGGCCCACCTTCCGGGAGATCCACCACGCGCTCGAGCACATGTTCCAGGACCACTCCATCACTGAGGGTAACACACACACACTAGTAGGAGAAGGTTGCCATTCAACGAGTGAATGTAAAATCACGATCTGCAGTACGTCCTGAGATTACGAAATGACGATGGCAAAAGTCCGAATTGATATTGGACTTGGTACATTTACCGGCCCTGGGCACCCCTGCCACATGATCATGATAAACCTACATATTGGTATTCATATTGGTATACATATTGGTATGGTATGTTTGTTCCCGACAGACAACTAAAGCCTCCGACATATCTCAAACAGTTAGTACGTTGAAGGCAGTCGCTGGTCACATCTGTCTGAGAACCGACAACCGCTGGGATTGTCGAGCGGAGCCCACGCGTGGGCAGCGGGCGTAGTCCTCAACTCAGGGCGAGCTGCCTGATAGATTAGATTAGATTTATTTATCACACATTACAAATACTAGTACATAGTGTCACTTACGTAAAGGGTCAAAGTTAATGTGATCGTCAAAGAATCGAAATAAAAGGAAAATAGATAGATGGTTCATTAGTTCCACCGTGGAACTGTGGAACTACTGAGTTGTGACAGTAAATGTACCATTTACATGCACACAGCTATCTCCTTTTAATTAGCATCAATCGTAGTAAATGTTTTTTTCAAATACAAAATATAGTAATGCATAGGAGAGTGTGCACTGTGATGTTGACATTCCTTGGCTTGTAGTTGTTGTGCGATACACACACACACACACACACACACACCCCATATTATGTATGATGACGTAGTATGTATGTAGTGAGCGAGAGTACAATAACATGTCGTGGAAGCTTCTCTGCGTGGGAGCGCGGGACGTTTGTTGTCTGGCGCGCTGGTGGTCGGGCCACGATACCATACGCGCTCTGAAAGTGGGCCCCTCTGAGATGGATGTTTGTTTGTTTGCTGGTGTACAGAGGTGGAGCGGCAGCTGCAGGAGAACGGCGGGGGCGGCGCGGGCGGCGGGGGCACGCCGCACATGGCGCTGAAGAAGGGTGTCGCGGGGGGCGGTGGCGGCGGTGGCGGCGGTGGCGGCGGTGGCGGCGGCGGCGGCGGCGTGCAGCTGCGGCGGCCGACCAACCGGCGCGGCAAGCAGGCGCCCACGCCGCCCAAGCGCACCAGGTACTCGCTCGGCGCGTGGTTCCCTCCACTGTCGCTCGCTGAGCCCAGCTGGTACACGAGCTGACAGCGCGTAATGTCACAACTGATTCTAAAAAGTATGATTGAAAGAAATGACATGCAAAATTTGTTTATTCAAAACCGGAATTCAATATTCTCTTTTTGACGTCAATTCATAGATATATTTAAAATATCTTGAGGCATACTAAGGAACTGACTACAAAGGAGATGATCTTTTTGGTTCCTCCGCCCGAAGTAAAGTTCACGTCGAACTGCACCACGCCTACCAAGGGTGTTTCCGCAGAAGCGACCTGCGACGTGTTCTGTGGTCGAAACTGATGAAAGGAAACGCGAAACGGTATCTGGCGTGGGCACCCCACTTTTTTAATGGTTTCTCTCTGTTATTTTAAGTAGATAACTAGTACTTTGTGTGTTTTATTTTTTTCTTTTTAATTTTATTATTGTAATTATTGTTGTGTGTGTGTTTTTAGCGGCAAATAAATATCATTCTATTCTATTCTATAAAGGAGGTAGCGGCGAATTATCTGTTGGTGCCCCACACCGTTCGGAGCCCACTATAGTTGTTGGTCGAGCCAGTGAAGCGCCCTATAGTGTGTGTGTATGTGTCCGCAGCCTGCTGTCGTCGTGCAGCTCGTTCCGCGAGTCGCAGTACGCCGCGGAGGAGGCGCACGCGCACGCGTTCAACGGTACGCACGCACGCACACCACGCGGTGCACCACTTCAATGTCAACAACATACACATACAAACAATCACATTTGAATGACAATATTTACATTTTATTAGTATACTCACTCCACAACATGCCTCACTGCTGCCCGCTGGCGGTCGCGGCTCCCCCGGCTGGGCCCAGCCCACGCCCCCGACTTCGTCCGCGTTATAAAGTATCTTAAATGTTATTCAAAATTCTTGGCACCTAAAGCGTATTATAGACAGCGGCGGCGGTGCGATAGCATTGCGGTATTCCTGTCTGAAGGGGTCCGCTTTATATTCGCATCCCGCAGATTCGCCGCCGCAACGCTATCGCACCGCCGCCGCCCTGTCTGTGTTGCGCTTTAGGGTCGTAGCGTGATGTTATATAGCCTAGGACCTTCCTCAACAATTGGGCTATCAAGCGCAAACATAATTTTTCAAATCCGACTGTAAGTTTAGCGCGTTCAAACACACATTAACAAACGAACCTATAAGTAAACATTGGTTGGTTGGTTGCAGGCGGCGGCGGGGGTGCGCGGGACGCTTCGTCGGAGGGCTCGCTGGCGGAGGGCGCGCCCGACTCTGAGGGGGGCGGCGAGGGCGCCGCGCCGGAGCACCGCCACCGCGCCAAGCGGCGCTACCACGACCACCAGCCCAAGGTGCCCGCGGCGCGCGCCCAGGTGGTGCACGTGGCGGCGCTGGAGGTGCAGAACGTGAAGCGCGCCATCAACCGGTACGGCACGCTGCCCAAGGGCGCGCGCATCGGCGCCTACCTCGAGTCGCTGCGCCAGAGCGGCGGCGCGCCGGCGGCGGCGGGACCCGCGGCGGGGGGCGCGTCGCCGCCGGCGGGGGGCGCGCCGTCGGACGAGGTGCGCTCGCTATCGCCGCGCACGGCGCGCGCGCAGCCACACATGATCCGCTCCAACTCGTCGGGCGGCGTGACGGCGCCGGCGGCGCCCGCCTCGCCGCGCGCGCCCCGCGCCGCCCCGCTGCGCTCGTTCGCCGGCAGCCCCGCCAAGCCGCGACCGCGCCTCGCCGACCTGGAGTTCCCGCCCCCGCCGGCCGACCTGCCGCCACCGTCGGAGGAGGCGCAGCCGCAGCCGCCGCCGCCGCCGCCCGCCGACGCAGACGCGGAAGACAAGCCCGGCGCCAGGCAGCAGGCTATGAAGGAGATGCTCGAGCTGAAGCTGGTGGCCGAGATCAAGGAGCGCGCCGACAAGAAGCACCGGCCGAGGGAGTCGCCGCCCGGCGCGCCGCCGGCCGGCGAGCTCGCCGAGCTGCACGCGTCGTTCGGCGACCCGGTCACGCGGCTCGTGAGCGAGCTCTCCGAGAGCCTCAACCTGGAGCCGCTGCGGCGCGAGCGGCGCGCCCCCGCCGCCCCCGCCGCGCCCGCCGCACCCGCCGCCGACACCGTGTCGCCCGTCGACCTGAAGGCCGGCCTGCGACGGACGCACTACAACAGCAAGGACGAGACGAACAGCAAGACTGCGGTGGCGGCGGGCACCGACTTCAAAGCGCAGCTGAAGCGTGTCGAGACCAATAGATCGGTGACGCCGCGAGACGAGGAGGCGGGCCGCGCCATCATCGACCTGAAGGCGCGCCTGCGCAAGGTGGACGCGCCCGCGGCCGCCACCAACGGCAGCGAGGGCGGCGGCGGCGAGCGCAAGCACTCGGAGAGCGGCTCGCTGGACACGAGGGGCGGCGACGAGGAGGACAAGCGGCGCAGCACCGGCTCCATCAGCAGCCTCAAGAAGCTGTGGGAGAACAGGGAGCCCGGCGACGAGCGGCTCAGCCCCAAGCTGAAGCCCCGCAGCGACGACGGCTCGGAGGCGTCGCCCGACGAGCGGTCGGCGGGCAGCGCGGGCGGGGCGGGCGGCGGCGTGGTGCGCGCCGCCAGCTGCAAGCGGGACGACAAGCCGGCCGTGCCCAGCAAGCCCGCCGTCGCCGGGAAGGGCAAGCCGCTCGCCAAGGGCGGCATCTACGCCACGCCGCTCGCCGCGCTCGCCGCGCCCGCCGCGCCCGCCGCGCCCGCCGCCGCCGCCGCCGACGACGCCGACGAGGGCGACCCGCTCGCCGCGCTGCGCGCATCCCTCGAGTGGTGCACCAATGAGGTTAGTGGGCTCAATGTCCTATTGTTCCGATACTTGTATTTTCCAATTAATACAATATGTGGTGAAAAATAAACCTATATATCCACCATCAACCAGTGATTGTCAGTGGATTTAATGGCACAATGCGACTTGTGCAAGTTATTTAGACATTCCCTCACTTACAAAGTTCTTTTTAATAGTCGTGTCATAAGCCGCCTAGAATATGCCCGTTCAGTTTGGAAACCCCATTACAGCTACATGTCGATAGAATTGAGCGCATACAAAGAACATTTGTAAAGGCGCTTGACTTTAGAACCGGTCACTCGTACTGCAACCACGAGGACTCAGCCAAGCGTCATCTGGTGCAATGTGTGGAACATCGCCGCGATTGTGTCGACGACATTCTTTACAAAATAATCCATAGCTACCTCGATGTGCCCTTGCTTCTACAAAGAGTTTATATCCGAGTGCCTCGTCGGCGGGAGCGCCACTGTCGTGATAAGCGCCCGTTCTATGTTCCATAAAGTAGAACTTGTTATGCAAAGAATATGTTCATCAGGCGTGCATGTGTATTGTACAATAGTAATGACAAACTTAAGGATATAGACATTGCTTTTTAGACAAAATGATCATAACCGATCTCATCTACAATTGCGAGGAATGTCCACTTTTTTTAATGGTACTAAGGATACAAAGTTGTGTCACTTGTACCATCAATGGTATGTACTACTGACACTACGCGATATTTAATTGTACTTCCTGAAATATAAAAAAACATTTAGGGTTAAAAATAAAAGTATTTTTTATTTAAATTCTTTTATTTCGTAAAACAAATTTTACATAGATATATTTTTTAAATCAGAAAGTTTTTAATATTTTTATATAATATCATTCATTCTTCTTCAAATAGTAGATTGTACACTGTGCCTGTTTAATTTAGCTCTAAGGAAACTATAGGTGTAAGTAAACTTACTTTTATAAGTCAAAAATATTTTTGTAAAAGACTATTTCTAAATAAATATGTATAATTAAAATATGTGGGCCGAGCATGCTACCAGAGCAGGACTTCGGCCGAGTACCGATGTTTGTTTGGTCGAACTGCCGCATATCGGACGGAACATGTTTATGAACGGTGACCCCCGCCTGAGGACGCTGGACCCTGCACTTGGTCGTGGTCGCTGCGTGAGAGAGGTTGTTTGGTTGTGCAGATGTCTCGCGGCGGCGGCGAGCCGGGCGGCGCGGGCGGTGCGGGCGGCGGGCGCGGGTCGCTGTGGCGACTGCAGACGTCGGAGCGGCTGGCGCGGCTGGGGGCGCAGTGCGCGGCGGCGGCGGGCGCGGCGGGCGGCGGCGGCGGCGGCGGGGCGCGCGCGCGCGTGCAGCTGCGTGCCGCCGCGCGCCGGCTGGAGGGCGAGGCGCGCGCGCTGGCCGCGCGGCCGCACGCCTCCGCGCACCACTCCGTCACGCAGGCGCTGCACGAGCTCGCGGAAATCGTCAACAGGTACGCACGCACGCACGCACGCACGCACGCTCGCACTTAGCAGGTTGAGGAAAGGGCTCTGGCCCTCAGTGGAATATTTGATATTCCTAGTGTCCATTAGTCACTATTCTAGAATCAAAGTTGTTTTGCATATTGATCAGTATATTCACCAATATTATTTTCTTTTACAATAATCCTGTTTTATGGATGAAACCGTCATTGAAATGATGATTACTGTGATGACAATAATGGGAATAGTTAAAGGAATTTTCGTTCCCAAAACAATCAATACTGCATTTGCAGTGGCCCGCAACAGTGCTCTTGATGTACGAACGTGTAACGAAACGTTTCTTCGTTCGTAACAGTTGCATAAGACATATTGCAATTATGATCTGGGAAAAACCTAACCAGGGAACCATACAAACTTGTATGATTTGGTTCTCCTACAAATGAAATTGAAACTTATGATTTACTCACAAATGGTTGGAGCTGTGAATTGTCATGTATTACGAATAAGTAGGTACATATCGGTAATACAACATGACTCTATGAGTATATATACCTATTTCATTAATCGGGTCATTTTCTCAGGCACAAAAATTGCGATAGCGACGACGTTCGTCAAAACCTTGAATGAATAAAATTTGGTACCCCGATAAGGGGCTGCGAGAACCCACCAAAGAGATCCCTATGGTCAAAAACTTGATTCGTTTTCACTATAACTCTAACAGATCTGAGATTTAAAGAAAATAATGAACAAGGAAACTATTGATTCTAGATTACTAGTTTGTAAAGAGAAACCAGTGTTACAAGCTGGTGTGACAACGAGTCCGCCCTCTAATCATAGATCTCCTTCATCTCGTCGAGTCGATTTTGTTTGACAGCTGTCATTCACAATGAAGATAGAATTATTGTGCTGATACAGTTGCACTGGTTGATTGATAGATAACTGATGCGTGTTACGCCCCGCAGGTAGAGGCCGCCCCGCACCCCGCGCGCCCCCGGCCGCCGCGCAGGCTGGCTGGCTGGCTGGCAGACTGGCTGGCTAGCTGGCAGACTGGCTGGCAGGCTGGCTGGCAGGCTGGCTGGCTACACACACTATACAACAGTGACGGGTGGTGTTAGTGGGTGGCCTCGTGTACTCACTCGCTCCTTTCCTACGCATGCCTATTATTATGTATATTTAAGTTGTCATAATCGCTCCACGGTCGACGGACGTGTTGTAGTTTTTTAATAAAGTTTGTTTTGGAGTGCCAAATACTGGTGCGGTGGAGGAGCCGCCCGCGCCGCCCGCGCAGGCGAGTGATCTATCGCTGTGGCGACTGAAACGAATTAACAAAAATAGTACCTTTATGTATTATGATTGTTTTTATGAAGTAACGATTGCGTGCGGAGTAGGTACACGCGAGCACGCGCGCGGTGCGTGCGTTGCGCGCTGCATTTTATTTATGAATAGTAACAAACAACTTGGCCAAGTGAAATTATTATTTTAAGTTAGCGTACTGTGATACGGCTTCTAGAAATTCGTATGATTATGCTCAATATTTTACTTTATAATTATTTATATTTTAATTCAAAACTGTAGGGTATTCCGTATTTTATAACGATGATATAGGTACTATTTATAGCTTCACGGTAATAATATTATGTATGATAAGTAATAAATAAACCATTTATATTGAAGTTATATAAGTGTAACACTGATGTATGCTAGTCTTTATTACTATATTAAATGTATTTCGTTTTAAGAATGGAATTATATACGTAAGTTTTAAATTAGACTCGCGTGCAATCGTGGATACTATATTTGTGTATTTATGCAACCATTGTATTAGTAAGGCCGTACGGCCTACGTGTTGTATTGGCTGGCTGGCTGGCTGGCTGGCTGGCTGGCTGGCTGGCTGGCTGGCTGGCTGGCTGGCTGGCTGGCTGGCTGGCTGGCTGGCTGGCTGGCTGGCTGGCTGGGCGGACCCCGCCCCGCCCCGCCCCGCTCTGTACTCTCGCATTCCCATATTATATTATCGCGCCGCCCCCAATGAAGTGAGAATCCAAAGATAGTACTGATACTTGTTTACGCATGTCCCATGGAAATAAATTGTTTCCTCTTACGATCTGGTTTTATTTATATTGAAACACCGACGGGCGCGGGCGCCGGCGCCGGCGGCACGCTTGCTTGCTTGCGGTCAGGGCTCACCGGCGCGGCGCTCGCTGGGGGCCGTCCGCCAGCGTGACGGTGACCACCGACACCTACACCGCGGCCGCGCCCAAGCCGTATTGTTGCCTTCACAGAAATATCACGAGTTATTGATTTTTACATTAACATTACCTCATTATTGGTTTGTACCTAACTTGATTTCCTGAATTCGATGAACTATTATCTTAATCAATTAACAGACAATTTATATAAATCTAAGATGTTCCTCGGCACTCCGGATAATGTCGTCGCTTCCAACGAAAAACATGTACATGTTTTGAAAGGTTCAAATAAAGGTTCTATCTTTTTGTTTGTAAACAATATTGGTAAACATAATTTTGTGATTAATTCAAAAATGCCTACCTACTTCAGAGTGAAATCTTAGAATGGAATAGAGCCTTCAAGTGATGAAAAATGGTATTAAAAATAGAGGCTGTTGACCAGCGAACTTTAATATGTACTACATATGTCTTTTCGTTCGCTCCAGTATAGGCTCCGATTTCACGAAAAAGTGCGATCCCCTTATATCTCGAAGAGTTGTGATTATGTAAGGTATGATAGGATGACCTATCATAGGTATTCAAAAAAGGTTCAAAAGCGCTAAAGACGCGTATTCACGAGAGCTGTAAGATCTCAGAACAATTACAAGCTTTTAGTCCTTATTCTGAGTGTAAGATGCAATAAGAATTATTTGAGAAAGTAAAAAACTGAAAACGTTATGGCCGAAATAGTGAAAAAAAAAAATCATTTTTTTCCGATTTTTTGATTATGGCGCTTGATATTTTGGAAACAAAGAATGATATCAAAATTTTTGAGAAAAAAAATTGTCAGTTACAATTTGAGCCTAAAACAAAGACGATCGGGTCCCTGTAGCCATAGAACAACGATAAGTCTGCCGAGCACTGACAACAGTAGAATTCAAAACTTTGAAGGTGGAAACAATAGTTGTAGAGCGAAAAACTCGTCTTGATAATTTAGTTTTTCTAACTTTTTTGAAAAACGTCAGAACGACATTTTTCGAGGATCTAAGAATATAGTACATACATTACTGCAGCGGCCCGCAACAGAGGCATTGATGGATGAATATGTAGATGTGTGCCGAGGCGAAGCCGAGACATCGTGAGTCCATCAATGCCTGGTTGGGGCCAAGGCTTGTAAAGTACTTTTCTCTAATAATTATCATTCAACTAGCAGGACTACGAGGAAACACCCGTTTTATTTTGTAACCTTTTCTTTATCCCGACTTTCTCGTGGCTCAGCGACAATATTTTTTCGAATTCCGTAGATCCATCATTCTTCTTTAGAAACTAGTAGTCTAGGATCAGTAGTTTCCGAATTACAGCGCTTTTAAGTTTGACAGCTGTCATCGGAAATGAAGATCTCGACGAGATCTATCATTCCTCTTTAGAAACTAGTAGTCTAGGATCACTAGTTTCTATATTATCCTAACTTTAACATGTTTTTCCCCCTACAGGAGGTTCGGAAAAGTGAGTATGACTATTAGGACATGTATATCCCCGTGGTCATACTGATATGACAAATTAGTATGACCACGAGGAAACGGCGCCCTAACTTGACGCCTTTTCCTTTTATTCATTAATTTTGCAGAACGGATTTGCCGTGTGAGAGATCAATATGGCATTCTGCTAATCTGACATTATGCTAATCTGGCATTTTGCTAATCTGGCATTTTGCTAATCTGACATTAAGCTAATCTGACATTTGCTAATCTGGCATTATGCTAATCTGGCATTTTGCTAATTTGACATTTTGCTAATCTGGCATAAAACGTACAAACCGTACATAGGTAGTTCATGTGAAAGTTATTAGATAATTTGTGCTTAGTATGCTTCGCCATCTCACCGTGAACAAAATTGCCAAACGAGCGTAATATAGGCTATTATTGCTTTTGCTGTCTGTCTGTCTGTCCGTCCAATATTCAGAAAGCTGTATCTCCGCAACGGCGTTCAGAAGCAAGCTAAAATTTTAACAAAAGACGCGTACTTGAAGACTATTACTTACTCTGTGGTACGTGTACGGCGCATTCAACGACAAATATACTCGAAATTATAAATGGTCAAAATCTGAGGGGGGTCCCCATACCTGGAACCAAAAATACACTACATTCACTTGCGGACGGATTTGAAATTGTTATTATTTGTCCCACGGCTTCCGGAAGGGAAAAGTACTTAAGCGGTCCCTAGACGATCATGCGAATTAACATGCTGCATGATGGACCCTCATGCTTATTTATCAATCATTTAGTACAGTGAAAAGCACGCGCGATTATCAATCAACGGCCAGCACATAGTTTACATGTCATTCGCGTCAATCACTACAATTAAACGGTCATGCATGAGTGACAGCACGTAACGAATTGTCTTGCCGCATGATCGTCTAGGGACCGCTTAAGAATTAAACTGCCAACACTAAAGAGACTAATTACCACGGCAACACCAACGCGTTCGGGTGTTTGTGCACTATACGTTTCCGATTCACATTCAATACGTTTTTAAATGGTTTTACAACCCAATACACAATCGTACATACATTTACTGCTACATCCAAGAAGGACTTAAAATATGTCAGTCTTTTTCACGTATTGAATGTGAATCGGAAACGTTTGCACTAACGAAACGCCCATAGAACGGTCCACCGCACGTCAGTGGAAACAAAACCAATATAAACTGGTCCCTCACAGTATTGAAACTCCCTAATAGGCAAGACCAGCTCAAGGTCAAAGTGTATCCACTGACTTGCGGTCGACGAACAAGTCAAAATGAAAGTAAAGACCCATAGGCACCCTGTAGACGGTCATGCAAACGTCATTCAAAACCATCAGTCATGAACTGATGGTTGAATGATGAAAAAAATAATGTATGCAGGTTCTCGCCACCTCCTCGTCACTCACCACAATATGGCATTACACTATCATTCATCCCTCAGTCACCACCTGACTGTGTTAGAACATAAAACCATGGTAAAACTGACAGTAAAACCTAGCGTGTACGGGGTGCCATAGACCAACCGCCGAAACCATAGACATAGGCCAGTTTGTTTTCTATGAAGGAAGATTACCTGCCATGTCCTTTCCTTTCGTCTTGCTTTGCTTGGTTTCGTCTCCGTCCGTTCCGTTTCCGACTTTCGACACAGATTAGTTAGTGTTAGTGAGTGTCTTCGACAGAGTCGACTCGACAGGAAGCATAGAAATACCGCCATCGCCACTTTTTAATTACATCGCAACGCTTCTATTAGAGCCCAGTGCATTTTAAATGTTTCCGATAGGTTATTCGGATATGGAGCGTGAATCGACGATGCAGTCTCTGTCCGTGAACGATGTGCTGCCGGACGAGATCACTCCCCTGAACCACATGCTGCTGCCGCTCGGCTTCCGCGGCGACCAGCGCGCCGTCAGGTACGTACCACGCCCGCGAGGCACCGGAACGGCCTCGACGCTTCAGCCCGTGTAGGTGTGTCGAGCGAGGTCTCCTCTCCGAGTTAACGCACGAACGATCACCGCAACCGTTCACGGGGGCCACAAGTATGGTAAACTCACCACTCACCACTGCGACTCACCCACCTGATACACAAACTCGGTCAAATCTGGCTATGTCTACCTGTTTCAAATATGCCGAGCTTCTCTGCGTCGGCTCGTAATGATTTACTTTGGTCATATTATTGTGTTAGAGTCAGTAGAGATAACATTAGATTAGTATAAGTTGATCAATCCCTTTCGATTGGTATCTTAAAAATACATGTGTTTTTCCCACATTTGTCACAAAATCTTTCATATAACCTCATATTATTTTAACGATTACAAATTCAAAGATAGTTTTATTGACATACTTTATCTATATAACAAAAACACATTTTAACAAAAAAATTGAACCATCGAAAAAAAAGAGACTGAAAAGCGTAAAATAATAACAAGTTACCTTGTTAGTCTATAACTACGCTCCTACACTAATGTAAACCAAGTAATTTTGAGTCTGCACCTAACAAACAAGCAAATTAATTATTTTCGTTTAGTAATTTAATGATCTTCTCATTGATTGCTTGTTGGCTGCCATCATTTTCACTTTACGTAATAACATTAATTAATTTGCTGGTTTGTTTGGTGCCGACCCAAAATTACTTAGGTTTACATTAGTGTAGGTGCGTTGTTATATAGACTAACAAGGTTAATTGTTATTATTTTTCGCTTTCCAGTTCCTTTTTTTCGACAGTTTAATTTTTTTGTTAAAAAGTTTTTATTTTTTACTTTTCTGTGACTAAAATATACAAATTCATTCCCTCGACAGCCTTTCGTCTCCATCACTACCCATCGATGGTAGTTATAATCCCATAAATCATAAATTAGGTGTAAAGTTCTCATTCAGATGAATGAATAAGCCCAAACACGAGTTAGCTGCTGTACACCATTGATTTAGATTTAGATTTCTTTATTTCCCTAATACATTACAAAACAGTAGGTATACAACATTATTATAGAGTCTATGTGTAAAAGGGATCGTCACTATTTTGTATAAATCTAATTAAATAAAATTATGTAATGTCAAAATAAGATATAAAATAATAATGTCAAGATACATTATGTAAGTACCTATGCTTATTATTATTATTCTTAGACGGGGGTGGCAGTCCCTGCACCGACTCCACGAAACGGGAGTTTTGTGCAATCCCCCCCGGGCCGTCAGTCCAGCCATCCCAGCTCCTTGAAGTACTGGAGTAGGACTTCTGGCTGACGGCAGCACTGTTGCAGGTTGCTCGTCGCCGAGAGGTCGGGATCTATTGCCAGGCCCGTTTTGGATCTGAATTCCTGTGTTGCTGGACAGTGAAGCACTGCATGCTCCACCGTCTCGCTCTCCTGCATGTGATGCCCAGATTGTGCATGTGTTTGTTCAGGTTGCAGTGACCCGTTATGATGCCGACCAGGAGTCTAAGGTCGCTTCTGTAGCGTTTTATTAGAAAATTTGTGAGTTTCCCATCGCTGTGAGGGAGCATGGAGGGCGCTTGCTCGCAGTCCACTCGGGTTTCCCACAAATTTTCGTGTTCCTTGTCTGTGTTTTTCACAAAGGAGTCTCCTAACTGTGTCTGCTGATGGCAGGCACAGTGGTGTCTCTTGGCTTGGCGCGGCCGACTTGGCTGCTTGTTTGGCCAGCCTGTCGGCCACCGCGTTGCCCGCGCTTGTGTCATATGCTTTGGTCCACTGTAGTGTAACCTAATAGTTGCGTGACAGGTTTTGTAGTGCAGTGTGACATTCCAGCAATGTCCTGGATCTGCTCACTGGTCTGTGAAGGCCCATGAGGACGGCTGCGCTGTCCGTAATAATGGTTACCTTCACCACGTTTGGATTCGTAGTTACGGATGAGATTGCTTTAGCCGCTAGTGTAATCGCTAGGGTTTCCGCTTGAAGGACTGTGCTGTAGTCTGGAAGTGGCTGCTTCATAGTCATTCCTGCCTCTGCCGAGTAGTAGGCACATCCCGTTCCTACCTCGCTCTTCGAGCCGTCTGTGTAGAGTACCTATGCTAGGTAAATTTCTGATTTAAAAATTCGTCAACAGAATAGAATTCATTTTCCAACAAAAGGTCTTTCAGTCGGCGACTAAATGTTTCGTCATTTGTCTCATTGCGAGTTGAAGAATCTCATTGAAGAGTTCCCTCAACTGTCTTCCGACTCCGTCATCAGATCAAGTTCAGGTCTCCGTCATGTTGTAGTGGCATTAGAACTACTTAATGTGTGCCTAGTTTCGACAGAATCAGTTCAAATATGAAAATTTAGTAGATGAACAATCAGTCATCCCCTAATTTTCTACCCTTAGGGTTGAATTTTTTTCTTAAAATTTAAATGGGACCAACTTTGAAGTATTACCAATAAAAAAAGAATTATCAAAGTCGGACTGCTCTGTAAAAAGTTATGCGTGGTCATACATAAAAAATAATGATACCTAATAATAATAAAAAATAATAAAATATACGGGTCAAGTTGAGAACCTCCTCCTCTTTTTTTCGTCGGTTGAAAAGTTATATCAAAGCGTATAGGGAGAAACACAGAACACGGAAAAAGCTCGCTACGCTCCCATGGTTTATAGTAATCTGTGGGGTGAAAGCAATCTATCTACCAAAGCATAGTAAGAAAAAATAGCAAAAATATCAAGAAAGTATAGCTTTAATAAATTAAAAAAGCTGTACATTGCAACCAGGCCAAAGAGATTTCTACTCAATATTTTATCTGTGGTACGTGGGCTTTGCGCAGCATGCGCGCTCTCCATTTAGGCGCCATCGTGTACGTTTATTTTCTAATGTGTTTTTGTGGATAGATGGTCTTTTATATAATGAGATTATATCCCTTATGTATGGGGGAAAACGATCAATTGCGATTGTCAATATCTACGTGATTGAAGCAGCGAATGATCGTTTACGGCGCCGATTGAAGCGATTGTCAATTGAAACTACGTTATTGATGGCGAATGATGAAAATTTTGATTGACGGCGCAATTGACAATCGCAATTGATCGTCTACGGCGGCAATTGAAGCGAATGACAATCGTTTTCAAATATGGCGGACGACGTGTCAGAGTCTGAACACGATCTCGACGTGGCGTTAGCCGCTGGCGCAGATATTATTATATATTACTAAGTAATGTATATTCATATACGATAATATATATTAATATACCATATTATCATATGTTATTATACAGTAATATATATTAATATGCCCAGCTGTAATTTAATATACAGGGCGTCCCACGACCATGCCACACGGAGGGAAAGTACAGTCGACCGCACGTCAGTGGAAACACTTTGAGCTTGAGCTGGCCTAGCCTATCAGGGTATCAGTTTCAGTAAGTACTATGCGGCGCCAGTTTATATTGGTTTTGTTTCCACTGACGTGCGGTCGATCGTACATTAAATATTGAGTAGGATATTTTACTAAAAGAAGACATCGTTTTATTCATAATAATAAGTAGAACTGCTAAAATTCACGGATTTTTTAAAAATCGCCTGCCTCAACCGGGAATCGAACCCGCCAAATTTGAAAAAAAAACCACATGTATTTTATGATAACGGTCGAAAGGGTTAATCATAAGGAATATATTTTCTTAAATAACATAGCATCTTTTAGCATGCCATCTGCGTTTGAAATGGTTGCACAACACTAGTATCCCTCTGTAGTGTAGTCTGTGCGCTACACGAGGCGAGGCGACTGAGGCATTTCGAATGATTAGAGCAGTGAGAATGCGGCTGTTTGATGAGTAACTCCTTTGCGTGCAAGGGATCGAAAAAGCGAAGGAGTTGAGTTGTAGTAGGTGTAGGTACATCATTACGTGACATTACACCACTAGTATGGTGGTTACTACGACACTGGTTGTTTTAATGTTGGCAGTAAGCTGTTTCAGAAACTTTTATAGTGGATTTATAGCATGGTACCTACTTATTATTGAAAATGAAGGAATGTTACATTTTGAGTAAAATTTGCCATCATCAATATTTAGGGTACTTTCCCTCCAACTACCGCCTATAATTTCCACCCTGTATATTCAACTGGTGCAAAAATAGGTTGACATGACATGGTTGGTTGGTTGGTTGGCAGTGGCGTGGCCTTGCTCAATAATAGGTAGTCATACATAACACAAGTTGGTGGAGGGGCGGTGGCGGTGGAACGGCCACCATTATACCATTGTGTATGGTGACAACATTCACAACTTTATTTTTAGTCTCATTTTGTTGCCTAAGTTATTGTATTCCACGCTTGAATTGATTAATAGTTCTGTATAGTTGTCATAAAATTTCGGCCCGATATATTGGGGGGCTTACGAAGAACGGCCTGGAAGGAGTACGTCGAATTACAAGTAACCCTGTATAATATATAATAATAATGTTTTGGACAAATTTACACACGGCTGTTTCGTACCAAACTAAATACTTTAAAAATAATTAAACATAATAATAATATATAAATATTTTTAAAATAAATACTTAAATACCTTCGATCACCATTAGTATATGGTGATCGAAGTTAAATACATACAAACACCCAGAATCCGAAAACCAACAGTTATGCTCATCACACAAATGTTGGTCCCGGGTGGGAATCGAACCCACGACCTTTGGCGCAGTATGCAGGGTCACTACCACTACGCCAACAGGCCAGTCAAAATATATACTTACTATCTATCATCAACAGCCTATTAATGTCCCCACTGCTGGGGCTCAGGCCTACCCTCTTAACGAGGGCGTTCGGGCTACAGTCCACCACGCTAGCCCAGTGCGGGTTGGTGGACTTCACATGCGCCTAAGAATTTCTTCTTCGGCGTATGCAGGTTTCCTCACGATGTTTTCCTTCACCGTTTGAGAGCAGTCAGTAAATGTACTTAAGTTTCGAGAAAAAACCCATTGGTACATGGCCCAGCTGGGGATCGAACTCCGGACCTTTCGATATGATAGGCCGCGTCTTATCCCCTACGCCACTGACGCTCTCCTACTATCTATACTTGCCGCGGGAATCTAGTCATTAATAAAAAGAACAATTGGCGAACTCCCATATCAATTTTTGTTAAGTAATTTTTTTTTGCGTCTGTGTATGGAAAATATGTTTTATGTAGGTACTTAAAGAGTTTGAATTCCTGAACAAATTAGGTGATAGATCTACTACTAAACGAAGTCTGGAATTAAAGATATGCCATTTTGAAGTTTTGAAGCGTGAGGCTGTGACTTATACTTATGCATTTCAGTGATTTTTCGAGTTTTATTACATATTATATATGTAATAAAACTATATGTTATAAGACTACTATTTGAGCTGTTCTTTTTTTTCAATACTTACCAACAACCAACCAACAAACGCGCGAAACGCGCGAACAAACGCGCAAAACGCGCGAACAAACCAACGTAACCAACCAATAAACGCGCGAAACGCGCAAACAAAAAGAGTATTAACTATCCAACAGCGAAAGAATTATTGAGATCGGTTGTGTAGTTACAAAGATTACTTCCGTCATACATCCATCCAAACAAACTTTACCTCAGTACAATTTAGACTTTCGCGCTTTGTATTCATAAATAAATAATTATATACGGGTCTTACACACGAACAAGTTTTTAAACGTCGGGCAAAGGTAAATAAAACTTGTTCGTATGTAAGACCCGTATATAATCGGTTTATACGCTTTATACCAGAAAAGCACAATGTCAGATTAGCGGAATATCACATTTGCTGTATGTCAGATTAGCAAAATGCCAGATTAGCATGTCAGATTAGCTTAATGTCTATATAATTATAAACTTTACCTCTTTATTATTAGTATAGATTATTAGTATACATGACATGTGGTCAGTTTGTATGTACCCGCCGTCATATTTTCATGTGGTTCTGAAACAATAATTTGTCATTTTATTTATCCACGCGGACGAAGTCGCGGGCAACAGCTAGTACATTATAAAGGCGGAAGTTTGGATGTTTGTGAGTTTAATTGAAAGTTTTTCCAATTTTTGCGAAAATTGTGTTCTATACACACACATACCGAAAAACCAAGTAGCTCAATTCCGCCCGTCTGTCGGTCCGTCACGCTTGGCTCTGGAGTCAAGCTCAAAGTCAAGTGTCATTGTGTGTGTGCGGCAGGGCCGTGCAGGAGACGCTGAAGGGCGTGATCGACGCGCTGGGCGAGGAGTCTGCTCGCGCGCAGCGGCTCGACAAGGTGATCACGAGCAGCGACAAGCTGCGCGACGCGCCCGGCCACGTGCTGTACCTGCTGAAGGACGCGGCGGGCGCGGGCGGGCGCGGCGAGCTGCTCGGCCTGCTCAAGGTGGGCCGCAAGCACCTGTTCCTGTACGACGAGCGCGGCGCCGTGCGCGAGGTGGAGCCGCTGTGCCTGCTCGACTTCTACGTGAGGCGCGAGCGCCGCGGCCACGGCAAGAGGCTGTTCGACTACATGCTGCAGGTCAGTCAGACAGACATTTTTACATTTATGTTTTTTATAGGATATCATTACTTTTTGTAAAGAAATTATCGTACTACCACAGAATACATAATACTATGTTGAATACGTATTATGTGCCGTTACAAGTACCTACTTACGAATTATTATATTAACTAGCTGTTGCTCGTGGCTTCGCCCGCGTGCAATAAGTTTTTCCCACGGGAACAGTTTACTGCGGTAGACAGTAGCCTATCTATATCTATACCTAATTCCAGGATATAAGCTATCGCTGTGCCAAGTTTCATCAAAATTAACTTTAACCGTGGGTACCGTATACCGCGGTAAACAGTAGCCTATATGTTATTTCAGGATATTATACTCTATCACTGTACCAAGTTTTATCAAAATCCGTTTAGCCGTTACAGCGTGATAGAGTGACAAACATCCTTAAAAAAATTTGCCAGTTTAATATTAGTAGGATAGTAGGTTATTTAATTGTTTTGTATTTTATTGCGCTGAGAAATTGTTTTTTTTCCGTGGGAAAAACTCGCTGTAAAAACTTTTCTGGGCAAGCGAAGCCGGGGGAAACAGCTAGTAACTTATTAAGGGCGGGAGCTTAATAATAATGTGGTATACAAAACGACAGAATTGCTGCTTTAATTTTTTGTTTTTATAATTTGAAAGGCGATAGGTGTTAATAAAAATCGATTGCTCGAAAAATATTTCAAATTGTAAAAATTCAGTTTTTCTTTGTATACTCACAATTACCCAGCTGGGTGCCAAATTTCAAGTTTCTAGGTCATCTGGAACTGGGTTAGGTTTTTGATCTATATGCCAGTCAGAAAAGTGGGGATGTTTACACGTTAATATCTCTATAACCGATTGAGCTGTATGAAATTTGGGGTTTTAGTTGGTCTAAGGGGTCTTAAATAAACTAAATTTCATGTGTTTATGTTAAATAGTTTTTGAGATATTATGGAGTGAAAAGAGTGTAATATAACACACGGCTGCGGCGCGCCAGTTTCTTCTTTTTTCTTTGCTGGAACTTGGCTTGACGCGCTGCCGAGTGTCTACATAATATGTCATATTGTATCCAGAAGCATTTGAACGAAGAAGACTGATTGGTATGTGTGGTGTTGCCAGGATCAGCAATGCACTCCGGTGACGATGGCGGTGGACGGCCCCTCGGAGAAGATGGAGCGGTTCCTGCACAAGAACTACGGCATCGACCAGCTGGTGCGCCAGAGCAACAACTTTGCCGTCGCGCCGCAGTACTTCGACGCGACCCTCCCCATCAGGTGACGCACACACGCACACACACACACACACACACACACGCCAGCGCACTCTATATACCTTCCTATAAACAAACACCATGTATGTATATATCGTACGTACACGAGACGCGTGTATGTTTTGGTCTCGCCCCATGCGCTTATTCTAGAGTACGCTGCTAGTACAATCTATGATGTAACACTTTTATTATGTTTTACTATTCCGACCCATGCAGGAAGCTTAAAGCTTATATATATATAAGCTGTTGCCCGCGACTTCGTCCGCGTGGATAAATAAATATGACAAATTATTTTTTCAGAACCACTTGAAAATATTTACAGATTAGATATTTTATATTATTATTTAAAGTCGTGCTTGAATGCCTTCCCTTAAATTCGTAAATATAATTGGTCATTATCATTTATTATTCACGCGCTGGTATTATAATAGGACACCTATCAGGTAGATATTGGGTTAACCATGTTTTCTGAACTGAAGGCATCTGTATTATTTTCATTCCCAACCAGTCTACTCTAAACGTAACATTTATGAAGTTCATACAAATGTTAGGAAATAAGAGATGTTTATTCATTGCTGGTCACTATTTTTTGGCTAATGTTCGAGATGTTTTATAGCTTATATGTTGCACAGGGATATACACTATCAGTATACAAAGCTTCATCAAAATCCGTTCAGTGGTTTTTGCGTGATGCTGGAACAAACAGACAATTTTTTTAAAAACAGCTGTTTTGGCGTCTGTAATATGTGTATACATACCCCTGTAATATGTGTATACATACCCTATATACATGTTGACATGTGGTCTGGACCACTGAGTCCGGACCACGGCGGCGGTCGTACTGCAGCCAACCAAGTCGCTCATTTCAATAAAACATATTATTATATTTAATTAATTAGTTGCTTGCTTGCTTGTCATTATGTTTATATCTCAACTAACTGGTGAACTTGTAACAGATCGTGGAAGAGAACAAGAGACATTTTGAGTTAGCACATTAAGGTCAGTCGGCAGTCACACTTACAACAAACTATCGTGCTCCTAACATCGTCATCATCATCATCATCATCTGTCTGTCTCATCACTCGTTTGTTGCCTCTTCATACTGTCACTTTCATAACTTGCTCTTGTAGCTTGCTTGAGCGCGTGTAAGATGGTAGGTATGATGGATGCCACTGTCATATACAATGTACATATAGTTAGGGATGCAACGAACACTACTTTAGCGAACACTTAGCCACCTGAACTCCGTTACGAATAATAAATAATTATTAAATTCATTAGAATGTGGTTGTCGTCATATTTTGGTTTTTGAACAAAGAATTCTATCTAGACTGCATAAAGTTTAGTATTTGAACTACATTTGAGACCCGAACGGGTTTTTTAACACTCTAAGGGATAATAATAATATTAATGACATAGACATCTAATGTAAATCAACGACGGATTATATATTTTTCTTCATCGTTATCATCATTTGTTAATGGCACGACCGCGACGTCACTTAGGCCCGACCTCTCACATTTATGCGAACGGTACTGTCGCGCTATGACTTATGACGAGGTAGGGAAGCGGGAGGCGGGGGGAGGCCAAGGCCAAGTGACTCGTATAAGGGTAGTAGGTAGTAAGGTAAGGCGCTGCGCTGTCGGCGAGTACGGCTAGCGGTAGCTGTTGCATCCCTACGTGTCGCTGTGTGTGTGTGCGTGTGTGTGCGTAACGCGGTAGTTCAAGTAACGTGTTTGGTGTCACTTCATCCATCCATCCATCCATCCTTCGCACCATCTACTGAATGGTGAACGACAGGAAACATACAGTTCATTATTGGAGCTCCTTGTATTATCTTGTTTACGACACGTTCCCGTTACACAGGCATTCCTGGGATTATCTGTGTGCGTGTATGTGTGCGTGTGTGTGTGTGTGTGTATGTGCACGTGTGGTGCGAGTAACGCAGTGTTGATTGTTCGTTTGTTTGTGTGGTGCGGGCAGGTCGGAGCAGGCGCCGCCGTCGCCGATGCCGGCGTGCGCCGTGGGCCGCTTCACCGCGCGCAAGCCGGAGTCCTCCATCGGCATGGTGAGTGCTCTGTGTCATACCTGTACCTACCGCCGACGAACCTCGCTCGCTCACTCACTGCGCATCGTGCCGCGGCAGGGCAGCGAGCCGCCCGCCGAGGGCGTGACGCCCACGCGAACCCGCCACGTACCCACGCCATATCATATCTTCAAAAATACTAATTTTCGTAAGTATCGCTTTTAGTACGATAAATCTAGCATCAAGTACTACCTATAAAAAGTGATGAACTCTGTATCTCGCGATGCGTGTTCTACAGAGCTTCCGCGGTATTCATTGTGTGACGTTGTGTGTGTTCAGGTGATCCACGGCGCGGCGGGCGCGGAGGGACAGCAGCGCGCCAACGGCGGGGGCGGCGCCGCCAGCAACGGGTACGTACACGTGGGGCGCGGCGGTGGTGGCGGCGGTGGTGGCGGCGGCGGTGGGGGCGGCGGTGGGGGCGGCGGTGGACGTGCAAAACTATCAGAGATAGAAAAATATGTTCTAAGGAACCATTTTAAAGATAAGATAAACTACATTCATAGATTTAAAATAAATTCATACACTACTCGGGAATCGAACCCAGACATTTTGAAAAAAAAAACTTACGTTATTTTAAGTTATTTTATTACGGATATTGATTTTATTAATTTCAGATTCTTAGCAACACTTACTCCTTACAACCTACACAATAAATCAATACCCACAATAAAATAACTAAAGTTTTTTTTCCATTTGTCTTGGTTCGAATCCCGAGTAGTACATGATTTTTAAAAATCCCATAATGCAGTTTTTCTTATCGTTACAATCGACGACACGGTTCCAAGTTTTTATTTAACTCGCCCTGTTAGTACATTCTAACTTGATTCCTTAGAACATATTTTTCTATCTCTTTTCCCTATACTGACCCATCTCAATGTGCCACTCTGTGTAGTTGGTTTGGTTATAGTTATTTTTATTTAAGCCATGGTATATCCTGAGGCTGGTTGGCTGGCTGGCTGGCTGGCTGGCTGGCTGGCTGGCTGGCTGGCTGGCTGGCTGGCTGGCTGGCTGGCTGGCTGGCTGGCTGGCTGGCTGGCTGGCTGGCTGGCTGGCTGGCTCGAGGCGGCGTCGAGCCGGCCGCCCCCGCGCGTACTCAAAGGTCCGTCCGTCCTCGGAGCAGATAAACATTGTAATCGATTTCATTGTTAAATTGATTCCTACCGACTTCGTTTGTATGGGTCGGGCGGCATTTGCCTACATCGCAGAAAGTCTATGCTGGGAAATGTCGAATACGCTAAATGACTACTTCTCATAATGTACACGTAGCATAATGTCATAGTCGTAAAATGACTACAATGTGCACAGTACAGTCAATGTTAAAAAAGTTGAATGTTTCCTCGTGGTCCTACTAATTTGTCTGACTAGTGGGACCACGAGAAATCTTCATTTCGGATGACAGCTGTCAAACATAAAACAGCTGTAACCTGAAAACTATTTATCCTAGACTACTAGGTTGTATAGAGGAATGATAGATCTCGTCGAGATCTTCATTTCGGGTGACAGCTGTCAAACTTAAAACCGCTGTAACTCGGAAACTATTCATCCTAGACTACTAGTTTCTAAGGAGGAATGATAGATCTCGTCGAGATCTTCATTTCGGATGACAGCTGTCAAAAGTGAAACTGACATCCGAAATAAAGATCTCTACGAGATCTATCATTTCTCTGTACAAACTAGTAGTCTAGGATCAATAGTTTCCGAGTTACAGTAGTCAGAAGTCGCGGGTCGGGCGGCTTTTGCCTAGAACGTTGTTTTGTTTTATTCTTCGCGATGGGTATTTATTTTGTACTAGTTATGTTGACCGTGACTGTACTGAAATAAAAAAGTAGTCATTTTGCGAGTAAGACATTTTGCGATGTAGACTAAATAACAAAGAAGGCATTTTGCGTTACCGACCATATCGCTATACAGACTTTCAGCGATCTAGGCAAATGCCGCCCGACCCGTTTGTATTCGTTCGTGTTGAAAACTATCCTATATATTATTCCAGCATTATGTGCTCCAAGTTTCATTAAAATTAGTCAAATCCACACTTTGGCATTTATAGAGCGAAGCGACTGTACTGTAACATACAACCGACAGACCGATCCACGCGCGATGCAGCCCTTCACTAAATGAACTAGCTATTTCGGCTTAGTCTTTAAATATCAGCTTTCAAAAGTTTTTATTTTTCCAACTGTTTTTGTTTCTCAGAATTTGATAATTTTAATATGTTGATGACTTGTTGTCGTCATCACAATAAAAATTGACAATTAGTACATTTTAGACTTTCGCGCTTTGTATTCATAATTAATTAATTATATCGGGTCTTACACACGAACATATAATCATTTAATTAAAAATTGACAATATTTATTATTCTTGAAAAATAAATCAAAAAGTTCTATTTTTTTGTAGGTTTAGGCAAACCCATATCATAATTATAATTTAAAAACATATTTCTTTTATCTATTAAACCGGCGGTTACAGCACGGCCGGCGGCCTCCACGTAATCAAGGCACGACTAGGAGTTCATATCCTCACTAAGTCGATACTAACTTTAATGGAGATTTCCAATGGTCAATTTGGTTACGAGCTGAAAGAGTCACACGCTTTTATTTTATTACCCGCACAATATGCACGACCACAAGCTCTTAATGTATAGAATACTATGACAATTACACATTAAAACCATTATATAACATATTTTACGAGAATAAATAAAAGATTTTTCCCCTGTAGAAAATTAAAAACAAAATCGAGCTATGATTTGGTGCGCACGATTGTGAATTTGTGAGGGCTGATTGTTTGATTTCCGCCGAACCGTAACACTGATAGCGGGCTCTGGTTATAATATTATAACAAGTGAGATATGCCACTACTAGTGTCGATCGGCGTCACATGTGTGTGTGTATGCACTGAGCAGCTTGTTTGGTTTAGCAGTCGCGTCGCTACGAGTATGTAGTATTGTGCGTCGACGAATAAGCCCGTAGGCGCCGCAATGCAAGGCGGACCCTCACACACACTTATGTGTGTGTACCAATCACGACACGGCGCGACCTCAGCCGGGCCAATAACGGTGAACTTCCCGTAACACAGCCCCCCCCCCCCTCCCGTACCCCCTACCCCCTGCATATTTCAGCACTTTGACAGATTTGTTTTTGTTTTTAAATTCTGAGCATTGGGAGTCTATCGGGTTTATTGGTGGATGGATGGCTGGATGGATGGATGCGTTGGTTGGAGGTGTATTATGTTGTTGTCTCGTTGGTTGGTTGCAGCTGCGCGCGGCCCCCCCGCGCCGCCGCCGCCGCCGCCGCCGCCCCGCACCGCCGCTGAGTCCCCCCTCCCCCCCGCCCGCCTGCGCGGCACTACACTCACTTTAGCTTATTTTATTTACACTTAATTAATTTGCTAATGATTAGATGTAGGCGTAGGCAGATCATACGTACACGTGTCGCTGGTGCAGCCCCAGGGGTTCCCCGACCTTATCATACGTCTATCTCGTACATTGAATTCATTGTTTATTTTCCTCGAATTTCTGAAACATATTCGAATAAAACTATACAGGGTGGAATTTTGTAATGCCACCTGGAGGGAAAGTACTCTTAATACTGTAGTTAGAAAAAAATACTCAAAGAAAACATTCCTTTATTTTTGAAAGGAAAGAAAACTGCATTCAAAGATTTTCGAAAAATCGCTTGCCACACCAGAGAATCGAATCGACAAAAATCTGTAAAAATTACAATTATAAGGATGAAATCTCTCTAACAAACTTGATAAATTAAATGAAACCAAAACCTTGAATGGAATGTTTCCTTTGAGTAAAATTTTCCATCTCTACAGTATTAAGAGTACTTTCCCTCCAGGTGGCATTACAAAATTCCACTGTATAATCTTCTTTTTGTGATAGTTACTTTATAAATGTCCAATAATGTTAATTACTATCTAAGTGAAGTATGATGAAGTAGCGCATTAGCGACACGTGACCAGCTGTCGCCTACACCCATGTCACTTCTCGAATACCTATGTAACCTAAACCTAACACAGTATTAAGGAGAAAGATAGGGAGCTAATTATAAATAAGGGTTGCAACGATTTGTACCTTCCTCCTGTAGCGAATACGAATACCAAATTAATATTCGTCAAATACGAATTATTAATAATTCCTTATTTTGTAACTGACTGACACAGAGAAAGCTTGGATCATACCAAAATAAGCAAAGACTAAAGAAATGCCGTTAAAACAAAGCGCCCAGTAATATCCAAAGTATTGTAGAGGCCGCGAGTTGCAAGTCGAGTATGAATTGAATAAGAGACAGGTAATTGCCATTTCCGCCGAGGCATATACAGGGTGGAATTTTCGAAGTATACCTGGAGGGAAGGTACTCTATACTATAGATAACAAAGTTTACTCAAAGGAAACATTCATTTATTTTAAAAAAGAGGCAAAACTGCATCTAAAGATTTTTAAGAAACCACCTGTCTGAGTCGGGGATCTAACCGGACAAATGTAAAAAAAACACACCTGTATCTAAATGATACCCATCGAAAGGGCATATATTCGAAAAAGTGTAATATTCGGCGAATATTAGTTTGTGTTCATAATCGTTCTTTATTTATTGGTAATTATTCAATTACGTGTCAAAAAAATCGTTTTATTTTCAATTTATTCTGTGCCGTTGGCAACAATTGTTAATTTTTCTTCAGGGTATCGTCATGTTGTCGAGCCTGTTCGCAAAACTTTTACTTCCCCAGGAGGATACATTTGTTAATAAACTGTTGTAATGCATAGTTAATTGTAGTTTTATGTAGTCAGAAATGGGTGAAACAGTTGACATGTGATGTTGTGCGGGTGGTGAAGGGAATGCAATCTCGATCTCGCGAGATCTCTAGCTATTTTGGAGATTCAATCTCATGGAGAGATAATCTCGTCCTTAAAATCTCGTTCATCGAAACGATCGAGATCTCGAACAAGATTTCAAGATTGAGTGCGTGCGAATCTTTCATATTGAGTGCTTCCTACGAAGTTGTTTTCTAAATTATTTAGTAACACTAACACAGTGTGTGTGTGTGTGTGTGTGCGTGTGTGCGTATGTGCTGATGTGTTGCGTAATGAAGGCTGATGATTAGGTACTTATTAGTTTTTGTTATTATCGTTAATTTTTTTTGTTTTAATGTTGTGTTTTATTTGTAACATATAACAGTAATACCCTAACTAGGTAGTTTTCATTGAGTGCAGTTTGTTTAAAGTTTAAAAATTACTACTAATATGGTATTTTTAAAATAATAATAAAAAAAACAGATGATCTCGATCGTGTCGAGATTAATCGAGATCTCGCCAGCCAGAATGGGCCAATGTCGACCTCAGGGATGGATATCATGCGAGATCTCGAATTGCTAATCTCGACTGGAGATTGCATTCCCTCGTGTAAGTGGTGATATGTCGGTGGGTGAGGACTACTCGTTGGTTGCACCGTGTAACTAAGTGATGCGGCCGGTCGTTGTGTCCGTCCTACAGTCCCTTGACATGACGAGTTCTCCAGTATACATATTGTTGCGTTCCCCGCTCGCTGCTCAATAGATGACGTAAGCCAGTGATAAATAGTGGTGCCGTAGTTTATTGGAAATATAAATAATATTAATTCTAATTGCAATCTTAACAGCAATCTTAACAACTTTTCTATATTCGTTCATTTGTATATAAGATATACAGATGAACTGTCTAATAAAAAGTCATAAATATGTTGTTTCCGGTTTTGTTGTCTGTGTGTCCTTGCGTGGTCCGGTTGTTTGGTCGGCAGCGGTCGGCCCGCAGCTTTATTTAGAACGCTCGTGTCTTCTCCCGTAACAAGCCACGAGCCACGAGCCCCGCGCCACGCGCGCGCGGTGAGTCGAGTGGACAGACCGCCCCTTGTAGGTAGCTATTGTAAAAACAACACTTTGAACGCCATCTCTTTGAGAATATAATAATGTTATGCAACTATTGGACAACTCGTCATTGGTCGAGGTGTTTAGTTGATTAGATTTTATTTGTATTGGAAATATTTATGTTATTTTAATTAATTTATACTATTATTTTGTAGGTAGGTAGTTACTTTTAGCTTTGTTAAATTTTATTGTTTGCTTATCGGTTGGTCTCTCACAGTATGTGTTCTGCCCTTAAAAGTGACATAATAATATGTATGTGAACGTGCAGTCTGTCAGTCTGTCTGTCTGACAAGGCGTGCATCCTCGTGACCATGCTATGTTGGTTTAGTAGATGTGACATGAGTATGCCCATACTGTGGGCGACGGCCGTGGTCCGGTACATCTTAATTACATTTTAGTCTCTTGTGTTCTTTTTATTTTTAAAAATAAGAAAGAGATGGCATGAGTGATGGCATTTTAATGTCGTAATGTTTTAATTTTTTTTTATACAATGGCCTTTTGTATTAGTGTTTAAGGCACAATAATTCCGCCAATTTCACGTACCTAGTGGAAAGTACACAGTTTAAAATGTTGTTTTAAATTGCAATAGAAAACCGGCAAATTTCCATGTGTCTGACAGGACTAAACTAATTTGACAGTTCTAAAATTCATGCCATCTCTTTCTTATTTTTAAAATAACAAAAGAGAACACAGCCGACTAAAATGAAGTTAACTAAGTCATAGGTACACCATCCGAATGGACACCAACGTCTCCGAGTGTGCCTACATGTGCATGTAATACAGGTCTTTCAAAATTAGCATCGCAAGCCTTAGCAATAACGAATCCGCCATGATAATATGTTGAACACCGATCACAGGAAATTATGTCACGTTTGAATAAACAAACGCCAAGGCGTTTGTTTGTCACACGTGACGTCACAAGCGACGCCATGACACCGGGAGCGTTTTCAAAATTATATTCTACATTAATGTTTATTTTATGCAGAAATATTATATTCGTTGTAAACAGTGTTAACTTCCGAACATTATACAATAGTCTGTCATCGTGCCTATTGTCGGGGCGCATCTGGAGGGAAAGTATTCTAAATACTGAAGATTGAGTAATGTTCAGTAGGTATTTGGTTGGAGTAGTTTCCGTCCCGGTGCGTTGGCTGTGTGTGTGTGTGTGGTCGCATGCTCCGGTAGAAGCGGAGGGGCGAGCGTCGCTGGTCGGGTGAGTGGAGTGGACGAGCACGTTGGTGGAGACGGACACCTCGGCTGGAACCTCTCGCTTATAGCATTGTTTTATATTTTTAGTTACTTGGCGCCGCCGTCTTATGGAGTGACTGTTTACAATGCAGAAAACTGTATAGTTATAATAAGGTAAATAAAATACTTTGTAATAATACGGACTCGGCTGTAAGTATAATGCTTACTAAGGAGATAGGATCGTAATATTTCCGGATCGTAACAATCGATTCACGTCGAACGTATATTATAGGTACGTCGGGTACGTCGTAGGTACGTCGGGGTCGATGTTCTTTATATTCAATGCTCCCGGCAAAAACATCATTGCGTCGGTGCAACATCACTGATTATATAATAGTACACACAGTAACATACAAACAAACAAAATATCAACAATACCATAATACAATTACATTAATATAAAGTGCCCCTCGAACCTCATCTGCGTGCACATTTCCTCACTATTGCTAATTAATGTCGAACAATGCACTGTGATATTCTGTAACTGTTTCCTTTTTATTATTTATGATAGCAATTAGACATATTTGCATTTTTTAATATTATTTGTAGACCTTACCTTGGTTATGTTGATTAATACACCAAAGAGCTCGTCGTGTTCATCCCCGCTGCGCCCGCGCCGCGCCGCGTCGGCCGCGCGCGGACTGCCGCCGGACCGCCCCTGACCTATAGCATTCACTCACATGTATCAAATCTCACCCTTTGCGAAACCGCAACTATAATAAATGGTCGTAGCACACGACACGTGGCGCCGCACCGCCCGCCGCCCGCCCGCCTTCAAGACTTACGTCAGTAGCCTAGCTCTGTCTGTCCGACCGAACGGAGAATACTATCCATATATCATTGATTTGCAAATCACATGGTGCATCAATGGTCTTATGCAGGTACCTAATGATACCTAGTAGGTGAATGAAATTTTGATATCGATTCTGTTAATTACAAACATTACTTCAAACACACATCCACCTTACAAACGGCATGTTTAAAGAAGTATAGATTCGCTCCCTCGGGCCCGTTTGGTTTTATTTCTACAGTGGACATTGCACTCGGTCCCTCGCGTCTACAAAATATCGTGTTTTTTTGTTACAATTATACAATCACAACATTCCATGTGTAAAATGCATTCCGTATTTTAATGATATTTATATATTTTTGTTATGCGATGCGAGTGACCTCTTTGTATACGGAATACGTTGTAATAATGACTTAATAAAATAATATACTAATTATTTAATAATACTATTATTTAATGTTCTTAAATTAAGCTTACCAGTGATATGTATATATCGATATATATCGCACCTCCCTAGAACTGGTGTCGACTGACCGAGGATCCTACCTCTGAGGCACCTCCGGGACTACAACGTCAGTCAGAACTGTCATTTTGTAAACTTTGCACGAGAGCGTTTTGAAGATTTGAATATTGTTCAGACTAACGTTAAGATTAGACTTGATGTTTTACTTAACTGCAACCATTCAAGTATGTATTCTGTGCTGCAACCAAGCTATTTTCAAGCCAAAATATTTATATTTAAAGTATAATTTAGTTCAATTAATATGTAAAAAAATAATTAAGTTGGACAAAAAAAACACTTAATTGTTGCATTATAAATATAATTTTAGTATATTGTGACATAGGATACTCCCGGTGCACAGTATGTTTTTGACCCTCGAAAACAGTCGTGGGCTTTATTATTATACCACATTAGGGCGGCGCGCCGCGGTCGTAGTCCGCAACATTTTGGCGCTATATTTTGTTAATTGATCTGCCATCGGCTGTGGGCCGTATCATCATCAGCCTATTAACACGTAGAAGAAGAAATTCGTCGTCGTCTCCCACTGCTGGGGCTCAGGCCTGCCCTCTCGAGGGCGTTCGGGCCCAAAATGCCACCATGCGCAAAATAATTTTTTCTTCGGCGTATGCAGGTTTCCTCACGATGTTTTCATTCACCGTTTGAGAGTAGTCAGTAAATGTACTTAAGTTTCGAGAAAACCCCATTGGTACATGGCCCAGCCGGAGATCGAACTTCGGACCTTTCGGCATAGTAGGCCGCGCCTTATCCCCGAGGCCACAGACGCTTTACGCTCTCGAATGTAGCTAATGCATGAGTTTATTTAACGTGACCAGCACACAGCAAGTGTCGTGACCATGAATCAAAAAATTGAACCACTCAGCGCGCGCGCCACCAAAGAGATTTAAACCTTCTTGCATATGACAATAAGGTGACAGCGCGCGGCCCGGCCCCGCCGACGTCGGTCTACAGTATGTATGTACCTACATGTACAGATCATTGCCAATAAACGGTTCTTAATTATATCTCACTCTAGTTTCCTGTTAAAGAACCCGCCAATGGTAACAACGTAGTGTATGAAACTCACAGACAGATATCTGGGCTTCCTCGTGGTAAAAAGTTAGTAGGACCACGAGTAAACACCCATCTACATAGGTGGACGGATAATGACCACGAGGAAACGGCGGATAATTAGAAACAGGGCAAGATTTTCATACAATCGAGGTCACTTTGAAGCCATGGGGCTCCGTGAAGGATTGATCGGGGCGTGATCTGATGACGGTCATCGAGAGAGTACGTGGAGGACTTTCAGATCGCTATAGATATCCAACTGATCGGATGAACCGTCTGGATCCAGCATCGTCATGATTCCTTAACTTTAAGATTTTCATACATTTTATGCCATTTTGCGGTTTTTTTTCTTCATGACGATGCTGCTCCCAAACGGCTTATATGATCAGTTAAATATCTATAGCGATCTAAGTGACCTTCATCTACTCTCTCGATGACCGTCATCAGATCACGCCCCGATCAATCCTTCACGGAGACCCATGGCTTCAAAGTGACCTCGATTGTATGAAAATCTTGCCCTGTTTCTAATTATCCGTCCACCTATGTATATCTGAGATGAAACTTCACATTATTAGGTACCCACCTACTAAAACACTCGCCTGTACCCAGGTACCTACTCGCTACTCATGTTTTAATGACCATTGTTATGTACCTACTAGTTCATTATTTACTATTTGTAAACCAGCCATAAAATTGTAAATGTTTTTCCCAGTTGAAACCAAGTTACGTGTCTCATAATGTAACTGCAGTCTCCCATGCAGTTGATAAACAGATACTAGGTTGTTGTTTGAAAGCGAAGTTTAATCGGGATGGGTGTAGGCTATGTTTGGTTCGGCGTACGCATCGTACATATCATTAATAGGTAAGGGAGCTGAAGGTACACACACATGGAAACATCCTTTTTGAATTTAATTAAAATGTTCAGTTGACTCACTTTATTAAGCACATTAACTATGGAAATATTTATTAACCAATTATGGCTTCAAACTGCAATAAACATTTCCCACGTTTAATTTGAATAACTAGTCTAAAAATATATTTAAAAACTCAAATGTCTGTGAAATTTAAATTAGTAATTTAATTTAATAAGCGACTTGAATTGTAAGGAAGGAGGGCCCGTCGCGCTCGCCGTCGCCCACGCCCGAGCTGCTGGGCGCCGCCGGGTCTCCCACCCCCGAGCCGCCGCGCTTGCTGCGCGTGCTGCCCTCGCCGCCCGCGCGCTCGCCGGCCCACTCGCCCGCCCGCTCGCCCGCCCACTCGCCCGCCCGCTCGCCCGCCGCCGGCGACGACGTGCCCGCCGCGGGCGCGCGCGTCCCGCGCCGCGGCTCCGAGCCCGGGGACCGCGACCACCTGGACGTCAAGTACCACCACACCAAGCTGTGGTAGTCGCCCGCCGCCCGCCGGCCGACGCCCGCCGCCCGCTTGCGCACGCACGTGTAGCGCACCCAACCGAGTGGAGCTCGGCTGGTGGCACGCAATTATCTCTCCCGCTGTTTAAGTATTCGTTAGGTAAGTAATTATTTTTTCATTTAACAGGCTCGGAATGGTATACTTTCTTTCTTTCTCGAAATCTGCTTGAAAAAATGCTTTTTATCCGCTAGCGTGGATAAGTATTTTCAAAGTTCGAACCCTTCCTCTATGATGAAAACAAATCTGTTCGTCATTATTCTATAAATAGGTATGATCCCTTTGTTGCTTCTAATCTCATTTTAAATATCTAACTTTAAATTAACAATAATGGTTTTATTACTTAAATTATTTCAGTTCCTTCCTTAAATCATAAAAATATAACAGGACTCAATATATATTATGAATATATTTTTTGTTGAACGACTAGCTAGGGTTGTAATTTTTTTATATTATAATCAGCTAGATCTCGTCTAGCACCAGCCGTTCCAAAGATATGGATAAGTGTTTTGATTTGCCCATATCTCTCGAACGGCTGGTGCTAGACCCATCTTGATGGTACCTACTCAAATGAAAGATCTCGACGAGATATAGTTGAATATAATAAAAAAAACGAACTGTCTGAACTGAACAATCACTATTAGCTAGGGTTGTAATTTTATTTAATATATATTCAGCTAGATCTCTAGTCGTATATCGTAGCGTTTTAGAAAATCTGTTATATATAATTGTACTTTCAAGTACCTACCTTAAATGAACATTTATTTGCAATTTTGGTGTTTAAATACCTCGCAATCGAAGTGTATAACTCGTTCATAAAGGAAAGCCTTTTCCACGCTAGCGGTTAAAAAGCATAGCACGCCGATTTCGAATGTTAAAGTGTATAGGTACCTACTTCCGAGCTTGTGAGGTGAAAATAACCATTGTCTATCTCATTATATTAATCTAAAAATGTTCACAATGTTAATATCTAATTTCATTTAGTTAACTGTATTCAACTAATATTTAGTCAGCGAAATTAAATTTACTTAAAGTTCGCTGTACCTATTTAGTAATAAATTTTCACTCCATTGTTGAATGTGTGAGTCGCGCTGCTGTGTGTGTGTGTGTGTGTGTGTGTGTGCGGGCTCGGACACGTCGTCCTCACCATATCATGATCGTTTAGTTTTGTTTAGGCCCAAATTAAATTTGACCCAATTAAATTACTAATAAGTATTCTGTGCCCAAATACAAAAAATATGTCCTGGAAAACTTTCAATTTGAATTACATCCAACAGGAAAAACGTGGGTAAAATTACCTGGTGGCCAAACTATTACAGCTGATACAGCCCTAAACGAACATGATGACGTGTACCAATGTGTTGAAGGTACTTACTACATTTATATGGCGGTGTCATTGTTTGTACATTTTGAATTTAATACTTGTTTTTTTAGCTTATAATGTAATAGGTATTTAATTTTATAGTTTAAGAACTTGTGGAGGAACAAATAATGTTAAATCATGTTCAGCGATCTGATTTTTTAGCAACAGTAACTAGTCTGAATTGACTTTAAATGAGCTTTAAACATTCCTTTTAGTTCAAATAAAATTGCATTTCTAAAATTATATTAGTTTGATTACGACAGCTGTCTGTCTTCACGTATAAACGTGTCGGTAACTATCCTAGCCTTATTATAGGCACGTCTCGCGGCGGGCGAGAGGAGCCCCGACCGACCAACCCCGAGAACACCCGACACTTGAATAGTTCCTCGGCGGGCGACTCGTACCTCGTACCTACTGGTGTTGGTTCAAGATAGGTACCTATCTACCTATTCAATGAGCCGATGCCCAAGCGCGCTTCTGTAATATATACGTTTATTAGATGGGGACTTGTGCCGGGTGACAGCTACCTGTCAGGGAAACTACGGGCGGGGGACCATGAGCAAGACAAGCAGCGGGGAGTGCTCGTCCTGCGAGTAATGAATAAAACAGCAGCACCATTTATTAATTGTTTATTACGGGTGATACATGGTTATGAACAAAGAGACAATAAAGACAATTCGTGAACATACAGTTAACTATTACTTATTATATAGATAAGTTATTGAACAGAAGGTGAAATGTGGTGGGGCCCCGAGCGGCCCGCGGCCCGCGCCCGGCGGGCGGTCTGTGATCTGGCCCGATATGGTTTGCTCTCACATCAGTTGTGCAACCGACCGACCGACCACCAGCGGTAAAATAGCTTCTGCAGTGATTTACAAACACTTCCTTCTCATCTTCGATTCTTTATAATAGCACATCTCCTAGCGAATCACATCGGACCCATGTGTCTACCGGCACAAGTGTGTGGCACTAGCATACACCCGCGCGGTAGTAACGTGTGGGCACTTCATAACCGCACCCGAGCGAGTACTGCTTGGCCACCTACCACAGATGGTATCGAGGTGGCGTCGCACCTCCAGTACCAAACCAAGTACCTAGCTATATAGGTAGGTACTACAAGGAATATGAATACTTTATTTGGTTTTCCTTTATACATACAGGTTAAGTACTTACAAACTAAAGGTATGAGCAAAAAACCGGTCAATTGCGAGTAGGACTCGCGCCCTGAGGGTTCCGTACAAACTGAAATAAAGAAATAGAAAATCTTTAATAAAATGTCATACGCAACATTAAGTTTGTTGGTACAAGGAAAACTACATTACGGTTTTCGGATTTTTTCCTTTACTTGTGCTATAACACCTTGCTTATTGCCAATTTCAAGGTTCTAGGTAAACCGGAAGTACCCCATAGGTTTTGACGACCAAGATACTCAAAAATGCGTCAAAATCGGCCATAGCTTCTGACTGCGATGACTTATAAGTCTGATTTTTTCACGGCTCCTAGGGACGGCAGACCTGAGTACGAGGTACCTACCTATTTGATATTAATTTCAACTTGATACCTCCACGCGTTCCTGAGAAAAATGGTCTTGACAGACGGACAGATAGACGGACAACGAAGTGATCCTATAAGGTTTCCTTTTACCTCTTTTGAGGTACGGAACCCTAAAAACAGAAAACATTTTATACAAAGGAGAAACCACTGGCCACAAGACTCACCTAGTGGATAACCTGATAATTTGGGCCCGCAGATTTCTCCGGTCGCTGTTGTAGGTAGGCGCATACCTACCTAACAATGTAATATTATTATAATACAAGTACCTACTTAAATAATTATACTTTATGTGTGTGTGTTGTGTATGTGAATATTTGTGTGAAATAGTGTGTGTGTGCTGCTGAATTTTAAGATATACTTATATCTGAAGTGATTAATTCCCCCGTTTCCTCATAGGTTAGTAGCTTATAACCAGCTTAGCATTTTAATACTTTTATTTTGGGTTAGAGAGTAATAATACCTATGTCTATTTATTTTATTATGTAAGTATATCCTAGAATGGGTTTTGGAGCCTCGCAAGTGTAGTTCGACATTGTACAACGTCAGAACTGTCGCTTTGTAAATTTTACAGGAGAGCGTTTTAAACATTTGATACTCAGACAGCTCTGGCATGTTATTTAATACAATATTGACAGATTCCCATGTAGGTACCTACCTAGTACTGGAGGTGCGATATGTACCTATGTATGTATGTAGCTGCCTGCCCACAGGCGATCTTGTTACTATCGGCGCGTGCACGGTGGCTGTGAACTACGACGGGCGCGGGCGCGCTCAGGGCTCCACCCACCCCCACCCCCCCTCGCCGCTCGGACATCGCCACAGTTTCTTATTGTATTATACAATTCCTGTTACAATACCTATACTTACTTAGTTACATAACATAGGGAATGCAATCTCGAGTCGAGATTAGCAATTCGATATCTCTGAGGTCGAGGTTGGCCCATTCGAGATCTCGCCAGTGTGTCTGGCGAGATCTCGATTAGTCTCGACGAGATCGAGATCCCCTCTTTTTTTAAAATTTGTATTTAAGTATATTTTACAAATAAAACGCAACATTAAAACAAAAGATAATTTAAAAAGTAAGTACTAATAATAGTGATAATTAAGCTAGGCCAACTACACAGCACGCAGCAAATACGCACGCAAAGCACACTAAATGTGTTAGGGCCCGGGTGGCATGCATGACAGGATTTATAAGCTTGTATATGGATGCGGGCGGCAGACCAGGACGCGGGCGCAAACATACGTGACAGGAAAACGGCCCTTAAGCTGCTCTTTCCTGTCACGCATGTTTGCGCCCGCGTCCTGGCCCGGAGCGCATGCGTGCGCCCGCAATCCAGTCCTTTCATACAAGCCTTTCCTGTCGTGCGCGCCGCCCGCGCGCCACTTGTATGGGCCAGGACGCGGGCGCAAACACGAGTGACAGGAAAGGCAGCTTAAGTGTTACTAAATTAATTAGAAAATAACTTCGTAGGAAGCACTCAACACGGAAGATTCGCACGCACTGTCTTAAAATCTCGTTCGTGATCTCGACCATATCGATCGAGATTTTAAGGACGAGATTGTGTCTCCACGAGATTGAATCTCGAAAAATAGCTGGAGATCTCGCGAAATTCGAGATCTCGCGAGATTGAGATTGCATTCCCTAGTTTACATCGTTCATTAGGCAACATATTTCATACTAAGTTACATTTTACTAGGTAGGTAGGTACCTAAGTAGTCACTAGTAAGTATGTAATAATAATAAAGACGACAATAGTTTAGTGGAGTCCGAATAAGTAGGTACCTAGGTATATAATTTATGTTTGTCTCACCTCAGAGCATCTCGGAAACTACTGAACAGAATTTGACGAAGTTTTATTTAATTATTAGCTTAGTGTTTGAAACACAATCTTGTATAAGTAGATACGTTTTATCTGCATACGATGTGAGGAGGCAAGTCCAGGTGACGTTATTTCGTAACATGCGGCGGGGTCCGCTGGTAGGTACATTATATAATAGTCGCCTCCATAACTACGCAACGCAACGCAACCATTAAGTCATTGATCGAAATAAAAACATTTTATAGTATTTATATTACAACCCAATGTTGTAACAGGAATGATCGCTCATACATCATGTTCATTGTAATTACATAGATTACAAGTTGGTGTAACGGGGAGGAGCGGCGAGGGGCGCAGGAACTCACTGGTAGTAATTACTGGGTACTATTATGTTGGTACATTGTATACATTAATATCGAACGAGACTACCTACACACACACACACGTATACGGATCGCCCACAAGTGACGCACATCCCTCGACATAAGTACATACATAGAAAGAATTGTGGAAATGGGCTTTTTCTCATGTAATGGCAACATATGCTCCCGTCACAAACATAAGTACATTACAGTTGTTACCTACCTATATTATATTGAGAATATCGATACCTTGTGACAGTACCTACACACATATTACATTCGTTCATAAACATACTTATTATCAACCATTTTAAATGACGCATCTCAACAAGTTTTGATCAGTAGGTATAGTGATGTCAGTTGCCAGTAAGGTATCGGCAGGCACGCGCCAGCGTGTTGCGAGGGGCGCGTCACCCGTGGACGAGCCGATATCGCGTATTACTAACAACAAGTGTACACCTACAAGGCGCAGTAATTGAAATTAATGTTAATCAGTCACAAATAGAGATGTCGTGTAATGACTAAGTGCATACCGAGTGTCGGTCCGCGGCCTCTACCCACGCCGTGCGGCGGGCGCTCGCTGCACTCCGCACGCACGCACGCACGCACGCCCCCGCACCCACCCGCCCGCTACTTTAGTGCCGTTGGACATTTACTAACAATAACCACGCTTTTGCAACAAAAGCCGAACAATCATTTGCTTAACTGACATACCTACCTACCTACATAGCACTTGTGGAGTGAGGTGGAGGGGAGAGCACACGCTCCTGTATTGAGGATTGTGTGTGAAGAGATCGCGGGCTGGCACGCACACAGGGACAATAGCCATTACCAGTATACATACATAACTACACTAGGTACATGTATAGTAAATAGACAGAGAAGAGCGCGGCGGCGGCGGGCGAGATTACACCTACTACCGCAGCCGGCAGCGCGCGCTGTCCGGCCGATTGTACTGTATTCAGGTTGCATGTGGCTGCGGGGCGTACACGCACGCACGCACGCACGCACGCACACACCGTGCTATATACACTCATCGATCGATACACTAGTAACTAGTCGAGACATAACATAGTACCGGCCGCTCGGACACGGGTCCGCGCGGTCAATGCGGCAACATGACAGTGAACAGACGTAGTCGAACATCCCGGTACTTAAATATAAAATGTCATTATCGACTGACTGCTACATATATTTATATATAAGAAACATGTGGGTGGGTGGAAGCTTGTTGGAGAGAGCACATCGAGCGATCGATGCGCGAGGAAGCAGCGCGGACACCGACGGGCGGCGGCGGCGCGGGCGGCGCGGGCGGCGGGCAATGATTACATACAACCAACCAACCATACACCAGTTATACAATACTAAGTACCACCCTACACCAGAATAGCGGCGAGTAGGTACCTACCGCACAATGTGGCAACTTGATCATACCTATTAACAAATAATCTAAGCGTCACTAAATAATTATTTCTGTAAGATGAATGAAAATACAAATATCACATCATTCAAAATATTATAAAGTGTAATGTTATAAATTATAATAACCTATCAAAGTACATACATAATACGAGTCCCACGCAAAGGCAGTATCAACTAGTCTTTACCTACTTTTACAAAAAATAATTCGACAGTTAAAATTATATTCAAACGTTAATTAACAAATTACAATAAGTAGGTACCTACTAGTTTCCATCGTCAAAGTAGGTGCATGTTGTATTGGTGTCGCGCCCGCGTGCCCGCGTGCCTGCGTGCCCGCGTGCCCGCGGTGTCACGCTCTCATAGCTAGCTATATAGCGCAGAGCACAGGGGTCAGGGAACTTACACACATCTCACGAAGCACGTCAAATATATATGTAATAATTAGTGATACAACGCCCGCTGCTTGCTTGGCACACCGTCTGAAGCTACCTTATATTGCGTACGTAAACTACTAACTAGTAAGTAATATTATAAAACATCGAAAAATACTTAGCCCCTAACACCAATTAAACATGTTTATCGGAACTTCCAGTCATCTATGACAGTTATATGTATACTTAGCTACGTCGACTAATAATTTGGAAACCTATTTGGTTAAACCGTAGAGGTACCTACCTAATAATGTACTCATAATAATTGAAATACAACACCACAGGTATAATATACAACATCAATGCTACTTGTGACATACAGATATAACCGCCGCGTACACTGGCTGGCTCATGGCTGGCTCATGGCTGGCTCATGGCGACTGTAGACTAGGCGCTATACTATTAAAGATTATAATATTTTCACGATTATGCGCGTCCAGAGCTTGCGAGACATGCGCCCACACCGACGTCCACACCGACCGCGCCGCCCACACACACGGGCCTCGCAAGCTCTGGACGCGCCTATTATGTTTTTGTTTGATACTACTTATAGTTTTCTGTTTTTTGTGGTTTTTTTGTTATTTTCCATTTTTATTTCAAGCTTTGGATGTAAAGGGGCAGATTGTAGCACATTATAATAATTAGCCGTGTACGTATAACTACAAGGTTAAAGTCATTATAGTTCGTGTAGCCGCTAATCTCAAGTCAGCGGTTTATTTACATGAAAACGATACTACGGGGGGGGGGGGGGGGGGGAGATATAGTATGTTGCGCACGCGCACACCTCGAGCGGTGTGTGCGCTGGCTGGTATGGACGGGGAATGTTCGACAATCGGAAGGGGCGTACGCGATGGATTATACTAATAATGAAATAAATACAGTCTTTACTTGGACCCGGGTAGCGTTTGTTCAGAGGGGGCCGGGGGACGGGAGACACCGCCGCGCCTACAGACGTAGCGACGGACGGGCAGACGGGGAGAGGCGTATTGGATACGCGTTAACCCTAAGCTAAACATAACTTGTGCTCCGACATCGTTACCTACACTACACTAGTAACATGCATGGTGCGGAAGAAACACAACAATTATAATGTTTCGTTTGTCAACCTGCTAATTATATATCGATGTACATTATACCTACACTACTCGTATACGTTGCGCCGCCTGCTACGCCGTAGCACCGCTCGCTCGCTCGCTCGCTCGCAGCACGCACGCCGACGCACGCGTCACACTCAATAAATGTTAAAAGTTCGGAAGACACACGAGATATGTCTTCGATATAAGGATGGCTAGGACATGAGCCATATCAGAACTAGGCAGGCACGTGCCTAGGCACCAGGCCACCGGCGGCGGCGGCGGGCAGGCACGTGCCTGCCAGCGAACGTGTATAAATGTACAACGCCGACGACGTAACGGCTTCAGCATTTTAGGCACTCTGCCTCGTTGTCACACATTGGAGTACATATTTTACTTGTAAGTTTTTACTTGGATTTCTACTCTAATTTAATTTACTTTTTTTTTAACTATGAAATATATTGTTGGATATTAAGTACCTACTTAATTAATATATGGAAGTAACTGAAGACGTTTCCACGCTACATTGTGGTCGTGCTACGCCGCCGGCGAGCGCTACGTGCTACGCGCCGTGTGCTACGCGCCGTGTGCTACGCGCCGTGTGCTACGCGCCGTGTGCTACGCGCCGTGTGCTACGCGCCGTGTGCTACGCGCCGTGTGCTACGCGCCGTGTGCTACGAGCTACAAGCGCTGAGCGACGCGCGCGCAGACGTTCCATTCATAATACAAATGTTAACCCTGTCACGTGTACCCACCCTTCTTACGCACCTTCATTGTATGTACAATTCAATGTAAACTAACCATTGATCATTATTTTATAATATCATAATTATAGTGAAGAGAGGAACGAATATATTTACAAGACGTGAAGTACCCGCGGCGACCGGCGACCGGCGACCGGCGACCGGCGACCGGCGACCGGCGACCGACCGACGGCCAACGAGCCGCTGCGAAAGGGAATGGTTTAAGCTCGACTTGGAATTACATTTACTAATGAATATAATTGAAGTATTGAATAAACTACATCTCGCGGTTTTTTTATTACCTACCTGATAATAAGTTGAATCTTTATAGTATATATTGTAGTGTTACGTGACACTCGAGTGAGATTAGTTGGAAAAGTCATAAGTATCGAAGTGATTATTGTATTGAAATATTCTAGGATACGAGAAGAACAACACATAATTACTTAATTATATGATTGAAGTGAGCGTGTAAGTGCACAGTAATGTTATTATATTACTGTCGTCATTCATATCGCACGACGATTCTACAGTTAAGAGGTCCATTGTTGTTCTTTCATGTACCTATATATGTACATACTCGGGACAGACAAAGGGCTCCACTTCTATATCTACTTATTACCTATGCATTTATATAAATACGTAAGTACCTAGCTGTTATACATAAATATATTATAGTCTAAGTTAATAAAATTGTTCGAATGTAATGTACGAAGTAGGTACGAATAAGCTCGATTATGTGATAGGTGCTATGTAGAGCTAATATAAAGAGTATGGCAACATTCACTCCATTGTTTGTTACATTACCAGTGTTGCCCTCACAGTAACACAGTAGGTACACTCGCTATGTATAGGTTTTGGGCACAAATTTTAGTATTTACATTCAAAATGACGCCCAAGTCAATGTGGGTAAAGTTTGATTGGGATTGCAACTACCTTTATCTATATAGGGGCACTTCCAAACTACATCACATACACTGAATACTCATACTACTTACTACAATTTCATAGATTACATTTAGACCAACATGTCGGCTGTTTATAACGACCAGTGTGTAACTGACATTACACACAAGCGGGCACCGAGACGGGTCTCTCGCTTGTATAGACGTCACCTTATTAATTTAGGACTATTATATAATAAGAACTATAAAAAGTTATCCGATCCGAGCTTCGAGCTCCCATTCAGTTCACTTCAATTCGAAATCACCCTAACTACGTATTGCACGCGTTCAACTGGTTAAACCGTATCTCACTTAGCCGATGACAATCGTTCATTCAACCTGTACGAGACTACAAGTGTCGTGTGTCACACTCCCGCCCTCGTCACCTGCTACCTGCACCGTCTAAACATTTACAATATTAGCATTAAATTCTGTCGAGTCAATCCGGCGGGTCGGGGGGTCGTCGAGCGCGCGCAGCGGGTTCTCTACGAGGTGGCAGGCGGCGGCGCGGCGCGAGGGCTTGCGGCGCAGCAGCAGCGCGTCCACGAGGCTGGCGGCGCGGCGCGGCGGCGGCGCGTCCTCCAGCAGCGCGGCGCGCAGGTCGCCGCTGCTGCGCGCCGCCTCGGGCGCGGCGCGGGGCGGCGGGGTGCCGGCGGCCGCGGGCGCGGGCGCGGGCGCCGGCGGCCCCAGGTGCGCCGAGTGCGCGCGCTTCAGCATGTAGGAGAGCAGCGCGGGCAGCGGCGCCGCGTCGGGGCTGGCCAGCGACAGCGGGCGCTGCAGGCGGCGCAGGCGGCGCGCGCGCACCGCCGCCTGCAGCGACTCGCGCGACCCGCCCTCGCCGCCGCCCGCGCCCTCCGACAGGCCGCGGCTCGTCGAGCCCTCGTGGTTCTCTGCAACGCACGAACGCTTCGAAGGTTAAACACGACTCGGAAGCGATCTACAACACGTACAATGGTGTTTGTAAGAAGCACGACAGTGTACCTGCGGGGATGGAGGCGCGGGGCGAGGGCGCGCCGTCCTCGTCGGTGTGCCCCTCCGACAGCGTGTCCAGCGTGCGGGCGCCGCCGCCGCCCCCGCCGCCGCCGCCGCCGCCGGACGTCGAAGGGGTTGGGTTCTACAACATCACATCATTTCACATTTAAAGTAACTGTATTTACAGCCACGTTACGTGATTACAAGTCGCGCATTGCAGTACCTATAACATTATAATTTTGAAACAACCTGTACCTATATAAAATACTGTCTGTTTCCCGCGAGTTTGGGGAAAAAAACTTTTCTTAGTGTCATCAGTCAGTCAGTTTCTACTTTTATATACTAGCTATTGTTCGCGGCTTTGTCCGCATGGAATTGTTTTTTTCCCCGTGGGAACATCTACAAGATATATGTAAGTACATAATGGATAGGTACTTATAAGATTGCTTTGTATATCTGCAAAATCTGTTGGTGAACCAATAATACTTAATATTCTCATATAATAAAAGGCAAAGTCCCGACCACGACTGACTCATCAACGCACAGCCGAAACCCCTAGACTTAGAGAGCTGAAATTTTCCATAGAGATTCCCTTTATAATGTACACTTCAAATAGGGAAGGATTTTTTCAAATTCAACCCATAAAGGAGTGAAACGGGGGTGCAAAGTTTGTATGAAAGTTCGTCATTTTTTAAAAGTTAGAAACGTGAAATTTTATATTTAGGCTATTATTACTTAGTTTAAAAATATTAACGATGTATTTCAACAATTTTGAAAATTCCACCCCTGAGTATGTAAAATGGAGGATTAAAGTTTGGTGGGAGTTACGTCACACAGCCCAAACCGTTGAGACTGGAAACGTGAAACTTTTATTTTTGCTGCTGAGCCTCGAGATTTGAAATGTTGTATTAACTACTGTGTGATATTATATTAGTGCCACTAAGTGGTGTGTGCGTGTGTGAGTGTGTGTGTATGTGTATTTAACTCACGCTGTATATGTCGTGGGGCGCGGGCGGCGCGCGCGGGGGGGAGGGCCCCACGCCGTCGAGGAAGTACGTCACCATGGTGCCTTTGCCCTTCACGTCCACGTTCCCGCGGCACGACAGCCGGTAGCCGCGCACCGACAGGATGTCCGCCACCTCCTGCGTCACCTGCGCACACGCAAGTTACACACACACGCACACACACACACACACACACACACACACACCACTCGCAACAGCAAACAAACAAACAAGTCTATTATTGTGGTACCACAATTGCACAGCAAGTCAGCGAGAACAAGTTATTGCATTCGCTAGCATCGCTAAGTATAGTTGCTCATGTTGGCAATACTACAACTACTACCCACCCAACCCACCTAATATATATAGGTCACGTCAAATTCTGTCTGTACCTACTTACACTGTTTAAAACAATCTTACGGCCTTGCTTCACACGCTTTTGCCAACATTCTCGACACATTTGACATTTGATGATACAGTTAGTGCCATCTGTCGGGGCTTTTGAAACTGCTGTTTATTATAAAGTGGTGACATTCAAAGACAGAGCACAGTCGGTGTCACGTCGCGTGTTAATGTGCACCGTGTGCTGCGGCCTTTATGAAAATGGTAGAGCTACGACTCTTAGTGTGTATGGCATGTGGGTGGTGGATGGTGGGTGGGTGGTTGTGTGGTTGGTGGTCGGTTGGCACCTGGATGTGGTCGAGCAGCCCCGTGGAGTCCATGCGCGAGGCCACGTTGACGGCGTTGCCCCAGATGTCGTACTGCGGCTTGCGCGCGCCGATCACGCCCGCCACCACCGGCCCCAGGTTGATGCCTGCGCCGAGCGTCACGCAGCATGGTCACATGACTCGGTCACATGACACGGTCACGCGACACACACAACAACTCATCGCCGGGCCGCTTCATTCATTCACTTACATAATTCGCAACGCCAACATTTAATTTTATACATAACAGTTGCTAAATATTATTAACTAATAATCTACATATACCCACACATACATTCACACTCACGCACACAAATATTTTTATGTATTAATATACCCACACACACACACTTAATTAGTGAAATATGTTTTTAAGAAATATGAGGTAAATTCTAAGAAATATGGATTTTATTTGCGTGTGTAATCATCATCATCAGCTATTTCACGAAATCCCGGTAGATGTCGAATATTCTTGTTTATTACGATTTCTTACTAAAAATATCTACTGATATGTCGTTTCACTAAACTAAGGGCTTCTTTCACCGCTTCCTGATATTGTTACAGATAATAATCTTAGTGATAAACTAATCTATCAGATAAATCTGTGTGATATGACTATATAAAATATATTAGATATAGGCAATCAGATACCTGTGAAACCAAAAAAGTAGGCTATCTGTCAAATAACCTGCAGATAGGGTATCTGGGACTTTATCAGCAAGCGGTGTAAGAGGCCCTAAATCTAGTAAAATGTGAGAAAAGCGGACACTGCCGAATAAAAATCGAGCCGAAATCGAATTTAGCCGTTAAATTATTACGCTGCGGGTAGCACATTCTGTTTTGTTGATTATTTTGTGTTTATTAGTATACCAAGTGACCTCACAATGAGTGAAGAAGAAGTTGTACCTAGCACCAGTAGAGAAACACGTTCAGAGCAGAAAAAAGAGGTCGCTTGTAAAGAAGACTTTTATCGGGAGACTCAAAACATTTCGGAAGGAAAAAGAGAGAGAGAGATAAACCGTTGTGGACGGATCGAAAATGTAATTAAATTATTATTCTTTGGTTTGGAAATGGAAACTGAAGTAATGTATGTAGACACCATAGTGTGTGTGTGTGTGTGTAGTAGTGTGGGCGGGAGGGAGGGAGGGAGGGAGGCCTCACCGACGCGGATGCGGAAGCTGTTGAAGGAGTGTTCGTTGACGTATTGCAGCTGGTCGCGCAGGCGCAGCGCGTAGTCGGCCATCGCGGTCACGTGGCGGAAGCCCTGCAGGTCGCACGTCGCCGCCGTCAGACCTGATCACACACCATCGCCATCATCAGCCAGCCCACCATCTAGCACACGCTCGCCCACGCGGGCTCTCCACTCCAGAGCTCGCCCACCCCCGGCGGCGGTGCTACAGGCAGGCGCGGACACAGATGGAGGCCGAGTACAGACCTGATGCGGCCATGTAGGTGGCGCCGGTGCTCTTGATCTTCTCGATGTACCGGAACTGGTCCTCCGCGAGGATCTCGTCGAAGTCCGCGATGATCTCGTTGAGCAGGCGGAGGCACTCCACGCCCTCGTTGTTCCCCTCCAGCTCCACGTAGAACTCAGAGAAGTTGGGGATGGACGCGAACATCACGCACACAGACTCGCACTGCTCGTGGTACAGGTCCTGGCACACACACACACACACACATATCATCATACACATGTGTCCCGCATCGACAGGCACGGCGGCGCCTCATTTTTTTTATAAATATTTGTCTAAACAAACAAACTGGCCGCTTGTTAACGGGGTATAGTCATTACACTCCGATCCAGGCTGGAGTGGAATAATGAACAAGTTAGCTCACTTGTTAATTGTATTAATATCATTCAAAAATTATCTTAGAGGTTGTCATTTCGCACTTTCTCCTACAGTATTTGTTTATATTTTCGTATTAAGGTTATTGTTCGATGGTGGTGTGTGTAGGTTAGTGAGCGTAGTGAGCGTAGCTACTGACATCCATGTTCCGGTCGCGCTTGAGGAAGTGCTGCGCCACGTGCTCGGGCAGGATGTTGGCCAGCAGCTTGCGGTTGTACGCCTCCAGGTGCTCCATCTCCACCTTCTCATCTGAGGACAAACAAACAAACAACCCACCGCCACCTTTTACACAACCAATGGAAGATACCCTCTTACATTGTAGTAAGCTCAGCGCGCGACTACATGCTCGCACGGTTACACAAACGTGTTCGTACAGTCAACATACAGGATGTAACATTAAGATGGGTCAGTATGGGGAAGTCCAAAATATGCTCCGAGGAACCATGTCATCGATTTTAGTAACCAGAATCGTCGCTACACGAGTTGATTAATTCGAACATTTATCTATGTAAATAAATAAAACAATATTAAATAACACATTCTATTAATTGACCGAGCGAGCGAAGCGTCTACGTTTCGAGACTGGCCAAAAATGCTCTTGCCCGGCTGTCTGTCTGTCTGTCTGTCTGTCTGTAATTCTCTACAGGTCGCATTTTTCAACCGATTTTGACGAAAATTTGGCATATGTATAAACTAGTAGTTCCGTGAGAACAGTAGACCTCGCCAGCCCTTATAAACCAAACCTAAAAGAAACCAACAAAAGTCAACTTTGGAAACAGAAAAAGTACCTACTAAAGTGACAAAAATTAGCACTTTAAAGCTTAATATTTCGCAAACGGATCCCTGAATCGAAAAATGTTTATCACACACCCGCGATATTTTTGAAAGACCCATCCAACGATACCCCACACCATGGATATCACGCGGAAAAAAATAATTTTCCATTTTACGTATGCAGTTCTATGAACATAATTTATTTTTTCAACTTTCTTAAGTCGATCCACTATTACTCAAAAACTAATAGAACCTACTTAGCCGTAATAGTTTTCCTTGTAACTACGTTATATATGCTACTGCCATGAATTTTTTCACATTTCCAGAAGCAACCGTTTAGCTGGCAGAGGGGGGGGACACGTGACTCTAACAAAAATTACCGCTTTAAAGCTTAATATTTCGCCAACGGATCCCTAAATCGAAAAAATGGTATTCACACACCAGCAATATTTTTGAAAGACCTATCCAACGATATCCCACACTATGGGATTCACAAGAAAAAAAAAGTTCACTCCCACTTTGCGAGTATGGTAGGTACTCTAAAAAAAATGTTTTTCAAAATTTTATTCTACTCATTTTGTAGGTTTAATTAATTTATACATATGCCAAATTTTCGTCAAAATCGGTTGAAAAATGCGACCTGTAGAGAATTACAGACAGACAGACAGACAGACAGACAGACAGACAGACAGACAGACAGCCGGACAAGAGCATTTTTGGCCAGTCTCGAAACGTAGACGCTTCGCTCGCTCGGTCAATTAATTAAACCTACAAAATGAGTAGAATAAAATTTTGAAAAACATTTTTTTTAGAGTACCTACCATACTCGCAAAGTGGGAGTGAACTTTTTTTTTCTTGTGAATCCCATAGTGTGGGATATCGTTGGATAGGTCTTTCAAAAATATTGCTGGTGTGTGAATACCATTTTTTCGATTTAGGGATCCGTTGGCGAAATATTAAGCTTTAAAGCGGTAATTTTTGTTAGAGTCACGTGTCCCCCCCCCCCCCCCTGCCAGCTAAACGGTTGCTTCTGGAAATGTGAAAAAATTCATGGCAGTAGCATATATAACGTAGTTACAAGGAAAACTATTACGGCTAAGTAGGTTCTATTAGTTTTTGAGTAATAGTGGATCGACTTAAGAAAGTTGAAAAAATAAATTATGTTCATAGAACTGCATACGTAAAATGGAAAATTATTTTTTTCCGCGTGATATCCATGGTGTGGGGTATCGTTGGATGGGTCTTTCAAAAATATCGCGGGTGTGTGATAAACATTTTTCGATTCAGGGATCCGTTTGCGAAATATTAAGCTTTAAAGTGCTAATTTTTGTCACTTTAGTAGGTACTTTTTCTGTTTCCAAAGTTGACTTTTGTTGGTTTCTTTTAGGTTTGGTTTATAAGGGCTGGCGAGGTCTACTGTTCTCACGGAACTACTAGTTTTAAATACAAGGTTTCATAGCAAGATTTACTGCTTACAACCTACACAACCAATATCCATAATAAAATAATAGAAGTTAGTTTTTTTCAAAATGCCCAGGTTCGCTTCCCGAGAGTGTATAAGCTTTTGTTAAATCTATGAATGCAAAAATCGACCACATGGTTCCTCAGAGCAAATTTTTCTATCTCTTATAGTTTCGGACTTCCCCATACTGACCCATGTTTACTAAAACAATAATAACGCTGGAACGTAAATGAGGTGCGATCAAGTGGTCGCGTCGGTCGTTCGTGCCCCGACCATCTCTTGTTGGTTTCATACAACATTACAACTAAACTTGACAGCACCAGAAATAGTTTTGTCTTTTATACGTTCGTTTGGTAATAATGTGTGACAGGAGTAGAAACAATTTACGTTAACATTGTGCCTTTAAAATGGAACCATATGTAGGTGGTATAATGGGTAAAGGTTGGCGGGTACCTACCGTTGGCCTGAATCTTCCAGATGAAGTCGAGGCGGTAGGTGCTCTCGGTCTGCTGCGAGTGCAGCACCAGCGCCACGGTGGCGCCCACAGCCACCACCATGTTGGTCCAGTGCTGGTTCCAGTCCAGGTCGCACTGCCGCCTGCACGCACGCACGCACGCACACGTATTTGCATGATTAAGGCATAATAATGTTGTTTTTTTTTAATTTGGCGGGTTCGATTCCCAGTTAAACCAGGCGATTTTCAAATAAATAAAATTAAATACTAATGCGGTAAAATCGGCCATATCATGTGACTGCGATGACTTAGAAGTCTCAATTTTTCAGGCCTGAGTAAGTATTTGATATTAATTTCAACTTGATGTCTCCACGCGTTCCTGAGAAAAATGGTCTTGACAGACGGACAGACAGACGGAAAACGAAGTGGTCCTATAAGGGTTTCTTTTTTTCTCTTTTGAGGTACGGAACCCTAAAAACGAGTATTCAATCTTTTGTTCCCCTAAATGTTTGGAGCATTATGTTCACAATGTGCTTACATACCGGGACCGGAGGTATGTTGGTGTGTTAGCTATATAATGTATACGCACTCGTAGTTGTCGAAGTGGTTGATGTAGTAGATGTGCTCGTAGGTGGTGACGGTGAGGTAGGTGAGGCCGATGGCGCTCAGCATCGCCGTCTTGGCCGTGGTGATGAGGATCTGGTGCACGGCGCACAGGAACATGGTCAGCAGCGTCAGCTGCAGGTAGTGCTGCGACCGACCAACGGATACTTATATACATACACCTGCTGACCAGCGCAACGAGTAGGTGGGTAGTATGTGTGTGCAGCGGCCCGGCCGGGGGACCCACCTCGTTCATGTCGTAGGGGCACATGTCGGAGAGCGCGCCGCCGCCGCCGCCGCCGCCGCCGCCGCCGCCGCCGCCCGCGCCCCGCGTCGTCGCCTGCACGCCCTCCACCTGCGGCACACACACACACACCAACATTACACACACACACACGACTGGAGCACAAATTCAAATTATTATGGAAATATTGGAATTTGGAATATTCTCTTTGGAATACTTTCGATTTACTTTTGAAGTCAATTCTGTTACGTCTCAAACTACGAGTGTTTCCATTCATTCCACGTGTGCCCACGGCCGAGGGGAGGGCACAGCGACAAGCCCAACAGCACAGGGCCCAGCGTTTATTTGATGCCGCATTCCAGGTGTTATCAGACTATACGTTCTAGTGTATCATGCGATGAGCAGCGAGCATGGGGGCACTGACCATGACGAGGTGCACGGGCACGACCACCAGGAGCACGGCGGCGAAGGACACGAGCTGCGCGACGCGGCGGTCGCCGTGCACGCGCGCAGACCACCGCTGCGCGCGCGCGCCGCACCGCTGCAACACACACACATGATGACGGACATTGCAAATGCTATTAGTTTGCAACGATTAAATAATTAAATTTATATAGTAGTTCACTCACACACTATCCACTTCCCAACGATCACATAATTAAAATAAACCAATTAAAAAGAATAACAAAAACTAATTGATATCACTTTAAAGTGAGCCCCTTGGGAGACGCGTGAGCCGGCGGTGTGTGGGCGGTGTGTGGCAGTGTGTGGCGGTGTGTGGCAGTGTGTGGGCGGCACCTTGCTATCGCGGCACAGCACCAGGCCGGTGAGCGCGACGAGCAGCAGCCCGCACACCAGCATCACGCTCGCCGCCAACACGCTCCTGCACCGACACACAATAATACATGTTAGTCCAGTAAACATTACAGCTAATTGACAAGTATTTATTTCAGAATATTAAACATAAAAATTATTGGTAAAAATTTATTGAATAAATAAATTCATTTTATTTTTATGTTGAGCTCAAAAAATGTAGGTGGTAAATTGGGAAATAAAATATTTTTAACTAATATTCACTCGTATTTAGCTCTTATCTTCTTCTGTATTTTTAGAAAAAATAAAACCGACTGTTTAAAAAAAAAGATTTAAGCTGTTTCCTGCGGCTTCGCCGGGGTAGAAAAGATTACATTGAAAGCCTATGTGTTATTCTGATGTACCTCTAATATATATTAGGTACCTATGTAAAGTCTCATCAAAATCTGTTCCGTAGTGAATGAATGAATGAATTTATGAAATAAAATCAACAAAAACATAGAAAAAATTATTTTTCAACATGAAAGAGTGTTGCCGTACAGCGTCAAAATAGCGTGATAGAGTATTTAAACATGGAAGTGTGTGTGTGTGTGTGTGTCCCCCCGCGCCCCGCACTCACACGTCGAAGGCGAGCAGCTGCACGAGCGAGGTGGCGGCGAACATGAAGAGCGAGCACACGAAGTACACCTTCAGCATGTGGTCGCGCTCACAGTTGTACTGCGCACAGAACAATGGCACGGGAAGTACCCTCAATATTGATGACGGCGAATTTTACTCAAGGGAAACATCCCTAGTAGAACTGAATTGAAACATTTTCAAGAAATCAAAACAGTCTGACGAACCGGGAGTCGAACCGGGCAAATGTGGAATAACATTATTTTTATGATACCAATCATCGGGACGGTCAATTATAACAATCAAATCCTTCTAAGTAATTAGTTTCATAAATTAAAGGAAGACCATGAAGTTTAACATTTACCAACCTATTGAAAAATTTTGTCTAAGAAAAGAAAGTTCGAGGTAAAAAACAATTCGGTAAAAAGACACTCTATTTATTTATTTATTTTCTATTTGGACGACCAACAGCCAGAAAACCGTAACATCACAACAGCTGCAGTACGTACCTACATGACACGAGGCAGTTATAGGTAAGTACATGTCTCCACCAAAATAGCATCATTAGCATCTCAAATGAATAAGTATTTTAGCACAGTTTACCGTGACATAAACTTAACTTTGACCTCTAATCGTTTTGTTATTTAAATGCTGTTGTTACATTAATTTATGAAACTACGTTACAAAGGATTGAATCTGTTATTTCGTGGACTAACAAAGGCTACTGTGTAGTGAGTGTAAGTGTGTATGTATGCACGTGTGTGTAGCTACCTTGCGCTCGAGCTGTGGCTCGCGGAAGGTGAGCGTGAAGGGTCGGCAGTGCTCGGCGCGCAGCCGGTCGATGGAGCGCGCGTCGATCGCCTTCATCAGGTACTCGTTCACCTCGTCCTCGGGCGTCTTGTTCTCGCTCGCCACCTCTATGCCGATCCTGCGCGCACACACACACACACTCACACACTCTCACTCACTACACAGTACACACAACAACTTGAAACGATGTCATCAACATCATCAACAGCCTATTAATCTCCCCACTGCTGGTGCTCAGACCTACCCTCTCAATGAGCGGGCTATAGTCCACCACGCTAGCCCAGTACGGGTTGGTGGACTTCACATGCGCCTAAGAATTTCTTCTTCTGCGTATGCAGGTTTCCTCGCGATGTTTTCCTTCACCGTTTGAGAGCAGTCAGTACATGTACTTAAGTTTCGAGAAAAAACCCATTGATACATGGCCCAGCCGGGGATCGAACCTCGGACCTTTCGAACGATGTGATTGGTTACAATTCCAGCAGTCAACAAAACAATTCGTAAACCTGAATTCTTACAAAATGTTTCTTTTTTCCATTCGGAAAATATACGAAGGTAAGTGCGCCACGTCGAACACTTTAAATGAAATGTGTGCACCAGGCCTTAAAACATAAAGCAACACATACATATATATGACTGTATGCAACGCCACAAAACTAGATCGTCTCGTGCGTGGTGCGTGTCGTGTTCCACCTCGAGTTACTGTATCTAGTTGGCAATGTCAATACCATGAGTCGTCCGGACGGGTCTCGTCACAGGGAAAAAATACAACTTACCGATTCTACGAATGAATTGAGACCCTTTTAGTAAATGATACGCCGAGTTCGTTTTCCACGTTAATTAAATCTCACATAATGTTAATTATCAGTCTGTAGAGCGAGCCTCCACGCCGGGGGCCGGGGGCCGGGGGCCGGGGGCCGGGGTGAGGGGCGTGCGGCTCGCAATTAATGTAAAATATCAATTACAAATGGAAGGCTATGTTCCAACAGAAAACAGTACTGAACTTTCTTTTAATCTGAATATTTCAGGTTTTGACCAAAAAAAGTAAGAAATCTCAATAGTCACTGTAAAGTTTTTGATAAATTTCAGTAATATACCTACTAGCTGTTTCCTGCGGCTTCGCTTTATGAGTTACCTCGAGTAGGTGAGTGAGTGAGTGAGTGAGTGAGTGAGTAGGTAGACACTCACTTGGAGGCGTGCTTGCCGTGCTGCGAGCCGTGCCCCATGACGCGCATCTCCTTCGATATGTTCCCGTTGATGGCGAACGAGTGCTGCGGCTTCTTGTCCTGCGCACACGCAACCAAACACGCACACTTTACACCTACACATACATACATTATAGCACGTCATACAAATTCAAATAAACATAATACACATGCCTCGTAGCACTGCACTTTAAAATACGACCGTAACCCAAAGCGTTGCGGTTTGTTCGATGTCTCATACTTGCAGCGACTACCTACGTAAAAAAACATATTGTCTATAGATATCTCTTTGTCATTCGTAATTAGTAGAAATGAGATAGCACTAGTACGTTTTTACGTATTCGTTAGCGAGGGTACGACGCTGTCAACTCATGGTGGGGTACTACCAGAGGGATTGACTTCTATCCCATTGAAACAAAACACGACGCGTGCCACACTATACTGACTGACTATAATACAATGCTCAGAGAGTGTGTGTGTGCACTCACCACGCGGCTGGTGTCGTCGGGCACGATGAGGTGCGTCTCAATGTTGTGGTCCTTGAGATAGGCGTTGCGCAGCCCGCCGTGCCCCGCCTCCACCTTGTACTCCTCGCTCAGGCACTGCAGCGTCTCGCGGGTGATGTGCACGCGCCTGCCGCACACGCGCGCACACAGTCAGTGAGGGTTGGTCGACGGGGGGCAGGGGCAGTGGGGGGGGGGGGGGGGCACCCACTCACCCGGCCACGCCGCCGCTCTCCATGTAGTTGGCGAGCGTCACGTCGTTGGACCACACGTCGAACTGCCACTTGCGCAGGCCGAGCACGACGCAGTGCACGCGCCCCGTGTGGATGCCCACGCGCATGTTCACGTTCACGGCCATCACCTCGCGCACCAGACTGCGCAACCAAGCAAACACTGTCACATTCGGTCTGTCTGTACATACCACTACAATGCATGCATATTATAGATAGACCCTCCGTGTCGTAGAGGTTTGAGTTCCGATCCCTGGTCGTGGCATGCACCAATGGTTTATCAAAACTTAAGTACGTACATTTACTGACGGTGTCGGAAACATCGTGAGGAAACCTGCATACGCCGAATACGATATTCTGAGGCGCGTGGGAAGCCGACCAATCCGCACTGGGCTAGCGTGCGTGGTTGGTGGCCTACAGGGGTGACGGGGCGCGCGTGTACTGACGCGATGGCGTCGATCATGTCGAGCCCCATCTCGACGCAGCAGCGCGCGTGGTCGTCGCGCGCCTCGGGCAGCCCCGACACGCAGTAGTAGCAGTCCCCCAGCAGCTTGATACGCAGGCAGTGGTGCTCCGCCGCCAGACGGTCGAATCTGCACATGCACCATGCAAGCAATCAATCAATCAATCACAATCTACATTTGTCTACCCTCTAAGAGCATGTAGAGTGAGTGTAGGCGCGCGGTGGGGGTGGGGGTGGGGGTGGGTGGACTGACCTGGCGAACAGCTCATTGAGCAGGCGCACCAGCTCCTCGGCGGTGCACTGGTCCGACAGCGAGGTGAACCCGCAGATGTCCGCGAACAGGATGCTGCGTTGTACACAAGGTTATATAAAAAGTACAATTAAATTATACGCGGGAAGGAATCTGTAAACGATCTCTCGTTGTAAACAAATATATTTGAATGTGAATGTGTCTACAGTACGTGTGCACGCACACGCCTGGTAAGTGAGAGCAAACACTGGAGGCACGTGTAGTTTGATTGGAGCAAACAGTGACGCGGAGAACTTTTAATTGGGCCGAGCTGGTAGCGGCGCGGGGAGGGGCGGGGGGGGGGGGGATGGATCTACGCACACTTGACATAGACATCATTGTAGAGATAGAAATGAAATAATTATTATCGGACACATCCCGTGATTTTTTAGCGTTAAAAAGTGTGTTTATCAGCTATGACTGTAGAGAGTTCTATCACAATCCGTTCAGCCGCTACAGCGTGACAGAGCAACACACGTACACCATGCTGTTTATACATATCTAATATAACTATCATCATATCAGCCTGTAGACGTCCACTGCTGGACAAAGGCCTGCCTATAGTTACCTACATCTATAAGAGAAAAAAAGTTTAAACCACACTTCCATTATTACTTGTACTGAACGGAAAACATTTACGCCACAATTCATTACATCTCTTTTGTTAGACGAAAAGCCTAATTGCCAATTTGCTTCAGCGCAGCCATGTTACCATCATGATATTGTTGTAATTTGACTTGAATAATTATATAAACTAAATAACTAACGGGTCGGCTGTACGAGTTACTGTTCGGTGGACAGTTAGCTAATCACGGGGGACGTAGGGGGACGTACGTCCCTCGTGTGGGGACGTCGTCGAGCCGGACGAGCCGAGACGAAGTTATCCATTCATTGATTAAGTTTGAGATTTTGCAATACAGATAGGTATTTTTCTCAGCTTGTAAGCGGGAGTCCGTATAAAGTTCATACAGTGTACGTTTCTCGAGTGATCGACGAACTGACCCACTCAATATAAGCATCAGTAAATTGTTCTGAAATATCCCGCGAAGGAAATGTACATCACAAAGTAGTGTGTAGTTCACACTGACGTCAGGGCGTCACACTGTGCGGGTTATTAAAATATAAAAAATATTGTTTTCCATTTCATGTTTCGGAAAATATATATTTTTAAAACATGCATTTACGTAATATGGCCGGCCAATTTTACAAAAAAATGTAATCAAATTAACAGCCTAATAACATGTCCCCACTGTCGAGGCTCAGTCCCACCTCTCGACGAGTGCGTTCGGGCTATAGTCCACCACGCTTGCCCAGGGCGGGTTGGTGGACTACACATAATATAATGTTTTCGTTCACCGTATGAGAGCAGTCAGTAAATGTACTTAAGTTTCTAGAAAAACCCCATTGGTACATGGCCCAGCCATCGAACCTTTCGTGAGGCCGCGTCTTAACCCCGACGCCACTGACGCTCTTTCTTTACAATAGGTATGATCAAACAAAATTCAGCTCCAATGTTCAAAAAATGATTTTCGAGTCATCGGGCGGACAGACAGAACGACAATACCAAATAGATTCTTAACCCGTTTTCCGCAGGAATGCATGCACTCACATTGTATCGCTGTACATTTTTCTTTCTGAACAATTTTCATGTTCAGCCACTTGAACAGCCGCTGTTAGTCCGCTTGTATGCCAGCAGTCTGTCAGCTTGCAGTTGCATGAAGCGCTAGCACGCTAGTACCCGCCCCGCAGGAGTGGCCTGGGATGGGCTACGACGTTCCATCGTTATTTTTTACGAAACCAAAGCGGCCGAACACGAGTTTAACAGCGCGTCGAAAACGCGTACGTAACTTACGTAGCCGGAGGCATCAGAAAATGTAAAACAAAAATAATGTTGTAGGTATATTTGTCAATTCCATCAAGTGAAAATTGATTTTGTGGAGTTCAATTTATAAGTTTTGTTTAGTGAAATGAAATAAAATACATTTCGACGCCAAATAAATGGCAGGTTCGGGGAATTGTGTCCAATTGAAAAGGAATAATTGAAGTTGGCCGGCCGCCTTGTTGTGGGTTACTTTTTATATTCCTCGCGCTTTTTAATTGAATTGGATACAAGTGTTATACCGCGTCTGCGCTCGCTGTGCCCGATATACTCCAGGAAAAAAAGCCCTAACAACATGTCACTAGCGCGAAAGGTTTATCATTACACTTCGAGCGAGGCGACTAAAGTTCAACAATTAAATCGATGCAATGACTACCAAATGTTGCAAGTTTTGTTGAATGATAAATAGTGATGGATGTCCCTCATCCGTCCCGCTTCGAGTTGCAGCAGCAGCACTTGTCGCTGCTCGACCGCCTCGCTCCAAACAAACAAACAAACACGCTGAGTGAGATACGAACCTACAGTTTATTATTCGATATAAACGAAATATAAAATGCGAAAGTTGCGTCCTTGGACATTTGTTGGTCGCCGGATTACGGGACGGCTGCCGCGAGGATGCTCCCCTTTGTGTACCAAATTGAGTGAAGGTCTTAAAGTATTCTTTTGTCGTTAACAATGTTATTGATTTAGTGAATCTATTTAAAGCACCTTATAATTCTTTCTAAGATGTGACCTGCAAAACTGACAGTCCCACACCACAGATTAACTAACAGTCCTCGGCCCGCACACCTAATTGCAATAAACTAAAAGTTGCGAGGAAACAGAGCGGCCACCGAAGAAAAGTTTGTTCGCTGGACTCGCGTGACTCTACCGACATTTTCTTGTCTTGTCATTATTCTCTAGGAAGGATCGAAATTATTTACCCATCACCAAAGAGGTCAAAGTCAAAACTATGTTATTGCATGTAAGTACACTGGGTACATTTATACAACGTCAATTTTTTATCTACCACCGCCTCCAAGGTGTTATATAGAGCTGGGAAGAAGAAGCGGCGCAACAAACTCCCGGCCCGGAGGTCCTGGCTTCAGAAGTTGTCGAATAAAATATGTTCCATTTGAGGAGTAGAAGAAGCGGAACCTGTTCTCTATAATATAATATAGCCGCCTGACGCTCGCTATCACATTGAGGTACTATTGTACCTCGAGAGAAGGATAATAAATACCTAGCTACATATACGTAGGTATTGCAATATATGCAACGAACACAATGACCGGCGGCGGTTTCAATTACGTGGTCGCGAAACAATATTTTTGAAGCTAACATAGTTAACACCGCAGCGTCAGTATATAGGTAGGTGCATGCATGGTCGCCCGCCGTGTTGGTTTAGCGAGCAGCCTCTAGCGGCATCGCCATAGAGCGGCGGGCACGCGGATGGCGCATGTCGGGCGCTATACTAGGCGTGCGGACCGTGCGGTGTACTCACCTCACGTTCTCGTATCTCTGGATGTAAATCTTGTGGAACTGCTCCTGGCGCGGCTGGCTGGCGATGTCCGCCTTCATCTCCATGGCCACGTGCCGCGGCAGCACCGACAGCAGCAGACGCTCCTGCAGCAGCACACACACATACATACGCACACACACGACAAACCATAATACAATCAAACACAAAGACATATGTCTTGAAAAATTGTCAAAGCAAAGAGCGGAGTATGATGACATTATTTTAAGGGTCGTATTTTATGTACTCATTTTACCATTATATAGAATACTCGTGCAACCCATCATGAAACTCGACGTCGGTCGCTTCGGTCAATACGCAGGATGTGTCATAATGGGCCCCCTCAAAACACCGAGACGAGACAAAAATAAATTCCATTATCAAAACACGCTCGTGTTGTACGCCTACACGCCGTGTGAAGCTGTGACCGACCGCTGTGGTGTGTAGCACACGCTGGCTCTGCGGCGGCGCGCACATCTCGTCATCAACGAAGGCAACAAGCGGACGGGCGGGCGCGCCTCCATAACGCTACTACGTCCTACTAATTTGCCGGTCGACGGGTTGACGCTCAGCACTTTGGTGCTGCCACATAATATGTAAAACTGGTACCGAACAGAAGCGTCACTTCAAAATGTGCTCGGCGCCGTGAAATTGAGCCGTAATAGTTATGCGAGCCCGCTCCCAGGCCCGCCGGATAGACCGTCCGTCCGTCCGCCGCGCGCCGCGCGCCGACGACGCGGTAATTGGTCGGTAAACGAGTCAGCCGCCTACAAACAGCTTCACTAACATCATCCACAAGCTGTAATCACACCACTATAGGGGTAATGTTACACCCGGAAGGAAACTTAGTTTAAGCAAATTTTTTATTTATATTAAAGTACCTACTCTGCTGGCAATTAGTGGCGACAAACATGTTTGAATAAATTAGCATAAAATTGATATAACATCAAGGAAGCAGAGACGTGGACGGTAGTGGTCGTGGCAGGCCACAACAAAGATTGAAACACGATGGGAAAGAAAAATAGGAAATAATTCAATAAATACTTTCTGTTTAGTCATTATTTTTATGTTTAATTATTGTAGTGTTTCCAGGTTATTATATTGTGTCAATGTTTTTCCACCTACCACAATCTATCTGCGCGACCCAAAGGTTATCTTGTAGAGAATGCCTTCGGCATCAAGTTCGCCTGGACGTACAATATGGTTTAAATTTTGTTATGTCGTCGCTAAACCGATGTACCTCCAATTTTTTTAAATATTGTTTTTGATTCTTACAAAAACCTCTTCGTTCAAAGTCTAGCGCTCTCAATTCCGTACTTTAATAACCTATCTGTGGCCTTAAAAGGGGTGCCAGGTAAAAAAATAAAGTAAAAGAGCAAAGGCATAAAGTGAATTTAAAAATAATGCGACATTTTGGCGGGGCCTTGTTTTGATTATCACGTGGCGGGGAAGCGAAAAGCTTTCGCCCGATTTATGTCACATTTTATTTCACGCTAAAATTGTATCCAGGTTGTTTAGACAATGTGTGGAGTTTATAACTGGTTCCATCAACAGTTGAAAACTGGGCTCTAATATAATAACACTCCAGTCAACTTCATCAGCAATAGCAACACGTTTCGATAGCAATTTGTTAAAGTTGAAAATAGTTCAAAATGTAGGTACCCACCTATATAAGTGTAGGTACCCCCTAAGTACATTGTATGAGTACCTACTACTCATGAATACGTACAACTTTTGTATATAGGATTCAATAAAATTGTAAAATTGAATAAAAGTGTTTTCTTAAAAATTATATTTTATTCATGAGAAGAGCAGGTATCTAAATTTCCTTGTTCCATTCCAAGTAGAATTAACAAACATTGCATCCGGGGCTCTTCACCTCGATCGTAACTTCGTAGCTACTTGGGTGTTTTGCTCTGTAGGCAGTTTAGGCCTCGCACATACCTACCTTTGAGATTAGCGCACTTCAAGCGTCAGCATCCGAGAGCTCAAGATGGCTTTGACGGATGTATTTGAACCTCAAGTCAGTATGAGCTTCAAGCCGTGTGGCTCGGCACCAGGACGACGCGACGACGCCGCGCGACGGTACACTCATGCTGGTTGGTCGGTTGACTCACCTGCCGCTGGTTCTCGCGCTGCGTGACGAGGCGCGCCTCGACGCAGTCCCTGGTCTCGAGGAAGGCGCGGCGCTGCTGCAGCTCGCGCGGGTGGTGCGTCATCATGCCGGCCAGGTTGCACGCCAGCAGGGTCACCACGCTGCAGTACACCTACACACACACACACAAACATGTAGCTACTACGTAGTCGTGTGACCAGTCGGTACATACGGTTGCAACTGACCACTTGTATCTCTGAAGTCCTGCCGAGGATGAGGTGCGCGCCGAGGTTGAGCGCGGCGAGCGTGAGGCCGCACGCGGTGGCCTCGTGCAGCCGCACCGGCAGCGCCGCGAACGTCACGTACGTGAACAGCGCGCACGCGCCCGCGCTCACGCTCAGAGACCTGCGCGCGCGCACACACACACACACACATACAGCACTTACATCATTATATAACTACATACATCACGACATATAGTGTGTCGAGTCGGTCCTACAGACAAAAAAAGCAGACAGAAATCAAATGAAGCGAGCTTGAATTTGATCTTACCGAGATTCTGTGATCCTTAAGTGACTAATTTAATGTAGGTACTGACTTATAATAATATAGGTAATACATGGCCTTCACTAATATGATCACATGAACATCAGGAGCTGGAGCGCGGGATTTGGAAAGTTTCGGGAAAACATTTAAAATGGTTTTCCGAATTGTGAATACACAAATAGACCCTTGTTTTGTGGTAAGCGTTGTTGAAGGGTGTCGGAGCGACCGCGAGTGTCGACGACGCGACGGTCACCGTCGACACCTTTGTTTTGACCATTATAATGTTCCAACAATACCTTATTGCGAAGTTCTTTACTCTGAATTCTAAAACTAATGGACCTATGTAGTCATGTTTCAAAGGATCCTAATGAGTATTCACGTGATATTTGCTAAGCGGTGCTCCCAAACCGTAGGAAGAATAACCTCGCTCGAGGCCAGCGAGCGAGTCTTTGACAATTATACTTTCCTTACTGTAGTAATAATGGCACAGCCCAGTCACTGTACCGGTCTGTACCGGCCTGGCGGGCGCGGGCGCGGCCGCGGGCGCGACGCAGCCGGCGTGACGTCTCCCATACAGTGTCATACCTTACAATAGAGCTATCACACGCACGCGCAAAGCACGCTGTTTCAAAGTTAATAAACTTTGGCAGTTACTGAGGATGTAACAATTAGCATTAATTATTCAAAGCGTAGTTAATTTTGGAAGATCGAGCTTAAACACAGTGACAGGTGGGGTGGTGGGGTGGTGGGGGGTGGTGAGGGGTGGGTGTGTGTATGTGGGGGGGGGGGGGGGGGTGTTGCTGCAGTAATTATGGTGTGAGTGTTACTTGAGCACGCAGGTGCCGGCGAGCGAGAGCTCGATGAGCAGGAACGTGAAGATGGCCACGTACGAGATGGTGAGCAGGTAGATCTCGTTCATGGCGGGCCGGCTGAGGCACGCCAGCAGGCCTGCCGCCGGGAAACACACAAACACACACACGCTATACACAACTCACTCTTTACACAACTATCGTATTATGAACTCACAACATTGTCTCGAACTCTATAAACAATGCCACTTAAAGATTTCTTATGGTGTCCGTTCACCTAGCGTACTATGTACCATGGAGCTATGTACATACTTTGTTGTTGGCTGTAATTCTATCGTGATGTCTGTTTATTGTGCTTGTATAATTTGGGCTGTAAAGTATTTGTTGTATTAAATTTAAATACGACCGTAATCCGGTCACTTTATTCAGGGGGGCGTCCCACGACGCGCTTCCCCGTACAGTCGCCCAAGAAAGTGACCCATCAGCTTTGAGAAAACTTCAATGCATGACATCACCACAATTGATGATAAGGACAATAGAGTAGTGATTGTCAGATTATTTTTGACGAATAAACGAATTTCAGCCTAAGGGTGGCGGAGCACGTTTTTAGGCGATGCTGACGGCTCCGTAGCGTCAGTGGCGTAGGGGATAAGACGCGGCCTATCATATCGAAAGGTCCGGAGTTCGATCCCCGGCTGGGCCGTGTACCAATGGGTTTTTTCTAGAAACTTAAGTACATTTACTGACTGCTCCCAAACGGTGAAGGAAAACATCGTGAGGTAACCTGCATACGCCGAAGAAGAAATTGTTATAGGCGCATGTGAAGTCCACCAACCCGCACTGGGCTAGCGTGGTGGACTATAGCCCGAACGCCTTCGTTGAGAGGGTAGGCCTGAGCCCGAGCAGTGGGGACATTAATAGGGTGTTGATGATGATGATGACGGTTCCGAGAGAGTTGTTTTGATAGGACATGAGTAGACTGACGCGCCACCCCACGCGGCTGGCTGGCTGGCTGGCTGGCTGGCTGGCTGGCTGGCTGGCTGGCTGGCTGGCTGGCTGGCTGGCTGGCTGGCTGGTTGACTCACAGGCGTATACGAGCGATGATATGGCGAGCACGATGATGTTGACGATGTGCGCGACGCGCTCGCGCTCGTAGAAGGCGCGCTCCTGCAGGTGCGTCGAGTTGGGCAGGAAGGCGGCGGGGTGCGCCAGCGCGCGCGCCTCCTCCTCCTCCGCCGCCGCTGGACGCGTCCTGTTGGTGCCGCAACTCATCATCACCATTAAAGTTATTGCAATACAGTATGGGACCATGCCTCCCTCAGCATGGAAAATTTATTTTGTAATGCTAAATGATGTACATATGTTAATTAATATACCTACCTAATTACAATAAAAAAAAGTTGTCATGTAAGAAAAGACGTTGGCGACATTAGTGTCGCGTCGAGCATACACATAGGTACACGTATACACCTGTCATGTAACTAATGCATGTCTGGCTGGCTGGTGTAGTAGGTACTGGCCTGTACGCGTGCGCGTCCGCGAGGTGCTGCAGCGCGGCCGTGGTGTTCGGAAAGGAGATGTGCGCGAGGCAGGCGTGCGCGGCGAGCAGCGCGCGCACCTGCACCGCCGCCAGCGCCAGCGCCACCGCCAGCAGCAGCCCCAGCAGGTGCGTCATGTTCGTCTGGTTCATGCGCAGGAAGTACCGCTGGTACAGCATCTCCACCTGCGACACACACACACACACAATCTAGTTGACTGAAAAGACATTAGAGAGTACTCCACGCAATTGTGAGTTTACCTACCATGAGTTTGCAACGTCGATATTCGCTAGCGATTACGTAAAAACTATATTATATAAGTATATCTCTCTGTCTCAAGTCCAAAAGAGATAGCACTATAAAGTATATACCTAGTCGTTAGTAGTATAGTATCGAACGCTGTCAGCTCATGGAGGGGGAGAGACCCCCGAGAGTGCAGACGTCACTCATTGTAAAAACGTAGCAGTAACAAGTATTTTCAGTCAACTACATTTGCCCCCTAGCCACAATAGCCCCGGGTGATATTATAATAATCTGCGTATGTAAGAATATGAGAGCATCAGTGGCATCGGCGATAAGACGCAGCCTGTCATAACGAAAGGTCCGGAGTTCGATCCCCGGCCGGGCCATGTACCAATGGGTTTTTTCTCGAACTCAAGTACATTTTACTGACTGCTCTCAAACGGCGAAGGAAAACATCGTGAGGAAACCTGCATACGCTGAAGAAGAAATCCTTAGGCGCATGTGAAGTCCACCAACCCGCACTGGGCTAGCGTGGTGGACTATAGCCCGAAGGCCCTCGTTGATAGGGTAGGCCTGAGCCCCAGCAGTGGGGACATGTTAATAGGCTGTTGATGCTGTAAGAATAGCATTTGTAGTATTTTTAATGTCAGATACAGCAGAAGTGATAGGCTGCCTCCATACGGGACACGCTCCCGGTGAAACCAGCCTTGTAATTTTAATACCCTTCACTGTTAAACACATAATTGAATAGGACAATGAGCTAATGTGTTGAGCGGGCGGCACATACGTCATCATACAGATGAGGCGCCGCGTCGGTGTCACGACCCTAATTAAATTATACGTGTGTACGAGCTGCGAGCATTTATTTAAGACTAATTTCTACGTAAAGTGCCTCATTCCGAAAATACGAATTATTTACATGAAATATATCCGCTCCCGTTCCGGCGCCGGCGCGCGTCCAGGCGCGGCTCGGGGCGCGCGCCGCGACGGCTGCAGGGTCAAGCAAGCAAGCAAGCAGTGTTGCCAGCTCAGAAGAATATCAGTCGAGCTGCTACTTTTTACAAAATTCGACCGTGTGTATATTCTGTACCATTACTATAACATAGTAGGTATACGTTTTTATACTGCTCACAATATAATATAAACTGTCTAAATTAAAATTCGATAATTAAAGTAGTCCGATGATGTACATATGTGTGAATGTGTATTTATTCAGCGATGTTTATCATTCCGGCTATAAGTAGTTCCAGCCATTAATATCAACACCGGGTTTAATATGAGCACAATAATACTACTCCCTGCGTCTGGCTTCAGCTTAATTCGCGTTAGTGAAAAATGTACATAGACCGGGCGCGTGACAAGATTAATGTGCGAATTATATTAAAATAATCGGGTGTAGGCGGGGGCTGAGGGCGCGGGGCGGGGGCACGGGGGGCTCGTCTGCTTCCATACAAGGAGAACAAGACAAGCACATCACTGTACCTACCTATTAGGTATAAATATCACAGTAGCTGTAAGCAAAGAAAACGAACTATAGTCCCCGTCGAATTTTATTTGGCGGCTGAATGAATATAGTCACAGATTGTTTGCACATCGCTGACAGTGTTTATAGTCTATGTGTGCGTACGCGAGATAGTGTGATAAATAGAGATGTCAAAAACTTATAAGTTTGATTCGGTTGATGGAATCGGAAGAGGGTTCGGGTATCCTCTCTCTGGCAACGCCCGGACCTCCTGAAGTACCCCATAAGTTTGATTAAAATATAATACCGAGACACAGCATTTCATACAAAAATAAGTGCCTCGCAATTTACAATACAACCGTAATATATATTAATTTCGACAATCTAGACATCTACAAAAATTCTTCAGTAGGTACCTACCTACTCTACAACGTGAATGAAACGGGAGCCGGACTCTTCGTACCTATAGACAGAAATAATAGTTGAGTGTGCGAACACAGCGCTGCCTTAATTAAATTATTTTTAGAGTGTCTTTAACACTCCCCATTTTTTATGTGTACATAGTGTCATTCGGCTCGAATCGGGGAAGACGTAAAGCAAGCAGTGTCAGTCCAAGATGGTGGTCCACGTTCACGACGAGACGAGGGTCGCGTCGCACCGGTCGCCGGCCCCACTGAGCGTGTCACTCGGAGTACCCACCCACCTACACGCTCGCGCGCGCGTTCCGATTGCCTGCGGCGAATGAAAAAGCGGATTCCATAAAGTTTCAATAAATACGTTTGAAGCGTACCTACATGAAAAGTTTGCGGACGCTCCCGTTCGATTCGCATATATTTTGTCCAACTTATTTAAACGTTAAATTAAAAATTACAATGAACCCCTGCAAGAAATGCCAGTTGTGGATAAATTATCAATAAAAGATCAGCTAACCCGTTGAGCGTTGGCCGACCGGCGCATAAGCATAATATTACGCTATAATTGAAATGCCGCCGCCCAATCGACCGGCGGCGGATTAAACCGGTGGGCTGCAACATGCACTTGTGCAGGTTCAACCGACAAATTAATGTAATAGCATTCTTCGTGTTAACAGCACTAGCGGCGCATTCGTTAGGGCCACTTCAGACTGCGGCCCGTCTGATTACATTACGCCGGGGCCCGGAGATTGTTCTCAGCGCGCGACAATTAACGATAGTTATTACAAAGAAACTGTGACTTTTTATGATACTGGTAACACATGTATGGACTTTAGAAGTTAGTCGGCCAAGCGGAAAAGTCGGCACGAGGGTCAGAATAACCCGTTATGATAAACTTTATTTAGTTTCCATGTAAAGGAGCAGAAACGAAATTGTTTAAGACGAAAACTTGCGTGTTTTTCTTCATTAAAATGTCATAAAAATTAGGTTTTCAGACTTATTGAAAACATGGCATAAGTTAAGCGTAGCTAGATGGAGCGACGATCCGGAGTGGATGCGGAGAACCGAAGATCGGGTTCAGTGTCGCGCCTTGTGGCCTATGTCCAGCAGTGGCCTAGCAGGCCGACGACGGTGAGTCTCGTTAGTACCTGCCAGCTGTTAGGCGTAGGTACCCAATGTCTCCACGGCGTTTAAATATTGACTTCACATTCAAATGTGCGCTTTTCCTCATCATTATTATAACCATCTCTAATTTATTACGCGCCGCTTGAAATTCAGATGTTTGCTCGCAATTATAAGGGTACCCTAATTGTACTGTGTATTTAATTAATTCTTTGGGGAAATGAAATGTGAGTTTTTTTCCTACTGCCCTTACTTCAAAGAGCGTAACAATATTTTTGGGCAATTTTCAAGTAATTCGCGCGGGATGAGTACATAATCTGCGAGAGCGACCTCCCCCCTCCCTCCCGACCCTCCTCCTCCCCTACCCGCGCCCCGCGCGCCCCGCGCGCCCCAGGTCCCGCGGCTCAACAACACAGAAATCCCGACAATTTCACAGAGCACTCTCAACGTTTACATTGTGAATGAAAAAATTGTGCCTCTCACAATGGGAGCACCGTTTAATATTTTCTTTTATGGGAAAACTGAAAACAATAGATTTATTTGTGAAAGTGGACGCGTGTTGTTTGGGGCGGGCGTCCGGCTCGCGGCGCGTCGTCGACACGCCGCACGCCGCACGGTGTACAGGTTATTTTTACATTGATTGTTCTGTTTAGCTTGAAATAGAAGTCAAAGACAATGTCGAGGATATTTTGTTTGTTCGGAGCAGCAGCGGGGAAAAAACACACGTGACCCGACATTGAACATGTTGAAGCCTCCGATTGAGTTTCAAGCGGTATGTTCCTGACTTCCAAACCAATGAGGGGTTTTCTATTTAATCTATATTTCATGCTTTTGACAGATACACAGATTATTAAGAATACCTCTCATTCCAAAGATTACAATCTTCGATCCTTCGATCTCCGCTACGACTTGCGAGCAAGAAACTTCAATTATCGCAAAATCGTGTTGAAAATTGTTGAACCGATTTTGACGTAATGCTGCCACCAGACAATCGGCCACATTGCGCAGGTGTCCACACCATCGGCGCACATCGCGCGCCCCACGGATTGTCACTTTTGATGTTTGTCGGAGAAATCGCCACCACGGCGATTGCTCGCAAGCGTTGACAACCGTGGGCGACGACAGACGATTGAGCCCTCCAAATGATGATCTCCTGCCGAAAACATGGAACGTCGGATATTGCAGGCACAGTGATCCGTATGTTCTTACAATGGGGGGGGGGGGGGGGAAGGCCCCGAGAGAGTCCCTGTGAGAGCCCGTGTGAGGCCCCCCTCGGAGCAGCATTAGCGGCGTCAAAAGGCATCCATTTGCGTGAGATTCGTTTTCGCACTTTCAATTTATTCTCAATGCGCGGGGGCCTCCGCCGTGTGGTGCCACACATCGCGTCGTGCTCGAACACTGACATCAGAAAACCGTGCTTAAACTGCTGAGCATTGTTTTCCTATCAGTAGTTGTGGCTTGTTTCATTGCGATACAGCACTAAACCTGCTTTATGTAGACGTTCGAAATAAATCGTAACGCTTTGGATTATGCTCGTATGTCATGTGTAGCAAGTAATGAATGATTTAAAACAAAAAATTAATCAAAAAGTAATCGCAATTAAAATAACGCTAATTTCTTTACCTGTAGGTGGTTATCGTTATTTTTATTGCGAAACAAATGACGTATAGGTAGGTACCTACGTACAGCACAGGCACTCGAGTCAAGTAACGCACCCTAAAAGAAACATTAGAAAAGTTTTTCACAGAAAATGGTTTCAATAGCAACAGGAGTGCGCCGAGGCGAGGGCGGGGAGCCGGCGGGGGGGGGGACATGTCGGAAGTCGTCGTCGTCCCCCCCCCCCGTCCCCCGTCCCGCGTGCTCCGAGCGCCGCAAATTGAAAAGGAATCGAAACTTTTTGAGAAACGTCACGCGGGCCGGGGGCCGGGGGGCTGGAGGCGGGAGGGAGGGAGGTCAGGTGTGCAGCGAGCCAGCGCGACAGTAACAGAGAAACCAACTATAAGGAAAAGTGGACATAACAACGATTTCCAAACGGCGACGGACTTCGGGAACAAGTTTCCTGGAGATTTTCCTATTTAAATTGAAGCTGAGAACGTAACGTATCTTTGAAGTGGCATTAGCCTGGTCACACCTGTCGGAGAACGAGTTGCCGAGTAGGGAAGAATGCGTGGGCAGGCGTAGCGCGGGACGCCCCCAGCTTTATGGAGCGAGGAGCCATGTGAGGCGGCTGGCACCGAAGTCGCATTCAGTGACGTGCCTTGGAGGAGGCCTATGTCCAGCAGTGGACCAGTGCAAGCTGAAAAGCTGAAAGCCTAATTATACGTTTGCTTGATTTTCGGGGAAAAGTAACATTCGGAACCTTAGTTGTGAGAGTGAGTAGGTTGTGAAAACTGATTTTGAACATACTAGCTGGAAAATAGCTTGATATGTTAATAGGGGATGGTAATGATGGTAATATGGCTTCTTCTTCTGCAGATAAACCCATTTAGATTGTTGCTATTATGACAGGTGCATGCATACATGTATTATTTATGGTTAGTACTTATAGATATTATCACAAAATAAAAAGTTAGAATTATCAATAAAAATGCTAATATATACAAATAATCGCTGTCTAATAGGAAAAAGTGATTTGAAATTATACTATTTTCGTGTGAGTTTCAATAAATCTATACGTACTGTAGTGCCGCGTACCTCTTTATATTGATTCACTCAAGCGAAATAATCAATGTCATTTTTATTTCAACGCTCCAAAATTGTACGAATTCCCTAAACTCATTTTTACCGTGAATTATGTGCCCGGCAATATTGCGTGTTTCAGAAAAAAATATGTTCGCGGCGCGCGGGCTCCGGCGCGGGCCGGGGCCTGGGCGGAGCACCGGAGCACCGGAGCACCGGAGCACCGGAGCACAGGTAAACACAACAGGCACAGTACGGCAGGTGAGCGCAAACAAAATACTTTTCATTAAGACACCCCGCGCTGCCGGCCACCGGGCGCAGGGGGCCGGGGGCCGCCGGAGGGGGGCGGGGGAACCATCAGCAGAGCTGCTGTTCCATTCCATCCTAAGATTCTTTGCAATAGAGGTGGTGACAATTAATTTGCGGTAATTTTTAAACAATTAGTCAACGAGCGAGCGAGCGTCCGCATCTAGTCCTCGTCTTTCCTCGTCCAGCTGGATTCATTTATGTTTATCAGGTCGTCGGTCCACCTGTTCGAGTCGTGGACGAGCCAAAGGTATTCACTGTATAGGTACTGTCTATGGTATAAAATTTTATTCGATGCATATTTTATTCCTATTCATAGTTCCTACTGAAGCGTATCTACTGTCGCGGCTTTAGTTTTCAGCAGGGTCAGGTGGCAATCTGTAGCAATGAACAGAGCACAAAGAACCGAGCGTTGAGTATCGCGATCCTGACACACCTCTATCGCTTCCCCATGCTGGTCGCGTGTGCGGCTGTACTGTGAGCGCCCGCTCTACCTGATCCTCGTTATGTCATCTATAGTGGCTCGTCCGGCGTGACACGTCCCCCCCCCCGCCCCGGCTCCCACACCGCTCACATTCGCTCCATTTGCGTCGTCATTCGTTCATCGCTCATTGGCTGAACATGTCCGAACCAATGGGGCATGTATGTTTGTTTAAATGTTCGGTATAAGCCCAATGATCACCTTCACCCTTCACGTAGCTCCCGGATTGTTCCACTGACACAATGCGAGGCTCCGCATTGAACGGAACGCTCGCTCGCTGGCTTCATGTGTACAGTTGGCTCGTGTTCTATTGTTTGGTTCGCCTCCAGACCTTACACCAACTGTTGAACATTCAGAGTGAATTAAGCTTCCCCTCCTATTAACCAACAACAGCTATTTAGCTTCGCGACTACGTTGTACAATACATTAGAAAAGTACTGGCACGTACATTAATAACTTTGGTCACTCATTATTAGTTAATGCAATGAATTTTCAATTATTTATTAAACTGCACATAGATAAAGGATGTTTTATTTCTTATACAATTACTCATGTAAGCTGCGAGCTTGCGTCTCAGAATGAAAATAAATATGAAGAAAGAGCGAATAATAAAAATTGTAAATGGAAAATCTTGGAAGTGGAATGGAATTCATACATTGGACAGACATGCATACAGCTCAGTTGCACAAATGTGGAGTGGAGGGAGAGGGCGGAGGGTGTCAGCATACATGTATTATGTAAGTTTGACGTGTTTAGATGTTCGTATGAGACGCCCCGCAGATAATCAACCAGTGATATTATTTTGAATGGCAATAATAATATAATACATTTTTATTGATTTTCCAGGACAGTGAATAAAAGAAAAAATAAGCGGAGAAGGTACTTAACTAATTTCTTCGAAGTCTCTCATCCGCGCACGGGGCGACAACTAGTGAGCATGTTACTTGACTCTTGCCTCAGTGAAATTTCCACCGTTGCCTTAGTAAAGTATCACGGCTTGTACGAGACCAGGGGTGACGTGGGGGCGACACGCCGCCCGCCGCCCGCCGCCCGCCGCCCGCAAGTTTTGTACAGAACTCATAGAACTGTACGAGCGAGTGGAATGAATGGAATTCGTGAATCCGCTGACGACTTCAACTAACTACGAGTATATCCACTGCAATGCTCGTCGTTGACAAACTTTGGCGAAAGAAAAGTTGTGCTCCGCGGGCGCACTCCCCCCCCCCCCCCCCCCCTCCCACCCCCCTCGTTTGTCGCAAACGACTAAACTGTCGGCAAACTGAAAGTTAGTCGCGTAATGAAGTCCTCGCGCTAACTGTTCCCGGCTACGAGCACACACTAGTGCCGCGCGACTCGAGTCTTCGAGTCCTTTTTGATTAAGACTCGATATCCCGTTCAAACGACACTCGATATCTACAAACGTCGAGCAGGACTCTATTTTCATTACAGTTCTAAAAGTATTCTTTCGGCCCTCGAGTTTCGGTTTACCGTCATTAAAGTGTGTATATGTCATCGTGTTTGGCTCGCGCCAACGACCAAACTGTATACAGTTTAACTGTATTAAGTACCCTTGAGAGTATAATAAATTGAATATTAAAGCTAAGAGTCGAATGTTAGTGCCTGGGCTTTTTCTTTGAGGAATCCTTGTCCATGAGCACTCGAATCGCAATTAGAAATACCTTCAAAATTACGACTCGAGGATTCGAGTCTTTTCCAACACTAGATGGAGAGTAGCCGCAGCATCAATAAGTAATGCGTCGTCCGGGGTCGCCGGTCGCCGGTCGCCGGTCGCCGGTCGCCGGTCGCCGGTCGTCGGTCGCCGGTCGCCGCGACCATCGGCGACATCTATTAGCAGCCTCCAATTAACTACATGATTGAGACGGACAAATGTTTGAGTGGAGCCGAGACGAGGGGAAGGCCTGAATTGAATATTTAGTTGGTCATTAACATTCGAGATGTTGTCGACATCCCAATCATGTATTCTTCAATGGAATGGGTTAGAACAGTCTCAGAGCTGCAGGAACGAAGTAACACGAACGGGTTCGGTGTATACTTTATCGACTGATTTCGATTTCTAATTAATTACTACATCGATTTATGGCAGGATCGAAATACTGTCAGTACTTACCTATCATTCGCTCCAGCCATTCGTTGGGCATTCATGGGGAGTCTGAACATCGCCTTTCGAGTGATCGTAGTTCGACGTGACACATTTCTTTCGTGCGAAATATTAGATGGGCTCCACGCTCGACTTCATCGTTACTTGATGGAGAGTGAAGATGGTGCGCTAACCCATTCCTTCTTCCATTAACAATTAAAGGTATATTGTTATGGACCATTAAAACCTATATTATTTCACCGTTAAGACGTCACTGGAGGCGTCGAGGGAACACCTCGAGATGGCGGGCGCCCAATTAAGGAATGATGGATCGTCCCGTTATATTTGTGTGTACATTTTCCGCTCGGACAGCTCCCGGAAACAAACTTGTGTGGGCCCTGGAGGATCGCCCTCCAGGCTGGCACTAATAACACGTTCATGCTTCAAGTGGAACGAGGGAAGCTGCCTGCCGACCACACGCATCAACAGAACTAAATACTATGTAAACGAAAAAAAACATAATTAAATTATACGAGTCTTACGACGCCCGCGCATCTGTAACATATATCTACATAGGTGGACGGATAATTAGAAACAGGGCAAGATTTTCATACAATCGAGGTCACATTGAAGCCATGGTTCTCCGTGTACGATTGATCGGGGCGTGATCTGATGACGGTCATCGAGAGAGTAGATGGAGGACTTTTAGATCGTCATAGATATCCAACTGATCAGATCAGCCGTCTGGAAGCAGCATCGTCATGAAGAAAAAAACACGCAAAATGACATAAAAATGTATGAAAATTTTTAAGTCAAGGAATCATGACGATGCTGCTTCCAAACGGCTCATCTGATCAGTTGGATATCTATAATGATCTAAAAGTCCTCCATCTACTCTCTCAACGACCGTCATCAGATCACGCCCCGATCAATCCTTCACGGAGACCCATGGCTTCAAAGTGACCTCGATTGTATGAAAATCTTGCCCTGTTTCTAATTATCCATCCACCTATGTATATCTGTAACTTAAGTACTTACAGGCTTCGTGTTTAAAGGGCGGCCACAACTTATAGAAACTGGTGCTTCTTTCTATAGGAATACGGGTACGCAGTGGGTGCGTCTCCTGTCCCGTGCGTGCGTGCGTGCGTGGTGGGTACTCACGTGCAGGTTGTGGAAGCGGTGCGAGGCGCAGAGCGCGTGGAAGGGCGGCGGCATGTGGTCGGCGCAGCGCGCCCAGCAGCCGTCCTCCTCCTCCTCGCCCTCGTCCTCCGCCTCGCCGTGGTGGGTACTCACGTGCAGGTTGTGGAAGCGGTGCGAGGCGCAGAGCGCGTGGAAGGGCGGCGGCATGTGGTCGGCGCAGCGCGCCCAGCAGCCGTCCTCCTCCTCCTCGCCCTCGTCCTCCGCCTCGCCGTGGTGGGTACTCACGTGCAGGTTGTGGAAGCGGTGCGAGGCGCAGAGCGCGTGGAAGGGCGGCGGCATGTGGTCGGCGCAGCGCGCCCAGCAGCCGTCCTCCTCCTCCTCGCCCTCGTCCTCCGCCTCGCCGCCCGCGCCCCCCGCCTCCAGCCGCGCCTCTGCAACACACAACACACACACTCACACATTCACTTGTTGTCGTCACGGACCAGCGATGGGTGATAGTTATAATTATGAGAGACTAGTTGTTTCACGCGGCTTCGCCCGCGTTGTAAAGTTTTTTCCGCGGGAACATATTTTCCCGAGGTAGGTATGTATGTGTTATTCTGGTGTATAATCTATATTGCCTACTGTAAAGTTTCATCAAAATCTGCTCCGTAGTTTTTGCGTGAGACTAACAAACATCCTTATAAACTGTTGCGTTTATAATTAGTATGATATATATAATAATGAACTTTAATGATAAAATGGATCCAAAAAGCTTAGCTGTAAAACTATTTCGCATTTGTAGCTATAAAAAATTGACATGAAATAAGGGTATCATTGACAAGATCCAAGGAGTCAGGTGCGTCGCCCTGGTGGCTGGAGGGTCATGAATAGTTTGAGGGGGGGGGGGGGGGGGGGGCGGCGCACGAGACGACGAGGCCCTTTGATGTTTGCGCCCCGAGTGCCGCCAGTAAATAATAGACGAGCACTTTTTGTTTGCGAGCCCTTTGAGATGGATACCTTTGCGCCCTATCATATCGGACATCGATTTAGTTCGCGACAATAAAAAAATCTTTTCAAATATTTCTTACAAAGTGTCATGCCAAATTTCTAACTTCAATTTATGCCAACCTGTTGGGCTAGTTTCGGGAGTTAGCAGTTAGCCTTTTCTAGATTTTAAAAAATATACAGAAAAATATAAAATCTATTCCATTCAGAGGATACCGAAATGTTTCGTTGCAACGATTTACCTTAGTATATAAAGTATAAGGCTCCTATTAATAGAGCTCCGCGCTTATTGTCTCCTCATACAAATATGACCATACATACATAAATCACCAGACAACACACACTCGCACAATAATACACGAACATCAAATAAGTCTTCACACTTACTACACAGGGGGTTTTATATTAGTTTCAATAACTTTTTTGTAAATTTTATTAAAATAAACTTATTAGAAAGTAACTTTATTAATATAAAATTTTATTTATTTTTCAATATTACGTTATATTTTATCGTTTAAATTTGAAAAAAAATCCTTTATAATTTTATGTTTTTACGGTTCCGTGTTATAGGGAGTTTAGTACCTTTTTAAAAGTTTGAAGCAATCACCCCACTAAATATTGTTTAATGAATTGTTTAATGCTCTATCTACACTACAAAATGATGAATGAATATGTATGGGAGATGTGCGCCTCGTGTGTTCATTAACACCCGATATGCGGGTGGCTCAGTAAGGGGGCCCCTCACAGAAATAACATTAGGTGCGTGGGTTCTGCTACCTGTTACGCGCCACGAGAGAAGCGCACAATAAAATAGGCGTAAAATGCTTTATCCTGTCCACCGGGGCACCGGGGGCGCGTGGAGGGGGGGGGGGGGGGGGGCGAGGTCAAGGGGTTGCTTTACGATTACGATTGCGAGTGATGCGTCGAACGCGGTGACATACGACCCCCGGCAGTAAAGCTGGTTCAAAACGTCGTTTGTCTTTACAGAACGGCTAATAGCCTCGCGTACCCGGATACATTTTGTTTGATAGCCGTTGGCCCCGAAATACGCGAGACGAGCCAGCGGAGGCCGATGTCAACAGTGTGTCGGAAACCTCAACAACCCTTTGAAAGGTAATAGGGCAGTATGAATAATGAAAAATGACCCTAAAATATTAGTTTTAACAGAAAAAAAATCGGAAGTCCTAAACAACCTGCTACTAACCACAGCTCAAACCCCCCTTCACATGCCTTTCACAGAACTTCCAGTTTCTACACCCATCGGTTTACTGCGCGTCGATAGACGAAGATTAGAAAAAAAACAATGGAGAATATGGAAACGGAAATGTTAATTAAAGACAAAAGCTAAGTAAATAGATGTTCACGCCCGGTATACCTACGAGTATACTAAGAACTCGACAATATAATTTTTCCGTCACACACCGGTCACATATATTTTGTGCTCCGCTCTGTTGTTATTGTGGGCCCCCTGGTTCCGTGGCCCGACGGTAGCGGGGTGCGAGCGGGGTGCGCGGGGCGCGCGTAACTGCGAGCGCAGATGTCGATTGAATTAATAAGGCGGCGAGTTAGGTGTTGCCGTGTCGCTATGACACTGTGTTGCCGTGTGACACTGTGTCGCCGTGACACTGTGTCGCCGTGTGACACTGTGTCGCAGTGACACTGTGTCGCCGTGACACTGTGTCGCCGTGTGACACTGTGTCGCCGTGTGACACTGTGTCGCAGTGATACTGTGTCGCCGTGACACTGTGTCGCCGTGTGACACTGTGTCGCCGTGTGACACTGTGTCGCCGTGACACTGTGTCGCCGTGACACTGTGTCGCCGGCCGCCGCTGTGACACGCGACACGCGCACCTCATTACAACTGGCTGCCATTCGGGTTGCGTCCTGAGGTACCATATTGCCGGTAAAAAGTTTGGATTCACAATTCACAGCAACATGGTACATCTATGATACCTTCGTTCTCCGCCAGCGATTGATCGGGGTGTGACGATGATGATCATCTGATGACGGCCATCCGGAGGTTAAAAAATTACTAAACAAATTGACAGTTGAAAGTCCGATTGCCGTCTTTGATCTCAAATTGTATATATAATGGAAAAAATTGAACTAAGTAAAGTTCCTCGGAAAATAACGGACGAAAAGTTAAGTTAGTTACTTGTAATGTTACAATAGTTTTAATTAAGGAAATTGAAAATTAAATTATCCAAATTTTCTTCGGTAAAAGTCAGGTCTCACGGCAAATAACCAGGCAACTATTAATGTGCCCTGCGCCTCGCGCAGACCAGCCCGGGGGCTGCGCTCATAATGAATGGGTACACCGAGGCTCGGGGGCTGTTTGACTCCAGGCTTCGGCACGCGGGGTCCCGGGGGCGGCCCTCGAGTATCACATGTTCCGCCGAACACCAATATTCGATCAAATGTTTGCTCAGTTCATAACGTAGCGTTCATTAGTTATTTCCTGTTCCAGGAGAGGCCTCTACGGATATTTTCATGTCACAAAACCAACCACGTAACACAATATTTGCTGGCTGTAGTGTACATTTGAGACTGTCGCGCTTTGTACACTACAGTCATCATTATCAAAATCATCACCACTCAACGTCCACTGCTGGACATAGATAGGCCACCACACGCGGAGGTCTTTCGTCAATAAAGACTGTGGAATACGTGCAGAGTGGCTAAGAGTAGCTGTATTTAAAATGGAATCTATATCTTATAGGTTAATTATTTAACCTATTTGACATGTAAAAATTGTATTTATCAATAAAATGTTGTATTGTTTAATAATAATGTTAAGTATCTCGCGGACGTCCGACGTATCACGTGAGTGATGCAACAAAGGGACATTGTCCCGCCGCCCGCCGCCGCCCCCCGCCGCCCCCGCATGCACCCGCACTCCGCTACGCCTATTCATAGCCAGCAGACAATCGGCAACACACAATCGTTCTGTACGAGTACATACCGGTATAAACATAAGCTTAAAAAATAAAGATAGTCATAGACATATAGACCGGTTGATTGCGAACCCTGAGCCGGGGCCGAGCGAAATAAAATTGCAAATGAAACTTTTTATCTCGGACATGAAGGCTTTATTCATTCGCTGGATGCCCGCGCTCCACTTAGTAGTTACCGGCTACTTAGCAACTTGTTAAAGTTTGTAACACCGAGCTGTCACAGAGGAGGGAACTTTCATGAAAAACCATTTGCAGATAAAATAATAATGTTCTGAGTGAATCGCGTCAAGTGATATTACCGTGACACAATCTAACATGATTATTATGAAATCATTTCAAAAATTATGTCATTTTTACGTATGATTTTAAATTTTTTTGTAATTAAGTAAGTCTGTCAAAGTCAAAATATTTTATTGCATATTGAAAATATTTTAATATGTGTACACTGTGTACAACACCTAAATTTTATGTAAGTATAATTGCTTTCCATATGTGTTGTAAAAAATGCTCCATGGACATTGAGAACTTCGTGAATCAAATTTAGGCTTCGTTGCTATTGTACTAGGTACATTGTAAATTGTAACAATAGTACCTAGCACAGAACAAACAAACCCTTTTAATTAATTAATCATTGTTTTAATTTAATTCGTTAGAACGAAAGTTGCTAGAGCAACACATATAACTTTATTCATGTACAGCCTTGAAAATTTGAGTTTTAAAGAAATGAATATTAAAATTTCTAATAAAATTAACTGTCTCCTCAGTAATAAAACAAAACAGGTAGCGCTAAACGTGCACAGTGGGAGGGGGGCGTAAGTACGTGTTCGAGCCTCAGCTAAATACGAGAATCTCCAAGTGTGATAATAACTGACGAATGTGATAATAATAACTGACGCCTCATTCGATATAATGTCACTTGTATAAAGCGCAGTGGTCCCGCGTACATACGTCGCCGCCTCTAAAGAGCCCGTACACAATATGCTTTCATTTCCTGCTGTCAGCGCGGAACACGCGGGACACGCGGGATACTCCGGACACGCGGGCTGCCGGTGACCATGGGCCAGTCATTCCTGTCCGAGACAGTTGTATGTCACCATCAAGCTACAAGCTGTCCTGGGTAGGCACACGCGGTGTGCTAACACTCAATACCGATATTTAATGAAGCTAACACTTTCTACCTTTACGTACTCTAGTCGCTAGTTGCGAACGTCACATGGAAATAAGGACAAAGTGGAAATAAACATGGCATCGACAGATCATCAGACCCCAAAGAGTTGTTACGATCGGGACCGCGTAGTCAGTACTCACACTCATATGAGCTCGACTGTACGTGCTACGGGTTACGAGCTACGAGCTACGAACTGCTACGGAACTGCTACGGTATTGCTACGCACGGAGGCGACGACGTTACATCGACTGAAAATTAAATAAAACGTACAGCTATATAGCATTCTTACTTTCAGACGTAACGGACGCAAAACATTTCTGATTGTGTATTAACTATGAAGACTGATAAATAGGTATTTATCACAAAGTGCGAATTCCTAAAAAGGCGGTAAGAAGTAGGTAGGTACATATTTTTTGCGAGAATAAACACTTTAATTATTATTCTGGACGCTGAGAGAGCCGCCCGCCCGCCCGCCCTTAATTTCAAAACTCAAATAAAAAAGAAGTATACACACAAACAATTATTTTACTTGAAACTTATCTTCTTTGTAAAATTGTTTTAGTTAAAAAGAATTCCCAAATTGTAATAAAAATTAACGAACAGTACCCCAACATAAACCGTACCCAGCGTACCACCGTACGTGCGAATTGAGGGACATTCCGCTCGTATGCCGATGACGTCACAAATAAGTGCCAGATGTTCACTGGCACCGCGTGGTGGGAGAGGGGGGGGGGGGAGGTGTACCCGCCGCAACAGGTGGCCGCCGAGATAGAGCGCCGAGGCCGAAACTTAGCCCCGCGACAAACTTCCAACTGTTGTGAAGGATTTCGCAGTTTGCGACGCGCGCAGAAGCTCTCCAATAACACCCACAAGAGATGTCAAGTAACTTAACACCGTGACGTTTTCCAATTGTTCACACAGTTCAGTACTAGAACCAACTTATCTATGCAGGACTTTTATAACTAACAAGTGTGATATTTGGGTCGCATTGCATATTTCAAGTTTTGATGCTACGCGATATTGTGGTCAAAGTGAGCGTGCTACGCCGTAGAGACTACAGTAGTACCAATGCTACGGGGTTTTGTTGTCACAGATTTCGTGCTACGCCGTAGAGTCTCTACAGAGTGCAGATCTACGGGATTTTGTGGTCACAGATATCGTGCTATGCCGTAGAGTCTCTACAGTAGTGCAGATCTACGGGATTTTGTGGTCACAGATATCGTGCTATGCCGTAGAGTCTCTACAGTAGTGCAGATCTACGGGATTTTGTGGTCACAGATATCGTGCTATGCCGTAGAGTCTCTACAGTAGTGCAGATTTACGGGATTTTGTGGTCACAGATATCGTGCTACGCCGTAGAGTCTCTACAGAGTGCAGATCTATGGGATTTTGTGGTCACAGATATCGTGCTACGCCGTAGAGTCTCTACAGAGTGCAGATCTACGGGATTTTGTGGTCACAAATATCGTGCTACGCCGTAGAGTCTCTACAGGTAGTGCAGTTCTACGGGATTTTGTGGTCACAGATATCATGCTACGCCGTACAGAAAGTTTCGGTAAGGCCAGACAATATCATAGCATCTCACAATATAAAATACTAAGTATGTTGATACGCCATGTATGTACAACAATGTGGGATCGCTGAATAAATAATTGTTTATTTATTGTTTATTTATTTAGATTTTGCGTCGTCATTAATTTTGAGAGCTTTCTGAAATGTAAATATACAGGCAACCGCACCAAAGGCAAGAAATGATTGGTGTTAATACGCGGCCCGGGCGGAGCCGCGCGCACACCAGGCATTACACAAACATCCCCGGGTGCTGTTCTGAAGAATTATAACAAGAATTATTTTTAATGTAAAGTTTAATATTATTGTTGCGGCAACTTCCTTCGTTAGCGAGTAATGAAATTCTCTTACAATCAAAAAGTTTCCGGGGGGTTTTGTTTAAAATACACGACGCGGTCCTTTTTACACTTTGGACAATACTTATTATTCATAACTGGCGACGAGAACAACTCTTTTCCTTGTAATGGGGATCCGCTGGATATACATACAGGTCGTTCATACGAATAATGTCCACTTGTAAAATGGTCGTCTTTTAGGTAATATTATCAAGAAATTGTACAGAATGTCGAAGCGTGGACACTGACAGTGCATGGGTCTGTCCCAAAACTCAAAGCCAACAACAGGAAAGAGCCATGCTCAGAGTTTCTCTGCGAGAGTGCATTGGCATAGCCAGACGTAGCTCGTAAGTTAGAGTGGCAGTGGGCTGATTGCTGCCTCACAATCAACGCTCCCACTATCTCAAAATGACAATCGAGGCTCTGGGCGCAGTAATTGAAACTATAGTAGTACTTGACACAGGCCGGGGACGGGCGCGCCGCCGCCGCCGCCGCCGCTTCCGCCGCCGTCGGTGCCCGGGGACTATTGTTTATAAAACTCAAATAGTTCCATTCCAAGAAAGTTTCACGTAATCGACGGTAGCTCTGCCGAATCAAACGCAATGAAGTCGAGTCGACAGTTAATTGTACGCACAAACAGACCCCTAAACAAGATAAACACATCCCGAAGAGATGTCGCACGTAGCGTGGCTTGTCGGAATAGACGTGGACAGCTCGAGCCGACGTCCACATTGACACATACGTGGCGAATTATTGAACTTCCGAAATTACATAGACCAGTGTGGACGATGCCCCGCGGCCTTAGGAGGGATTTTTTTCAGTCGCACAACTGTCTCCCCCTCCCTCCGTCTTCTGCCCCTCCAAGGCAGGCCCTCCCCCGCTCTTCTTCAATTAGCAATTCAAATATTTTTCCTCGTCTCTTTCGAGTCGACCTGGCTACGTTCTGGTTTTAACTCCGCAACGATTAGCTGATTGCAGTTCATGACATTATATGGTAGATGTTAGTTATGTAACATTCAACGGGTGATCTAGGATGAACTTATAGCTCAACCGGTTACTTGTGTCGTTGAGGTGTGCTTTTTCAATAGCAGCCGGCCCGACTGGGAGTGAAGGCACACATTTAAAATGTTAAACCCCCAAATGGGTGGAAGTGTCGCCAGGTATTCCTGGCCGAGTGTCTCAAATGTAAACTCGGATTAACTTTTTGTCTCAAATCCCAATCGGGAAGGTGATCAATCTATCTATGGCAGAGGTAACCGCGGCCTTACAATTCGACTGCTCTAAAATTAGCTTCGCTACTTTGTGATAAGGGAACCTCATTTCCAACAAGATTTACTTTGAATGGAGTTATTCATCGTTTGAGTCAATACCTTAGTTGGGCCGTCATAGCTGTGTAGCGACCGAGCCGATGTAAGCTCGCCGTTTGTTGCGACCGACCGCCTTTCATCAGACGCGCAACTTTGCCTTTTCACTTCACAACTTCATACAAAAATTAAATGGAATATTGGCGGATATAAATTTATACACATAAAGCTCCTTAGAGGCCATTACTTATTTATGTATGTCACAACACTTAACAAGAGGTTAGTATAGTACCTACTGTTTTCATATAAAACTAAGCAAGATTGGGGAAGGCCTATGTCCAGCAGTGGACGGTAAAAGGCTATTACCAAAGGATTACCAAGGATTGAAGATTACCAAGTACAAGAACAGTTTATGTCTTTTATTTACAAATTTTGCGGCCCTGGAAATAGAGTTTTTTTTATTTTTTAAAATCATGTTTACATTTTTTCTCATCTTCAATCATACATAATATATTAACTCTATGGATTCCCCATACTCATCTATCTGAAAAAATCGTGGGGGGTAGAAGTCGGGCTATTATTTTATCGTGAATTCTTTGATTTCCATTTGGTTCAAATTATAATAATTATTATTTGGAGCCCTAAGGTGAGAATGGACCTATAAAAGGGAAAAATTATCAGATTGCGTTCGAATTACTTTTGGTGTTTATTTATTTAATTTTGAATATGAAAAGGAAATGGCGTTCAGCGCTTACTTCCGCTGTCGATGACGTCATCACGGGGGAGGGAGGGCTAAACATATGTTTGCCGTCAGATGGATCTTCACAACGACATAACTATGCTTTTTATAACTTTTAAACTTTATGAGTATGAAGCTTTCAAAAGTATACATTATAAATATTACTTGTTACGCAATGACGAGGCCGACGTTCATAGAATTCACATCAAAAGAGAAAATTTGGAACCAATCGGAACGGACGTACGTAAGCGTATTAAAAACATTTTTCCAAACCCTCGTACCCGCCCAGTACTATAAATACGACAGAATATAGTGAACTAAACCCAATTATCAGCAAACCTATCGATGCTACGGAACATTGCACTCGTCGGTGGTGGATACGTACTCGAGCAGAGCGCACTTGTTACCAGTGGTAATGGACCGCTGATGACCGCTCGCCAGTGACGGACGGACGGACGTGAGCGAGGGCGGAGTGCACTCGTCAATCAACATTTAACGCAATCAGCTCGTCTGCGCGGAGCAGATTATTGCATTTACGGCTCCAATCGGGTGGCGGAGCGCTCGCAGCTAATACACTTGGCGATATACCATTTTCGAAACACATTGGATGAATTGCTGCCACTTCGTTCGTACACATACACGAGCACAATGCCTACACTATTTTTCTCTACCTAAATATACGGGGACGGAGCATTAAGTAGGCACCTACGTTCGTAACGCTTAGGTAATCTGACCCCGCACTGTACAGCAACGGACACCGACACCTGTGAGGGGGACAAGGGGGAAGGGAAAGGGGGAGAGGAGGGGATGGGGATGGGGGGGGGGGAACTGATTTGTTGCCCACTGCGTTGTTTGAACAAGTCATTTATCAGAGCATCTTTAGGGAATCGTCCAACTTGATGAATGTAGGTATAACGGGCTCGTTTAAATTCCCGCTATGAACACAGATTCAGGATGAAATTTCTCTAAACAGGTATATTACATTATGTAAAAAAGGCTACATTCATTCAATTTCAATTGTATGAACCGTAATTGAGCACGCGCGGCGGCCGTAATGCTCGCGCGGCGCGGCCGTCCGGCGTCGCAATCTAACATTTAAATTAAAAATGAGACAGTTCTCGTTGAGTGAAGGATTAAGTGTGCCCGCCGAGGTAACGAGCTCGTCCACGCGGTTCCACTTTCAGAACATAATGTTATGCAAATTGTATTAATACTCTTTCCAGGAAACCGTAGCGATTATAAAAAGACATATCTAGTTCATGGAACAAACTAAAAACAAACGTAGATGAAACCAAAAACAGGAAGATTCGTTGGGAAAATGGTCCACGTACCAAGTACTCGTATAGATGAATCAGGAGAAAATTCTTGCATTCCTAAAACGACCCCATCCTAGAATATATTTATAACAGTGTCATACATTATTTATTATTGCATGACTCTACTACAAAATTACAAATGAAAGAATTTTCTTATGCTAATTCGTCTATAATATTCGTACTAGTCAGTGCAGAACGGAAGGACGAGGGACGGATTTATTGACAGAGCGAGCGAAGCGTCTCAGTTTCGAGATTGGCCAAAAATGCTATTGTCCGTCTGTCAGTCTTTCTGTCCGTCTGTAATTCTCTACAGGTCGCATTTTTCAACCGATTTTGACAAAAATTTGGCATAGGTATAAATTAATTAAGCCGACAAAATAAGTAGAATAAAATTTTGAAAAACATTTTTTTTAGAGTACCTACCATACTCGCAAAGTGGGAGTGAACTTTTTTTTCTTGTGAATCCCATAGTGTGGGGTATCGTTGGATAGGTCTTTCAAAAATATTGCTGGTGTGTGAAAACCATTTTTTCGATTCAGGGATCCGTTTGCGAAATATTAAGCTTTAAAGTGCTAATTTTTGTCACATTAGTACTTAATCTGTCTCCAACTGCAAAATTGACTTCTGTTCGTTTCTTTTAGGTTTGGTTTATATGGGCTGGCGAGGTGTACTGTTCTCACGGAACTACTAGTAGTAGGTATGTACGTGATATACATTAGCTCGTAAAAAACTACCTGTAGCCTTGTATTCGTTTTGGCATTGTAAGAAAGTGCCGTATCGTGGTCATTTAGTTTAACCTATGGACATACCGCAGCGAGCTCGCAGGCTCCAGCTAAGTATACGAATTAGATTTTTACTCAGAGTCTAAAATGCTTTTTAAAAATATAGTGCGGTGAGATGGACCACTTAACTATAAGGAGACGCTTACTTTGAGAATGGTGGCCTCTGGTAACGTCTGGCCCGTGCACTAGTTGGCGACGCCTCAGGCAGCGCTGTGATGCTAATTAAATTGTCAGGACAAGCTATTCTTCTTGTGACCACAGATGAAAAAGGCGTCGCCCGCCCCAGGCCGAGCCGTCAGCGTGATATACGAAGCAACTATAGGTAGTCTGCTTTAAAATTATTAAAACAAGCTTTTCGTCTTAAATTTAAGGCGAGATACGAAGCTGGATTAAACAATTCACGTTTCAGATCACGATTTTATAAATAAATCTTATAAAATCGTTGTCCTGACTTCACTAGTACCATCAATGGTACTACTCAACGGTTCAACTGACACTACGCGGACTGACCGACGCACAGCCAACACTAATAAGTCTAAAAGGTGAAATTTGAAACATAGATTTATTTTATAACGTTTATGCAAGCATCCGCTAATGAAGGATTTTTGGAAATTTTATATTTAAAAGGGAGAATGGGTGGGATATATATACTTAAATAACACTAGCTGTTTCCCGCGGCTTCGTCCGCGTAGAGTAGGGAAAAAATCCTTTCTTAGTGGGCGTCAGAGCTTTACGAGAAACCATTGTGCAAGTCGGTTTGGGCTGTGCTTTGATTAGTCAGTTTCTTCTACATATATATTGATGATTCTTAAACGCGGACGGAGTCGCGGGGCGTCCGCTAGTATCTAAATATTTAATATTGTACTAGAGTATGAAATATGTTTGTAACATGATCCACTGTCCCCTGGCATACATACCTAGCCCGGGTGTCTGGAGCCCAACCCTTTCGCTGTTTTGTACAATGTACTTAATATTAAACATATTAAAGCCACTTGTCTAATCCCAATCGAGGATTTTCTCCCCCTTGGGAATAAAACAAGGACAGAACAGTTCACAAATATATTACAAACATCGCACCGGCGATTCGGACGGCACCTAATCTTCCTTTAGCAACATGTCCCTGTTAATAAATTGCCTTTCTCCTATTACTTGAGAGCAACTTGTCTGCTCAGAACACTGACCGTACATCCCTACCCCGTGTCATATCACGCGGAAACTCTTTGGCTCCAAACTAATATGTAGGTATTACAAGTAGTAATGAGAATGGGGATCATCTCTCAGTGATTCGACCGATGACAGCGCCGCGAGGCGATTCTAATCGTCGAAGCCGATATTTATTTAAGCAGATGCTCATAGTGAGGAAGTGTGAAGACGCATAGGTGTCAAATACGCTTGTTCGTGTCGGAGGGCTGGACTCGCCCACGTGGGTACTGGCGACCCCGGGTAATGTGTATGTTGTACTGACCGTCGGTGAGCAGCGGCTGCACCTCTGCGTCGGGCCGGCCGGCCGGGCACAGCGGCAGCGCCGCGCCCGAGCCGCCCGCGCCGCCCGCGCCGCCCTCACCCTCCACCTGCAACAAACAAACAACAATACTGAGTGTCATACACGCACACACGCGCACAACACACATGTACGGACAGTGCGACGACCCCATCTGTTGACATTTTAAATATCTTAAACTTTGACGGGCTGTTACTTGAAAACGGTTAAAATTATTAACATAGTACATTTTAGACTTTCGCGCTTTGTATTCATAATTATATATTTATTTACACTGGCCGTGCTCACGAGCTGTCATTGTTGATCGCTGTGAGTAGTTTCTGAAACTACCCTCTGCTGATCTTGTATCCAGTCAGCTCGTGACCACGGCCAGTGTAACCTGGTCGAAACGTCGGGCAAGGTCAATAAAACTATTTCGTGTGTAAGACCCGTAAATAATAATATAATTATTAACATAGTGCCTTTGGGAAAATAGTGCAAAGCCTACACAATCTGACATTGTCAGGAAAGTGAGTCGTTGTGTCCCAGCCTATAAACAATGGTGGTGACCCTGCCTGTTGACACGGGACTTCACCAACAGTGTTTATTAAATTCCAGGTGATGATATTAGCGATAAATATCGTCGCCGTCCCGAGCCGTGGCCGGCCGGACGCAAACACACGTGCGCGAGTGAAGCTGGAAGCAGTGCCCAGTGTATGAATAATTCAAGCGACGGCACGCACGTGATACCTGTCTGTGGCACGCTCCATTGCGCCGCCCGCGCCGCCCGTGTGTGCACAAACGATAAAGTAAAATCGACTGTGAATATGTACACTAACCTAACACGAGGAATCGGTTTCCAAAAATAAGGAAAACAACTAAAACCCGACTGACTACCTACCTACGGAATAAATAAAAAGAACTTTTTTGTATTTTGTTTTTAAATGCTCGACCACCGCGTTATTTTTTCGTCTAGTTTAATTTCTCCTAGCCTGTTAGTTGTCGTCGCCAGGATGCTGGCTAAAACATCTGTCCGAGATGAATTATGGCCTATGATGATGATGAGTCTATTTTCACTTCAGCGTAGGCCGAGGTTGGAACTCACATTGGGCCGGGCCGCGTCAGCGGGGGTCATCGCGTGACCCCATCACCGCGCGGAGCAGCCAGAGGCAGAGCCTCGCGGACGTGAGGTTGAAGGCGGCGGCGAGCGCCAGCGCCGAGCGCAGCAGCGCCACGCTCAGCACGCTCGCCACCGCCAGCATGCCGAGCCAACCACCGCTACCGACTGTCTGCTGCCAGCCGGCGCCAGATCACGACACCTCACAACCAACTATATAGGTACCTAACAAATTATATTCTCTTTGCCTCTATTTATTTCAAACAATTACGATCGTCTCAGTTTCTCTTTAGCTGATTGTCATGAATATGTCATCAAGAGATGTTGTCATTTTTATTTTAGGAATTCATTGTTCCAAGAAGTTTATAATAGAGATTTGCTTTTATAGGCGGTGAACGGTGCACCGGTCCTAAGTGATATATTACAAACTGTTTATCTTCATAACATGATGGAAAATTCAACATTTTCTCATGTAAATATGAGTTACGACCACTAATACTAACACGGGTCGTTATTTCTTCATGTTTTCAAACATTATATTAAAGGGAAGAAATAGTTGCATCATGCTTCAACAAATCCCGTAAACAAAACAAGTGAGAGGGTTTACTCACTTTATAAAACTTTGAAGGTCCTTCTGAATAATGGGTGGCTACAAAGAACACGTGTCGATTGTTGTTCAGTTGCTCTCCAACATTGTAATTGAATGAATCTTGGGTTGGTACCTCGTACTGTAAGTGTCTTTATAGCATCTTCTCAGCGCTACACCTAGGAATCGGTGGTAGATACAAAAATAACAGTCAATGCACCCACCCAGTGTCGGCACTCAATACTCATACATTTGCAATAGTAACATATTTTGACTTTGAGTGAAAACCATGTGTTGTTTAGTGTAGTCGTTAGTGCCGGTTCACAAAGAGGTAAGTAACGCGTGCGGCGCGGGCGGTAAGGCGATTACAGCCCGCCGCCGCCGCCGCCCGGCGAGGTAGGTAACGCTAATTGATTTCAATCTCTTAATACCTACTGTAAGAGCATTAAAGCTGTCGTCCAATGAGCGGGGCGCGTCAACTAATTGATCGAGTTACGCGGCTCGTGCCGGGCCGCATGCCGGGCCCCGGCCGGACGGACGGACGGTTTTTCAGTTATTTAACACTAACGCCCCGTGACTTTGTCCGCGTTAAGAAGCATATAAGTGCCAAGCGTCATCAGGCTGTTCAGCTTTCGTCGTGGTGAGCCTGTGTGTGTGCAACGGACATAGGCTCAGTGCGCTTTGAAACTGTAAACTGTGTTTTGTAACTGTTCCCGCAGGTAACAAAACACGTTCCACGCGGTTGAAACTTATAGATATAACAAATATCTTAATAGAACTTTGTCAGATGACGCGATAAACTCGGTTCGGTCTTACAGAAGTTCGCAACAGTAGGTATTAGACGGAGCTCGGGCGGCGGACGGCGCTTCGACGGCCCGTTGAAGCCGTTTAAGGGCTCTCATCACATTTTTCATAATAAAACTTGCTCCGCCTACAAAGCGAAACAATGTCTTGTTGAATATCCCCCCCCGCCCCCCCCGCCCTGGCCCCTCTCACCCCCGCGGCGAGAGACGCACAAACTTTTACAATAAGCAGCTTATTGCACTCGGTGCTTACCAGTTTCAAGAACAAGAAAGCAATTTATTGTAATTACAATTATTACCGGACGGGCGAGAGTTTCTGTTGGATAGCACTGATAATATAGTTTTAATAAAATTTTAAAATGCAATTGAATTTCCTAGTTAAATTCCAATATAACTAGGAAATCCAGGTGAATTTTTTCAATTTTATTATAAAAACTATTAAATATCATTTTTAAATTTTATTTAAAAATATATTATCACTGCTATCCAACAGAAACTCTCGCCCGCCGTCCGGTAATATTGTTTTATTTTTATTTATTTATAATAAATTGCCGAAAGTTATTAAATCCTATTAATATTTATAACTACGGAACATATTTTGATGTACCTTTACAGTAGGTAATATAGAATAACACATCATTAGGTAGGTAATTATTAATTAGCTAAATATTTAGTATGTTTAGCTATTTATATTCTATGGCCAATCCAAATTAACGCGGTCAATCTCAAATATCTCAATTACTCGTATGTTCAAAATACATACGGCCTAAATTATACCTAGAACATTATTATTTATAACTTGAAACTTATAATTATAATTTTAAACCGTAGATGAATTGACTTTAATTAGGTATTGTTATTTAAATCCATCGACGGCACATGTATCTAGTTTCAAGGGTCTTGTTTATAATTAATATCTGTGTTTGCCACCCGCATAGTTTTTAATAACATGCTTAGCAATGCAATTTTATTTTACTTACATACTTTTTTAATGTTTTTCATGAACTGAATTGTAAATATTTTTAATGAAAAAAAAAAGATCTCAAACATAAATAGATTTAGTTCGTGTATAGGGATAGCTTGTATTTTTAACGTGAGTGTGCAGCGAGCGACGCGACGCGACGCTCAGGCCCTACCACTCCGAAGGCGGAAATTAAAATCACCTACGCCACTCGCATGTACAGTCAGCGTCAATAGTACCTTAGTATATGTGATTTTCAATAGAATTGCAAATTTTAACGTGTCTTTAAATAGACCTTCTAAATTTAAAAACTTTGAATAAACGGCCTATTTAGAATTATTTTTGAAATGTCGATTTCAATTTTCATTTAAACGTGTTGACATTGCGTTGACATTGACATAAATGAAAGATATTAATTGAAGTGTCAAACACGTAAATAACCGTATTGTTTTAAGTTTTTCTTACTAGGAGGTCCCGCGACTTCGTCCACTTTAAAAAGCATATTAAGTTATTCCAGGTTATAATCGATCACCGCACTAAGTTTCATTAAAAATAGCTGTTATAGCGAGACTGGGCAAAAAAAAATCCAAGCTTTCACATATTTTATAGGGGTATTGTATTACCTGGAATAATTGGTTTACCTATATAGTCTATAGTATTCTCTCTGTCAGACTATTTTGATAAAATAGAAAGCTTAGTGACTTTTGAAGAATACAAAAGTAAGATTATTGGAGTAGAAGTCCTCTACCAACTAGCTCATTTCGCGAACTGGCGCGTTTCGCCAACTCTAGCCATTCGCCTACGCTTTTTAGATACTGTCACTATGTACAGTCACGGAGTGGCAGATTTAAAAACTCTTTGGTAAAAATCTCCATTGAAAAGAACATTGAATAATTTTGGAAATTAGTTTTTGTTGAGCTGCTTTCGACGCCGACTGTACCTGTCGCCGAGGCTACGGATTACATCACCTCGATATTCGTAGCCCGCAACGCTACGTGTTATTGGCAACCTCCTAGTCCTAGGGTATAATCTATCGGTGTACACATCAGCCGGTGCAGGCTACGGACGCAGCAGCGAACATCCGCACACTTACACATATCATACGAGTACTAGTTGGATGGGATAGGAAGGCATTGCAGTGATGTACTTTATGTAGTTCTACATACCTAATGTGTAGTGAAAACAGCAACACAAAGCGAGCTTACAACACGAGAGGCGAGCTCATTTTGTTCTCAGTGTCTAAGTCGCACTTACAACCTGACACAATCGATCAATCAACAGTCTATTAATATGGGCTTATTATTTTCGGGGCAGCTAAAACTGCGACTGATAAATCTGTGACTGCGTAAGTTTAACCTATTAATTTTGGTACCCAATTCTATTTTTTTAGCTACCAAAATACGATTACTTAGCTGCCCGGTTAAATACATGCCATTAATATGTCCCCGCTGCTGGGGCTCAGGCCTATGTTCTCAACGAGGGCGTCGGGGCTATAGTCCACCACGCCAGCCCAGTGCGCGTTTATTCTTCGGTGTATGAAGGTTTCCTCACGATGTTTTCCTCCAACGTTTGAGAGCAGTTAGTATTCGAGAAAAACCACATCGGTACATGGCGCGACCGGGCATCGAACGCGGACTTGTCGATATGACAGATCGCGACTTCCCACGAGACGCCTCTGACGCTCTTATTTATTGTAAAACTACAGAAGAAATAACAATGGCGAGTAGTATTCCATGTTTAGAGTAAGTACGGGAATGTTATCGAACCAATATGATTCGGCAGTGCCGTTTGATCTGTGAGATAATAAATGTAAGAGTCTTCTCCGTGAGTGGAGCCGCTCGTTGACTTTTGACTTGACGTTTTCCTTATTTCATGCGAGTCTACCGGGAGATTGTAATACTCGTACGTATCGACCTATTGATACGTAACTACTCATGTATTATTCTAGAGTATTGAGGAAAATGTTAGAGACGTGTTAAAAATAGTCGCAGCGAACTGCCGCTCTATCAGGGCAGCATCTGTTTGTAACTCAAGCTGTTGATGCGACTTCTCTCTCATTTAGATGGTCCTTTCACTGCGTGGAAACCATCAAGATATGAAAACAAAGAGCAGAGCTGTAAGTACCAATTTTGATATTTTTACTAGCTTTTTAATGACACTTCCCCCCGGTGTCCGAATGATGTGAAATGTGGTACAGGTCGGCGACAATGCACCATGGTACCATGAAGCTGGTCTGATGATGCAGTCGGAAGGTGGCTCGTTAGATTGGTCTCAATGAGATCAAGGTCTATGATGATGAAGCTAGAACCCCCCAAGAACTCGTCTAATTATAAAGATAACATTTCTCTGTGTAGGTAGCTCGACGCAGTGAGCACTGAATAGTTCATGTGTAAGTAAATAGTTGCGGGCATCAGTTAATTTTTTTATATATAAAAGGGCAAGCTTATTAATCGAGCGGAAGGGGAGCAGTTGAGCCGAGAAATAACACGGCGCGCCGGGAGGCGGAACGAGCAGCGATCAGTTCCTGTACCTACCTATAGGAAAGTTAATGGTCGCTTACTGCAAAATATCGGTGATAGGTGTTGGGTAGCGCCGATTATTGAACACTGGCTGTGACCCGCGGTTTCACTCGCGTTACATAAATGGTAAAGTTTCATCAAAATCTGCTGAATATCCAAACATGCATTCAAACATACCACAAACTATCGCGTTTATAATATTAGTATAGGGTGTTGGAACTCGTTCAATTATTGTCCTCTACTTGAAATCGCTGTATGCAATAACACCGCTCAGATGTAGGTACTACATAGCTGCTGCATTTGGTCGCGATCTTTCATAACCGGCTTGGAGGATAAATAAATGATTGTATACGACACCGACCGGTTGCGAACAAGGAATTACGTATGTTACTATCACATACGCAATTCGGGCACCGTCAAAAACAATACCGGCTGTGTAGGTAGAAGGATTATGTATGTCGTCGGATTATAATTATTATTGTTGTATTATTAATTTATTATAGAGAGTCTGAGAATTGTGAAAACATAACAAAATACTAGAAAATATTTTGTGTCGTTCGTCGGCAAGTGCGTCGCTCGAGAACACTTATTTATTTATTTATTTTATTTATTATCACAAAATCCACAGCACTTAGAAAATAATAGTTATTATAGGTTACATTGCTCATACTGCCAATAATGAGGATTTACAATATGATAATTTTACTCTCAATATACATATTATCATAGACAGTCTGTACGTTTATGAGTGTGTGTGCGTGACCTACCTATTTCTATGTATACGTACGTACTACGCTTCGATCACTATATACTATATGGTGATCGAAGCTCCCCGCACCGTTACTTACGCATTCGTGAACTATATCGGGAAGTTAACAGTTGTTACACAAGTTGGCAACACCGATATGTTCGGCGCGGTGAGAGGTTACTTGAAAAAGTTGCCGCAACTTGCTCGAGTCAACTTATTCTTGAAACTTGGAAACAACTTGGAATAGCTATTTGTTCAAGAATAGAGAAAATACTGTATTGTCGCGAGCGATGAGTTTGAAACCAGAGACAATGATTGAAACTATTATAAGCTACCATCTAAAGCAATAATCATCATAAATGAATCTATAATTAAGTTGGTGGTACTTCATTGAAATAAATTCACGACAAAAATCACGTCTTCTAAACTTTTTGTGTAGGTACCCACTTTTATTTTTTTTTGATAGTCTATGGTTTGTGACGGAAGTCGGAACTAAAGTCTGTTGACGTCTGAGGTTGACGTTCGTTGATTGAGAATTACCATGTTGTAAAAAAACATTCCAATTCAAAAAAAAAAGTGTGTAATAAAATTATGTGATAATTATGTATTCAAGCATCGATCTCTTATGTTAAATGTAAGAGACCGATGGTTCCATCATGAAAGTTTAAATATTTCATCAATACACAATCATGTTACACACTGAACGATTCCTCCCACATTGTGCAATGTGACCGAACGCTGCACCGAAGTGACCCCACTGTCGTGGCGCTCGCTGGTGCCTTCAGCACAGCGTCCAGCCATCAGCATGTGCGCCGCCGGCAGGATCCCCTCGGCGCAGCACGTCCACGCCGCGGCCTCGTCGCTAGACAGTATGCTCAAGTGAGTTCAACAATCACAAGCAGCAGCGTCACCGGTGCAAGGAGACCTAATCGATCTAGTCAAAGTTTTTATTTTTCAGATACTGCAAAGGGACTAGGCTTTGTGATATCGCAGTAATCGGCGGCGGCATCATAGGGTCCGCGACGGCCCGAGCGCTGAAGCTGCGATATCCATCGCTGAGCGTCGCTCTCGTCGAGAAGGAGAGCGGCTTCGGGCGCCACCAGAGCGGGAACAGCAGCGGAGTCATCCACGAGGGCATGTACTACAAGCCCTCCACACTCAAGGCCAAAATTTGCGTGGACGGACTGAACCGAACATACAAGTACTTACAGGACAACAGAATAACACATTCAAAGTGCGGGAAGTTGGTTGTGGCCACCAGGGAGGGCGAGCTGCCGCGACTGTACGACCTCTATCAACGCGGACTGTTGAATGGAGTTAAGGACTTGAGACTGCTCATAGGCCATGAAATACAAGATGTCGAGCCTAACTGCAAAGGTTTGGAAGGTCTATGGTCGCCGCACACCGGTATATTGGACTGGCAGAAGGTGACAGAGTGTTATGTTAAAGATTTTGAACAACGCGGTGGTAAGAGCTACCTCGATTTCGAAGTGAAAAGGTTTGTTGAAGCTGCAAATCCAGACTACCCTGTGCTCATGTTGAATTCTTTGAAGAACAGTTTGCACGCCAAATACGTAGTGACGTGCTGCGGCTTGCACTCGGACACGATGGCGATGAAGACGGGGTGTGGCGAGGAGCCCAGGATCGTCCCGTTCAGAGGGGAGTACCTTCAGGTCGTGTCGCGCAAGAGAAAACTTATAAAAACAAACATATACCCGGTGCCGGACCCGAAGAATCCGTTCCTCGGCTTCCGAGTGACGCCCACAATACACGGGCGCCTGATTGTTGGACCAAATGCCATTTTACCATTTAGTAGAAACGCTAACAGGTGAGGAATAACTTTACTATTTTATACAAATCTGTAAAAGCCGCAGACAGGTTATCGATTGTCTTAATTGGCTAACCTCCGTAACCAAGAATAGTAGATTGTTCAACAAGGGCGGCAAACGGGCAATTAAATACAGCGACGGGCGGCTACCGCTCGAATGTGATTTTTTATCCTCACAAGTTATATACTCTTCTTTTCACCTTGACTAATACGAATGTAGTAAATACGTACACCACATTGTTTCTGTAATTTACGTTGCACATAGTACTGACGAGCCTGGTAATTTAATTGAAATAACGTTTTTTCGCTATAGTAAGAAATAATGTACACTTTCCGAGCATGAGAAATGAAAACGTTTTATCTGCACTCATAGATGGAGAGATGTGGATATGAAGGATTTGACGGAGGTGATGGGTTTCCCCGGGACGCGGCGGCTGGCGGCGCGACACGCGGTGTTCGGCCTCAAGATGGCCAAGTCGGCCGTCACCCCCATGAAGGTGAAGCACATCCAGGCGCTGGTGAACGGGCTCACCAGCCACGACGTGGAGAAGGGACCGGCCAGGGTGTGGGCGCAGCCCATGTGGAAGGATGGTGCGTACGCAATGTGATAGTGCTAGCGAGCCAAGTTCTGTGGAGTGGACTCCGCGCACCGGTTAGTGGCACGAGCGGCACGATCGGCATGAAAAGAAGGCGGCAGAATGGAGACGACGTTGTATCAGATCTGGTGGCGCTTATTGGGGAAAGTCTGTGTCCAGTAGAGGAGCTTTCATTTACACAAAATGTTTATATTGTATTGAAAACTTACATAATTTCAAACACGAAGTTGAATCAGTCGAAACGAGTGTGTGATGGGTAACATTGCATATCCAGTCCTACCAAATTAGCTACCTAGTAAAGGAATCCAGAGACTGGATCCAGAGAACCGAAGACCGGGTCAAGTGACGACAGTATAAGACGGTGTGGGTGGACAGGTGGTCTGGTGGACGCGCTGATGTTCGACGTGCGGCCGAGCAGCGCGGGCGTGGGCGGCCGCGTGCTGCACTGCCGCTGCGTGCCCTCCTGCGCGCCCACCGCCTCCCTCCCCATAGCAGACATGATAGTCGACAAAATATACGAAGAGTTCCAATATGCTGTACCATTTCATTTTACACACGATTCAAAGGAAGATGAGCTCGAGTTACTAGAGGTGAGCTCATTTGCATTCAGTCGGAACAGACAAACAAACAAACAAACAAACAAACAAACAAACAAACAAACACATTAATAGTGTCAGCGAGTAGCAATAATAACTTTATGAAGTGGCATAACTTTAGACGTCTGAAGGAACATTTTGTTCGAAATCAGACTGGTTTAAATAGATGTAATACTTTCATTTTCTGTAGCGATTTCTTTATTGCTCTTGACACTTCACAGATTGTTTAGGTACCTAGAAATAAAAAAATTAATGCAGTAAGTACCGTAATGAAAAGTAGTCTATTAATAGCTTTTTAATTAATTTTTTTAATGTTTAGGTACCATGAAGACCTACACTGATTCACTCATAGGTTTAGGACTTTGTTACAAATTTTTTGTTCTGGACGAAGCTTAGAATCTAGCAAAATGCAAGAGCAAATGATAGCTAGGAGGCAAGTACAAACAAGGAACAACAACGGGCCAAACGTGAACAGGTTGCGAGGTCTCGGCCGGGGGACCCCCGCCTCCCGCCTCCCGCCTTCACGCCCGCGCCCACCTGCGAAGGATTTGTAGCAACTGAGATAAGTCCATCAGTGGAATTATCCCGAAATGGAAAAAGTTGTCAACAGATATTGGAGGAGTCGACGGAACCCTTTCTCGGGCCTATTTACATTTAAACCGGGCACGAGGCGGCCCCAGTTGCTGAAGCACATCATGTTTCTGGATCAAATTGTTACGCAAACGGTAACTATTTGGATTATGAACAAGATATAGTATATAATTACAGAGTGTTACAGAATGCCTGGAGAAGACACTTTTGTTCGACTACTTTTCATCATATCAGCCTGTAGACGTCCACTGCTGGACAAAGGCCTCTCAAAATATTTATGAATTTCCAAAATTTTTTCAACCAAAATTGTTCAGTATATTCGATACTGACTGCCTCTGAATACGTCTTAATACTAAAATTGAAATGATACAGAGAGCATGACCCCCACGCAAGTATGATACGCAAAATCGTGAAGCGTTATATTTTTTTAATATACCTAGTGTAAAAGGATTCTGTTTCACACTGAACACTTGTTTGGTGAAACTTGAAGCTAACCACGGACGTGTTCGTCCAAGAGTAGAGTACAGCCACTCGGAGTAGACAGGCGACTCAACCAACCTGTTACAACTTGAAAGGGAATACATACTTGTTGTAAGTCACGCCCAGACCCCTCGTCAAGCAACACGGGCTGGTGTTGACGGGCCTCAGCAGAGCTGTGGACTGACACGTCGGTGAGATCGCACCGATAGATGCCAAAGACCATCGATCGAAGCCTACAATATTTGTTGCACGACCATTTGTAGGTTGGTACCCTTGTCAAAGTGCCCCCAAGGGTACAAGCGGCACTAGTTATGTCCCTGAAGTACCCTCACATAAAAAGGATAAGGTCAGGTTGGTTAAACACCAGTTAAGTGAGCTTTATTTTAGCACTGTAGGTGTTGGTAAAGTAATTGTTGCCATTAATATAATTGCTAAACTAAAGCTCTAATATTGGAGATATTTGAAAGTGTTTCAATTGCCCCAACCTGGCCTTAGACGAATAAGTTTGGGCCCTCTGTGTTTACCCCTGATTGTTGTCTACACAATCATGGTCGAATATTCCACAACTTTGTACGGCGAACGGTTTAATTTGTATGCAAAGTAAAAATTCCAAAAGACGCCATTAAGTGCCACTGTTGGGCAGGTGGCGGCCCCAATCCTAATGATTTCCTACCAATTAAAAAGGTTGACGATCATTTCAATGGAACTTGGCGCTTGGAACGCCCCGCGCCGTTTCCCCATTTCCTCAAGCCAAGCCTATTTCTTCACACGCCTATGGCTTGTGACGGCTTAGGTCATTAGTGCTGAAGCGCAGCTCACACTTGCATATCATTCATTATAGTACCGACCGAGTATGTAGTTAAAATCATAAAATGTATTAAAAAGAAGTACTTAACCATTTGAACCTTATTTTAAAGTGCTTAAAAGCCGCAGCTAAAGTAAGTAAAGGATTAAGGGCAACTTTATATTTCCCTCCGTGTTTATTATTAGTTTGGAGTGACGGGGACCCCTCTCCCAAACATTTTATGTTGGTTCGTCCTTCGCTGGGATAGAGGTTGTTTAATGCCTCAACTATTTTACTTATCAGAGGAAGCATTTCATTTTAATTTATGAAGTTATATATTAATTACTATCTCGTGCCCGCGGCTACAGACAAACTGCGGGGAATATTACGATTTACATCCAAATCGTGGTTCGTCCTTTAAAGTGGTAAAATGTAAAAATTAAGGGATTTCACGTTCAATGACTCGATAGTTACATTTACACACAGGTATTACAAGTATATAATACGTTCGTTCGTCACCATATTCTCATGTACTCACGTACTTTTCGAAGTTAAATCAAAATAAACTGTGCGGTGGCTCGTTTAAAAAGAAAGAGTAAACAGATGCAGCATTGTATTTTCCTAACAAAAACTTTTTTCACACAATTTTGTATGGTTTGGTTTGTATGAAGAACGCGCCGCGCCGCCGCGCCGCCGCTTTGATGAAGAGCTTAATACTATTTCGAACATTACAGAAAAAAAAACCGCAACGCTTTCGCAACGCCGCCGCTCAGTGTGTGTCACACTTGATATGTGAATGATAATGCCTACTTAGGTATTCGTAATATATGACAATTCAATAACTTCAATCATTTGTGAGTATAGAATTTCAAGATCGAGATCAAGATCCTGACTATCTGATTTTCTCAAGTATAGAATTATGTGATCAAAAAATATTTGATTTTTTAAATAATTTGTAATTAGTAACAAGACGACGAATCGGTACTTAAATAGGTATATTGTTTTGTAATCGTTGAGTAGTGAGGCGCTGCGGTCGCTTGCTTGTTCATTGCAAGTCGGCAGTAGTATTCGTACATGTTGGACATGTATGGTTTGGCTTTGATAATTATTTGTTCGAGACTCGTTGTATGAAGCGCTTGATCTAGGCAATAATGATCGAAGCTTAATACAGGGCCGTGTAACCGAATTCGTTATGTTGTCTCACACAATAATAATTGTTTGTCGAAATTTCACAATTATTACAAAATAGCGGAATTGCTTCAGTCGGGCTGAGCGATGGCCGGGCGCAATAAATTTTCGTTTTCTGAGAAATTAGGCGAGGAACGACTTTCGTTTGTATAACGTAAGTCATACACTCGAGGATGATTTATAATTCATCGCTCATTTGTGCGGGGCGGGGGGGTGAGGCACGGAGCCGGGGGACGAGGGGGGGTCAGGGGGGGGGGGGGGAGGGGACGAAGGATGATGTAATTACCGCTATACACTCAATAATTTCTCAGCAATATTAACAGCCTTAGGGGAGCGCTCACAGTAAATATACGCTCTAAATGTGCGGCCACGTCGCACAACATTCACACTCAATGTTAAGTGTTCCATAATCATAACTTTATTTTGTTTGTGTTAACCTTCCATACAAATAAATTAAATCTCTTTGTTGTGTAGGTATTAGTAATTATATAGCTTTTTTTACTGCGGCTTCGTCGGCGTAGAAAAGTTTTTACGCGGGAACAGCTTTTCCAGAGATAATATGTAGCTATGTGTGAATCTAATGTAAGTATAATAATAATTTATATTACCTACTGTAAAGTTGCATCAAAATCTGTTCCGTGGTTTTTGCGTGAAAGAGTAACAAACATCCAAATATCCTTACAAACTTTTGCTGACAGTGCGGTGTGGCCGTACGGTTTATTTTTAAACTGCCAGTTCGTTTTAGTGCTCCACAATTAAATTTAAACAATCCCGACCAATTACTAGAGACTAATTAAATACCTACTAAGACGAAATGTTTTCAGCCTTTCGGCTTTCCCTTCAAATGATTCCCCTCGGTGTTGTCAATTAGTTTAACATTGCGGCGCCTTATTCAACTCGGCCCACAGCCCGCTCGGCCCGCGGGCTGAATCGCCCACTTTCAATTATATTAAAAAATTGCGGTTAGAGCATTATTGGTTTTTACTGGTGTTTTATGTTGTTTTGTTTGTAAGTCTGCCGTTTTTGAAATAAGATGAGCGGGCTAAGTTGACTATAAATAAGTGAACAATTCAGCCCGCGGGCTGACCTAACCGCAGCCGCAACTGCTACCAGTATCTAGAACCACTATTTGACACTTAATTGAATCGTAGAACTTTGTGCAGTTTGTAGTAATCGACGGGTCATAGCACGAAGATCAAACACTCGACTCAAGGTCGCGGCGGGCGATCGGATAACCACCGCTTAATTAATATAAAGTAGATCGTTTCGTCTGTCCGTCAGTCAGCACAGAACTCATATTCACGCTATGTTAAGCAGAGAGAACGGAGCGCCAGTATCGCGGTCCTGATACACCTCTTTCCTTTCGCTTCACTCACTCTCATCATTCTCTTCATACAAGCTCGCTGCGGCTCCTGTTCAAATCCATCAGGCCTTTACTATACTTATTACCAGAGGTCGGCGGGGGTGTGCTGTTTTTACGTCATTAATGTCATGTAGTTGTGTCTTGTAGATATTAATATGGATAAGATCCTTAAAGAAATATTAAAAGACATAACTGAAATTTTTTTATTGTAAATTTTCTGTGCTATTGTAATAATTAACTATATTTTTTTCTATATTTTCAATGTTTAATGAGTTTCGCCTTGAGTTTAATATCATTAATCACATTCCGTAGGTTCTAATAAAATTCATTTGTTTTGATGGCGACGTAAAGCTCGTAGCAGAAAGGCAGCCTAAATAAAATCATTTCTTTAGTTTATTATAATTGCACATGGGGCATTTATCATTGAATGATAAGGTATGTCCATGTTATGTAAAAACTGAAAACAACACACCCCCGCCGACCTCTGGTTATTACTCGTATAATACCAGCTTCTCGGAGTTCTACACTGGGTACATTTATACACGACATTTTTATTATCTTAACAGAACGAATCTCAAAGGCCGTGTGTTTCTTTGTGAATCGAGCATCGCATGTAATTTGATATGTTCCGCACTTGCGATTGTATTGTATTGGAATCCAGAACGATCTCTGCAAATCCTCTTACTGCGAGAGCTCGAGGCTCGAAGGGCTTGACTTACGACACTTCGACAACACGCGTCTGCTCAAAGGGACATGTGTATGTATGGCTTCAGCTTAGCAATCAATTATTTGGATAAATAACTTCAGAATTCTTACATTATAATGAAATTGTAATATTAAATATGTTTATATTCATTCTATACAAAAGCCAACACACATTATTGCAGGTACAGAGCTAGCACGTTACAATAAACATCTACAATCTCGTTTCCCGATTTATTTAATTCAATCGAGTCACTGTCTCCAGTCCTAACTATTCCAGTTCTTTCTGCCTATCCCGTCCGGGACGTGGCGTGAACATAATGTGTGTATGTAAAAAAATATTAATGTATTAAAACCCCAACATAAAAAGAGGTAGAAGCGGGAACGACTCGCAATAGATAAAGTAACAATTCCATGTAATACCTTTGTGTCATTAGTAAGATGAGCCGGGCAGGTAGGCCAGGCCTACTCACTTAGATTTATGGCGGAAATCTAAGTTCGAACCATAGGCGCCATCGGCCGCGGCGTCGGTGGGAATATGGAAAATATATCATTTCATTCAGTATTCAAAAAAGATTCGCTCACATCCCGCCGAGCGTCCTCGCAAAACCGACCTAAAGGTCCGAGCATACGGTGCGCTCTTGTAGGAGCATAGCACAGTGGGGTTACTCGGAGATGGATCTGCTCGTGGTACAAAAACAAAGTGAAGGGGTTAGATTTATTCGGCGCTTGTTAGAGGAACGTGTTGTATGGAAAGTGGGGTCACGAATTATAATATTCATGGTTCTGCCATCTCTTAAACACTCAATCTTGCGAAATAATACAAAAATCATCGGCAAAATAAGGAAGCCTATCTCTGTGTACTTAATTCATTAGCTAATTATAAAGGTCTTACAAGGACAAAACATAACCCTTATTGCTAGTTATATACAAATATGTTTATCGAATAAATAATACGTATGTATATAATAGTGTTAAGTGTATAAAATGACTAGCGGACGCCCCGCGATGTCGTTCACATCAATAAGTATTGTTTTAAGTTATTGCCAAGACTTATGTTATTAACTGTACCATTCAACCTATTATGCGTGATTAAATAACAAACACCCAAACATTCGCTACAATAGTAGGATCGTATCGTACGCGATGAAATTACAAGAAAACATAAAACTAGTAGTTCTGTGAGAACAGTAGACCTCGCCAGCCCTTATAAACCAAACCTAAAAGAAACCAACAAAAGTCAACTTTGGAAACAGAAAAAGTACCTACTAAAGTGACAAAAATTAGCACTTTAAAGCTTAATATTTCGCAAACGGATCCCTGAATCGAAAAATGTTTATCACACACCCGCGATATTTTTGAAAGACCCATCCAACGATACCCCACACCATGGATATCACGCGGAAAAAAATAATTTTCCATTTTACGTATGCAGTTCTATGAACATAATTTATTTTTTCAACTTTCTTAAGTCGATCCACTATTACTCAAAAACTAATAGAACCTACTTAGCCGTAATAGTTTTCCTTGTAACTACGTTATATATGCTACTGCCATGAATTTTTTCACATTTCCAGAAGCAACCGTTTAGCTGGCAGGGGGGGGGGGGGGGACACGTGACTCTAACAAAAATTACCGCTTTAAAGCTTAATATTTCGCCAACGGATCCCTAAATCGAAAAAATGGTATTCACACACCAGCAATATTTTTGAAAGACCTATCCAACGATATCCCACACTATGGGATTCACAAGAAAAAAAAAGTTCACTCCCACTTTGCGAGTATGGTAGGTACTCTAAAAAAAATGTTTTTCAACATTTTATTCTACTCATTTTGTAGGTTTAATTAATTTATACATATGCCAAATTTTCGTCAAAATCGGTTGAAAAATGCGACCTGTAGAGAATTACAGACAGACAGACAGACAGACAGACAGACAGCCGGACAAGAGCATTTTTGGCCAGTCTCGAAACGTAGACGCTTCGCTCGCTTCGCTCGCTCGGTCAATAAGGAGATTTTAACAAGGTATGCTCTCTAAGGATACTTTCTCACTCGGACGAGCTTCAATACAATTCAATTTTGTAGGGAGGCGACACTCCTGTCCATTGTTAAGAGCTCCATCAAAACGGACACCCTATTAGCGAAGTTCCTTTGTCCCCCCGCCCCCGCCCCCGCCCCCGCCGGGGTCTAGCCCGCACACGACCAATCAAACCTTGACCATTCACACAGGCTCAAACACACCATGTGGACAATAGACCGCACTATAGCCATGCTTTTTAGTCTCGGGATAACTCAAGAAAGTCAGTAGTTTTCCTGTAATATCCCGGAAAAAACATTTCCCCGATCTTTCATAATTTTTCCATCAGCCAGACAGTTTCAAAGAAAAAATTAGTGTACTACCACCGCTCCCTAGGTGTCAGCTATTTACATGATATGTTGCAAGTTTCAGCGGTTTTCGAGCTGCCTACCCGAGGGACGGACAGGCGAACAAAATATATCTCAGCTGTAAGGGTAGCTGTTTTCACGGATTTTCTATTTTAAAATTTAGCAATGGTAGGAAAATTACGGAAACGGGAAAGTATCTTCCGAGATGTTCTCGTTGTGTCATTTTGTCAAAAGTGACTATTGTTGAGGTTATTATTTTGTTATTAGCTTTTTTCTCTGCTGGTATACATCGCTTCACTATTGTGTAAACTTACTCTAGGACTCATATGATTATCAAAATCACGAAACAAACGTCTCATCAAAAGTTATGCAGTGATGACAACCACAGTGGTATAAAACCAGAGCTGGTTTATCAAACATTAGAATTGCGCATTCATATTTAAGTGGTTGGTTGGTAGTGGACCTCGGTTCAACGCACAGTGCATGTACACTGAGTGGGCGTGCCTTTCTCTAATTAATAATTAACATTATAATCACGACCCAAACAGGGATAATCCTTCATATACGTTTGAAAATTGAAACACACATTTACTAACATGGAACAATATTGTGATTAATAATAAATTTTCATCATCTATCAGTGACTGGTGGTTGCTGCCGGCCGCGGGGGACGAGTCCACTTTTTTAGCTTTCGAACGACTATTAGATAGAGTGAACGAATATTACTTATTACTACACTTATAGTAAAGTCGAGACCAAAAATGAATGTATGCGTTTGGCCCGCGTAAATCAATCAACTGCTAAAAACCACGATTCGGTCAGAAAGTATTTTTAATTCATTTACATAATTAGCATCATCGAACTTCATTGCCATTAGTTTATAAGTCTAATAATTTAAAAAATTTAGTAAAACTTTTCCAAATACCCTATGCCTTAAACCGTAAATATTTATAATTTGCGTCATCAAATTAATTTTTGTTTCATACAAATGAATTAAACGGACTTCGTTATCTGTTACAAACTTGACAAACATAATTCGTATTTTTCTTGTAAAAAATGTTAAAGTTCATAGTGGCCATAGGTACCGGTCAGTTCAGGATCAAAGCGTCAATACAAGCTAGCGAACACGCATTTACAATCTACTACACTGCATGTGGAGTATCGATGGTCCAAGTGAGATAAAGTAAATCCGACCCTGTTGGCAGCCAGCCTTAACGTGACACCTGCAGCAGGTAACTGACAGGTTAATTCAGGCCTGAGCCTGACCGCCCTCGATAACAATAGCCGGCCGGCCTCGTGTCCGCGACATGTTGTGCCGTGGACATGTCGGCTGGATGGCTGGCTGGCTGGCTGGCTGGCTGGCATTACACGGACGGGGCGCGCGCTCGCCGCATTCACTATCTCCACTGCATCTCCCTCCCTCCACTGTGAATGCAGACAAATGGACAAACAAAGCCTCTTGTAGGTAAACTGGCTGGCCAGATAGCGGTGTAGGTACCAGGTTTTGACTTCAGTCACAGATTATATAGGTATAATAGTTTCCAACTTCAGTTGCCAAATTAGTTTCAATTAGTATTTGTGTTCTGTGGTTTCAATGGCGATTTGAGATTGAGAACTTATTGTAGTTGTGAAAATTGCTTTTTATCAAAAGTGCCTTTGGTCAAATTGTTTTAGTAATAAGGGTCATCATTGTCCTTTTGATCAAAAGCAGGTTGTGTCAGACGACGTTTGTCGTTAAATACACTATGGTTGGTATTAAATTAACTTTGGCGAACGGCACCTTTGACCAAACATTACATAATTACATGTTAGATTTTCTTTGGATTTTTTAAAAATCGTTAATGGTGCTCTTATTTCTGTTGCAGTTTAAAGATTTTGTGTAAATACAACTTATCTCGCGGGGCTCTCTAAAGCTTAACACACACTGAGCGGCGGCGTTGCGAAAGCGTTGCGTTTTTTTTTTGTAATGTTCAAAATAGTATGAAGCCCTTTACATCAAAGCGGCGGCGGCGCGGCGCGTTCTTCATACAAACCTTCGCCGCCGCAACGCTTTCGCAACGCCGCCGCCCAGCGTGTGTCACGCTTAAAAAGGAAAGTTAATCAAATAGTCAAGAAGTTTCAAAGCTCTTTGGTCGCGCGCACGCTCCCTGTGGAGATCGCATTTTGCATATTTAGTATGGGAAACGAAGAAAAATTCGGTGTCAATTTCAGAGGGGGTGCGGACAAAAGAAGCGGATTAGCGGGAGGAGATTGCTAATACAAATTTATATGGAGTTTGAAAATGAGAATGTGAGTGAGTGTTCCTTTTGATAATTATACATTTGGCACGATTTTGGCACCCCATAATGCTTTTGTTACTCATCCATATGGAAGTGGCAAAATTTTTTGATTCAAGAAAATAGTGATGACATTACTTAGAGCAATAGCCGCATACTTTGTGTGTAGGTACCATCTACTAATCAACGTTACAGTAACATGACAATAAAATTATCGGTGGAATTTTTCCGGCGACGTTCCAGGAGGAGCATTTGAGTGAGGATCAAACAAAAGTGGACATTCCATCTGTAATGAGTGGCGGGCTGGGCGGGCGCGCGCGGGACGGGGACCCTTTGTCCGCGGGAATGTGATACTTGGCCGGATTTAATACCGCTCTAGGAACTTGCGAAACTATCGGGAAATTTGCAGGTAGCCGGAACATCGATCCGCGGCGCGTGCGGCGGGAGACGTCAGTACCTACCTATGTGATAGTATCTCAATCTAGAAGCGTTCTTGATACCCACCGTCATCACGGTAACCTATCATTGCATTGAGTTATGAGCCTCGTGATGACTTTCCCATTTGGCCGCCCTTTTCTAAAGTGCATACATCTGTTACCGAATGCGGACTTATTTCATTTTACGCCTTTTGTTCCCATTATGCCGAGTGCCGACCGACATTGTCTGGCTGACTCTCTGCTGACTCTACTCTATTACAATGGACGTCAGATTCTATTACGTTCAAAAAGTCACTCTGTTTTGTGTAAACTACACACAGTCGTAGTTTTGTCAGGTTTTAGTGGTATTGTTCTAAAGTAAGTGACGTTCGTTCTGAAAGGCTGGCACCGAAGGACGCCAACAACAACATCAGCCTCCCCCCTTTCAGGCACAAATGGCGTGGATGCTGGAGATTTTTACAGAGTTTTTAGTTTAGTTAGAGCTGCATGGGAGAGATTTTTGGACAGCTTTAAAATTTGATGAAATGGCGCCACAGGAGAGTTTCGAAACCGCAAGCGGCCAGTGTGACGAAATCAATATGATTTGATCTCGATACCGAGAGCACCCTCGTCACAGCCCGTCACGTCCGTCACACGTCACGCGTCGCCGATAACACGGAATCGCGGCCAATGTGACTGCCTACATTTATTTAAAGACAACAACAACTTAAAGTCAACAATTATTTAAAGACAACAAAGACAACATTTATTTAAACACAACAACAACAACAACAAATCAACAACAAAGTCAACAGTACTTACTTAAAATTGAAAAAATAAAAAAGAGACTTGGGAGAAAATGAGGCTTGGACAATTGTTTTGAGTTGAACAGGACCTTTGAGAGGACAAGGGGTTCCGCCCGGGCCCGTATCAATAAGCTTTCTGTATAACCCATTTGTTCTATAGAACAAAGGCCGCCGCCGCCCTCACGGGATAACGGAAGCCAATGTGCCCTTGAAACCTTTAGGCAGATTTTTCTTCAGTTATTTAGTTTGTTGCAAACAAAACCTCATGGCAAATGCTAGACACGATGGATGGGTAGATCACATAGACTATGTTATTATCTGAATACATCCCTAATATAATAATTTATAATAGGAACATTGGAGAAAAAAACAATTTCTTATTTAGTCAGTTTTGGTCTTCAGGATTTAAAACCTGCATGGAAGAGGATGGCGGCTTATGGAGGGTGCGTGGAATAAAGAAAGGAATCAAACCTATACAAGTGTAAATGTAATTAACTAAAATAAGAATGTTAGAATTTTTAAGATTAATTATTGTATAATTTGAAATTCAATTATACAACCTTGTGAAGGCCCTTCAGATGACGAAATAGCCAGTAATCAGTTGGAATGTATGAATTATTCAGAAAGATTTATTTAGAAGTTACTTTTATATACACCCCGCCCAGATATACTGTTCAACACATTGCTCGCTTATTATTACCCCCTAGCAACAATGATTCATTATTATTAATGAATATAAAAATAACCATGGATTTTTTTAAATAGTTAAACTTCATTGTCATTGTTTTAGTAATAATGTATTTAATTACATATGTTTATTTGTAATTCGTATTATTGTGTTCATTTCATGGATGAAGCAGCGGACCGTTACCTTTTCTGTAATGGGCCGTGAAAACTCTTTTCTTTGTTGACAGAATTTAAAGCACCATTTCTCGTAAATTATAATTTTTGTGTTGCGATTTATATTACAAATAAAATAAATTCATATCGTTACGACCGCCGATGCTCACTATCACTATCTTCTACGTTAAAAAATAACAAACGATATACATACATTATTAATATTCAAACAAAGTAAGTCAACAAATTGTTAAATAGGTATGTTATGTAATTCTGACGTTTGTTCGTACATACATACACTAGCGCGCTTCAGAGCGAGCGGCCGGCCGCCGGCGGCCTGCACACACACACACTTGTCAAATATTCATTTGGTTCGTTGTACGTACAGTCGACCGCATGTCATCGGAAACACTATGAATAGCTCAAATTATACAGTATTAAATACTCTTCCACCTGTAATAACAATATCTGATTCTGAATCTCACTTTAACCTAGAGCTGGCCTATTCGGATGTTTCAACATTATGTATGACAGACCAGTTTATACTGGTTTTGTTTGTACATACGTGCCGTCGTCAGTATATTAAGAGGGGGTCGTTCACGGCGCCGCATGTGACCTGAGACATGGACCCTGACTGCGCTGCCTGGCCGTTCCGTTGTGCGACCAACTCTCGTTATCAGCGAATGATATGAGCATTATACAATTTAGATCGGAAAATTCGTTAGGCTGAAAGTGCCTGTTTCCGCCCTACGGCACAAAATTATTTATACAGGTAAGTATATAAATAATTAGACCTAAATACAACGCGGTTGAGCTTCGATAAAATAGTATTAGTTCGTATCGAAATCCGTTCTTATGGCGGTGACAGAGCTATGTACAGACACCGCGGCGGGGCCCGGGCCCGGGACGCGGCGGGCCCGGGCGGTTGTTGTAACATTATACTTTCATAACGAAAACAAAAATCATTTATCTATAAACACAATACACACCCGAATGAACCGTGTGCTGCTATATTTACTTAGGCAGTATATTTGTGAATAGAACAATATTTTCTCTTCTCAAAGCTCGTGTGTACTGTCTTTAGATATCTACCTAAATAAATAATGTGTATACTAAGTTTAACCGTTAAAATTATATCCAGGGCACTGGTGATGGCAAAATACAAACCGCTGGCTGTGTCGAGAAATGTCACACCGTTTGTAATAGTTCATACGGATAACAAAAAAATTAAACCGTCGAAAAAAAGGAACTGAAAAGTGAATAATAATATTCAGGATTAATAATAGTCTAACTACGCTAATACACTAACTAATGCCTTCCGCCACATTGGTACAATTTCCGTATTTGTACAAATGCATTGGAAGTCCAGATTCGTACAAAGTGAGTCGTTCGTCGTTAGACCCCACAACCGAATGTCCCAAATGGGACGTAACGGGAAATTCAATTTTAATATTATTTCTATTCGTCATTAGACTCCACTCCGTTTTTTACTCATTATGCGTGGCAATACCTATATATAAAACAAAAAAATAAATATACGGGTCGACTTAAGAACCTCCTCCTTTTTCGTCGGTTGAAAAGGAATAGTTAGGTATATCCAGATGGCAAATAATCGCATACTAGAGGAAACCCCTCTGTAGTAATTTCATTGACAATATAAATTAGTGAGCGGGGGAATCCCTGCTTGAACAACGTAAAGTGGGCTTAAGGGAACAATACCACCGAAATGATTCTTTTCTATCCGTTTAATGGTACGACCGTAATGTTGGACTAACCCTAGGTAGGTATAATAAGGTGGTACTCACTGCTGTGGGGCTCTTGTTGGTGCGGTTCGATGCGAAGCTGTGCTCGATCACCTCCCAGTTGGACTTCTTGGGATGCGCGGCGTCGAGCGGTGAGCCGGCGGCGGCGCGGGACGGCGCGCTCGGCGTGCTGCGGCCGGAGTCCTCCGCGCCGCCCGCGCCCGCGCCGCCCGCGCCCCCAGCGCCCCCAGCGCCGCCGGCGCCGCCGCGCTGCGGGCTGCCCGCGCCAGCGGCAGAGCGCAGCGACGCGCAGCGGCGGCCGCGCACAGCGTCCTGCACACAACACAGTGGCATTTCAGTATGTTTTCCTTGATGCTGAGCTGGAGTTTTTATTTATTTATCCAAAAATACTAAAAATCCAAAATGGTAGAGTAGTTAACATTTTTCTCCCAAACTTCAATTGAATTGAATTGAAGTTTATGTAATTGATTACAGGCTATACCACATATTATATGATCTAACAGTGAATTTCACATTACATGACATTTCTTAAGCGCATGTGAAGTCCACCAACCCGCACTGGGTTAGCGTGGTGGGTGGACTCCCTCGTTGAGAGCGTATACCTGCGGGTATATAATAATAGGCCGTTGATTGATTAATTGAATGATTGATCTGCTAAAACAATAGGAAGCAAGAAGAAGTGAAACCTGGTGATGTACATAAGTACTCTAATGTTGTTTAGTGAACTATTAAAGCGAGAGACAGCGCAGCTTACAGCGGGGGTTGCGGGTATTAATTACTGTGAACAATGTCCTGGGTAATTTGTCGCACGATCTCGGTACAAACTGAAGCTCAATTAGGGCTGTTCCCGGCTCATTCATTAGTCGCATTGTCATTACGACGTGTAGTGCGGTCGCTGCAACGCACCCATTATGTTGTGAGAGGAGAAACTTAATCTGACCAAGTGATAAACTGATAACGTTACTATGGAAGTTGTGTTAGCTTGACTGGTGCCCAATGCGCGTCGGATCCAGCGGCGGGTGGCACGCATGACAGGAAAAGCATGTATAAAAGGACAGAATGCGAGAGGCATGCGCGCTAGACCAGGACGCGGGCGCAAACACGCATGACCAGAAAACCGCCTTACTGAGCAGTATAACTATTTGGACTTTTTTTTGTCTATTTTGTAATAGTATAACTAGGTGGATAAACCCCACCGATCGGGTTTAACATTAATAGTGTTCGATTTACCGACAGAAGGCCCCGCTCTTCTATAATGTACCCAGTGTACTCGTTCCAAAATAAATAACATATTTTCTCATTGACTGCGAACTTACAACTTTGTACAAATTGGTTCAATTATTTATAATTTTTCAAATGTTACCCGTTAGCCATTAGGTGCGTCCAGACCGGCTGAGCCGCCGCGGCCGCGGCCCGCCTCGCGAGGCAGCGCGGTCGGTGTGGACGCGACAGGCGCATGCCTCGCCCGCATGCTCGGCCGCGGCATGCGCCTGTCACAACCATTACATACCGAGCGCGCTGACATGGTGTCTCTCAATCGGGCGGGTATTATGTTTCGGTTGGTTGTTGCCGCGCGGCGGCGACGAACTTGCGCCGTAGGCTGAAGGTTGAGATTAGCGTGGCGCGGCGCGGCGCATGCTCCCATACCCGCGCTGCGGTCCCTACATATAGGCTTGTATTGGCAATTGGTTAATTTTATTTTCCCGGACACGTGTTCATAATGTTAGCGCGGCCGAGACGCGTACTAATACGTGTTATGACGGAGACCGTTTGATGGGCTCCAGTGCTCCAGTGCACGGCACCCCCCCCCCTCCCCCCGCGCCACCACCACGCCACAAATACGCCATCTAAGTATAGAAGTCTATATTTATAACATGTGCCATATTTTTAAACGAATTTGAAATAAGGCGATGAAAAGCTAGTGAAATCCGTCTCAGATTTGATTCTTTTTCAGAGAAAGCAGGCAGACGCCGTTAACATCTTGGAGAGAAATTCAACCCACGGATTGAAAATATGTTCTTCCTTCAATAGCGTTACCTAGGCGGGCGTTACGAACGATTTTCCCGATACATTATATTGTGATATTTTTAACATCGCCAGACGCTACGTCGAATGTTCCATTGTTAGCGCCGCGCCACTCGACGATGAATATCTTTGCAAATTGGAAAAATCTCCTCGATACATAGTCTATTTTTGGGTATAATGTATTGCTTCATATACACCTACATGTATTAATCACAATACTTGTTGGTAACAAAATGTTCACCGGAAAGTGTGCAACAAGTTAATACCGCCCGGTTATAAAAATACCTACATAAATTACTTTCCATCGACTTTGGTATTTTTCTATCGATTCCATAACAGTTGACCGCTTGTTGAGTTTGAAATTAAAACTGACCGGCCAGTTATATGTATTGTCTTCAGAACCATAAATATAAGTGCAAAATTTGAGCTTGATCAGATTGATCGGATATCGGGAAGTGATCAAAAAATAGATCGCAAGATTCCCGAATGTGCAAAAACAACAAAATATCAGATAATAGTACTATTTAGGTGGTCTTGTCTTCCAGATTTCTTCCAGACTATCACTATATCTATTCTAATGACACCTCATTAAAATCCATCCAGCCGATGGGATGCTACGAGAGGGAATAAACAACCATAAGGTATAAAGGTGGCCATGCAGTACCTATGATGTTTAACAACACCACTAATATGACTTGGTCCCGACGTGGCCGGAAGCAGGCCGCCCCGCCGGCCGCCCGCCGCCGGCCGCCCGCCGCCGGCCGCCCGCCGCCGGCCGCCGGCCGCCCGCCGCACACAATCGGCCGCCGGTAATAAACCTGCCGAAGCATGGCCGCGCCTCGGTTCGCACAAACGGGCGGTTTATGGGCCAATCATGCGCTTTAGTGCCGCGTTGGGGCTGCGACGCGCGCGGGAGTCAACAAGTGGATTTACTGGCAGTTGGTCCAATATCAGTAAATAAACATGAGTATTAGATCTTAGCGTTATATACAACTCTATTTGTGTTCGACACGTTAGGTAGTGCAATGTCAAGGACTGCTGGACAAGGTGGACCGACGATCTGGTGAAGGTCGCGGGACCCGGCTGGATGAGGTTAGCGCAGGACCGGTCGTCGTGGAGATCCTTGGGGGAGGCCTTTGTCCAGCAGTGGACGTCTACAGGATGATATGATGATGATGTAATATTTTGATGAAGAGAGCAATTTGTAAAGTATGGACCGTTTGTGTCAGATTAGTATCGAACGCGTTCTGGAGTAAGTCAGGGATCAAACTTGGGCCCTTTGCTCTTTGTCTTAATGGTCAATGACCTGCCGGACGTGATTCGCGATTCCATGGTGCTTTTATTCGCTGACGGTATAAAATTGGTAAAGAGTGTTAAGAGTAGTGACGATGGTGTAATTCTACAGACAAACTTGGACAGAGTATACGATTGGAGCCTAAAGAACAAATTATACTTTAATCCCGCCAAATGTGAACTAATCAGCTTCACGCGTTCACCGCAACCCCTAGAGCTGACATATATGCTCAGCCATGAGCCGGTGACGAGAGTGACACGACCTCGGGGTGCTGTTTGACCGGCAGCTCACGTTTAGGGGACATCTAGAGTCAGTTGCGGTGACCGTCGGCTCGGGTTTGTAATTCGAAATGCATCCCCTCTGTCGGACCAGGCGCTCTGCATGCTCTACATGTCATTCATTAGTTAGGAGTATTTTGGAGTCAAGCTCGGTAGTCTGGATACCTTACGAAAATAAGAATAATCTTATATTGGAACAAGTCCAAAAGCGGTTCCTTCTTCACTTGTATAAACGGAGACACGGGTACTATGCATTTATGTACCCTACGCTTTTCCTACAAGGAGATCTGGGATTTGACTCCCTCCAGCTTCGAAGATACCTGGCATTGACTAAGTTCACGTTAAATATACTTCGGGGTAAAGTCGACAGTAGTAATCTACTGCAGCGGTTGCTGAGGCTGCCTGTGCCTGCCTCGTGGCGGCGAGCGCGCCGTCACGTAGCTTACAGATTACGAGAGTACTAATACAATACAATATCTCTTGTGATGCCCCAAAACGTGTCCATAGCGGACACTTTCATATTTTGTAAAAAAGAAAAGAAAGAGTGCTTTCGGCGTGTTATTTGTCACGCATCAAATACCTACTGAGGCAATGTGGCAGTTAAAATATTTCCTAACAAACTCTAAGATTTTCTGGGGTTCTGTGCTACCCTGGATAAGTCAGAATTTCTGCGATTTTATAATGTTTTAACGCCTTTGTATACAATGGAATTTTTTTAATTTCTATGGTAAAAATTGCTATTGGTTAGAACAAACGACCGCTCGATTCATGGCCCCATGTTTACGTCGGCCACAGCACGCTTCGCACTTAATTATAACCTTTAGAGTCTTCAAAACAAGACCTAAATCCACATGGCGTGTTTGTAAACTGCTGTAAAGATGTGTTTCAAGTTTTAAAATAGCTCTCGTTCGCGAATGAATTCATTAATTTGATTAATTTCTCAGTCATTTATTGTAGAGTCGATTAAATATGTGATAGACTGACCCGTACATATACATAGGTTGCTGAAGTGACCAATAAACTTCGAAAATTGCAGTTGTACAAAATTTTAATAATTTATTTGTGAGTCCTAGTAAATGATAATTTTATTTTCATATTTTTGTCTCATTCTATATTTGTATGGTCAGTCGTCGAAAATGTGTTCTTTGTTTTATGATCAATTGATCACAAAATGACGCCTTTACATTATTTGGACTGATTATCTTACGTATACGGCGTGTATCGACCCTTCTTACAATACCTATGATAATATTACCCTACGAACAGTGTGTGTTTCTGTAATGGAAAATAGAAATATTTTATTAAAGCTGTCAATCCCTGTTCTATTTATGTTTTATCCTTTGTGGGTCACCTTGTAGACGAAATTCCGGAGCCAGGTGAGTGCACGGTCCCGGAATTGACCGGGATTATAATTCCCGGGCGATTATCGAACCATTTCGTGGGATAAACTTGTTGTTTTATGTTAATCGCGATCGGGCGGAGGGAGCGGCGAGGAGCAGACGCGGAGCCAGGGGCAGTTTGTGGGGGGCACGGGACATGTGCCTGGGACATACTTATAATTTAGATGTGGAATTAAAAGTGACGTAGTACGTACTGAATCGTAAACATAACTTGGAACTTCCCAAATAACTACAATAGTCATAGAAAAAATCTGCAAAGTGTACGTTCGTGAGTAAAGACGGTATATTTTCAGAAAAAATCTTTTACTGAGTGTACTGCATAACGATTGCAACAAGGGACGATGAGCTGAAGGCGGCTGGAGCCGACAGTTGTACGGACAGATGAGTTCTATATAGGCAGAAAAAAGACGGGTAATAGTGCCTTTTAGCGATTCCCTTCAGAATAAATGATATCGCAGAAGATATTTTGTATCTCGTGAAACTCCATCATGAAACATAAACCTTCCATTGCAGAAATTTTAGAAGTGTTGTCTTTATAAACGATCGTTATTAAATATAGCCTACGTGTGTACCGGTGGGGTCCACGGTACCAGGACGGGGGGGTCTTAGTCTCAAATTACCCTGATTGCCACCCTGGCTAGGGACGTTCGGTTGCGGCGGGCGAGAACTCGTGAATGTCAATGTATTTATTTAAATGTCAAAATAGACGAGCAAGGTGGTGAGGTGGTGGTCCCTTTATCGCTACCACCAGCTTTGTTATTCAACGAAGACGGCTCAACCGACCCGTGCAGGGACGCTTCCAATTAACTGGAAACCTCTAATGGTTAGGTAGCCCTTGCTCTTACACTAAAAGCACTAGATAGTTGCAGTCACGAGACGTGACTTTTTAAAAGGAAGCGTGATATTATCTTTGGCTTTTACTTACAAGGAAAGGTACCCCGAGTGTCCGGCTCCGATTTGGTTCATTCTATTAGGTAGGTACTATATTTAGGTTGTTGAATACCGAAAAATAATTGACACGCATTTTTGTGTGCCTATTATTTACCCTAGTATGAGGAATCGACTTTCAATGTCTTAAATGTGACTCTGACTGTGAAATACACCATTTTTATTTGTTTAAAGCCTTCCTGAACATATAAAATAAATGGTACATAACCTAGGTACATTTTTAATATCTTTTAATTATTACTGTTCACCTAAATATTTTAAAATTATGGACGCACAAGACCAGTTACTGAGTTTTAAATTAAAATAATAACAGCCTCCGCCGAATCTCCGATAATTTGTTTCCTGCCAGAATTTGGGAAATAAGTTTTTGGACACCGCGGCTGACACGGCTCCTCCTGGGGCGGTTCGGGATAATTAATTTACTCGAAAAACCTAGGAATTTGTACTTACTGACTTCGTCAAGGAAGGACTGATTACAAATGTCAACTTAACTTTAAAGCTGAAAAATTCTGCAAGTCCCAGGACTCTGAAGATAAGAAGTGGGCTTTATGTAAATGCGCTTTAAAAATATAATTCACATCGAAAAAATTACCGTAGTATTTACTACCTACGTTGGTCATTTGACAAACAAAATTAAAATCCAAACTGAAAGTTAATTTGTGGGTCATGTCGCTCGCTCCATGGTCACCAACCAGTATTATTTTTCAGGAAACACAATAGACAACATTTTAAATATAAGTTTTTTACAGTTCATTTATATATTTATATCCCGAAACTGTAAGGTTTTGATGTTCATCACACTTTCTGTTTGCTGTACCTAAGTTTGTTGCATCCAGCGCATGTTACTCCGTATGCCTAGTCCGTAGGTATGCCTAGTGCGTATACTTAGTGCGCTAACTAGTACATGGCATACTTTTCGGCATATCTATAATTCCCTCATGAAATTTGATTGCATAAGGACTATGTGGGGAGAAAGACTTTGTCCTGCTTATAATATAAACGTGAAAGTTTGTAAGGATTGCTTGGATGTTTGTGAGTATGGATGGATGTTTTCACGCAAAAACTACGAAACAGATTTCGATCAAACTTTACAGTAATATAGATTCTACATCAGAATAACACATAGGTAACATCGGCGAAAGCTGTTCCCGCGGGATTTTTTTTTCTCAGCGAAAGAGAAACAGCTAATTTTAAATAATTAAAAAAGGGAGATACTCACGACACTTCGCCCGCTTCTACTGCGGAGGCTGAGCCTCATCTTCCAGTCCCTCTTGGAGGAGCCCCCCTCCGAGCTGAACGAACGTTTCATTGGAAGCGACATAGTGGACTCGCTCCCACACTCAACACACACACCTCACTAGCCGCCACCCACGGCAAACATCATGCGTCTCTGTCGCAGTATACTCTTTGTCCTATCAAAGTCACACGATTTGAAAACAGAACACTCACACTGCGTCCCGATTGGTCACGTGATTGTTTTGTTTCAATAATAGTCACAGATTAAAACTAGAGAAGAGAAACACTAAAGGCTAACACTTATTATTTACAATATTTACATGATTATAGTCAGTAACTATATAACTAAGGTCACTCGCGCGTGCGGGCCACACACACGCTTGGTTGCACTAGTCACGGATACCTGAAACAAAAATAAAGGAGTCATTAATGTAATTCAAACCTTACAGTTACATAAATATAAATCGCGTCGGCCAAATAAAAGGTAAACAAAACGTGAGAGTATTTTAGTTTTTTATTTAAAAAATTCATACTGTGGATGTTTGTTTGTTAAATAATAGCTTACGAAGTTATCAACATGTACCGGTTTGTAAGCATAGGGTATTTGATGAGCCTCAAATTTAACTTTGTATTTTATAAACTACATTTTGTTTCATACATTGACATAAACTAATGATGTCATTAGGTGGTACACAACGATCACTCGATCGGTAGCTAGTTACAAACCGTAGTTTAGTTAGTTACGTACGCGAACGAAGGATACACATATCCTATTTAATGTAAAATTTCTACCTAACCAGCTAGTCGGGGTCAATGGCACTGTAACGATTAAAAAACGACAAAAAATTAAAAACTTTTTAAAAATCCATGAAAATGAACAACAAAAATGTACAAAATATTTTTAAAATATTCTAATGTATTGACATAATACATTTTTGAGGAATTTCTATGTAAATTCTATGTAGACCTAGTGACTTTACAGTCTGTCGATCAGACACTGTATGCTTTTATAGGCACTAGCCTATAGATAATTGACCTATAGGCTACACGTGAAGCGGGACCGCCCCAGGTGGTGGCGGCACGGCGAAGGCTGTATACTTGTATTTAATACTGAACGGCTTCTGGATATAGATACTCGATTTATTTTCGTTGCCCGTGAACTCGGGGTGAAAGAGAAATGGGACCTCCATTACGGTCATGTGTTTTATTTAAAACGTTATTGATTTTGCCTGGAGTCTGGCTCGCTTAGAAATAATGTTACATTTTATTTTAATGGATTTCAAAAAATTCCGCACGCCGTAGGCTTCTAAATTTTTCTAAAAAACTAAAATTTTCATATTTTTTCCATAATCATTGGATGTCATTGGATCATCTACATCATCATATCAGCCTGTAGACGTCCACTGCTGGACAAAGGCCTCCTAACTCGACCCACGACGATTGGTCCTGCGCTAGCCTCATCCAGTCATTGGATCATCTACATCAAATCATCAATCACGGATCAATGAACATTAGATTGGACATACAGATGGACGACGGATAAAAAACCATCGCTACCACTATGATACCCTCCGTATTTTCGTTAAATCTCATCGCATGTGCATACACTACCTGTACCACTATTATTTATTCTGTGACAATACATGGACTCTACTCGGAAACTATTTTAAAGTTCAATACGTGGTCAAACAACGGGCACGATAGCCGCACGTGACCGCGGACAATTGTTTCAGTTCCATTGTTCGCCGTCCTCCAGGTTTTTCCAAAAGTTTTGAAAATGGAACAGGAATTTGATTAGAACTCAAATAGTGCACCGTCTACATAAAGCTTTGTGAAACTCGGAACATTTCAGTTCAAACATGATTGAGCGAGGAATAAAATTTTTGCAGTTACAGTTGCTCAGTTGAGAGCGTCAGTGGCCTCGGGGATAAGACGCGACCTATGATATCGAAAGGTCCGAGGTTCGATCCCCGGTTGGGCCATGTACCAATGGGTTTTTTCTCGAAACTTAAGTACATTTACTGACTGCTCTCAAACGGTGAAGGAAAACATCGTGAGGAAACCTGCATACGCCGAAGAAGAAATTCTCAGGCGCATGTGAAGTTCACCAACCCGCACTGGGCTAGCGTGGTGGACTATAGCCCGAACGCCCTCGTTGAGAGGGTAGGCCTGAGCCCCAGCAGTGGGGACATTAATAGGCTGTTGATGATGAGTTGCTCAGTTTGTTTGTACTTTGTACGTTCAGGGAACCACTGAAGTATTATTTGTCGTTTTGTCGGAGCTTTGTCGTGCTGTTGGCTCCGACCGAGGTGTGTCAACCGACCGCGGCCGTGGGTAGGGCCACCACAAAATCGTATGAGATCACTTTTTGTTTTCATGTAACTTATTCGAAGGTTTTTTTTTGTGCGGATGAAGCGCGTTTATTTTTAATTTTCTTGAATGCATTTTAACTCCCGCGAAGGTATCTCTGTTGTTATAGCGGCCTCGTAAATATAATGTAAGTCAGCCCAAGACGTCCGGGTGTTTGATGTCAGTACTCAATACAGCGGGCGTCCGTCAAATAGTGATTTTAAATCAGCTTTTTTCTGAATTAAGTTTAATTCAAATTTTTTATACTGGTTATCCTGAGGCTGAATGCTTCTGAAAGTACCAAGAACGCAATAAGCTGCCTCAAATTAATTTGTTGCTTGTCCTCTGGCTTCCGAGGAAGTTGTAACGAGTGGTGACCCTAAGTGCAGCGTCGAACAAAGGTTAATAAAACCTCATTCTCGTTTCATAAAACTGAGCGCGGACTTTCGCAATTTAAACATAATGTTCAAAGTCAATTTAAAATTGTGATTAATTTTCAAATGCTCGTATTTAATTTTGCGGTTTTCCCGCTTGAAAAGGGTAGGTAAGGTACACTATAGGTATATGCTGTACCTACCTATCTATAGGTACCTATACTGTACCTGAGTCGTTAATATTTCTCGGTCTTCCTTTTAGGATACTGTTGCTTAGAAGAATTTGATTCTTATGATTGACTCTTTCGATCAGTATCATAAAAATACTGAATGTATTTTTTTACATCACGTTCGATTCCCGGCTCAGACAGGTGATTTTCTTTACTTTAAAAAATAAATATGGTTCCTTTAAATAAAATTTGCTGGCATTGGTTTGGTTCACCCTGCAATGTATTTTAGTTACATGAATGCAGACTTTGACTCAAAGGAAGCGATTGCGTTTAATGGGATATGTAATTATTTAACCATAATACCACAGATTAAACAATATGTAAGTAGTACAAAATACTGGCAAAATACTTAAAATTATTTATTTCATTACGTTTTGACAACTTTACAGCCCGTTTAGCTTTTAACCTCTTGAGCTTTTAAGTTTATGGGTAACTTACTCGTATGTTTGCAATAGGTAAGTAGGTACGAGCCAAGGAAGCAGTTAAAAAACTAACTTCCAAAAGTACTGACTCTTCTTAATTTCACTTAACCATGTCTTAAATATTCATAATTATTACTTCCTAGAATACAAGAAGTTTCAAACGTCTTTGGTAGCGCGCGCGCTCCCTGTGGAGATCGCATCTTGCATATTTAGTATGGGAAACGAAGAAAAATTCGATGTCAATTTCAGGGGGGGTGCGGACAAAGGAAGCGGATTAGCGGGAGGAGATTGCTAATACAAATTTATATGAAGTTTGAAAATGAGAATGTGTGAGTGAGTGTCCCTTTTGATAATTATACATTTGACACGATTTTGGCACCCCATAAAATGCTTTTGTTACTCATCCATATGGGAGTGGCAAAATTTTTTGATTCAAGCTGGAATATATCGTAGATAAAAATAATCAGTAACAGCCAGCTCAAATTACAATGTCGGAAACAAAATATTAGGCATATTAGGCATTTTATTTGAAAATATACCTCGACATTACAAAAAGATTTATATTCGACGAAAGAAATATAAACCTTTGAAACATAAAACCACAGTATTGTAATTAAATTAAATTAAACTTTGTACTTAATACTTTTGAAATTTTCAAATAGGTACTTACAACTTTTTTTTCAAAACAGCGTTTTGAATATACGTTATAATTATAATAAGAAACTTTAGTTTAACATACACTTTTGCGAAGTTATAGTATCAAGCTATTATTTTGGAATATTCAGAGACCAAGCTACTTGTGTGATATTGACTGTACATACTCGTACTAGTCATACTATATTCTACTTTTTAACGCGGACAGAGTCGCGGGGCGTCCGCTAATACCCCCTAAGTAATAAAACACCTACATAGAGGGCGCTGTTTCACAATGTACACGGGAAAAACTTTTCTACGTGGACGAAGCCGCGGGAAAAAGCTAGTATTATATATAGTTGTACCCACTGTAAACTGCTATGGACTGGGAACAGTACACAAAGCCTCCAACACATCCCCTCAGTCGGCGATATTGGAAAACAGTCTATTTGTGGTAACTATTACCTTATTTCGTTTTTTCCGGCGTGTTTCTTTGTACAATATTTTTGTGTGTTCGTCGAACATTCTCAGGTGTTCGCTGCAGGCGGCCGACACCGAAAGGAGCTGAACAAGTGTGACGTCACACTCGAACAATGGGGCTCTCTTTCCACCTCTAACTGACAATTTCGCTTTTATTTATCACGCGAGGACGGATTATGTTGACTTTGAAGTGTTTTACTGAAGATTTGGTACGGAATGTAGCAATCGTTACGTACATTATTTTTTATAGACGACTGCTACGTCCCGTAATATAACAACAAGGGCCCTGTTTAAATCGTGGCACTTCTCACACCACTTTGGAAATTCTATATGAAATTCAATCTATTTCGTTGACGGGACATTGTCCGCCTAAATGCTAGTATTCTGCTATTTTCAAGCAGTTGAAAATTCTGCATGATTTTAAAGAGTACCCATGGAACATGAAGCGAGGGCCACAACCAACTACACGGCACGGCGCCTCTCAAGGGGGCCTAGCTCCTGCTCGAGGCAAGTCGTGTCCACGGCCAGGACGTGCCCAGGACCTACCAGTTGCGATCCTCATTTGCATTCATATGAATCCGGCCCTCGGCGTGTTTGTTATGCTAATGTGTGTGTGTACAAGACACATATTAATTAAGTCCTAATGAAAAACAAAATTTTAAGTACCCCCCGTACCCCGCTCGCTGTCGAGTCGTCGGCGGGGTAATTTGTTTGTGAACCGCCCGCACCGCCCGCACCACAGACTACTATAAACCATATCGTAGCGAGCTTTTTCCGTGTTCTGTGGCCCGCACCGCCACCTCACCTTCGGACATAGTTGTTTAAAGGTTGCTACTTACTTACGTTCCAGTAGAACGACACTAATGACAGAACGTTTAGTGGCCGACTGGAAAATCTTTTTGGGCATCGGTCATTACACTTCTCGGCTTCATTACGCACTCGGCTTCGCCTTGTACAAACCTGCCTCGCGTACAACGACCAACTTAGCTCACTTGTACCATATTGTAATATTTTAAATTCTTTTGTTAATTAGGCAAGTATTAATTAAAACTATACCACACAAGTAGATAACTTTAACAAAATGAGCAGTGTGACAGACTGCCGAGACGTAATCGGACCGGATAACAGTTTTGGTACCGAACCTTTAAAATGGCCTCAAAGGTATATAACATACCAGAAATAGTAACGTCGTATCGTTTTTCATAGACTGAAATCAATCAATCTACGGTAGGTACTTGCATACATTCATCCATCAACTGCGGACGCGATATTTTGCTGCGCGCGGTTTCGTCTGCATTTACCGCGCGTCGCGTCGCGCCGCACGCTCGCGGGTAATGGAATACCCGTGTTTATATGGTATACTGGGACAGAGGAGACGGAAGGAGCGGAAAGGTAAAACATTAGTGTCTCGTCTGTATGATTTCTGATGAATTTTTTTTTGGGTTTTCCCGTAGCTATAAAACTATGTACAAACTTACAGGGACATCCAGTTGAACTGCCGACATTAGGACTACCACTGCCACTACTAGATCATCAACATCAGCCTGGCCCTCAAGAGCCCACCGCTGGACACAGGCCTCCGTCACGGCACATGATAGACACATGAGCTCCACCGACTCAGGTCCTCTCCATCTAATATTTTAATTCCTAAACGAAGCTCTTCTTAACCTGTATAGTGTACACCCAATCGGCGCGTACGGCTATAACAGCCGCCCGCCGTTACTAGTTTATATTGAGATGTAATGCGAAACAAAGTAAGGGCGGAGACAGACACGCACTCAGATGTATGCAAGGGACGGGGGTTATATAATTCCTTTAAAGAATTGAAGCCATAGGTTCCTTTTGGGATCTGATGTGCCGAACCCCTGTCTACCAAAAGGCGGGTGGGTCCACGAGAACTAGCCTACCACTCGACACTCCATAATAAGGGGTAAGAGATAATGGGACACTTGTATTTTAAAATTTATTCTAATATTTTTATTTATTGATGATGTAAAGATATAGAAGTATATAGTATGATAATTATCTACTATAAAGTATTGTTCAGCCTCCGGCCCGTTCCCCCGACTCACCCCCTGGCTGGTGGCTGGCTGCGTGGCTGGGTCATAAACCGGGCGGCACGACGACGGCGGCTTAGCTGACGTGTCAACATGTTTATGGGGTCATTAATTAATGTGCCATAACGCCACAATAACCCCGCGTACGCAGAGACAAGAGTCATTTTATTTTACACCAGAGCATTCAATCGATTGGTCACCGTATACCTCAGCAGTTTATGGACAATTCTCAATTGGGAACTTTGTTTCAATTGTACGTTGAAGTGGCGGTGGCTGTGGTAGACGGGCTGTCGAGTGGAGACCACGCGTGGACATGCGTAGTGTGGGACGCCCCCCGGCTAGATGGTGCGACGATCGAGGCGGCTGGCAGGGACTGGATGCGGAGAACCGAGGATCGGGTTCAGTGGCGCGCCGTTTGGGAGGCCTATATCCAGCAGTGGACCAGTGCAGGCTAACGATGATGAATTTAACTAATATCTATATACTCGTACTTCATTTATACATGACTAACACGTGACAGAAAACCATAATATTTTATTACGTCTTGTATTTATTCCAATAGTACCTGGGTACGCAAATGTGTAATAAGTATGTATGTTTCAAAGGGATAATTATCTTCCATGAAATACACCAACAGATGTTCTGGATAGGTAGACGTAAGTAAGTATATACTTACAATACGCCCTGTGTAACATAAGTGTATTCAATAATTAAGATGAGAACGTCGTGTAATTAAGTTAATGGTTTTATGTAAAGTCAAGTTTAATTACTTAAGAGAGTTCAAAATTAATTATTTGCGCGTAATTCCTCGCGAGTTACAACTTGCGAGCTACAAACGCGCGAGCAGTGCGTAATGTATCGTACATTCATTAATAAATCCACTGCTTTGTTGGATAACAACCGTATTATGTTTGATCGTTGCAGGGATTCCATGTAACATAATTTTAAGGGCCCTCTTTGTAAAGTTTCAGTTACGTTTGATCCAAGACAGGCTTCGCATGATCCCAATGATAATTAAAAATTGTATTTAAAAGTGTTAGATTAATCATCAAAGGCGGGCGCATACGCTCTATCTATTCTGATAGATCCTTCATGCAATATTGAACTTCAACGACTACTCTTAGAGGTGGAATCTGCCGCGATGCTCACCGCCAGGTGTGCGCTGACCGTAGACAAAGAAACCTATTTTAAATATCTATATCTGGATACAGCGGGATGAGGTTAGCGCAGGACCGGTCGTCGTGGAGATCCTTGGGGGAGGCCTTTGTCCAGCAGTGGACGTCTACAAGCTGATATGATGATATCTGGATCCGTGTTGGAACTTTAGCTTCAGTCTATGTAGTATGTACAGTAGGTGGCGTTAGGTATATGCAGGTTTGGAATTGTATACACCCCAAAAGTGTGAGCTAAAACTCGGAACACAAAATGTAAAATTGCTTAGCAATAATGGGAAAATAATATGTTCCCAGATAAGTATGTCAAGAAACCCGTGATTGTGTAGACAGACAGTTTGCTTACTCCTGTCTATTTATTATAAACAACAATATCACTCCGATAAGTCCAGGAATGCAAAAGCAAATGCACTATGAAACGTGACTTGACATTGATAAGAGCTACCGGCGACGTCGGCGGCTGCTAAAGGATATTTTCAGCATTACACAAAACTGCCCAGCAAACATTAAATAAAAAAGAAAAAATATTATATTAAGTACTACAGTAGAGTAACAAATCCAAGTTTTTGTATGATATGTTTTAATATGTGATGCCCTATTGTCCTAAGTATATAATAAGTTAGTCACCTAAACAAAGTTTAATATCAGACTCCTGGAATACAGCTAGACTAGTTTGGGAGTCAGGGTTTCGATGTACCTTGTAACTATTAAAGTAAATAATGTTTATGTTATCAGTGGGTATTATTAATATATTTCCTTGGAGTTGGGGTTGTGCCGTAGCATTATCAATATTGTTGTTTAACACGTCGCGATACGATCGATAGTCGAGTGCCGATAGCCCTATCTGCCGAGCCGCTCGTATCTTAATACATGATTCGCAATTTATTACCGAAACTACACACAATTAGGCTATTTCAGTTATCGGCGGGCGGTACATACCTACACATGGGTTAACACTGTTGGGTGTTGTCGTTTTAGTCAATTTAATTATTGACATTCGTAATCAGAACCTAAATTGTTTATTCAATTTCTGTATTATCATACAATGTCCATAGATGTTAGTATAGACACACATAAATTGCCACTTTAATAAATAAAAATAGAAAATAGGTACAATTTTAATAGACTTGTCTCGTTACTGAGTCATTGGATAGCGGTACATGTAACGCCATCCAGTGGCCCAGCAGGGGACCGTCTGGTTTGTCCGCTATGACCGCCGCGTATCTGCTGCGGCCGCGCACGCGACGCATCGTGGAGGCCACTCTGGAGCGCACGATGCCACTAAAGCCACTGACTTGCGCCTCCGCAAACATTGACGATGCACTGCAAAAGCGCGGCAGCCGCATCAGCACCCGGAACGCGTTGTTCTAACCCACAGCCTGCACGTGTACAACGATTGGCAGTAAGCTCTAAACTAAGTTAACTATACTTGCTGTGTACAACGTGCAAACCTGCGGGCCAGCATAGTGCACCTAACAGACAATGCTCTGCGCTCTCTTTCCATATCTTTTTCATCAAATAGATTCTCCGTGACCCAGGTGCCTTTTACTCTGTTAAATGGAGTTCCGCCTAGTGAGACTTGGGCATAGGGTGAGGCATACATTTTAGAGCCCGCCTTAAACACTAAATGGATTATGTTTTCAACCAGTTTCTAGTTACACTGGATTTTTCCAATTTCTAATAACAGTCTACAAAGCGGGTCTCGAAAATGTAGACAAAATCCAATTTGGTGCCCAGAGAAGTTGGATACAATGAGTCAGGACTCGAAAGCGTAGGCAGACAGACAATCGTACATTTTTGAAACGAAAATAGTTAAAGGAGTACACTCAGTGTATACAATATTTCAAAATTAAATATCAGTCAAAGACGCAGCGCTATATTCTGCCAGGATTTCAATTAATACTCCTCTATTTTGCGAAACAGAACCACTCCTTTCGCTGCTTTAAACAAAAATAATATTGCTCAAAGAACGAGTACCCCTTCCGAGAGAAGCAGCAGTATTTTTCTTTGATAGCACAGAAAATATACGTTTGCTTTGCAGTGTAGGATTGTTTGCTTTTATAGGTTCAAAGTAGTCGGTACCTATGTTTATAAAATAAATTACATTTATGTTTCTCGTTATTGAATGTAATAGGCTATTAGTGATAACATTATTTCTGCTCCTCAAATTGGGTAAATGCGCCCGTTAGCGAGCGGTAGGGTTATATGAAATTCAAAAGAGTAAACTATGTTACAGAGTAGTAGTGGTACGTAAAATCGACGCAGTATGGCGAAAAAAGAACCTTTGATAAATAAATTGATAAAAAAAAATTTTTTTTTTTTACATTTTCAAAATTATCAATACTTAGAGGTGAAACATTGTTTTTAAATTGTAATGGGACCACCCTTGAAATATAGCCAATTCAATAATAAAAGGAATCATTGAAATTGGTTCACATTCGGCGAAGATATCGCGTAAAAAAACCTACAATCGAATTCAGAACTTCCTCCGTTTTTTTGAAGTCGGTTGGTTAAAGGAAGACAAGATAAGACAAAAAAAAAGACTAGTCTATCCACTTTATAATTAAATCTGGAATAATTAGAGCTGATAAACGATGACAAATAAAACGATGTCTCAACTATTACTGTTTTTACTTTTTTACTAAGGATAGCGGAAGAATAATAAGGATAATAGCAGAAAAATAGTTTTTGTGTTCTTAGGATAACACATACCGAAAAAAAAAACTCTATTCCGTCCGTCCGTCCGTTTATCTGTCATGCTTGACTCTAAGTTTAGTGCGAATCGTCGAACAATTTATCTATGAAAATAGAAATTAATAAAATTATTTACGAACAAACCTAGTTATTACGCGCTCGAAAAAACTATATATTAAGTAAAAACACTATCCTCGCTCGGCGTTATTAATAGTTCTTGTAGTGGCCGACGAAGAGGGTGGTCACCTGTGTAGAACAGGAGTTGTGTAAATCACCCGATTACCATTATATTTTTCCTAACACGACTTTTGTGGATGAATCGCTCCGAAAACAACTTGACGTGTGAATAGAAAAAGGGAGTCCGAAACGGGGCGGCGGGCGGTGCGGGCGGCGGCGGCGGGGGCTCGTTTCAACAGGTTTCAGGAGAGAATTAATTTGCCCCCGCCTCGCCGTAACATGTAACATACTGTAACACGTAACGTTCGTAACACGTAGCGCTTCGTGCGGCGACATACGGCGCGCTCCTCGCCTCTTGACACCTTCATTCATGTTCACAATTTCCTAAAGGAAAAACAAGAAGAGGTAAGTATACGTTATAAAAACAAGGTTAATTAGTGCAGTCGGCCGAATCCTACTACACCTAACGCGATAACAGTTTCAGGCATTTGATGATACACTTTAACTTTGTATTTTTAACTACATTTTATCTCATATTTTTAACATTTAATAAAGTTGTCACACAATTCTATTTAAAATGACCATTTAAATTTCTATGACGATAATTAAACCGCTTCAACCATTATTTGGAACATCGCTATTTTGTATAGGTTGTATGGTTTAATAGAAGGTTTACAAAAAAAGAACACTACAACACTATCTTCATTATTAAACAAATTCAGATTCTGTTGTGTTATGCCTATGAGTCATACACATTTCAAGAACGCTTTTATTTTTAAGCGAGCTAACCGGCGGCGCTACCTTTCCTCACCACGCGTTATGAACCCGTATGATGTTCGACATAGCACGAACACACGGACACCCATCTCCCATAATTTATATTGTAACACTCCCCCCCTCGCCCCACCTAAATTACCGGCTGTCGCCCCTCGTCAGGTAACATAACAGATTATGACAAGTACACGTTACATGAAAGGCGCTACGTACGCGAGCGGCGGCGGCCGTGGGCCGTCACCGCCAGCGAGCGAGCGTGAGAAGCAACCGCACTGTTTCAACCGCATTTTCAGTATGCTTGGATTTAGGAATCTCTGTAAGATAGGCTACAAATACTATACAAGCGTGTGTTAAGAGAATGATTTTTTAAAAGTAGGTTTTGGCCTGGTAACGACACCTTTAAGCCATATCTTATTTTGAATTTAAAGTATTATTTCTTATATCTATTTAAGCCGGCGGTTACAGCACGGCCTCCACAAAAACAGAGCACGACCAGAGTTAGTCGGCGATTTTCACTGAGGTTCTTATCCTCACTAAGTCGATAGTAACTTGAATGAAGATTTCCAATGGACAATTTTGGTACGAGCTGATAGAGTTTCTACACGCTTTTATTTTAATTTCCCGCACAATACGCACAACCACAAGCACTTAATGTGTAAAATACTATCACCATTACACATTAAAACCCGCAAAATACATAATACTAGTCGATGCCACGCGACTTCATCCGCGTTATAAAGTATACTATTTATATGTTATTCAAAAATTTTTAACCCGTTCTAATCATGCCAGTTTGTTAGTTTTAAAGTTTGTCAATAGATGGCGCTAGGTGTATTTTACACCCCGCTATCATTTGGTTCTTCGCAACATATTTATGGTAGGCGTGCAAATTATCCACCAGATTTTACCTCTTTATTATTAGTATAGATAAGAAAATAAAATAAAAGAGACGACCATATATGACATTTCGCTCACACCAAAAGAGTCCTTAAGAGAGTGATGGGACTGAGCGAAGCGACAGAGGGTGTGTCAGGATCGCGGTACTTGGCGCTCCGTTCTTTCTGCCTACCCCGCCAGGGACATAGCGTCAAGATATGTATGTATGTAATATTTAAGCTACAAGCACTGACCTTTCAATAAGTATGGACCATTCCTACACAACTTACAAAATTGATATGGTTTCTGTTTTAGAGAAATTAAGATACTTAGGTTAATGTTAATAAGTCATACATATAGGTACATAGAAATAGATGTACCTGTATGCAAAATAATTTGTATGAATAACTTCATAATTTTCTTGAGACAAATTGACAACCAATATAGCTAGTTGACATAACTGGGTTGACTAGTGTGAAAGAAATGGACTTTCCCCATCAGTACAGTCATGTACTGATGGGGAAACAAACTTATTTAACGCTTCAGAACAAACTTATTTAATCAAGCCATTTGACGAAACGGCTGTCAAACTTTATGACAAATCGAATTATGTGTTATCGCCGACTTTGGGAGGTGTCTCACTTGTGTCGGATTAGTAAGCAATTAGTCAAGTCAGCGCACTGCAGGGCGTACTTTTGAAGAAACTCTAAGAATAACTTCACCTTCATACTTTACTAGCTGTTGCCCGTGACTCCACCCGCTCCAAAGTTGCCTACGACTGCCCCAGGGTTCGATGTATCTCCACACTACCGTTTAGGCGTGAAAACGTAATAACAGGCAGACAGACAGGGTTATTTTTGCATTTAGTGTGGATCACAGAGCACAGAATACGCATGCGTGGGCGTCGCCGCGCGGCTCTGGCCAGCGTCTACCTAGGTATTCCAAATTATTTGATGTAGATTTTGCATTTACGTTGAATAATGTAGGATTTTAAATGAAATTTACACTACCTGTTCCGCTTACATTTTTCTCGAAAGCTAACGAACATTTTTGCATAATCAAATCCCACTGTTTGTAAATGCCAAAGTTTGTGTCAGTAATTGTTAATTTTTCATTCCTTTGGGTCCAATGTTTAAAAAACTAAATACCGAGAGCCGTTTCGCGAACACATTCACAAGTCACTTTTAATCTTATACCAACTGAAGGTGCTGAATAATCAATGAGAGAGAGGCGCACACACAGTGAGCCGCTCCCAATGGCCCCTGATAGTTTCGTCCACCCGTCCGTCCGTCCGTCCGTCCGTCCGTCCCGCCACCGCCGCCGTCCCTCGGGCTATTGTTCTAAATAGCCCGTTCGCATTTCCTAACTTGACAGAATAATCCAGTCAAATATGAGACAGAAAATGGAAACCTTTTGTTTGAATATTCATTTCTATCCATATCTATTCGCACTGCATCCCCGCTCGGTTCGTTAATAAAAACTACTGGAGCAACACTGAAAATAAAAATGTAAAAATTGGACGGCCGTTCCCGGAAAAATAGACGAAAAACATTTCAATTTGCCGCCAGACATATTGCAACTTTGATTCTGATATTTATTAGAAGTTAACCATTCAGATACCTAGTGTGTCCTTTTGTATTGGCGTGTGTGTTTTAAAGAGTGCGCTTTGCTAGTACTTCGCCTCGTGTCGGTTAAAAAAACCAAAAGTGAAACGTAAATATCTTTGTAAAAAAAATACTATCGATTTGACGGATATTTTTCTAATTACTCATTGACAAAAGCCTGTTCAAAGTTCACCATTGTTCAGAGTAAAAACTTATAAGTGGGTGTATACTTTACGAAGTATGACATTCATAATTGAAGCAAAATTATTTATGCTTTCATAATTGTTATAATGTTAAATTACAAAGACATCAAACGGTTGCCGGAGAGACTGGGGCTGGGCTCGCTCCGGCCCGCCGCCGCCGCTCATTAAAACTCTTCTCGCAGTATGAGTTACCGGCTTGCTTCACACCAGCAGACAGGGCCGCATCGAGCACTTCGCTAACGTTTGATGGGGACCACTTAATTATACGTGGGCCCATTATTGATTATTTTAGCTTTTAAAACAAGGGTATAATTTTCCTCAAATAACCAACGGAGGGGAAGGGAACCCACTTGTTTACCAATTCCCCTTGCGTCCCCTTCTATATTGAGTATGTGTGTTACTTTAATCTTGTCAGGAGGAGACGCTGCCCGTATTACAGCACTTTTTATGAAACTCACTATTTGTTATTTTCTGGTACCTCAGGCTTCTTATTTTAGAAAGTTTCGTCTGTAATTTCAACGACTCACATAATGTAAAAATCAAAACAGCATGTGTTTAGCATTTCTTGTATCGTGAAGCACCCTGTAGTGTGACTTAAACGTGGCACCGACAGAATGAAAGGGTTTGAAGATTTTTATTCGGGACCTTATTAACGCCAGCCGCCATTATTTTCAAAATAGAGGCGCACTTTTGTTTGAAATGAAACCGTGGTATCACTGGGTAGGTGGAGGAAAGGTCAATGCGCAGGGCTGGAGCGCCGCGGGCCTAGCAATTTGTATTCGGGGCAAACACCACCGGCTATCTCTCGCGCCACACGCAAAAAAGTATATTTCGGTGGATACAGAGCGGGAGCTGCGGGCCGGCCGCATTGCGTCGGCTATCGATTCGATGCCGGTGCCAGCCCCGGCGGACATGTGTTTACCTACATTAGCACTCCATACTAAATACTTTTCACCTCACACCGGCTCGGAAGGGTATACTTTCTCATTCGAAATCTGCGTGGAAAACTGCACCTGGAAAAAAACTTTTTAAAACTTTTCTTCTTATTTGTAGAATGTGGACATTTAAAGAAGTGGTCAATTCTAATTGTGGTTATTATTATTTGTTGTTCTAAACCGACGAATGGATTCAATTCACCTAGTATTTTCCTCGCTGTAGTGAGATGAAAAATTGTGTGTTGCGCTCGGCAGTAAAGTTATTTTGCGTCTCGTACCTTGAAACCCTCGCTACGCTCAGGATTCTATCTTTGAACCCTTCGCTTTGCTCAGTTTTCAATACTAGTACTCGCACAAAATAACCAACTTTGCAGCCTCGCATAACAAATAACTATTTCAACTCACTCGTAAAGTGGCCCTTATCAAATCAAATCGACAGTCTATTAATAAGTCCCCACTGTAGGGCTCAGGTGTACGTTAGGTCTATAGTTCACCACGATAGTCCAGAATAAAGTAAGTATGCAGGTTTCAATATGTTTTTCTTCACCGTTCGAGAGCAGTCGACAAATGTAAACCCATCGGTGCATGACTCGGCCGGGGATCCAACTCGGACCTCTCGACATGACAGCCCGCGCCTTCACTGACGCTCATCTCAGTGTAAAGGTGTGCTCGTGTTGTTCAGCCTGCTTGCAGACCTAGCACATATCCTACCTAGATATATGACGGGATCCGGTAACTCGCAAAGGCATTTCCTAGTTGGTTGGACCTAACTTCGCTTTCGTAATGTACACACGTTCGATAATTAAATAACCGGTCCGGCGGCGCGGCTCCGCCGGAAGCGCGTCCGGCCGGCTAAGCGCCGCCGGAAGCCGCGGTCCAACATACCCGCTTCCGATCACCGATAACTGGGTTACGCTGATTGGAAATCCAATTAATACGTCATAATATTCTGACTTATACTTTACTTTTCTGACCAATTTTCACTATAAATATTTTATGACACAAACTACTTTGACTTGTCTACCGACCATACATACTTAAATTAGGTGTGCTTATCTAGTAGTATCTCATTTACTACAATAATAATTGATGATTCTTATATGACTTAAATTTATTTATTCAAATTGACTATTCTAAGCACAGAACACAGAAAAGCTCGATACGCTCCCGCTCGCTACGCTCGCACGCGGCGGTGGTTTTATATTTCTATGAGTCTAAGGGCTTCTTTCACCACTTCCTGATATTGTTACAGATAGTAATCTTAGTGATAAACTAATCTATCACATAAATCTGTGTGATAGACTATATAAAATATATAAGATACAGGCAATCAGATACCTGTGAAACCAAAAAAAAACTGGCTATCTGTGAGATAACCTGCAGATAGGGTATCTGGGACTTTATCAGCAAGCGGTGTAAGAGGCCCTTAGTATTCTAAATAAAATAAATAGGTATTATAATAGTTAAATATTTATATTGTATAAATAGAGTAACGGATTTTCCAATAGGAAAATTGGTAGCGAATCTACAGCCTAACCTACTAATTATATATTTCCAAAAACCTGTAAAATCATCCTGACAGAAAATAGAAAAATACTGGTTATTTCAATAAAATACGAACAAATATTACTATCTATATGGGTATAACGTGGAAAAATCACGAGGTTCGAGCGTCCACTACCAAACACGAATAAAAAACAATTTCATATTTCATTTTGATGAAACTGACGTCGATGCGGCTCGAGGCCATTCGAGTTTTAATTAAAAACACACTATCCGCTCGCTTTTGAAATCTGTGTACAATTTAGGCATGTATGTAAGATTTGATGTTCTTTGACTACATACCTAGAGCATTTAGGGCCTCTTACACCGCTTGCTGATAAAGTCCCAGATACCCTATCTGCAGGTTATCTGACAGATAGCCTATTTTTTTTGTTTCACAGGTATCTGATTGCCCATATCTTATATATTTTATGTGTGTCTATCACACAGATTTATCTGATAGATTAGTTTATCACTAAGATTACTATCTGTAACAATATCAGGAAGTGGTGAAAGAAGCGACTTTTTTATATTTACACATTATTATACTTACAAAATTAACTACACAAACTTTGCCAGTTACATATAAAGGGGAGAAGAGCATTATCTATTAGGTAATTACATAATATATGATCGAAGCGTATATTGACATTGATTCGAAGGTCTCGTAGTTCTACGCGGCCATGCGTAGCACAGAGAGCGCTACGAGATTGGCTACGCTCCGTAGAGCTAAGGGATATTATTATTTGGCGCTGCGGTAATTATTTACTTAATCAACGCTTACCCGACGCTTACCTTCCCTTCAGAGAATTGAACGCTCAAAGATTCCCGAATGAATTGCGTTTAATAATCTAGTCTCACATGCTAGATGAATTAATTTAAATTCCACACTAAACCTGAGCAAACACACGGCTCTCGGAGGGACGCCCCCCTTGTGCGGTCGTAGTAGCATAGGGAGAGGGGGGGGTTGGTGGAGGGGAGAGGGGTTAATTTTCCTTGAAAATAATTTTCTATACATGCCATTGAAATTTTATATATTTAGGGCCTCTTACACCGCTTGCTGATAAAGTCCCAGATACCCTATCTGCAGGTTATCTGACAGATAGCATGTTTTTATGGTTTCACAGGTATTTGATTGCCTATATCTTATATATTTTATATAGTCTATCACACAGATTTATCTGATAGATTAGTTTATCACTAAGATTACTATCTGTAACAATATCAGGAAGTGGTGAAAGAAGCCCTTACATTATTAACATACTTCGTACGTATATACCCGACGGGCGACGTGGTAATTCCATAGCTTTTGGGGAGACTTGGTCTAACAGTGGATTATTGTGTTTATGTTGTACAGTTTGTTACAGTTTGCCCCTCTGTTCCCTTATTTGTCAACTTTGTATAAATGTACACTCAGTATATTTTTTTGTCTCGCACATTATAATGTTTGGACAAATTTACACACGGCTGTTTAGTCCCAACTAAGCCGAAGCTTGTACATGGGTACTCAACAACTGATAAACATACTTAAATACTTTTAAATAAATACATAAAATATACATACAAACACTCAGAATCCAAAAACCAACAGTTATGCTCATCACACAAATGTTGGTCCCGGGTGGGAATCGAACCCGCGACCTTTGGCGCAGCAGGCGGTGTTACTACCACTACGCCAACAGGCCAGTCAATTGAATCAGATTGAGACAAATATGTACGAAAATTGAGAAAATATCCCAATTCCGTAACCAGTTGCGATACTGGAGATAAATTCATCCCTATAGTAACCAATGTCGAAAATTGAGACGGCCGTTCATTTGTGTCTTTTTGGGCACGGCTACCTGAGAGTCAGCCGAGTGGACTTAATACGGCGAGTCAAAGAAGTGTAGTTAAGTTTGTCGGTCGCTCAGGTACAGTCAGTCTACCAGAATATGTGATTTTATTGTCCATCCACGTATCGGAAGGCGCAGTGTAGGCAGGCTTCCCTCAAGGTGGACCGACGATCTGGTGAAGGTCGCGGGAGCCGGCTGGATGAGGTTAGCGCGGGACCGATCGTCGTGGAGATCCTTGGGGGAGGCCTTTGTCCAGTAGTGGACGTCTACAGGATGATGATTATAGTACGTGATCTAGATATTGCAAATAATTCTCTGTCTAGCCAACTGTTCATCTTGTTACTTCGAGCGCTTCGAGCTCTATGCATTTATTGACATTTTAATGAGTACATTTAACTGCATTAGCTCAGTAGTTAATCCGATTGTTACTCGTACATAACCGAGTTATATCACCAGCAATGTACAAGGAAAAAATATTCTTCGCACAGAACTTCAATTTGTAATTGTAATTTATTTATTGTATACATGGTGTACATAAAATTTTGAGAATCAACTATGGACCCTGATCAGGGTACAGCAATAGAAATAGTAGAAGAGAGTTGTTATATTTTAATTTTTATATTTCATCATCATCAACAGCCTATTAATCTCCCCACTGCTGGGGCTCAGGCCTACCCTCTCAACGAGGGTGTTCGGGCTATAGTCCACCACGCTAGCCCAGTGCGGGTTGGTAGACTTCACATGCGCCTAAGAATTTCTTCTTCGGCGTATGCAGGTTTCCTCACGATGTTTTCCTTCACCGTTTGAGAGCAGTCAGTAAATGTACTTAAGTTTCGAGAAAAACCCATTGGTACATGACCTAACCGGGGATCGAACTCCGGACCTTTCGATATGATAGGCCGCGTCTTATCCCCAGGGCCACTGACGCTCTCTATATTTATTCATTTACGATTTTTATATTTATTCATTTTTAATTTTATTTATAAATGATATATTGAAAATATATTCAATTTAAAATATAGTTATTTTTTATATGTTTAAAGAATACTTGTGCGATATGAGCTAGGGATGGTAACAGGCAGTAGTGGACCCCCCCCCCCCCCCCCCCCCTCTAACCGACGTGGCACACACCCCCAATCCCGCAGTTTCCTCCCGCCAATTAATACATCCTCCTTAACAACCCCCGCCCCCGCTTCCCTTCACGAACACATGTCCCATACGTAGGGCTGCCAACTTTCAGTATTTCTGGTCACAAAATGATCTTTGTGCAGACCCAGAGTTGGCTTAAAGTATAAGTGTTTTTTGTGTTGATAAGTTACCGACTGCCTAGTGGGCAAGTTCGGCTAAGCTCGCACGCTCGCTGCTGATAGCCCTACATGTACACACACACACACACACACACACACACACACACGTATGCGTACAGGCTGGTGCTGCTGTAAAAGTAGTAGGGAATAAATTTTTTACACTTGCATCGAGTGCCACCTGTGCCCACGGGCAGTTTTTGTGACGTACGCAATGCTGCCTTATTAATTTTTATTAATAATCTTTGTATTGAATCATTAAGTAAATATAGCGCGCACCGGCAACCCTAGCGGGCCTCACGCCCAGAGCGCACGTAATGCTACGGAAACGCGAACAATTCAATAAATGTTCGAAGAGTTAATGCTTTCATACTTAGTTGGCGCGTGTCTCCCGACCAGCGGGTGTTATCGCGGCTCGAGGTGGCAGCCCTGCAAGCTCTAGAGGTGTTATAACCGGTGTTCATTTATGGACAGTCTTTTTAAAATTTGAATTAAAGACGCAATGACTTGTGCAGGAGTCAGGACACGAAGTCGTTAAATGTTCATCATCAACAGCCTATTAATGTCCCCACTGCTGGGGCTCAGGCCTACCCTCTCCACGAGGGCGTTCGGGCTATAGTCCACCACGCTAGCCCAGTGCGGGTTGGTGGACTTCACATGCGCCTAAGAATTTCTTCTTCGGCGTATGCAGGTTTCCTCACGATGTTTTCCTCCACCGTTTGAGAGCAGTCAGTAAATGTACTTAAGTTTCGAGAAAACACCCATTGGTACATGGCCCAGCCGGGGATCGAACTGCGGAGTTCGATATGATAGGCCGCGTCTTATCCCCTACGCCACTGACGTTAAAGATTATTAACGTTTAATTTAAAATCGACTTTTCCATTTCAGATGTAATATTTTAATTAGAGAGTCGTATCCGGTATTGGAATTATTGGTAAATAATCCGTGGGTGTCATTCACGATGACGGGGTTAAACCGCTCAGTTAAAACATTATTCGTTTCAATTTTGGCAATAATTGAAATGTCAAAATATCACCAACACGTAGGTATTAGCGGCTCGTTTGCGGTATGTTACTTTTAGATGAAACACGTAAAATGCTAATTTATAACAGGTAGTGTGTTGTAGTTGTCTGCAAGTCAAAGTTAGTGAGGGCTTAATGTAAAACATAACAACAAACAAAGGAGGCTCTCAGCGGAATGATGCTAATGTACTCGTGTGATAGTGAGCCATATATCTAATCACCCGGCTTCGCCCAAAAAAGATTCATCTTCATTTCCCGCGGCCGCGACCCCAAATACATTTGATGCGTGACTGAGGCGTATTCTTTGGCCCCGACCTTCACCCTCGCTGTTTGGCCGAGTGCCCGGACCCCCGCCCGCGCCCCTCCCACCGTCACCCCCCTTTCCTGTATCAGCCAGAAGCCGGCGGCGAGGGGGTTATGTTCATAATATTATTTATCGGTGAAACGTCGAGGTTTGATTTAAAGCTTTTAGTGTTACCATGCGTCAGGATTTCTTTAAGATTTATGCTCTGTAGCCTATTAATACCAGTGATTACATTTTATTCTTTATGCCTAGGGCTTCTTTCACCACTTTCTGATATTGTTACAGATAGAATTCTTAGTGATAAACTAATCTATCTGATAAATCTGTGTGATAGACTATATAAAATATATGCAATCAGATACCTGTGAAACCAAAAAAAACAGGCTATCTGTCACTTAACCTGCAGATAGGGTATCTGGGACATTATCAGCAAGCGGTGTAAGAGGCCACTAGTCTTTAAATATTTATCACTAAATCTCTAATGCAACTGTATTAAAATTTAATTCTGGAATTGTTTTTTTTACTAAGTAATTTAACCTAAAAATCAGCAGGTAGTCCAAAAAATCTAAAAATATTATCTGGAAAATGGGCCCTCTTTGTAAAAGGTAGTTCATAGTGTTAAATAAGTTTCATAACAATTAGCTGTACTATCGTAATTATTAGAATCAATACGGCGAGTTCATAGTAACCGCGTACATACGATAAAACAGGAATTTGTACTATGTCCCGGACGGGGTAGGCAGGGACTTTATAGGTACTTTTAGGAAATTGTTTGTTTGTTTATAAATATGGTAACTGTACAAGGCTGGCATTGAGCAACATAACCGTCGGGCTGCAGCCGCGACGAGGGCGGCGGCGGCGGCGGCGTGACCTCGCGCCCGGAGCCACCGTTGCCAAGTTTAGCGACACACTTGAACCTTATTTAGAAGTTAACTTTTCCGTTGGCTTGTTTGGTAAACTCATTTTAGTGCGAAAAAAAATTTAATATCACGTCAAATAGACGTACAATCCAGTATAGAGTCAACTCACTGCCGACACGCCAGCCCAACAATTATTTGTGGATCTCGGTATTCTAACGTTACCCTCCCTCTATATTCTGGAGGTAGCTAAGTACGTCAGACGGCACTTAAATGAGTTCCCAAGTAACACGGGGGAAGGCCAAAGACTCTCAGCAAGGAGACGGCATGACCTGCAGATCACCAGACATCGCCTCCAGAAGACTACCAACTCTCTTCATATTATGGGTTCGCGAGTATATAATAAACTACCAGCTAATATAAAAGATGAAAAAACTGAGCGTGGCTTTATAACTAAACTGAGAATATTGCTAATCCGAAAGGCATACTATTCGGTCAGGGAATTTCTACACGAGTGAATACTTCAAATATCCCTTTGAAATATTACAATAAGCAATTATTAACAATTCTTTTGACATAAATTATTCTATGACTTATATTGTGTAAAATAGATCTGACATAGTTATATAATTATTTACGGGTCTTACACACGAATAAGTTTTATTTACCAGTCAGCTCGTGACCACGGCCAGTGTAACCTGGTCGAAACGTCGGGCAAGGTAAATAAAACTTATTCGTGTGTAAGACCCGTAAATAATTATATAACTATGAATACAAAGCGCGAAAGTCTAAGATCTGACATAGTTCGAACTATATTATTATTTTGACATTTTAATATCTAATTTTGACATTTCGACTTTGACATTGTATTCTTTAATATCTGATGTACTACATATTATTATATTGTAATAATTATTACTACTTAAGTATTAGTATTACATAAATTTATTGACGCTGTATGTTCATTACAAAATAAATGAATATGAATATGAATATTATAAAGTTCCATGAACATGCTTTTATTATTACCTGCCCTTATGTCATGCTGCTCTCAAACGGTGAAGGAAAACATCGTGAGGAAACCTGCATACGCCGAAGAAGAAATTCTTAGGCGCATGTGAAGTCCACCAACCCGCACTGGGCTAGCGAGCGTGGTGGACTATAGCCCGCACGCCCTCGTTGAGAGGGTAGGCCTGAGCCCCAGCAGTGGGGACATTAATAGGCTGTTGATGATGATGTCATGCTCATACGGAGACGTGAAAAAAATTTAAATTAATTTGTGGCAGAAATTAATGAAGAAGAAATTAGTTTTTGAATAAATGTTTTAATGAATATTACAAGCTATGATAACCGCTGGGGTAGACGAGTTCTCGAGTGGAGACCACGACTGGGCAAGCGTAGTGTGGGACGCCCCCGGATAGGTGGAGCGACGACCTGCGCAGGGCGGCCTGGATGCGGAGAGCCGAAGATCGGACTCAGTGGCGCGCCTTGGGGGAGGCCTATGCCCAGCAGTGGACTAGTGTAGGCTGAAGATGACAAGTTATGAAATATATAAGTACTATCTATAGGAATTTAAGTAAATGAGATTAAGGGCTTCTTTCACCACTTCCTGATATTGTTACAGATAGTAATTTTAGTGATAAACTAATCTATCAGATAAATCTGTGTGATAGACTATATAAAATATATAAGATATGGGCAATCAGATACCTGTGAAACAAAGAAAAAAGGATATCTGGTAGATAACCTTCATATAGGGTATCTGGGACTTTATCAGCAACTGGTGTAAGAAGCCCTAAGTAATATAATAATAAGTGCCCAGGTGACAATTATATACGTAAGCATTTATATTGTACTTTATGTATTGGGATATTTATAATTGTAAACGTTTACCCACGCTAAATTTCATTACAATCTGTGTATAGCTCGCAGCGGGATGGGATTATGTAATCTCAATACTCGTAATACGCGCGCGTACCTAAACTCCATACATGTTTAGATAGACGTACGACACATAACAATTATGAACAAAAGAAATATAATCTAATCTGTACGGCGCGCAGATGGAAGATAAAACTTTTTATTTATTTTTAAACACCTACACCTTTAACAGCGATACCAATTTGCAAATGTTTATCGCTCGTAAAATTATAAAACATTCCCTATAAAGCGTCCGTAAGCGTAAGGATTCACGTTATTTTATATTTCTATGTCCAAGGTAATAAACACTGTTGGATGTACGGAGGGCGATTGTTTTAAATCATCATGATCATCATATCAGCCTGTAGACGTCCACTGCTGGACAAAGGCCTCCCCCAAGGATCTCCACGACGACCGGTCCCGCGCCAACCTCATCCAGCTGGGTCCCGCGACCTTCACCAGATCGTCGGTCCACCTTGTGGGAGGCCTACACTGCGTCTTCCGATACGTGGTCGCCACTCGAGAAATTTCTGCCCCAACGGCCGTCAGTTCTACGAGCGATGTGCCCCGCCCACTGCCACTTCAGCTTCGCAATTCTTTGACCTATGTCGGTGACCTTGGTTCTCCTGCGGATCTGCTCATTTCTTTAAATATTGAAGATATATAATTTTACTCACAGAAGACTTTGTATAATTTGATCTGAAATCTATGTGAGTGTAATTCATGGGTAATAATCTATTGCCTACATAATAATTATTTTCCTAATTTAACGTTAATTTCAGAGTTTGTTAACAGAGTAGTTATAGTTTTAGACAGAATTGCCGTCAAAATGAGTATATTGTATTCCATTTACTGGTTTTGAATAAACGAATTTCGATTTCATTTCATCGCAACCAGTTGCGCACAAGAATATTTAGTCCTCTATCACAACTAGTTGCGAAATTACAGTTGCGGTGATGGCTGGAGGGGTATATTCCACCACTAGCGGACTGCGTAAACATGTTTACAAATATTTGTGATCGCTATAATTACAAATAGTAATTATTTTGGCAGCTGCACCAAGTAACTTTGTTTTTGTAAACATTTTCATACAAATGAAATAGATTTCTTTGTTTGAAGAGGCTCGTTTGTAGTGGTCTATACTGACTGTTGTAGAGTAGACAGTGGGCTCCCCTCTCGCCCCTCGCCCCGGGGCGGCGTGTCGGATGCCTGTTAATTACATAATGGACCGAGGTGGTTGGCAATTAGTGCGTCGGGTAATTTGACGTCTGTTAGTCCTCCAAGTAAGAGGATATGTCTGAGGGCCCGCCGCCCGCCGCCCGCCGCCCGCCGCCCGCCGGCTCCAGCGCGCGCCGCGGGAACGGATCGCTCGCTCGGCTATTGTTCGTTCTCAGTAAATCCATGGGCCGATCTGGCACGCTCACGAAGGTTCCAATTTCTTTGGAGGCGCGCGCGCTCCCTATGGAGACTGCATCTTGCATATTTAATATGGGAACCGATGGTGCCACTTACAGGGGGGGGGGGGGTGCGGTTAAAGGAAGCGGAGTAGCGGGAGGAGGTTGCTAATACAAATTTATATGGAGTTTGAAAATGAATAGTAGCAGAATTTTAATACATTTGACACCCATAGAATGCTTTTTTACGCCTATAGGGGGCCGCGAGGACCCACCAAAGAGATCATATCTCTATGGGCACGCTCATTGACGGACATTGGATTCGAGTCGAGAATACGCAAGTGTCGTATGTTATGTGTTAATGAAATAATTGAGTTAGTATATATTTGTACTAGCCTTATCCCGCGGCGTCATATAAAAAGTTACTCCTGACGTTTTCTTTTCGCTCGGCTCCTAAGGGTAGCAGCGTGATGTTAAATAGCCTATATAACCGACCTCAAGAATTGTGCTATCAAATGTACTATAGGTCTGAATTGAACCTAGACTCGCATGTGTCTAGTCTATGTCAAATAGAAATGGGATACAAAGCTCGAACGATGAATATCCATATATTTTTTAAAATAATCGAGTATAATGTATATGGCTCAATACTCGTGTCAGTGCGTAATTCTATCTAATAATGTGAAAATTCCATATGTTTCAAGAAATGCAAACACTTGTAAAATTTTCCTTATAGCCAATGCTAAATCGCTAAAAATTGTATAAGAACATACAATGTGAAGTTAATTTTTTTACATGGAATATCTCGAAAAGGTCAACTAGTGACATTCATCGCTCTGGCCATGGAGCTACGATCTCTTTGGTGTGCGCCCGAGCCGATGTACACTTCAAACGGTTTACAATACTCTGGTAAATACAGCCAGTGAGTGTAATTAACTATGAAACCCCGCGAGGCATTCAATCCGCTATGTGGACCTCTGTGTTGTAATGAAAGGTCGTTGGCTTTGTCTTAACTCAGCAGCAAAGTACATTGCAGCAGGAACTTGTTTACAAGAAATTGGGCTATTAGAAGCGATTTATCAAACTTTGCTCCAACAATGAAATCTTAATACAAGTAGGCAGAGGCGCACAACACAATGGCGGCGGAGGTCGCGTTCGCGGCAAAATTCCACCCATGAATAAATAATACTTTATTCATGCCGCAAAAAATATCTCCTGATTTATGTAAAGCTTACGCGCGTAATTTTATAACGGGAGCGTCTCGTGTCGAGACTCGGGAGCGAGCTTACCCGCCAAATAATGCCGTTTACGTGACACTATCACTGTCCCGCATGTCCCCAATGTGACACGTCACAATCCATGTCCCGGTGTGTTATGATTTGGGGAAAGTCATTTTGAACGGGGCATCAAGTGGGAGACATGTACCTATATGCGAGACTGTACGTATTGACGGTCCCATAGCACATTGTCATGCAGTAGCTTACTATGCAAACATATGGGGGTAAAATTAGTCATTAGTTCAGTTAAGGTATGTACTCCTTTTATAGTCAATAGATGTACGCAAGTTCTTTGATGATTATTTGTTTAGATTTCCAATTCCATATACCTACCAATTTTATTGCATAATATGAGTAGATGTGACACTATTGTACATAATGTATGTGAGAAGAAGAAGCAGCCCAACAAACTTCCGCAACACATCTATGTTATTAAATGAGTACTTACATTTTATTAATAAGTACATAACTAACTCATTGCACAGTTACTTGGAAATTTAATAAACTTGCGTAGTTTCATAAAAGCATCCTCGTATAAAAGGTAAAGAAAATCTGCAGCGAGAGCACTGATGCGAGTTGAATAGGCTGTGCAATCATCTTACTAGGAAGTTGTGTCTACAAACAGGAACTTGGCAGGAACTTGGCAGGAACTTGGCAGGAACTTGGCAGGAACTTGGCAGGAACTTGGCAGACGGATTATTCCCATCATCACCCACAGCCTCGCCCCCCTTTTTACTATAAAAACACGTGCAGCTTAGTTTTTAATGCTTTTCAACATTTATACCGAGGAAGGATCGAATTTAGCTACTCATTCAATTTCAAGAAATGGTTCATTGATTCGATCTTTCAAGAGTTTGGACATCCCCATGTACCTACACTATCTCGCTTACGCACACAGACTATAATTCATTCAGCCGTCAGGAAATTCCGTACGGACTATACGTAACATATAGGTACGATACTTATCAATGCGAACGAAGTCGCGGGGCATAAGCTAGTATTCATATAACACTGTTCTTGAAAACCAAACAGTTCCTGTTTGCTCGACTATTACCAGTTGAAGTCTTCGGCAACTCTTGCAAACTACAATTCCGAACCAGCGATACTTCAGTGTGCTGAACAAAGAGAACGTCTCCAAGTTGTAACATCCTTAGCTTTGTCACTGCAGTGAACTCGCTCTCAAACAAACTGCAAGCTCGAATGATTCGGTTTGCACTTCTGAAACTAAATTAAATCTTACAAAGTATTCCGCGCTTTCAGTTTTCCTTTAAAACACCTCTCGGGTGTGGAGCGCGGCATGTTTTAGTGTATTTAGTCGATTTTAGGTTAGGTATATAGATTTGCGACGTATGTACGACGATTCGTCATCATAATATACGTTGTATCCCTAATAATATTATAAACGCGAAAGTTTGAAAGAAAGTTTGTGAGTACAGATTTTGATGAAGCTTTACAGTAGGTAATATAGAATATAGAATAGAATAACACATGCCTATAGATATTTCGGGAAAAGCTGTTCCCGTGAGATAAACCTATCTACGAAGCCGCGGGAAACAGCTGGTAAGTCATATTTCTGACTCCGTGCCTTGCCTATGTGCTGGAATCGAGAACTTTAAGGAAAGCGCACAAAAGCTGATCCACAAAGGGACTCAAATCTGATAATGGGAGAGCAGATTAACGGAATTCAGTTCAACGTGTAATGTATTGCTTACCGATGACCTAAGTAAGGATACATACACACGGAGGAAAGTTCCAAAGGCACTCGGAGAGAAAGCATCCTACAAATTGAAGACAGGAGATTTTACCCAAAGAAAACATTCCATTATTTTAATAAAACTTTCAAGCTTTTAATGGAAAGAAAGCTTAGGTACGACGAGTAAGTAGCTCTCTACCTTTTTCCGTAACAAGAACTTAAAAAAGACAAATTGAAGAAGGTCAAATAGGAACAAAGCATTTGTTCGTCTGACCACATTTTAAGCGGATATAAGTATACTTTCTAATTATCCAAATAACTTGTTTATGTTCGCTAAATAAATGCACGCAAATACATTTACCGTTATATTATAACACTAGCTGTTGCCCGCGACTTCGTCCGCGTGGATTTTGGAAGTAGGTACCTATCTCTGCTATGTACAGACATACATCGTCTAGTTATAATTTTCCAATGGTAAAATGGATCATTCTAAGTACCTTCACCATAATTTAAGGTATACCATACCTTCAGGAACAAACTATGAACACCGTATCCAATTTGGTGAAGACAGATAAAAATTTAAAAAATTGTTGTTTTCACTTCTATTGCTCATAAGACTTCTCATATCAATTTTTATTATACGTGTGTATTTTTTAACTAATACAGTATGGGCAAAACCAAAACCATAGGAGATACAGGGAAACTGTCTTAGGAACCTTTAGGTATTTTTTCGTGATAACAATTTTGACATAGTGATCGGAGCAGCTGGAGTTCAGGTGGCATGAATGAATAAGTAGTAAGTTCCTAAGTACATTGCACAGTCTGTTTTATAAGAAAACATTTTATTAAATTTGACTAACTTCTGCTGCTTGGATTTTTTTCTTCCGATACAATAAAATGATTCTAACATAAAACTAAGTCGATACGCATTTTTTAAAAATAATAAAAATTATTTTTCACTGGCGTTCTATGAGAAAACATTTTATTGAATTTGACTAACTTCTGCTGCTCAGATTTTTTTCTTCCGATATAATGAAGTGATCCCTACGTGCAACTGAGTCGAACCGCATTAAAAAAAAAATGTGCAAATTGTCTCATTTTTATGGACAACACACGCTTGACCAAAAAATTTCTATGTCATAAGACACTTTCCCTGCATCTCCTATGGTTTCGGACTTGCCTATACTGTCCCAGTTAAAAAAAACACTGATATCTCCTATGTCTATGACATCGTCTTGTTACGTTAAATGATTTATCTGTAAATGACGATAACTTTTTTCGCTGTCATCCGATTTCAATGAAACAAAGCCTATAAGTTGCGCCAGGCTGTGCTTAATCTACCTGTGAAAACCGCAAGAAAATCCGTTCCGTAGTTTCGGAGATTAGCGATTACAGACAGACAGAAAGACAGAAAGACAGAAAGACAGAAAGACAGACAGACAGAAAGACAGAAAGACAAAAAAATTTAAAAATGCTTTTTTGTGTTCTGTTACTCTTTTTTTATCGTCCACACTCATTTTTTTATAAATTTATTCAAAGTACAGACACACGGTTTCTACAGATTTATTATAAGTATAGATTATACACTATATTACTAGGTATTAATTTTGTATAATTTTACTGCTCATTATTTAATATTTTAATTTAATTTAATATAATTGTAATTATTGACGTCAACATTATCGCCTTGGATATCGTGTAATGATAATGATTGTAAAAAAAATACAAAAATAAATAAATAAAATATTACCTATTGTAATATTAGCGTACGCTAGTAATCCTTAACCCAGAACTTATTCCAGAACGTAATTATAGCTATGTCACTGTATCTTTAACTTACGTGTAAAGTCAAAATGCGTGGTTGGAAAAATCAAACAAATAGTACCTACTTTAAAATAATTACTATAAAGTTTCATGCAAAATCTGTTTCCTAGTTTTTGCATGAAAGAGACAAACATCCTTACCAGTTCTCGAGTTAAATAAAAATAGGATAGGTAGTCGGATTAGCCATACTTATAGCAATACTACATGTCCGTGAATCAGTGCACAAGACTACATTGCATTGTTCACCTGCGACGATAACTACACCGACATATTATCGTCATCGGTCATGTGTGACATGTTGTTAGAACCAACAGTGCGGTGTGCCTCACCCCTCGTCCGCCGATATCGGTTGACGACACAACGACATGCACAGTGTGAAAGCGTTTAGTATGAACCAGCGACGTTGTCGTGCAGTTATCGTTATAGTCCAATGTGAAATGGCTCGTTCCCGTCTTTTGCTACGTTTCGGCACAATCGGTAGGTAATCAATACACAACACAACCCTCGATACACAAAGAGGGCTGCGGTTTTGGAGTATTTGACTTAAGTCCCTTGAAGTTACCTCTCGACTACCGGGCCCGTGTACCTGCACGGCCCGGCGGCGGGCGGGGCGGGGCGGGGGACGGGGGGAGGGAGAGGGCTACAGGGGTCGTGACCCCCTTTAAGATTAAGTTAAGCCGAGAAAGCAGTGGGTCATTTAACATCTGTCACAAATCCGATACGATGACTGACTGAGGTAATATTTAAGCAACAACTAGCCGTTCCCGCGGCTTCGCACGCTGAGAAAAGTTTTTTCCCGCGGGAGCAGCTTTTCCAGAGATATCTAATAGGCTATGTGTTATTCTCATGTATTTTCTACATATTACCTACCACTGTAAATGTTTGGACTGTTTCTGCGTGAAAGAGTAACAAACATCAAAACATAATCCAAACATCCTAACGAACTTTCGAGTTTGTCGTTCGTCCTAATACGATGGTAATTAACTAAAATTATGACGTGCAAAGAAGCGGAAACATGCACTTATTTCGAACAGAAACGAATTGAAGGGGACAATAATTACGTAGTAGGCGGGTGATTCTACTGGGAAAAAAATAAAAAACAAAATTTTATAAAATCAACAAAACTTTTTATTTTTTGGCTAATTGAGATCAAAATAGCATTAATATAAAATTTAATTAGCATCATTATATGTTTGATTATCTGTTACTTAATCATCTGTTCTAATATCTCTTTCAATAACCGTTACATTAACAGTTAATGTAACGGTTAATGAAAGAAATACTTTTGCATTATTTGTTCTAATAGTCATTTCTGTCTACGCTATGTCATCTCTGTCACTGCGTGCAGACAGAAATGACGTAGACAGAGATGACGATTTCACGTTAGTTTGATCTTAACTAATCTTTAATTAATGATTCTTGGTGTGGCTAGCTGATGCAGATAATATTGGTTTCTGTGCATAATTACAACCAGTTATTAAGTCACAAACCGCAAGAATTTCAAAGATATTTAACCTGAACAGAATTATGGTTTCGTAGTAGAATGACCGAGACCTATCTTGGAAAGTCGATACTTCAGGATATAATAATAATATGACCATTGTTCCTTCGGAAAAAAATTGTACGAGCAACACAATGTGACTTGTGACATACTCAGCAAACTACAGCGGGCCGTTGTGTCACAAACTAAATAGATAGGAAACATATTGAAGTGCGGATAAAATGTTTACATGTTGATCAATCAACTGATGATTCTGAAGTACATGTGTGTACCCCGTGACGTTCACGTCATAACATACCGGTACTTGAATGTAGCTAAAACACAACAAATCAATTAGACATTCCAGGTTCAACCACCGGTGCATGTCGAAGGAAGTCTTCAGAATATTATTTAATGGAACCGAAGAATATTGAAATAAAATAACAAGTTCCGAAACATTTAAAGGGGCTTCGTTCGAGAAAGTTCACCGAAAAAGTTATCGGAAGTAGCTCTTCTTACGAGGAAGTAACGGAAGCTGTTAATTTAGCAAATCCAATTATACAGTCGATATTTCGAGCTGTGGGTGACGTCACGCTCGAAGCTCAGCGCCGCGCCGAGCCGCTCAGCCAGCCAGCTTATAATATGCGGCTGCTCCCATTACTTGGTGGTGAGCTGCCGCCGACAGCCAATTTCTTGTAAGTGGTACCGTTTGAAATTTCCAACGGAACCGATAACATGAGAAGAATTATCCACTAGCGGACGCCCCGCGACTTCATCCGCATTATAAAGTATTATTTCTATAGGTAATAGCTATCACTGTACGTACCGAGTTCCATCTCAATCCGCCCAGCGGTTGTGGCGTGAACGATTATGGTACCTCTCGATAGGTACATACCCGAAGTACATTTTAGTGTAGGTAGTTGTTTATATTATTTAAGAATTTTTAAAATAATTAAATTTATATTAATTAGGGTGAAGATATGTATGTATATTTATATTAATTAATTAAAATAAAACTGCAATATTTATTTATATTCTAACATTTTCTGAGGAATCTCGTAGACTTCAAAATCTATCGAATAAGTGGAAACTTTTTTTTTCTATTTCGAGCAATATAAAAATGTTGTCAAAAATTATATAATTGTGCTTGTACTTCATTACTATCTACATAGAAAATTGGTGTTTCTCGAAAAAGGCAAAAAACGGTTTTCACTCATTCATTTGAACATTTAGAACTTTGTGAAGTGATTTTGAACACTTCCTATGTGACTTTGATTGATTTTTATCTATTACGTAGTTTCAATGCTATGAGAGACCAGTTTATACTGGTTATGTATCTACTGAGACGTGCGGTCGACCGTACCTTTCCTTGTTATAATTGGCTCTCTAAACGATCAAGCGACATGACATACAATACGTGACCGTCAATGCATGACCGTCTAGCTGTAGTGATTGACGTGCATGACATGCAACCTACGTGCTGGCCGTTGCTTCACTGTACTGATTGATAGCAAGCATGATGGTCCATCATGCAGCATGACATACACGTAAACGTTGCATGTCATGCAAGCATGATCGTTTAGGGACACTTTAACAGCTGCGATCATTAATACTATTGACGATCGCCGTTTAACAGTTAAGTACGATATCAATGCGCAAGCGCCGCAGCACCGATCGTATTATTTATCGCCCGTTATTGTTTTGATAGTCTTGACAGCATTGGGACATGCATTTTTTTTCAAGTACAAGATAATAATAATAAAACTTTATTTTCGATAATTACAAGATCACACAAGATACATTACTAATATAACATCAGTTTAGGTGTAAGTGGTTACTAGAATAATTACAAGTAAATAGTTGGTACTGGAGCCAAAACTAGGTTATCCTGTGACTCAGGCGCCAGGTCTCTTTCCCTCGGTCGGGCTGTCAATAAATAGGTGTGAAAATTATGTTGGGGTGTAATCAGTGAAGTGAGAAAATGTGTGAAGTTACATAAGTTAAAAAAAAAAAAAAAAATAGCGCTAAAGAAACAAAAGGAGTGTGTGTATGTATGTATGAGTGAGTACGTTGGATTTGGATTGGAAGAGTACGTATAAAGGTGTCAGCGATGCATGGGCCCCGCGTAGTGCACGGCCGCAGGCAGCGGGAACAGATTACACTAATCTGCCGGCGGTAAGAGCCGCCGCGGCATTACATCACGGCCTAAGCTTTTAAACTGCCTTATCTGCTGCTCTTAGCCGCCTCCCACTCATTTACATATTCGACACTGACTATTGCAACGACTTAGGTATCTGAAACACATTCAGTCGGGAAGGTTCGAATCTCTTTGGTGGCGCGCGCTCCCTATGGAGACTGCATCTTGCATATTTTATGTGGGAACCGATGGTGCCATTTACAGGGGGGGGGGGGATGCGGACAAAGGAAGCGGAGTAGCGGGAGGAGGTTGCTAATACAAATTATTATGGAGTTTGAAAATGAGAATGTGTGAGTTAGTCACAGTATTGTGCACAGAACACGGAAAAAGCTCGCTACGCTCCCAAATTTCTATGGTATTGTGATACATTTGACATGATTTTGACACACATAGAATGCTTTTTTTACGCCTCTTTAGGAGCGGCGAGCACGCACCAAAGAGATCTTAACTCTATGCATTCAGTGGACCCCCAAGCCTTCATACACACAGTGATATGATAAGGCGGACAGTGCGGAGCATCAATATTAACCGATCATCATCATCATTAAAGAGCTGACCCTGCAACGCCCACTGCTGGACGTTCATGATGAACGGGTTCGCGTCCTCCGCATCCCGGCTACCTTCAGGTCGTCGGTCCACCCGCGGTCTTTGTATGGATTTCGTATCGGATGTCGATGGAAAATTATTAGATTCGACCGCTCGAAGCGAGGCGAGCGATTCAAAAGTAGGACTCCTGAACTCGTCTGCCCAACGAGTGACTGCACAGAGCATACTCACAGACAAACATAATATTCTCATGCTTAGGGAAGGGACAAATATTCTAAAACGAATGTTATCGCAGACGGTCATCTCCGCCATTGCTTGTCAGATATAGACGTAAACGAGCGATCCGAAAGGGATCAGCGATACTATTTATCAGCTTATCTTATCGAAGCAAATAAACTTCTGTTTGATTACTAAATTATCACAGTATTATTGTTGGAAATCTCATTCCACTACTACTCATGTAACCATCCGAAATACAATTGTGATAGAATCGCTATGTTTGTATCCGTCCGTCAGTCCGTCATCGAGTCATCCATCACTCAAGACTACCGAAGCTATTGATATCCGACTATTAGGTATGTCAAAAATTCGGTTTTATCCCTACTATAAAAATAAGTCTGTCTCTCCCTCTGTACGTCTAGGTATTTCAAACTACGCAACAGGTTTCGATGCGGTTAATGAATGATAGTGCATTCAGATAAAAAAAAATTGTACCAACAAACTTAACTTTGCGTATAACGAAATCGTCCACGTAAGTTAGTAGGTGGTACCAAATTGAAATTAGTATGGAATACTGAGGTCTGCAGTCCCATAAAGCTGTGAAAAAATCAAACTTCTAAGTCAACGCAGTCAGAGACATTAAGCTAATCTGACATTTGCTAATCTGGCATTATGCTTATTTGACATTTTGCTAATCTGTCATAAAACGTACAAACCATGGGCGATTTTGCCACATTTTTGAGTATCTTGGTGATCAAAACCCAAGGGGTATATCCGGTTGACCTTTAAATTAAAGTAAAAATAAAAATTACAAGTAAAAGTAAAAATCCAAAAACCGTAAATTTGTAGTTACATCACAAAAAAATCTTTTCGTTCTTGTACCAACAAACTTAACTTTACGTATGAGCAAGTTATCTATATAAAGATTTATTTATTAAGAAATTATATATATAAAGATTTTCTAATTATTTCTTTAATTAAGTATGTGCGGAACCTAATCTAAAAATCTCTATCTAATAGAGAGTCCTACTCGCACTTGTCCGGTTTTTTGTTTATTTTATTATACCTGGACTATACATTGGACTATTATTATACCTGGACTATACTAATACATTGGCCCACGTCGAACAAGATATTTATCGTATACGTAACCGTTCTCAGAAAAAGGCCAAACTAATGGTGAGAGCCGGTTCAAAATCTATGCGCAAGTTTGCGAGATTAAATCGCGAACACAAACAGAAGGGACGGCGACCTACCTATTTAAACTGCATATACTTATATATGCATTTAATGTTCAGGTATAAATTGTACCATTCTAAATAAGATGTACCCCAAGCTCAGACTTACCGGAAAATGATAAATTTAAAAAATATTTCGCGAGCAGGATTTGAACCTGCGACCTGGTCATAGCGTTATTCGCCAGCCAGTGTGAGTCACACTGTGTGACATGAGTGTGACTGACGCGAAACACGACCGAGTTTCAAAGTTTAATGCTTCGGGTTTCGATGTAAGTGAAAAATGATTAAAATGTATAGGTACGTCTATCAGTCTGCAATCGTATGCAATCAGTGTAGAACAACCGGTGACTGGCTCTCCCCTCGCGTGGAGGCTGAGATAGGAAGACGGGCGAGCCGGGGGTGCCAGGGGAGGAAGGGGGGCACGCAGTTAATTTGAAATGGAGCGAAATTGAAGCAAATTAAATCCAGTGATTTGATCAATTTAATTTGTATTTCCGCGAGATTCAATTAAGAGTGGAGGCGGGTTCATCGAACAGTAGCTAGTGGAGTGGTGTTTAAACGTCACTAGGTATCGATAGTTGGACTATACTACTTTACATAGGTCTTCCCCAGTGAATGCCGCCATACCCGCGCCTCCGTCCGCCGCCTTCTCCAGGTCGTCGGTCAACCTGCCGATACCGATCTCCACTCTAGAACTGGTCTGCCCCCCTGCCTAATCCTTTCTGCTATGTCGGCAACCTTAGTTCTCCGTCGGATCTCCTTATTACGGATCTTTAAAACTCGGAGTTGCCGCGTAGTTACATAAAACAAATCTTTCCGCAAAGCCGACAATGTCATTAGAGTGTATTGGATTGTGCCCGTAACACTCAAAAAAATTACTGTGTTTTTCTTAGGTACTCGATTCTTCATCAACAGCCTATTAATATCTCCCCACTGCTGGGGCTCAGGCCTACCCTCTCAACGAGGGCGTGCGGGCTATAGTCCACCACGCTAGCCCAGTGCGGGTTGGTGGACTTCACATGCGCCTAAGAATATCTTCATCGGCGTATGCAGGTTTCCTCACGATGTTTTCCTTCACCGTTTGAGAGCAGTCAGTAAATGTACTTAAGTTTCGAGAAAAAATCCATTGGTACATGGCCCAGCCGGGGATCGACCTCCGGACCTTTCGATATGATAGGCCGCGTCTTATCCCCTACGCCACTGACGCTCCTCTTCTTCAATTTCTTCAATTTTATTTCATATTTTCCCTTCATATCTATAAACCTGCTCATTACTTGATGCTTCGATAGTTTCGGCACTCTGTCACCTTCAGATAGCCATGTAGGTACATCACTATAACTCTCGCCGAAAGAATGACTTCATTTATATAAACCCTTGGCCCGGGCCGGCGGCGGTTGATCAATAGTCAGATTTAATATTTGCACCACAAAGCCCTTGATTGAATACACCTGATTTGGAAGACGCATTTGTTCCCGTAAACTTACTCATTGAGTCAATCAACTCAATAAATGTATTACCGTAAGAGTAAGGTTGGTAAGTACAGCTGTGAAACCAGCCTAACATTCGTTCCGGTTCCGACTAGTGTTGTAAGAAGGTATTTAGAAGGTATTTGCATTAATCTGTGGAAGGTACCTCCCTAAAATAAGTAATAGGGGAAAAATGTTTTCATTTTTACTTAAATGTAAAATTTCATGGTCTTCCTCTATTTTAAGATACGATGTTACTTTACTACTTAGATAGAATTGATTCTCATGATTGACCCTTTCGATCGGTATCTTAAAAATATAGGATGCGTTTTTTACACATTTGTCCGGTTCGATTCCCGACTCAGACAAGTGGTTTCTTTAAAATTTTTGAATGCAGTTTTACTTAATTTTGAAAATAAAGAAATGTTTCCTTTGAGTAAATCTGTACGAGAAATTTACCTCCAAGTGGCGTCTGCACTTTCCAATGGGTGTCACACAAATAGTGCAGCTGTCAAAATTGTAAACATGTATACATATGTAATATGTAACTTGTATTTATTTATCTACATTTTTTCTCATATTATCTTTTGAGTGAATCGCATATTGGGTTCACGCCTTTAAGCGTGACATACACTGAGCGGCGGCGTTGCGAAAGCGTTGCGGTTTTTTTCTGTAATGTTCGAAATAGTATGAAGCCCTTTACATCAAAGCGGCGGCGGCGCGTTCTTCATACTAACCTTCGCCGCAACGCTTTCCGCCGCCCAGTGTGTGCCACGCTTTATAATATTAATAGAGGTCGTTAATAGAGGTCGTGGGTTCGATTCCCACCATTTATGTGATGAGCATATCTGTTGGTTTTCGGATTCCGTGTGTTTGTATGTATTTAATTTATTTATTTAATAATTTATTGTACAACAGAAATAAAATAAAATCTGCATCTCCACAAGCTTCGGCTTAGTTTGGGACTAAACAGCCGTGTGTGAATTTGTCCAAACATGATTTTTTATTATTACATTTATTAGTAAACATCCAAACATCCTTACACACTTTCGCGTTTATAAATTAATCGCTACGTTCGCAGGTTATACCCAACGGATCACAATGATCCGTTCGGGGTTACATCTGATCACACAAAAAGTTCCCATCGGATCACGTTATCCGATGCAACAAACTGTTTTGACTTCCTTTCCTCCGGATCATCTATTTCGTCACACGATTCCCGTCACACGCACCTACCGCTCGGTACCCTACCACCTGGGTACCTCCAGTGTTAATATTAGTTTATTGACAGAAGGGATAATAATTATTTGCGTCCCCCAATTAATATGTATGACGATGTTGTTTATGTTTGCTGGAATAATCCGAGGCTCTGTTACTCATAGTTTACTCACAAAGCGATATGTATAATAGTACGCATTCAAACTATAATAATAATGTTTTGGACAAAATCACACACGGCTAGACTATCCCATAAGAGAAACTTTTTGTCTGTCTGTATATAACTCGAAAACCGTTTGAACTGAACATTACTAGGTCTTTATGAAAATTATAGGAATAAAAAATAATTTTTTTCCAAGATATCAAAGGAAAGCTTACACCTACGAAGCGGTGACGGATAGTAAGTAGACAAAATAACCTACCTACTCATAATATGCAATAAAGTATTTTGGCTTTGACTTACCTACGACTTATATTATACTATAAATTCCAATAGCGACCTGCGACATTTTAAGTAGGTACTTAAGTACCTTATTAATTGATGAAAGTTACATTTTAATTAGAGCGTTAAAGTTTATATTTTTATAATTTCTATGTAATATAAAAGTCTTGTCTAGAAACTTTTTATTTGTAAGCAAAGCTTAAAAAAATTTGTTAAATGCATATTTTTTGGCCTTTTACCTTGGGAAATTACTGAATACCCACGGGAAATACAGCTGACCTGAAAAGCTAGACAGGAAATAAATACATTTTTCCTGCTCTCATGGTACTTTCTTAAATACTGAATGCGTTAGGCTTCGATCATAATACTACCTAGATAAAATACTGTGTAATTGTTAATGTAAATTCAACTAAAAATGTGTTCTTGAACTCATCATACATTTTTCCGATTGAACATTATTACAGTAAATCCAGTGCTTAGAGTACAATTAAGTCATATTAAGCACTGTTTCACTGTGCCACTATTCAAAGTGAAATTTTGTTTAACAGTATTGTTTAAGAGGTCGTAGGTTCGAACCTGTCCGTGCCAATAAGTTTTTAAATAATACGAGTACCACATGCTTTTCGGTGTAGAAAAACATCGCAATAAGAAATAATACTCCACAATTTAGAACTTCTAATCTAAAAATAAATGGATTAGGGCACAAGACAACAGATTCCCATAGGGTCCAAGTGTCGCCGGGTATTCCTGGTCATTTATGTAGATAAGATAAACACCGATGCGGTATCTGTTGGTTATAGCTGATCGAATGCGTCAGGTAAGTATCTTAAATGTTTGATCGAGTCGCGCGATACCCATTTTCCTCAACGGGAGGTAATCGACGCTATAATGGACTTTCCCGCTCGAGGCGCGGAGATGCGGCGGCGGCGGCGGCGGCGGCGCAGCGGGAGACACTCTCATTCGACGGTTCGGACTTCGATATCCGGGGATATCAGGTCTTTTTCAGGCATCCTCGCATAGTTTTAGAGTTCCGCAGTCAGACGAGGAACCCATATACTCCTTATAAGATCCGCTCGTCATAGTCTGCCACTTTTACAGTTGCAAAGTGAAATGCATGACGTACAAGCAAGCTACTATCGATGTAGACTAGTCAATTATATAGTCGATTATTTTACTAAACAACAGAATCAGATGTTCAAAAACAGGGTGGAAACTATTAATGTGTCCAGCTGATTATTTCGATAATTTATGATATGGCTTTTTACAAAAAATTAAGCCGACTTCTTCGTAAAAAGCCTTTTGTTGAAGTGACCACTAAGTCATGTGTGTGCATATTTTTGATTTTTGTTATTTTTTTTAAAAAGCGCTCAATCTATTTCGTTTGTGGGAGATTGGACCACCTCTGAAGTATGACCCACCAAACAAAAAAAGAATCATCAAAATCAATTCATAATTGGCGGAGTAATCGCGTAACAACTTCTTCCCAGCTCTATATAACACCTTGGAAGCGGTGGTAGATAAAAAATTGACATTGTATAAATTTACCCAGTGTACTTACATGCAATAACATAGTTTTGACTTTGACTAACGTACAGTCCAATTGCGAACCTACTCTTTTTTTGAAGTCGATTGAAATATATTGATTACAAAATTTTAAACTGAGATAAAACTGTTTCGTTTAATACAAACGTGTTCAAATTTTGTACTTTTGCGGCTCCAATACTTTTACTACTTAAATTCGATTAGAGTTATTTGATTCCGAGATAGTTTACACATGGCGTTAAGGAAAGATGAAGGTTTTAATATCTGTTCAATTAACGAAATAATCAGCTGGACACACTTATCGTTTCCACCCTGTATAGTATAATTGTTTATATGCGTTCCTATATCTAGATATATTTCTTTATACACTTGCCTATGATAATATTCACCGACTTACTTATCTATGTTTAATATTTCGTCGGAAGAGCGAGATTGCTTTTAGAGCTTCCACAAGTAACTGTGTCGTCTCGCTCTCGTACGAAGCCTGGCAAAATTATTTTCACGAAGTTCACCAACTAAATTCAATTTTTAGGGTTCCGTACATCAAAAGAGGAAAAAAAGGAACCTTTATAGGATCATTTCATTGTCCGTCCGCCTGTCTGTCGGTCAAGACCCTTTTTCTCAGGAACGCGTGGAGGTATCAAGTTGAAATTAATATCAAATACTCAAGTCTGCAGTCCCTTGTTGCTTGAGCTGTACAAAAATCTTCTAAGTCAACGCAGTCAGAAGATGTGGTCGATTTTGCCGTATTTTTGAGTGTTTTAGTAATCAAATCCTATGGGGTACTTCTCGTTGACTTAGAATCATGAAATTTGGGAAGAAGCAAGATAAACAAGCACAAGTAAAGAAAAAAGTCCGAAAACTGTAAAGTAGTTACAACCCAAAAGAAATTCTTGTACCAACAAACTTAACTTTGCGTATTAGTACCATGTGATTTAACAATAAATTTTATATAACGATTTTCTAATTATTTCTTTAATTAAGTTTGTTAGGAACCCTCAGGGCGCGAGTCTTGCTGACACTAGTCCTGTTTTTTAAAGTAAGTACGTCATAATCGTAAATTATAAATCCGAAATGTCAAGCTTCCACGGCTCTACAATCCGATTCGATCTCGATGCATAAGCAAATGAGTGCCACTCATGGCGTATCAGGCGGGCACGGGCAACTGAAAACCGCTGTATTAGAATTGAGTCAATAAAATAAATGTCTCAATCGTTGAGCTCTTTGCTCTCCCGACGAGTCTCTAGACGGGAGCTGGAGGATTACTTGTGCTCTCCACACGTGCCATACGTTCAATAAGTGAGACTTACGGTGAAAAGTCCATTCTACAATGGGAACTTCAATTCAAAGCCTCTTATCTCCACCGCACCGCAAGCTGCGACGACTCACAGTTCCTACTTTCTTACCATACCTACTCGTATAAAGCGAGTCTAACACTACATAATATCATGTACCTCTACAATGAGTCTTGTGTGGAATTGCGAAGAGCAATAAAGTATTTTGAACATGATCCCAGCAGGGTTAGAGGAGATTCAGGCTTCATATACTTAAGTACCTACCTAATTGTGTCCAGACTCCAGACTATTATTGACCGAGCGAGCGAAGCGTCTGTGTTTCGAGATGGGCCAAAAATGCTATTGTCCGTCTGTCTTTCTGTCCGTAATTTTTCAACCGATTTTGACGAAAATTTGGCATGGGGTATAAATTAATCACGCCGACGCATGAGTAGAATAAAAACACTCACAAAGTGGGTAGTGATTTTTTTTTCTTGTGAAACCCAGGGTGTGGGGTATCGTTGGAAGGATAGGTCTTTCAAAAATATTGCGGGTGCGTGGAAAACATTTTTCGATTCTTGGATCCGTTTGCGAAATATTAAGCTTTTTTTTTCACTTTAGTACTAATTTTGTCTCCAGCTGCAAAGTTGACTTCTGTTAGTTTCTTTTAGGTTTGGTTTTATGGGCTGGCGAGGTGTACTGTTCTTTCAGAACCACTAGTATTAGTAATCTTCGGTAATAATTAATTGTTATTGCAAAATCCGTAATTTCATTTTTAGGTAACGACTAGTCGAAGTTTTCAACCGACAAGGAGTATGATCTCAATTCGATGTTCTTTTTCTTGTAATCTTTTTTTACCCTACTGCGGCGAAGCCCAAAAGGAGGGTTCAGTGTTTAACGCGTATGTTTTTATACTTTTTATTGAATAGGCTATGTTCTATATTCCAAGGGGATAGATTTGAGAACAATATTTCACCTATAAGGTGTAATTTTGAAAAATTTTGAAACTCAACATGTCGTTGATATACAGGGTGATTGGGAGATGGGTGCAAAGCTTTAAGGCGAAGCTCGTACAGACCGTTAAAAACCATTTGAGTCATGGTTGCCTTAGACGAAGTCTCGCAAAAAAAAATTTACCCGACTTTTAAGATTTTTGGCTAAAAAACCCAAAATTTTACTTTTAACTGCTTATAACGACCAAATTTACTAATAAGCGAATTCTTTTTTATTTTTTAAAATAAAGTAAAATGTTACCAATCAGACAAAACATGTTCTAAGCATCTGCATCAATAGAATCTTTTTAACAGACATTTGAAGTTCATAAAAAAATTCAAAAATTTAAGAATACCATTTTTACCTCGTTTTAAAAAATAACCGAAGATGATTTTTTTGTTCAAACCTTTTTAAAAATATGCTTGATATTCGCTCTTTCTTTTAAGGTATGATTTACCTAGTTAACTTACAAATTATTGAAATTAGGATCTACAAACCAATATGAAGGAGAGTTTTTTAATTTTTGGACAGACTAACGAATTGCTATTAAAACTCATACCTGTAGTGTAATTTAAAGATGAAACGATCTTATTACTCCGAAACATGGCAACCAGCAACCACAGAGGCTACTTATCAAAGGTTCTATTTAAATTTCAAGGTGGTTTGCAAATAGAAAGCTGTATAAAACAACAATACATTTTCAGGCGCCATAATGTTTTTTAGTTTTTTTTTCAATAAACATCTTTCTATTTGCAAAATAGTTCGAAATTTAAATAAAACCTTTGATAAGTAACCTCTGTGGTTATTGATTACCATGTTTTGGAGTAAAAAGATCATTCCATCTTTAAATTACACTGCAGGTATAAGTTTTAATAGTAATTCGTTAGTCTGCCTAAAATTTCAAAATGTCTCCTTCAAATTGGTTTGTATATCCTAATTTTAATAATTAGTAAGATACCTAGGTAAATGATACCTCAAAAGAAAGAGCGATAATCAAGCATGTTTTTAAAAAGGTTTGAACAAAAAAAACATCCTCGGTTATTTTTTAAAATGAGGTCAAAAAACAGTATTCTTAAATTTTTTAATTTTTTTTATGAACTTCAAATGTCTGTTAAAAAAATTTCTGATGACACAGATGCTTAGAACATGTTTTGTCTGATTGGTTACACATTACTTTGTTTAATTAAAGAAAAAAGAATTCGCATATCATTAAATTTGGTCTTTATAAGCAGTTAACAGTAAATTTGGGGTTTTTAGGCCAAAAACCTTAAAAGTCGGGTAAACAAAATAGCGAGACTTCGTCTAAGACAACCATGGCTCAAATGATTTTAACGGTCTGTACTAGCTTCGCCATAGAGCTATGCACCCATCTCCCAATCACCCTGTATAGGTAAATCATTTTACAAAGCAATCGATTTTATTTCTGTAAAAGTCAGAATGATAGAGTCAATATTAAACATAATAGTCCAGAAAAAATATAGTTGTTCGAGGAACTTGCATTAAATTCACATACATTTTTTTATTGTATGTAGTGTTAGTAGTTAATTAGTTCAGTTTTTAAAATAATCTTTTGTTACAAACGGGGCATACAAACTGGGACATTGTAGATTTTTTTTGGGACGAACGCTAATCGTTCTTTAAACTCACTACCTATATCCTTCCGGAACCATCGGTCCCCTTTCTCGATCGGTTTATTTGTCTAAACGGTCAATATACTTTCCTCATCGGTCAATTTTCCAAATAGTCTACTTGTTAAAAAATAAACCATTGGATTAAATGCGGCTAAACTTATTATTATTATTTTTAAGCAGAAGCGCATAAATTATTTAAAGAAGATTTTTTTATTATTACTATTATTAGCTTCGAACGTCAACTTAGTCTCATTAACTGCTTATAGGTAAGTTTTACATTTTCAAAAAATCCAAAAAATCTTCTTTAAATAATTTATGCGCTTCTGCTTAAAAATAATAATAATAAGTTTAGCCGCATTTAATCCAATGGTTTATTTTTTAAAAAGTAGACTATTTGGAAAATTAACCGATGAGGAAAGTATATTAACCGTTTAGACAAATAAACCGATGGAGAAAGGGGACCGACGGTTCCGGAAGGGTATAGTAGTTCAAAACATTGTTATAATTTTTATAAAATATGAAACTTGCAAGATGTTACGTATTTTACGAAAATTAAAAACAATACAAAGTCAAAAGCATTTCCCAAATAAAATAGCTAGGTATATTAAATTATGTAAATTTAAATGTCAAAGAAAAAAAAAAGATATGTAATTGTTGGAGCCGAAAATTCTCTTTTGACATTTTTATGTGGATGGTTGCACGTCTCGTAATGCCTAGTCCGTCAGACCCAGACTAATTTTATTGATAGGGTCTTTGTGTCCCACGACCGACCCAAGTAACAAAACTAGGTACAAATCTACTATTAACTAGGGCCTTTTTTAGGACTTAAACCTAAGTTTTTTATAAGCCTGGGCCTTTCGCGTATAGCCTAATTTTGTTCCCAAAGAAATAATTTAAAGGATCTGGGTTCACAAAATTTGCCGTTGAATAAATTCTATAGAGCTCTAACAAAAATTTTAAAGCCATTTTTGAGTAGGGACTTACATATATTGTATTTTTGACAAATAATTTTTTCTCGTAATTTTGTAAAAAAATAATGAAAATCAAATACGACTACAGTTGTTTTACTATAACATTACATAAATCGTGGGCAAATAATTTATTCGCCTGATAACGAGACGTGCGATAGGTAGGTATTTCGTGTTTTTAAAACTTTTTGCCAAAAATAAGTTTTAAAAGAAAGATTTTTTTACGAACGCAATAAGCGTTTTTAAATTTTCATAGTTACATACAAATAAAAACATAACTACTGTAGAATATAGAGTTTTAAGAACGATCTAAGTAATTGACACCTGCTGATGCTTAGCATTGCGTAACAAATAGGTAATTGCATGACATCGACGAGCCGCTGACACTTTGTAGAATAAATCATTCAATAAAAAAGTTTAGAACAGGTAAATTTTTTTTAACACGCCATTGCACTGAAGCGATGAATATAGTATCATTTTTTAAAACAATTTCCATAACAAGTGATCGGTAAACACCGCTTCATAATATCAGCCTTCCATCGACCTGGACGCTGGACTTAGGTCTTCCCCACCACACCTGATACGGTTAATAAAAAAATAAAAAATATAAAAACAACCGCCGAAGTGCATTTAAAATAAACAAATCGAGTTTAAATAAAATCAGAAGAAAACGCCGTGACCGAAACTTCTGAAAAAAATTCGAACATTTCAAAAGAAAGAACTCACCAGATATGCGTCGAAGCGGGAAGTCGAGAGCGGGTCGCGAATAGTGGAACTTGCGGGAGAGAGCGGACGCGGCCGCTCAGGCCGACAGCGCGCGAGTCACAGGCTCGCTCGCCGGCGGCAGGAGCAGGCAGGGCCGGCGGCGGCGGCCCGCGGCGGGGGCTCCGCCGCACCAATCTGTTGCTTCGCGCCGCGCCTGCGCCCGCCGTGCCCGTGCTGGAGGCACCCACCTCCTGGCGACAACCAAACGAACACCTCAACCATTGGCCATACAATACTCAACCAAATCAACAGGTGAAACTCAATTTTTTTTTTATTTTTAAATAACATCAATCTGACCGTTGATTTGTTAAGACAAAGCAACAAATATGAGTCGTAAAACAAAATGATCAAACTAAAAGGAAAAGAACATTAGACACTTCTACATACACATCTATCTATAGGTATCATACTAGACAGACTAACATACATTAAGAAATCAAATTTTAATGCCTACTCATACTGAGTCATCTAACTGTCATAGTAACAAGAAAAACAAGTTACCTAACTGACAGACTTTCAAAAAGTATCAAACACATGAGTGTGAGACAGAAATTGTACTTACTTACCACATATTTTGCAAGAAATTAAAATGGTAAGTATTTAATTGAAAACTGCATAATTAAAATAAGCAGGAGAATAATTATTATGCACGAAAAACATTTTACATATTTTTGGGACCGAATCCGTCACGTCACCGTGTTATTTAGTTGTTAATCTGAGCTGCTCTGTAACGAAACATTGCCAAGAGACTAAACAGTTTTATGTGAATGTTCAGAATTCATGCAGAAACAATAACCCGAGTTAATGACGTACATCAAAACTAACCATATACGTGCATAAATGCCCATTTATAAATGTTACTACCTGTACACAATAAAATTTTAATATACGTCTAGTCTAAAACATAATTTGACTTATTGACAATCTCTACTATAATTACTGATTATAATATATTATAATATAATTATTAATATATTTATACATATGTATATATATTATTATTATATATTATATATATTATTAATAATATATTATATTATAATTACTGATTCATTGATTATTGACTCTTTAAACTCTGTTGCGACACTCCCGTCAGACCCTCACACACTTATCTAAAAACAAACTCTTAGTCCTCATAAGGCCTCCAATAATTTAGTTTTTGAGTTCATTTATGTCCCTTCATTGGGCTCCGTTTCGACCCTTCGGTGTGCGGAACCCAGATAAAAGTAGCGGCCGCCATAATACCCTCAATGAAAGACGCAAGTCTGTGTCAAAAACATTTCCCCAATGTTATTCCTTGAATGTTAATGCGGAAATATACAATCAAAAGAATTTATTCACTTTGAGTTTAAATGGTCTTATTTTATTTTAAATTCGTTCATTAATCCTGTTCAATGAACAGGACGGTAAATAACTATAAATTCAATCAAAATAATTTCTAGACCGAGCGCCAATTACAATCCTGTTCTGATTTACATTTTTTGTGAATCGTCGAGTCCTTGTAATAAACGGTTCGGCCACCCCGTAAAACTTTTTCATGCACTCACTAATCAATGAATTTATATTTTTTTATTAACGAGTTATTAACAAAAGAATCTACAAGTGCCTAAGTATTTTATGGTCATTTATTTGTTTATTGAATTGTTCACAAAAACAAATTTAGTGCAGCTGTCGAAATTGCAAACTACAAGTAAGCAGTTTCACTTTACCTAATAACTTTAATTAGTTTGCTTGTTTGTTTGGCGCCGACTCCAAATTATTTAGATTTACATTAGTGTAGGAGCTTAGTTAGGCCTAATTTTTATTATTTTTCGCTTTTCAGTTCCTTTTTTTCGACGATTTAATTTTTTAAGATTTTTTTTTGTTTGTTTTCTTCCTGTCATCGCACCTACCACAATCTAGTGAATGCTTTCGGCATTAGTTCGCCTGTCATACATGTGAAGGTGCGACATGTGCAAATAAAGTTGTAATAAATGTTGCATTGTATTTGTTCTGTGATCGCAATTCCCAGGCGGAAGGAGTCGCGGACGGGACTGTATTCTGCAGGATAATAAATATTGTCATTGGAAAAGTAGTTTTGTTGCAGAGAGAAACAAGCAACAAGCAAACAGAGTAGGATGCAATAAGCTTGTTTGCGAGTTTGTTTAATAAATCCCGTGTAACCCATTTAACTTGTGAGATTGTCTGCTCAACAAAAAACTGAGCCAACTCGTTGTCGCGAACTAACTTCATGTTTCTAGACATTTTGAAAATAACTACAAATCATTATGAAGCAACAACATTGTTTGCCATGAATTTGCTAGGCACTTGTCTTTGGAATCAATAAGGAAATTTAAAACAAGGTGATTACTTAGTATGAAACTACGTGATTTACTCCAGGGGGAAAATCGAGATAATTATTCTGAACGATATTACCAAATCCAAACCAAATAACCAAAAATTCTATGCTGCATTTATGTACACGTTTGGCAAACCTTTACAAACGCAAGCTAAACCCCAGCTCCACACGTTTGCGTTTGTAAAGGTTTGCCAAACGTGCACAGGATTTTGGTGATTGGATTTGGTAATATCGTTCAGGATTATTGGGACTGGCTACCAGGTCAATTAGGTCGACTAGGTCAATTAGTTACGCTTATCACACAAATGTTGACGGCCCGGGGAGAATTGCACAAAACTCCCGTCTTCGTGGAGTCGGTGCAGGGACTGCCACCCCCGTCTAAGAATAAGAACACACAAATGTTGGTCCGGGTGGGAATCAAACCCACGACCTCTAGCGCAATAGGCAGGGTCACAAGTTGTAGGACGCTGACAGGCCAGTCCTACTAATAAGCTATCACTGTACCAAGTTTCATCAAAATTAAGGTTTATCAGTTTATCGCGGTAAAAAGTAGCCTTACGTTATTCCAGGGTTTAATATATCACTGTACCAAGTTTCATCAAAATCGATGCAGCCGTTCTTGAGTTATAAATGGTGTAACTAACACGACTTTCTTTTATATATTTAAAAATATTTGATAAGATTAGCTTTGGTGTAAAAAACTAACCCAAAAACAAGGTTGCACCATTGCACTTGCACAACATAAGTGCAAAATCGGTGCTGTTATGATTTTCCTGCTTTTACGATGTTATTCAACGCACAGTGTAATCTTTTAACATTTTAAAAACTTAATAAGCGCCTAGAAATCATCTTTACTCAGCCACGCTTTATACCTTGCCCCGACAGAATTGTAGATGAGCGCCGCCGGTGGGATCCCACAGGCACGCACTCAGGACTTTGTATGATTGCACTGCGCCCCGCCCCACTTTTTACGAGCAACTTATATATCGCTTTGGAAAATAAATAAATTGAAAATATTAGGCGGCATACAGGGCACACAGGTCTGTGAAGATATAATAAAGACATGGATTAGTGGGTTAGATCCAGAGAGTTGTTAGTACCCATACATAGAGCGCGCGTTAGCAAGTCTGTAAGCACGGGTCTGAACAGTCTCGAAATGTTCGGGGCGACGCTACTAGTCACAACACGTCAGTAGCGCTGATTGTTGCTCTCGCCGGTATTTATTTAGATTTGGAGTAATCATGGTGAAATGTGCAGTGCCGAGCTGTAAACACGATTCACGGAAAATAACGATCTAGAAAAAATCTATATAGAAGCGTCCATAGAACACCTGCTCACACTTGGTACAATGGGCAATGAGCGATGCGCGCGCTCTATAGCTAGTATACTAACTCAATGGTTAGATCACATTCTGTTGCTCTGAGTAGTTGTAATGGCAGATTCGTTGCAGGATAACGAAGTATTGCTGCCCAGCCTCAACTGTGCCCACATAAGTGGATGTTAGGACCAGACACTCATGTCCGATTCCCGGAATTCCAGGAGTAGCCTCCAGGTAGATCATAAAGTAGGTAAAAACCGTAGTTGAACACAATTTAGAAACTACGTCAGCCTATCAGGATTTTTACGTCGGGAACGTAACACCGCGGGGCAGAAGCTAGTAAACAAGTATTGCATTATGATAGACAGGCTAGACAGTGATAAGTGGTTAGTAACCAGACAGATAAGAGAGCAACAACAAAACTAATTAAAATCATATTGGCAATTGCTGTCCAAAGTAGATATAGAAGTAGAAGTAGAGATAGAAGTGATTGTAATATTGGTGAAATGAAAAGTTATATATGTTTGTATATAGTACATTTTAGACTTTCGCGCTTTGTATTCATAATTATATAATTATTTACGGGTCTTACACACGAAATAGTTTTATTTACCTTGCCCGACGTTTCGTGTCAGTCAGCTCGTGACCACGGCCAGTGTAACCTGGTCGAAACGTCGGGCAAGGTAAATAAAACTATTTCGTGTGTAAGACCCGTAAATAATTATATAATTATGTTTGTATAGTTTGATTTAATGTACTAGATGCAGTGCTCATCTTTCCACTTTTTGCGGTGTCACATGTTTTCAGTTTAAGATCATATATACCATGTGATATGCAAATAAATAAATTATGAAATTATGAAAGTGTTGTCGAAACGTAAGTAATATCTAACTTAAAACGCTATATAACTTTATGGTGATTAGACGTGACCATACCCTCACCATCCTGCTGGTGGTCCATCTGGTAGTTCCCATCACCCATAACATACAGTTTAATTCACAAAAGCTCATGTTCACTATCACTGGTATGTTCATGTCCTTCAGCCGTTTAAACTCTAACTAAAACTAATTATTAGCGGTTGACACCCTTGGCTCGTGGTCACCCGAGGCTATCGCCTTCGTCAAAATTATCCGGCCTAGCTTATAAGAAAAATCGGGTGACTTTCGAGCCAGGGCTTTCTTCGTTCGTCGCATCAGTGTCGAAATTCAAAGGGGTAACACCGCGCGCATTTTAGGCACTAATCGACATTCGGCGGAGTTGGAGGTGATCGTCTACCTATGTACGTTTTTTTACTGTTAGTTTGTATATTTAGGTTTAGTTTAGTTATAATGGTATTATAAATAAACTGAAAGCCAACGAGAAGAAATAGTCCGAGTGGCGGGCTTTGATCCCCCAAGCTCGGACTGGCCATGAGGATTTAGGACATGTTAGGCTGTCACTTGCAATATCTACATTTCGAGAGGGGTGTGAGCCCCACCTAGCCAGGTGCCTGACTTCTAATATATACGAATAAATAATGCAGACTCCCATTGCCGACGGAGTGGATATTAATTAAGACGTTGTTAATTTTAATATAGCGGCCCGTGTCGTCGGCTGCGTGCTCGGCGGCGCGACATCACTCCCGGGTACTGCTCGCCCCGCTCGCCCCGCTCGCCCCGGGGGACGGATCATCGTTTAGACACCAGAATCTCGTCCTGAATGCGTTAATAAGGCTCTAAGTACACTTACACAAAGCGTTGCTTGACACTGCGTCAGCGCGTTATGTCAACCCCAAAATGTTTACATTCAGGACATTATAACTTTGATTTTTTTTTATAGAATACAAAATACTAGTATAATACTACGTATTAGGTACTTTGTTTTTGTTACTTTGTCAAGTTTGCACTTATTTTTCAGGAAACTTACAGTCTAACAAAAAAAATACTATAATTATGATGACAAAATATAAAACATAAACAGAGACAGATTACAACTGCCTTACAGAGTGCAGACGTAAACATTACAGTAGACGCGACTTTTTCGAATGATATAGAAGTGACTGGGCGCAAGCGGTAGGTACCTTGTCGCGCCCTGTTCAGTCAGGAGGCATTGTAGATTGAGGCATTCAACCGTCGGATTTTGACACGACGGCATGTCTTCTTCTGAGCCCGGTATCAAGGCGCCGCCGCCCCACGTCGTCGCGTCGCGCGCGCGCGCTTCTGTATTTTGCGCCTTAGAATTTAAACAATGACTCTTTCATTTAGCTAGAGCTTTGCTTATACTTCTAGCACTGTAATGTAGCATTTATGATCCAGAAAGCCCGAATTGGAGATTCCTCTTTGAAACAAAACGTAATTAATTAGCTTAAATTGTCATAAACAAAACATTGTTTCGAAACTTCATTTTAAACCCAGTTATATACAAAGTAAATAAAAGTTCTGTGAGAACAGTAGACCTCGCCAGCGCTTATAAACCAAACCTAAAAGAAACGAACAGAAGTCAACTTTGCAGTTGGAGACAGATTACTTAAGTACTAAAGTGACAAAAATTTGCAGCTTAAAGCTTTAAAGTTTAATATTTCGCAAACGGATCCCAGAATCGAAAAATGTTTTTCACACACCCGCAATATTTTTAAAAGACCTATCCAACGATAGCCCACGTTATGGAATTCACGAGGAAAATAAACCATTCCCATGTATGCAGTTCTATGAACATAATTTATTTTTTCGACTTTTATCAGTTGGCCGACTATTACTCAACAAATAATAGAACCTACTTAGCGCTCATAGTTTTCCTTTAACTTCGTTAAACACATATGCTGTGAATTTTTTCACATATCCAGAAGCAACAGGGTGGGGGGGACACGTGACTCTAACAAAAATTACCATTTGAAAGCTTAATATTTCGCAAACGGATCCCTAAATCGAGAAATAGTTTTCACACACCCGCAATATTTTTGAAAGACCTATCCAAGGTCACCCCACACCATGGGATTCAAAAGAAAAAAAATTCACTCCCACCTTTCGAATAAGGTTACTAAAAAAATGATTTGCAAGATTTTATTCTACTCATTTTGTCGGCGTGATTAATTTATACCCAAACCAAATTTTGTTACAATCGGTTGAAAAATGCGACCTGTAGACATTTACTGACAGAAAGATAAACGGACAAAAGCATTTTTGGGGAATCTCGAAACTGAGACGCTTCGCTCGCTCGGTCAATTAATATACTGCAGTGATCTTTTGGAGAAAATGCACTTTCTACTCACTTACACGTACTTAAAGTATTTTCTGATAAAGCGTAAAACCATTTCTGCCTAATGCTATCGAATAGGTTAAAGAGATGGCTTCGCTGCAATCTCCTTAAATCAACGGCGGGCGCGGAGTGAAATTGAATTGCTTAGACATACGCTTCGGTCTATTCTATACAGGTGGAGAGCTAAAGTGTCTACGGAACAAATCGATTTCGGAGACATTCGGTCTAAAACTGCTTCATCTCCCGTTTTGCAGGCTCCGAAACTTGGTTACGAATCGGTCCGAAGGGAAAGAAAGAGCACACTTTATTGACACCATTGCATCATCTACTAAAACATAAACACATACAACTATTGTTTATACAGGGTGAGCAACAGTGTCAAAAGGACGCTGCCTCAGCTTTTTGCTGCAGAGTAATCTGCGGCACTGATTTTCAGGCAGAACCTTAGATTTATTTTGCTAGGGATCACTGGGGCCACTTGTCACTGACGCCTAAAATAATATAATGTTATTGATAGAGTAGTATAGAGAGATATATATATATAAGTGTATTTATAGGTGCGTGAACGTATGTGCTTGTAAAGATAAAATGTCAAAGATTTGAGGAGAGGTGAACAGTTACATATGTAAATATTGAAAAAAAAAAAAGATATAAAAATAAAACAACAATAAGGCAACTATGGCAACAAGTTTTGCATTTCAATTAAATATAGATTATAAGAATATTGGATACGAATAACCAAGTATATTAGTGCACCTATCGTCTCCTATTCCAAAGCAATCGCACCGTTGAGTAAGTAAGGTAGGTACTGTTATACTTACATATGGTCATCCGTGACTTAAAAGGTTGTAGTTATAGCCTTAGCTGTAATAGATAAGATTCGCTTTGTTTAATGTGCTCGGTGGCAAATTCCTTTACTTTGAGTGAGACATGACAATATCATTCTTAAAGCAGAGGTAATATTTAATATTCTACAGAATCTTTGAAGGTTTTACGTGTGTCTGTTACTTTTCGTGATTTCGTTCAATGCTTACAGTAATTTCGTGTAATATTTTATTGCAGAAAATCTTAAATGGACCAGCCTTAAAATAGAATAAAATAAAAACTAACTAAATAAATAACTTATTAAATACATAAAGCTTATCTATAGATAAAAAATGTGCCCCAAATCGCTATCGATGGGCAGCGTGCCCAGAAGGCTGGCCGCATTGCCACGCTGGATGGCAATGCTAATTCGCTGTGCGAAATAAAGGCCAGCCCTCTGGTCACCCGACACATCGATCAGGCGCGCCGACAGTTCTTTATACAGGCGGCGCGCACTCGGCCCCCACGGCCCCAGGGTTTCGACCCCAAACGCCGCAAACATATAGCACCTACCGAGGGTGGTATATTTGCGGCGCTTGAGATCTTCGGCCGAGGACGCAGCAGCACCAGCATTTGATTGGGTGCCTGGGAGATGAGACGGCGCAAGGGTATCTACACATGTAGCATCCCACACCAAGGGATCGTGTTATATCGATTTTGTAGAACTTTCATAAGTATTATACGAATTGGAAATTTCGTTTTTATCACTAGTAACTATATAGTCCTTTGTGTCACTACTAGCTTCGTATTTTTTTTAAAGTTATACCCGGGGTATAGCCAATGTGTAAATACTGATGTGTAATCTATATTACTGTAAAGTTTCATCAAAATCTGTTCTGTAGTTTTTGCGTGAAATAGTAACAAACATTCAAACATCCTTACAAACATATGCATTTATAATATTAGTAGGAAGGATTATGTCAGTGTAAAATAATAATAAGAATTTTGTTTCGTTTCCTGCCGAAGCGTTTGGCAAGCTTTCGACTTCGACAAGGGATGGGTCGACCTCTAGGCGAGACAAAACAAGCACTCCCACTAGGAGCTTGATGGGATGGGATGCACTGTTGTGTTTATCGCGCCCAGCCGGTGGCCGGCGGCCGGCACAACGGTTCCTGCCCGCTTTTCCTACCCACTCCGGTTATTTAGCTGCCAACCTATCTTACATTTCTTCATTTCGTAGCCGCATTTTGAATACTTTCTAGTTTCACAATATGAAATCATAGTGAATAAGTTAAGGTTGTTATTTTTGTTGAATTAAATGAAATGAGAATCGTATACTTTGCCTACTTTCTCATTTCGTCATCCGTGTAGTTGCATCTTGCAAGCTTTCATAGTTTGACAACATTCATAATTAATAAGTTTAAGCTTGTTTTTGTCAAATTAAATAGTTTGATAGAGTACCTATTATAGATTTGTTAAACACAAACATGGCAATTATATACTTTTTAAGAAATTCTCTGTTCGACTCATTTTGACAATTGGACAATTCAGATCTTAAATTAGTGTCACTAATGCCATTGATGGTACTAAGGATGCAAAGTTGTGTCACTTGTACCATCAATGGTACTACTCAATGGTACAACTGACACTACGCGAAACGTTCGAGGTATAAAGCCATGGCTATGACACTTGGTTGCCACGCACGGGGCGGCTGAAACGTCCGAGGCGGCCGGCCGGCCGGCTAGCGGCTGTACAAATACATAGCAGTAGCGGCGTGTCCACACGGGGGCAGCGCGCGCGTGTGGGCGCTGCTATCTTATCTGTGCGTATCTTGTGCGGCCGGGCGTATCTATCGCCCATTCACTCGGCTTATCGCGCGGACCATCGCGGGGTTAATGAACCAATCTGTTAATTGTGTTCGCATTGCGGCTTTATTAGTGACACTCAGTAGCGGCACGGGGCGGTGTTGGACGCACACGCTAGATTTGTTTAATGAATTTCAGCGCGTCGTCGCGGGGGACAAATCATCGTCTTCCTGACTATAATATGTATCTGTCATTTTTGACATAGTCGAATCGAGCTGTGTAATCGTCGTCGCATCTATATCCTTACCGAGGAAACTTCAATACTACGCCAACGTTCCAGCCAATATCGTACAGCTCCAAACCGACAAACGATTGGGCTGCACAATTCACCAAATGTCAATTACGAGTGGAAGTCAGGAAGGCGACGAATTAATGTACATTATTGTTTCAATCCGATCCTAAGAAGACTTCACTAGAAGCCGACTAACGACAGATGCATGTGCTTCTTTGACGGATATTATCAGTGATGAGGAGATACCACAAACAAGGAGGGTTACCGACATAGCCGAAACTATTATCAAGCTAAATTGGCCGTGGACAGGTCAATTATATCGCAGATCCAACCCCCAAGTGGAGACTGCAGATACGCGAAGACTAGCCCAGGCAGGAAAAATTAAACTGTAATGAAATTAGACCCGGGCTGCGTAATTACAAATACGGATTCAACACAGACACGCTAGTCTCTACTGCAGAGTGTTGTGCACGTCGCGCAGCCCATACCCAGCTGCAATACAGCGATGATGATAGAGCAGAACATATAAAGTTTAATTCGTTTTCTGGGTCATCAGTAGTAAGGTATTTAACTAACCTTAACCTAAATAACTCTATTGGCGACATCTGGGAGCGTTGCGATCTCTTTTTCGTGTTCTGTGGGCGACATATACATAGCTAGCGGTTTCCGGCGGCTCGCCCGCGTAGGAAAGTTTTTCCCCACGGGAACAGCTTTTCCAGAGGTATACAGATATGTATACATTCTATGTCTTATTCTAATGTAGAGGTACTCGTAATTATTGCCTACTGTAAAGTTTCATCAGCATCTTTTCTGTAGTTTTTGCGTGAAAGAGTATCATAAACATCCATCCAAACTCACAAACATCCAAAACGTTTATAATATTAGTAGGATTTATAGTCTGTAGTATAATGGGGTTTGTTGCGTGTATTGTATCCGTACCGATGTCAGAGCATTACCTCTGTCTGTGCCTTGCCCACATTTGCAGCGACGCGTCCCGGCCGCGGCGCGCCCAAGCGTCTACTGGGCCGTAATAACCACTCTCGATGCACTTTCCGCATGACATCAGCTCTAATTGCGTTTACTGACAAATTCACTGCCCTTTCCTTTCCAGTCAACTCCATCAGAAACGGTTATCATATTAATTACAAATGGGCGTCCTATCTTCCATCGGGCCCATATAGCGGTACTGAACAGGAGTCGCCATACACAGGCTTTTTCTGTTTACTATAATAATATGATTTTTTATATATATTTGATGATGAACACTGCGCTTGTTTTCTGTGCACTTATATGAAGTTGCCACACTCTCGTTCACTCTGGTACAGGGCCCTGCCTTTGTTTCATACGACTTTGTATTCAGTTTTAAATATGAAATTTCAAATATGAAATATACACACATTTCAAAGAAATACTTTTTTAATTCGTAAATTCTCTGTAGGTACCTCGATTTAAATTTGAGAAACAAGCCGTTCCCAAGCTCCTTTGGCGGAGTACATTGTGGAGGAGAATTTCGTTATAGTGCTTGTTCTTCGTATCGAAGTGAAATAAAAACTATTATATCTTAATAGTAATGGGATCTGTAATTAATTGTATACGATAAAAATTGTATTTTTTATCACATTTCCCGCCCTCATTGTCAGATATGACTCTAGATTCATTGTTCCTTCCATGGGTCATTCCTTTATACGTAGGAAAATATTTGTACCTACTTCGAAATTAAAGTCGTATTGCGGGAAGCAGACAAGGAATGCACTATACGCTGAGGCAAACGGCGCGCGTGGAATGCGGGAACCGCAAACTCCGGCACTCCAGCCACATTTTTAACCCTGTTAGTCCTAATATTAGCTACACGACGTCACTGCAACGTTAACTACGTACAAAACAATTTTTTTTATGGATTTTCAAAGCAAAATAACATAATTATGTGTTATCTGATCATGCAAGCCGTTTTCACCATATAGTCCGAATAAAGAAGATCTAGAATGGCGACAAAGTGTATTGGGCTCCCTAAACGATCATGCTACATGACATACATTACGTGCTCTCACTCATGCATGACCGTCTAGTCGTAGTGATTGACATGCATGACATGCAAACTACGTGCTGGCTGTTGTTTCACTGTACTGATTGATAGCAAGTATGATGGTTCATCATGCCACATGATAATTCACGTAAACGTTGCATGTCATGCAAGCATGATCGTTTAGGGAACACCGAAAACCGCTTAAATACGCAGAATTCTGACTAGTCTGCGGTGTAAATTGCTTGCCCGATCAGTTAAGTATGCACGGCTCTTTAGACCTCATTGGGTTTGTTCGGCTCAGGCCTGAAATATCCGTTTTCCTAAAATGTATTTATTCGCAAAATGTCTGCTACTCCAGACTGTGAGCACGTCTTTCACAAAATGTCAGCTTTTCAATATGACAATAAGCAAAAGACGTGCTCACATTCTGGAATAGCAGACATTTTGCGAAAAAATACATTTTAGGAAAACGGATATTTCAGGCCTGAGCCGTTTGTTCCACCCCAAATTTCATAATAAGTCATCTATATGTGAATTTTTTTTCCAGTAAGAAAAACAAGTTATGGGCGTGGAAGTTTTCGTTCCAGATACATAACGGTTACATAGCTGGAGTAAATTTTCCGTGTAGATAACTAACCAAGTTTACTCACAATACTTCCTTAAAGGCGTTCGGAAGTAAAAATAAGTTATGAACAGTCCTGGTTTCAGTGTGTGAGTGGCGGCGGAATGTTCAACAAACTTTCCCCGTTGAACTGGAATATTATTCCAATCCTCGCGGGGAGTTTGTCCGCGGCTTGGATTAAATTCACTTCGCGCGCGGCCGCGGGTGCGCCAGCCGCTGTTTTATATTCACAGAAAATTGCATTACAACATGTGCAGTTTTTATTTGTTTGTTGGGAACTGGATGCGACTGCAAACTAATTTGATTCTAAGCCTTACTGAGAGAGCTTGTCAGAAGTTTTATAAACAGATCATAATATGATTAATAATATGAAGACCGATGAATGCTACCGCTCTGGGAATTTCTCTTTTATTTAGTTTAAAAGTCAGCGAGACGTTTATTCATACACATATTTTATTTTTCATAACTCAAGTCAGACCATAATAATAAATATTTTAATAGGTACAGTAGGTTTCTAGCTACAGAAAGACCGATGGACAAAATATCATTAAGATCTATTTAAGAGAAGTACTCACACAATCAACCGATTGTGTGAGTAATTAGAAACTTTGGTAAGTGATTACAATTTATTATAAATTATAATCTATTTTAGGCCACTGGGACGTGTAATAGGTAACTAATACTATAAAATACCTACAAAAAACCGCATCTAATTAAAATAATATACTATGCTAACCTACTTACCTAAAATAAATAAATTATAAAAACCAGGCATCTTTTATTTATGATTTACATCAATTGAGTTTACACAAACCTTTTGTGGTGAAATGTCTCTTCTGCTAATAGTTTTTCGTTTTTACAAAGAACTAATAAAAATGGTAGGTAGGCAGTTTCTCTTGCCAGAAACATAGACGCATTCAGAAAACTGGAATTTGGAAATGCCTTTCAAAATGACTTAAAACTTTAGTAACAATTACGATAGAAAATCTTAGCTTTATGTATAAGTATTTTTTTGTGTAATTTATGGTGTAATAAAATTTGCCGTTGGTTTTCTGAATAAATAAAAATTACGAAATAAACCTTTTTGGGAAATATACATTTCCAAATAGGCTTTTTTGGTGGGGAAACGATATAGTTTACCGATGGTACTGCTCACATATTCACATAACTAGCAGAGTTAGGGGTTTAAACCCTCAACACAACAAAAAAAATACCTTACTAATTACAATTATTATAATTTTTACCAAATAGTTTACCAGTGACATCCACCAGGTAGGCTATGCGTGTTTTAAGGTTTATCTGGTGGTAGGTACGAAAAAATATATACAAACACAAATAAAATAGAAACTCAATAGGTAATGAATGAAATATGGAACATGATAAAGTGCTTATATTCTAAATAAATTGAATTCCAAATACCTATTACGTAAAGCCATTAAAATCTCATAAAATAAAAACAATCTCCATACATTTAGTACTCAAAGAAGACATTATTTCCATCGCGTAAGAAAGAACAATCTAATTACTTTTGCTAAGTCTTTCCGTAGACACTTTGTTCAAGTGAAAAATTAAATTGAAGATGACATCACGAGAGCTACGACTCTCTGCGGAGACTGTGCTGTCGCCCCAGTACTAAACTGTCGTCTTTGGATATTCTGTGGATTACTATAGCTTCTGAGATAGCCTCGGATTATCGTTGAGCAAAATTAAATAATCGTAGGCATCATCATTCAGGGGTATTTATGTGAGTACATTATGTGAGTACACTCTTGGTTCATTTTCATAGGCTAAATTATTACCGGTTCTAAATATAACTTATTTATCTTTCATCTCAGATATAGATGAATAATGTTCTTTAAAATCTTATATTTTCTTTTCACCTCACAGGCTCGGAAGGGTATACTTTGTTAGTCGAAATCTGCGTTCAAAAATGCTTTTTAAACGCTAGCGTGCAAAATGGGGGACTCTTTGGACATTTGGACTTTTAACTATCTAATCTGTGGAGAAGAAGGAGATTTCCTAGATGATGAAAACACACAATGATACCGAGTTAGTGCAAGCGGTACATAATGCCGAATTTAGTTTACTTCGTCCGGAAAAATCCATAATTAAATTATTATTTTTTTTATTCTTATTTTTTTTAAATTAAAGAAAAATACATAAAAGCGTACGATTTGTTCAATTCACAAGTCACTAACACCAATTTATTAGTTCCAAAAAAAGATTAAATTTTAAACATTACCAGTTGTAAAAAAAAAATTACCTTGCCATATTTAAAATAGTAATCCCCACGTCCATTGTTCTATGTGGAGGCTTCCTGATTCCTTTGGGGAACCCTAGAGATCGCAGGGGCGGACGTACAAAGACAGTCGGGGATATTAATAACGGACGAACATGTTATCTATCTACGCATTTTGCCGATTCTGAAGGAGACATTTATAATTTTACAGCTTTTAACCAAAAAGTTTATACGAACATGATATCCCCAACATACAAAGGTATCCCCAATCAAGGTAATCCCCAACATACAACAAACAAACAAAAAACATACAAATTACCTTTTTGTTATTTAAAAAGTATAATTTATCCTCGGACAACACTCATTTTGGTTCTTAACTGTAAAAGATACGTTACAATAAGAAGGTGGGGACTGGACGATTTTGTAATGGGTATACTTGACTTGACTACGGTAAACTTGACTAAGAAGTCGGTACGATCTGACGATATTTCATTAACAATATGATTGTGATGAGCGCCCGTACTCGTGTATTGACGCTGTGACGCGACTCACGCGTCTCAACTTAGATTACAAACGCAAACAGAGCTGTGATGTATTATGTTGTCACATTCGCCCGTGGCTTCGTTACACCCAGAGAGTTGTTAGTATACATAGAGCGCGCGTTAGCATGTCTGAACTGTAAGCACGGGTCTGAACAGTCTCGAAATGTTCTGGGCGACGCTACTAGTCACAACACGTCAGTAGCGCTGATTGTTGCTCTCGCCGATATTTATTTAGATTTGGAGTAATCAAGGTGAAATGTGCAGTGCCAAGCTGTAAACACGATTCACGGAAAAGAACGATCTAGAAAAAATCTATATAGAAGAGTCCATAGAACACCTGCTTACACTTGGCACAATGGGCAATGAGCGATGCGCGCGCTCTATAGCTAGTATACTAACTCTATAGTTACACCTCATTTTCACGCTAAAATATGGCCATCAAAATATGTTATTGCATATGAGTAGGTGCACTGGTACCTCCGCCAGGTGGTGGATGTGATGATATTATACTGGGTATATTTATACACGTTTATTATTATGTACCACCCACCGCTAGTGCTGATATGAGAAGAAGCGGCGCCGGCGCAACAAACTGCAGAAGCCGTTTTGTATAACAATACTCAACAGATTGTACCTCCATATACAAGTACAAGCTGGGCTAACATTGAACCAACCATTTTCGTCATTCAAATAAACGTCTATTTAGAAAATGATTTCTATTTAAGCTGTTTTTAATGTAATTCTTAATACTAGCGTTCGTCATAGAAGAGACGATACACTTCGTCACCGCGAACCATTTCACCTTATTAAACAAGGAAATTAGGTACTATACTAGAGGAATTCCTTTTTAAGATGACTGTTAAATAGAGCATTAAAAATTAACGTCACATATTTGTTTAAAGCTGCCCATATTCATATAAAGTGGGTGAAATCATCATTCGAAGTTGTCCCTTATTTATGAAATTGTACATTTTCAATAATAAAAACCTAATCTCCCCGTTAAATACTGTTTTGTAACTTTTTGTACCAACAAAGTTAGAAACCAAATAATGTTAAAGTTGAAATGAGTCAATGAAACAACCCGCTGAACAAAACTCTCATAACAAGTTAGTCGGTTTATGAATAGTCACTTTTGTTTTCAGATTGTTAAGGTGTTTTGGAAAATGTACAATTAGTAAGTAGTTTAACATGAGGTTTCTATTTAGTTACAATAATAACACGTACTTCAAATGTAACACCTACTCTAGCTGTTGCCTGCGGTTTCACCCGCGCAAAATTTTGATTGGCAAATTTTCATAACATATTTATGCCTATACTGTTATTCTGATGTATTACTGTAAATCATCATCAACAGCCTATTAATCTCCCCACTGCTGGGGCTCAGGCCTACCCTCTCACCGAGGGTGTTCGGGCTATAGTCCACCACGCTAGCCCAGTGCGTGTTGGTAGACTTCACATGCGCCTAAGAATTTCTTCTTCGGCGTATGCAGGTATTACTCTAAATATTTCATCAAAATCTGTTTCGTAGATTTGTGTGAAAGAGTAACAAATATCCAAACGTCCCTATTGGATACAAAAACGAGATTTTAGTTTTTCCATTTGCCAAGATAATATCAAGTTCCATCTACTACTACTGTCCATACTACGCCACGTGTAATTACTTAAGGTATCGTGTATGGAACCAGCGCCTGAGAGTGACGCGGGCTCGCTCGTGGCGTGAGAACATTTGTCACTAGCTCACGAATTGTTGAGTAAATACATTTCGAATGTTATTTCTAGTACACACAACTTGTGTTTGTGTGGCAGCCAGCTGTCGACTCGGAATTGATATTCAGCTGCCTACATTGTTTGGAATACTCTAGTTCTACACAGATTTGAAAACAATTATTGTAGACCTTTTACAAAGACATCATCATCATGTCAGCCTTTCAACGTCCGCTGCTGGACATAGGCCTTCCCCCATGAACGCCACCACACCCGGTCTAGCTGCCTTCTTTCACCTTTCTTCCACCTGGCGGGTGACCAACGCTACACGTACCAGCCGGCGGTCTCCACTCCAGACCTCGTCGGTTCTGCGACAGATGTGACCCACCCATTGTCACTTCAGCCTGCTAATCCTTTCTGCTATGTCGGATCTCCTCATTATGGATCATGGATAAATGTATTTCTGTATAATTATAGCCAACTTAGCATTTTAGGTCATTTTATATACTTATATTAAATTAATTACTTGGAGATTCAGAGGGGTAACGCCGCGAGCATTTTAGGCACCATTGGAAATTCGGCGGAGTTGGAGGAGATCTTCTACCTTTAGGAAAGTTTTTTTTTTAGGTTTAGGTTTAGTTTATTTATTTATTTGTAGATTAGTTTTAAATAAAATAAATTATTTGGTTATAACTGAGAATATTAATAAATAACATATAATAAATAAAAATATTCCTAACAAAGATAAAATTTAGTCAAAAATGCCCGCGCGAATCGTACCTGGCTCAAAGCTACCCAAGTAGTTGTATTAAATTAATCTGTTTGTTTAAAAAGTGTAAAAAGCAAAGTAAAAAGAAAAAGAGTAAAGAAAAAGCAAAGTAAACTGAACGGAGACGCCTCTAGTTAGCTATTTCTGTTCCCACTGTGTATCTACCACTTATAGCCGACGAGGTAGTCCCCCTGTATAATGACTGAAAAAAAAACCATTTGTTTGTTCTCAAAGGGACAAATAGAAACGAAACAGCACAAAAAGCGAATAAATTTGGGCACTCACAGAAGGATTACCTCCTCCCCCGGCTCTCCCCTCTATCTGCGGGCTTTTAGTGAACGTAATTAAATTTCGCTATTGATTCTACTCCACACTCTTACACCCTTACTGGTTGTGGACTTCATAATCTTATGTCATCATTCCTACATGTTCATCCATCATTTCATACATGTTCATTTTATTTACATGATGTGTTCTTTTATCTTCGTACCGTTTTTTCCGCTTGCATTTTGTCCCAGTGGTTTCTAGTTTTCACACTCTCAAATGTTATCGCACACTTTGTAAGTACATCGTAATTCTTCCCGAACACCATCGGCATCGTTATTGAAAAATGGCACTGTAAAAATTTGCTGAAGAAAAAAAATTTAAACTACGACTGGAAGGATCGCGTTAGAGAAAATTTTCTACTTACAAAATGCAAAGGATTATTCCCAACCCTTTGACAGATCCTTTGTAGGAAGTACTGGTATCCCTATATAGTTTGTGAAGTACTGGGAGGTTTGTCTACCAGTAGAGGAGTTGCCAGTTTCTTCAAGTAAACTATCAAAATACATTCGAAATAATCTGACTTTTTACAAAAATTAAAACCGACTTTTTTGATCGACGGCTTGTTGATTCATAATTTTTTAATAATCCACCTTTCACCTTTTTGTTTTCAAATTGTAATGGGACCAACCTTGGAATAATAGCCTAAAAATATATAATAAAAAGAAGTTGTTATTTTTCTGAAGTTTTTCTCATACACGAACTGCATGACTTTTATTATAAATTAAGATTATAACTTGAACTAAGATTACTTTATCTAAGTTTGTACAAGTCTGTCTTTCGCTGCGAGGGTGGAGACACCGGTGACCGGCGGTGACCTGGATCACAGGCTTTGTCTAGTTGAGGCATCAGTCTTCACAAAACGGGTCAATTGCGTACTATGTTGTAAAACGTTACGTTGTACCGGATTCAACGTCTTTGTGGAGAACCTAGTAAATATATCTATTCGTTTCATTAATTATTATTTAATAATTAGTTTTTTATAATAATTTTCTTGAACGCAATTTGCCTTTGACGCGAATTTTCCTATTCGCATGTTTTTCCTGAACGCCGTGTTTCCAGTCGCCTTTCTCTTTGAATGTTCCCTTCTTTGAATGTTCGCGTCAGTCCCCCCGCCCGCGCCCCGCCGCCGCCCCCGGTGTTGACATTGTAATGGGCTCTCTAAACGATCATGCTGTATGACATGTATTACGTGCTGTCACTCATGCATGACCGTCTAGTTATAGTGATTGACGTGCATGACATGCAAACTACGCGCTGGCCGTTGTTTCACTGTACTGATTGATAGCAAGCATGATGGTCCAGTGGCAGTGGCAGTGGGCTGGGCACATCGCTCGTAGAACTGACGGCCGTTGGGGCAGAAAGGTTCTCGAGTGACGACCACGTATCGGAAGACGCAGCGTAGGCCTCCCACAAGGTGGACCGACGATCTGGTGAAGGTCGCGGGACCCTGCTGGATGAGGTTAGCGCAGGACCGGTCGTCGTGGAGATCCTTGGGGGAGGCCTTTGTCCAGCAGTGGACGTCTACAGGCTGATATGATGATGATGATGATGGTCCATCATGCAGCATGATAATTCAAGTAAACGTTGCATGTCATGCAAGCATGATCGTTTAGAGACCACTAAGACATTTCAGTTCCAGACGCTTATAGTCCAAACTCCATATTTTTTACAAAACGCATAATGCTCTAAAATTATGAATACTGAAGACAAAATAGGGAAATATTAGCTATTCACTCAGATATTGTATGGGTACGTTACTAGGAGGTACGCGGGGACGAACGCGGGGAGTGCGAGCGGGGGTTAAACGTCTGTCACGCTTCTAAAAGAGTTGGTGTGATGTCTGATAGGTACTTACACTGCAACTGTCGGCTCAAGTGTCACTCGGAAGCGGCACGAGGCTCGCCCCTGACCCCCGCACCCGCCGACCGTAACCGTAACACTTCGCCGCAACCTAAACGCGACCTAAACGCAACCTCATACCGACCTGTTCTCCACAACCTCGCCCGCGGCTGCGACCTCGCGGCACGCTACGGCTGAGGCGTCTTCTTTACAACTCGTTGCTTCATTTATATAGGAAATGAAAGAGACAAGGCAACACCTGCCCGATGCTCTTGAGTCGGTTGCACTTCCGGCCTTGCTGAGGATTAATATTGATGGATTGAAAACGAAGTTACATTACATTACAGCCCATTGCAGCATTACTCCTCAAAAATAGCGCACAACTAGTGCCATCGGCGATCCACAGTGCAGTTCACATCCTCACTAAACTGATAGTGGGCTTAACTTGGAAGTAACTGGTCGAGTCGTTACACTTATACTTATTTTGAATTTCCCGCACAATATACACTTTTGTTGGCACTTGTTGCATATAATATATGTACTAGCACAGTTAAGTACACCAAAACCCACAATATGCATTTTTAGGATAAATATTTAAAGAGAACGCCGTATCTGAGAAGTTTCCAGCACCAATAGTCATATTTCACGTGTTTTGTGCTTAATAAAGTTCCGGACGGAAAGTGGTTCATCAAAATAAATTAAAGTCTTGTGCACTCTACAGAGAAGCCATTCTTTGCAACGCTTTGTTACTTAAAACTGCAATAAATTACTGACCCGCCAGTCCAGGGTGGAACCTGGTGAAGCATTGGTCTTATAAACTTAAGGTAGGTACTGGTAGGTACTGTGGACTCTCGACTAAGCAGCGAGCGCCTGCATACGACTGTCGCCCTTAAGGCAAGGAATCTCATCGAACATTATATCGGGTCTCCTTTGATTTTTACGAACTATGGAGGGAATACTTCTTTTTTAAAGTAGATTTTGGCTTGGTTTAACGACACCTTTAAGCCATAATCTTATTTTGAATTTAAAGTCTTATTTCTTATATCTATTTAAGCCGGCGGTTACAGCACGGCCTCCACAAAAACAGAGCACGACCAGAGTTAGTCGGCGATTTTCACTAAGGTTCTGATCCTCACTAAGTCGATAGTAACTGTAATGAAGATTTCCGATGGACAATTTTGGTACGAGCTGAAAGAGTTGTGACACGCCTTTATTTTAATTTCCCGCACAATACGCACAACCACAAGCACTTAATGTGTAATAAAAAGATTATTAAAGATTACACATTAAAACCCGCAAAATACATAGTTTAAGAAAATAAAATAGAAGAGACGACCATGACACTTCGCTCCCGCCAAAAAGTCAAGGAAAAACTATAGAATACCGAACCATGCGCACGCACTTGCCGGGTTTCTCGGACTTCCCATCAATTGTTAAGAAAAGAACTGTGGGAACCAAATGACAGCCTTTACAGAGATACAGGCTCATTTTCCTTGTACGAGCTGAAACCAGAGATGTTACTTTATAATTTATTGAGATATGATTTTTACAGGAGAGCTAAAATATATAGAGATGCAACGTTTCGGCCATTACGATTACAATTATACAATTACCATCTGAATCTATATTTATTATGTTAATAGTTGCATTGCGATTATTCAAGAAAGCTTTCTAAATGTGTTTGTGTTAATTTCAATGAATATGACTAATAAAATAAAACAAATGTATGTTCATCAACAGCCTATTAATGTCCCCACTGCTGGGGCTCAGGCCTACCCTCTTAACGAGGGCGTTCGGGCTATATAGTCCACCACGCTAGCCCAGTGCAGGTTGGTGGACTTCACATACGCCTAAGAATTTCTTCTTTGGCGTATGCAGGTTTCCTCACGATGTTTTCCTTCACCGTTTGAGAGCAGTTAGTAAATGTACTTAAGTTTCGAGAAAAAACCCATTGGTACATGGCCCAGCCGGGGATCGAACTCCGGACCTTTCGATATGATAGGCCGCGTCTTATCCCCTACGCCACTGACGCGCTACCTACAAACAAATGTATGTAAATCAACATAAATATAATTATCGACTAAGTCAGTTACTCGGCGAAGTCAAACTATTCAATACGCTGGTTTAATACCTTTCAACTTCAATTAGATAGGTATGGTTTCGAAATATTTTTTTCCAAACAATAATCGAATCATAAAAGTAATTTTAACCCTTAACTTCAACTTATCCTAAATCATTATTCTCAGTAAATTCGTTGGATGAATTTCCCAGTGAGTTTAGTTTGGAAAGGCGGACAAAGTGGAAGAAGGGAAGGACAAACTAAACTCGCGATCGCAATCTGTAATTCAAATCCGACCGACTGACGAACCGACGCGACGCTTGGGGTCTAACATCAAACCAAAGAAGGAAGATACGGTACCTACTCTCGAACACATTCGGGAAACTTTGTGTTTACAATAGTGTTGCGACACAAATTCTACAACGAGAGTACTTCGCAAAAAAATATTAGGACACAAATTAGTATTCATTAACCCTATCCTTTTTGTTCTCATTTTATTATTATTATTATTCCTCTTAATTTTTAGCAAAGAGGTTGTAGGAATTTTCTTAGTTGTTTTTTATGTTGGTCAGTCAAGTCATGGCAAATAGACAGATGTGGGTAGTCGCCTGATATCTAGGTAGGAGATACTTAGGTGAAAGGATACATTTTGAAAATCAGCGTCGGGCAAATATGTGCCGGCATTTAGCTGAAAATGTATCCTTTTGTCACATCCTATTTTTCATAAAGTGTACTAACACTAGAATATTTTTTTTTCTTATATAGAAATATGTAGTGGCTAAGTAACAAAAATGTATGTTCTATAATTCATCAGCTCTGTGATAATAAATGATTAAATGATAAATGATACTTGACGTTATGTTTTTTGTTCAACAACAATTTTCTCTTTCCCATACAAAATTTCCAGTAGGCTTTGGGTGGTGGACGTCTATTCTTAAAAGGACAGATACTATGCTCGTCAGTTTCGGAGTAGGTCAGATTCTGAACAGGTCATGTACTTGTACAGTTTAGCTCACAATTTTATATATAAACAAATTTAAAATAACCCATTCTCAGAGAGCCAGAAACGTATCTGTCTCTTTTTGATTTGATCTGAGGTTGGGGTTAACAATCCAGATGTCAGCGGGAGATTTGGTAGTGTTCACAAAAATAACAGGGTACCCAGGGAGCGACTCATTTACATACATATTTTATCTAACAGTTACTTATGTACTTATTTATTATTTAGCCGAGAAACATAAAAATACAAAGGAGTATTTTACGGCATAGTGCAGTAATACCTTAGTATTTGCGTGAACACACAAAACATCATACAAACTTTCGCGTTTGTAATATTAGTATGATAGATAGAATACAGGTAGACAAGTAGCTGGCACCTAGTTTAATTTTTGTATGTAAATACACCGCTTTTGATGCGACGAACGCCCGAAGCTCTGCCTAGTGGGACGTAGTTAATATGCACAAGTGCACGCGCACGAGGAAAGTTTATGTACACGCCCAGTAGTGGCGCAGTTTGTATGAGGCTATACGAAGGGTACTAGTTCAAAGTTCGCTGGTATTCAGGTGTAGATTGAGCTGCGAACCGAAAGTTGCTGTCAAAGTGGAAGCTTTACAAACAAGCCGTTGTTTTTCCACTTACGGCCCCAGGCACACGGGAGAGACGTAGGGCGATGATGAATATTTTTGAAAAGTCGGTTGCCTCGGCCGGGTATCAAACCGACCAAATGGAAAAGTAACTGTACTTTTGTTACACCAATCAATAAGTCAATTACAAATATTATCATCAATAGTCATGGTGCGGCTTAAAAGGATATCAATCAGAAAAAATCAATCAAAAAAACAAGGGCACCTTAAATTTGGGAGTCATTATAATTTCGATTCGATTACTAATTACTACCCCACGTCTTATATAGGTTACATACAATTGTTCTATTAACTAACGATTGACTTACTCACCGGAGTTCGAAAACCTGTTGTTCGGAGTATGTTTGTTTGACAGGACATTTGATGTTCGCATAACTCTTATTCCAAATGTTTATTAGAAAGTACGTTACTTTGTTGTGACGTTATGTTACATTTTAACTTTTAACATAACATTAAACGTACTTTCGTAAAAATATACTTCGGACCACAGTTTTTCCAACTTCGGTGGTACAGTCCTAACGAAGCGTAACGTTAGTAGGAACGTTATTTGAGTAGAACCCGGCAGTTTCAAAGCTTTGTGCTGGATTTAGTGCCGTGCCGGTTTGTGTTGGATCCATGTTGGATCATTAGAGTAGTAACAGTGATCGATAGAGAGCTGGAGCGACCGCAGTGCGGCGCCCCGACTCATCAATTAAATGGAATATTATATTATCAAACAATAAATTCATAATAATTTTGGCTACAATGCAATGCAATGTATGCATTTTCACGGAAATATTTTGTAAATTGTAATGTTTACACCCTCATATTTGGTTTTAGTTACAAGTAAAACAAAATGCTTCTGATTAGAGCTGTAAAATTATGTATATACTATGCATATAGGTATGTATTATATTGTAGTATATTAAATTTTAAAACATTGCACTTATGGAGTAATTCTGCGAAATTGTATAGGTACATACCAACTTTATTAGAAAAATTATACCAGTCTAGAGATAATATATTTTTTTAAACCATTGCTCAAATTTTCTATTGTTTCATTTCATTACTCAAATAGTGCACGAAAAAAACACAAACTTATTGATTAATACATTAATTTGCTTAAATTAGTACATGTTATTGTTAAAACAACCTAGCCTGCTCTGTTGGTGTTACTTGATTTGGAACCAGACACTGGCTTCATTGGGGAGAATCAGCGCTATCATGTGAGGCATCCTTTATAAATTTCATTGTTAAAACGTGTCAATTTTACATAAATTTCAATAATAAAATATCCAACTTTCGTTTATTTTGCGCTTTTCTTTAAATTGCATTCGCCGTGTCGGCTCTCGGCTCTCGGTCGCGGACGTTGTTTGCATAAATTGTTTCGGAACGAGGCCCCTGTAATTACTGAGACAAATTCATCTTATTTGCCACGGCTCGCACAAAAATACGGCCGCGCAAGAACCGGCCCATTGTTCTGAGGGTCCCGCATAAAGTAAACATACGAGGATTGTACCCAGGTACCTACAGCGGTGGCCTCCTCCACAAGGTGATGTTTCATTATAACTTAAACTATAAGAATGACATACAGATTTAAATCTCTTACAAGAGGCGACGAGACATCTCCAACTCAATCTATATTCTGTCTGAGTATTGTGTAGCGCGTCTCATGATAAACATCAAGCTTCTATTAAACCTAGTTCGATGAAATAGAAGAATTTATAATACTAGCGGAAATACTGCGACTTCATCCATGTTGAAAGTAGGTAGGTATCTCATTAATACACAAGCTATTAATCACCTACCTTTGACTTCACAAACTTTTGCCAGTTACGTACATAATAAATACAGTTGTAGGAATCTGAGAAAATCGATAAAACAGTAGTCTTTTAATTTAAAATCTCACATTATTAATTGACATACCTAACCTAATTGCAAAATAAATTAAAGAAACTACTGTAAGAAAGAATATAATTGGTTAACGTAACTTTGTGAAACGTGTATTGAAATGGTGGGTAACTTAATTACTGACTGCTAAGGAAAACCATGTATTTTACTGATTTTTTTGTGTGTAATAGATAGGTAAAATCTATACACAAACTCGTAAAGGTTTGAAAGACATAGACCTGAGTGAAGCTTCTTCTTATAACTCCAGCGCCTACTAATAGTTGACTATTAATGACATGAATAAAGTATTAGAAGGTACTGGCGGACGACCCAGTTCTGTATAATTAAGTACTTATATTTCGTTACCTTTTTGTTAGGCGAGGCCGTCGATGTTTATTTTTGTAATAAGTACCTACCTACCTACAGCCGTTTTACATCTGATTATGTTTTTACATAGATTCTGTGAATCGAGCCGGTCGATACCGGATTTGTTGAAGGCTGACAGAAAGTCGGATTGACATTGCTGTCTTTACCATCACAGTGTTGTATGACATTGGTACCTACTAGATTATTGCCAGGTGAACCAAGGTAGGAGCAGTGCACCCTGGACATGTCGAAGAATACAAATTTTACTGAAAGGAAAATAAGTAGAACCGCAATTAAAGATTTTTATGGAACCACCTGTCTGAGCCGGGTATGGAACCGGACAATCTGGAAAAAATCAGTCGGTAGGTATGTATTTTTATATTACCAATCGAAAGAGTCCATCATTAATAAGAATCAATTTATTCTAAATAACATAGTATCTAAAAATAAAGAAAGATCATGATAACATTAAATCAAAAAAATTTTTCAGTATTTGAATACCTTACAAGACTCGTACGCTCGGAACCTACCCATGATTATGTTTTTTGACAGATTAGATTACTCATTTACATCATTGCATTCTCATTTCATTACTTATTGCTTATTTTATTTGCTTAGGTATTAAAAACTTAAATCATGACGTCCGGACGACCGGGGGCTTTGTTGTGACTGAACTCGCAACAGAAAAATTCAATTACGATGTTTTCCTTGAAGCCCATTACATATCGGAGCAGACACTCCGTGACAGTGGCGCGTTGGAAAATAATAGGGTTAGAACAAAGCGTGTCTAACAATGTGTGTTTAACCGTGTGTGCATGTGTGTGACTGTGTGCCTGTGTGTCGCCGCGTCGACAGCCGCTGAAGGAAATGACAGCGGGGCCTTGGTTGCATGGCCAGGGCTGCCCCGAGGCACATTTGCGACCACAAAAAATGAGGTTATAATATATTTGAGGTTTTAGTCGGTTTCGAAGCCGGCCGAACCGAACAAATCAGTGTGACACATTGTTTTTTTAAAATATTAGAGTGTGTGTCTGAAAAATACTGACACCTTGCTGAAGATCCAAGCTAATGGTTATAGAGGAGAGTAACAATGGCGAAAAGCAACTCTTGTTTGTAAGTAGTTTATATAGATTACTTCTATGTCAATTTCTAAAATCCTTATTATTCCCTCCTATGCAACCTTGACATTTTAAATTTTTTACAAACATCGTGCTGTAAATGAATGCCGTAGGTTCTGATAGCGCCCCTGCCACTCTGCGAGGGCCCCATTTCCCTGCCCTGAATACGTTGCAAGGCGGGCTCTTTGATTGCCTATCACATCACGTCATCTCACTGCAGATACAATTACTTACCTACTTACACGTCTATCTACCACACTTTATCTTGTACCTATACTATTGTTGCGACATAATACACTCGTAATACATAATATACGCCAGATGGACCGACCATCTAAAGAAATTGGCCGAAATCGACATGGAGCGGGCCGAAGAATGAGTTTGGTCCAGCTCATTGGGAAGACGTACCTCCAGCGGTGGACGGCGAAAAACTGATAGATGATGACTTTATGATTCACATCATACGTATACGGATCGTAGGATTTTGATCAATGTATTTTATAATGTAATGTGTTTTATATTAGGTATCTCATTGTCAGATTCTCATTTTGAGCCCCAGCCACAACTTTCTTTCTTATCAATTGTATACATAGGTAGGTAGTGATGTTACAATTGCTAGGTTACATACATACACCACACCTGTTATGTCATCGGAAAATATAAGACCCAAGATTATTTTTTTCAAAAAAATTCTAATTTAATTCTAATTAAATTCTAGTTTTTTCAAAAAAATTCTAATTAGGTAGGTACTTGAACTTAGCTTCAGAAAAATTATTACAAAGGCTTTAAGACTCCCTTAGACCAGTCTTTATCATTGCTCATTTGGGCCGAGATACATTGAGCGCTAATGGACACTTAAAGCGTAACATTTTGACGTGAGTCTTTTTTATGTGAAATGAGGTTGCACCGAGCGCGAGGTCACGTGCCCTCTTAAGGCGTCCTCTCACCGCGCGATAAGCGTATCCCACCACCTGCTACAGCGAGACTACGGCGACAAATTTACTTTAGGATGAGACGACCTTCACACGTTTCCACGGGCCGTGACTCATCACGGTTTTTACTTCATTATTGCACGAACAAAATTGATACAAGAATCCAGCGCAAGTGGTGAGTAGGCCGTTTCAAAGCGCTACGTTCCATTAGAAGGGATTTGTTCGCGCGCCACCGACTGGGTAGGCAGAGGCAGGGATAGAGCATGGTACAAAGGTAGTACTAGACTAGCGATAAACGAAAATTGAAACCGAAGCTGAAGTTTAGACTAAAATTACGTCTACGGATTGCAGACACAGACTAAACTTCAGTACCTATTAATATTATTGTTTTTAATCACAGTTTTGTAAACAAAATAGGTAAAATAACGCTCAACTCCGTCTATCTGCCGATCTGCCGTCACTGAACAATAAAAAACAAATCCTTGTGTATGAAAGATACCTGAAAAACGTTGTTGGGCCGGTGTTGGGGGGCGGCGCGTACTGGCGCGGCGTGCGGGCGTGCGTGCGTGCGGGCGTGCGTGCGTGCGTGCGGGAGGTGCGCCCGCGCGTGTGCGGGCTGCGGGCTGCGAGCGCGGCGCGGGCGGTGCGCGGGCGGGCGTGCGCTCGGCGCGGGCGGGGGCGCGCGACTGCCCGCGCGCGCGAGCCTCGCGGGTGATAACCGCTGATAACGAGCCGTCCTTCACTCGGTGTCACGGTGTCACGCTGAGCCGCTAAAACCGCGCCGCGTTAGCTCACCTGTCAGGTGTGTGCGCAAACGCAGCTCTCGATCACGGCCGACGTCGAAATCGAGTCCCGGTAGCGGCTTAGGAACGGCCTGACTTTTATGCCGACCGTTAAATGCCTCGGCCGGTTGTTGTTCGGGGAAAGCCGGAGTCTTGGAGCACCCCGACCCGGACGAATAGATTTTTAAGTTAGAAGAACACGCCGACATTTCGTTTTAGATTACTTTAAACCACACATAACACAACAATCAATAGAGCGTCAGTAGCGTAGGGGATAAGACGCGGCCTATCATATCGAAAGGTCCGGAGTTCGATCCCCAGCTGGGCCATGTACCAATGAGTTTTTTCTCGAAACTTAAGTACATTTACTGACTGCTCTTAAACGGTGAAGGAAAACATCGTGAGGAAACCTGCATACGCCGAAGAAGAAATTCTTAGGCGTATGTGAAGTCCACCAACCCGCACTGGGCTAGTGTGGTGGACTATAGCCCGAACGCCCTCCTGGAGAGGGTAGGCCTGAGCCCCAGCAGTGGGGACATTAATAGGCTGTTGATGATGATGATGAACACAACAATCTGTCGTCTTTCAGTCTGTTTGACAGTTTGTTTGGCTTTCTATTGTCACAGCACAGGCTCTTTTGAAACTTTGGAACCTTTTGGCGACCGAATTTAGGGAGGTATAGGAGGGTGTAGCCTAATTTTAGTATCTTTATGATTGGGAGGGGAGGGGAGGCGAGTTGAGGAAATGGACCTATTTATCGGTGTCGATAATATTTCAGATCGCGCAAAATGAAATATTACTAGATCGAGTCCCGCTCACGCTTTGATATGAAAAAGATTACCTAAGCTATCTACAGATACTTAAAATAAACCTAACGAGTTTATTTTTTTGAACGCGCCAATCGCTGGAACAACCTGACAGATTAGAAAATTTCTCTTTGTATTTATAATAGCCCAATTGATGAGGAATGTTGTTAGGCTTTTACCATCACGCTACGAATCTTAGGAGCCGGAATAAAAGAAAAAATGTAGGAAATAACTTATATTACGCGGACGAAGCCGCGGGAGACAGCTAGCATGAGTATATTTCTCTTATTCATACAATTTTGTTTGTTGCTAAGACGAACAAACCCCTGAACTATCACCTGCAAATGGGTTGTATTTAAATAAACATAATTATCTAGACTAACCTAAAACCTACATCAAAATAATCTGATTTTTCAAATCTCTTTTTTCGCACGCGCGCTCCCTGTGGAGATCGCATCTTGCATATTTAGTATCGGAACCTATGGTGCCATTTACAGGGGGGGTGCGGACAAAAGAAGCGGAGTAGCGGGAGGAGGTTGCTAATACAAATTTATATGGAGTTTGAAAATGAGAATGTGTGAGTGAGTCACAATTTTTTGATACATTTGACATACATATAACACCTTGGAGGCGGTGGTAGATAAAAAATTGACGTTGTATAAATGTACCCAGTGTACTTACATGCAATAAAAGAGTTTTGACTTTGACACCCATAGGATGCTTTTATTACTCATGCATAAGGAAGCGGCTAAATTTTTTGATTCATGGATTTACACAACAAAAAATACTGATTGCACACAAATGCCTACTCTGAGTCAGTATATTTATTATTAGGTCTCTACAATGAAGTAAATTTATTCAATATGCACTTTAATAAAATCTATTGCAAAATAGCAAAGAAAAATTTTTGTAAATCGGTCCACAATTGACGGAGAAATTACTTACATACATAAAAGGGGAAAAAAACATACATAAAGCCGAACATAGTACCTCCTCCTTTTTTGGAAGTCGGTAAAAACAGTAAGCAGTAGTATCTCTGTAATTTAAATATACTCTTAACATTACTGTAACTCAAATCTATGAAGCATTAGGTAAATAGGTACCTAGATGTTGTTTGTTTCGTCTACTTGTAACCGCTCCTCAGGTGCCTGCATCTACATGCAAATCCGCACTCCACAGTATCGAAGCCAGTCTAAACTTTGAGTCTTTAAAACTTTCTAACGAGCTTTCGAAGTGCAATTTAAACTTTATTCTATTATGGCTCGCGCCACCTTCGCGCAAGCATGGAGTAATCTGGGAACACTGAGGTGGGTACACAACAAATAACAACAAATAGGTCACCACTAGTTAGTTCCCTTCTGAACGCAAGGAACGAACGCGCCAAAATGAACTCTAATATTTGATAACAAAGCGTCAGTGGCATCGGGGATAAGACACGGCCTATCATATCGAAAGGTCCGGAGTTCGCTCCCCAACTGGGCCATGTGCCAATGGGTTTTTTCTCGAAACTTAAGTACATTTACTGACTGCTCTTAAACGGTGAAGGAAAACATCGCGAGGAAACCTGCATACGCCGAAGAAGAAATTCTTAGGCGTGGCCGATGTACCTATACATTACATGTCATTGATGTTATTTTTTTGTTTATTTTATTTTAAGTATACCGTAGTACCTATTGTGCGGGCGGCGAGAGAGATCGGCGAACAAGCGGCGCGCGGCTGAAAAGGTTGTAACGTAGGTAATTATGCTTTTAGTGGTCTTAGCTTTTTCGAATTGTTAATTACAGGTGATTAAATGTTCACCTGTATAGATAATACAAAGTCGGTAGTGTAAAACTGGATTTGTTGCGTGTATTGTTATCCGTACACGGCGGAGTTGCAGAGCAGCCTCTGTCTGTGCCGCGTCCGCATTTTGTAATTACGCTGGCTGCCGGGTCGCCTAAATGTAAAGTGACGTTTCTCTATTACTCTCAGCTGACTCTATTATCTTCTGCTAAATTGCTGAAGCCTGTGGAAGTACGCCTCCAAACTAGACTAACGAAATTGCGGTGTTTCCACACCTACAAGCAAATAGCTTTCAAATTGAAATTCCCAAGCCGCCGTGTACACTGACAAACTTTTAATTATTGTTAATTTCCTCTTTTGTAGATACAAATGTGCATTTGTATCTACAAAATAGGAAATGAGAGAAGATTGAAAGAGGTTGAACGAACGTACTGTTCAGAACGATGTATTGTCAATTAAAAAAAAAAAAAAGAAAAAAAAACCTTTATTATCGATAGTATACATTTTTTTTCATGCAATTTTAATTTATATTTATTATTATCATTATTATTATATTTATTTATTTATTTAAATTTTCTATTGTATTTCCATCTGCCCTTTTTCGGGCAAAGGCCTCCCCCAATTTCTCCCACTCCTTCCAGTTCTTCGTTTTTCTGCTCCACGTTACTCCTTCTTCCTTTTCGATGTCATCTAGCCATCTTTTCTTTGGTCTTCCTTGTGTCCTTCTGTCTCCCCTGGGATACCACTCCGTTGTTCTCCTTGTCCATCTCTCGTCTAGCGTTCTCATTACGTGACCTTTGTGTGTATTATCAATTATCAGAGTATATTATCTGTGTCTGTAAACATCGGTTCAATTCCATTCACTCTCAAACTCTTTTCGCTCCAGCTACTACAGAGGCAAGCAATACGCATTATTTTGTACCATCTTTAAAATACATAAAATCAGTGCAAATTATTAGTTTTATTCATGTTCTATCCAGAGCCAGAGAACCAAAGCCTTCGACATAGCTCAAAGGGTTAGGACGTTGAAGTGGCAGTGGGCTGGTCAAATCTGCCGGAGAACCGATAACCGCTCGAGTAGACGAGTTCTGGAGTGGAGACCACGACTTGGCAAGCGTAGTGTGGGACGACCCCCAGCTAGGTGGCCGTTGGGGCAGAAAAGTTCTCGAATGGCGACCACGTATCGGAACGCAGTGTAGGCCTCCCACAAAGTGGACCGACGATCTGGTGAAGGTCGCGGGACCCGGCTGGATGAGGTTGGCGCGGGACCGGTCGTCGTGGAGATCCTTGGGGGAGGTCTTGGCGCCGGACCGGGCGTCGTGGAGATCCTTGGGGAAGGTCTTTGTCCAGCAGTGGACGTCTACAGGCTGATATGATGATGATGATTCAGACGACTATCAACGCCTGCGACAACTAGTTGCGGTCGCAATCAAACGTGATTGCCAACACATTCCCAGCGGGCGTTCGGCGCAGTTCAAGGAGTCGCCGACAGATCGCGGTCGGCGCGGGCGCCGCGTCTTTCTAAAATAGAACCGTGCTGTAGTGAAGTGCCGCGGGTTTCAGAGGCGCGGGTAAATTTAGCCGCGACGTGCGCACGCGCCGCCCCGACCGCCGACCACCTAACCTGGTAAACAAGTCAGGTAATCCATTTAAATTACATTTATTTAATCTCGCCTTCCCACCATGGTCTGTGTTTTCCCCTTGGGCCTCAGTAAACCTTTATTAGTAGTTAATATACTTATATATATATTGCTAATTGAGCCCTAGTTTGTACAATATTTAGTGGAGTGTTATTTAATCAGTAAGAAAATTCATATTACGGACCCGTAATCCGTGTAGATTGGTTACACCAAGGAGATTCGAACCTCTTTTGTCGCGCGCGCGCTCCCTGTGGAGATCGCATCTTGCAAATTTAGTATGGGAAACGATGAAAAATTCTGTGTCAAAATCAGGGGGGGTGCGGACAAATGAAACGGATTAGCGGGAGGAAGTTGCTCATACAAATTTATATGGAGTTTGAAAATGAGAATGTGTGAGTGAGTATCAATTTCGATATACATTTGGCACGATTTTGGCACCCCCTAAAATGCTTTTGTTACTCATCCATAAGGGAGTAGCTTTTTTTTAAATTCATGGGTTACACCTTTATCGGCCATTTGAACAAAAGTTAAATAAAGTTCAAAATAACTATTAATTGACTGCACATTTTTCGTTGATGAAATGTCATTTTTATCTTGATCGTCGAAAACACTGACCCATTGCTACTGTAATTTCCCATTTATTAACCCACAGAGCGTTAACTTAAAGCTAGGAGTAGGACTGCTCAGCCCCTAAAGGTTCTGTCAGTAATATGTATGTTTAAATAATTAACCACAATAGAGTTTGATTTAATTATATAAGAACCAGTATACAGCCTCTTCAGCATTGTCTCATCATCTCGTCCTGATGAGATCCTGCCCCTCAACCCATTAATATGCAGACCTTAACAGATATCTTAGATTGTTCAGTTTCCGGTTGTGGGAGAATTGGCAGCTAGTAAATTCATGCCAACGCTCTGCCGGCCGGCCGCAGAACTGGGGAGTGACAGACAGATATTGACATTTTCAAATAGGTACCTATACTATAATCATCATCATTATTAGCCTTTCGACGTCCACCGCTGGACAACGGTAGTGTAATTGGTGCCACGGGGAATGGACGCACAAACCTCCAGTGTTTTAAAACAGCCGCCACATGAAGGTGTACGCACAGAGGAAAACAATAGCATCATGTTGACAATTTTATTTTTGAGTTTATTTGTTTTAATAACTGATGAATGAATGTCCAAAAGTAACTTTGAAGCACTATAATAATATACGATTTTGAAGCTCGATAAATTTCCATGGAGTAGGTACACCTGATGACTCAACATAGAAAATATTAAATGATTGTAATGAACAAGTGGGTATTATTTTTTTTAAATGGAGAAACAAATGAAGGGCCGTGTGCTTTTGGGTTTGTTGCTGTTTCTTCCTCTCAGAGCTATACAGGTGGAAACAGAGTAGTTTTAGACAGAATTGACGTCTAAAACATAATATTGTATTCCAATTTTTAATAAACGAAATTTGAATATGGACATTTATTTTGTATTTATCTGTGCCCGCGACCGGCCGGCGCGGGCGCAGACATAACGACCCCCAACGACAAATTATACTTACAACTTATTGGTTTTATAATGTGTTGTTTGACCCCTGATTTCTGACCTGTGTTCGAGTCGCCATCACCCTGATCTCGGTGTAATTGTTCAGTGAAGAATGTGCTCCGCGTCAGACACTATTATTGACAAATGAACTGTCCCCTGACATTTAAAGAGCTCTCACTATGTACTGGAAGTGCCGCCTATAAATAAACAATCCACGAGCATTGTGACGTCTCCGTTACTGTGACTAGAAACAATGTCTTTCTCAGCTCAGATCATCAGTCTGCTCCTATGCAGGATCCGTCTCTGGATACACCAAAACCAAACGAACGCCCCCAGTACAGACTTACCAAGTTATCTGTGAACTGAAGCGGGTGGCACTACCATCGTCTCATGCCCATCATTCTATATCCAATGTAGGGTATATCTTTAACCTAACCATTCAAGAATCTTCGAATACCTTTGGTGGCGCGAGTAGCAAATTTTTTTGATTCATGTAAATATTGATCGCTGAAAAGAAAAATTCACTTATTTTCAAAGAGAAGTAGAACTGCATTTACATACTGTGCAAAGAGTTTTCAAAAAACACCGCCTGAGCCGGGAATACAATCGGACAAGTGGGAAAAACCATCTTGTATTTTTGTCATACCAATAGAAAGGGTCAATCGAAAAGAAATGAACTTGGATTAATTATGAGGCGATTTAATTGTTGTTTTAATGGATATGGCCATGAAGCTAGGAACTTTTTGGTGCAGTAGCTACGAGCAGCTAAATTCGTTCCTTCAAGGATATGGCAGGCAATGTAAAGCGGCATGTAAGGGAAATAATTAGTAATAAAAACTGCTTTATAACATGCAATGCAATGATCCAGGATGTCCCGTATCTTCGAGGAACTGGACCCCGCTTACGCGGCGGCCTGCAACGACGTCACTCTGTGCTCCAACTCCCGAGGGTTCTTCCGGGGGCTGGGCGAGGAGCTGGTGACATTGGCCGAGGCAGGCGGGTGGCTGGAGACCTTCGAACGCGTCCAGGACAGCAAGAAGGTCGCTGCAGTGATGGAGAACCAAGAGGTAGTCATATGTATAGCTAGTGGAAAATCTGGGTTTCTATGTAAATGGGTCAATATTCTTTTTTTTGTAACGTAAAAACCGGTTGCATTGCAAAGGATATTTAAAAGAAAAAAGTTGATTACGATGATCAATTAGTTGAAAATCGATAAGTATCAATTAGATAGGTTTTCTAAAAACTATTTGAAATGTTAATCGAATAAAATTTTTAGGGGTGACCGAGAGGACAATTTTGTCCCGAGTTTTATATGTAAAAAAAAACATACATACAGCCGAACATACCTCCTACTTTTTGGAAGTCGGTAAAAATAGGGTTTGTCCGCTAGACAAATGTACCTACTTACATAAAACTTTTTATTTAGATCTTACGGATTGATCGATTACAATATCATATAGATATTAAAATAAGTGATTTTAACAAGGTAGTCCTGTTTTCAGACAAATACCAAAAAACAAAAAAAGTTTATTCACCCAAATACGTAGGTATCTCGACATGGCGGTACTTACAGGGTATCGAGTCAGTTGTGGCCATTCGTATATAAATAAGAAATATGACTATATTTTGAATAAGGTACAGATTAAAGGTCTAGTAGCCAACCTCAGAAAAAAATAGAAAAGCCCTCCCCCTCCGGTACTTGATGAGCCCTTGCCTCGTCAGCAGTGGAGCATCGGCCTATTTACACCCGACGGGGTCAAGTGACCCCAGCCAGTGCTGGCAATCTGAAGAGATTAGGGTTGCTCGAGCTATGTTATAGGTACGCTACTTCCGGCACTAACTGCCACATTTTTCAACCGACTTCAAAGAGGAGGAGGTTCTCAATTCGAGAGATTTTTTTGTGTGTATGTTACACGATGTCTTCGGCAATTAGAAACCGATTTAAATGATTATTTTTACTTTCTCGATCCCATACCGTCGTAGGTATGGGTAGAAAAAGTATTGAAATAACGAAAAAAAAGTTTTTCCAATTTTGGCGAAAATGCGTTCTATATCGATAACACATGATACCGGAAAACCAAATATCTCAATTCCGTCCGTCCGTGCGTCCGCCCGTCACGCTTGGCTCTGGAGGCTAAACCTTTGGTCCGATTGGAACCAAAATTTGGAACTCAGAGTTTTAATTTATTGTTTCGACGGTAGGCAATTTGAAAATATATTTCACGAACGAATTTTTTTAAACATCAGGAGACCAAGAAGTCATCAGTGCACAAAAATCATAAAATTTTACAAAGAATTCGGTTTTTTTTGTAAAAGTTTTGAATTTATTAATGGAATATACCTATGTAAAATAGTGTAAACTTACAAGGAAAGTCAGGTGTCGGGTTCCGATATGATTCTTTCTAACAGGAAGTCCTATTCATTTTACGTCATAATTTATCACGAGGAAAAATTAAATACAAAAGTTATTAGTATGCACTGTGGGGTACTTAACGGAGATTCTCTCGAACTGTTAGAAGTGAAGTGGTGCCGTCTCGCGTACCCTCAGCGCTCCGTATTCCCGTTCCCCGGCTCTTCATTACAAACTGCACATGCAGCTCAAACTATGCTCTTTGCACAGCATTTTATTATTAAAAAAAACCGACTTCTTTGTAAAAAACAGAAAGGTTCGAATCTCTTTGGTGGCGGTGGTAGCTAATTTTTTTCATTCAAGATAAAAAACATATGATTTATGTACATCGACGACTTGTTGATCCCCAAATTTTTTTAAATTATCCACCCTTAGGGGTGATTTCAATTTGAAATGGGAACATCCTCGAAATATTCAATAAGAAAAAAAAACATTCAAATCGGTTAATAATCGGATATCATGTACCTAGCATACAAACGGCGATCGGGAATACTCACAATCGCCGCATACAGACGAATTAAGAACATCCGCATTTTTTTCAAGTCGATTGAAAATAGAGCTGTTGCCTGGACAACCGTATGCGCAGAACAGAAGCAAAGCTGATAGTCCTAATACAGGTCTTTTGGGTGGTTATGGCGGCCTGTAATGTAGACAGTTTCAGGTTCGATATAAATACCATTGTAAGTACAATTATTTTCTCGAAACCTAATAAGTATATTTATAAATGTACAAAGAGCGCCAGTGGCGTCGTGAATAAGACACGACCTATCATATTGAAATGTCTGAAGTTTGATCCTCGGCTGGGCCATGTACCGATGTGTTTTTTCTTCAAACTTAAGTACATTTACTGACTGCTCTCAAACGGTGAAGGAAAACATCGTGAGGAAACCTGCCAACCCGCACTGGGCTAGCGTGGTGGACTACAGCCCTTCCCTACAGTGCCCTACCAGTGGGGCCTTAACTGTTTGACTTAAAATTAAAAATACTTGTGACCTGTTGCAGATAATGTCCTCTCTGACGGAGGTGCTGAGCCGGGTGCAGCCGCTGCACCGCGGCAAGGACGCGCGCGTCTCGCAGCAGCGGCGCCTCGAGGCGCGGGCCGAGCTGGACCGGGGCAGCCTGCCCCACGCGCTGGCGCTCGCCACCCAGGCCGTGCTCAGGGCACCAGTGGCAGGTGACACATACACTACACTATCTTACTAATCTTACTACATAATATATTTTCACTGTATTATATTGTGATTAATAAATAAATACTAATACAAATATTATAAAGATAAAAGTCTGTAATAGTACCTACACGTAGGCACATATGGATGTTTGGATGTATGCTTGTGGTTTACAATAATAATGTCCAATCTAAAAATGTCCAACCGTTGAAAAACGTCCAATCTTAAAAATGTCCAATCTAAAAACGTCCATCATGTTTGTGAGTTTGGATGTCTGTTACTCTTTCACGCAAAAGCCATGGAACAGATTTTGTTGAAACTTTACAGTAATACATTCATTTCATTTCAATACAGATTATAGGCACCTACATCTAATTTTTTTAAATATCTTTATTGTCATTTTTTATTTATTTATTTTATTTTATTTATTATCACAAAATCCACAGCACTTAAAAAATAATAGTTATTAAAGGTTACATTGCTCATACTGCCAATAATGAGGATTTACAATATGCTAATTTTACTCTCAATATACATAATAATATTATCATAGACAGTCTGTACGTATATGAGTGTGTGTGCGTGCATGTGTGCATGTATATGTGTGAGTGTTTGTGGTGATGTTATACGTATGTTATAATATATGTATTTTAAAATCTGATGCGGCGATCGTGAATACTAGTATATGGTGATCGAAGATCTGATGTGTAATCTAATCTGTATGACTGTAAAGTTTCAACAAAATCTGTTCCATGCCACTGAATAACACATAGTAGGCGGAGCCGCGGGAAACAGCTAGTGTATCATAAATTTATAACGGATTGAGTGCCATACAGGGTTGAACTCTATCTGTAATTTAGAGAATGCTAATAAAGATTTTTCAACTTTTCCAAAGTTCTAAATTTTCAATATGCCTGATTCCAAGCGGAGAAAGTCGCGGGCAACAGCTAGTATTAAATAATAGAATAAATTTTAAACTCAACGACGAAGCTTTGTCAGTCGCAGGCGTTTGTAATGACACCTGAGTCAATTAGCGAATAAGTGAGTCAAAGTTAAAGTCAAAAGTATTTTATTGCATGTAAGTACACTGGGTACATTTATACAACGTCAATTTTTAATTTACGATAATAATGTCCAATCTGAAAAATGTCCAATCTGAAAAACGTCCAATCTGAAAAACATCAAATCTGAAAAACGTCCAACCTGAAAAACGTCCAACTTGAAAAATGTCCAATCTGAAAAATGTCCAATCTGGAACATTTTACACTACAGAACCTTAAACACCGCTATTTATTTATTTTTCAGATTGGACATTTTTCAGTTTGGACGCTTTTCAGATTGCTCATTTTTCAGATTGGTCGTTTTTCAGATTGGACACTTTTCAGATTGAACGTTTTTCAGATTAGACGTTTTTCAGATTGGACACTATTCAGTTTGGACATTTTTCAGTTCGAAAATGGTCGTTGGACATTTTTCAGATTGGACATTATTACAGTAAATCCAATTTTTTATCTACCGAATAAATAAGTGAATAAGTTATGCTGTGCGGCTGCGGCCGTATTTCTCGGAGTCTTGTGTAGTTGCCAGAGAGTTGTTAGTATACATAGAGCGCGCGTTAGCAAGTCTGAACTGTAAGCACGGGTCTGAACAGTCTCGAAATGTTCTGTGCGACGCTACTAGTCACAACACGTCAGTAGCGCTGATTGTTGCTCTCGCCGGTATTTATTTAGATTTGGAGTAATCATGGTGAAATGTGCAGTGCCAAGCTGTAAACACGATTCACGGAAAAGAACGATCTAGAAGAAATCTATATAGAAGCGTCCATAGAACACCTGCATACATTTGGCACGATGGGCAATGAGCGATGCGCGCGCTCTATAGCTAGTATACTAACTCTATGGTAGTTGCACACTTATTTTAATACACTTTTGCCTTGCTTTGAAATCTGAAAGGAAGTTTTATTTTTCTGTCATCGTTAGATAAAATTAAACCGGCTTTTAGAAAATATTTTCTTTAATTACGTGCCCTATGCAAACTGCACCTTTGTAATTATCAAGCTTTGTGCCCGGGCGCTGCGTCTCGCGCACGCCTCATTAACTATGGGATCCGATTGAGCTGCAGCACAAAGGAAAAGGCGATGGTATTTTTCATAAACAAAATTTTTCTTAAAAAACCCTCATCTTGTACTTATGATAATATCAGTTTAATGTAGAACCGAGTAGGTACATTATCGACACAAACCAGACTTGACAAGATAATTGTATCGTTTTTAAGAAACTGTTCGACTCTCTAAGTGTAGGTAGATAATATAACCGATTTTCATCAAAAACGTGATTTTCTTGCACGAATAAGAAACTTGCTTCACTCTGTATAGTGTAGTCGTTCGGAAGTAATAAAAATAGAAAAAAAATATATCAATATTATAATAATTATTATGACTTTGATAATGGAACTGGACATTACGATAATGAGACCTAATGAACCTGAAGAGTTTTAGAAAGGATTTGAATAAAGTTTTATATGAGCGTCTGGTTTAACATAATCATAAAATAAAATTAACGAGTTCTGGTCTAGACGCAAGCTGTGTTTTAGCCTTTTGGCGGTGGCCTGTGCCCCCCATGGGAGTAGAAGAATATTTTCATGGTTTGATTGGAAAAATATCATTACAACAAAAATTCTTTATTCTATAATCTAAATTAAAATTAATCTAATTTTTAAATTGACGAAGTGACGACGCTTACTTTGTTGACGCTAGCAAAAAATTGTCCACTCTAGTCAATCAATCAAAAGTATTTTATTGCGTATAACTACACCAGGATACATATAAACAAAGTCATGTTTTGTAAACTCTAGTTTTACACAAAGTTTGTAAGGATTTTTGGATCTCTTTCACGCAGAAACTCGTTGCAAGGTTATGAGGGGGTGTTGTCCACAGGGGTGGAGGAGGCGGTGGAGGGCGGCGTGTCGCTGGCGCTGGCGCTGTGGCTGCGCTCGGAGGTGCTGCTGCGGGCGGGGCGGCCGCGCGCCGCGCTCGAGGACCTCAAGCTGGCGCTCAAGGAGCGGCTGCCAGCCAAGATGCGCGCACACTACTACTGGCGCATGGGGCACACCTACAAAGGTACGCATTACCACAGTGAACGAGAGTGCGACAACATCCTGGCACGGTAAGCGCATCGCCAATCTATGGCCAAGTACTCCTTCCGCGCGCTTATCTCTGTGTGATAGTGTGCACCATTTGCACGGACGTAATTCTATCGCGCGTTTTTTTTACGCCTAAATCTAGAATATAATATGGGCTTCTACTGAGCCGTTCACGCGGACGTTATTTGTTTTTATATGTAGGTAGGCGTAAATAATCGCTTTCAACGCGCGATGAAATTACGCCCGTGCGAAGGTACGTACCGTAGGTAGCTGTCATCGACTTCATCTCTAATATGAAGTAAGAAAGAAGAGTGGAGCCTTTGTTGGTGACGTCACCAAAATAGTCGGAGGTGGGGATTTCGCAAAACCGTTTAGTGCTGCGGTGAGAATATCTTAGCGGATAGTTCTTCACGAATACGGGATTCGTGAGTAGCTTGTTTCTACGTCATTGCTACACACGTGGTCTGTGCGTGCACAGTCGTCAGTACCCTGTATTTTACCAAACCGACATCTCATTTTTGGCTAAACGACAGATCATCGCCTTTGATATTCTGCAAGGAGACTTCGCTTTTCCTACTTACTGATTATTATACTCAACAGAATAATAATGCCATATAAAGCCATTGTATAGGTAATGTTATTTCCACATTCAAAGCAACCGAAAGTAGGTATTTTTCCAAAGAAAACTATCAGCGAAGAAATATTCTCACCGCAGCGCTGAACGGTTTGTTTGCGAAATCCCCACCTCCGACTTTCTAAATAAGACTGTCGCATCCACCCCATCGCGGAAGGCAAAAAATATATTTGCAACAAGGAGCCGGTGTGTAAAGGGGAAACTTGGCAGCAGCTAAATTAAAATGCATCCTTAGCCGGGAACTTAATAGTGTTGCAAAGTCTCGAAATTGAGAAGACTCTATTAAGCAACGCTCCGAACACTAAATAGGTTTGAGGTCTAGAGTACAGTCGGGCGCGAATAAGGCACGAGCCTTTCTAACGACGAATCCAGTCTTGAAACACTCAAGTCTTAAAACACTAGACTATGGAAAAGGATGCGAGGTCTCGAAATGTAAAAAAGAAGTTCTCCTGACCTGTCTATACTATTATATATATATTATATATTGTTGATACAGGAAAATAAATAGGGGAAATACATACAGGAAATAAATGTTTACAAGTATTTTCATCAAGTTTGTTACCATAGCAACGTGTAGTACGCCGACAATGGCATCCAAAATGTCGCGAGGCAAATTAACAAGTGATTGCGTGAAATCCCATTCGATCGAAAGTCCCTTTGAAGAGTCATACACGTTCGAAGGCTCCTCTCTCGATTATTTTTTGTTTTACCCTGTATAGGTACCTACAGGTCACTCCTCGGCCCCGGCTTTATTAAATAACCAGGCGAGGCTGTATCACAAAGGAACCTTTATCAAAATCATTATCATTTAATACGAATCAAAACCTTTTTATGTTTCTCTCGGATTTCATAAAAGCGAGTTATGAATCTTTTCACAAATTGGCCCGAATGAAATATAAATTTCGCAGAAACCTTTACGGGAAAACACTAATTCATTTTGTACATTTATTTTTAAATTCTTGAATATCTCTTTTATTAAAAACTTGGGTAATGGTAGCTATATTAGGCAACCAGTCATTCGAAAATATGTAGAAAAGATTAAAATGATAGTTTAAAAATCAAACAACCCCCGAGAATTTAAAGAAATAAAGTGTAGTTTATTACAACAAATGGCTTTTTTTAACTCCAAAAATCTTGTAAAACTTTGGGTAGAGCAACAAGCGGTGCATAGATAAAAATCTTCTAAATAACCTTTTTTGTATACTGTCTGTTCTGTATGTCTTAATGTGTCGTAGACACAAATAAATGCTCTATCTATTTAATGCACAACCTGCATGCTTTTTCATTACCATATGGAGTCCTTATTCTATGCCATAACCGCATTTGTGTTTTACTATTTTCATTCTCAGCAAAGAATTCTTATGTCTACCAGTACCAGTAACATTTAAATATTTCTTTTTCATCAAATTATTTATTTTTGACAACAAATTAACATTAATTTGAATTTGATGTTGGGCTGTTTGGCTTCGTGCCTTTCCTTCCACCTCCGCTTAAAAAGAAAATGCGCGCGCAATATTTCACAATTGGAACATTTAATTGTGTTTTGTGATTATTTTTAAAAATGTCGACTTCAGAGTGGAATTATAGTGCATCCAATCCATGCATAGAGCTATAATAGTAATTTTATTTCGACGATATACGATTCTACGCCGCCAGAAAATCCTACTGAGGCACAAATGTGAGTGATGGCCTGCTGTGTGATTCTGTAAAGTACGAATTAAAACTCGACAATCACATCGCAACTCACTCACTTCACTTCGCATCCGATCATGAAATACCTTAATGTGGCATTGTGTAAACAAATACAAGTTACACAATAAACACTTCACTTGCGAAGTAAAGTGAGTATTGAACTGTAAATCATTGAGTTAGAGACCGATCTCACTGCGGATTCAGGATCGAGTTGCACAAATACGCTTACAGAATAGCAGGGCTGTATTACCATCAAAATTAAAGGAAAATAAGTTAATATATTTTATTTATTTTGCTCGCAAAAGTGTGTTGAAAACCGTCGAATGATACGCGTAATGATACATAACACTTCTTGGCTTCATAACAACACGAGGCTTGTCGAGTGTAATGACTAATTTTGCTCACTTGTATCATAACGTCTTCAACATTCGGGCTAACGATTGTCGGAATCACTCCAACCATCACGGCATTCTCCAAAATCCCTCGTGGGAAATGTGGGATATGCACCGGTGCATCCTATTGTCTAAACTTGCCGCAATGCAATTGCAATTTGAATGGAATATTAGCAAGAGATTTACACAATAGTCCGGGTGCCGACCGCAGATAATCGTATACCTACCTACGTACTTAACGAGTATGATACAGAGAGTTACTCTTAGATAGAGTTACTCTGAAAAGAGACAGGTACCTACATAGGTGGACGGATAATTAGAAACAGGGCAAGATTTTCATACAATCGAGGTCACTTCTAAATATTAGTCACGTTCCTTAGACGCGAATAAACACACGCGTAAGACCCGTGTCTAATAAACGAGTATAATAATGAATAAAAAGCGCGAATGTACTAAGTACGATTATCTGCGGTCGACTCCCGGACAATCAGCCTATTGTGTTCAGCTCACAAAGCTCTCCTACGGTTGCTATATAATATTATATTCTATATTTATTATAAGATGTGTTGGATGTTGGATGGATTAGACATTCACATGGTAATTCTGACGTTTGTGGTATTGGAGGTGCGATACAAAGTTGTATTATAAACGTGAAAGTTTGTAAGGATGTTTTTGTATTGGATTGGATGTTTGTTACTCTTTCGCGCAAAATTTGATGAAACTTTATAGTAGCAAGATAAAACATATGCTATTAAACCTGTTCCTGCGGGAAAAATATTTCTATGCGAGCAGAGTCGCGGGAAACAACTAGTTTATAATACCTACATATAAAATAATACATACACAACAAATATAAAACATAGGTACTTACAAGTAGTGTACTATTTAAAGCTTTGTAACCTCATATCCGAAATCTTACCCTGCGGATAATGCCGGAAGGGTTTTTGTCGGGGAATCACGTGTATTACCAGTAATATTAATATTCTGTGGTATTACCTACATAAATATAAATGGGCCAAGTAATAAATAAATAATAATAAAAATGATTCGATTCTAACGAAAGTAAGAAGATTCGGATTTTCAACATTATGGTCATAAACAGGGGTCATTCATTTCATGATCATCATCATATCAGCCTGTAGACGTCTGCTGCTGGACAAAGACCTCCCCAAGGATCTCAACGACGACCGGTCCTGCGCTAGCCTCATCCAGCCGGGTCCCGCGACCTTGACCAGATCGTCGGTCCACCTTGTGGGAGGCCTGTCTACACTGCGTCTTCCGATACGTGGTCGCCACTCGAGAACCTTTCTGCCGCAACGGCCGTCAGTTCTGCGAGCGATGTGCCCAGCCCACTGCCACTTCATTCATTTATCATTATAATATCCGATTATGTTCACTAACATCCGACAACGCGTCAGTGGTGTAATGAGGAAGACGCGGAAGACGCGCCGCTCCATCATACCGATCGATGGGTATTTTCTCGCAATCTAGACTACATTTACTGACTACTCTCAAACGGTGAAGGGAAACATCGTGAGGAGACCTGCATACGCCGAAGAAGGTGTGAAGTCTACCAATCCGCACTGGGCTAGCGTGGTCGGTGGAATAGAGCCCACCGCCCTCGTTGACAGGGGAGCCCTGAGCCCCAACAGTGGGGACTAGGGACATATTATTAATATGCTGTTGATTTGATATGATGATGATTGATTATACAGTACTTACCTATTCGATTGTCTACAAATTGTAGGTTAGTACTGTATTATTTTTGATTAAATAATTCATTGATATTATAATATCATCTGTCTTGAGGTGCCGGCGAGCCGACCCGGGCGAAGGTGTCGTACGAGCTGGCGGGCCGGCTGCTGCCTGGGGACGAGGCGGCCCAGGCGCAGCTCGCCGCAGACCTGGAGGGACTCGACTTCTCCGTTCAGCCCAAGCCGCCTGACAAGACGGGTACTACAACATACATTTACTACCTGCCTATTTATTTAATTCAATCTTATTACAGTCTTATCTACCCTAACTTCCAGGGCTCCACCAAAAATTTTTAAACTCGGTATAAAAAAAAAGGAAATGTACAATACGACAATGTCAATGATCTTAAAAATCTGAAATACGAACCGTTTGTAGAGGCAACGAGTCTAATGGGCTCCCTAAACCATCATGCGGCATGTCATGCATTACCTGCTGTCACTCATGCATGAACGTCTAGCTGTATAGTGATTGACGTGCATGCCATGCAAACTACGTGCTGGCCGCGGCTTCACTGTACTGATTGATAGCAAGCATGATAGTCCATCATGCAGCATGACATTCACGTAAACGTTGCATGTCATGCAAGCATGTTCGTTTAAGGGACATTTTAAGTACTGTTGTATGAGTACATAAATTCTGTTGTATGGAGGTTAATTTTATTTTTTCCTAGACTATAAATAATCATAGTCTCTATTTGACAACAAATTTGTGTCGCAGAGGTTAAATGTGTCGCTGCGGTCGGTCGGGTGTCGCTTGCACGCGGACAGCTGGCAGACAGCTGGCAGACAGCTGGCGTATTTCTCGGACGGTTCCATTGTTTCAGGTATTACTGTGACGGGAGGAGCGAAGCAAAATATGCCAGCATTATCAAAGCTACTTAAAATAACTGAAGAGGAAAATAAGGTAACTACAGTATAGCAGAATCTTGTTGGGATAGGTTCAAAGAATGACCAATTCGCAACATGTACATAATACTGACGAAAAATCCATTTCGGCGGTTTAGGGCCACAAATAAAAATGACCACTTTTATAATGACCATTGTTTATAATGCCCACATAGTAAAATGCCCACTTCAATACCTACTCATAATATTGCCCACTATGTAAAACAACCATTTCTGGAAATTACCACTTTATAAAATGATCACAGCATTAAATTGTCCATTTACAGAAATGTCAATTTTTTTATTTACCACTTTTGAAATTGCCCAGTTCTTGAATTGACCACTTCTGGAAAACGCCACGAGGGCCATCGTTCGCTGTCCATGTTAGCATATAAATTCCTCAAAGCTAGATCAAATAACAACTTATGTCTCACACTGTATCTCTGAATAAATAATGGTTAGATCGCACGCTTAATAATAAAGTGAAATAACTCAAAAATGCATCTCGTAAACGGTCAGTGGTAGGGAAAATCAGTAATCCCTTGTCCAGTCGTCTTCTGTTTATGTTTTGTCTGTCTGTCTAAATATGCAAGTCCTCATCAACCAGTCATGACCTCAGTCAAGCCCTAACACGCATAATGTCCTAAGTATTTAGAAGACGGACGGACAGAAAACAGAAAAATGTGCAACACGCAAAATATTCAATATCTTACGCAAAATGTTAATTTTATATTTAATTTTATACTAATTTGATCATTTTGTATGCAAGTCCTTAGAAGAATCCTATAAATACGACGAAATTGTTTCGCGACACTTGGCGCTCCGTTTCTTCTGAAGATATTATATGGCATTGATCTTTCATGTAGTTTTAACGTGCAGGGTCGGTTCGCGGTCTCCAGTGGCTCCATAAAAACTGGAGACGTACTCTTGGTGGACACGCCCTATGCCGCGTGCCTGCTCGCCGACAACTACGGCACACACTGTCTGCATTGTTTCAGCAGGTTTGTTGTTCTATTTGCATCGCCAGACGTGGACACAGACAATGGTGAATGATGGAAACAAAACACGGAAGTTAGATTTAAGCTCATTTGAAAACGCGAGAATAAATCATATTAAACTAGTATTAGGTACTCATGTTTACGTTCGCGAGGTCCATAGACTTAGTCAGACCGAGACGATCGAGCATAGTCCAGCTTAGCTGAAATACACGCAGTTGCAATCAACTGGAGACTAATTGGAATCGAATATTGATTGCGACGAAACTGTCGGAGGGAGATGAGTGTGCTGTATGTGTGAGCTGTGTTAGCATTCGTTATGACTACTTCCAAACAGTTGGAGGCTGTTGATATTTATTTATGGAAAATGTATTAGATTAGAAGACTGCGAGGACAAAGCGCCCGTGGGGTGTCCGAAGTGTTCCAGTGTGGTGTTCTGCGGCGTGGAGTGTCGCGACACCGCCGTGTCCACCTACCACGGGTACGAGTGCCAGTTCCTCGACCTCTTTATAGGTAACTTCATCAATCACCACCCCAATAAAAAAGAATCAATTAAAATTAAATACTAGTTTAATTTTAAAATGATCATAATTCACTGTTCGTTAGAGTTGTTTCAATTTGTCATCAATTGCAGGGTCTGGCATGTCAATACTTAGCCATATAGCTCTACGAATGGTGACCCAAGCAGGACTCAACACGAGCCTATCGATACACGCCAAATACATATCCAGCGAAGTAAAAATAGTAGAAGGAGCAGCACTGAATGACGTTGATAAAGTAGCAAAGAAATCTAAAATGAAGAACAGAAAAGAAAGACTCAATAGAGCTAAGAAAGGCTTGAAAACATTAAACGAGAAGAATGCTAAAGAGGATGACGTAGAAGTAAAAGTAGAGAATAAAATGAGTTTCGAAGAGAAACAAGAATTGAAAGCGGTTCAGATCTATTCCCTGTGCACGCATTCTGAGCACAGGAAGGGTGGAGACTATCTAAAGAGGATCACCATGGGGATGTTCCTTACTGAATGCTTGAAGAAGGCAGGGTTTTTTAAAAGTTGTGAAAAGGAGAATGTTGCTAAAGGTAAGCACTTATAATTTAATTACCATAATAGATGAAGATGTACGTATACGCATCGTCCCTAAAGAAGCAGTCGTTAGGGCCTGCCTGCCTATCCTACAGGCAGTTCCAGCAGGATGCGGAGGTCGTATATTATAGTCAAATAAAGTCAGAAACAGGTAATCGAACTCATCTAAATGAACCGGCTGGTTATGGTTGTAAAAGCCAAATACGAATCAACTTCATAACATAATAATAATAATCAAAATTGTAACATTTGTAGCGGAATTGTCGATCTGCGAACTGCTCGTGCGCAACCTCCAGCTTCTGCAGTTCAACGCACACGAGATCTACGAGACGGTGCGCGGGCCGCACCAGTTCAAGGGCTCCAAGCCAGTCTACATCGCCGTCGGGATATACCCGACCGGGGCGCTGTTCAACCACGAGTGCTACCCTGCTGTCGCTAGGTAAAATACACTTCCAGGCGGTTTAATCAGAATAGGTATTTTAAATTTTCGATTTCTCAGCAAAAGAATTGTTCAATCCCATAAAATGCTCTTGAACGATGTTGATGGATATGATATTAGCACTCTTAATTACTTTTAGTAAGCTAGTGGTTTCATGTCTTCAGGTACTTTGAAGGTCAGAAGATCGTCCTCCGCGCAACCCGCCCCCTGTCCCCCGGGGAGGTGGTCTCCGAGAACTACGGGCCCCACTTCATGGTGCGCTCGCGCAAAGAGCGGCAGCGGGCTCTCTCGTGCAGATACTGGTTTCGATGCCAATGTGTCGCTTGCGAAGAGGACTGGCCGACTCTCAAGGAGATGAGCTGTGACGCCCCACCGCACTTGAGGTAACGTTACTAAACCATAGATATTATATTGAAATGTAACGGACAAAAAGAATAATTACAAGTCCATAAGGCTTGTCTTGGTAGTTCTAAGCTGTTAAAATATGCCATGTTATTGCATGAGGTGTTTTTTTAGGTGTCCAAACATTTCTTGCCCGAATAAGTTCGAGGGGCACCTCCAGAGCTTGCCTAGCAGCTGTGACAAGTGCTCAACGGCCATTGATATGGAACTGGTGAAAGTTAGCTTGGATACCGTCAAAAGATGCGTCGACCAGTATAAGGTGAGCTCCCACTACATCAGATAGAGGAAGCAGCGAGCAATGGTACCTGAAACAGTCAGTACACTAGTAATGTCAAGTAGACCAAGTAGCAAGTGCGAGATCTGAGAGAATTTTAATCAACTAGTCAATAACTACGTACGTTCAGATTTCCCATAGGAATACAGTGTTACCAGAATTATAAATACTATCAATCAACAAACAGAGAGAGAGAGAAGTTGTCAAATCGGTTCGATAATTCCAAAAACTATCCCTTACTTTCGTAACTTTTTTTTTTTTACTTTTTTATCTACGATGCACAAACCCGCTAACAATGATGAATGCTTCTGAAAAGCTGCCGTTTCCTATCGATCATAAAATAGGGAACAGAGAATCCACCGTTGTTGAGTGCACTACAAAAACCAGGATGATGAATTTCCTATTTCTACTCGCATTTCCAATCAGGGAATATTCTATTACTCCTATACTGAATCGGTATTTCCGACACAGACAATGAAGCTCGCTTCATTTACCAGGCCCGACGCGTCGACGCAGGGCTAGCTTTAGTGAAGCCCCGGAATATAGAGGGCCCCTGGGATAATAGATTCTTGCTTCACTAAATAACTCATAATCATAAAAAGCTGTATCATTCATTAGACTGGAAAGTAAAAGTAAGCTCAGGGCTCTAGAAGGCATCTAAAGCACAACGACGACGTCAGGAAGCTGAGATTCACTTAAAGAAAGTCGGGGGCGATAGTTTTACGTTTATTAGTTCGAGGAGAAAAGTAGCGGGCCTGAATCCCGTGCACGGACGGGCAGGCGGGCGGCCTGTGGACGGGGCTCAGATCGTATCCGGGATGCAATTAGGTGGTGCAATTCGTGGACTTTTGTTACACGTTCGCTCAAATGGATCGTTAGTGGCATCAAACGGAGGATTAAGGTCGTTCGCAAAAAAATCAATTTTGGGCGACTGAGCTTAAGTCTGTCAATACCCTTGCGGATTTACGAATGTTAGAAGCGGCTTTTATGCAAGTTTTTGAGATATTCCGTAATATTTTGTATTTTTGCACAGACCGACAGCCTTTGAGCCGACACACGACGTGAGTTCTGATTGGAACCGTCTAGTAAAATCTCGATAAGCCGGTATTTGTGTCGGGAACACAGAAGTTGACAAAGAATTTACGTTGAGCGAAAGTTAGACAAAAATACAGCGTCATAATTCATAATAATATTTAGACCATGTTAAAATATAAAAAACAAGAGAAAGATACTTACATGAAAGACAAGTGAAAGACTTGCCTTCTAAGGGAGCTGTCCAGTCAGTGCCAAAACGAAGCTCCGAGAATGTAATTAGCCATTAGCCAGTTGGCACACAAACCTATGTTGTACAGGAGGGCGCTTGCCTGATGGACGAGGAACAAGCGGCGGCCGCCACGGCGACGCTGTGCGAGGGGGTCGACGCGTACCACGCGGTGGCGCGCGCGCCGCACCGGGAGACCCACATCACGCAGGAAGCGCTGCGATCCTGCTTCGCGGCCGCGGGGAACGTGCACGTGGCACGCGGCAAGCCGGAGCCCGCCACTCAATCTACCTGATCACCACACCTCACCAAAGACTTTTGAAATCATTGATTTTCCGAACAAGCCCCCTGGCCAAAGAGCCCAAGGTGAAATAGGGTATCCTCTGTAACTGTGATGAACCATCAGTGATGGGATTGATCCATCAATTCATCACTGATGATACTGTTATTAATTGCTGTTGGTTCGTGTTTGTTGCATTATCTGTTGTTTCCCTAGATATAATTAAAACAATAAAAGAATTCGTTAAAACCAGGCATGTTTATTCCAAACAATTTTGTACAGAACGGGAATATGTAAGTAAACAATATTGTCTACTAAAATAATTCTACACAAAGACATAAAAATAATAGGCACTAGAAATGTCATCAGTGGTCAATAACACTAACAAAGCAACAAAATATTGTATCAAATTAGTATCGGGAAAGCACACTTAAAAAACTAATGAGCTTTATTATGAAAAATGAGATGGACGTTGGTTAAGAATTCTATTTTCGCTAAAAGTACAGGCGATGCAACTCCGATCATACAATCCGACACCAAATAAACGCCTCAATTGTTTGAAAAAGAATTACTATGTAATTGTCATTTGTTTATTATCGAAAAAAGACCAAATTTTCATAAATCACACACTCATATTCAGTGTTCGATGAAGAATTATATTCCATTACTAGTTTAACCCACAGCAAGTAAATTTTGTTACTGTAGCAACAGCTGATGATGATGATGAATGAAAACAACTGCCGAAGAAATTGCGTACGAGAGCAGTATAAATATAACCAAGGATATACCAACTCCAACCCGATTCGTGATTCCGAGTGTCAAGGGTTATCAAACATGGTCTTGCAGAGGCACTCCTGCGGAGGCTCCGCGTCGCCCTCACCGTCGGTGCTAGACACCGTCCGCCGGAGAGTCTGGACCTGCGTCGTCAGCCCCATGATACGCAGCTGGGCCTGCTCGAAGTTCTCGTTCAGGCGCTTTATCTGGCACTTCATGCGGCATTGAAGCTGAAAATAACCCGCGTAGTAAAATCGAGTGTCGGTTAAGACTCATGAACTTGGTAGGTAGTGAAGCTGGTGGCAAATTGGAAATGTACAGATTTTGTATTTCAATATAAGTAATTAGATGTCGGTTAACGCGATCTTTATGGGCTCCCTAAACGATCATGCGGCATGACATGCGTTACGTTTACGTGAATTATCATGCTGCATGATGTAACCTCATGCTTGCTATCAATCACTTAGTACAGTGAAGAGTACGCGCGATTGTCAACCAACGACCAGCACGTAGTTTGCATGTCATTCGCGTCAATCACTACAACTAGACGGTCATGCATGAGTAACAGCACGTAATGTATGTCATGCCGCATGTCCGTGCTGTAGGGACCGCTTTATAAGCGCCATCGATAATGAGGAACTCTGCGGAAGTGAATGAATGACCGGAACGACTTAAAGAGCGGTGACGTTGGTGCCGAATGTTTTCAGCGCACACTGAAATCGCTGACATCGAAGACAAAATCAACGAAAACCAACTATTATTAAAGCAGCTAGGTGCCTAAGACGGAGGACGGTTGGTTCGGTCCGTTGAAGAAGGTCTATGTTCAGTAGTATCCAGTATGTATATGTAAACCCGTGTTTATGATAGAGATGATTTTAAAGATGAAAGCGGAAAGTAGCTGTGTGAAAATGATCATACTCGTCAAGTCACTGCATAAAGAATAAAGTAGGTAACTGAATTCAGAGATTCCGCATAGAGTTTTTAAATGAGGGTTTCCTATATAGGAATACTTTTAAATCAAGTTTATAAAGTAGGTATTACTATCCGACAAGAATCAGAATAAGAGACAAAACATGACAAAGTACAGGCAAATTATAATCCGTAGGTACTTGGTTGTAATATAAGGCTTACTTCCTCTCTTTCTTTGTCGGCAGTCCTGACTTGAGCCCTGGCGCTGGCCAATTGTCTCTCCAGCTCAGCTATAGTAGTCTGCAGACACCTGGATTATATTATTATTATCTAATCAAACTGAATAACCTGATAGTTTTATCTGGAGGACTACGAGTTGGCAGTAATTCCAGAAGCTAGAGTTCATGTTGAAGATTAGATAGATCTGGTGACGGTGATCAACAGTTTGAACCGTTTCCTTCACTCTATCACCAACTAGCTGCTTGAATATTGTTTGTGCTAACACCACAAAAACCTATCAATTAAAACTAATATTCAAGGCAACCCATATTGTAGCAGCGCAGTGCCGTCACTTACTTGCGTATGGTCTCTGTGCGTTCGCTGGCTCGCGTCAAGGCCCTGGCGGCCTCGTCCCTGGTCCGGTCCAGCTCGCCGCCGAGCTGCGCGCACTCGTGGATCTTCTCCTGCAGCCGCTTCTCGTTGATGAGCACCGATTCCTCCATGCGGATTACGTTCGACCTACACCAAACAACAAAACATTTTATTATGTAAAATATAAATCACATCCTCTCATTGTTCGAGGTCCACATTATGTTAATTAGACGCAAAAGCACGACCTTTGTTACCAACCTGTTGAATAAAAGAAGAAACGATATTGCTGCCTACACACATTCCACAAAACTGCCTTCGCTAGCTATCAATATAAACGACTGCCACTTTTCTTTTTAACAGACTGAATAAGGTGCTTAAAATATACACCCACTAAACTTTCTTATATAAATGTAAAAGTACAATAACTGACGGGAAAAAAACTTTCTATTCTGTGTTTAATGATTTTAAATATATTTTTTGTATTTTCTTTATTTTATTTACTTTTTTGTTATTTTTTTTGTATTAATGTCACAAATTCGGAGTACCAAAATTTTTATTTTCTAGAAGAGCGGTGGCGGTGCCTTCTTCTACAAGTAAATAAAATAGAAGGCTCCCATGTCGTATATAATTAAGTTTACTGAGATGCGAAATAAACATTTTTCATTTTTATCCTCTCGGTGCAGTGCATCCCGTTCGCAAAGTGCAAGGATAAAATGAACCATTTAGCCAAACAACAGTGTACCAACTAAATAAATTGTTGTTGTGGTAAAGGTACCTTTTACCACAATGCACTTAGTAATTGCGTACTGTGCTTTAACCAAGACTTGCTTTAGATCACAAGTCTATAACTGACGACACTCACTTGAGTCTTTCAATCTCCTGCTTGAGCGCCTGGTTGACATCGACCAGCTGAGTGATTCTCTGCTGCAGCAACGAAATCTGCTTCTCGTCTGCGGACTTGTCCTTTTCAGTTTTGTCCGGTGCTGGCTTGGTGGTGTTGTGCAGGAGAACATGCACCTAGTTAAATAAGGAACAAAATGTGAACTATGTTTATATAGCCTTCCTTTTTTTACGGAGTGTGCCGATCATATTCGACAAGTGTGGATTATTTTTGACTTTGGGCTTCACCTTCTCCCTGGCGCAGTTCAGTTCCCTCGCGAGCTGCTCCGCGTTGTGCTCGGCGAGGGCTTGCGCCTGCTGCGCGTCCTTCAGCCGTATCTGTGTCGCTTTCAGCAGCTCGGGGATCGGCGCCAGCTCTTGCAGCTTTTCTTGGAACTTCAACTGTTGAGGGAAGCAAACAATTTTTATTATTATTTTATAACAGCTACTTTGCCATAACTTCTAGTTCCAAGCACTACTTTGGGGATAATGATGATACGGCAGATTAATAATTGACCTGACCATTAAAAATTTACCTTGACCCTCTGTATCTCCAAATTTATCTGTTCACTGATCCTGCTGTTGTCCAGGTCCATCAAGTCCATCTGCCTGCGTTGTTCCTCCACCAGTTGCTGGGCTTGCATGTACTGCAATTTAAAAAATAAATTCTTTGTTCGAGTTTCCTTTTCTTTAGCTTATTGATTTATTATTATTAGTATAAATTAGTATAAATATACAAACCTTAACCCTGTAGTCCTGTAGCTGATCGTTCTGTTCCTTCAACAAAATTCTCAACTCCTCGATCTCCTCCTTGGCTTCTCTGTAACACTGCTTCAGCGCCCTCACATTCACCTCGGTCTCCAGCGCCTGTTCCTTCGTGCCCATCATCATGTTAGTGTGAGCCGTCAGCCCTTCGAACCTCATTTCCAGCTCCCGCAACTTGTTCTGAACCTCACGGTGTTGGCATCGCTCCTTTTCGAGCTCCTCTTTTTTCTTCATCAGCTCTGCCCGGAGCATAGCGCACTGAATTGATAAATGTGCAAATACTTAATTTTAACGTTTTCACAATACTTCGCTGCCTAACACAATTATGGTTTGTTAATGTATTCAAAATGGAGCTCGACTGTTTTAGAACAAGATAAAGAAAGGGTTATCCGACACTACTTCTTTTCTTTTATTCGGAGGCGTGGCGACATCTGGTACTACCGACATTGTATTGTCATAATCACGATCAGTCTGTTCACGTCCTCTGCAGGTGATTGACGCGACACTACAACCTGACCTAAGCTCTCTTTATACGGCCACTTCCGGCCACCTTTATCGGCTCGTGGGTTCGGCTCTCGGTGGATCTGGCACGAGGGCATCCACAAATTGAATTAGCATTTTGGGAGGATAGAAACTTAGCAACTGCAAACAAATTAGTATATTCATCGGACTGGATTGGTGATACTGATTACACATCAGAGATATGCCGGATCACGTACTGAGTGTATGCACACGCCTGGGCTGTGTGCTGAGTGATGCTTAGTAGAACTAACACGTGGCGCATCCGCTGGAGCGAACGCGACTCACGAGCAAAGAGGGTTTACAAATGTTTACTGTACTATTACATCACTGAAAATTATTTACTGAAACATTTCCAATAAAAGAAGGTCACCATAAATTTGATTAACAAAAAAATCTGAATGACGGTGAAGTTCCATAATAGAAAACCTTTTACACTTGCTTTTCTGAGAATCAACTGAATTTTCTATATATTTTAATGTCATATTTTACTCATGGCTCTTTCTATGGCTCACTGCGAACTTTTAAAGTCCTCTACGACTCTAATCAATGAGATAATCAGAATTCTGGCAATGAATATGTTCTTACTTCTGTAACTTTGGTCTTGAAATTCTCCTCTGTCTGACGCAGTTGGAGGGTCAGCTTTGCCACTTCTCTTTCAGCTGGCGTCTATTAACATAGCATTCCATCATCATCAGTACATCTTAAACTTTCGCTCTTTCTACACATAAACATAATTATTGTACAAGGTCTTAGACTCGAATATTTTTGTTTACCTTTGCCGTATGTTTGGAGAAAATGACAGTAGACGGGTAACGAGCTCCAAACGTCGGGCAGAGGTAAACAAAAGTGTTTACGATCCTTCATAATCATATATCCGGACCGGATCACCGGATTACAGGCTAACTGGGTATGAAACTGTACTAAAGACTCGACACCCGGTTGAGTCGCGTACATAACTGATTTACTAGGAGCCGCCACTATCCGGTATGCACTGGCCTTAAGAGGATACCGGGTGCAAACAGAACCGATTAAACACCGGAGTGAACTTTTTCCAATCAACGCAGCTTCAGAAAAAGCCATCAGACAGGCTCAGCCGACATTATTAGTTCGACGTAGTGGAAAAAGTGGGAGGACTTACCGGGGGGGCGTTAGGGTTGCACGGTGCGGGGCAGGGGGGGCACACGCCGCACTGGAAATGCACATGTAGTTAATTTAGTGCACGATAGTTAGTAATTAGTAGATAGATAATAGATAACCAATTAACAATTATGAATACCATTATGATCTGTATATTTTTAAGGATGGCTAAACTACAACTGATTGACAAACGGTCCAATTTATTTATTTACCTTCTGTAACCGAAAATCACTACTATTATAAGAATTGCCTTTAGCGTTGTTACGGCGTAATGGATTTCAATGTGGTTATAATTTATATTGAGCTTCTTGATGTTGTGTCTTATGTTGAGATTATTCGACATTAACTAGTTTCTAATGGAAATATAGTTTATGTGTTTCAGCATAGATTTCTCAAACAGCTTTAAGACGGCGCGCGGCGGCGCGGTTTCAGATTGCAATTTCACCACTAACGGGTTGAAATTGAATGCGCTAGCTAGAAGGTCTAGTCATTAATTTAGTTAGTGGAAGCTAGCAACATGGGAGAATACATAAAGGCTATCGACCCCGATACTAATGAGTACGGAGGTCATTGCACTTTACTCTCAACTAGCTATTACACGCGGCTTCACTCGCGTTAAATTGTGATTGGCCAATTAACATAATATCTTTATGAATTTACTGTAAAGTTTCACCAAAATCTGTTCCGTAGTTTTGCGTGAAAGAGTAACAAACATCCAAACATACTTACAAACTTTTCGCATTTATAATATAAGTAGAAGGTTGATGATTTGCGCCAGGAATAGGCATGCTTAATATGAATACAGGCATGACTTGTGTCACCGTAAGATCCTCCCAGAGCCTCCCACGAGAGTGTTAGTTGTCATAGAAACTGTTTGAAGAACGGTATCAATCAAGCTTTAATAATATTAGAATGTCATTTATATCAAGGCCTAATAACAGGTGGTTTTATAGTCCCTACAGAATATTGGAAATATGACAATATCTCGAAAACGTAAGCTTTCATTTCATTGTGGTCATTGTAACAAAATTATAATTCGAACAGGTCATCAACAGACCCATTACTCGCCGGACACTCACCCTGAAGGTACATTAAACTTCTCATATAAGAAAGAAGCACTAACAATGCACCCTGTATATTATACTTCTCATTTATAACAACCCATCTCAGCAGCCGAAGACTGACATCCGCACAATACCTCGAGCACGTCCGAACCTTGCTGAAGGGAAATGACTGTCTACCAGCGATTCCATAGAAAAGAATGTCTTTGTTGTCATATTTGATGGGAATAAGCTCTTACGATTACACAAAGGGGAATCTATTACTCACCTAATAGTACCGATATTACTACAGGACATTTTGAAATGGTATCATGTGACCAAAAGGACTTACCTATCCCGATCGACGACGTTAACTTTATTCCACATTCGTTTCTATTTTTGTAGCCAGGTTCAAAAATATACAAATTGCCTCCATTTCCTAAATCCTGGTTTCGAATATGGATTGATTACATCCAGTTTTGGATACTGGTAACGAGATTGGGATAGTTTTGTCTCCATTTATAAAGACGTAAAACTTATCCACTTTCAAACAGACGAAAGAGGACTAAGGCAGATTTATCGTAAGAGTTATTTGTGCAAGGCTGCAAAGTTGATTATTCCGTGCGAGTACTAGTATTGAAAACTGAGCAAAGCGAAGGGTTCAAAGATAGAATCCTGAGCGTAGCGAGGGTTTCAAGGTACGAGACGCAAAATAACTTTACTGCCGAGCGCAACACACAATTTTTCATCTCACTACAGCGAGGAAAATACTAGGTGAATTGAATCCTTTCGGCGGTTTAGAACCACAAATAATAATAACCACAATTAGAATTGACAACTTCTTTAAATGTCCACCTTCTACAAATTAGAAGAAAAGTTTTAAAAGTTTTTTTCCAGGTGCACTTTTCCACGCAGACTTCGAATGAGAAAGTATACCCTTCCGAGCTTGTGAGGTGAAAACGTATTTTTTGCCAATCACGATTTTAGTCATCAAATTTTTATGTTTATAATTTTATTTTCATTTTAATTTGTGTGCAATTTGTATGTCGAAATGACAGATTTTATGGGACTTTTCTAAACTATAACATCATTTTTTGTAATATTTACCTAAAATCACAATAAAGACATTTTGATTTGATTTGAATCTTATCTTATGTGTAACCAATTCTATAAGCATAGCGAACTTCATATAGTAATTTTAGGTGTATGTATTAATGACAAATTTGAAAATCAATAGATAATGCACACGCTGGTTTATCGGAATTAACTTATCTGTTAACAGCAGCGAACATGCATGTTACCGCAAACGACAGTGAACCATAATTTCGTGTTGGTGGTTTGCGATAATAATATTATAAGACTCCATACGACTTTTCTGTGCTGCGGCTAATCTAATTACCAAAATTAGAAGTTATACCTTCCGATTAGGATAAGTCATAAGTAGAGGTAGGTCGTACTATGAATACCCTAACACCAAATACACATCTGTGTGATTCACTAAAGAAAGGACATATATACCTATTTAGACCAATCGCGTATTGGACCAGATGCGCTTTAACTTTTGACTTAAGGAATATTTTGAATTGTGCTGTGTAGTTAATATACTTGTAATATATTAATATACTTACAGCTTTGTTTATAGGCGGCTCGGGTGGACCGCTTCCCTAAAAAAATATCAGACATCAAAATCTATACAAACTGTGGACAAATGTGCTAAGAAATATTGCGGATTCCGTTAATATTTCATTAGTTTTATTCGATTATGTCAGAAAATTTTATTCCTTTTCTTATCGTTAAAAAATTTTCAAAATTTTCAGTTTAGGCTATTTTGCTGAAAGCCTAAATATTTCGATCGAATCCCAGCACAAACTGGTTATATTACAGAAGTATATTTATTGTATTACAGAAACAAAGCTATCTGTCAAAAACAATGTGGCATTCCAAATCAAAGTGACCTTAATCGCCGCATTTAATTCCCGATATCGACGGGGAAGTGCTAACAACTCCTAACTTACATTTTTTTAAGAAAACGACTTATGAATGCAGTTCGATAAACGCGTCTACTGGTATATGAATTAAGTTGAAATTCGCAAAAATTGGTTTTTGTAAGTTAGGAGTTGTTAGCACTTCCCCGTCGATATAATGAAAGTTTGTGATAATGACTCGAACGACGACACGACCCGCTTGGTTGTTACAACATTTTTTTTAAATAACCATAAGGGCTTAGGAGGTGGTTTTTGGATCTATTGGTTAGGTATACCTGTAGTTTTCAGCTATAGATAACTAATTTCCGCCACAAGGTCCCTTTTGATTTGGAACGCCACGAGAAACCCCCCCTTCAAATGTAGTACTAACTTGCTTGAAGCATGTGTTGGGCCCCGCGGCGCTGCCGCCGTGGCACTGGCTCTGAGGCATCTTGGTGGCCGCCAGCTTTACGGCATCCATCTCGACGCGGATGTGACGAGCCTCCACTTCCAAATAGCACAGCTGCTTCTCCTGAGAGCACCAAATGTATTCTTATTTTATTTCAAACTAGCTTATGCCCCGAGACTGCTTGCCCGCGGCATGTTGTTTTGATCTTAAAATTTTTGTTCCCGTACAAACCTTAACATCCCTTTTCACCCCTTTAGGGTTGGAATTTTAAAAATCCAAGTACACCAGATTTTAAGTCAGACCACATGCTTGACCGAGCGAGCGAAGCGAGCGAAGCGTCTACGTTTCGAGACTGGCCAAAAATGCTCTTGTCCGGCTGTCTGTCTGTCTGTCTGTCTGTAATTCTCTACAGGTCGCATTTTTCAACCGATTTTGACGAAAATTTGGCATATGTATAAATTAATTAAACCTACAAAATGAGTAGAATAAAATTTTGAAAAACATTTTTTTAGAGTACCTACCATACTCGCAAAGTGGGAGTGAACTTTTTTTTTCTTGTGAATCCCATAGTGTGGGATATCGTTGGATAGGTCTTTCAAAAATATTGCTGGTGTGTGAATACCATTTTTTCGATTTAGGGATCCGTTGGCGAAATATTAAGCTTTAAAGCGGTAATTTTTGTTAGAGTCACGTGTCCCCCCCCCCCTGCCAGCTAAACGGTTGCTTCTGGAAATGTGAAAAAATTCATGGCAGTAGCATATATAACGTAGTTACAAGGAAAACTATTACGGCTAAGTAGGTTCTATTAGTTTTTGAGTAATAGTGGATCGACTTAAGAAAGTTGAAAAAATAAATTATGTTCATAGAACTGCATACGTAAAATGGAAAATTATTTTTTTCCGCGTGATATCCATGGTGTGGGGTATCGTTGGATGGGTCTTTCAAAAATATCGCGGGTGTGTGATAAACATTTTTCGATTCAGGGATCCGTTTGCGAAATATTAAGCTTTAAAGTGCTAATTTTTGTCACTTTAGTAGGTACTTTTTCTGTCTCCAACTACAAAGTTGACTTTTGTTGGTTTCTTTTAGGTTTGGTTTATAAGGGCTGGCGAGGTCTACTGTTCTCACGGAACTACTAGTATTATAAGGAATTGATCGTTGTGATGAACCCTTTCGATTGGAATCATAAAAGTATAGGATTGTTCAAAAATCTTTGAATGCAGTTCTTTTTTTTAATCTCAAATTAAATCTTTAAGTAATATTTCCTATCGTCAATACTTCGAGTAGGTACTTTCCTTCCATGTCCAAGAAGTACATAGACAGCGCCATCTGTGTGATTGTGACGGAAGCTAGCCGGGGGGAATACTGCTCATTGTACTTACTAAGTCTAGGGTGGACCTCTTGTAGTTTTCCAACTTTGAGACCAGCTCCTTAGCGACCGATCCGTCCAAGTTTTCCTCCTGTATATCAGAACCAATTTTGTTACAACATTTCTCTCAAGAAACTTTTAGCTTTCCATTAACCGAATCATTTCGTTGTAGTGATTTTGTAAAGAATGCGCTAAAGTGAAAAAAAAAAAAAAAAAAAACAAGCTTGCATTCGCTGGACATAATTCTGATTTACGATAATAATGTCCAATCTGAAAAACTGTCATTTTTGAGATTGGACATTTTTCAGATTGGACGTTTTTCAGGTTGGACGTTTTTCAGATTGGACGTTTTTCAGATTGGACCTTTTTCAGTTTGGACATTTTTCAGATTGGACATTATTCAGTTTGGTCATTTTTCAGTTCGAGCATGGTCGTTGGACATTTTTCAGATTGGACATTATCACAGTAAATCATAATAACAACTTAGAATATAACGCAACATGAAAATGATAAACAACGTTATTCGTATGAACCGTAAAAAAGATACGGCAAATTATTAAGGACTCACCTGAGTGCAAATATGTGAGTCTTGTTGGCACGAGGAGTCTTGGTTCATCGCAGTCGCATCGCCCTGCTCGAAATACAACATAATTCAAACCGCTGGCTGTAGGTACAGGATGTCCAGCGAATAACGGATAATCTAATAAATGACCATGGGTCACTTCTTTGAACGCTACTTCGAAAACGCCCCTCATAAAACATCACGACATAAAGTTCGCGTCTGGCCTATGTCCAACAGTGGACTAGTGCAGGTTGATGATGATGACACCATACTGTGTTTCAATTAAAGGTAGGTCCAAGAATTATTGAAAATTTTCAGGAAACAAAAACTGACAATATCTCGAAAACGGTGAGGCTTTCACTAAGGTCAATTTTGTTATCATAGGTAGTGCAGACCCATCGCCAGTTAACATGCCATTTATTATTTACCGAACACCCTTCACTTCTTTTTTTGCATAAATGACAAAGATAACCAAATAAGACTGAATATCTTGTAAGTAATCCTTGAAAATTCCACTAGCACTAATAATAGTTAATATGATTATTTGTTTGCAGCAATATGAAAATGTGCAAATGCTTGAGGCGCGTCGTCTAAGATTTTCCCACAATCTGAGACAATTGTCCATTGTCAAACGAAACAATAAACAACTTAAATGTATACCTAACTATTACCGATTATATTCCAAGTCGGATCCAACGAAATGTCATTTTACTTTAGTATAGTGACTTTCAAAGGGGTAATTTTCTAGTCGCAAGTTGAAGCCTACTAGATGTTGATTTTCATCATTGCACTTCATTATGCTCATAGATACTATACTGTCTAGCGTCGGTAGCGTCGTTGGGAAGTAGCGGCTTATCATGTCGACACGACAGGTCCGGGGTCGACCCCTGTCGGGCCATATACCATGGGTTTTACATGAAATTGAAATACATTTACTGGCTGCTCTCAAAAACGGTGAAGGAAAACATCGCAAGGAAACCGCTAACTATAACACCATCCTAGACAAACAACACGACTATGAAATTATTATATTAAAATATCATTTAACGTTTAGTATTCTAATGTGACGGCAATCTTACAAGTCCAAGACAGCAGTTTGTCACACCACACTTGTTAACTACTACTAAAAAAAAATTTAAAAAAACTTGTCACAATCTTACCTGGGGAAAAGAACTGGAAAGTCGAAAAGACCGCGCCACCAATCCCATTCAGCATTGAAGAATATAGGAGAGATACTACCATGCAGTGGGAGAGACCTGGTATATAGACTTCCCTTGGGGGCACTATGAATAGACTTAGAAAAATTTATTGTAGGCATGGGGGCACTGAAATCCAGAGGTCGAAGAACTATGACCCACAGAAGGACAAGCGTTTCTCTGCCAACCAAAGGAATTTAATAAACAGGGGGTGATTGGAAATTAGTATCTACCTGGAACAAACTCATAAACCATGAATAAAATTGACGTTCTGTTTTAGGGAGAATTCCATAGTATGAATAACTACGTTCCCAATCATTCCTTCATGACCCTCATTCTAACCCTTTTTAGTATGTCCACATCACCTCAGGGTTGTTCTTGCTCAGTTTCTCGTGCAGCATCGAGTTTTCCCTGTTCATCATCTTGAGCTCCCCCTGCAGCCGCTTCACCTGCGCGCGGCACGTCTCCAGGTTCTGGTCCTTCGTCATCAACTCCTTGTACAGAATGTACCTGAAATGCTCACTCACCTGAGTTTATCCATGTTTTTTGATTTTCCGTTCCGTTACTGTAACATGATTTGTTGCCCTTTGGCCGGGTGTCGCACTGAATGTTTTTGGAAATCTGACTTTTGATGTCAGGGGGAATTGTTCTCATTTTAAATGTGACGTAGGAGCAAACAGGTGGTCAGTAACAAAAGTATTACATACTATGACAGATTGAAGGCCACATGCAAGAAGGTTTCATAACCTCCGTGGCCATATGACAAGAAAACTCAGTACAGTCAGCAACGAAAGTCTATGATCCAACAATAAATGCACATTCAAATCCACATATGAACAGTTGTACAAAAATACTCTTATCCATTTGAAAATAATAGAAAATTATAGTCACTTTTCAAAAATTACTGAACATTTCATACTAAATTATATGCTTAAAAAAAATCTATTTTTCACGAAAGTCCATGAACACATACAAATTACAAAACACCTGGACATTATTTTAAATGAACAAATCCTGTTTCGTGAACAGTTACCAATGAAGAAGAAATATTCTTCTGTCGCAACTCGTTACGAAACTCAGTACGCGACCAAAACGTTTCAAATGAAAGTAATTGTCTGAATTCAAAAAGAAATGCTAAGGTTAGGTAGGTAGACGACCTTTTCAAGAGTTTAATAATAATCAACCAGCTATATAATAGTTGATAATAAAGGGGGATGTCCACACCTCTTCACTTCTAAGTCTGCGTTGTCAGCGACCAACTTCTCCTGCATGTCGTAGCTTTCGGTCAGCTTCCTCGTCAGGTCAATCTCCTTCAAAAGAAACACAGTTCCAGTTAAAAAAATGTATATTTTGCTATTTTTTTCAAGGTATTAATTAGTACAAATTCAGAATTTAGTAGTGTCTGCGTGCGAGGCATGGGACACGTACGGATTTGCTGCGGACCGGCTGGTGGTCGCTGGCGAGGGGCGGGTGGGGTCTCCCGGCCAGCACAACCGTCGGGTGGGCCATCCTCATCTCGTGCTGTATCGGCGGCTCTGCAACAAAGAAGAAACAATCAAATATAAATTCCCCAAGTGTGGTGAGAGCCGAATAACAACAACGGACTAGAAAAAAATTCTTTTTGCAAAGGACAAATCCGCCATATATTCCAACATTCAGTAGTTGGAGTTACTATTAGATGAAGATAATTAAAATTTCTTTGGTTTTATGTTTTCTCCGATGAAAAATTTATATGTCGATGTGGGGGAGTTGGATCGCGATATGCTGAGTACCTATATAAAGACGCCATCTATCGATGCTCTCACCATAGAGAGTACCGGGAATGTACTCGGCGCAGCCCACGTGGTCCCTGGGCTTCTTCATCTGCGCCACCTCCGCGCCGACGAGCCTCTGCAGACTCCTGGTGAGCCGGTCGAAGCGCTCCATCTCGCGCAGCAGCAGCTCGTTGCGTTGCCCTAGCTCCTTCACGTCCGCCTCTGTCAGGGTCGCTTTCTGTACGTGGACTACACTTTGAAATAATCATTTACAACAAAAGATTTGTGAAAATTATCAGGCGCTTTTTTTTGATCACGTCATGATTACATTCTGTCGTTCAGGCTCCCGCTTTTTACTTTTCCCCACGCTCTAAAACGCCTCTTTAAGTGCTAAGTGAGTGAATGCTTAACCTTCTGCAAGTCCAGGAGCCTGGCGCGAGAGTCCTTCACGAGGCGAGCGCTCTTCCGCGCCTCGGTGTGGATCTCCCGGACCTGGCGCGACACGGACTCCTCCCCCTCCAAGGGGGTGGCTGCAATAGTCAGCATCAAAAGTAGTTTAGTACTCGATTTTTCCAAAAGAATCGTACTATACTAGGAAGAAAAGATCAGAACATCTCAAAAGTACACAATATTTCTAAATGATTTTTCTCATAAAAAAAAAAGTAATGCAGTATTTGAAGACAAGCCATGAGTCACCTCGAGACTGATGTAACTTAGACCATCCAAGAAGGTGGGCGGTTGATGATTGATTAGTAAACAGTGGACTTACTTGGTCTGCAATTCTGAAAAATAAGCGATGCGCAAGATAAAGTATGAGTAGGTAATAAATAATGTGACATTTCTCAGCTTATACACCGTTTAGTATCGGAAGACGCTGCGTTGGCAGGCCTCCCACAAGGTGGACCGACGATCTGGTGAAGGTTGCGGGACCCGGCTGGATGAGGTTAGCGTAAGACCGGTCGTCGTGGACATCCCTGGGGGAGGCCTTTGTCCAGCAGTGGACGTCTACAGGCTGATATGATGATGATGATGACACCGCTTAGTTGCTTTAAAAGTTGCCGCTATAGCTCAGCTTAGTTGACCTGGTTAATGGCAATTTCACTCATACATGAGAAGCTTTCGGATCTGAACTCTCCAAAATGGACAAAACTTTGCAGGATATTCTCGCGGAACACAAATTTCCACGAGAGCGAAGCCGCGAGGAACAGCTAGTTGTTTAATAAGTTCAAGACCTTCCGAGACATTTTTTTTGGGTAAGTAGTAGTGGGCCGAAATAAGGAATGTATTATATTAATAATTATTATATTTTGAAAACATACCTTTTTATTCGGAGGCGAGACGCAGCACTTCGTTGACTTTTCTTTCTTCCACACCTTTTGACCTACGAAACCAAAACGAAAAAAAATCAGTTCACTCCACCTGGGTGATTGGTACTGTCAAGTAAAAAAGGTCTATCCGAAGAAGGTGGCGGCTGGATGCGGAGGGCGGGTATGGTAGCTCTCATTAGGGATGCCGAAGGGAAATGTAACTGCCAAAGTTTGCGTGTAGCTATAAGTTTGAACGTAGCTGTGAAGTTACCACCTTGAGCAGGCTCCACCTTGGCGGGAGACCACGCCTTGGCGCACTTCCTCGTCTCCCTGACGGGGCTCAGGGTGGGGTATGTATTCATGTCGCCCCCCGGGCTCGGACCCCCCTCCGCGCCTGTAGCCGCGAGCCCCTCTAAGCGGACGGACTCCTCGGCACCATCGCGCCTCATGCACTGCGGACAATCAGACCAGCGTTAGTAAAGTCAAAATTGGAATACAATATTCTAATTTTGATGTCAATTCTGTCTTAAACGACGTCTGATTCCACTTGTATCGCCGAAGGGAAGAAACAGCAACAAACCCAACAGCACTCGGACCTGCCTTTGTTTCATACATTATCATGTTCCTAAGCGCTAAGTTCTGTAAGCTGTGTAAGATTAAATGAATAAACAGTAATAATATAAAATAGACGGCCTATTACAGCCTAGCTGAATAACCGTTGAATGAAAGACAATTCAGTTGGATAGAAAGTCAAGAAATAGTGTATTTCGTACCGAGTACAAATATACGGTTATTCTTACCCGAGGAAGAAAGCTTTCATTCCGATGGGCAAGAAAAGCCATTTTGTACTCGGTACGAACGATACTTTGTCTACTACTTGAAAGTCCGATACAGTACTAAAAAATAACAAAATGAATAGGTATGTACATTATCAGAGAAAGTATAAATTCGCGAAGATTTCCCGCCAAGCCGTATGTAGTCTTTTATAATCTGGTCTGTCGGCCGGCGCTCATAACTGACCAGTATCATTCTGCCAACTATAGATAATTTCTAATGTCTGGACAAAGTTACCTCAAAACGACCCGTAGAAAAATGTACTTTATTCTAGCCCTAATAGAACATAACGAAATTTATGTGTTAAATAAACGTACCAAAACAGTATCCGATGCCGAGGCCCCGTCTCGCGGGGGGCTGCCCCCGCCCAAGACCGGCGGGCCGAGCCGCGGCGAGCTGGTCACCACCGCCACGTGACCCTTCGGAGACTCTACGCGCGATCCGGCTCGCCACTTCAGGTGCGGTTTCACTGACTGCAACGGGGCGGTAGTACAGAAACATGCAGCGCGACCCGCGGGTGGGTCCGCGCTGCGTGGGACGCCCCTCGGACAGGTGGACCCACGACCGGAGGAGCGGAGGACCCAGGACCGGGTGTGGTGGCGTTCGGTCGGAAAGGCATATGCCCAGCAGTGGACGTTAAAAGGCCGGTTAGATGATGATGACGTGGGTGAATAGAGTTTTTGATTCAAGCGTGGGTGCATAAAAATAATGTTCATTTTGTTTTTCGATACAATACTACAACAAACTCTAATAAGAACAATAAACCATCTGTATCAAAAACCCCGTGAATAAAGTTCATTTCAATGTGCTTCATACAAATAAATATGTTTGTACGAAACAAAGCTTTGTTTGTTCTGTATTCTGAGGTTGAATACCTTAGAATGCTGTATTCTGAGTTGAGTACTTATCATCTCTAAGAATAGCCTCGTTTCGTGATTTAGCTTATTTCGCTGACTACAGTACTTAGGTACCTACGCAGCGACGATCACCGCTGCCTCTAACCACCCTGGCTGCTCTCGGCAGATGTGACTGCCATTGCGATCATAGTTCTCAGCAAGATAAGTGGCAGTATGATGGTCGTGACCAGATCAGACAAACTTAATAACACTCTTTAACTCACCTGCAGCGAATTAATCATTAATTATTTGTTTGACTCCGTATTTGATGTTTATTGTCTTGAGCTTGACCCACTAGATTTCTCGGTGTAGGTTTTTTTTTAATACTAACGGACCGTCCGTTACAACGAGTTTCATCAAATTCCGTTTAGCCGTTAAATGCGATTGAGCAACAAACATTATGGACAGTCGACCGCACGTCAGTGGAAACACTTTGACCTTGAGCTGTCCTAGCCTATTATGGAATTTCAATACAATGAGAGACCAGTTTATACTGGTTTTGTTTCCACTGACGTGCGGTCGAGCGTACTTAGCCGTTTATGTATGTTCAAAAATGTCAATGACAATAGTTTTGTATATTTATCAATTTTCTATGATTAATTTGACAAGTAAGAAAGAGCACGTACCTTCATCACAGGTCAAACTTTATTATATCTAAATACATTCACCAAATATAAATAAATTCCGAAACTTTTAAACAAAACTGTCAAAAATTTGCCAAAGCATTTGGCGTTGACTTTTGCGATTCTCATAAATTCAGTCAGTCAAGACACTATGGCCAGCAACTTGGTTGCAAAACGAACAGAAGGTATACCTCTCCTAGACCTGTAAGTACACCGAGGAGGAGACTCTACATAAAATATAATCAAGCTATACATATACCATTATACAGGGCGTCACAAAACTATGGTACATCAAGGGTAAGTACCTTAAATATCGTAGATAGGATATTTTGTTGAAAGAAGACTTTATGTTGTTTTTAAAAGTTAGTAATTCTGCATTTATAGATTTTCTAAGAATTACTTGCTTCGTCTGGGAATCGAACCGACTTAAATGTAAAAAAAAAATCACCTCTTTTTTTATGATGCCAATCGAAATAATGGACATAAAACAATAATTCTTCATAAGTAACATAGTATTTTAGAATAAAGAAACAACGTCAAATTAATCATTTTAATCAAATTAAAAACATACCCACATGAAACTGCCGAAGTCAATTTATTATTTCGGACCTCAGTAATCTGAGTTTCGGACACTATCTCTCAGAGATATATGTATGTCAATATCTACAATAACTATTCAGATAGGCCAATTTTTTTCTACCGCCGCATTCATCCCATTACCTACAGTATAGTAAATGCGAAAGTTTAGATTTTTGCTGCTACCTGTTAAATTAATTAAATTACCTAGTGACTTTGTACAATACTAGCTTATGGTCACAGATATTGTACATACGATATTTTTTTACTCAGAAAAAGTCGCGGGGCGTCCGCTATCATTTGATCATCACAAAAAGAGTTTATATCCATAATCCGCTGCACATAATACATTATCTACACTTGTAAATTCATTTGATGAACAATGAAATATCTGACAAAAGAATAGTTTATTATTTCACTTGTGTAAATAAAAAAATATGGGCTGGTACCTTATTTATTTAAATCGGTCAAGGGCGAGTGGAACTCGCATGTCGAGGGTTTCGGACCTACTTTGGTCCTTAACTAAATTTATCAGACGTATATTTGTGGATACTCAGTCCATACATTTCGAGCTAACTTCCTGATATCCACCACACAAAACCAGAAGAAAGGGGAAAGACATGCCAAGAGTTGGGAAAAGACAAGGATTCATGTACCTACTTATACTTACAATCTTCACGCCATGCCCCTGATGGGGTAGGCATATAGAAAGGAGCGCCAAGTACCGCGATCCTGACACACCTCTGTCGCTTTGCTCAGACTCACGCGCGAGTGCTCCTCGCGTGTCCGTCTGTGAGCACCGGCTCTATCTGATCCCCGTATGTTAGTCTGCGTAAGGCGTAGTGTAGGCAGGCCTCCCACAAGGTGGACCGACGATCTGGTCGCGGGACCCAGCTGGATGAGGTTAGCGCGGGACCGGTCGTCGTGGAGATCCTTGGGGCGGCCTTTGTCCAGCAGTGGACGTCTACAGGCTGAGATGATGATGTTAGTCTAGGCACCTATAACTAATCACATTTGCTCGATATATTTGCGTCCGGCCACGTTGTCGAACCACGTGGCAGGAGGGTTTGCGTCGCAATTCGAACCAACGGTGCATGCTTTTTTCAACGTCACCCACACAAAACATGAAAAATAGGTCGGTGACGGTTGTACTTTTTTGTGGGATCCCTAAATGCTTTTACCTAATGTATTTTATTGTATTTGCTTGGCGGGATACATTAATTCAACGCCTAAGTCCTCATATCATGATTGTTGCGCCAGCAAACACTGACTTGCTGAGTTGTAAACATTACTACTGTACGCTGCCGCCGTCGGCCGCCCGCGCCTCGCTGCCTGTAACGGCTTACGGTTCAAATTACGGCATCACTCGGACTACGGATGGTACTTCGTAAAGTTGCATGTGTTGGAGAGATAATAAAGTTAAGATAATTAGCGGCGTTAGTGAGGTTTCCTCGCGCCGAAGCCAGTCCAGCGCTGTCCTGGCTTCCGAGAGCACCAGCCGACGACCATGGCGGACGCTGGGGGTGAGTTGAAGTATATATACTGACCGCCTGAAATTTGCAATCAGCGTGTCAAACAACACCCACCTCCCTCCATCCCACGCACCCTCTTGTAACATTTGAAATTTCCAAGACAATAACTTATACTGAGAAATAGGTAAGATTGTGATCAGATCATATTTTGTTTCATTTTAAAGTTAAAAACAGACAGATTTTATAACTTTTTTTTAATAATTATTATATTATGTGTAAACTACTAAGTCAATAATAGTTATTTATACCATTGTCACTCTAAAAAGAGTATTTTATTCATCGAAAACAGTGAATAAACCTCTCTTTTAGTCACTAGAGAATAATAATAAAAAATTATCAATGTTACTCGAAAACAGTGAATAAAACTCTCTTTTAGTCACTTTTTTAAATATTATTTTGTTAAAAATTCTTCGGGCACATTTAGTACATCTGATTCATAAAATAATTGTCGTCCGTGTTATCTGGACACCCCTTTACTCCTCTGACGTTGTGGTATCTCTCACCTTGCTCCAGTGACCCGTCGCGCGTCGCGTCGATTGTATAAACACTACAAATAGATAAATAAACACTTGAACATTAAATAAAGATAGTTCTGTTACCCGCGGCTTGTCGACATATTTTTATCGCATGCAGAATCACATTTTCCCAATAGCAAAAAAACATAGTTCCTAAAAGTGATTCAGACGCATATGGTCCCGTTCTCAAAACGTCCCGTTAATTGTCTTTCTTCAAATTATTGAATAATAGTTGGACATTTTTCCACTTTGTGACACGTAACAGATATTCAGATAGACATTTCAGATTTCATGATAGCAGCGACGTTAGTCAAAACCTTGTTTCCTCAAATGCTACTTGAATCTTAATTCGTACGTCCTTGTTTGGTCAAATTCGATATTCGTCAAGGCCGCCTTTGGACATTTAATAAGTATTAAAAATGTTTCGGATAAATAAATAAAATACATGACAACAGTACGGGCCAAAAAAATAAGCTTTTTACATTCCCTCATTTGCATTTGATTGCGTAAAAAGCCTGTCATGAATAAATAAAAAATAAATAGAACTCTATTTCAGACTATTGTCCATAGTAGTTAGTTATTCGGATCTGTTGGTATCGAATGGGTTCGTCATACAAAGCATCAGCTTTCTGGTGTGGATCTGGCCTACAGGATCTTTGGTCAGGACCTCTGGGGATGGGTTTTTCGCTATGAATGGGTCCTTTTCACCACTTAAGTAGTGAGTTTCGGATGAGTTCATATAGGTGCATGAATGTTCTTGAGAATGCATGTGGTATGCTATAGAATATTGGCATGCCTATATACTTTATTAAAAGCACATTTCTGTATTGTGCCTATGCGGCATTATGGAGTTCAACAGTGCATCAATGATGCTCTGGGGTACTCGGTGCGAATAGCCTGCACCAGTCCACAGCTTTCTTTATTATAGAATAGAATGGAATGGAATGGAATGGATTAGAATAGAATAGAATAAAGTTTATTTGACACACAAGACAGCACATATACAGGACATTATTATTATTTTTTTTAATTTCACAGCATGAAATACATTAGATACATAACAGATCATTACAAATTAAAATATGCCAATAACAAAATTAAAATTACATTAAACATTTAAATTATAGAAATAATAGAACAGAAAAACATGGACGCAAATAAATAATTAAAACAGAAAAAAAACAGAATTCTTAATGAAATTTAGAAAAATTATGCAATTTATCACATACTTAATATCTATATAGATTCCTTGGTAAGGTGTGTGTGTGTGTGTGTCGTGTGTGGTGTGGATGGGAATTGATCTTATCACCTTATCTATGCCATCGTCTAGTTACAGTTAAATGATTTATCTGTAAATGACGATAACTTTTTTCGCTGTCATCGGATTTCAATAAAACAAAGCCTATAATGTTGATTAGCGAATACATACAGACAGACAGACAAACAAAAAATTTAAAAAATGCTTTTTCGTGTTCTGTTACACTTTTTTTTATCGCCCACACTCATTTTGTGATAAATTTATTCAATGTACAGACACACGATTTCTACAGCTTTATTAAACAGGGTGGATCAGATGCCACATGGAGAAAAAGTACCATAAAAATTGTAGATAGCAAATTTTACGCAAAGGAAATTTGTTAAATTTCATGACCTTTCTTTAACTTAAGATACTATGTTACTTTTTTTTATTTATTTAATTAATTCCGATGATTGACCCTATCGATTAGTATCATAAAACACAGGTGCGCTTTTTACACATTTGTCCGGTTCGATTCCCGACTCAGACAGGTAGTTTCTTAAAAATCTTTGAATGCAGGTTTAATTACTTAAATTTGAAAATTAAAAAATGCTCCTTTGCGTAAAATTTGCTATCTTCAATTTTTGGGCAACTTTTCCTCCAGGGGCCAAATTCCATCCTGTATAGAGAAGATTTATGTTATCTTTTTATCTACATAAAACACTGAAACTTTTCTTGAATTTATAAACCTTAGCGCGTATTTTCATAATATTTTAAATTAATTTATTCCACATTAGGTATCCTACATGTATAAAATTGACAAAAATGCGTGTCGGGCCACGACGCGGTCTAGATTTCCACGGGCCAAGTCTAGAGTTCCGTAGTCAGTTCGGCTGTTCTCCTCAGGTAAAAAAAGATACCTACTTATAATATTTTAAAATAAACAAAGTTTTTTTGTAGTCTATTTATGTCAGTTTGTATGGAGATTCTTGAACTTTTTATCGACCCAAATATTCTTACAGGTTGGTCGACTCGTAAACAAGTATAGAGTCTACTTGAGCGTCATAGTTTTTATTTTAACTTCGTCACATACTTAGTACCACATACCGTTGTGACTTGTGAATAGACGTCTTTTCAGATTTTCAACAATAGCGGTCTAACTAATGCATTAGTCCATGCTCAAAATGACAGAAACACACACGCTCAGAATGATCTCAGTTGAAATACATAATTGGTGTTTCACAAAAATAAATTGTTTTTATATATTCTTGAATAAGTAAAGTAGGTATAGTAAGATAAGTAGGTACCTAAGTATATTTTTCAAAATAGAAAATATCTCTAAAAACTAACTTTTTAGAGAGTTGTTTGTTTTGGATAAGTTGAACTTTGTTGTATAATAAATATAATAAATACTTAAGTACTATTTTGCCAGTAATAGTTAAAACACTGTTTGAGTGGGAAAAGACGTAGCCCTACCTAATGTTCAGAATAACCTTTGTTGTGATCGATCAGTAATGATCAGTTTAAACTACATCGACCCACAACAGCCTGTATGTATAGTATGATTAGTCGAGCCGTGACAGAACGTGACAAACAAAATATTTAAACATAACAAAACTGCAGAAAAGTTGAGTCTGAGAATTTTTTTAAATTTGGTCGGTGTAATAGATGATAAAAGAAACCAAATTAACTAATAATAACTAGCACAGTTTTTAGAAATCACCATAAATACTTTACAAACAAACTTAGTTATGCGGTCAGAAAACTGAACTCTATAGAGACTGAAAGTATGAAAAGATTTCTAGAGGCTAGAAATTCTACATTGTTTTTGAGGCTGTCGATGAATTTAAGTATATAACTTTTTATACAGAACCCTCGGTGCGCGAGTATGGCTCGCACTTGACCGTTTTCTTTGTATTGCGTTTATTTATTTGCATCATTACAAGGTAATAGTCAACAACATAGTAATAATTGGTCAGTTGTAACTTGAACGGTTTCTAATGTGTGCTCCATTATATGTCTATTCAAAATGGTGAACCGGATGAAGAGACGCGTGACAACTACCATTCAATAAAATAGACAACAAACTATTATATAAGTGTCTACGACCTACGTCATTGTACACAATTTGCATAATCATTAAATTTTTTTTAGTTCTCCTGAAATGTTTCACCGATTACTTTACATTAATTTTCAGCTCAATATGTCCAGTAGTCTTTGAGATTATCCAGGGGACACACTGATAGGTGGAAAAAAATAGATTTTTTATTTACTTATATAGAGTATTTATTTTATGAGGTTTTCTTCTAGTTTTTATTCACTTCAGCCACGAAGGTTATTAAAGCATTATTTTGTTTAGGAAAATGGTAGAGGAAAACACTTATAATCTCAGGTTTTAACATAGACAGAGAAATCATCCTCTTTCTACGAGTTTTAATAGAAAAAAATAATATAAGAGACACACATATAAAGTATGTCATTAAAACTTTATCTTTGAATTCTTAAATCAGGACATCACAATATAAGTTTATATAAATAAAAATATATAATATTACGAATATAATTTTTTGTAACTAAACATTCTTATATAATAAAAGTGGTGAACCTATTACAAATGATGCGATAGCAATAACATTTAAGATTAACATTTAAAAAAAATATATTTAAGATTAAAGTTATAATATTTAAGTACCTACAAATTATTATTTTTAGCTCTCTGGCACACAGATCTTGTTCCTTTGGATGTTATGTCGTTTTTAGAGGTGCGCATACTCCCTTAGAATACCGTAACTCTATTCTGTAGCAGAGCAAAGTAAACCCTGGCGAAGGCGAAATATACCCGAAGCACAGATTAAATAATGGTTCCTAACGGCCCGAAGCGCTGCAGTATCTCTTTATATTGTACTGTATGTTGTGGGACTGTCTTGTGTAGTTTGTCCACAGCTGGCAGGTGTAAAAACACAGACAATAGCAAGGCCTTGATTAATGTAAATAAAACAAATTAATCGCTGAAAATGTATTTTTTCCTGAAAATTGTCCTGCTTTTATGTAATTTCTTCGGACAATTTTACATATAAATATATCCCAAGTTTCAGCTTATTAGGTCCAATAGTTTTCGATGTATACAGGGGACAGACGGACAAAAAATCTCCGTGGTACGGGTATCCTATTCTGACGGAACTCTAAAACTAGAACTACACGTAAATACCTTTAGCTCGCTTTTTAATGTATTTCGGTAACAATTCGCTGTTCGGAAATACGCGTCCATGAATTGTACTGAAATTTATTAAATAATATATATTGTAAAAATTATTTATTACAGTAGTGATAGAAAAATATTGTTCTTAATCATGTGGAGTGTTTTAGCAGTATTTATATGTCTTGGTGAGCAATATTATTTTGTTTTTTAGGTTATTAATATGTTTAAAGATATGTCACCGACGGCCGCGGTACGGCCGACGATACCCGCGCCTACCTTTTCATTTTCAAAGACAAATATTGAACGTGTGTCCATTTGAAGAATGTGATTAATCTCATGTTTTACCAAGAAGCTTAGAATCTCTTTGGTGGCGCGCGCGCTATTAGCATTTTTTTTTAATTCATGTGTTTTACTATCTGGACCTAAAGGACGCCCGCAAAAATCTTAGCGTGTACAGTTAACGAAATAAAATGATAGGTATAAAATTTTAATATTTATTTTGTTACTACATTATATTATGCAATTTAGGTACAATACATAATTAAAGTACATTCAAAATAAATATAAATAAATAAATCGAATTAAAATTAAATAGATTGTTATATGTAGTCATAGATTCTAAAATAAATTTTGGCAAATTATTATACAGTTGATCAATATTATGTATACCAACAACATTATATTTTCCCGTGCTAAGGTCCATGAATTTATGGACATTCTCACAAGGGTGATGGGATAATTTGTAGTAAGAAAAAAAAGTTCCTACTTCATAATTGTAAATAACAATCTTTATTATTATAATGAAATTCATCTGAAATGACAACAGTTGTTTTTGTAATACAATCCCCCAATTCACAAGTAAGAGTTTAACAACAAGACGCAACATCTAACACCAAGGAAGCGGTGGTTGATAAAAAAATGTAAGTATACGTACCCAGTGTACAATAACATATTTCGACCTTGAGACCGACCGGTATCAAATTGTTCTAAGTGAGAATCGAATTCAAACCCCTGGCGCTGGAGTTCAACGACCCACCCAGCCAGCGAGGGGCGGTTTATACACTGACCTTCCTCAAGAGACCCCTCGAAGAACATCAGTAGATTCCACGTGTATATCTCCATCTAGAAGAGCGTCAGTGGCCTCGGGGATAAGACGCGGCCTATCATATCGAAAGGTCCGGAGTTCGATCCCCAGCTGGGCCATGTACCAATGGGTTTTTTCTCGAAACTTAAGTACACTTACTGACTGCTCTCAAACGGTGAAGGAAAACATCGTGAGGAAACCTGCATACGCCGAAGAAGAAATTCTTGGGCGCATGTGAAGTCCACCAACCCGCACTGGGCTAGCGTGGTGGACTATAGCCCGAACGCCCTCGTTAAGAGGGTAGGCCTGAGCCCCAGCAGTGGGGACATTAGGTGACGGCGGGACCGGAATTGTTTCTCATGGACGTAGTAAACCGAGCGGCGACAGAAAATTCACTACGTGATCGAGACGAGATGAGAGAAAACGTTCCTTTCTTAAAACGTCCAGCCCTGCTATTCTGTAAGCGTATTTGTGCAACTCGATCCTGAATCCGCAGTGAGATCGGTCTCTAACTCAATGATTCACAGTTCAATACTCACTTTACTTCGCAAGTGAAGTGTTTATTGTGTAGCTTGTATTTGTTTACACAATGCGACATCAAGGTCTTTCATGATCGGATGCGAAATGAAGTAAGTGACTTGCGATGTGATGGTCGAGTTTTAATTCATACTTTACAGAATCACACAGCTGTTTATTCCCCTTCAGCAATAGTTACGGTAACCATGTCTAAGACGAGTACAACTATACTTTCCCGCGGTTTCGCCTGCGTAAAAAAATCCGAAACATACATCGAAACTTCCTTACAAACTTTCTCGCTTATAATATTCATCATCATCAGTACTAGTCCACTGCTGGACATAGGCCTCCCCCAAGGCGCGCCACTGAACCCGATCCAGTCATTGCCAGCCGCCTCACGCAGATCGTCGCTCCGTCGAGCCGGGGGGCGTCCCACACTACGCTTGGTCTCCACTCGAGAACTCGTCTACCCCAGCGGTTATCGGTTCTCCGACAGATGTGACCAGCCCACTGCCACTTCAAACGTGCTAACCCTTTGAGCTATGTCGAACGCTTTAGTTCTCTGGCGATATGATATTTAAGGCGGTTGTAATATGACTATTACTGGAAGTATGAACTGAATGCATACCTATCTCAATGAGTATACAGTTATAAGAATTTGCACCTTATATTACGAGTATCTACAGAGACATCCAGGGGGTCAGAGTGTCCATCGTACGCTTCATTAAAGCCGGGTGGGACATTTTTCACATTGTTTTGCCAACCTTAGCTGCTTGCTACGTCTAATTTTCGCAATTTTGGTTTCAAAATTGCTGCGAATTTTAAAATAAAATTAGCACGTGTATATTCACGGTAATAATTTACTTTCCGTTGTTGAATTATAGGAATACATTCTCGGCAAGTAACATCATATTCTTCGTTTTAGATTAATTCGTTTCAGACATGCAAATATAATGGTAATTGATATACCTACGAATGAGTTAATCGGAACATAATAATAGCACACCAGGCTTTTCGCTGAAGAAATACATAGTAAGGAAACCTGCATACGCCAAAGATGCAGGTTTCCTGGCGGGTGTGACGTGAAAAAACAGATTGGGGAACCGTTGGATTTGTGAGTTAACAGCGTCGATACTCTCTATCGACTGAGTAGATACGTAATAGTGATATCTCTATTCGGCTCATTGCGAAAGACGAAGAGATATACCTAGATATAGTTTTTTCGTAGTCGCTAGCGTTGTCAACTTATGGTCCACATGGCCCACAGATCCCAAAAGGGTCAAAGTGTCGACGGCGATACCATCTCCTCATTTCGGTATCGTATCACGTAGGTGAATTTGCTGTCGCCGCTACGACTACAGAGACCACGAGATAGTCTCAAATGTTAATATTGATCGTTATCAATCAATTAAACAAACACAAGTCCCATTAAACATTCATTATACATTATACATTCATTCATTATTACGTAATTTGCATGCAACTTAGAATGGAGGATATGCATTATAGTTCCTTCCGATTCACATTTTGGATGCTACTTCCGCCTAAAAAAATTCTGCTCGCTTGGTATGGTAGTATAGTATCCTCGGCCAAGTGTTCGAATTTGTGTTAAAAATTGACTTTGAATGTGATAAGGTTCGCAGCAAATTTTTCTTTAAACAAAAATCAAAATATAAGGGCGCATTCGATGACTCCCAGTCGCGTGCGTCCCACACTACCCTTGCCCACGCGTGGTCTCCACTCGAGAACTCTTGTACCCCAGCGATTATCGGTTCTCCGACAGCTAATGTGACCAACCCACTGCCACTTGAATGTTCAAATTTGTCGAGCTATGTCGAAGGCTTTGGTACTCTTGCGAACGTTTCGGATCCTGTCTCTCAGAGAAACTCCGGGCATGGCTCTTTCCATAGCCCGTTTGTGCAACTTTCCATAGCCCGTTTGTGCAACTTTCCATAGCCCGTTTGTGCAACTTTCCATAGCCCGTTTGTGCAACTTTCCGTAGCCCGTTTGTGCAACTTTCCGTAGCCAGTTTGTGCAACTTTCCATAGCCCGTTTGTGCAACTTTCCATAGCCCGTTTGTGCAACTTTCCATAGCCCGTTTGTGCAACTTTCCATAGCCCGTTTGTGCAACTTTCCTACCTCCCACCTCATTGGCGATGCTTTTTTAGTTTCTCAACATGTAGCTGACATCACAGATGTTACACGGTCAAATAACAAGGGTACCTATAAGGATCTCTAGTCTCTCGACATGGCAAGTGACAGGTAAATTATTTAGTTACACCTGTTTATTATCTGTAGCACGAAGGGCCGACCCTTTTCTATTATGTGATAAGATAAGAATGCAATACCGCAATGACCCAAATTACATTTTTATTCATCTACTACTATCATTATCATCGCTTCGCAGAACAATTAAACTCATCGCAAAGATAAGACTATGTAAATCTGATTGATGTACTTACTAAATAATTGACTAACAATTGGTACATTATCATCTTAATCGATCTAGTTAAATCATTTCATCAGATGCCTTTCAGTACACAGATATAGTTTGCATCTCATGCAACACGACAGAATATGACAATATACGAGGCACATGGTAACAATAGAAAAACACTAATTTTTGTACAATTTTCGAAATAGAGCTCATTAAAATAGCACGTTGTGAATAGGTATCACCAACCCAAGATGGGCAGCATCTTCACAGTGTAAAGCCTAGCCATTAGCCTAGTATTGCGAAAGCCAAGCGTTACTCGACCAATGGATGTCCTAGTAACTAGATGTGATAGTAATCTAAATAACTAGATAGATGTAATAGCGTTTTACGGCAAGTGATTCAGTCGTAGTATGTAAACGCTCTATGTACTGAGTAGGTATGTAATGTAAACAATAACAACAAACTAACATATAACAATAAACTACATTAGTTTTATTCGTATTTGTACATCAAAATCGGACTTATCCCGCTAGGTGATCTCATTCAGGTGCCCTTAGAATAACTGAAAGAATTAGTATAATTCATTAAAAAGTACCACAATATAGGGAGAGACTAACAATAGTAGAGAGACGAACTACTATAAACTTACCTACATTAAAATAAATATATATAAAATATTATAAACCTTAAGGCTAATATTCTTCCGTTCTTCCACGATATATGGACTTCGTAGTGTAGCTGTAATATCCCAGGTGGCCCACGCGGCGGCGGCGGCGGGTCCACGGTCCGCGAATCGGTAAATACTTTCGCAGCGTGGTGTGAACGAGCCGTCACCTGTCCTAGGCCGTGAACAAGGTCACAGCGGCGAAGGTAATCACCCGCCGCGGTGCGCGGCCGCAAGCCACCGCCGACCGCCGACCGCACGCCGAATAAATGCTCGTCTAGTCCATTAAGTCCTCTTCCCGAAATATCCCTTCCTCGAAAAGTTCAATATTTTCAGATGTTTTAGTGCAAACTATTGATCTGTGAACTTTTATTTTTAGCATATAGTTACTAGTTTATAGTTAGTTTATAGTGTAAGTACTTATTTCATTTTATTATTCTTCGTTAAATTTTACTAATACAAAAAGTTTTATTAAAAAATTATGCATGTTGTCTGAAAATATAAAAAAATATTTTTCTCGTTTTTAGTGCAAACTATTAAAAAATTATATTTCAGTTGATGAAGTGATTATATTTCTAGGGTTTTTAATTATTTTATCAGGCGCCTAATATCCAGGAAATATCGAACTTAGCTACTTCCAAAAAGATCCTAGCTTCATGGCAATATCCCTTTCGCAAAACGTATTGAGGAGAAGGTCATCGACAGCCCCTGCACAGGGGCTGTCTATGATGCCCAAGTTGATGATGCCCATGATGCCAACCTAAGGTTGTCTCGGTTGAGTTTCATTAGAAAGTTTGTGAGTTTCCTATTACTGTGTGAGAGCAGGGTAGCCGCTGGTCGCCTGTGCTTGTACCACTCCTACCGCAGCTACCCGCCACAAATAATAGTGATTGGAGTGTAATCACCGCCCGCTCGGATTACACTATACCTAATTACGCGTCTGTTTGCCTGATTGCGGTTTTGTCTCGTGCATTGTTCTCAGAACTGATCACAGTTACACGATGAATGTGTCGACCACCCTAAGGCTAACACACCTGTTGCGGCATTTATAAAACAATTATTTTTTTCTTCTTTTGTTTCTATGTTTTAGGCCAAATTCAACAAAAAAAATAATTGTGTGTACTTTATTATAATATACTCACGAGCAAAAATAAAGGGAAAGGGGAGGCCTTTCCACATTCGAGATCATTATGAGCCCTATTGGATACAACTTCCCATAATACTTGTTATCATAATGACAAAAAATTCGCCAAGTTTATGAAATTTGTTTCTTTTATCGAGAAAAAATGTTTTATTGTGGCGTAGGTATGGTAATAAGGTAGCTAGAAAGATGAAGACAGCGGTCGCGACACGAATTTCGCTTCTCCACTTTATTTTGCCAAAAAATGATGTAGGTAGTACCTAAGTACAGCAAGTGCTGGCTTCAGATAGACAGTTCTTACGACAAATTACTGCATTCTATCACCAAGTTGTTAGCAATTTTGTTTGCTGACTGTCCTTTTTGCCTAGCGTGACGTCATGTCCAATTCACGCAATGTAGTCCGGGAGTCAACAGTAACACTGTCTTAGAAACAGGATTGATATATTAATTTGATTAATTTATAAGGTACAAAAGAAATTAAGGTGGGTAATTCCCCTAAAATTTTTCTCACAAAACAACTAGACTAATCATGGCAACCGGTTTAATCGTCACTCGTCTTAACATCGCTATAGTTTATTCAGTCGGCTCCCGGACTACCATCTACGCTAAACTATTAAATATTCTGTGGCTAAACATGATTCAAGTCATGTTACGTGAACATAAACATTACGAGACAATGGAGCGGATACTAAATACATAAATTACTACTAGTAGTAGTCTACTGATTAATTAGAATAATAAATACCTACTATTAGGTATACTTCATTTGAATTATTACAACTGGTGGAAATGTATTTATTTATTTTTCATTTATATATGTATTTATTTAATTAAAACTTGTATTAGTATTATGTTATTATGAGTATTTATTTATTGCGGTTAGTTATTGGGTAGAATTAACGAATTTTAGTACTTTTAATTCGATTGACTGATCATTCCAAAAACACTGGGTGTACAAAAATAAAAAGCCTTGCGCATCAAAATCTAACGGACCATAAAGTTCAATATATTCAAATGCATACATCACGGGACCCGATTCGTGTTTGTTTTTGCATATAATTTCAATTTAGGATGTCCGCATAATATCTCATAATCTATCACAAACTCGTTTTCACTAGGCCATAGCCACAATTTTACAACAATTTTCGAGCCGCCGCATGGATTGTCATTTATCGGGCACGACAATTATGAATAAATAAATATGTTCATACCTATACAGTTATTGTATACTTACTGCTATATGTACACTTGTCTAACCACAAAGTACGGTCGACCGCGCGTCAGTGGAAACTAAACCAGAAGCTGTAAGCTGGTATCTCATAGTAGGTAATAGCTTATTAGGCTAGGCCAGAGCTCATAGTGTTACCACCGACGTGCGGCCGACTTTACAAGGATTTACCCTGTGCTGTGGTATAATTTAAAACATTTTCGGATATCGTCACAAACTTTTACAATTTAGTCTGACCTTTGGTAATCGAACGCCAAAACAAACTAACAAACAAATCCACACTTTCGCGTAGTTTGATTATTAGTTTCACTGATTGGTTGAAGTTTGATTTGATGATTTTGATAGGCGTTTTAGGCGTATCACACACACGCGGCCTGCGGTGGCGGTGGCGGCCTGTTGTATTCGATACGCAATGTATGAGACTTCAGACAAACGCCAGCGTTTGCATATTGAAGCTGCGGCCGGCGGTAGGCCGCCACCGCAGGCCGCGTGTGTCGGGGAACCGTTTACCTCGGTGAAAAGTAGCGTAGGTATATGTCCTGCCCCCAGGGTTCGATGCATGTCCACAACTTGGACGAATTCCCCGTCCAGGAGCTCTATTTTTGAAATGCTCTACTCGCTTTGAGCGATAGATTCTACTGATTTTCCTTCGACATCCGATACAAAAATCAGTAGAATCGACCGCTCGAAGCGCGGAGAGCGATTCAAAAATAGAGCTTCAGGCGCTCTATTTTTGATTCGCTCTCCTCGCTTCTAGCGTTCGATTCTACTGATTTTCCCTCGACTCCGCATTTTTGAACCGCTCGAACGGCAACGAGTGGTATCGACCAATCGTCGCTTGGCACCACGAGCCGAGCGGTAGAATAAACGTCAAATGCCATATGACAAAAGAAAAGAGACAACTATCACTGACACTTCACTTCAGTTCACTTTTTCTAACAAAAGGCAAAGATAATATCATATACAGTCTCTATGGTTTCGACCATTACTGAGCATTTTACGTTCCGCTTTACGTTTCGGTAATTACCGGTTTTTATTTTTTCTGCGTGAAACGGATAAAATTCTACATTTCTAATATTATTGGCAACACCGAACGCGAGCGAATCAAAAATGCAGAAAATCAGCGTCGTGCGACTTGGAAGTCGAGTATGCCATAAGTCGCATGCGACGATACAATTCCCTACGAGCGAATCAAAAATAGAGCTCCAGAGCGGTTAAATAGGCGTGAAAAGATAACAAACAGACAGACAGAGTAGGTACTTTCCTATTTATAATGTTAGATATTATGGATTACTGTGATTTATATTTACCTATCACATAAACTTTAAGTACCTAATTACTTTATTTTACCTAACACATATTTTATTATAATTAACGCCCGTACCGCCATCCACAGAACACGGAAAAAGCTCGCTACGCTCCCAGCCGCCATCAAAGTCAAACTTATTTATATTAAATATATACTTTAATACATAATACATAATTATACTATACTAACTTAAAAATAAACCTTATATAATTTTATATAATTACGACAAAAAAAACAATTAAGAAAAATCTAACTTATTTTAAAAAAAAAGTTACATAAATACTTTTTATACATATTTTAAATAAATATTAATTTATATATTTTAAATAATTATAAAAATTTATTGCATGTGAGTACACTGGGTACATTTATACACGTCAATGTTTATCTACCACCGCTTCCAAGGTGTTAGCGCTGTTCCGCGGCATATCTTTTAAATTCAAGATAATCCTCCACAATCATACAAACCCGTGTCTGGTTTTAGCGATGTTTTTGAAAGTCGAGACATTAAAATCTATTAAATCTATCTGCGCCCGGGCAATATGTAATTTTTTAAAGTTTTGTGATTGAGTTATCGTTATCAATAAAAGAGACAACATCTTATGCTTAAAAAGGGGATAATTTCAAACTTTAAAAAAGATGAGATTTCTCAATTAAAATCTAAAACATAAAACTAAATTATCCTAAAAAACTAAACTAAAACCTATATAAAACTAAAATATCCTAAAATCGTGGAGGCTGGGCGATGGACCCATAGTGCCGAGGACGCTGGCTGCATTGCCTCGTTGGATGACCGGACTGAACCTCTGAACAAGGTATTCCTTGCACAGAGGATCACCCGTGGCCTCAGCTGTGCAGCCAAGTCTTTTGTAAAAGACTTTGCGTCCTCGGACCAAGGGCCCACCGTCTCAACCGCGAATGGTACTTACAAAAAAGTATGTGCGGCAAAGCTCCGTGTATTTGCGGTTAATAAATTATATCATTATCAAATTCTTTACCTCATCCCACTTCTTGAGTTAAGACCCTAAGGGCTAACTTATTTAATATTTCAATATAATTACCTAATTTGTCAACGCTCTGCTCGGGCGGTGCCGGAACTTCCGTGAAGGTAACTTTGTGGACAATGCCTATTGTATATACATCACCCAAAAAACGTATTTGACACCATAAGCTCTATTTTTGAATCGCTCTCCGCGCTTCGAGCGCTCGATTCTGCTGATTTTTGTATCGGATGTCGAAGGAAAATCAGTAGAATCTATCGCTCAAAGCGAGTAGAGCGATTCAAAAATAGAGCTCCATATCTCAAAACGAGTAGGTATATGATAATTAACGTGTACTTAGTTGAATAATATACACCATGTGCACACACACATATGTTGGAAAATAAGCTAGATACATTAAAATTATAAGGCATGTGTTTCAGCGCTTGCTCTGAAATTAATAATAATAATCTTTTGACAAAGGGGTAGGAATTCATTAAAATTGTTTTCAATGTGCAAAGTATTCATTAATACTTACTGTCATTTATTTATACCTAAATTACGCAGAAACGTGACACTTTAGGACATTATGTCATAAGCTATCGATATATAGGTTTCATCGTGGTCGCGAAACTTCGAAAAAAAAACAAAATGGCGGATCGGACTATGCCAGCGCCCATAGTAAAATGTTCATACCCCTTTATACACGGCTGTTTAGTCCCAAACTAAGCCGAAGCGTGTACATGGGTACTCACTGATAAACAATGGTCGTAAATTGAAATCAGTTCAATTCAGAAATATAATTTGATTTTTTCATTAAAAACTGACTTGTAAAAAAATATGATTTGTAATTCAATGACTTAATGATGCAATTTTTTTTTAATTACCTATCCACCCATATTAGGTAAAATATTGTTTTCAAATTGAAATGGGCCCACCCTCGAATAAAGCCTATTCAATAAAAAAGAATCATTTGTACCTACGTAGGTTACGTCATTTTTTCGTGCACCAGACCAAAAGAATTTTTATTATTATTGTAGTATAGCTACACTCACATAATATAGCTTAGCATGTACTGAGCCACTAGCCTTAAGTTAAATAATTAGTTCACAAGTGAGACTATGTGAGTTTTCCATCCAAGTTATCATAATTGATTTACTACTTGGTAATACCTAGCAGTAGCATGTAGTCATAATTAATGTTACCTATAGATTCAATGTCAAATGGTTGCTAACTGCCATACACCCGGCAACCTTTTTATTATATGATAATCTGTACAAAATACAGGGCGAACCAAGCCTTGGAGAGAGTGTACCCAAAATATTGAAGATAGAAAATGTTAGAAACATTTTTCTAAGTAAAGAAAAATTGTATTCAAAGAATTTTGAAAAACCACCTGAGCTGCTCAGTCGGGAATCGAACCGGACATATTCATGTGGAAAAAACCTGTATTTTATGATACCAGTCGAAAGGGTCAATCCTAAATGAATTGGTTTTAAATAACATTATATAATAAAGGAAGACCAAATAATTTATTCAATATTAGGTCCTAAAAAGTCAATTGTTTCTAAGGTTATTGTCCTTCAATTCAATTCATTAACATTATAGCTACAAAAAACATACCGGAATAGGTACACATATAATTAGAAAAGTCTAGCTGCCTGGTTTTCATCAATTTATCTCGAAACCTATTAACACGTATTTTATAATTATAGGGGTTTTACCAAACGAGTGCATACCCTAAGTAAATAAATTTCCCCGTTGTTGCTTATTACAAAAACAATTAGTTTTATTGTCTAGAGTAGAAAACTCGACCGCAAATGGGAAAACACTCTTATACGTAATAAAAACAACTCACATTGTGCGTGAGACAATAATATCAATAATTGATATTATTATTGTTATTATTATTCACTTATTTATTTATATTCTTAAGTATACATTTTTTATAATATTTATTATTATTATTGTTATTATTATTATTGTATTATATACGCTTAGATGAATCCAAAAAGTGGAAGATACGTAGAGACGAAGTTACTTACTGCAAATGATCCTACAAAACCAACTACAAAATACCTATGTACAGGCTCAGTAGCAGCACGGAATGACGACTTCTTGTATAATATCATTTAAATCCGTTCATATTTACTGTGCGTATAATACTGGTGATTGTGCGAACGCTACCTTGATTTCAGGTGTGTGAGTGTACAATGTGTAGTGTGGAGTTGTGCACCGAGCCTTATATTCGCTTTTGCAATGTAGTACCGTATCTTTCTCATTTGGTACTCTCTTAGTAAGCTACAAAATTTTACTCCAGAATATTACTAGATTTATGTACCTACCTATGTACCTACCTACGTATGTACAGACATACCCTATACCTAATATTATGTCACTGACGGGGAAAACCGACAGTTTTTTATTATTAATAATCATTATCATCAACAGCCTATTAATCTCCCCACTGCTGGGGCTCAGGCCTACCCTCTCAACAAGGGCGTGCGGGCTATAGTCCACCACGCTAGCCCAGTGCGGGTTGGTGGACTTCACATGCGCCTAAGAATTTCTTCTTCGGCGTATGCAGGTTTCCTCACGATGTTTCCCTTCACCGTTTGAGAGCAGTCAGTACATGTACTTAAGTTTCGAGAAAAAACCCATTGGTACATGACCCAACCGGGGATCGAACCTCGGACCTTTCGATATGATAGGTCGCGTCTTATCCCCGAGGCCACTGACGCTCTCATCAATAATCATTACCTATTAGGTAATACATGAATTGTACATACAGTCCTCTAGCGGAAACCTATATAGGTTTATCTGCAGAAGACGAGTTAATTTAACACACAATAGTTTTAGGTGGCTGAAGTTTGTTGACACTTAGTATGTATTTTATTATTTTAATTTACTGTAAAATAACACAAGATCTTGCACATTAAAAAAAAAAAAAAAATTACTGTATTTATTTTATATTGTGGTTAATAGTTTCCTTTGTTGACTGTACATTCCAGTACGTAGCTTGATAAAGGTGGAATCAGATATATCTTAACGGGCCACGAACGGCCTTGGGCCGTAATCTTACGTGGCAATATAAACAATTAAAATTACAACTAATACCTACCTACATATTTATTTTCAGACTGCGTGAATTGCAAAATCGAACTCTCTCAACTTAGATTGATTTGTTCAATCAAGTGTTTGTCGAATCATATTATCTATTCTGTGGTCGAATTCACTTTTCCGGTAGGACTTAGATACAGTGCTCTGGTATTTATGTAGCAGGACTAAGGCATGGTCGGACGCAGTCGTGAGCCATTCCCTACGCAACAATGCGCTGCACAAGGCAGCACTAGACAACCTCTAGGATTTCTATTATCATACGCTCTAAATATTTGCATGCCTCTCGTGCAGTAGGGATGCCACCGAACCCACCGATATCCGATGACACATCCGCAATAATTATAAGTCGACTACTCAAAAAGTGAACCTTTATCGTTTATCTTCTTATACTTAAAAAGTATTTTGTCCTGACTGACTGTAGCTATACGGTGGATAACTACCTAGCTTTTACCGCGGCCTCACGATGCGTTTTTTGTTGTTGTTGTTGATTTGTCCTCTATTGAGGACGGGCAAGGGAAGCTTCGTCCATACAGCCCTGTCGTCTTATTTGATTTCGTCCAATTATGGACAGGCGAAAGTCGTCAGACCATAAAGCCAAGTCATATTTGTATCACTTTTGTTTATTTGATTATTATAAGGCCGAATCCAATTCTTCCTCACCATGCGTTGTATAAATTATTTCTAACTTTTTTACTTTTTGCTCTGCTCCTAAGGGCCGTAGCGAGCGTCAAGTTAAATACCAAAAAGATTTTTTCAAGTCCGAATGATTATTTAAAAAATTGACGCGTTCAAACATAAAAGAAAACTCTTAGCTTTATTATTATTAGTAAAGAGATAATATAAAATTATGAGCGTAGGTTAAAACGGCATGTTTCTAGCGACACCAAGGCCGAATTTTCGGTGGCATAAATAAATTGACGTCTAATAGTGCAAGAATAATTGTCTATTATATCGTGAGCGTCCGCTAGTATTTCGCATAATTTCACGGAGTTTGGTTGAACCGAACAATCAATGAAACTCACTTAAGATTATAATTGACCGAGCGAGCGAAGCGTCTAAGTTTCGAAATTGGAAAAAAATGCTATTGTCCGTCTGTCTTTCTGTCCGTAATTCTCTACAGGTCGCATTTTGCAACCGATTTTGACGAAAATTTTGCATGGGTATAAATTAATCAAGCCGACAAAATGAGTAGAATAAAATCTTGAAGAACATTTTTTTAGAGTACGTACTATACTCGCAAAGTTGCAGTGAATTACTTTTTTCTCGTGAATCCCATGATATGGGGTATCGTGGGATAGGTCTTTCAAAAATAATGCAGGTGTGCAAGAAACATTTTTCGATTTAGGGATCCGTTGCCGAAATATTAGGCTTTAAAGTGGTAATTTTTGTTAGAGTTACGTGTTTCCCCTGCCAGCTAAACGGTTGCTTCTGGATATGTGAAAAATCTGAATGATTTTGAATGATATTAGGTACCTACCTGTATATTAAAAATTATGTTGTAGTTTAATTGTTAATGTTTATAATAATAATGCATACCGCGTGTGACACAATGTGTTAATTTATTATTACGATCGGTTTTGTATCTTAGTGAATAATGTATATTATGGGCGACTTATTTCCGCAAATGATAATTCGGTGGGTTATCTGTAAAATTACATTTAAATGTAAAACTACTAAAAGGTAAATTACTTACAACGACTCTTTCCGTGAGGTCTTCAAATGAACATGCCGTCCAATTTGTTCCATTTATTTATCCGTTCACTGTACGGTACGGATAATATCCGTTCTCCCTGTACCTACATCCCTTTTGCGTATGCAGCTCGTGACAGGATACAGCCGGGGTCTGGACTAGATTGGCTTGGCTATCCGTTCCAGGACATACCGATGTAGTATATAAATCCAACCCTTTTGCAAGAAATTAAATATCATTCAGTTTCTATTTTCTTTTACAATCGATTCAAAACAGCATTTTTTGTTTGTAAACCAGCGAATTATGAATCACGAGTTCTTTATCCCTACGTTGTTTGACTATTTCTACCGCCAAATATTGTTTTCAAATACTAAAACTGTCACAGCTGATTATCTCAGCAACTAATGTTATTGATTTGAAATTGTTTTAATAATACTTGCCAACAAAATGAAAGTTTTTTTTCTTTTCAAGTTTCATTAGGAAAGGGCTTCATAATTTGTACATTCTAAAATCCGGTTTCATTTTCATCAATGTAGACTTATGATGAAAGATGTCTAAATTATGACAGATGTTTTGCAAAGCGATAAAATTAAAAATCAAATATGTAGGTACCAGTAATTAATAGAAATTAAGAATAAAATAATGTCTCTATATCACAATTTTTTGAGACCAATTAAGCAGGCAGTCGGGTAAAAAAAGTTTCTAGAGGTTTTCCGGGGTCTTATTATTTTTGAGGCGGTGGATATAATTAACACATTTTTTCCGTTTCCTTCAAAGGTACGGAACCTAACAGTGCCCGTGTCCGACTCGCACTTCACCGGTTTTTTTCTTTCTGCTAAAATAGACAAGTAGACTGAGGCAGGCGTGGCGATTTCTGCGCATCCTTGGGCTTGAGTTTACTAGGTATATAACACTACTCAGTGTTAAGAGCGCGCAGTCAGCGGCGCGCGCGCAGGTCTTAGCGCCGCTAATCTACCGGTCATTGTTAGTTTTTTTTAAAGACAGTTCTATATAAAAGTTTTAAATGAGGGAATTAAACGGTAAGATATTGTGTGAATTTTTCATTTACGCTCAAAACATAAATTATTGATTTGTAATTATTATTTAATTGTGTATTTATAAATATTTTTTATTGAATATAAAAAAGAGAAAAAATGTTATAAAAAAATGTTTAAATAAATTATTTTACTTAAATATTGTTATTTAAACTACCTATGTGAAATCTAGAAACGTGTTGTTTTCGTGGTAGCGTAGTTCGTAGTGCGCTCGCCTCACGTTCATCCGTGAGGTCGAGGGTTCAAACCCGTACGCAATGGGTTTTCCTGTACTTACATAATTTCCGGTGCTTAGTGGCTTTTGGACTTAGGACAGAAAATTAACACCATTCAGGTATTACCTATACATGTTTGGTCCAGACTGATAGATACCTACCCGGTCAAAAAGAATGCTTTTTTCTGTTAAAACTTACCTAAACTTTTTCTTGCTTTTTTTACATCATCCTATTTAAAAAGTTTAGCTTTTAAAACTATTTCATTTTAATACTTCTAGTTAATTTTAACTTTTGTATTTGCTTTGCCAGAAAATGACATAGAGATCGTCATTTATTATTTTTTTAATAATTGGGATCTATTCTATTTTTTAAAGTGCATTTTTATACAACGCTTTTTAGTCAGTCAATTTAATCTAACCTTGAGTGTAAGTCACAGCCGTAAAATATTTTAACACTAAAATTCATTACATTAAATGTAACGTAAGGTTTAATTTATTATTAAAGTTAAAGAGTTTGTTTGTTTGAACGCATTAATCTCTCTAAACCTACCGTCGTATTTGAAAATTTCTTTTTGCGTATAATACTGACCTAGATCAATTCTTGAGGAAGGCTATTTAAGATCACGCTGCGACCCTTGAGCCGAGCAAAAGAATAAACTGTACAATCCGTCCGCACTAAACTTTCTCGCCATTTTTACGTTTTCACACCTCCGTAGAATAATTTTATTTGTAATAGCGAAAAAATTTTTTTTACTACTTTCGCAAAAACGTGTTCATTTGGTGATGTTCTCATGTATTTCCGGAGTTTATTCTATGCCTAATATCGTAATTTTCTTTGCCTAATGGCAGAATTTTCTTTGCCTAATGGCAGAATTTTCTTTGCCTAATGGCAGAATTTTTACGACAGACATTTTTTTAAAGAAACAGTTTCTCAACCACGCTCTGCTTGCTACCATGATAAGTAGTAAACATTTAGCACTACTTTATATTAATTTACGTTTCATTTACAATGTAAATAACCTACCTACGGTACTGGGGTGCGAGAAAGTAAAAAGTCAGAAATAACTTATAAAACGCGGGCGAAGCCGCGGTAAACGGCTAGTTCATAACATGATGTGCTCATTAATACAGCGAAGAGTTTTTGTAAATTGATATTGGTTAAGGTCTTTTTGCTTATTTCTTTGATGAGTTTGATGAGTTCCTGATTCTCGATGGTTCCTTATTATTTATTGCTAAAAAGAATAAATAAAAAAAACTGTGTGCAAATGTCAACGTGCGGTGAGGCGACGCGCGCGCTGCGCCCGCCCCGGAGCGCGTGTCCGTGTAAGATTTTTGCAGCTTTATTTTGAGTTAATTCATTTCCATTCGGCCAGGTTTATCCATAGGTATATATGGGGTATAGCTGTAAGAGCCCCTTACCACTCCCCCGCCCCCGCATAGAGATGCATAGAGGCTAAAACCGGGTAAGAGAGGTACCAGGGAAAGAGAACACTCACTCATCATCATATCAGCCTGTAGACGTCCACCGCTGGACAAAGGCCTACCCCAGACATCTCCACGACGATCGGTCCTGCGCTAACCTCATCCAGCCGGGTCCCGCGACCCTCACCAGACCGTCGGTCCATCTTGTGGGAGGCCTGCCTACACTGCGTCTTCCGATACGTGGTCGCCACTCGAGAACCTTTCTGCCCCAACGGCCGTCAGTTCTACGAACACTCACTCCTATCCAATTTATCCCTCAGAAACCAAAATGCCGGTGGCACCATCTAAAGCCAACCCCAGATTTTTACTTTCGGAACGCGTTATGGTGTCATCATCATCATCAACAGCCTATTAATATGTCCCCACTGCTGGGGCTCAGGCCTACCCTCTCAACAAGGGCGTTCGGGCTGTAGTCCACCACGCTAGCCCAGTGCGGGTTGGTGGACTTCACATGCGCCTAAGAATTTCTTCTTCGGCGTATACAGATTTCCTCACGATACATATTTCGCGTATACAGATTTGAGAGCAGTCAGTAAATGTACCCACTTAGGTTTCGAGAAAAAACCCATTGGTACATGGCCCAGCCGGGGATCGAACTGCGGACCTTTCGATGTGATACGCCGCGTCTTATCCCCGACGCCACTGACACCACCGTTATGGTGTGAAGGAAGCATTTTGAACCGAAAAGACGCGTTTTTGTTTGATAATCGATTGTATCTACACGATTATTTGTCATGGGTATAAAAAATTTAAAGTAGGTACCCAGTGTACTCATGCAATGCAATACTATAATATTTGGACTTTGACATAATCTGCAGTTAAGGATAGGCCACGGGTCAGTGGGACGCAGCGTGGAATCCATCTACCGCTGGTTTTCCTTATATCATTGGTTGTACTGTATGTTTGCTTGTCGGCAGGTACGGTGGTGTGCGAGAAACAGCTGGGGCGGCGGCGGGCGGTGCCCGTCCTGCACGTGCGCGGCTCCCACTACGACGTGGGCTACGACGTGGTGAGTGACTCACTGACACACAACTACCCTTCAAAAGCCCGACGCTGAGACTATAGCTAGACTACATGGTCATGTAAAGTCACGCCCCAGAAGGGTATAAGTAGGAGAAAATGACACTACGTATACTGGATAGCTTTTTGGAGAGATGATTGATGATCTCATCGAAGCTTGTGCAAGCCTTTGTGAGGATTTGTATGTTTCATTTAGGCGCATTTGTTTGACACAAACTTGCGCAGAGAAGCCCCGTTCGTCAGTATGCAAAACGGTCACTTATTTTATTAAAAAGGATCAGACTTTTAAATGGGATAGATGAGGACTTTTTTAAATAAATTAACAGCAATTTTGTGTTTGAGGAAATTCTTCAAGTAATAAAAAACATTTGGAACTTTTGGCGATTTCTCGAAAAAGTCCAGCGTATAGGTATAGAAAATATGTGGTTGTGTAGAACCACCTGCTGCGTAGGTATGTGATTGGTCCGTCCACCGCAGGGTCGCAACTTCGCATCGCTGATAAAGGGATTCCTTGCGACGTACGCCAACCTGCGGGACTTCGAGCGGGAGTACGCCACGGGCCGCGGGCGGCGCGCCTACGACGTGACGCTCGCCAACATGCGCGCCCGCTACCCGCACTACGTGAGGGAGGTGCAGGGCGTCGCCGACGGCGCGGGGGTGCCCTTCCACCAGGTATATACCGAGCTATTATCCCTTCGATTGTTAAAATTCCCGACCGGATCTCTTGTCAAATGTCTGTTGAGGGTGGGAGATCCAAAGAGCTAGGATATCTTTGGGGGCGCGCGCGCTTACCCCTAGCAAACTTTTTTCATTCATGGGGAAATCCGATCGGCTTCAAAAAAATTAGCTAAATTTCTGCACCCTAAACTTGAAAAAATATCTGTGGTGGGCTCTTTCAAGGCAGGATTACCCAGCCTTGTATCACTGCGACTATTGCTGATCTCAAATTGGGATCGAATTCTCAGCTTTGCATCAGTTCGGAACATCACCGCGCTATTGGCACTGATTTGTTTTACTTCATCGGGTTGAAGCATAGGGATATGATCTCTTTGATGGGTTCTCGCGGCCCCCTATGGGAGTAGCTAATTTTTTTCATTCAAGGGTTGAAATGAGTAGTTGCCCAGATGGGCGCTTCTTCTTCTCCTTCTATGCTAGTCTGACTGATTACGCATCAGTGGGCCATACTCGCACAGAAGGTGCGATGGTGTTTCCTCTGCTTCCTGGCGGAGTGTGCACGTGTTCCGGAGCTCGAGGTTGAGTGTGCGTAAATTCTTCCTACGAAACTCAGATCTTCAGATGAATACACACCGGCGACGTTAACACACCGGCGACGCGACCATTAACTTTAACAAATGTCGTTAATTTCTAACTATGCCTCTTCAGCGTATGTTGTGTGTTCAGCTGTTCCTGCTGCAGATGGACGACCTGATAGGCACCATCAGCGACAACCAGATCCCTCGGAACGACACCGGCGGCTGCAGCTCCGTGGGCGTCAACTACGGCGGCAAGGTTAGTACTGCCATGACATTGCTCCCAAACTTAAGTTAAAGTAAAGGTTAAGGTAAAGCCCAGCGAGAAAGACTAGTTTAGATTATCAGACGGTGATGTACTGTCGACCGCACGTTAATGGTAACAAAACCAGTATAAACTGGTTTCTCATAGTATTGAACTCCATAATAGGCTAGGCCAGCTCAAGGTCTACTGTCGTGCTGCACGCTGAAGTGCTTGTGGCAGAAAGATGCGGCAGACGAGTTGTGAAGTGGAAACGGTTGAAGCAACATAATGCGGCGGAAGGCTCATGGCGAAGGCCATGTCCAGCAGTGGATATGATGAATGATGATGATGATAAATCGTTCTATCTACCTACCTATATTATTCTAGTTTTTTTTATATTGAATAGATTTTTTTTCCAGGAAACCAAAAATGAAACTTATTTGCATACTTAAGGAATAATTATTTCTAGGCTGTGCTGGGGCACACGGAAGACGCGTTCGGTGAGACCCTGAACCATTTCTACATCCTGTCTGCTCATGTCATACCCAGCCCGGAGGACCAAGCGTTTGGGGTAATTTATGTTGACATCACTCACTAAAACACATTGATATCTTATCTTCTCAAGGGGCTTGGAGTACCTGGCGACACTTCCACCCTGTGAGATTTGTTGTGCGAGACCCCTGTCCACCAAATGCCCCAATCCGATTTTTGGAGGACTTCTTCAGCCTTAGAATAGAATCTTTGGCGTATACAGTTTCCTCACGATGCGATGTTATCCTTCTCCGAAAACTGTGTAGTATTATTATAAATGGTAAGTAAGTTCGCGTCAGTCAGTGGCATGTGGAAATCGCCGCCTGTCATGTCGAGAGCTTCGAGTTGGGTACCCAGGCGTGCCATGTACTCATGTACCAATGGTATGTTCTCGAAATTTAAGTACAGTTATTGACTGCTCTCAAACGGACATGTAAACCTGCATACGCCGAAGAAGAGATGAAGTCCACCAACCCGCACTGGGCTAGGTGGTGGTGGTGGTGGTCCTAGCGCCCTCGTCGAGAGAGTAGGCCTGAGCTATTGTATTCTGTGGCCTGAGCCCCAACAGTGGGGGACTTGTTAAGGCTGATGATGATCGGTGATTGAAACAGGCGGTGGAAGAGCGCTTCGCGTCGCTGTGCTACGCGGGCCACCTGCCCGGCTACACCATGGGCTTCAACCACCACGGGCTGATCTTCTCCATCAACACCCTCAGCCCCCTCGTCTTGAAGCCGGGGAACACACGTGAGTACCTCCATCGACAATAGAGTTCTTAACATCATCATCAGCCTCTACTAGTCCACCTAGGCCTCCCCCAAGCCGCGCCACTGAGCCCAATTCTCGGCTCTCCGCATCCAGTCACTGCCAGCCGCCTCACGCAGGTCGTCGCGCCATCTAGCCGGGGGGCGTCCCACACTACGCTTGCCCAGTCATGGTTTCCACTCGAGAACTGGTCTACTCCAGCGGTTATCGGTTCTCCGGCAGATGTGACCAGCCCACTGCCACTTCAACGTGCTAACTAGTGCTAGTTTCTAAGGTCACAGGATAATCACTTTCCTATAAATCGGTCACAGCATTTCAGAAATACCCACGATTCTCGTACGTCGAGCTCGTCCCTGGCTCCTGTACCACCCACATTTGCTCCGCTTTTTGATGACACTTTCATTCAAGATCTGCAACACGGCGATCGTCTATGGTGATCGAAGCTGCAACATTACTTCCTACTAATATTATAAACGCGAAAGTTTGTAGGTATGTTTGGGTATTTGTGAGTTTGGATGTTTGACTCTTTCACGCAAAACTATACGGAGCAGATTTTGATGAAATTTTAAAGTAATAGGTATAGATTATTATCGACCCGCCTCGGCTTCGCACTATTGAAAATGTTTATAGGTATACCCACAGGTATTAGGTGCCAGTATTATATGCCACCGCACGGACTTTTTTGAGATAGGTACACAAATTATCTCGTAAAGTTTAGGTAATCATAGTTAGCAACGACGTATAATTATAACATGCATACCTATTTAACGATCTGAAAGACATGATCTGAATGACAGTGAAAACCGCATTAAAATCCGTTCCCTATGTTAAAAAGATCTAAGCGACAGAAAGGATACATCGGTATATATACATAGATACATCCGGATATTTCTACGATAAAATGAACTACTGTTACCGCAGCGCGCACGTTCGTGACACGGGCGCTGCTGTCTGCGCAGAGCGCGGCGCGCGCGGAGGTGATCCTCCGCGACGACGGCCTGGGCGTGGGCAACGGGTTCTCGGTGAACATGCTGTGGACGGCGCCGGGCGGCGCGCGCAGCCTCACCAACGTGGAGGTGGCGCCCGACCTGCACCACGACCGCTCCCAGCTCAGCGCGCACCAGTACGACAAGGAACCGCTGGTGCACTGCAACTTGTGAGCATAGCCTTCCTGATGGTTATTGGACTCGAGAACAGTTTTTACTGACAAACTCACACTCGGCTGTTTCGTCCAAATTAAGCCGAAGCTTGTGGCTGTGGGTGCTCAATTAACACATAAAAGTGTATAACTGCAGGTACCTTCGTTTGCCCGTGACCGAGGTGATTGGGCCGATCATAGACAGCAGTAAGGCGCGGATGCAGGCCATCCGGGGGCACCCCCCGCCGCACGGGCGCGGGGACATCGAGGACATTCTGTCCGACACCAGCGGGAAGCAGTTCCAGGTGTTCCAGGACAGGAGGGACGCCGTCATCAAGACCATCGCCGCAGGTACGAGCACCCTCCCCTGTTTGATCCGCTATGGCTGTCCATACTTACCTCTACAATGACTGCGATAGCTAATGCGGAACTTACGGTACAGAAAGAGATAGCTATCTGTAAATAGTTGCGCTTGAAATTCCAAATACTACCTATATGAAATTACGACAATTGGTGTGATTTTAGGGCACCAGTCCGACATCTGTAGTTACAATATGACCCCTGTCACCCTACTTGTCACTCCAAGTATGGCGGTGAGATGACAGATGGGAAATGAAATCACATTACCATCATATCAGTATGTCGACGTCCACCGCTGGACAAGGCCTTCCCCAATGAGCGCCACCACACCCGCTCCTGCCACCTCCGGCCACCTTCAGGTCGTCGGTTCCACCAGAACTCATCTGCGTTAAGGTACCATTCGGATTCCAGCAGTCGCTGCCCGGCAGCCGCGGCCGAGCAGCGACGGTCGTGGCCGCGTCGTACCGCTCTATATGGATTTGTATGCAGAACCGTCCGATGCATGCGGGTGTGCCGCGCGGCCGAACCGCGTCGGTAGCAGTACGGCTGCGCGGGAAAAATTACAAAGCGGCCACGGCCGTCGCTGCTCGGCCGCGGCTGCCGGGCAGCGACTGCTCAGATCCGAATGCTACTTTTAAGGTCCGGCAGTTCTGCGACAGATCTGGTCCTCCCACTGTTCATTCGGAAAGACTTATGTCCATAGGTAGTAGACGCCGGAGGGTTGTTATCATAGGTCAAATTGTATTAGTAGATTATCCTTTGAATGTAAATGTTTATTCAAGTTCCGTTTTATAACACTTGCAGGTATATTCGACTTGGAGAAAGGAACATGGAGCATCTATATTAACGAGCCCAATGCCTCCGAGCCCGTCGCCGTTCTACCTATAAGCTTTTCCATGTTGGACAACTAGAAAAATCTGAGCACCTTATGTTACGTCCAAATGATAATGTCATTTTGCGCCGCCGATTCACTAATTGTACCATGTACCATTGATGGCACACTGACCTTGAGCTGGCCTAGCCTATAAGTTTCAATGCTATGAGAGACCAGGTTATACTGGATTTGTTTCCGTTGACGCGCGGTCGACCGTACGCCATCAATGGTACAGACAGACTAATGGCCAAGAAAGTGGTGTAACAGTTTTAAAAGCTTAAAGCGATAAGACTGTCGAAGACACTATCATTAATCTGTGGATAAGACCGTTAGTTAAAATAGTAGTTCAGTTAAAATTGTTATTACTTATATAGAATCATCATCAGCCCTTCAATGTCCGCTGCTGGACCTATTTATTCAAGTTACCATTATTACAACGTGCATTATTAACTTATTTAATACCATTAAATTATACTTAATTATCTCTAATAGTTGTAAAATATACACCTACCTACTTAATTGGTATGCCTATTTGTTAGAAGGACTTGTACATTTGTGTAATAAACGGTATTATGGTTACTAATAATTAGTAATTTCTGTTAGCCCTAGGCTACTGTCTGTATTGAAGAAATATATTATTAATTATTCGATTCAGTTTTTTAATTTACTTCTTTCAGCGTACCTAACTATGCGGATTTTCTCATGTTTTCCTTCACGGTTTGAGAGCAGTCAGTAGATATACTGAAGTTTCGAGAAACACCCGTTGCTGCATGCATGGCCCGGCCGGGGATCGAACCCGGACCGCTCGACACGACAGGCCGCGCTTCTTTGAATAATTGTTTATGATTGATAGTGAATTATTCTGTTCAGCCATAAGCTGATTTGTAGACCTGAGTTGGCGGGCAACAGAAGTTGTTGGGTCTTTTGACAATACTTCGGCTTTCACGCCATTTTTAGATAACCCTGTACTTATAAATTATGAAATATGATAATTTAGGTCTAGAATGAAGTGATTGAGGTATCAAAGCGGAGGTTTATTGTTATGGTTGATGAATACGGTTTTCTCAATAAAACGACAAACTTCTTAATCAAAGTTTTATTTAAGAACGAAAAAGAAAAGGAACGCATTTATCACTATTTGTGAACTGCATGCTTAAATCAGAGTTTCATAAAAAAAATATAAAAAAAATGAATCTTTTGTGAACTTACGTCTAATTAAACTGATTAAGGTCACCCGGGGCTATTGTAGCTAGGGGGCAGGTGTAGTTGACTGAAAATAACTCGCCACTGCTACGTTTTTAAAATGAGTGACGTCTGTGGCTTTAGAGAGAAGCAGTACTCTCGTAAAAACGTAGCAGTAACTAGTTATTTTCAGTCAACTACACCTGCCCCCTAGCTACAATAGCCCCGGGTGATCTTAAGTATCTATCTACTTCTTGTAAAGAAAAAAAATAAAACTAACTAGCGCCATCTGGTTTTAGTACACTACAGTGTAGCTAAAGACACTATTTTATACAGTACTTTATTAGACTATAAAAGTTGTAACAATATCACTAGAACAGATAAAAAAAGAATTATGGCGCTCATACAAATCAGACCTCAAAGAGATCGAATAGAAATTCATGCGCCAGAAACATTGAGAATAGAATGCGATGACCTCCCGTATTTCGGACCACAGAATCATAGCGTTGTTAGCATTTTAAAATATATAAGTCATTTGATTATAGTACGTTCCGCAGCATGAGGTAGAGTTATAATGCGCACGCATCAGTCCGGTGTGCCCCGGCCTTTATTGTGTCGGGTGGTAGTTATACAGGGTGACTTCAAATTGGTAATACAAAACACTTGATTGTGGCTCAGTTAATAACAAATAGTACATAACGATAACTCAGTTGTTAAAATTAGCTGGCTTTAATTATCGTTAATTTTCTAATAATACTAATAAAGTCCCGAAAGTGTGGTGACCCCACATTCAATATCTGTCATACCTGTCACTCGATGTTATCAATGTCAGTTATTAACTATCGATATCAATAAAAGAGACACCATTCTTAAGCATAAAAATGGGATAATTTAACTTTTTTTTAAATATACTTTTGGTCATTTTAAAAGCGTGAGACTTAGTGGAGGGGCTTAGTTTATGGAAGATGTGTGTAAAACATTGATTTTGTATTACCAATTTGAAGTCACTCTGTATAAAGAAATATAAATACGTATTAAAAAAAATTAAATCCAATATTCGTTCTCCATGGTTCCTGGCACCTTCTCTATACTAATTACTTACTCTAAATGTATTTTAAAAACCATGAATAAGTATAAAACGACATGTCCCGTCCCTTGTGTGATAATTCGAAAATGATACATTTTTAACGACAGCTAGTCAGGGACCTGTCCATTAAACTATAGTATCCGGCGTAAAGGATAACCTGTTTATATGGCCTCACAATAATATAAAACTGCCTTAGTAAAAACCCCACCGTTTTCAAGATTTTTGGTTTCTTTGATCAATCTTAAAACTATACTTTTCGGACTGCTTGACACAAGGCCGTACTGCAGCATGAGATACAACTTGGATAGAACGCAGAACCATACGTCCTGTGTGCCAAAGCCTTTAATTGTGCCGGGTGGAAGTCGATAAATGTATTGTAAACATCTTATAAAGCATAAACATCTTATAAAATCAATTGTAAATACCTTATAAAGTCCATAAATTCAACATGTTCGAAAAATATCACAGAAGCGAATGTGAGAGTACGATTAGGTACTTACCGTACCTAAAGTTTGACGTAGGTAATTTTAGAACATTCTAAAGTAGGTACTTAATCATATAAATGTCATTCTTATTCGTGTGTTCATATAAATAATCTAATTCATATAGTCAATCTTGACTTTTTAATATTAAAAAAAAGTTAATTTAGAAGTCAATTATTGATTTTAGTTCGTATTCTAGACCACATTAACAAAATAAAATATTTCGATTGATCTAATTATAATATAGGGCGATTTAACTACTTAATTGCGACACTAGTAGTATGAAGAGCGATATGAAACGGTAGAAAGCGAATGTGTCAAATTATGGGTCAAGTTTAAATGTCAAGAGACGTGGTTCCAAAAATGAGTTTTAGAGTCGGTTTTGGAAGACCTTGTAAGTATATAAAAATGCTTGACAAGTATGAGGACTTCCTTGATAGTAGTTCAATTCTCTGTTAGGATTGAAAGTAGACGAGCCAGCTAGATACGCCTCATTAAACGACTAAGTATTTCTTAAACATTTTAAGGGAAATAGCACTTCTTTAGGTAAACTTCTACAACAAAAATACTTTGTGGTAACACCAAAAATAACATGTGGTTAACTTCGTATATAAACACAAAAATATTTTGATGATAAATAGAAAAAATAACTTGTGGTAAACTTTATGAACACAAAAATACTTTGTGATAACACCAAAAATAACATGTGGTAAACTTTGTATATAAACACAAAAATATTTTGATGATAAATAGAAAAAATAACTTGTGGTAAACTTTATGAACACAAAAATACTTTGTGATAACACCAAAAATAACATGTGGTAAACTTTGTATATAAACACAAAAATACTTTGATGAGAAAAAATAACTTGTGGTAAACTTTATGAACACAAAAATACTTTGTGATAACACCAAAAATAACATGTGGTAAACTTTGTATATAAACACAAAAATACTTTGATGAGAAAAAATAACTTGTGGTAAACTTTATGAACACAAAAATACTTTGTGGTAAACACTAAAAATAACTAGTGGTAAACATAATATAATATAATCACAAAAATACTTGGTAAACTTCAGTAAACTTGGTGGTAAACTTCTTATATAACTCCAAAAAATAATTCTAAATCTCTTAAATAACTTCGTAAAAGTACAAAATGCTTAAAATGCAAACGTTTGCAATATCACAGCCATTACAGATGTTGAATTATTGCAGTCTTCTCTTTTTGGCTCTGCACTTAATCTTCACTGGATCACCCCGTCTATAGCAATGATAACAAGTAGATGACGATACAGATTCAACTGGATTGGTTATTTCAAAAAAGCGCTAGTTAGTCATTTCAATACACTCTATTAAACTTTTCAGAAGAATGCTGAATCAAATTAATATCGAACTTTGAAAATTATCCTCTTCTTTCAATAAACATTAAGTAAGTAATGCATGATAAGGAACGCAAAACTTATAATAAAAAAAACTGTTCAATCAAAAATCCGGCTGATACACCTATCCTTACCAAGGTATCTCTACCAGTAGGGATAAGTGGAAAAAAATACACTTATATCTACCGGTGCGGCAGGTGGAAACCGAAAGTTCACATATTCTTATTTTTCGCTTTTCAGTTCCTTTTTTCGACGGTTTAATTTTTTTTTGTTAAAAAGTTTTATAATATAAATATGTATAGGATAGATAGGTAACTAACCGCTAGACATAATTATTGAACCCTGGTCTGAAATAAAAATATTTTATTTTATTTATTTATTTACAACATGGATTTTCTTTGCTGCGACTATATAAATCGTTACGTTACCCTATACAATTTAAAACAAACATAATAAGCAATATCTATATAATTATTTTTCAATTAGTTATTATTGTTTGTTACCCGTCGAAAAACTCGCGGGAAAACCTTTACAACGCGGGTGAAACAGCTAGTAACTTATAAAACGCGAGTGGAGGGGGCCGCGGGAATTAGCTAGTACAAAATAAATGATTAAGAAAGGGAGCAATACATACTGCGGTTTGGCGCTGCAGACGTGGATCCACCTGTTGTCGGCCAGAGTGGTCATCGGGGCCCACTCGGAGCAGTGCGGGCACTGCCAGTCGCCGCCGTAGTTGTGGCACGCCACGAAGTGCCGCTGCAGGTCGGTCAGCATGTTGACGCCGTCGTACGACACCCGGCACTCCCGGCACTCCACGTGCACGCTCCTGAAGAACTCCTCGTTCATCGCGGCGAGGGCGAGCGGCGTGTCCTCCACGTGGGTGACCTCCAGCTGGTACCGCGGGTAGACAGTCTGGTGCTTGTGGCAGTCCAAGTAGTCGCGCTCGAAAAAGGGCGTATTACGGAACACGTCCTTGTGGAAACACCTGTTGTACGGGTGGACGCCCATCTTGATGACGTACGACGACGGCACCTTGACGTGATGCGGCGCTTTCAGAAAGTCGCGATTTATATTGAAAAATATCATTTTCATCACGTTCACGTGCGGAGATTCCTCCGCCTTGGTCATCATTTTCTTTAGCAAGTTGCACAGAAACCGTTTGCTCACGACGCTGGGGTCGGGGAAGTCTCTGTTGACTTGTAGGGGCGGCTCTGATGCATCAGGGCTGTCGTCCTCTATGAGGCTGCTGACGTACGACTGAACGAAGGCGTGGCTGGGTTGCCTCCGCATCATGAGCGCGGACAGGTTCACGTGGAGGACGAAGCACCCCCAGTTCAAGATGGTCGACAAGCTCACCTCGCTCATGGTCAGATTTAGAAGGTTCGGAGGGATCGTTACGCAAAACGGCTGGTCATCTGCAACTCGGGTAGGCAAATAATTACGTAATACACCGTTGCTCCTTTACAGCATATTATTCCTGGGTCTACGCTATCACTGTACCGAGTATATGGAGTGATTATGCAACAAACATCCAAACTTATGAACATTCATAGTACAGTTCATAGTACATTTCTTGGGTAAAGAACACACATCATGAATTCATGAGTCATGCATGACAACTCACCTAAAAACAACATCAGTGCCGCGAAGAAAGTAAATTTTTCAAGATAAAAAAACATAGGTAACTAGTTACAGACTAAAAAACAAGTATCTTGTTGCCAGTCTCGTATAAATATACCCAGTGTACCTAACCTACTCAGCAAATAAAGTATTTTTACTTTGACTTTAACAATTATAGGAGACAATCCCACTGTCCCACTAATGTTAAAAAGGCTAAAGTTTGTAAGGATGTTTGTGAGGATGTTTGTTACTCGTTCACGCAGTAACGGCTGAACGGATTTTGATGAAACTTGGCACAGTGATAGCTTATATCCTGGAATAACTAGACTACTTTTTACCGCGGTAAACTGTTCCCACGGGAAAAAGTTATTCCACGCGGGCAACAGCTAGTAAAGAAGAAATAGAATTAACACAGATGGTTCAGACGCATAATTTCAGTTGATTAAAATTCCTTATAGAGACCTATAAATACGAAGGGTACTGGTACTATTAATTTTACAATACATTTCCGCGGTAGTCAGGTTATACGGGCGGAAATAGAGTAGTTTTAGACAGAATTGACGTCAAAAAGAAGATTCCAATTTTTAATAAACGAATTTTGATTTCAGTCGTATCATCGAGGAAGGGGAGCCCCCTGAGGCCCCGATAGGTATTATAGCCAGCACATTAGCACAATTCTACATCGTAGAATGACACTTACCTGGAAGAGAAAAAATCCTTTTACGTGATTTTGAATTTAAAGTGCGGTTGTTGATCGGAACGCCGCCTATAGACGTAACATTCTCCAAATTAGAGATCAGTGGGTCGGTATGTTCAAATTGTCGTTTCAACATCTCCGGCAGGTGCAAATGCGAGATCGCGGCCAGCTCCGAAAAATCAGAGGAATCTAGCTTGTGCTGCAGATACTTCTTGAGATTGTTGTAGCGAATGTCTAATATCTGACTGAGAATTGCTTCATTCTCGATTGTTTTTATCTCGTACACCCTTTTGGCGAATTTGGGCCATCCGTTCCATTTTCTGAAAGCTGTGGCAACCACAGAGCTGCAAATAAAGAGTTGGTCTGGATCCAGTACGGCCGTTTCAACGGCGAGCTCGTCGCGAAGGATGTCCAGTACTTCGGGTTCGTACATCGTAACTTTCCCGTTTCTGTCCATTGCTCTTCTTATTATTCTCATCAGTGGTTTGCCTGAAAATCATATATCCATCGTAAAAAAATTACATTCCCAGCGAAAGGTTATCTTTTTTCATGGAAACTGCACATGACGTTATATAATTTTTTTTCAATTGTTATTTTACCTACCTAGTTCAATCATCAACAGCCTTAACATGTCCCCACTGCTGGGGCTCAGGCCTACCCTCTCAACGAGGGTGTGCGGGCTATAGTCCACCACGCTAGCCCGTGCGGGTTGGTTGGTGGACTACAGATACGCCTAAGAATTTCTTTTTCGGCGTATGCAGGTTTCCTCACGATGTTTTCCTTCACCGTTTGAGAGCTGTCAGTAAATGTACCTACTTAAGTTTCGAGAAAAAAACCCATTGGTACATGACCCTGCCGGGGATCGAACTCCGGACCTTTCGATATGAGATCCGCATAGTTAGTACCTACTAAATAGCACCAGCAGCACTATTTTACCCGAGCTTACTTGTCTTGTCAATGACGTCATTGAACAAAAAAATACTTTTTCCCAAATTGTTCTATACTGCTTTTGACACAAAAACTCGAATCATACCTACCTACCTTACATACTTTGCAAATTAAAAAAAAATTTGAATTACAACTGGGACAATATATAGGTAGGTATATAGGTAGGGGGATTTATTCCATTTTTTAAAGTAAGTAGTAGGTAATAAGTAGTTTTCGCAAGTCTTTTTTTTTTCAAATAAAAAGTTTTCATTGTTTTCGAATCAATGCATTTTGGGGCGAAAAATGAAGTGGTGCATATAGTATGGGCTGACAGATTTATGATTACAATCGTGAAATTCGTGTAATACGCTTCTAAGCGCACTAATGAAATAAAATAATCATAATTTGTGGAGTATGGAGTATCCCATAATAATAATAATTATGTTATGAAATACTTATTATACCTACCTACTTAGGTAAGTATATACCTACATATTGGCACAGAACACATTATAGATATTGGTAGATTTATATCAATTTACAAACATTCAATCTCTAACATAAAGTGTTCTACGTAAGTAGTTTTATGTTCAAAGTTCTAACCTTCATTGTTTGCGCCTCCGGCATTTGGATTCATGACTCTGACCCGGGTTGAGGCGATTTCAATTTATTCCTAAATGAAATACTTATAAAAAATAAACAACCACACCGGCACCGGCCTACCCCGTTATTAAAACGGTACCGGAAAGCAAAGCGCAGAAGAAACCGAACATTTTTGTTCAATTACCCTCTATCTATCATCTACATAGACGCGCAAAGGATTTTTATTGGTGTAGGGGCTGACACTGACAGCTTTTAGTTCAATTTTAGTAGTTTTGGCGCCGCAGTCGCAAGGCAGCTACGTTTAAAAGAAGAAAGGAATCAATTTGGTAGAAATTTAATTACCAATACACGAACAATAATATTGCTTTGGAAAATAGGAGTGCCAACCTAACGGTATAAATAGTGCTGTACGCACGGAATCTTAGCCTTCAATTCTTAGCTATGTCCCTGACGCGGTAGGTAGAAAGAAGCCCCTAGGACACACCTTTGGCATCGCGCAGTCTCATTACACATGCTCACCGTGGGACGCGAGTGCTTTTATCGTTATCGATAAAATTACATAAACGACATAAAGTGAAGGCTTTTCACACATAATATTTTTTTATAGACATGGAAATAATATAAGCCCAACGTTTGGTCATAGAATGGGTAATGCAACTTTGGACTTTTGTGGAGCCTTGTAATTAAAAAAGATCCATTTTATTTAAATACCTTTTATTTTCATTTTTCTGTTTGCACAATTAATCGTGGTGCCAGTATGTTCGGCCTTTTAAAATATATTAGATATTGGCAGTTTTCTTTTGATGGCGTATAACCCTTAAAAAATGTTTGATATTTAATCAGGTATTACGTAATCGTTGTGCTAACCATTATTTTTCTACCAAACTCTACTTGATAGAAAATGTTTTATCATTCTAAGTTGCACCGGACTGGTAGTAGTAAATCAAGTCAAACAAAAAATAACAAAAAGTTGTTGAAAGACAAAATATCAACATCATTCATTTTGGTTGGAATTTACCTTTGGGGGCGCTATGGGCTAGGGACTTGCAAAACTTCCAGAAGATATGTAGAAGGTGCAGCTTGACATAGATTTATGATCTGGATATTAGATTATGAAAGTGGATTGACCGCTGCAGTGTTGCTAACATGCTAGAAGAATGAGGACTCCATCAAGCTATACACCCTTAAAATTATAGGGGAAAATCGGCAGCTCGTCAGCAAAAGGTGGAAGATTTACCTGCTATTGGAAGATACAGCAACCAGGTGGGTGGAACTGACTCTCTACGTGAAGCAACTGCAGATGCTTGCGCTCGTGATTTCTTCTGTTTTGGTCTTTCAGGAGGAGTCATGTGATAACCAGTTCATCGCAGCCATAAAACAACAGTTCATCCTTAACATTATGCAGGAGTTACCCAGAAGAAAGAAAAATTTATAACGTCAGCTGTCACATGTAGTTGGCATGAAACATGAGTCTGGCCCAATCTTCTATCCTCAATCAGATTTGCCATAAACACAGCAAGATACCAGATTATATGAGTAACACCTGCATATGTAACTTTTGCCAAATCCGAGATCTCCACTGAGTCTGATGAAAGCGGAATCTGACGGACGTGATTTGGATCGAAAGTATTTAATGATCCAAGATCTATCCTAGAAAAGGAAAATTTTATAAAATTAAACATTTCATTGTGTATTATTTTATTAATTTTACAATAACTAGCAATAATACACTTGAGGATATTAAACATTGTCGATATTACTCTTGTTTGCTTTATTTTACTTAAATTCCAATATTATTTCATAAAATTCTTTATTTTTCTCAATAAATTGTAGTGTTATTAAAAGAAAATCCTGGTTTGGGGTTAAAGTCTACATATATGTATGAATGTATACTATACGTGGCATACACCACGAACTACGATATATTATTTGTAAATTCTATAAATACAAATAAAACATCTGTCTTATAAAATGATAATTTATTACCTTATAAAGCTAGTATAAAAATAAAAAAGAATTTGAGTATAAAAGAGCTCCGCATCGATGTCACAATATATACATATACACACCGATCACTCTGGAATGTCAAAAGATGTGAGTAAAACTTAGCGAAAACTCAATGCAACAGTTTAAGAGTGATTTCACAATGAGCGACCGTCGTCGCTGCGGAGCGGTGTCGCGTTTTCAACCGCCCGCGCCGCGGCGACTGATCCGCTAGTCGTGAACCGACCTTAAACTACACGCTGTCACAATTACCTCAATTAATGTAATTTACAATGTAAATATTCCTTAAAAAGACAAATGAATACAATCACATTGTAGAGAGCACAGTACAGTACGTAAGATCTTCATTATAGGTACAGTCAACCAATTTGAAATGCAGGTCTCCTTGAACCTGGTCGCAGCAATTTTTACCGTTATTTCTTACACAAAAGCACCTAGGAGTTGTCGCTTACACCAATTTGTCGATTGTGACAAGGTTCTAAGGTGACCTAAATTTCAAGTTGGTTGACTGTACACAAAATCCAATTTGTTCGTTGAGTACGAATTATCGTTTTTAAAAATATAATAAAAGTTACCGTTAAGTATAATAAAGATAATCATTTTATAATTTAGATTTTAAAAAGCAGTGATGCGCTTTGAATTGAAACATGTAGGTACATAGGAAATTTTTTCAGTAAAGAAAATATAATGAATATTATTTTTTCTTTACTAATGAATGATACAATCATTTAAACTTCTTCGGGCATTTACTTACATCATTAGTTGCTATTAATTTTTGATAATAGAGGAACCTGGGTACACCCAGCCAGCGGACGATACGTGGCGGAATCCGCTCTATTCAAAACGGCAGCGGGCACAAATTTGTCTTACTAGTAGGACAAATTAGTAGGACCACGAGGAAACACCTGATTCACATAAACAGCCGCCAGCTGCGGTCGTTCGTTACAGACAGTCCGCTGCGGATCGTCCGCTGGATGTGTATAGAAAGAAGTACACTCATTTTGGTAAATTTTAATTTAACATTGTTAACTCGGGTCGTATACCGCCGCGACGGTCAAAACTTACGAACCTTTTGGGGAAGCCAAAAGTTCAAAGTGACATTGCGGGCCCTTCTACGTCAGACTTGCGGTAGACTGGAATCACCCGACTACGACGCTTGTCACGCGGGACTGGTATTTATTTTTCATGGTTTTAGATAAAACGTCGTTCGATGAAGTGCCGCTGTCCCGTGCCGCGAGATATTTGAAAGCAACTAATAACAATGTAAAAGTAAAATTTCAAATGGACTTTTACATATATTCGAGGTTAGCTGTTAGTACCTCCGTCGGCACTACGGACCTCGTATCCATGTTCCAGATAACCACTATCAGATCTGAACCCATAGGTATCTAAAAAAATGTATCTTAAAATTCATAAATCAAATCATCATTATTTTGCTCGGAAGTATACTATAGTAACATTAATGTTTATTGGCATGCTTGGTAAATATAAAACTGTAAATAATAATTTTTAAAAACAGACGACTCAGTTACACTGAGTAAACCCTTATCTAATTTTAAAGTTACCAAAGTAAAAAGTTATCAAAAGGAATGTTTAGTTAGATCATAAAATGGAATGTGAATAATTTAACGTAAGTCAATGATGGTTTCGAATAAAATAAAGAAAGCTATAGTTCTCACGGGCTCTATTCACAACCGCAATTAGAATGAGTGAAAACATTATACAGAGGATGTAACAAACGTGAACCAATTAAAGACATTCACTATCGCCATACAAACATTTTTTTGTATGACGCGATTTTTTTAGATGTATTTTTATTGGGAATTTTGAAAATTCGCCAAATAAACATTTTATACCAAGCGTCCCTGTATTACGTCACTACGTTACATCCCTCTGATTTTACAATTTAATTCAATTTAAAAACCATATCGGTGTACGTTACAATCACAGAACACGGAAAAAGCTCGCTACGCTCCCGTATATCAATCATAGCTAGCTATCTATATACCTACATACTCTGTCTCAGGAGGGTCAAGTCATTTTCGAATACAATGGCCTTTTTGTGCGGAAAATACATTTTCTTCATGTGCATGAAGAATTGTTTTTGCATTACATAATCAATGTGTGATTAAAATCAAAATGTTTGGAAGAGTGTCAAGGGAAAAGAAGCGGCAAGAAACAGCCTAAAATGATTTTAAATATAAAAAGTAGGTATCGTTAAGTAAGGTTTTTTTAATTCCAGGCAAACAAATTCGGGGGGCAATTGAGTATTGTGCCCATACAGGCACCATCGTATGAGAAAAACGTAATCCGATCCCGTGGACAGAGTACGTGGCAAAAATCTGTAAATTGTATACTTCATAAGGATGAAATGTTTCACAACCCATTTTTTCACTTACGTATTTAAAAATAAATTTAGTTTTAATGACGGATTATTGATTACATTTACAACATTACAATGTTTAGCAGCCTTGTTTCGAGAGATTCTATCTCTGGGACGAAAATATCACTGCATATTCAACCATAAATGCACAAGTGTAAAAATATATTCCTCGAAAACTGAAACCAAAATTCCTCGTGTACCCATATAAAAGGGTTGTTTGTGCTTGAACAATATGTTGGTTTCAATTTTCGTGAAAAGGGGCATTGACAATAAAATTATGTATTTATTCACAGAGCTATTATCAAAAATCGTTTTTTACAGACGACATTACTAATTAGTACTTTATAGTCTCGTGCCTACCGATTAAATAATAAATGTCGTAAACGCCCTGTACACTCGACTTTTGACGAATACTGGCCAATTAAATATATATTATTTAAAAAAGAAATTATTAGCAAATTTTATAGATAAAACAGGCGCATTATTATTGTAAAGCATGCACAGAGAGCATGCAAATAATGACGTCAACGCGGTTTAAATCGGAAGGACGGTCGCTACGACTTATGGTAATCGGAAATGATAGGTAGGTACCTAACTTTTTACAGAATAGGGTTTTTTTGTGTATGAGACGCGTAATGAGCAAACCTAGCAAAGAACGGTTCGCAATAAAAAATAATATCAAGTTAGTCCCTAATTTGAGTATCATAATAATACATATTCGTTGGACAAACGGAGACTTGTGCCCACTAGTGGACGTTAAAGAGGCCGATGGGGATGTCATCAATGCTCTGAATTACTTTACCGCTTAGGCTACGTTAGGTTGATAATCATTTCAAAATATCCAAAGAAAATCGTTAATGCCGTGATGTGATACATTTATAACAATAGGTAAATATATGCAACTATCATTTCCAATTTAATTTATAGTCATTAGTGTATACACTGATTGCAACATGTGACATATTTATATTAAAACATTTGAAAAATACAATTTTTATGGCGAAAATTTTGTCAGTGTTTCCACCCAACGTATGTCTCTTTCATCATTCTTCCTTAGCTATCTGTCGGTTACACAAAAACACTAAAAAAGCGACAAGTGTTTTTCTGTTAAAAAATCCGCAAATAATTTCTAAGATTATTCTGTGAGAATTTGTAAAACCTCGTCTCCTCCTTTGACCAAAATATCTTGTTAATAAAAACATCCTTATACATTGACGTTATATAAGTTAGGAAATAAACAGAATTAACTTTTAATGTTACGAATATATATAACGTAATTTGGAATGACATAAAAGAAGTTGATCAACACCTCACTGTTTTAGTCCTAACATGTCATGGGCTATACACGCCAATTATAATATACATTAGTAAAATATATAATATTTGAGCAAATATTATGGAATGTATAAAAATTTAAATTACGTCTAATATCAACTCATTCCAAACAACTCTTGTCGGGAAACACTAGTTAAAAAACTATTTAGTCCAGAACTGAAGAAAGATAAAAGTGTAACGCAATATTAAAATTTTAGTAATATCTAGATAAGAAATAAGATGGCATTCGAGCTACATTCGAGTGAGAAGAATATGCAATCTCGTTTATAAGTGTGTGTAGTAACACAGCTGTGGGGTGTCCTACCATTGAATATTCTAAAACGTAAGAGCATTGGTATAACAAAAAATTTGGTAAAAATATCATAATGCTACCTTTATACATCTACCAAAACTATGGGATTCTCGCTTACGCACACATAAAAAATATCGCTTAGTGCAATAGACTTCGTAATAATCTCCTTTGATTTCTTAGAAAAGAACTTGACAATCTATAACTACCATTTCTTAAAATTATAAATATATTTATAATTAAAAGAGAAATAAAGTTTCACAAAACTTTAGACCTATTGGATTATACACACTTAAAACTAGTGGAATGTAAAAAATAATTTGAAGTGTTAGTTCTACTACCCCCTTAAATATAATGGTTAGATACCCAAACCTTCATATATTACGATGGAATAATGGACGCATTTAGATTTTTAAAATATATTTTTTGGTGTTGTTACACCCAACCCGCAGAGCGGCGCGGCGCGCGGCGTACACTACGGCCTTGTTTTTTAAAAAATGCGATTGCAGACCCAGAACAAAGAGTTGCCACCGAAAACTCAATATTAACACTCAAAATGCTAATTTTGACCTTATCTTTTTTACCGTTGTCTCTCACTATAGTTTACCATCACCGGAATCGGTTGAGTCTTTCAGAAAAATCTTTATCTCAACAGTATACGGGTTTAATTTTAATAGTTACCGGAGCCGGAGACGAGCTATTAAACAGCACATTTTAAAATAAACATTACTGTACAGAGAGATAATTTTACTATACATTTTTTAATATACATTTAAATAAATAAAGATCGGATATGTATCTAAATTTAAGCTAATAACTGAGGCCTGGGTCTGAACTTCGACATTCATGATTTTGTTTATTTAACCTAAAGTGCAGACAAAGACTGCAGGTACATTAATCTCATCATCTGCCTGCCGACGTCGATGTGGGACGCAGAACAGACTATGATGGCATTCCTTCCTTTACCCTGTGACATAGCACAGACCTAAAATGTAGACACAAGGACCGTTATGTACACAAATCACAACTCCCCTAATCTATAGTCCACCGGTCCACCCGTTACGTTTAGTAGAGAGCTTACGACTAAGTCTTTTATATTCCGACTTTAATACGATGGGACGATAACTCTTAAAGCTTTCATAGATGCTCTAAATTGGTGCTGTTTCTGGCAAACCACCAGCGTTATGTTTGTAAAGCGGATAGCAGCATATAACAAAAAAACAGGGTATTTTGTTTTGTCCAGGCAAAACTGTATCAAAAGTCAACGATTTTCTAATTAACATTTACACTTATGGCAGTGTTATATTTTTACAAAATACATTTGAAGTGTTATGCCAAATTTTCCGACACTCACAGAATGCCCAAATACGCAAGATAACATCCGTCTAGTAAATATAGTAGCCCAATCAAATACGATAGGTATATCGTTACAAATTACAACAGTGCAACGAGGATCTCCCTTTTTTGGTTTTATTGGCACTCGATCATTAAAAATAAAGATTTAGAAGAAATAAGTTCTTGGAATTGTTGTTTTGCTTGGATTCGTCACACCTATTTGATATTTCAACCAAGACGGCTGTGTCTCCTCTGAGCTAGAGCGACCGACCCTGTTTATTTAAGGTACATCCAAATTATCCTCTAACTGTATTTATGTTATTAATGTTATTATTCTGTTTAAAAAATAGTATAAAAAGGAAATTATAAATCTCCTTCATCAGTATTCAATAAACGATCCATAGAACAGTTTAGATCGCGATACATATGCTATCCGCTTGAAACAAAAACCGGTCTAATATAATAAGGTAACTACTAGGGTAATTTAATAGCTTATTTTGACCACAACCAAAGTCCGGAGTTTACAATTTTACAGGAAATTAAGTAATCTTAGTATGTGGAAAGAAATATATTATGCAGGTTTGTCGTATGTCAATGAGTTGAATAGTTTAATGAAGTTTAATAACTCAGACGACATACAGGTCACTATAGTTTTACAAAGTTTATGTGAAATCAATTAAAATAGGTACTCTAGTTGTGCTCCAGTTACAATATTTATTTAGTATATTGATATAAATGAAAAATCCAGTTTTAAATTTTTTATTTCGTTGGTTTTGGAAGTAATGCAACCGCCATGTCTACCTATTTTGGTACTTACGTGAAACAATGTATTTGCACTTACAAAGTTTTTAAAGAGTGGCCATTTGGTTGTTTTCTAAATAAGCGATTCAATTGTTTTCATTAATACATTAAATTTATAGTTTCGAGTATTAAAGGGTTTACGATTATGTATGACTATTTGTATAAAGAGATATAATGTAGTAAAGTTTTCTTTTATCAAAAATGGAATGCTCGTTAAAATGTTCTACAATAACAGTTATAGACTTTTCATTCACCATACAACAATAATAATTTCATTATTAGCAGGTAATTCGGTCCAACTAAGTGAGCATTGTTACGTCAAAATGACTTTAAAACGATGACTATCCCAGAGCCGGTATGTCCTGGGAACATCTGGGAACTGTACAACTACAGTCAGCCACCAACCTTCAATATGTCGCCGACTGTACCGCGTCAGTCGTACAGCACGACTCTTACCACAGACCACAAACAAATATACAAGCTACGGTGAACCAAAAGTCGACAATATACTATCTTACAAAAACAACAGGCGTTCAATCTTTTGCTGAGGTATAAAATTTTCTTATCATACCTAAACAACCTTGTATAATAATTATTATTATCAATTTCTTTTATTATTATGCATATATCTATATTAAAAAATGTATACACCGTTCCTACCATACTAAGGCAGGTAGTACGTCATAAAAAGTCCCTTTCTATTACAAAAATGTGACTTAATATTAAAACTTAAACACTAAGTAAAGCATAGATTCATAGATGATTATTATACACAATATCGTATTTTGTACTGTAAGGTTATGCGTTCCAGAGGGTGTGTTCAACACCGGCTACTTGGTTTGGCCACAGTATAGCGATAAGTTACGGCGACGCATGCAGTACCAACATGCCAACGTGTGCCTATCTATATACATTATAATCCAAAACTATGACCTCGAAAGTCGATCTTAAATGCCCAGTAATGATTACGCTGATTGTAATTAGTACATATGCAATTATTAATATTTATGAGGAGAAAATGAATATTTATGTACTTACATAGTATATTAGGACGCAATTCCTAGATTTCATTAAAAATGTCAGGTCTGAATTTTGTCCAAAAGATAATTGAAACAGTATTTTAATATGAGATTCTTAGTATTTATAATTAATATTCGAGAAAGGTATATTTTTGAGATTCCCTAAATTGGTCCACTCATTATTTCGGAAGAGGTCCGGTCCACTAGCGGACCCGTTATACTTTAGGCTGAGAGACTACACTGTACCGACCCACCACTGTGCTAGTCACTACCGTACCCTATAACTATACTGTGGTATAGCGTTAGCATAATCAAATTGGGACACAATAAAATACACATTTTTGTACACTTTTCTGAATGGCAACATGTTTTAAACCTATTCGATTTCGATCTAGCTGCCTAAATTAAAAATATATATAAGTATATAAAGTTGTACTTTGTAACATTGTTCTGTTAACGGACTTGTATGTAAAAACATTTCGTTGACTATATATATTTATACTTACTTTAATTTTACAGTACATTTTATAAAGCTGTTTCACACGAACCAACCAAGGCGGTTTAAGATGCACAAAATTAATCGCTAGCGTATTTCGATGTGGAAATGGCACAGGGTGTGTATGGACCTTTATAAACTATAGAGTAAACAAAACTTTCCTTATAGTGTACACTGCACACGTTCGCGTCATACATTTATGTAATAAGTACTAATCTTTGAATTGGCTAGAGCTGCTCGATGATACGCAAGTATTCGTTATACACTCAGGTTGTTTTAACAATTGGGCGAGAAGAATTATAGCGAAGAATGTTACGAAATTCGCAACGAAAAGAGGGAAATATAGAAGTTTATCAGAAAGGGTACTACTATATAAAAGAAACACAGATATTATGCAAAAGGAAAAAAAAATCCCTGTAGGTTTTCTGAGCGGCGGCAGAAGAGTGCGAAAGGACAAAAGTATTTTGTTATGGTTCAGAGAAAGAGGGTCTGCCTATCCAGTTGTATTCTGGCTTCATATAATATCTATGTAAAATCGTCTTATACCTAATGTAAGCTTTGGTGCATTATAAATACTATGAGAAAGTGGTTGATTGAGAACGAATACTCGGCATCGTACAATCATGACAGCTCCATTGTCACACCCTGTGCGATGCGACACACAACCGCTTCATACAATGTACGCTATACTACATTAAAAATTCTCGTTTATTGATGCTTTCAGTCTTTGGAACATGTGTGGTGGAATGAAATTAAGCTCCCCGCAACAGTGCTCCGTCGTTGTATGCAACATTGACTTACAAAATATCTAATTACCCACTATTAATAGAAAGTTACATAAAATATTTTCCTTTGCAATACTACTATATTTTTATAAAAAATATAATCTCTATGGACATGACATCCAATATAAAAATATTTTTTTGTTGCGTATTAGGGACATAACTGACTATTATTGTAAAAAAACTACTTTGTACAGCGTGACGGAGAGCGCGTTTCATTAAAATTAATCAATTCATGAACTTCATTAAGGGGTAAGTAATAGCTATTTAAAAATAACTATAATGGCCACTCACTGCAAATGCATCGATTTTATTATTTATCAGACGAATCGCAGTATATAAAATTGTTAAAAACGCTTTTAAATAAAATATAAAATTTATGTACACATATAATTTACAATGACAAAATGGTCAGGGATATACAGCGTGGAAATATGTATGCATGTACTACCACCCGTATGTATTTAGGGGTGTACTTTATGTTAAACATTTGATTTCATAACAACCAGTGATACTTTGTTTTGACTTAATTTAAACTGCGATTCTAAAATTCAGTAAATTAGAGTCAAAATCAAACACTTCAGTTACTATAAAAACGTCAAAATATATACAATTTCATTCAATGCAGCCACTGGAAAATGTAAAATTTTAAAATCCAGTAGTTTCCTGCATACAATTGATTGATATCCGGATATTTATTATGAATATAACAATAATCGACAAATTGTACGGTGTCTAAATACCTATTAACGGTAGTGCAAGTAAAATTGGTAAAATCCTTGAAAGCGGGAGTTAAAACTTTTAAAAAATAATCAGTGACGTCCTAATGACAACGTTGTACCCTGTCTGTGTCACCAGTACCGTGACATACGTTAATGTCGCGTTCATTAGAACATTCCAATTATGTAAACAAAGCACTTTGCAATCGCAATGTAAAATTATTCCACCGTCGTTTACAATCGAAGAGGGTGCCTTTAACATTATTTTTTAGAACATTGAGACACGAAAAACCGATTGGATATTTTCATTAAAAAACATTTTTGAGGTTATAGGATGTTAATGTCAGTATAGCGGATTTGTTTACTTCATTGGAAACTTCTAATGACCGGAGGTTTAGCACTGTTGCGTGGCCATGTCACGCAGGTCGGGTCTCGGGGTCCCCGCTGGGGGTTTGGCAATGGCGGTGGTCCTCAATCATACCGTTTCCACGTCCGCCTCGCTGGGAGGCGCGAGCGGCTCGTCGGCCGGCTCCAACTTGCTCGAGTCCTGCACCGCTTTCTTGGTGGTTTCCTGGCCAGCCTGTTTGCTCGAATCCTGGGCGGCCTGGAGTTTCGGGTTCGGTGGGGGCGTGGCGGACGGGAAGCTGGAAATTGTGAGAGCGGACCTTGAGTTTTGTGAACGGAGGACGGACAAAACTTATAACGTAATTTTTCTTAAATTTAGTACACTAAGATTGCGGTATAGTCCCCGTAGAGTTTTTTGACGGCTGAATGAATATAATCACAGATTGTTTGCACATCGTTGACAGTGTTTATAGTCTATGTGTGCGTAAGCGAGACATAGAGATGTCCAAAAACTTGAAAGTTTGATTCGGTTGATCGAATCAATGAACTATTTCTTGGAATTGAATGCACGTCTCTAGTGAACCCCCGCACAGCTCCCCCGTTGACACCTAACATTAGTCATTGCGCATAAATAAGCCAACATCACACAGCCGCCATTAAACTCCGCGGGGACTATACCGCTTGTTTGAACGGACAGATTCGGTAGCTATTTAAACAAACACTTCTATGAGGTTGGGTTCTTTGTTTGTTAAACCCCTATTTTATCGCGAGGAAATGCGTTATGCACACTCTGGGGGGATGGCCAGGTGACTAGAACCCCACGGTGGCCACGCGGTGACGCAGATCATGTGAGTCTGAGTACTAACACATTCCCGCACGATATAAAAACCCTTTTATAACGTTAAAACCTATGAACTGAACTACGTCCACTGTTGGACAATTGACCTAAATATAAATATGTCAGAATTACGCAGTAAGTTTTCTATAGAAATCGCATATTAATGTGGTTAAAACAATATATTAAACGGTAAGAATGTCAAACTTTTGTATGCAAGAGGTGTAAAATACAATACAAAATTTCGCCAGCAATATATCCTATTAATATTATGAACGCTTGTAAGTTTGTAAGGATTTTGGACGTTTGGTTGGATGTATGTTTGTAAGTTTGAATGTGTTACTCTTTCACGCAAAAACTACGGAACAGATTTTGATGAAACATTACAATAATATAGATTATATATCAGAATAACACATAGGCTATAGATACCTCGGGAACAGCTGTTGCAGCGTACAAACTTATCGACGCGGGCGAAGCCGCGGGAACCAGCTAGTCAGTTCTAACAAATTAGCTAATGTCTATGGCGAAGTTAAATAAAATTCTTCGTGTCTACGTGGTTTGGGGATCCGGAGTGCAAAATTTCAAGTTTCTACATCTAACTGTTAGAATAGAATAGAAGAAATTTAATTTAGCATACAAAAACAACACAACTACTTGTTACAGACAAAAATACAGTTTACGCAGATGAGTACATCGCCAAGGCCCCAAATGCCTTTAAATAAATAAATAAAATAAATCAGGATTTAGAAAGAGATTCCTTGACGTTCTATCGAAAGTTAAAATATAAAAAGTTGCCTATGTCTTGCCCCAGAGTTCGATGTATCATCATTCATCACTGATACCAAACCACCAAACAAACCAACAGGCCGACAGTTACATTCCCATTAATAATATTAGTAGGTACAGTAACTTCATCATCATATCAGTCTGTAGACGTCCACTGCTGGACAAAGGCCTCCCCCAAGGATCTCCACGACGCCCGGTCCTGCGCTAACCTCATCCAGCCGGGTCCCGCGACCTTCACAAGATTGTCGGTCCACCTTGTGGGAGGCCTACACTGCGTCTTCCGATACGCGGTGAGATTTTCATATAAATAAATCAAATTCTCAGTCGCACAGATGCATAATATCGCGGAAGCAATGTAGATTACACAGAGGAGCTTTTGAGGATCCTTCGCAATGCTATGGCGCGTGAGTAAAAGACTATGAACCTAAGAAAAGCACTAAAAGTATGTTGCATCCAAATCTGAATCATCATCAACAGCCTATTAATCTCCCCACTGCTAGGGCTCAGGCTTACCCTCTCAACGAGAGCGTACGAGCTAATAGACCACCGCGCTGACTCAATGCCTAAGAATTCCTTCGGTGCATACAGGTTTCCTCACGATGTTTTCCTTCACGGTTTGACAGCAGTCAGTAAATGTACTTAAGCTTCGAGAAACACCCAATGCATGGCCGGGGATCGAATTCGGACCTCTCAACGTGGCACGCCGCGTCTTTCCCACCACGCCATCGACGCTACGCTCGCTATGATTGATTATTTATGATTGAATCGCTATGATGATTATATTATGATGATGATGATGAGTTATCCTCACGATGATTCCCATCGCCGTTTGAGAGCAGTCACCATCGCTTTGATGTAGCTATAAGGACTAACAATATCGCAGTAGGTTAATTCATCGTCAATGTCAAGTCAATGTCATATTAATAATAAAAATTCGCTACAGCGCAACTAAAACTTATTGTAAAAAAAAAAGGCGTTCTGAGCCAGAAAATAGCAGACACGTTAGCAAAATGAAATTATGCGAATCACTATCGGGCGCGCACAGCAAAACAATACATAACTATGTCTTGTAAATAAAAAGAGGGTTTCACGCTGAACAGTAGTCTCCTACCCCTTAGTGTAGCGCCACACCTGCGGAAGGTTCCGCGCGGAACGTTCCGCTGAACACGCTCGCAGTGATTTTCAAGTTATCTATGACACATCGGTCGAAATAACGTCGCAGCCGAACTACGACCTGCAGTTCAGCCGCGGAAGGTTCGCCAGGTGCGGCGCTGCACTTAACTGCACAGACACTTAGAGGACAGATAGACACTTAGGACACTTAGAGCAACAGGTAAACACAGGAGCAGACACAACAGATCCCATAAGGTGGCAGTATCGCCCCTTCATACAAGATAAGATCCTTCTATGCATGTGTGTGTGTGTGAAGTGTGTGCGCACACGTCTACTCACTTGTCCGCGTGCCGGTAGTCCACCGCGCCGAGGGCCGGCTCGTTCAGCCACTTGCCGCCGACCATGTTCTGCACACTACAAAATAAACACGCTCGCATTCAACGTCTATGGACGGGCTTATGGACATTTGTATAATAATTGGACGTAGTTAACTGAATAACCAATGAAGTCTTACTTTCAATTGATTTTTCAATTGATTTATCCCCTAATTTCCACCCTTATAGGTGAAATATTTTTATCAGGAACAGTTTTCCCGAGCTATAGGATTATTATGATGACATTGTGAAACAGCGCCATCTATGTATTTTTCTGTATCAGTACAATCTGTTGGCAACCTGTTCTATTTGGTTCATAAGTTGACAATCCGTAGCCACATGGTTTCACCCGCATTAAGTTCAAATTAAATTTGTCCAATACATATGTTTATGAATGATAGTGAGTGAGTATGCAAGGACGGATGGATAGGTACGTACGCGTGCCGCATGTGGTCGTGCGTGCCGAGCTGCGTGAGGTAGGCGGCCTGCTTGCGGTGGTGGTACATGTGCACGCGCAGGCACGACGGGTTGCGCATGCGCTTCTGGCAGATGTCGCACTGCAGCGTGCCCTCGCGCGTGTCGTGCTTGTCCCGGATGTGCACCTTCAGGTTGTACCGGTTCGCGAAGAACCGGTGGCACGACGGACACTTCACGCCGCCGCTCTTACAGTTCCAACCTGAAACACACACATTATACAAAATCAAATTAACAGCCTATTAACATGTCCCCTGTGTGTTGGCAGTGATGACATACGGTTCTGAGACGTGGTCGCTCACTATGGGCATCATAAGAAGGCTCAAGGTTACTGGAGAGCTGCGAGATCGAATCAGAAATAAGGAGATCCGCAGGAGAACCAAGGTCACCGACATAGCTCAAAGAATTGCGAAGCTGAAGTGGCAGTGGGCTGGGCACATCGCCCGCAGAACTGACGGCCGTTGGGGCAGAAAGGTTCTCGAGTGGCGACCACGTATCGGAAGACGCAGTGTAGGCCTCCCACAAGGTGGACCGACGATCTGGTGAAGGTCGCGGGAGCCGGCTGGATGAGGTTGGCGCGGGACCGGTCGTCGTGGAGATCCTTGAGGGAGGCCTGGCTGATATGATGATGAGTTTAGTATTTAACATTGAAATTCTCGCGACATTATTTCATGCTCCATTGATTAATCATTCACTAATCATCATTGTCTGCATTTCCGAGCCTTTCAACGTCAACTGCTGGACTGGGAAAGGTCTATCCCAGTGAAAGCCTTTGAGTACCTATCCTCCGTGGTATACACAGTTACTAAGAGTTTTGTAGGTGACGTAATTTTTTGTATAAAACATGTGATGAAAATCTTTATTCACTTGAAATAACAACAGCTTTTCACGTTGAATTATATATGGAATTGTAACAAAGGAACGTGTTAAAATAGGTGTAAAGGGACGACATTGAAGGGTTTCGAGTTTCGACACATTGTACGGTTTCGTTGAAATCTGTTCGAATAAATTCGAGTGGCTCTTTTTAAGCGGCGGTTCGTTTTAAATGCACAGTCGGTCGGAACAATTAAACAACCAAACAGTTACATTTAAAGTGTTACCGAAATGAATGAGCATTAAACATTATTTACTTTTCAATTTTATTTAAGTACCTTCAATAATTAAGTATGGGTTAAAACGGGCTTGTAAATTCAGACTTGGGGGATTTTGAACTACAGTTCAACCACTGTACATAGTGATGCAGAACATTATTAATATTACATCATATGTCGTCGTCATGGATATCCCTGGGAAGGTCTTTGTCCAGCAGTGGATGTCTACAGGCTGATATGATGATGATGATAACACTGCTGGGGCTCACGCCAAGCTAGGGCTATAGTCCACCACGCTTGCCCAGTGCGGGTTGCTGGACTTCACATGCGCGTGTTTCTTCTTCGGCGTATGCAGGTTTTCTCACGATGTTTTCCTTCACCGTTTGAGAGCAATCAGTAAATGTACATGACCCAGCCGGGGATCGAGCTTCGGACCTTTCATAATGACAGCCCGCGTCTTATTCCCGACGCCACTGACGCACTATACAATCTCACACTGTATACACACAGTTGAATTACATAACCACTCAAACATGGGAACTCACGGTCACAAAAGCTTTTGTGGATTTTAGACTTTCGCGCTTTGTATTTATAATTATCACGTGGTCACGAGCTGCTCGTGACCACGGCCAGTGTAACCTGGTCGAAACGTCGGGCAAGGTAAATAAAACTTATTCGTGTGTAAGACCCGTAAAGAATTATATAATGACAAAGCTTTTGCTCAACATACATAAATATAAATAATTGTAGGTAGGAGGGTTTGGCACAAAAGATCCCCTAACATCCCTAAAGATTGTCTTGAAGAAATCGCTTTCAGCAATAAGACCGCCCAGACGTACCTTCTAAATCTACTGTATTGTGTGTTCAGTTTTTTAAATGTGCAATGAAAATGAAAATTCGGTCATTCAAAATTGGATTACAATATTCTCTTTATGACGTCAATTCTGTCTAAAACTACTCTGTTACTCTCTCTACTCTCAATAAAGAGAATTGAATTGAACCCCTCTTCTTCCGTCGGGGCTACTGAAGTGTCGCCGTATTCTGGACCCCGAACAAAATAAGATGTATACTCACTGGACTCTTTAGCAGACTCTGGCAACACCAGCATGCTGTGGAACAACTCGTTGTCGAAGTCTATCAGGGGCTCACTGCAAATTAATTTACAATAATTCATATATTTAGTCACTTTTACTTTACAGCTAAAATATTACAGCATTTAAAACACTTACCACACGAAGCCTGTTCGAAATTTAAATAAAACTTTAAATAAGTTATCTCCGCGGTTGCATGGTTCGGAGTAAAAGACCGTTCCGTTTTCAAATTACACGACAGATATGAGTTGTCATAGTAATTTATTCGGCCGCTAAACACGACAGATATGGATTTTCATGCAACTTTGCCGGCCTTGTGTTTGACCAGTACAGCATTTTTGACTTATCTCGAAAAAGGTTGTCAAAATAATGCTCACATTTCCAAGCATGTTAGAGAAAAAGATAATTATTATCAAAGTGTATACATGTACGAGTATGTGAGGATGTACTCACTTGTCGGAGGTATACTCTGTGTTCTCGGCGTGGGTGGGGCTGTCGTTGGCGGCCCGCGGTTTCTTCTTCGCGTTGTAACTGTTCTTGTGCGGCGTATTCTTCAACAATCTGAGTACATTTATACTTATAATTTTTCTAACAGTTTCTAAAAATGTCCTAGTTTGTTAGATTGGATTTTGTTATGTTATTATATTGTATTTATTGTGACTATTATTCATATGTGTTTGCTACCAAACATGAAGAATGTATTCTGAAACATAGCTAGCCAAGTTTCGCCATCTTGTAACTTTAAGGGTATAATAAAGTGTATATTATATAAAACCTCGTAATAGGTATGACGCAATGTCATGTATCGTCGACTTGACGGTGAAGGCGTGGGTACCTTTTGAGCGGGCTCCTGGCGGCCTCGTCCTTGACGGCGACCGCGGCGGCGGCGGCGCCCGGGGGCTCCGCGGGGCTCTCGGTGGCGATGGTGTCCTCCCCGCCCGGCACCCACTCCCCTTGGCACTCCGGCTCGGGGGCGCACACCTTCGGCTTGGGGGGCTCCTCCACCGGCGGCGGCGACTCGCTTCGCTGCAACACACATATGCATTAGGCCTTTCAATTACAATAGCATAGTTAGTATTAACATATTGATGTCGATGCAGGCAGAGTCACTACCGACTGGGCTACGAAGGTTGAATGAACTATTTCGTGGTTGAATGGTGAACTATTGAGAGACGTCCCAGCGCTGATACCTAAGAAGCGGTGGTACTTATATGCAATAAAATAGTTGAACTTTGAGTTGTTGTCTGCGAAGTGGTCTCACCTCCCTGCCGCCGGTGAGCCCCTTGACCTGCAGTAGCTCGGCCGTGTGCAGGAACCCGGAGAGCTCCTGCTGGCGCACGTGCACCTCCCCGCGGTACATGAACTGCAGCAGCTGCCGCAGCTCCGTGTGCGCCACGTCCTTCAGGATCACGATCGGGTGGTCGCACGGGTTCATCTGTTCACAACAACACAATGCTACCAGCTAGAGATCCAACTATACAATTCACCCTGACTCTAGCTAGACAATTACCAATGGGCGAATGCCTAGCATGACACATTATATGCCACACGTTTTAGTGAATGTCAAAAAAGTGACAGATTGTAAAAATGAAAGGTGAGAAAAAGAAATAATATCAATCAACCAAAGTTTAGGTTCGCTAAGCGAGCTATAAAGAGGGCTATGCTCGAAGTTTCGGAGAACATGATCCGTAATGAGGAGATCCGACAGAGAAGTGGTTGCCGACATAGCCGAAAGGATTAGCAGGCTGAAGTGTCAATGGGCAGGTCACAATTTTGTCGCAGAACCGACGCCCGATTTTTTACATTCTCGACCCCAGCACCGTAGGCATTAAGGGTAGAGGAAGAATTGTAATCGCAAAGAAAAAGGTTGACGCTCCTCGGCCAGGCAGACCAACGACCTAAAGAAAGTGGCCAGAGGCCGGATGTTAAGGGGCTGATATGATGACAATCAGCCGAAAGACGTCCACTGATAGAATGGCTGGCCTCCTTCAGGGATCTCTATTACAGGCGGTTCCGCAACCTTCACTAGATCGCCAGTGCACCTTGTGGGAGGCCTGCCCGCTCTGCATCTTCCGGTACTCGAGAACCTTTCTGCCCCAATGGCTGTCAGTTCTACGAGCAATATGCCCCATTTACTGTGACTTTAAAAGTCATCAACAACAAAGATGTGACATATGTAAGTAGGTACTTTAAGTACTGTGTGAAGAGAAATGATGAGATAGAGTGAAGCGAAGGTGTGTCAGGATCGTGATACTTGGCACTCCGTTCTTTCTGCCTACCCTGCCAGTGACATTGCGTGAAGGTATAATACTACTATATAGATAAATGCTATATAAAAATGTATGTACTTCATTAAATTCAAAGCGACATTCGAACTTGTTATCATTATGCAAACAATGCACATATTGTAACCCTAAGAGGTAAGTACCTTACTAAAGATACCGAGGTCTGATAAGTAATTTTGTCTGTCTCTCAGTATATGTGCTGTTCAAACATCATGCAAAAACCACTGAACAGATTTGGACGAGACTTTTTATATTGACAGTGTATATCCCAGGCAAAGATATATACTACATATAAAACATCTCATCTTGTAGAAGGGGGCCGGGCTCACCCGGCGACACTGCGACCCTATGGGATCTATTGTGTCAGCCCCTGTGTTTCCCTGCTGTTCTCCTCCCCAAGTGTTCGCTGCACCAATGCTATTGTGCAGCTGAGGGGTAGAAGCCTGTAGTCCTATAAAACATCTCAAAAATTGAGCAAAAAGATTTTGGAGTGACTTTCTCCTAGAAAAGTTGCAAGTCCCAGAGCCAGTTCCCCTTTTAGTGATTGTACCTAACTAAATGGTATTCTGGCTGTGGTACCTTAGTCACCAACCTACCTACAACACGCATTAATTACAATAAGCATTGTCATTGTAGATTTAAGCAATACTGGAGGATGTTTGAAATAGCAACCAGATAATCCACCAGAGGGTAAGTGGCCACTAGCTAGGCATACCACACCTGGAGCCATTGAATTACTGTGTGCAACAGTCCATAGGCTACAAAACTTTTGACACCTGAGGACTTGTTAAGAATGCCGTAGGTACCCTTCAGTCAGAACACAGAAATGCTAACATTAGTCAGAAATCGACTTACAATAGACAATGAAAGTAGCATAAAGAGGAAAATAACATCAAAATGAGTCATACCTTGAAAAGTTCCTTGAAATATGGGCTGCAGACTGATAGAATGAGTTTGTGTGCATGCACGTACTGGCCTCCTGCAGCCAGGGTGACGTCGACCAGGTCCTCTCCCTCGAGGAGTGCGTGGAACGACTGCGACAGGTTCGCGTGAAAGTCGTTCCAGCGCAACGAGAATTGCTCTGGCATCGCCATGTCCTGCAAAACGCGCCAACACACACCTCAGCAACGCCAACACACAACACTATCCGTATAACTGTACCTACACCATTATCATGTACGCGTCGCAACAATGAAATCGTACACTCACCGAATGACCACTCTTTGCTATTTAACTGCCCACGTATACGTTTCTATCTACAAATTAGTTGAACATGATCGATGCATCACAAAATTACAACGACGACACCGCCCGCGATTATTGTACGATTTGATTGTGAAAAATATACTAAATACGCTTTGTTGACTGGCATGGCAATACACGGAAAAATATCAAAATGTCGCTTGCTCGCTTGTCTTTTCACAATGCTCCGTTCATTGTCCGCGAAGTTTTTATGACACGGATTTTACAATCAATAGATTGTATCAAACAAAATATAAAAATGTTTATAAATTCTATGTAATAATTTAGTGCCAAAATTATTTTTTAATTAAAAAAATATAATTAAATTAAAATAAATTTTAACAAAAAGGCCAAAGCATTCTATAGACGTGCCAAATGGTTGGTCGGTTCCGTCGGTTCGGTCGACCCAACCAACCGTTTTCGTCAACCAGTCAACAATCAAGTTGGTTAATTGAATGAATGAGAACAAACAGATTGTTTTATGCAGCATTTACACATTCTTTATTATTGCATTGCCTGTACATTCGCTCTAGTAGTGGGGAGTGGGGCAAGCCGAAGTACGAACTCACAGTGTGAACACTCCGCTCGCTATTCGCCTCATCTCACTGCGAATTTATTTATTTATTTTTAAACTAGGCTTTACGGCTCTGGAAGCAAAGTCCTTTTGAGCCAGTCTTCACTATTTGTTTTTTCTTCTTTCTCACTGCGAATGGAACACAGTGTGGCCAACTCCCTTGGATGTTTGAGCACTAAACGAATCTAAAAAAGGACCAGATTTACAGGATTTTCAAGAAATGAGCACTAGATTTTTAAAACTAAAAAAACGCAAGAATTTATATGAGTAAAGGAATTTAGAAAAGAAAACAGTATTGCCTGCCTCGATCGATTTGAAATTGGCGCGACGATTTCATAGAAAATGTGAATGATGAATGAAATTTTCTACAGAAGCAGTGATTCTTCCAGATTTCATACATGAATTCGGATTTCGGACACGCGCTCGCTCGTCGCTTGGTACTTTTTACTATACTACTACGATATTTAACGTGGTGACTGAAAATGCACTAAAAAGGGCACTAGGCACTAAAATTAAATTTTGAGCGCTGACATCTGTAAAAATGCACCAGATCTAGTGCCGAAAGCACTAAGTTGGCCACATTGATGGAACAATGACTGTGTGAGCTGTGAGCAATATAATTTTTATTTCTACGCTTTCTCTTTCTACGGCGTGGCGCGAAGATGTAATTGGCCTCCAAGGCAGAGTCAGAGTACTACGCCGGTTTTTTGTACCTTAGTGATTATTTTGTTGTAGAGCGTCGACCGCACGCGCCGCATTTCGTTCGCTTTGTATGAATTTGTACTACACCATACAATCCGTTGCGTCCGGCGCGTGAGGTGCGGCCAAGGCGACCTGAGGGTTACTTACTCACTTATAACTATGATGGGCCAAAGAACACTTGCTTTTTTTTGCAGAGCATAAAAATCCAATATAAATAAATAACACGTGGCTGTACAGTATAACGACTTTTGCCTGTCAATCATTAGACAAAATAAGCAAAAAAATATCTGCTGTCAGTGTCAGTCCGTCATGTCTATCTATCTGTCATTTGATCTGTCAAGCACACGTCAGGCAGGCAGGTGGTCGATCGATAAATATGCACGGCTCGGCATAATTCGATGAACATTTTTAAAAATTACCTAGGTAGTTTGCTTTGTTTATTGGCCATGAAAGAGCCACGCGCGTGAGTTAAACAGCTATTATGACGAGAATCGTGACCTGTGGTAAGCATTTATGACGTGATAATGTTAGATCACTTTGGTACCCATGGGGAAACAAACGCAGCAGAGGCAGACATGAGATAATGACCTCGTAAAAGTAGCGTGAAAAACCTGGACGACATTGGCAAGAGACAGAGAGGCGTGGAAGAATCAGAGGAGGCCTTTGTCAGTAGACGCACAGACGGCATAACAAGTATCTGACATTGTCATAGATAAATACATTGTAAGTTAGCATATGGATAAGTCTGATTAAAAGACTATTTTATTTAATAAATTGTTATACTATCCCTGTACAAAGAACATTCTTTTCATCAAATTTGTGTGTGCTTTGGTTATCATCTGAAGAGGAACGGATCCTACTTATTAGCAGTACAAAAGTGACACGTTTGTATGGTACTCGTCGCGTCTCGCTCAAGTGTAAGCGGCAAGTGTGACGCGCGATGTCTGGACACGGCCACGCCTCGCAGGAGGAGCCCGGCGCCGACATGGCACAGATGTCGAAGAAGGTCCTCAGCGCTGTGTTCTACGCCATAGCATCATTCATGATCACCGTTGTTAACAAAACTGTGCTAACGACGTACGCGTTTCCCTCGTACCAAGTAGTGGGCCTGGGGCAGATGGTGGCGACCATCGCGGTGCTGTGGTTCGGGCGGCATGCGCACGTGGTGCAGTTCCCGCCGTTGGACAGCGGGGTCGCGCGCCGCATCTGGCCCCTGCCCCTCATCTACCTCGGGAACATGGCTACGGGCCTGGGAGGCACCAAGGAACTCAACTTGCCTATGTTCACAGCTCTGCGGCGCTTCAGCATCCTTATGACGATGATTCTTGAGAGATTGGTGCTCGGTGTCCGAGCATCCTGGCCGGTGCAGGCCAGCGTGCTGGCTATGGTCGGTGGCGCGTTGCTCGCGGCCGCCGACGACGTAACATTCTCATGGTCAGGCTACACGCTGGTACTACTGAATGATGCTTTCACAGCTGCCAATGGAGTGTACATGAAAAAGAAACTGGACTCAAAAGAACTTGGCAAATATGGCTTGATGTATTATAATGCACTATTCATGATCGTCCCAGCTACCTACGTCGCTTGGCACACCGGTGACCTGCACCGTTCCGCTGCTTACCCCCACTGGGATGACACACTGTTCCTCGCCCAGTTCCTCATGTCATGCATCATGGGCTTCATACTGGCCTACAGTGTGATGTTATGCACGCAATACAACAGTGCCTTAACCACAACAATCATTGGATGTCTAAAAAACATTCTAGTAACGTATTTAGGCATGATGATCGGCGGAGACTATGTATTTTCGTGGCTCAACTTTGTCGGCTTGAACATTAGTGTGTTGGCAAGTCTGTTGTACACTTATGTTACCTTTAAAAGAAAGCCGACTTCTTCATATGCAATGCTCAGTGAGGCAAATGCTAAAGTGGACACTGTATAGCAGTTTAAGAGACGTAAATCAACCCAGTGCTCTACACAATATACAGTATAGTGTTGACGGTTGTTGCCAAAGATGACTTTGTAAGTTTTAGTGTAAGACAATGTTTATGTGCATTTTGTGCAAGGGCCCTAGTTAAAAAGTAAAACAATTATTGGGAAACAAAACTGTAAAAGTTGGAAGATGCCTACCGTTGAGATCAAATATTTCACAGCTGGGTACAGCTTTGCACAAACCTTACCGCTATAAATGGTATTTTATAATGTAGATGAATGATTATATAAAATCCAAATATTTAATATATTATTTTATAGACGTGTACTTGTTTGTACTTTTATGAACAGAACCTTGTATACAAAGTCATAATATTTCATTAATTTATTTTATTAATCAATTTAGTGTCAATTTTTTTGCATGACACAATGTTGAGAATGTTATGTTGCTACGGAATAAAGGGCGGGTCAAACCGAATGCAGCACATCACGGCCCAGCACAGCGTAGCGCAGGTTAAGACATTGTAATTTATGGGAAATGACACACCAAACGCGTGATGCATAGCTACGCAGCGCTGTGCATTCGGTATGTCATTTCCCATGCGGTTCCATAGATTACAACGTCTTGAGCTGCGCTGCATTCGGTTCGACCAGCCCTTAATAACGCGTAACTCAAACCATTTTGTCTCATTCCATAGTCAAATTTTCCATTCGTCGGCACTAGGGTTTGGGCAGTCTTTTCAAAGTCCCGACAAAGTACTGGGACGTCCCTGGAAGTCTATCGGTCAATATTGTTTGATTCATAATTGTGTACTGAACTGGAGTTTTCATCAAGTCTCGACTAGAAAGTCCCGGGACACGAGACGTTGCCATTTGAGAGCAGTCCCAGGGCCCTAACCCTATTTAAAAAAAATAGTCGGCACCTAATTAGCCGTTGCCTAGCGCGGTAACCCAAAAAACTGGTGTCATAACTATATTTGCGTTCGCCTTAAATTCTTACGAGTAGTATATTAGATGTTGTTGTGTAAATAAACTTTGTATTTCGTGGGAACTTGAAACTTTTTTTTAAATATCGGCTCCAAGCACATTATGTAGATATTATAATGTCCTTGGTCGGCTCAATCAATCCAATAGCAATAGTTTTATTTATGTAATCCGACGGACAGACAGATGGACAATAAAACATTGTTAGCTTATAGAGGTATCCGTTTTGACGGAATGATAGGCTTTTCCCCCGTCGTCAACAGCCTATTAACATATCCCCACTGCTGGGGCTCAGGCCTACCCTCTCAACGAGGGCGTACGGGCTATATATATAATCCACCACCACGATGGTTTCCTTCACCGTTTAAGAGCAGTCAGTAAAGTCGAAAAAAAACCATTGGTACCCTTTCTATTGTAGGGCATAGTTGATACTATCAACCTTACGGCCAGAGAAGACGGTTTAAATTTAATTTGTCAAAAATCTTAATGCACTGGTAGGTATGTCTGGTTTGAAGATACTGGCGTCTGACATGATCGGTTTTGATTCGTCAATGCATTCCAAGTTGAACAAGATACCTACTACGTCACAAATTGGCCATGATGACGTCAGATTTGATGTTTTGCCTAATTATTTCCCGAAATTTTGTTAGTCAACGGATACACTACTTATAGCGAAAATTTTCTGTCCATCTGTCTGTTACTGCCTACCGAACCGATTTGGAATATAGAATTAATATAAAAAGTTGTCCGGCCATATAAAAAAAATTTATTCGTATGAAAATTTCATGAGATATTTTAGGAATTTCATAAAAATTGACAGTTTTCAGGAGTTCAGGACCCATTGTTGGACATTTTGTTTTCGATCAAATGGCAAATACAGTTTGTTTTCAATCAACATTCCTTTCATTTTAAGTTGCTCTTTGAGTAGAATTGATGAAACTACAATAAAAAAAAACATTTCTCGATATGGGTAAACATTTAAATATTACCTAGTTATTGGTTGTTTAGTAATCTTATCAAATTCGTTATCTAAACCCATGGATTAATAAACGTAACCTATGGCTGGATGATTAGCCGTAACCGTCTAATGAGTTGCCTACACAACACTGATGATGTAATCTCATATTATTGAGGTACCTATTTCAAATGCGAATGTGTGCACATTTCGCGGCTTGATTAGTTTGTACAGTCGACCGCACGTAAGTGGAAACACTTTGACCTTGATCTGGCATATATTATGGAGTGTCAATTAGTATTTCCCTTATAATTTAGCATCAGCTTTAGCTGCCTTTCCATTTAAATATATAAAAAAAAAAAATTGATAGACTAGATTATACTGGTTTAGATTCTACTTACGTGCCGTCGTCCATACTAACTCCTCAAAATCTAATGCAGAGGATTCAACTCAGTAAATATTTACAGTTGAATTCTTCTTTTGGGAAAAGTACCTTTTGTAATTTTAAACGCCCCCAAGAAATCAATTGTGATCAATGTTTGATCGCTTTCTGGCTGTGTCTAAATTATTTAAAATTTTTACTATAATATGTACTTATATTTTTTTGAAATCCATTTAAGCATTTATTTCGACACGCCATATTTTTTTATAAGTAGTTAATTAAATTATTATTTGTATGACTATTATGATTGTGTTTTATTGGAGCCAACCATAGAGTTAGTATACTAGCTATAGAGCGCGCGCATCGCTCATTGCCTATTGTACCAAGTGTAAGCAGGTGTTCTATTAATTAATTAATTTAATTTGTTTATTAGGGATAACTACAGCCAAAATTACAGATAGTTGTTAAGAACTAGGTTACAAAGTTAAAGGCCAATCAAAGCTATCCACGTCTATACTAGAGAGTAGTAATAAGTTACAAAATAAACTTAATATTAATTTTGACCTAAGGAAAAAACTATTAAGTTTAATTAAATGTACGCTTCTATATAGATTTTTTCTAGATCGTTCTTTTCCGTGAATCGTGTTTACAGCTTGGCACTGCACATTTCACCATGATTACTCCAAATCTAAATAAATACCGGCGAGAGCAACAATCAGCGCTACTGACTTGTTGTGACTAGTAGCGTCGCCCCGAACATTTCGTGACTGTTCAGACCCGTGCTTACAGTTCAGACTTGCTAACGCGCGCTCTATGTATACTAACAACTCTCTGGAGCCAACACAGGTTGTATACAATATAAAGTTGGATAGGCGGATTTTTAAACCAATAAACTAACGTATTTATAACTGATGCTGACTGTACGACAGGGTTAAAATGTAATCGCCATTACTGATTACTTACTTTCCCAATTACTTTATCACTTACTTACCTAATTTTTTTACCGAGACACTTTGAAATATACACACGGGAAGAAGAAAGTCGGTACCTACCAAGTATTACGTTTTTCCCAACTTCGCTGTATACGTCCAGCCATAGTAAGCCTCATTCGGAGTAAGTAGTTGGAGTGGACTGCGGGTCCTGGGTTCGACTTCCAGGCTGGTTACCGTAATCCTCATTGTTGTCCCCATTACCCTAAGTATGAGAACCTGTACCTGAGAGCCAGACCTAAGAAAGTCTATTTATAGAGTTCCGTACCTCAAAAGAGGAATAAAGGAACCCTTATAGGACCACTTTGGTGTCTGTCTGTCAAGACCCTTTTTCTCAGGAACGCGTGGAGGTATCAAGTTTAAATTAATATCAAAATACTCAGGTCTGCAGTCCCTTGGAGCTGTGAAAAAATCTAACTTCTAAGTCAACGCAGTCAGAAGATATGGCCGATTTTGCCGCATTTTTGAGTAATTTGGTCATCAAAATCTATGGAGTACTTCCCGTTGATATATATAATCATAAAATTGGGCAAGAAGCAAGGTCTATAGCACAAGTAAAGGAAAAAATCCGAAAACCGTAAATTTGTAGTTACATCACAAAGATTCCTTTGTTTTCTTGTACCGACATACATAACTTTGCGTATGAGCAAGTCATCCATTTAAGTTAGTACTTACCATGTGATAAATTACAATTTTATTAACGACTAGCTGTTGCCCGCAACTTCGTCAGCGTGGATTTTGGAAGTAGGTACCTATCTCTGCCATCCTATCTTTCCTATGGGAGAATCACCAGATTTTAAGTTAAACCGTCAGGAACACAACTGTGAAAACCGTATCCAATTTTGTGAAGTAGTTTTTACCTGATGCCGGATTTGCGTGATGCCGGAATAAACATAATATAGACAGACAGATGGACAGAAACTCTAAAAAATATTGTTTTGGCTTCTATTGCTCTTAATAAAAAATCCCATATATATTTTTTCTTAAATATCTCCTGTTTTAGTTACGTTAAATGATTTATCTGTAAATGACGATAACTTTTTTCGCTGTCATCCGATTTCAATGAAACAAATTAATCTACTTGTGAAAACCGTAAGAAAATCCGTTCAGTGGTTTCGGAGATAAGTGATTACATACAGACAGATAGACAAAAAAATTTAAAAATGTATTTTTGTGTTCTGTTACTTTTTTATATCGCCCACACCTTACTCCGTGGCCCACACTCATTTTTTGATAAATTTATCAATTTACAGAAACACGGTTTTCTACTGCTTTAAAATTGCTATTTGAGCTAAAAAAATTGTTCATGGAAATTTATTATTATTTTTACTTAAACTTCTAAGGAAGACCTAATAGTTTTTATTTATTTAAGTTTAAAATTTCTTGGTCTTCTTTTAATTTAAGATACTATGACACTTAGAAGGAATTGATTCTGATGCTTTTTTAAAAATTTTGTCCGGTTCGATTCCCGGCTGAGGCAAGTGACGTTTCAAAAATCTTTAAATGCAGTTTTCATTATTTAATTTTGAAAATAAAGGAATCCTTTGAGTAAAATGTGCTATCTTCAGTATTTAGAATACTTTCCCTCCAACTACGGTCCATAATTTCCACCCTGTATAATACTTATAAATAAATACTCAAATACCTACATACAAACACCAAGAATCCGAAAACCAACAGATATGCTCATCACACAAAATGTTGGCCCCGGGTGGGAATCGAACCCACGGCCTTTAGCTCAGTAGGCAGGGTCACTATCCGTGGTCACCACTAACTAAGCCAACAGCCAGTCACTGAAGAAAACAAAACATTTTCAAAATTAACCAGGCTACCCTGACCTATAAGTTCATACAAATGTTAGGAAATGAGAGATTTTTATTGCTGGTTAACATTTCTCGGTCACTTTTCGAGATTTTTGTTTTATTTGATGTTATTCCGGGATATACACTGTTACTATACAAAGTTTCGTCAAAATCCGTTCAGTGGTTTAGGCGTGATGCGCGTTCAAACAAACAGACAGACAGACAGACAATAATTTTAAAAACTGTTCTAACATGTTCAGTTGCTCATTTTAAGTCGCCCTGGGTGTCTTTTTTCCGAATATATTCAATGTACAGACTTTTTGGCCTTTACGATTTCATTATATGTATAGATTTTCTAATTATTTCTTAGGTGTGTACGGAACCCTCAGGGCGCGAGTCATACCCGCACTTGTCCGGTTTTTAATATTTACAGAAACGAAGCAATTCGTAAGGTAAGCTTTTTGTAATTTCTAATTTGAATTAAGTTTTAAGGTACTAAAATAATTATTTTATTTATTAGTAATTGCTAGTCGACTGCTGATAAGGAAGCATCAGCTTTAGCTGCCTTTCCATTTAAATAAAATAAATAAATAAATAATTGTAAGGTACTAAAATATTGTTCGGACACGTTGAGCGAATGAGTGATGAACGAATGACGACGCGAATATATCGAGCGAATGTGATTGGTAATAGGAGCCGGGGACGACCTAGACTGACATACGAGGATCAGATAGAGCGGGTGCTCACAGACGGACACGTAAAGAGTACTCGCGTCCCGCGGCGAGCGTGTATGAAGAGAATGATGAGAATGAGCGAAGCGAAAGAGGTGTGTCAGGATCGCGATACTTGGCGCTCCGTTCTTTCTGCCTACCCCGCCAGGGACATAGCGTGAAGATATGTATGTATGTATGTAAAATAATTGTAGGTAGGTACTACCTATTATTATTAAGAAAGGTCTAAAGATGCATTACATTTGTATTTAACCGTGCATTAATTGCTCTGACCGTGCTATAGGTAGCAGGTTCCACAAGAGATAATCCTACATAATAACAAAGTGCATTGGAAATGTAATTGTAACATTAAATATAACCCAATTTAAATCCTGAACAAAGCCGGATTATAGGGCTTACAGATCTCATTAAGCTTGATATTTCGACTTTATGAGGTTAGTCAGTTCTGTGTCAAATATGGGAGTGGGAGGGTCTGGCGGCTCTCAGGTACAGATACCTATATACAGGTTGGAAGTAGAATAAACGTACCTTCATCATCATCATATCAGCCTGTAGACGTCCACTGCTGGAAAAAGGCCTCCCCCAAGGATCTCCACGACGACCGGTGTAGCGCTAACCTCATCCAGCCGGGTCCCGCGACCTTCACCAGATCGTCGGTCCACCTTGTGGGAGGCCTACGCTGCGTCTTCCGATACGTGGTCGCCACTCGAGAATCTTTCTGCCCCAACGGCCGTCAGTTCTACGAGCGATGTGCACCGCCCACTGCCACATTATCTTCGCAATTCTTTGAGCTATGTCGGTGACCTTGGTTTCCTGCGGATCTCCTCGTTTCTGATTCGATCTCGCAGGGAAACCCCGAGGAAACGTACCTTACCTAGAAGAAAAGTACCCCTAAATGTCAAAGGTTTATAAGGAACCAACCGGTTGGTTTTTCTTCACATTTATCCCGTTCGATTCCCGGCTCAGACAAGGTGGTTTCTTAAAAATCTTTGAACGCAATACTTGGTAACTACCTACTTATTTTTGAAATTAAAGGAATGTTTCAATTTACTAAAATTTGATATCAATATATTTCGGGCACCTACAGGTACTTCAAGGGACATAGAACAAGGAAAGTTAGGTTCTAGGCTAGGTTACTCTGTAACTACACTCGGCGAAAAAACTGGTTTACCACTCTAAGGTTGAAATTCGTTTGCACGTCAAGAAACGAGGTATATTTTCTTTTTCAAAATAATACCTACTAACCTAATAGTAGTGTCATTTTTGCAAATTATTTTACATTTTTTATGTATTTCGGTTAGTTGGTGAATAAATAACTCATCAGCAATCAGCTTCCACATAAGAGTTCAATGAGGTGAGGTAAGGTACTTAGATAAGACAAGAAAAAAGAACGCGTCACCTCATAAGTATGAATAGTTTATTACATAAATTATAGCCAAGCTTACACTTTTATCGATTCCACAGTACAAATGACGTCCATTCTGTATTCACCAAGCACGTCACTCCATCATCAACAAGATGACGTCACCATCATGAAAGTATGACAGAGTGACGTCTATGGAAACACCTTTTATGCATGACCAATCCCTCTAATCAGATTCATATTAAAGATTTTAAACTGCCTATGTAAGTATACTATAATAACCATCTTTATACGACGCAGGAGTAGTGTACAGTCGCCAAAGAAAATAGCTAACCATCTTTAAGGCGTAAATCGCATGCATGTAACATTACAGACCTATGTAAGCTCTAGCGTAACTACACGCCGTCATGTTGAATTATGTGTAATTAGTCATTTTCTTTGTTAACCGTATACATATAAATATCGACCGACATGCTCCGACGTCTCTATATAAAAAAAAAACTTATAAATATAAATCTAACATCACTATGTATTAATTAGGCTATGCTTGGTGTTACTACATTCCATCTACTTCATTGTAAACAATAAAATCGTGGGTTAAATAAGATGTTCATTGTCACTTCATTTTGAATGTCCATTATCTGTTCAAATGGTGGTGACAATGCACATCTTTAGACCCACGATCAGCGCTATGTACCAACGCATAAGAAAATTCACAACTACGTTTCATTTAGGAAAGAGTATGGCTTCTATGACGATGGCGCGGCATTTCGCCTTTCTTCATCGCTCACGTCAAAATTACAGGCATTTTGGTACTAAAATATAATGGAAGATTCTAATAAGACGATAAGACGGCCATTTTCACATGGAGAGATCAGTGCGTAGGAAATTATACTTTCTTCGCTACAATATAATATAATAGGTACCTAGTTATATACTTTGAATATAAAATATTAATTTTTATTAATATATAATATTCACAAAACGAAATATACTTGGCCATGTTACTTCAGTAGTAATCAACTTACAACTAGACCAACAAAACGTCCCTCGAAACCGTCTGGAAAAACATTTCAATTAGGGACGTCATTATTCTAACGTCAATCATAGTCGTGAAGTCTGTGAAAATGACCACCCTTTTCATACCGGAAATCCACATTGCCATGTTTGCGGAAGATTTGCGAAACCGAAGATCATACTTGCATTTCTTTATCATCCAGGCATGATTAATTTCGTTTCGCAAATATCCGCCTTATTAGATACAATACATACGCAGACGCTGTGTATTTCCGGTATTAGATTACATTTATAATTATTTTAATGCAAATCAGTCAAATAAAGAAGACATTTGTAATTTTATATTCAAAACATTTGTGACCTTACTAAGTCCTGTATTTATATCTATAGAGGCGTATTTATTGCTTTAGGCGTAAAGAATTATTATCGGAGACATATTATACAATATCTTAATTACTTCCACATTACAATAAAATGAACATTTTTATAAGCTCCTATGTCTTTGAAACAGAGTGAAATTTAAACTGATTTTTATTGTATCACACAGAAATGTACCACGTGACTTGGTCAACCGAAAAGTTATCTTACAGGTGAAATACAGTGTTACAAAAAGTGTTATATTTAAAAAGGGTATACTTAGGTTTAATTGGCTTCAATAAATCAATTAGATAAAGTACATTATATTTATAAAATCGTGTTATTAATATAGAGTTTATTTACTGCACGCACACTTTCTGTGCCGCAATCATAATAGTAAATCAAATCAGGGTGCATTTTGAGAATAAAAGACGTAACTCCGAAGGAATAGAGACGTCATATTTGGAGTAACAGTGAACATAGCATTGGACATTGACCCAGACATTCAATCACATAATTCTGGAACAATTCAAATACAATTATATTCTGTATATTGACAAAAAACGTTGTGTTGGAGCTACATTAGAATATTTCGAAATACTGGACATAATTCTTTATAAATATGTAACTACAATATCTTACATTCCGTTTGTCCGTTGTATCAAAAATCTTATTTTATGTACTAAATCTCTAAATTTATTCTAGCTAATATTTTTAAAACTTAAAAAATGAATCTGTATTGTATAATGTAACATGCTATAGACTGTTTCGTATAAATTTTATAAATAATTATTACTACCTATATATCAATAAAATCGCAGATTAACTATGGAATCGGAGGTAATGTACTACGTTATTTGACCTTCGTGAACTTTATCTTTATTTTCTCGGCTAAGCAAGAATAGTTAAAATCCGAAAAATAATAAATCCTTAGGTATATCGTATCGTGATCAATAGATACAATGTTGACGCAAAAGATTCAGGTGATTTTTTACAGAAAGTACAAAAATTAAGAATACGGATTCAGATGAAATTGTAAATCTACTTCTAAATGAAAAAGTTCACAAGTAACTAACGGTATGTACTTATTACAACTATTAGTTCACAGTGTTTGTATATGGTTTGTGCACGGTTGCTTTATTGTAGAAAATTTGCAAACTTTGCAAAAAAAAGTTACAAATTTTTAAGTCTAAGAAATATTTGTAAGTAGCTAGTTACTGCAAAGTTTTCTATACAAGGGTACCTATACAAAAAGTAATGGCTGTCGGGGCGTGAGGTGAGGCACATGAAAATGTAGTCAACATATATTGCAAGTTCACACTGCTCAGAATATTTGGAGACAGATTGCAAGAAATCATTTGCAAATTAGTTGCTTAAAACATTTTGTATTTAGTTCAGCGTCCACCAAAAAATTTTTTTTTCAAAAGGGGTCATTGTAGACTGTAGCAATCGGCAACAAAAGTACTGATTGCCGAAAATTTGCATTTGTGCGTAATTTGTAGTACGATTGTAGAATCTAAGAGCTGTGAATTCTTGCCCCAATCTCATTCTAATCGGATAAAAAGTCGCCCTGTACATAAAACTGCACGTTGGTTCTCTAAATTACACATTTGCTCCCGAGCTACCTGTCCCAGATGTGAAGTTACCTAATACTCAGACTTCGCATAGGGTTGACGATCTGACGAAATTTTTTAAATAATTTTGAAATTATACGCCGTCGTTCCTCATTTTATTACATAATTACTCGCAATTAGGTATTAATTTTATTAACTAGTAGTTCCGTGAGAACAGTAGACCTCGCCAGCCCTTATAAACCAAACCTAAAAGAAACCAACAAAAGTCAACTTTGGAAACAGAAAAAGTACCTACTAAAGTGACAAAAATTAGCACTTTAAAGCTTAATATTTCGCAAACGGATCCCTGAATCGAAAAATGTTTATTACACACCCGCGATATTTTTGAAAGACCCATCCAACGATACCCCACACCATGGATATCACGCGGAAAAAAATAATTTTCCATTTTACGTATGCAGTTCTATGAACATAATTTATTTTTTCAACTTTCTTAAGTCGATCCACTATTACTCAAAAACTAATAGAACCTACTTAGCCGTAATAGTTTTCCTTGTAACTACGTTATATATGCTACTGCCATGAATTTTTTCACATTTCCAGAAGGAACCGTTTAGCTGGCAGGGGGGGGGGACACGTGACTCTAACAAAAATTACCGCTTTAAAGCTTAATATTTCGCCAACGGATCCCTAAATCGAAAAAATGGTATTCACACACCAGCAATATTTTTGAAAGACCTATCCAACGATATCCCACACTATGGGATTCACAAGAAAAAAAAAGTTCACTCCCACTTTGCGAGTATGGTAGGTACTCTAAAAAAAATGTTTTTCAAAATTTTATTCTACTCATTTTGTAGGTTTAATTAATTTATACATATGCCAAATTTTCGTCAAAATCGGTTGAAAAATGCGACCTGTAGAGAATTACAGACAGACAGACAGACAGACAGACAGACAGTCAGCCGGACAAGAGCATTTTTGGCCAGTCTCGAAACGTAGACGCTTCGCTCGCTCGGTCAATTAGTCTCCAGATATTATGGATGTCCCGCGACTTCGTTCGGGATAATCAATTCAAGGTTATTTAAAGATCAAGGATCCTCCACAGAAATAAATCAAGATTTTGATTAAGAGACATTTTATTCTGCACCCACAAATAATATTTATTATTATTAATCATAATGCGGTGTTGGTACCAACTATTATACGGCAGTGATAGCCTGGGTTTGCCAGAAGGCGACAGAAAGTAAGTTAAATGCTGTGGAAATGCGATATCTACGTCAGCTGTGCGGCGTTACCTTGACCGACCGGATACGCAACGAAGAGATACGCAGTATGGCTGGACTTAATGAAAGTGTCATCATTAAGATGAAAAAAGGTATGCTCCGTTGGTTCGGACACGTTGAGCGAATGAGTGATGATGATGAACGAATGACGACGCGAATATATCGAGCGAATGTGATTGGTAATAGGAGCCGGGGACGACCTAGACTGACATACGAGGATCAGATAGAGCGGGTGCTCACAGACGGTCACGTAAAGAGCACTCGCGTTTCACGGCGAGCGTGTATGATGAGACTGAGCGAAGCAAAAGAGGTGTGCCAGGATCGCGATACTTGGCGCTCCGTTCTTCCTGCCTACCCCGCGAGGGACATAGCGTGAAGATATGTATGTATGTATTAAATACATGAATACCACGCGACGGAAAGTGCAGTGTTGCAAAAAATTCAACTAGATGTTGCAAACGTAAATTTATCTTGTGTGTTTGCGAGGGCAGCCCTGTCAAAGTGTTGGAGGACCTCTCTAGCATAGTTTGTTTAGATGCGAGCGTGTTTGCGACATGCCGCCCGCCGCCGCCGCCACGGCAGGGTAACTTTGTAATTGCTTGATACGTATACGGCGAGACCGAGAGAACGTTGACCAGGATTAGTTAATTGGTGCATAGCATTTCCGAGCAGCAAGTTACTAACTACAAAAGTCTATTAGTACTATTTCCGTTCGGTAGAAAAATTTAAATTGAATTTCGTAAGATTTAGATTGAAAAAAATGTTTTGTATGCAACAAAAAAACATCAGAAGCATACGATCCATTCAATAGCAAAACGTTATGTTTATGATATATAATTATTAAATTGAAATCTCAAATAATGAATTAAATCAAAAATGATAGAACGAAGAAATATTTTATTTTTTTGGTCATATTTTTTCACGAAGCTATCTTTCTTTCTTACCGTAGATAGAGAAAGCAATATGGTATAACGATACTTACTGAGAAAAACAAAAACAGACTTTAAAAATGTGTTCCCAGCTATGACAGTCAAAAAGGAACTACTAGAAGCAGTCATAAAGGTAGTTATTCGAGGACGGATTTTCAAAATTCTTTCATTTTCCCATTACCATAACGAACGCCACGGCATGCTAGGTAATAAAAGTGGTAAAAATCGGGATAAATCCTGTAAAAGAATCCCACCGGTAGTGGGTGGTCGTTAGCCATAAAAACGGTGTTTCCGATTGAAGATTGCGAATGAAACGCGAATCACAAACGTGCATTATTGCAACCGGTTACTATCCAATACGAAAATTTTAGTAAGACCTAAGCAATGTACTAACATGAAGAAATTTTTATTTGATTTAGTGAGAACTTGCAATCGGTGTTAAGACCCCTTCGACACACAATAAAAATTTATTGCAAATTAAAGTGAATGTACTCTACAGAATATCGATTTGCGATATCCAAAGAATACGACGGGAAGGTCTATGGGTAGAGATAATGTTCAGTACCTCGTAATACTTCAAACAATATACAGACTAGCGACACGCGGGATACAGCGCCGTGAAAAGTTGATTTATCAGTATTTTTCTATTAACAAACGCAGAATTTCTCGTTCGATTATTCCACCAATTCGTGACTTTTTCTAGTTGCCTTTTTTTAAATTGTGTTTTTTTTAAATGGCACTAATGATTTTTTTCACAAAAGTTAATTTTATTATACTAACGCGATTTTTCCGCAAGGATTTTTCAAGTGACAAACAGTTTAATACAGCTTCATATCCATACACAATATTAATTATACATTAAAAATAAAAATCATATCACGAAAAAAAAATTTGTCCGATATGAAAATAATCTGTTGATAAAACTACGTTTGGGGAAAATAGCGACTAGAAAAATTCACGAACGGTGAAATAATCGATCAAGAAATTCCGCAAACGTAAAACAAAAACGAAAGGAAAAGAAATTTTGGCAAAATATACTAACAAATCGAAAAGCTCAGAAAGAATTTACGAATACAAAGAGTTAGAAATTCATGTTGAATGTTCAGTTTATGATGAACTGGGAACGCAGGGAGTTTATGATGTCAGAGGATCATAATAAAAGCAAAGATTGGTTTAACAGTATTACGAAGTTCGACAAACGAACTCTAAAATCGTCGCCGTGGAGTGAAAATATCGCAAAAAGTGCTTTTTATTGAAAAAATATTGGTAGAAGTTCTACTATTACATATTCTGCGGTAGAATTAATATCAAACATGGCGTTACATGTATTATCATGAAATCTTATTTGCCAAAAACTATTGTAAGGCGTGTGCTTTGCAAAAAATTTGAATTTACTTTCTGAAATTGAAACAACAAAAATAAAATCGACTTCTTTCTTTGTAAAAAATATGATTTAAGTATATCGACGACTTGTCGATGCCCTATTTTTTTCAATTATCCCCCTTACAGGTGAAATATTGTTTAAATTGAAACGGGACCACCCTTGCAATACAGCTTAATCAATAAAAATATAATCATTCACACGGTTCACAATTGGCGAAGAGATCGCGTAACACAAAAGCATACTGTCGAATCGAGCACCCGCACCTTATTTTTAAAATCGGTTGAATATGTGAAAAATCATCGCGATTTCACTCTACGGCAGCGATGACTAATTTCTTAACAGATTGTCTAAGTGTCAAGTTTACAAATTGCATTAGAAATCTATACGCAGCTAAATTGCATAGAGTATACAGGGTGAGAATTTGAACGTAATGCACGATGATAGTTTTCGACTCTGCACATGATGATAAACACACCATTGGCCCTGATCGCTATTTTTTAATATTATGAAAAAAACATACGCATGGACACCTCACTGCATTGTATTAGCACCACACGCAAGTGATTCAGTCAGTCATAAATTATTACTATGACTTATGAATTATCATTTATTATGAGTCACTCATAATATAACTTAATATTAGTGTGACATAAGTTACCTATCAGTCACTGACGGATATCTAAACAATGTAAATAAAAGTTGCTAACTTCTTTGTGCGAGTGCAGTAGTACTAGTATTCATAATGCGGACTAGAAAATTGGACTTAAATAAAATAAAATAAGAAATATATTTTATCATAAGGTAAGAGTTGTCAGAAGACCTTACCAAGTACCTAATTTGAAATCATCATCATGCATTGCGTTCATGAAGTCGCCCTGTATATGTTTGAGTACCTACAACTGGAGGAAGGCGCAATGCAGAACAATCATATCATTTCCCTCCGTAGTATTGTGAAAGGGAAAGCTAAACAATTTACGGCTGTTAAATTTTAATTTTGAGCCTTCAGAATCGCAGTGATTTTAAGTTGTTTGATATTCCGTTCCAAAAAAGTAAACTTACTTTACATAAATATTTACGTTTATATGTTATTCCTCCAGTTCCAAATACTCAAAGATATACTTATCGACACATATTGTTAAAATCGCTTGGCGTATAATATAAAAGTATAGTTAGTATATACAGGGTGAACCAAACAAAGGAGGCAAAGAAAAAAAATTGAATGTTAAATAACTTTCATTGTCTTCCTTTATTTTAAAATACTATGTTACTTAGAAGGAATTGATTTTATAATTGACCCTTTCGTTTGGTATCATAAAATACAGGATAGCTTTTCTCCGCAGTTGTCCGGTTCGATTCACGGTTCAGGCATGTGTTTTTTCAAAAAATGTGAATGCAATTCTACTTATTTTTGAATTTATAGGAATAATTCTTTTTTGTAAAATTTGTTGTCATCAATATTTAGGGTACTTTCCCTCCGGGTGGCATTCGTCTGGTTCACCCTGTATGTTCCGTAAAAACTGCAGTCGGACAGTGTTTTTGTGTATCAGTCGGTACATGGAGGTCACATGCATCATATACTACTGTGCACCACATTATAGTCAGCTTAGCACTTATACAACTATGTTGGCATTTACTATTTAGTTATCTATCACTAACTTCGTCTCTCGTATGACTAAAAGTCGTAACTCATTTTCTCAAGACAAAAAAGTTAAATAAAAGCTTGTAAAAAATTAAACTTATTTTGACTTCGCCCCTTCCGCCCATCCCGGTCGGGGGGCTCCGACTTTTGATCGTACGAGCGCCGAATTATTCGCAAGTTTAGTAAAAAAATATCCAGATTCGCTAATGCTCTACGCAAAAGTTGTGTCACTAATTTTAAACACAAAGCGCCTGATTGTAAAATAATGCTAATTTAACAGTGGATACTAAAAGACATTATATTAATTTGTGCTGCGGTAAGTGTATATATACATAATATTATATATCTATTTAAGCGAATTTGTGTTTAAAATTGTGAGACATCTTATTACGAAAATAAAAACCATTCAGCCTGAATGCACAATGTCAGAACCGTTAACATAAAATGCAATAGAAATGTTGTCATGTAATATTAAGTACATAAATCTATTAAAAGTTGTAAGTTGTTTTAAATTTTTTATACTAGGTTTACTTGATCATGCTGGCAGTGTTGTAGGGATGAATTCTCTCTCAATAAAGATTTGTAAAGTCATATGAGTATTTCGAAGCTTATTTTAATACCTTGTCATAATGTTTTTAATGAATACCATTACGTTATACAGAATTTTATTAAATGTCACGCAAATTGGCTACCTACATTTTAAACTCTTATTTATTTTACAAATACGTACACTCTATAACTTTATTGGTTTGATTCTTTCAAAATAACGACATAAGTTCTGCCGGTGTTTTTCACTGTACCTAGTCATTTCAATTGCTTTTTGTATGTATCTACTCATTTCAATTGCTTTTTGTAAGACGTAGCAAAATATGCATTAATTAGTTAACAATTATATTGGCAATTAGGTGGCTATCATTCCAAAACAATCAATGCATTAATCAATGCAAAACAAAATTTATAAGTACAATACCAAACTTCAAAACAACCATAAATAGGTATAAGAAGTATAAAGAATAAAAATAAATCACAATTACAAATCATCAGTCATAGAGATAAATAATTTCAGCTGCCTATGTTACAAAGTTACCTAGCAATAAACTAAAAATATCCTTCGATTAACTTTATTATTTACTATTCTCATTATCCTGTTCAGATAAAAATAATAGTATTTAATCACTAAAATAAAGCTGGCTCTGTGATTCGTTGTACGAGAGACGGTTAAGTATGATAAAGCTAAAATGGTGACCAACAGATTGTAAATAATTTAGGCCAAAATAGCGTTCATACGAGATGCGATAATAATTACAAGTACACATTAATACAAAAGAAACAATATAAACAGCAATTATATAAGTATAGTTGATAAATTCTTCTAATTTATGAAAAGATATCTCATAATCTACATCTAACATTAAGACAGTTTATTTTTTTAGAAAAATATACAAATGCTTCATTTTCATTAGTATATATCACTGTAATCAAATACCACCAGGCGCGAATGGCACTGGCCGTCTTTGATAAAATCACTGACACACACAAGGCTGTTTAATATCAGACCAGGAACCCGTACGGGTCACTGACGCGAATCTGCGCGCGCATGCCTTGAACACTGTTCATTATCTTCTTCTGATGGCCCACCAGCGTGACGCCGAGCGACGCCAGCTGGTGGACCGTCAGGTCGACCACAGAGTCCATGTCCATGATGCCTCCGGCACGGAACTTCTCTATATACCGTGACATCTTGATACATTCCAGCCACTCCTCAACCGAGGAGAACTGTACCAAGTCGGGTGTGTCACCCGCGAGGGGATCCGCCGAGCGGTTCTGGGCGATCTTCCTTAATGTGTCTGGACATCGTATCAGCTTGTCCAGTGTCTTCACGATGCTGGAAAACGTCGGTCGGTGCGTGCGCTCTTTCTGCCAGCAGTCGAGCATCAGCTGGTATACTGCTTCCGGGCAGTCCATAGGCGCTGGGAGGCGATATCCCTTCTCTATAGATTTGATCACATCTTGATTGCTCCAGTTCCAATAGGGACGTTCACCGAAGCTCATCACCTCCCAGCACACGATCCCCATGGACCACACGTCGCTGGCGGACGTGAACTTTCTAAAGGCGATAGCCTCGGGCGCGGTCCAGCGCACTGGTATCTTGCCGCCGCGGGTAGTGTAAGCGCCGTCTGCGGTGGACTCGATCTCGCGCGACAGCCCGAAATCTGCGATTTTGCATACAAGTTGGGAGTTGACGAGAACATTTCTCGCGGCGAGGTCACGGTGTATGTAGTTCATCTCCGACAGGTACTGCATGCCGGTGGCGATGCCGCGCAGCATGCCCACTAGCTGCAGCACGCGGAACTTACCGTCGTTCGCGCGGAGGAACGTGTCCAACGAGCCGTTCTCCATGAACTCGGTTATTATCATTATCGGATTGCATTTCGTGACGACGCCCTGCAAGAATATCACATTTGGATGTTCGAATTGACCCATAATAGACGCCTCGGCGAGGAAGTCGCGCCTCGCTCTCTCCGTAGAGCCCGGCTTGAGGGTTTTGATGGCGACGTCGATCTCCTGGCCGCAGCTGGCCAGCAGCTTCAGCTTCCCTCGGCACACGTCTCCGAACTCGCCGCCGCCAATGATCGCCTCTATCGTGATGCAAGACGCGTCAATCTCGCGGGCGAACTCTCGCACTGCTTGGTTGGGATCTTCGTAGGTGTGCGGGTCTATATACGTCCGGGAGCCCGTGCCCGCGAACAGCGGCGTAGTGGCGTTACTGCTGGTCTTGGCTGGCCGCTCCGGCCCGGTGTACACCTCGCCGTTGCGATAGTTCAGGGCGTTGCAGTCGTTCGGCTGCTTCTTGTCACACTCGTCGTCGGCGCGCGAACGCAAGAAGAGGACGATCGCAATGATCGCGACCACAGAAAGTACGACCACCGCGACCATGATGCCAGCGACCAGGCGCACCTGGGCGCCCTCCTCCTCGCCCACGAACGTCGTCTCCAGCACGGATCCCGTGCGCGCGTACACTATCCCACTGAACTCTCCCCAGCCACGTTTCATCTTCGCCCTTACTCTTATGCCATATTCAGTATCTCTTCGCAATCCAGTTATGGTGATATGTGGTTCCTTTGTAATTTTGAGTGTCGCATTTGCACTTTTCTCTATGTTGTCTTTCGGAAAACATTTAATTTCATAGCTTTCTATCGAGTCATCAGGATCGGTCAAGTCTATCGGTGGTGGGTTCCAGGCGAGGGTCAGCTTGTCACTTTCCACACTGAGTACTCTCAGTTTAGACACGACGCTAACTACTGTAGCTTCTGTCACGGCTGTTATCTCAACCTTCTTTGGAGGTTCACCAGTAAGCTCTGTGACTCCATTCTCAGCAAATATTTGGAATTTGTACTCCGTTACTGGATCTAATCCTATCACAGTCACTCTAGTGGAGTTAAGACTACTTGAGGCAGGCCTATATTCTACATTAGGGAGACAGTTGGAGCAGTGGACTCTGTATGTTACATCAGTTCGACCACCACTTTTGTGTGGTGGTTGCCATGCCAGTGATATCGAAAACGGGTCAGCAAAGGTTACTGTTAGATTATCTGGTGCCGAAGGCGGCTGTGTGCAAGGTACGTTTTTTGAATCTTTCTTAGCTCTGTAGAATCCTGGTACACATTTACACTCTGCTGCTGCATATGCTGTGGTCTCTGAATAGTCAGGGCAAGGTGTGCATGGGTCGTCTCCGGTATGGGACTTGAATTTCCCTGGTGAGCATTCATTACACACCTGATTGTTGTGGTCAGGCTCAAAGCCAGCTCGGCATTTGCAAGAGCCACTAGGAAGAGTCCACTTGCCATCTCCCTTGCACAAATACACCGGAGCAGCCTCACCTTGTGCCGTTTCAGCGTTCTCCACACATGTACCATTTGCCTGTTCAATGACTGTCACTTCTCTGCCTGTAGGAGTTGCTGGGAAACGGGCAAAGTTCACAGTTGTCTCTGGACATGTTATGTAGTATACTTTTACAGCTAAAATTGAAATGCATGCACCTTGATCTCTGAATGCAAAGTAGACTCCTCTCTTCGTAACCGCTATACTTTTAACTTCAGTGTTAATGTCTACTTCGGAGTTTGTGTTGAACCTACCTTCGCCAGCAGCAATACGGCCAACTAACTTGTAACTCTCGGGCTCCCAGGGAGGTTGCTCTCGTGTGGCGACATCAAATTCATAGTACAGTAGGCTGAATGTCTCCTTACAGCTGAGCGCATTGCCCGGGAACAATGAACAGTCTCGAATGGTGAATTTTATTTCAATATAGATGCGGTTGGCATTCCTCCGTTCAATGAACGGAGTCCACAGCCAGTTGTTGACGTTGTGGTGAGCAACGTCGCAGACTACGTACGATCGCCAGTTGATCTGCTTCTCGAAGTTGGTGTAGGACTCCTCGAGCCAGCCGGGGGTGCTGGCCTGCGGGCCGTAGGGGAAGCGCGTCCAGCCGAGGGTGTCCTCCGAGGTGGTGTCGAGCAGGAGCACCTGCTCGGCCCGCGCGCACGCGCCCGCCACCAGCAGCACCGCCACCGCCGCGGAGCACATCATCTCCACAACATAATCACTACAGTCCCAAACACGACGCTCGGATCACGACAAACGACACGAAATCACACCAGTCCCACTACATAATGTCTACAATCACAGGAGCCTTCACCTTTGGGGGCTACCACTTCACTCTGTAGTGTACATAAAGGACGGCCCCGTCATTTCTCTAACTGCAATGTTTCTCAGACACGGCACTCGCGCGACGCGCCCGTCACGGTGCAGCGGGCGGCGAGACAATGTAATACCCCGAGGAACACTTTATACTGAAGGATGGACACAAATAACACTATTCTATGAGAGGATTCCGCATTTTTAATTTATATTGATCCCGTCCCGCACGTACCTAACACAGTGAATGAATGAAACACTCTCCTGCCTGCTTGACATGGACGCGCAGCGCTGTGTCGCCAGCTGTGAAAATTATCAGGTGAAAAATTGCACTAGACAGGGACGGAAATTATGTCTCGCTCGGCGTCGTCCAATTTATCTAAGGCCCCTACTGACGTTCCGACCGAACTGCCGTGATGAATTTAACATATTTTGTTCATAGTTACACATCGGCAGGCTTCCGATTGCTAATCGATCCATAAATCGTAGCTGTTGATCGTGGACAGTGGTCTTCATAAATTAAATCGGTACCTACCTACCTAGTATTAAACATAAACATGTAATTGCGGCATTGCCTGCCCTGGCTCCTTATTAATTTTACTTTTTAATGGTTTTACGGCCCTGGAAGCGAGTTAATTTCGGTTCAATGTAACTAGGTTCTAAAATAACAACGAACAAGCAGCTACTGAGCTTCTACCTAAGTTTCATGCAGCTTTGTCAGGCAACAGCCTCTTTCGTTATTCTATCTAAGTACTATCATCTCACCAGCCTCATCAACTCGCAATAACGGGAATCTTCGAGGAGAACAGCCCTAATTTATTAGCTCTAATCCAAAATGTCGAAATCGTCATTGCGTTTAGGTAGGTACGTCAACAGTCACCGTTATTTCACACCGACTCTAAAACGCAAAACGAGATCCAGAAATATTCACATGTAATATTTACTTTTATCCCTCTCTCTCACTGGCTATGAATGGGTAAGAGAGGGATAAAACATGGGGCACTTGCCCTGGTTTGCGGAGGAATGATCCGGGGCTACTTTACTCTGACTAGTGCCTGCTCAAACAACTGACATGTCATGCCAGCACTATACGAAAGAACTAGCCTGATTTTCTTCATGTAATATTTATTGGGTACTTTCACGTTCACAAAGAGAAGGTGGCAGTCCAATTCAGCGCATTCCCGTTTGCTTTTGATTTGAATGCGACGACGTCTCAGAACGTTGCTTTTGAGAGTGAAAGAAACCCGTAAAAATACGTTTATTTTTGTCTTTCGAAAGGATCCTTAGAACGAATGTAGGCTAGGCTGCGAGACGAACTTTCATCAAAAAGCGTCAACGTTTCTCTACTTTCACAATTCAAACCAAGCGGCGCAATTTCACGCTTCCCCTTTTCACCCCTTTCATAACCCGTAAGCGAAGCTTACACACCACGATTCTTACGAAATGGAGCTTCGATACAAAATACACATTTCCATTCAGCTGCAATTAATTTTTGGGATGTGTCTACCTAATGTAGACCTAGGTATACAAGGGTTGTACAGGTAGACCGGTTTTTGGTAGCAGCGTCTCACTGGTAGACCTAGTGTCGCGGTGGCCAGCCCGCGTCGCCGTCCAATATTGTTGAATCGCTCGCCTCGATCGAATCTACTTATTTTGTATCGGATGTCGATGGAAAACTAATTGAATCGACGGCTCCAGCCCTATTTCTGAATAGCTCGCCTCGCTTCGAGCGATCGAATCTACTTATTTTGTAACGGATGTCGATGGAAAACTAATTGAATCGACGGCTCCACCCCCATTTCTGAATCGCACGCCTCGCTTCCATCGATCGAATCTACTTATTTTGTAACGGATGTCGATGGAAAACTAATTGAATCGACGGCTCCACCCCTATTTCTGAATCGCACGCCTCGCTTCCATCGATCGCTTTTCTACATTTTTGTAAGGATTTCGATGACCGGATGTCGAATGAAAATTTGTACATCGACCGCTTGAAGCGAGGCATGCGATGGGGCATTACTCTGTGATGTCGACAGATTGATGACAAATGAGTACAAACATATTGAGAAGTAGAATTTTATTCATTTTATATCCGCGGCTAAATAACAGTGAATTATTGCTACAATATAACTTAGAAGAATTATTTTTCTATATTCTAAGCATAATAATGAAAATAAACAAATATAACAAACTTCCTATCAAGAAACAATCTATTTATTAGAAGAATCAACAACTATCTAATAATTATACAGAGTAATCCACTTTAGCTGCAAAACATACTAAAGAATAACGCATGACGCGTCCATAGCCCAGTAATTGGTCTGGCTGCTGTGCTCGGAGTCCCGGGTTCGAATCCCGTTTGAGCAAGCATTTATTACGATGAATCTAACCGATAAATGCGTGTTCTCGGGTCTTGGATGTTTGTGATTGTATGAGGGAATCCAACCCAAATGTAAGAGTATATTAATTTGTGTATTGTGGTATGTGTGTTAGGTTTATTATTTGTTTTCAATAACACATCCAGTATTATTACAAATGTCATTCTCATCACAAGTTGGGAATTAAATTGACAAGCCAAAAGACAAAGTTTGAAAGTTTGAAGACAATGTAACAAATAATATTAAAACTTTTCTGTACCCTAGTCTATTTTTTTCCTGGGACATACATTACAGTACATTCCATTTTAAACCTTGTCTAAACTACACACTGCTTCTTTTTATAAATGAATACTAACAGGGAATTGTCTCTTTTAGTTCGGACGCCTATGAGCATGCATCGAAGTCCATTGGTTATAGGTTGATGCATCAAAGTTTTACTGAGGTTAATTATAGTACCAAGTTGAACTATAGTAATGGAGGCGATCACAATAGATCAGCAATGGTCGCAGTGATACAAGGCTGGATAAAAGAGCCCCATCACAAATAATAATAAGACAAAGTTGTCAGACAGAAATCGTTTAACCCTTTACTGCATGGACGACATAATAACATGATCAGTAGAATGCCATTAAAATGTTTTTCTTTTTCATTTATTTTCTGGTTTTTTGTTTGAAAAAAAACCATGCCTGGGCTTAAAACGATACAACTGTTTAAATTGTACAGTCAAAGTTTTAGTTTGTGCTGTTCTATAGCTACACTTAAGTCATCTAAGCTCATGAACACATGCTCCGGTGCTGGTGGTGTCTCAGCGGGTGCTTTGTTGGTGAGGAGCAGCGCGTGCCAGCCCGCAGCCCGCGCCCCCTCGTAGTCCTTCTCCATGTCATCTCCTATAACACAAAATTACCATTAGTGGTAAGCCACTATTTACCACAAATATTTGAATAACTGTTATTATTATTTGTGGTCAAGTCTTTGATTAGCACTTTAGAATGATTTAAGCCTGGCCAGTTGGTCCAGATATATAAGCGTTGCGCTTGACAGAGGCTCCTGAGTATGCCACAGCATGTAAGAATATCTCTGAATAACTGTTAAGGTGGCAAGTGTATCAGTGGTCTTAGCCCAATATAGAAAACCATGACCATCCAAATTTGGTCCGGTTCATAAACATGTTATCCTTGGGCTTATATTATATCAGGCAGGGGTGTCACTACCTCTATTTTATTAAACATAAGTATTAACGGTTGATGTAGTTAAGTTACCTATATGCACACATTCTGAAGGCAGCAAAGATTTGTCAATTATCTGAGCGGCATGCCTAAATATCCTCTCATCAGGCTTACTGTATCCAATTTCATATGAAGTTAAAACAAAATCAAAACAATGGTAAATATTGACACTTTGGAGTATACGAGTGAGACGGGGATCAAAGTTTGATATCACCCCGATTGATATTCTATTGTCACGAAGTAAACAGATCAATTTACTGCCACCCTCGGCTGTACGCCAGCATTTTGAAGTTTTAAACTCTTCTATAAGTCTACTGGCAATGCTGTCGACATCTGCACTGGCTGGAAGTTGTCCATTAAAGGTTAACCTGACGACCTGTCTCCACCATCCCTCCCAACATATAGTGCCTTTGCCGTAATTAGGATAATCTTTCCACATCACTTTGAAATTACGCAGTAGGCGATCCTTTACTTCATCTCCTGTTCCTCTGAAACCGTATTCCTTCGCTACCACAGCGTAATGCTGCCATGGAGGCACTCGAAACTTAAGCAATGTATTTGTAGCATCAAAAGTAACCAATTTTATACCTCGTAAACTCATATTATTTCAAATAGCTCTATTCTGGATTTCAGCAAATAGAATGGATGCAGCAAACATAATTTAAGTGGGAATTAATTAAATAAATAAACCTAAAATAACCTAAAAATCTAAAATCTATGTTTTTTTGTTGTTGTTGTTGATTTGTCCTCTATTGAGGACGGGCAAGGAAAGCTTCATCCATACAGCCCTGTCTTATATATAGTATTATTTCTTATATTTATTTAAACCGGCGGTTACAGCACGGCCTCCAGAAAAACAGACCACGACTAGAGTTAGTCGACAATTTTTAATTAAATCGCAGCACGGCCTCCACGAGGGCACAGCTAGTGCCATTCACTAGGTGATCCACACAGCAAGTTCATATCCGCATTAAACTGATAGTAGGTTTAATGAAGAATAACAAGGGACATTTTGGAACGATCCGGTAGAGTCGTTACACGCTTTTATTTAACTATCCCGCACAATATACACTTTAATAGGCATTTGTTGCCTAAAAACTATCAGAAATATACACCAAAATATACATTACCATATACATTTTTTACCACCTACAAAATACATTTTTTGGAAAACTAAACAAAAACGACAACCATCTCTGACAAAATCCCGTCAAAAAGCCGTTGATTTTTTTTTGTTGTTTATTGAATTCGCGCAAGTCATATTATGTTTGACTTTCTCTTCAAAAACCGGCGGTTACAGACAGCACGGCCTCTACAAAAACAGGGCACGACTTCAATAGTCGGCGATTTTCAATAAAACCGCAGCACGGCCTCCACGAAAGCACAACTAGTGCCATTCGGCGATCCACACTGCATAGATGTCCGCATTAAACTGATAGTAGGTTTAACGAAGATTTAACAAGGGACATTTTGGAACGATCTGGTAGAGTCGTTTATACGCTTATATTTAACTATCCCGCACAATATACTCTTTATTAGGCACTTGTTAGACAGGGCTGTATGGACAAAGCTCCCTTGCCCGTCCTCAATAGAGGACAAATCAACAACAACAAAAAAAATCTTTGTGTTTTGGTTGAAGTCTACAGACGATCGATTTGATTTATTTTTCATATTTTTGATAGTTTGCTTTGCATTGCGTTCCATCTATTCTGAATAGATATTTAGTTGCAAACAACAAACAATAAAACCTAATTACTTCTGAATCAAACCATGGTTTACGTGAAAGGAGGTAAGTAAATAGTGTTTCATCTAATTTTAAGTAGGCCACGTCAGTCTTCACAGTTTCATTGTTATCGCCAGGATGTTTCCGCCTTTACTAATTGACCTCGCAATAGCTATCCAACAAGATGGACCCACGATCTGGTTGTTGTTATCAACTAACTATACATACGGGGTCAGTGTGGACAAAAGGGGGCGCAGATAGGGGCAAATACTTGGAAAATTTTCACTTTTTGGAGTACTGTCGCTCGCTTCGCTCGCTCCAAGGGTCACCAGTAACCTAACGAACCTAACCTTCGGGTTGCTCCGACTGCTAACGGTCCCACATTATCATTTTCAAAAAATTTTCCTCATTGCTCAGGGAGGCCAGCAGAAGGACGGTCTGTCCATTTAGTCGTCTGTCTGTCCATTAGCAGTTATTCATTTTTTTTATTTTAGTGTATTTATGTTGCAGATGGTACTGTGGTGGAAAGAAACTCTTTCAGCCTAACTGGATGGTTCTGGGGCACTGTCAACTTCATCTATCTGCTGTAAGTATCGGGCACTACCATGTCTTCCAAACATGGAAAATTCAAAACAAAACCATTTCTCAAAGTACCTGCTATATACATAAATGGGTAAAATAATTAATTGCCTGCCTCCATTGTTCCGACCCTTACAGTCAACATTTTAGTATAACATCGTAATGCTCTTTTGTGTGATGCCAGGTTCCAGACGCTGGTGAATCCGAATTACAGTAAGCATGGTGACAAGTACGTGCAGGACTTCCGACCGCCTGGCAGCGGGTGAGTGGCCATTATTCAATTAGTAATACATGAACATCCTTATCTTACACACACACTATTCCCTGGTCCCCCATGCAGCTTTTCTCTCAGAGAATGATTTGTGTGATCTGATGGTGGCTGATCAGAGTACGAATGGACGAGGTCCAGAGAGACTATACAATCCTCATTGATCAGGCAAGCTGTTTTCTCCATAGAATAGTCAGAATCCTGCAATTAATATTATTTTGATGCCATTTAAGCCTTTTTTTTATTGGTGATGGTGAAAACGACTTGCCTGTTCAGTTATAGGTGTGTATGGTTCACTTGACCTCCTCCACCCATACTCCAGACAGCCACAACCTGAACAAGGTGTTCTTAAGGTGATCGATGATTTCACTTTACCTATAGGCGTTGACTATGACGATGAGTTGAGTGATGACGAATATTTACTAGAGTTGTTTCTGTTTCCAGGCCTCCAAAGCCACCGTCGAGGAAGTTCGGCGGCTTCGGCCCCTCCGGCTCCGGTCCGTCGCCACCTCCCATGGGCGGCTGCGGGTGCGGATAGCCGCCTCGATCTCAACGTCACAACAATAGCACACTAAGATACAAGCGATATAGTTGGTCATTACACTCGAGGCGTGATTGGGATAATGGAGCCCAGAGGGTAATGACCAGACATAGAAGTTTTTCTAGCAAAAAACAAAATATTCATAGTGAATTTGTTTCGACAATATTGTTATCAATCAACTATAATTATATCTTCTTCCGTAATATAATAGTTAATATCATCATGACAGGACAATCTATTAGATGTAAAAAACATAATACTGCGAATGGAAATAATATTAGGTAACGAAAACCGAAAAATGTCGACAAAAATGGCAAAGTTTTAAATAACCATCAAAATTGGACATTATTTTCCGTAGCATGGTAATATATCACATATATATGTCTACATTTTGCAGTTTTCCTTACTATTATTTTTCCATTTGAACTAATAGTTAAAGCATTACAAATATCCGGATTGTCCTGTCATCATGATTAACTAAATGTTGCTTATATAGATTTAAACATTATCGATAACAATATTGCTGACATAAAATCACTATGAAAATTTTGTTTTTGTTAGAAAATCTTCTATAACTGGTAATGACCAATTGCTCACGTGTTTCATACGATGTATTTCAACACTCTTCTTCTGATGTAGAGACAGCATTCACAATATGTGTGTTCCCTCCTACCTCACTCTTCAGCCTTCAAAAAACTTCTCGTTGACGAACCATATAATGCACAAACTCCCTTATTGCACCTCAATGCAGCTCATTAAACACACGCGCTTTTTACTTTACACAAATTTTAAATATCAGCAGAGTAGAAACAATTTTTTTTCAGAATGAACAAACTGTGTTGACATTCTGGGAAGGTGACATACGGGAAAGTGGACATTCGGGGAATAGACCACTATAATCTGTGGAATAGAAATAGACGTAACGGGCCTGAGGGAAAAGCATGGGGGAAAAGAAACAGTTCATTTCATAAATTTTTTTTTGACAAAAATCTAACAATAATTTGTTTAACAGTAAAAAAGTATAAAAAAAACATGTTTGATTTTAAAATTAATTTATATTAAAAATAGTAAACTAATTTTTTGAAATTAAATTATATTAAAAATATAAAATCAATTAATAAAAGTTAAATAAATACATAATAAAATAAAATAAATGGTTTTTGTTGCACCGTAATATATTTACACTGTATTTTATTGTGATTAATTAATAAATAAATAAATAAAATAAATATTAGGTTCATTATATTTTCAATATTAGGCTGTTTGGCGGCCCTGACAAAGTGCCTCTCCCGCCCGCCATTTTTCACAAAACACAGTGTTTTGTGATCATTTTGTTTCCTTGCAATTGTGTTGAAAAACGTTGTATGAAACGCGTGAGCGTTGGTCACTTGTATGTATCATAATTGTAGTATGACAACATGATGGAAATCGTTAAGGCTCCAAACAAAATTGTACCGTAGCAGAGTCCTTAATACAATCCCAAATATCAACTGACCGCCACCGCCTCAGTGTAGGCTTTATAATGAATTACCACCATATCAGCCGGCATCGACCCTTAGGATTTATGATATTATTGATTGATATCGGGATATTTAGCTCTAGTTTAATTTTGGGATGTATTTATAATAAACATAACCTAACATCCATCCTAACCTACATCAAAAAAATCTGGTTTGCACATCAAAAAATAAACACTTATCACTAATGATGCGCAATCAGTATATTTGTTCTACAATAAAGTATTTATTTGATATGCGCTATAAATATATATTTTTAAAATTACGTTACGTTAAATAAATCTAAAACTAATAGAGGCTTTAAACTTGTATAACCTATTTCATCGCACACATCTCTGGTGGAAAAGCACTCTAAAACAAGAATTAAACATAATTAATTATTAATAGTTAATATATATAATAATATAATATAATAATAATGTTTTGGACAAATTAACACGGCTGTTTAGTCCCAACTAAGCCGAAGCTTGTACATGGGCACTCAACAACTGATAAACATACTTAAATACTTTTAAATAAATACTTAAATACATACAAACTATAATTATATAATACATATAATAAATAAGACTTAAATTTTAGACTTCTTTTTAGACTTAAGTTAATAAGACTTAATTAGTCGTGGACAAATAGTAGAATTGAATAGAATCTGCCCAATTCTACGATCCGCCCACGACAATATAAGTCTTGTCCTGCTGTATGGTATGCCGCCGTAGACCGTGTGCGGTGGCGGTCATTGGGGAAGGCCTACGTCCGGCAGTGGACGTCGATGGGCTGATATGATGATGATGGCCTGCGAGCTCATATATTTTCTTTTATAATCTTTAACGAACTAGTTCATACTTTGTTTCATGGCTATTTGAAGGAATATTATAAATTAATTTATACGCTAAGCTAATATTTGATATTATAATTATAACCAATCTAATGATCGGCCATCAGTTCTTAGATGTATATAAAAATAAATAAATATTATGTTCCAACAGGCATACGATAACATGCATTTGCGTAAATAATGGACCGCAAAATTTGGATGTAAGTGCATACTTTAAATACTGTGTTCTATAATAATAAATATGGGAAATTATAAGAAATACCTAAGTAATTGGTATTAGTACAGTTACTTTCGGATATATTGCTACAACCTAATTGTTAAAATTATACCCCTCAAAATGGGGTTTTGTGGGTCTTAGATCTTTACTTTTAAAACTTTATGTACTTTTTAAACTCAGTACTAACCATTCGGGAGATATTATTTTACAATAAAGATCGAAAAATATACTTAGTTTTTATTTAATAGGTAAAGGAAAACTTTACAAACTTCTTTAAACTGTTTTTAGAAAGTCGTAATCAATAAATACAATCATGCATGCAGTCTTATTAATTAGTACCATAACTCAATTAGAATGATTGAGGTATTGGTGGTAATACCGCCTCCAAAAATTCATGTCTGGATTCTCGAGAAACGCGATATTCGACAAGATTTATATGCTTAGCTGAATACCTCCAATCCTCCGGCCTATTACCCTGCCTTGTTGCTCTGCAAAAAGTCCTGGAATGCGTCCTCACCAAATGTAGAAGCTCAGACTCACGGCTCGATACTACTCACAGAAATATTTGTGTCTGGCTCAACCACAGAGCACAGAATGCGCGGGCACCGCCCGCCGCGGCGGTCAGTGACATAAATTTGCAACAGGCTCAACCACGATTAGACTTTTTCACGCCTTTTTCATTTTTTTGGTACGATGATGGAGCCTAGGCCGGACGCATAGATTTCTAAATATATATTTTTTTATGTCGGTATGTGCCAATGTGAAATCTTCTTAGTAAGATTTATGTTATGTATGAACTTGTTAATGAACTTATGACATTATTGACAATATAAGTTACGCCAAAGGACTTTACATTGACTTTACAGGACACCACAGATTAATGATATACTGTCTTCGACACTTTCACAATAGCCCCACATTTTAAAGATTATAGCTTTTTAACCCTTTTTATTGTAATTACTTAAGTAGTCACCCCAGCACCAAGATGTTGCCCGGATCAAAATTACTACGGTCATCGTTTCAGTTGCCTAATCTAATCAGCTTTCGCCGCACGACTTGTGCTCCGAGAAAAGGTTACACTGACGATTTTATGCAGTATTTAAAAAATTTACCTCCAACCGAGGTCACGAAACTTCCCAACGGGCTGACGGTCGCCACCGAGTCGCGGGAGTGCCTGAACGCATGCGTGGGTATATTCGTGGACGCGGGCTCCCGGTACGAGAGCCAGTACAACAACGGCATCGCGCACTTCTTCGAGCACGTCGCGTACACGGGCACCTGCGCGAGGAGCAAGGCGGCCGTCGAGAACCAGATGTCGTGCACCGGCGCGCGGTTCAGGTGCTTCACGACGCGGGAGATGGCCTGCTACTACGCCGAGTGCCTGTGCGAGGACGCCGCCCTCGTCACCGACCTCCTCTCCGACTGCGTGTTCAACAACTGCCTCGACGCGTGCCAAATAGAATTACAGAAAAAGATTGTCTACTCAGAAATGATTCAACGCGACCGCGATCTCGACACTCTGCTTTACGACTACCTCCACGCCTCCGCCTTCCAAGGCACGCCGCTCGCGCAGACAGTGGTGGGCGCGAGCAACAACCTCTACAACTTCTGCCAGGCGTCCATCCAGCGGTACCTGGAGAAGTTCTTCCACCCGCCGCGGACCGTGCTGGCGGCCGTCGGCGGCATCACGCACCAGCAGATGGTGGAGTACGCGCAGTGCTACCTGGGCAGATTGGAGACCAGCAAATGCGTGGATATCGACACGTACCGGTACAGCGGCTCGTCGATCGTGTACCGGGATGACGCGGCGCCGATGGCCCACGCGGCTGTCGCTTTCGAAGGGCCGTGCTTCTGCGACGACGACACGTACGCGATGGACGTGGCGCGGCAGCTGGTCGGCGGCTGGGACCGCTCGCAGTACGGCGGGCCGCACCACTCGAGCGTGGCGGCGCAGGCGTGCGCCACCGAGCACCGCTGCGTCGGATACGAGTCCTTCAACATCGCGTACAAGGACTGCGGGCTGTGGGGCGCGCGGTTCGTGGCGCCGTCGAGGAACCTCGACGACATAGTGGCCACGCTGGCCGACGTGTGGATGAAGCTGTGCACCGTGACCACGGACGGCGAGACGGAGCGCGCCAAGAGGCAGCTGAAGACGAAGGTGCTCCACGAGCTGGAGAGCTCGTCGGGCGCGTGCTTGGACCTCGGCCGGTGGGTGCTGTACCACGGGTGCCGGCCGTCGGTGCACGAGCGCGTCGCCGCCATCGACCTGATCACCGCGGACATCGTCAAGAGCACCTGCTCGCACTACCTGTACGGCAGGAGCCCGGTGGTGGTGGGCGTCGGCCCCACCGAGGGGCTGCCGGACTACAACAGGGTCGAATCTGCCATGTATTGGCTTAGGTGGTAGAACGTTCAGTACCTACGTCGTTTCTATGTGAAGTTTGTTAATACTTTTCGGAGAAACTACTGTTATTATTTAAAGATAATACACGATGAAGTTAAAAATATGAAAATATTTATACTAGTGTGTGAAGCAACACATTGTAAATAATTTCTAAATACCAATTTATTAAGTTGATGACAGCTTCAATATCATTAAAAAGATATCTTTTAACTGCGCGAATAATCGCATCAGTCCAACTAACTGACGAGTCCTTTGCGACCGAATCACGAGCCATCCAAATTAGATCATCATCAGACCATTTTATCTGATCGGGTACCTAAGCCCGCATTGTAGAACCAGGTCTAACAACAATGGCTACCCATCATCTCTATTCGTTACGAAAAGTAACAAAGAACCATCGTTGCTAGACCCACGTTTTCTTGTAGGTCTACGGAGACTGCTTACAGCCAGATTCAGTAAGAAATAGGCCCATGTCCTCAGCCAGATTCAATAAGAAATAGGCGTATGTCCTATACTACTTATTATTTATTCTGTGCATATGTACCTAGTTACGGACCTACGGCAGTGGACGTTTATAAAATGGTATATAGGCTATGAGTTCTAGGTAACATATAAAATGGTCTGATAGATGATGAATTGATGATAATCCTCCCTCCACTAGACAAGACACCAAGCGATTACATTGCAGCTCTCACATGACCCCTATCTCAATTGGGCTGTAAGTACGGTGGGTCTGCAGTGAATCAATTTATAGCCAAATTGCTTCGAAGCATAGACAATTATGTTCCAAATTATTGATTTCACAAATAATTAAGTGCGCCTTCACATTAGGTCGCGGGTGGTGCGGCTGTCGCGCGACAGCAGCGCGGCAGCAGCGGATGCCTTCTCATTACAAATACAGCCGCGCGACTTGCTTACATTAGGGTGGCCAGTTTATTTCAATAATGGACTCCAACGAGGAAACGTCATTGTTGCTCCTGCTTTTGTTGGTTCTCCTTCGGCCGGTTATGATCATTCCGTCTTAAAAGCAATTGGACTAAAACCCAAAATGCCTAAAATCGATGTCTAAATTGTAGAATGCCTAAGTATTAATTTTAGGCATTTGGGTTTTAGACAGAATGATCATAACCAACCACCGAATTAGTGCCCAAATTTCAGTGTGTTTCTGTGTCAAATTCGCTCATTGTGAAATTTATGTTCGAACGTGCAATTGCAACACTGGCTCGAAGCCGACTGATCGCACGCGGCTGCCGCGCTGCCGTCCGCTATGAAAAATCGATTTACGATAATAATGTCCAATCTGAAAAATGTCCAACCGTTGAAAAATGTCCAATCTGAATAATGTCTAATCTGAAAAATGTCCAACGACCATGCTCGAACTGAAAAAATGACCAAACTGAATAATGTCCAATCTGAAAAACGTCCAATCTGAAAAATGTCCAATCTGAAAAACTTCTAATCTGAAAAATTTTCAATCTGAACATGACCAATCTGCGGCTTTTTTTGTATGGAAGTAGCAGCGCGACAGCCGCACCACCCGCGACCTAATGTGAAGGCGCACTAATAGTTGAGACCGTGTAGTGTACGCAGCTCTGCTAAGTTTATAGCTGTTGCCCGCGACTTCGTACACGTGGATTTTGGAAGTAGGTAGCTATATATCTAGATCTCTTCTATGTACAGTGTAGTACATCGCCGTGTAGTACAGACTTCGTCTACTTCACATGGCCTCAGACTGTAAAATACAACCATAAAAATAGGTGAAAATCGTCATACATACATACATAATATCTTCATGCTATGTCTGGCGGGGTAGGCAGAAAGAACGGAGCGCCAAGTATTGAAAATCGTCATGGTCTTTAAAAGTCTGTCGACGTCCATTTATAGGCCTCTTCAATGCACCCACAGGTAAGGGGATTGTTACAAAGTCTAGAAGTCTTTCTATAGCCAATGGACTGTCGTAGACACTAATCTGTGCAATGGATAGTGGCCACTTACCATCGGGTGGGCTGTTTCACCGTATGCCACTTCATTCCCAAATAAAAAACCTATACTGTCAGATCAGTCAGTTTGTCAGTTTTACAAACATAACCTGGGATCATAACATTAATCGTTCGATCCTCCACCATGTTCAAACATATTTTTCCTTCAATCACAACTAGGATTTTCAAAAGAAATTGCAGTTTTGTTTGGAAGCCGGCACCGGCTATAGTGCCGCCATGCTACTGGACGGTCCTAGCGAATGGCATTCGAGTGATAAGCGAGCAGACGTGCTCCCCCTTAGCCTGCGTCAGAATGTACGTGGACGCCGGCCCGAGGTTCGAGGTGGCCTGCAACAACGGCATCACCCACTTCATCGAGCACATGGCCTACAAGGGGTTCACCAGCCTGCGGCGAGACGAGTTCGAACATTGCCTCCACTTCATGGGGGCAACGATGTCCGTCCACACCGGGAAGGAGGTGCAAGCGTTCTCCGCGACCCTGCCCCACGATAAAGTAAGCACCGCCATATGCTACTTCTCGAGGATTCTCTACGAGCTGGACCCTACCGACCAGGACGTCGACACCGAGAGAGACATCATCAATATGGAGCTATGTGACGCTGACAAGAACCCCAAACGGATTATGTACGACTACCTTCATCAGGCCGCGTTCCAAGGCACGCCTCTGGCGCAGCGCGTCATCGGACCTACCAGAAACATCGACCGGTTCGACATTGGGTTCGCCAGGAGATACCTCTGCGAGCACTACCAGCCGTACAGAATCGTTCTGGCTGTGTCGAGCCCTCACAGCCACCAGGACGTCGTCTGTCGCGTTCAGGAGTACTTCGGTGCGATGCAAGCCACCACCAGCGACCAGGAGTACGGGCCGTGTCGTTACACGGGCTCCTCCATTATTTTCCGCGATGACTCTTTGCCGTTCCTGCATTTTGCCATCGCCGTGGAAGTGCCCGGGTTCAGCAGCCAAAACTACTGGGCTCTGAGGGTTATGAAGTGTATGATGGGTAGATGGAACAAGGGTATAGGTGGAAAAGAGAAGTCGTGGCCGCGGATAGCGCGCGCCGCCGCTACGGATGACCTCTGCGACAGCTACGAGGCCTTCTACATGGCTTACCGCGATGTCGGCCTGTTGGGAGTGCACGTCGTGTGTAAAAGCAGGGACGCGGATGACATAATGGCTACGATACAGGACGACTGGATGCACATGTGCATGACGATCCAGAAGCCCGACGTGTACCGCGCCGTGAGCGCTGTGGAGTTGGAGGCGGCCAAGAATGTGGAGGGGGCCATCAGCTCGACCCACGACATGGGGCTTCAGATGCTGTACACGTGCGAGAGAAAGAATTTCCACGACATACAGGAGGCGCTGAGCAACGTGACACTGGACATGGTGTACGACGCGGCGGACAGGTATATGTACGACAAGTGCCCGGTGGTGGTGGGGGTGGGCCCGGCGGAGGCGGTGCCCGACTACAACAGGGTCCGCTCCCAGATGTACTGGCTGAGAGTTTAAACATATTTTTAAATTAATTTAACTGTATGTGCTAACATAATATTATGGTTGATGTTTTAGTTCTGTGGAAAATTGAATTAAGATGTTAGCTTGCACTGCAGTCCGTCTGGAGAGATTAATGTCTTGCTAACGAGCGCCGGAAATAAATTGGTCCAGTGGACCCACGGTAGGGAGAAGTTGACTTTTATTTACAACTGGCCTGTTGGTGTAGTTGGAAGTGACCCTGCCTACTGCGCCAGAGGTCGTGGGTTCAATTCCCACCCGGGACCAACATTTGTATGATTAGCATATCTGTTGGTTTTCGGATTCTGGGTGTTTGTATGTATGTATTTAAGTATTTATTTAAAAGTTTTTAAGTATGTTTATCAGTTGTTGCGTACCCATTTACAAGCTTCGGCTTAGCCGTGTGGGAATTTGTCCAATCATTATTATTATTTAACTCTCACCATACCTACTCATATTATTGAGTGTTGGTTCATGATCTACAAGTCGAATTTGAACAATATTATTTTTGCATTTGATAGACTAATTCTTGAGGAAGGTTATAGGCTATTTAAAATCACGCTACGACCCTTAGGAGACGAGAAAAAAGTAAGCTATAACGCTAAGCGGAAACGAAGCAATAGCGCGGGCGGGCGATGCGATATGCGGTAAGTCGCGGGCCGTGGGCGGCCGCCCGACGAGAACCGAGAATTACCGAGAGGAGCCGAACGGCGTGTGAAGCCGCGGCGCACAGCTAGTCGTGTATAAAACACAGTAGTACCTACAGTAGTTTTGAAAAATGTATCATAAAGATCACCGGCGAGCGTGTGTAAGAGAATGATGAGACCACAGAACACGGAAAAAGCTCCCGCTCGCTACCGCTACGCTCCCAGGGTGAGACTGAGCGAAGCGAAAGAGTTGTGTCAGGATCGCGATACTTGGCACTCCGGTCTTTCTGCCAACCCCGCCATGGATATAGCGTGAAGATAATTATGTATGTACCTATGTACTTGCGTGTAACTAGTTGTAACCCACATTATCATTCTCCCCCGATCCCAATTATCTAGGATCTGCTTAATGGTCGATGCAGACGAAGTAACCGGTGTCGCGCTGCCAACATCCAGGTGGTGCCATTCTCAGACCTGTAAATCTGGATTGCTTACAGTCTAAAATCTGTACTAAATTTTCTTCACAGCGTTAACGCCTAGCACGCGGTGGTAGTAAAAAAGTGTACAACGTGTACACATCCCTTCGGACGCCTACGTAACCAGCTCTACGTAACCAGCTTCGTACGAATACTTTTTTTTCCTACGTAACCGGTTTCGTAGGAAGATTTTTTTTTCTTCCTACGATACCTAGTACATACAATAAAAGATTTTGACTTTAATTATTCCCGTGTTTATTTTTCTCTCGAAACATAAGTACATGTACTGACTGTTCTCAAACGGTGAAGGAAAACATCGTGAGGAAACCTGCATACGCCGAAGAAGAAATTCTTAGGCGCATGTGAAGTCCACCAACCCGCACTGGGCTAGCGTGGTGGACTATAGCCCGAACGCCCTCGTCGAGAGGGTAGGCCTGAGTCCCAGCAGTGGGATCATATTAATAGACTGATTTGCCGAAACATTTTGCGAAACGGACCATGTCGGCAATACGTACTTTCCTATTCAGTCCTAACAGAACTGTGAGTCTCTAAAATTGGTCGACTTCTCAAATGATTGGCTAATTTTAAACAAAACTTAGGAAGTTACGTTTGGTAGACCAGTCTGCGCGGGCCCTTTCAAGCAATTACTGAGGATGACTGACGAATTCTCGGGGGCTAGAGGATGACCAACCGCGTCAAGGGCTTTTCCCTTCCACACATTAAATACCCCGTTACTCTGGAGCTTTAATAAGGGCCATAGTATACTTTGCTCAATCATGCTAACGGCTGCACGGATTTTGATAAAACATTGTACCCGTGACCACAACGTGACAGCTTAAAAATATCCAAGAATCTAAAATAATAATACAAGAGGACAGGATACTTTTACAGCTGATGTTGATACAATGGATGTTCTGGTACATGGACATTATGCTATGCGACTGAAGGTTTTGAGCATTAAGTATTATATTAGAGAACTTAAAATATACCTATAGTAGAGCAATAATGGGCCTGGTCATTAATTAATGATGATGTCAATGAACTGAAGAAGTTTATATATAAAGTCACGGAAGGGACGTAGCCGAAAGAATTTGTAGTAAACTCAGCAAACTAGAGTAGGTAAGCTGTATACTAAGTGGCGAGATCTGGAATGGGGACCTTCTACCTTTCTTTTACTTTGTAAGTAAACTAACACAACGGACTTCAAAACTATCCTCTAAGTACCTACGTCCCTGTTTGAAAACCAATTAATTAAAGCGACAGAGCCGGAGGAACTTTGCTACGGCAGCAGCGAGCCAATTACGGAAGGATAAGCAGTCCAAGTTAAATTACTTATTATTATTTGCCGGGTATTATAGAGTTTATGAGCGCCAGCGCAGTGCAATGGGGCAGACGCGGTCTGTCATGTCGAGCCGTGTACCAATGAGTATTTCTCGAAACTTGAGTACATTTACTGACTGACAGCTCTGAAGCCCTCGACACGAAACAGTCGACTTATTTGTCTTTGAAAAACAGCTACCAATTCATTAAAATATCTTGACGATAAAGGTTAGGTACTCATACATCGCCAATTGCACGGTCATCATCATCAACAGCCTATTAATCTCCCCACTGCTGGGGCTCAGGCCTACCCTCTCAACGAGGGCGTGCGGGCTATAATCCACCACGCTAGCCCAGTGCGGGTTGGTGGACTTCACATGCGCCTAAGAATTTCTTCTTCGGCGTATGCAGGTTTCCTCACGATGTTTTCCTTCACCGTTTGAGAGCAGTCAGTACATGTACTTAAGTTTCGAGAAAAAACCCATTGGTAAATGGCCCAGCCGGGGATCGAACCTCGGACCTTTCGATGTTATAGGTCGCGTCTTATCCCCGAGGCCACTGACGCTTACGCCAATTGCACGGTAATTATACGCAACACGTTGCAAAGATTGCCTTTTACGGCTGGCGTGGGCCCATAACCTTATTTTTACCATAACCCGGCCGGTATTGCCATCCTGTCCGCTTCTAATAAAACAGGGTTGCCAGATAAAATAAAATGACATCAGCAGCTAAAGAGGAATCTCGCGGTATGCGGATCTGTTTTTTATTTGCAATCGACATAGCTCAAAGTAACTTTTACAGCTTTTAAGAAGAAAGAAAGAAAGAAAGAAAAATATATTTATTGGCTTACCTATAAATAAATAAACCAAAAGGCCCCAACTCAGCATGGTGCTGCGCCCGAGAGCGCAGCGCTGGTATTCTGCCCTGCTATTCTGTAAGCGTATTTGTGCAACTCGATCCTTAATTCGCAGCGAGATCGGTCTCTAACTCAATGATTCACAGTTCAATACTCATTTTACTTTGCAAGTGAAGTGTTTATTGTGTAGCTTGTATTTGTTTACACAATGCGACATCAAGGTCTCTCATGATCGGATGCGAAGTGAAGTAAGTGACATGCGATGTGATGGTCGAGTTTTAATTCGTACTTTACAGAATCACACAGCTGTTGGGACCTCTACTCGTCGGTCGTTCACATGCGACAGAGTTTATATGTGATACAAATAACATTAACAAACACAGCGCTACAACTAAACAAAACTTATTAAATGAAGATGAAATTAAAGGAAAATCAACGAGTAAAAAATAAAATGTAAATATGATAATAAACATAACCTGTAGACAATACAATACAATAAAGATGAAATGCAGTAAGGCAGTGTTAGTAAATATAATATACATATATGATAAAGAATAGAATAGCCATAATAAAGAGTAAAGAAAGAATAAAGAATAATATAAGACAAGTAGGTACTGAGAGGATTTACTGTAATAATGTCCAAGTGTGGTGGGTTGTGTCTATAGAACGCAATGGATATTGTCACACTTTTGTGCTGCAATTAGGTATAGCCTCAGCTTTCCCCTAAATAACTAATAAATATGGATCATTCTTTGTAATTTGACGACAGCCATGTTTATTAAATACTGTGGTGGGATGTTTTTTTTCGCTTCTGTACACCAATCCAAACCAAGCTTATTTTTTACATAAAAAAATCCATGCAGGTTAAAACGATCTGAACGTATAAATTATACTATATTCTTAGTTTTCTTCTCAGCGCTAACACTTAAGGTTGACTTTAAATTCGTGAGTCAGTGACGCCGGAGCCGCTGCGCCATTGACGCCTCAACACAACAGTGCGTCAGTATAAGTTACTATGAAAATGTATGGACCGGAGCGTTTTAGCAGCGCGACACTGACGCGAGCGTCAGTTCATACCATGGATGGAACTAATATTATGTACTACGTACAAAGTACATAATAGTTCCATGGTTCATACATATATACTGTCGCACTGTCGCGCGGATTCAAAGTCTACAACGCTTTAGGAAACGGTGGTAGAGAAACACAATTGACGTGTATAAATAAATAAATATGATGCTAATATGATCTGCAATAATAAAATTTTTGATTTTAGTTCACTTTTCGCAGTACAACCCTAGCTGTAATCGTAACGACCGGTGGGACTAGTCGCCGTCGATTAATGGACACGTTATGACTTCAATTAGTTTGCGAACTCGCTCCGGAAATCATTCGCGAAGGACCGGACATTCCGACCAATGTTTTTTAACATTGTGTAAGTATTTATACATTTGGTCTTCCTTCAATTTAAGATACCTACTTTATTAGATAGGTATATTACTTTCGAGACATATACATAACTAACTGTTGGCTTCGCCCGCATAGGGTAAGTACCTACCTATAAATAATCCGTAAGGAACTATCTGAATGATAGTGAAAACCGCATCAAAATCCGTTGCGTAGTTTAAAAGATCTTAGCGTACAGCCGCGGGAAGCGACTTGTTTTTTAAACTGTACCTATTAAGTAAGGATTCCATAGTAGGTATATATTCTATTCGTGTATATAGATACTACCTAGTATCTACATACAGTTCTCGAGTGGAGACCACGACTAGGCAAGCGTAGTGTGGGACGCCCCCCGGCTACATGGAGCGACGACCTGCGTGGGCTGGCAGTGACTGGATGCGGAGAGCCGAAGATCGGACTCAGTGGCGCGCCTTGGGGGAGGCCTATGTCCAGCAGTGGACTAGTGCAGGCTGATGATGATGATGATGATGATCTACATACAAACTCTTACATTCGTTGGTAAATTGAGAGACACTATAATAGGTATGTGTTTAATTATTGTATCAAAGTGTTACTGAGCCGTTTCAAAAAGAGAGACTAGGTTATACGTACCATATATTTGCGGACATACAAAATAATATCAAAAATATCTCTGTTTTGTAAAATAGTAATGATCTTTATATATATCGACTGCTAGACCCCGCAGTAGGATGCCGTATGCCATGATGCTGTGGAAGTAGCTGAAATACCCAAACACAAAGTGAAAATAAGTTATTGCATACGGGTATAACACACTGGGTACATTTAGTAGTCATCATCATCATATCAGCCTGTAGACGTCCACTGTTGGACAAAGGCCTCCCCCAAGGATCTCCACGACGACCGGACATTTAGTAGTAAGGATCGTTAAATGATCAAATCATTAACGAACACGCATAAACTAGGATGTTCATTAGTTTTACGTCGTAAGTTGTACGATGTTTACGTTTCATCTGAATTGTATCCGTTTTCCGTGTAAACAAAAACAAGCAGATACCTCTACCATTGTCCAAAGGCGCGCTCAGGGTTGAGAAACTGGGGGTCCGCTCAGTTCCTTCCGTCCCTCTGAAATGATTTCACCTTTTATCTGCCAACGTCATCGATTGACGTGATCAAAATGACATTCTAATTAAAGTGTAATTAAGGTTTGATATCGTACAAATTCTATGTCATATTTATAAAGGTTAATTTGTATTATACTCTACTGAGTCCTGGGAGAAGTGAACGAATTTTTTTTTTTTAATGTTTTGTTACATTTTTAATTTTTAGTCCTCAAGAGAAGTGAACGTCGAAAACACAATTATTTTATGATTATTATTTATTTTATGTTTAGGTTATGTTCTTATTTTTATGTCCTCAATCGAGGCTGTGGGATCCCAGGAGGTTAAAATACCACTGCCTTCAAAAAGTTTGCACTCACAGCAGCATTTCAATATACAAACGTGCAACTTTGAAACCTTGGTTCTCTCCAGGGATTAATCGGGGTGTGATCTGATGATTGCCATCCGGAGAATGAATGGAAACTGATCTAGAACGCCATGTTGTTCATAAAGAAACAGCAAGGCATCGAATGTAAGGAAAACCTAAAACTACGAACTTCACAAATGGCCTCTGGTCGAAACGACTCATCATTGCACCCATACATAAACCCCCTAAAATTGCTGAAGTTAATGAAAGACCTTAGAGCTTTGGTACAATTTGTTGCAATAACCTGCTCAGAAACATATCCTAACTCCATATCTGTGATAGATATCGAAGCAATTACGTATTGATCAATGTTGTCTATTTTATTACTATTAGCTGTAACTTGTGAATAAGTCTACCGATACTTTTTTTTTTTTTTTTTTTATTGATCATTACATAATAGTTAATACATGAATTGTACATACAGTCCTCTAGCGGAAACCTAGATAGGTTTATCTGTAGAAGACGAGTTCGCGTTACCAATAGTCACTTAGAATTTAAATTATACAATCCTATTTCATAAGTGCGTAAGGTCCATTTTATCATCATATTATTATACAATACTAAAGGCTTCTTTCACCACTTCCTGATATTGTTACAATAAGTACTAAGTTACAATAAGTAATAAGGGGTGTAAGGGAGCGCAAGGACACCTGGCGCTCCAAATGCCAACCTCACCTGCACGTGGTACACCCTGCTGGTTGACGGACGAGGCTCTGGCGACCGACAATGGCGGTATAACCATTCAAACATACTAGGCCATAAATATCACAGACCGGCGGCGGGCAGCAGCGCCACTGGTGCGAGGCTAGTACTGCGATGGCCAACACGTCTGCCCAGCGTGGCCATTATGGGCAAAACTTCCTATGAACTGCGACCAATTACCACGGCCCCCAGTTCCCGGTAGCCCTACTATTCCTGGCTACGGTAGCGGTCTAGGTAACGGTAGGGCGGGGGGTGCTAAGAATCCCCGGGTTACGGAAGGCTACCAAAACCGACGACTTTATATGGCTACGCTCAATAACCGGACTTTGAGGAAGGACGAACACATCGCCGAGCTCGAGGTAGAGCTAGGGAAAATCAAGTGGCACCTGCTTGGGTTATCTGAGGTCTGAAGAGAGGGTGAGGACGCGATAACCTTAGAGTCAGGACACCTGCTCTACTATCGAGAGGGCGACCGAACGTCCCAAGGCGGCGTTGGATTTTTGATTAACAAAGTCCTCACTAACAACGTGGTGGAAATCAGTAGCGTGTCGTCGCGGATCGTATATGTTGTACTTAAGCTGACCCAGAGATATTCTCTGAAGGTCGTACAGGTCTATGCGCCCACGGCGACAAACTCTACTGACGATGAGGTCGAGGCCTTCTACGAAGACATCATTAAGGCCGTAAATCACACCACCAAGACCAGCCACCTCGTTGTTATGGGGGACTTCAATGCAAAAGTGGGAGTACAAAAACGCGACGAATCGAGAGTTGGACCACATGGATTTGGGCCTAGAAATCACAGGGGGCAGATGCTGGTCAACTTCCTGTAAAACCAGGGGCTATTCTTGATGAATTCCTTCTTCAAGAAGAAGCCCCATAGGAAGTGGACATGGCGAAGCCCCGACAACGTGACCAGGAATGAGATTGACTACATCATGACGAATAGAAGGTATATATTTGAAGATGTCTCAGTGATCAATAGGTTTAACGCCGGAAGTGATCACCGACTCGTTCGAGGCACTTTAAATATAAACTTCCAGCTCGAGCGGCATCGTCTGATGAAGTCAACCCTCCGACCAACGCTGGGCCAAACCATGATAGGCTCCGAACGGTTCCAGCTGGAACTAAGTAACCGATTCGCCTCGCTGGAAACCACAGAGGCTGTTGATCAAAAATACAACGATTTCGCGGATGCCGTACGTGAGGAGGGCCGCAGATTCTGTCAACAGGCGAAAAAAAGTACAAAGTCTAAAATCTCTAGCGAAACTCTGGATCTTATGAGGCAGAGACGGGAGACGTCGACGACTTCGCCAGACTGGCATACTCTAAACAAGCGCGTTAAAAGGCAAATACGTTTCGATCTCCGACGCTCTAATACTCGCTCCATAGAGGAAGCGATCGAGAATAATAAGGGATCGAAAGTGTATGCCAAGCGACTTGGGAGGAGCCACATGACGAGGTTAAAAACGTCTGATGGTAGAACCGTTACCTCCAGACCAGAGATTCTCGCCGAAATTGAAGAGTTCTACGGACAACTGTACTCGACACACGCGCCAAAGCCTGCGGCCCAAGACACGAGCGACACTCGCGCACCCCTGACCCGCCACTACACCGAGGACATACCAGATATTGACGTGGGCGAGATTAGAATAGCCCTCAAACAGCTCAAAAACAACAAGGCGCCAGGTGAAGATGGTATCACAGCAGAGCTTCTCAAGGCAGGAGGGACTCCAGTCCTGATGCGGCTGCAGGAGCTCTTCAATACCGTCATGTACACTGGATCAACGCCAGAGGCGTGGAGTAGGAGTGTTGTGGTACTATTCTTTAAGAAAGGAGATATCACGCTCCTTAAGAATTACAGGCCGATCTCACTCCTAAGCCACGTCTACAAGCTGTTCTCGAGGGTTATTACGAACCGTCTCGCCCGAAGACTTGACGACTTTCAGCCTCCGGAACAGGCTGGGTTTCGAAAAGGCTACAGCACCGTAGACCACATCCACACGTTGCGGCAGATTATACAGAAGACCGAGGAGTATAACCAGCCCTTGTGTCTTGCATTTGTGGACTACGAGAAAGCCTTCGACTCTATCGAAACCTGGGCTGTTTTGGAATCCTTGCAGCGATGCCAAGTCGATTGGCGATACATCGAGGTGCTGAGAGGTCTGTATAGCGCTGCCACTATGACCGTCCAACTTCAGAATCAGCAGACAGGTCCGATCCAGTTGCAAAGGGGTGTCAGGCAGGGTGATGTCATATCCCCGAAACTGTTTACCAGCGCACTGGAGGACGTCTTTAAAACACTGAACTGGAGGGGACGCGGTATAAGTATAAACGGCGAGCACATCTCACACCTCCGATTTGCAGACGACATAGTAGTGTTGGCAGAGTCGCTGCAGGATCTTGAGGAAATGCTGAGCAGCCTCAACTGTTCTTCCAGACGAGTAGGTCTTAGGATGAACGTAGACAAGACGAAAGTCATGTCCAATTCACACGTCGACCTTAGACCGGTGATCGTCGATAATGTCGATATCGAAGTTGTTCAGGAGTACGTCTACCTAGGACAGACAATACAGTTGGGTAGGAACAACTTCGATAGGGAAGCTGACAGAAGAATCCAGTTGGGCTGGGCAGCATTTGGAAAACTGCGTCAAGTCTTCACGTCGCCTATCCCACAATCGTTAAAGACGAAAGTTTTTAACCAGTGCGTCCTGCCAGTCATGACCTACGGCGCAGAAACGTGGACACTGACGGTGGGCCTGATCCATAAGTTTAAAGTCGCTCAGCGAGCTATGGAGAGGGCTATGCTCGGAGTTTCTTTGAAGGACATGATCCGTAATGAGGAGATCCGACGGAGAACCAAGGTTACCGACATAGCCGAAAGGATTAGCAAACTGAAGTGGCAATGGGCAGGTCACATCTGTCGCAGAACCGACGGCCGTTGGGGCAGACGGGTTCTGGAGTGGAGACCGCGGACCGGTACGCGCAGAGTGGGACGCCCCTCCGCCAGGTGGACTGACGACCTGAAGAAGGTGGCCGGAAGCGGCTGGATGCGGAGAGCGGAGGACCGGGTGTGGTGGCGTTCGTTAGGGAAGGCCTATGTCCAGCAGTGGACGCTAAAAGGCTGAGATGATGATATTGTTACAGATAGTAATCTTAGTGATAAACTAATCTATCAAATAAATCTGTGTGATAGACTATATAAAATATATAAGATATAGGCAATCAGATACCTGTGAACCAAAACAATAGGCTATCTGTCAGATAACCTGCAGATAGGGTATCTGCGACTTTATCAGCAAGCGGTGTAAGAGACCCTAAAGATAATATCAAATTTAAAGAGACAACCTATACATAACTGATATCCTCACTATCCAGCAGATGTTGCTTCAGCCGCTTACAAAATTTTGAATTTGATAAATAAATATTTTGTATGTTGGCCGGGAGACTATTTATTAATTTTGGCAAAATAAATTTAACGTGTTTCACACCATATGTTATAGGTATACACTAGTTAGTTAGGTGCCACATTTTTATATTTTCTTTTCTACAATAAAAAAACAAGATTTTTTCTAGAATTAAATTTTGTTGATTTAATACGACAATTGATAGCTATTTGATAGTATAGAAAATCAAATCGTCATTTTCATACCAGCAACGACGTCCTTTCAAAATCCAATATTTATTTTATCGCAATACAAATTTAAAAACGATGAGGGGAATGAAAACGAGCTCTTACGTTCTGGGTAATAGAGTTTAGAATGGGATAAGCGAACGATCGGTCGCCGCGCCCGCCAGGTTGGAATATATTGCGAAGAATAGTCAAGATGCCACAGGGGACTTATATATCCCGTCGTGCATCGACTGATGTGGGATATGCTATAGCACCGCATCTCTAAAGCTGCCAGCCATTATTGCTATGAATAACATAACATGGAAACTTAGCAATGCTTTTTCACAGGCGTAATTACTACTCTGCCGGTTCGCGGCGACCGACTGAAAACTAACACCACGTTTGAGCTTCCTTTTCAGTCGTGATTACTCCGAGAGCGCACTCAAAATAACCTATATTGTAATTATTGGGTCAATAATTTTTTTGTAGCGTAAAAACCGGTTGTAAAGGATATACATAGGTGGACGGATAATTAGAAACAGGGCAGCATTTTCATACAATCGAGATCACTTTGAAGCTATGGGTCTCCGTAAAGGATTGATCGGGGCATGATTTGACGAAGATCATCGAGAGAGTAGATGGAGGACTTTTAGACCGCTATAGATATCCAACTAATCAGTTAAGCCGTTTGGAAGCAGCATCGTCATGAAGAAAAAACCCCACAAAATGGCATCAAAATGTATGAAAATCTTAAAGTCAAGGAATCATTACGATGCTGCTTTCAAACGGCTCATCTGATCAGTTGGATATCTATAGCGATCTAAAAGTCCTACATCTACTCTCTCGATGACCGTCATCAGATCACGCCCCGATCAATCCTTCACGGAGAACCACGGCTTCAAAGTGACCTCGATTGTATGAAAATCTTGCCCTGTTTCTAATTATCTGTCCACCTATGTATATAAGAAAAAAAGTTGATTACGATTATTATTAGGTTGAAAATCGATAAGTATCAGATACTTAGGTTTATTAGGCAACATTAAAAAATACTGGGAACTATTTGATTATAAAAGGAACAAAATTTTTAGGGGTGACCCAATGGACAATTTTGTCCCGAGTTTTGTATGAAAAAAATAGGGTTATAGCGGACAGCTGGGTAACCAAAATGCACTTAAAATTCTTTATTTATTAGATTCATTCGTATTCATCGATGATCACCTGAGGTCTGTTGTAGTTGTTAAAATTAGTGATTTTGGCAAGATATGATCCTGTTTTCAGAAAAATACAAAAAAAAATATGATTTATAATTTGGGTTCCCTGTAAAAGGTTCTGAGGCACGTAGATTGAAACAAAACCAGTATAAGCTGGTCTCCCATAGTATTGAAACTCAACAGGCCAGCCAGCTCCACTTGAATGTGTTTCCACTGACATGCGGTCAGAAGGGGAACAAACACTACATACTTGATGCAAACCGCTTAATTTTGTTTGAAACTATACTGTTTTCGGATTTTAATACGTCTTCTGTTGTATCCTGTATTCTGAAGGTTGAAGGTATTGAATGAAACTTCTTTGTTATTGTACAGCAAAAGTGTTTATTCGTTATCAAGACTCGTTTATGATAAAACAGTAAGAAATGTGTTGCTGGGTGCTTTGCTGTCATAGTCCTGATGCTTTTATGGGAGATTGAGATTAAAGGGGGGAGTAAAACGGGGAGGGGGTAGTGTTGAGGACCTGTCAAAGATCATATTAAGAATAGACAATCCGGATATAGTGACTCTTACATAGCGCAATACTTAGATTGTCGCCTGATGATCCTGGAAGCCTGATAGTGCGTTAAAGGTTTTAAGATTATATATAGGGCCATGCCCTTTTCAAAGATATAAAAATACGAAGTAGGCATAACATTTTCCTATGCCTAAAGTCTCAAAAGCAAAAGAAAAAGGGAAGAATGGCTGAAATAAATTTTCAGTTTATGTTTTTAAATATGGCTAATAGATTACAATAATTCCGAGGCGTATAGCACCAGGGCATTACAGCAAGGCACCCGACTCCACCGAACAAGCGCGCACTGACTTGGAAGGCGATTCAACCAGTAACCGTGTGAAGAGAATCTGACCAAATTCCAGAAAGAGGCATATCAAACCAACCCGACTGAACTGTCCTATCTCTTGGTGGAGGCATAGGATACTAATTGAAATCTTACTGGAGTATAAACATTTGTTTAAACGCATATTTGTGTTTTGTGATTATTTTCGAAAACTCCGACTTCGGAGTGGAATAGAGCCGTCAAGTTATGAAGAAGAGCCATATAGATTTGACTCCACCAGAAATACTTTACTGAGGCACATAATCTTAGTAGCATGTTGCCTTCAAAACGGAAAGAAAAAAGTTTATGACTTTTTATTTAAGTGCCTCCTTGCCAAGTGTGTTGAAAAACGTCGTATGACACGCGTGAGCATTGGTCACACTCTCGGCTTCATTCTTAGATGACTTGTATCATAAAGTACTGTTGTGGGACATAATAATCATTCATTATGTGCTTATGGTTCGGAAACGCTTCGAGTGTTACGTTTGACATGCCTGGTTTAGCCTAATTAAGCACTGTTAGTTTAGTTTAGTAGGTATTTAGTTCGTTAGTGCCATCTAGAATACTGCTCGTATATTTGTTACATTTAAAATATTATGTTCTACTGGTTTAGTTTAGGTCAGTGTGCACATGTGGTGTTAAGGACATTTTACAATAAAACATCATTAAAAATTAATCCCAAAATAACAGCCAGCTTTCAGACGAAACGCTTAGTAACACTAGACAATAAAGGTTCCAAAATTTATTCAGTCACAATATTACTAAGAAATAGTCACATCTTTTTCACAATATCATTATAATAATATTTTATTCTATTTTATTTAAGTGTATAAAAGAGTAACAGCCCAATCTTATGATCGAGTAAGTGTTGTATGGAAGGTATTATTGTCAACGCAAAATTACCGTCGGTGTATACAAGGTTCGATGGGAACAGAACACTTGCTTTGAAAATTCAATTAGGTAGTCTGGCAATACTGGTCATACTTTCTATGAAACTGAAAAGTTTTTTCTGAAAAGACTTTTGGTAGAAATAGAGTTGTCTTTCCAAAAATCACAGAGTAAAGTGACACAGAATCGCTACCGTACCGTGACTAAAGCAAGTGACCTGTTGTCATTGACAACACGTAGAGGATATGCCCCTCATACATAACGCTTAAAATAAGAAAATATTACTGTAATAATTAATATTATCTCTCAATGAATGTCTAAACCTGCGACGTGTACTTGGAAAACGAATAGAGAAGGTAGACCGGGAACCGATTAAGGGTTACCAGTCTCGTCGAGAACAGGTTACATGCGACCACTGTTTTATTTGTAGCCTCGATCAACATATTGGTTTCAAAGATAAACGGTGATTTTAGGCACGTTTTGAACAACTATTATAAGGAAGGGCATATGCTTTCATAAACACCGAAAATACAAAACCACCGAAGACGCTTTTTAGAATTAATTAATAATTTTTAAAATAACAAAGGTTGATACATTTGTTTATTCTAAATAATTATTAATATTTTTAATAACAAAAAAATTAAGAGTACAACAATACCAATGTTGTATAAAAAATCAACTGGTTGATAAAATTAACTGTCCGAATATTTGTTACGGTTTTAAAACATGAATAATACAAGGTGGTAATACACTGTTTCATTTCAATACCATTTAGTAAAAAAACTGTAATAATGGAGAAATTTGTAAGTACTTGGTTATTGTTTATTACCCGGGTAAAAATAGTATTCTATAATAAGTTATGAATTAGTTTGAGCTATTTTTACTCATACGGAAACATTAAGCAGATATCATTCCATCAATATGATCCGTACCTAAGATGGCCCATTTATCCATGAGAAAATAATACTAGTTTGTAACCTGTTTTTCATTATCAAATTTCTCCATTATTCTTACCTTATTATAAGATATGAAGGAAGTATGAAATTATTTCCGTGGTGTGCAATTACCAATTCCATCAATTATTAACCCCCAATATTCATCAATTAATGATAAAAATCAGAGAACCATAAATAGAACGAATGTGGCGAAAGTGAAGACAACGGACCGAAATGGTCTTACAATTCAGGAAAAAATAAGTACCTAACCATTATTGTAATATGAACATTTTCCATTACTTGTATCACTAAGTTTGACGTTCTCAAGTCAGTTGTGATTTTTATTTTGTTTCCAGTTATTATTATGTTAATATTTTTAATATTACTTTTTTTTGTTAAATTTTAAATCCATTAAAATTAAATCAAAACAAAGTTATTTAACATTGTTAAAATTTATTTGCTACCTACTTTCCTATTCAATTTTTATCCTTTTAAATTTTTAATTACAAAGTAAATAAAAATAGTTTCGTTATTTTTACGTCGTACTTTTCTCATAACGCTTACAGTTCTGCAATCTCAAGATTTTTAACATTTTGTTAATAAGTCAAAATATGATCGCTTACGTTTTTTGTTCTAGCTACGTTTTGGTACACCACGTTTGGCAGTAATGCAGCTTTTCAATTAGTTTCCTGTAAAAAATAATGCTTATAGCCGCAAAAAAGAAGTATTAGATAGAAATATATATCTTTATCCATTTTTATGAATATAGTATAATGAAGAGAGTTAAAAATAATTAAGGTCTGGTTAAGGCAGACCATTTAAAAATTTATATAATCGCAAAGTGATTTGTTTGTTGGATAAAAGCTATTATCACACATAAATTGTCTGACTGGAGCCATTATTCATTCCATATACGAGCAAACCCTTTCCTCTGACGCTAGCTTATTGACAATAATTAAACTCGTAAATAAAACGATAACGCCAAATAGCTGCCTTTTGTCTGAAGGAACTGAAGAAATGAATTATAAACGTCATAGTACGGAACCTTTAAATGTGTGCACTGTACACGACATCGAATAGATGTGGTAACATGACCGAGTAGATGTGATAACATGACCGAATAGATGTGGTAACATGACCACACAGCAGCAGACAGACTACCTACCAAAGTACATATTCTCTTTTAATGCAATACTTATATGTCAGCAATTAAAAAGCCAAAAGTGAAAAGGTAAGAATAATTTTAGTCAACGTAAGTTGAAAGACCAAATCCATGAATAAGTCATTTAGAATATTAGTTTAGTTTGGAACTAAACAGCCGAGTGTGACTTTGTCGAAACATTAATATTAATAACTTGTAATTTTATACTAAGGGTGACCACTGAAATAGACCATAACGATTGTTTGTGGTAGGCAGCCTGCTATTGACCAGTGATCAGTCGGAAGAGACCGAAGGAAGTAGTGCTTCACATTGAACACCTAGCATGCATCTACAACACTGATTACATTAAATTCGATATAATAACATTGATTACAATTGGGACACTTAATATGGTAGACGCTGAGACACATAATATGGTAGACGACAGGTAACCCTACCTTGTTAACACAATGGTTTCGCCGTGGCAAGATTAGATGGGGTTACCTACATTCGCCTCCCGGTCTAATCGAGGGGGTACTTGAGAGTGTGGGAATTAAAGGATTAATATCATATTGTAGATAACCATATTACACAATGATCACCATAACTATGTATATATCTAATATGTAGACATAAAAATACAGGTTTCGTTTACACATCATCAATTCTATAAAAATGGGCGCTATGGTTAGTATGGGACAAATAATATAGTAAAACTTCATTCCTTCCATAGGGGCACGTTGGGCGGTGTTTATTGCTGCGATCCACGCGGGCGATTTTGTATCACCTTGAATTCCTGAATCAACCAACCACAGCAGGTTATTCAAAACAAGCTTGCTTCAAAATTAAACTTTTAAGCTGCATTCTCTATGACATCACGGGCTATGATAAGAGTTTTTTCAGGAAGGTAACACAATCAATTGACGTATTATTCAATTGATAAGTTTAAAATTATTTATATTCGGAAATTCAACCCCAGTATGCTGCTAAGTAGTTTAAAATTAAACATTTATTCTAGACAGAATAACTCATAATGCTGGGGCCACACTGTCGGCCTTCGACGAAGATTTGCGTCGTCGCGACGGGTTGGCCAAGCAATTCGAGAATTATGATAATGTGGCCCACAGAACACGGAAAGAGCTCGATACGCTCCTGCCCGCTACGCTCCCGCTCGCTACGCTCCTGCCCGCTACGCTCCCGCCCGCTACGCTCCCGCCCGCTACGCTCCCGCTCGCTACGCGCCCGCCCGCTACGCTCCCGCCCGCTACGCTCCCGCTCGCTACGCTCCAGTTAACTATGATGTGACCTCTGCACTCGCCGTAGGGCGAATACCTACGAAGTTTTTATCGCCGCAATCTTCGCGCGATAGTGTGACCCTAGCATTACAGTATAACAGAGTTAATTCAATTTATCACACTAAAAGGTTTGTACCTAAAATTCATCACGTGCTTTTCAAATTTGCGATCAAACGTGAGTTCGGTCTAACTTTATACTTAGCAGGTCAAATTTGATGTTCGTATGGACACGCTGGACCAAAGCATCAATTTTTCCAGGTGCTGGTCAGTTCTTGTCAACTTTTGATAGGAACCAACCTCTGTCGGCCATCTTGGATTTTATGGCTTCCGTTTTGAAATACAAGTTTGACTAATAAATTCAGTAGGTACAGGTCTTTGAGAGCAAACGGTAAGAAGTTCCATACAGGAACCCATGTTGCGTCTACATTTTGAGTCCAGTCCCAACTTTTGGATTGGGAGTATTCTGTTGACTGGTGCTCACTGGTACACGATTCTCCTGCCTGGTATGCAGCCCGCTTGGAGTGTTGAAGCAGTGCGTCCTTCGTTGGGGGAAGGCTCTCCGAAGGTCGAAGAAGGACTTGGTTCCTGCGATCAATACCCATGATCGCAGCTTGGTTCCTATCAAAAATTTAAAGCCTAGGTACCTGTAAAAAATTTGGTGCTTTTGTCCGGCGTGCGTGTCAACATTGTTACGTGAATCTTAAATTAGTCCCAATTCCTTAAAGCCACATGCCTAAATATAGTTGAATCGGGAATCGTCATAAATAATTTATAATTTTAATTATAAACTGTGTGCTTTCAGAACAGGGCCCATCGTTAGACAAAAATATAAAATCTGGAAAAAGAAACTATAAATTATAACTAGGTAATAAAATAGAGTTGGTCGAGTCTAAGACGGACGCTATGGAAGCAGTATCTGGAACTATTATTTAAACTGTGGCAGTATCACGTTGATTTTCCACGGCTAACTGACAATTTGATAGTGCTCAGTGCCTACAACCGTATTCAAATTTCTCCCTATAGCCACCAAATAAAGTCCTGTTACATAAAAAGCTTCAAGAATATCTTGCCTATTAGGATCTAAGTTGACATCAAATTGGATCAGAACATTTATAGGTAGGTAACTAATAATAATAAAACAGTGTTGTCAAAAAGGTTTACATTTAGTTCTGTGTTTTTGAACGCGTCTGCCTTTCGATGAATTAAATAATATAAAGAAATGATAGCATTTCATTAGGTAGTTTCCAATATGAATAGAATAGAATAGAATAGAATAGAATAGAATTTATTTAACGTACACAAAGACAACACACAGCGAGAGAATTTAAAAAATTAAAATAAAACAAACAAGAAATACAAAAAAACATAACAACAAGAAATAATAATAATAAGTAATACTAGATGAGGTCGCCAAGTGAAGTGACAGTGACACCCGACCAGCCCCCACATAGGGTGAGACTGGCTGGCACTGACCCCCGGCGACCCCATCCACGCCTCGTGTTGCAGTGTGACGTCAAAAAGGTCCCCAACTCAGCTTTAGGCTGCAGCAAGAGCTACAGCGCTGGTTTTCAGTGAGGCCACCAAATGACGTACGGACGCAGTACATCACGAAGAAATAACAGGAGAGTTATAAATACATACAGTGTGTAGTGTAATGTTATTATCTAAAAAGTATAAGTACAAATATTAGTGTGTTAAATAGTAATAGTGCTGTGTAGTTAATAGTGTTGTAGTTGTATGCGTTGAATATTAAGTACTTATATATTTTTGCCTCTTTTCTTTCTTATTATTTTCTCTATACGTTCTGGATCTCGACCTTCCCGTGTAAGCTCAGACCATGTTAAGCTTTAGTTCGTTAAAATGATGAACTAGACCGCGTCTAATTGCTGAGACACTCATTCATTATTTTCACACAAATTTTTCCGGCCATCATTAAATTTTAGCTACCTACCTTAACTCGTCTTTCGTCGTGTCATATAAAAAACAGTATATTAGTAGATAAGATATATTTAATGAAATCAGACTCAAATGCCAGAGCCGTGGCTTCTTTTCCTCTCTATCAGACACCAATGTTGATCCTAATCAAGGTGTTTTCTCATACGTAATACCTTTTCAAAGATATTGTCAAAATCAAATTTACAAAAAGGCTGACAGATAAGTGAGTAAGGAATAAAAAGCGGGATCAGTCAATTTCAATTTAAAAAAAATGTTTGGGAAAATATACAAAGTATCCTCAATGATAAGGAATTTGGCAGACGCGTCAAAGATATAGAAAGTACAGTAGTATAGGTAAGCTTAGACGTATTCGGTGTAGAAAGCGTTGCTGGTGCAGTTCCCGTTGTCGGTGGGGGAGTCGGGGTGCTCCTCGGGCTCCACGCCGTTGGTCCTCATCTCGTCTCGGACCTGAGGATACATCATCATCATCAGCGATTCATGGACGCCCCACTGTTAGGCGCAGCCATCGCTATTCACCCACGCGGCTAAATATACTTCAGCTATGCTGGTGACTTCATGTACATTACGTATCATCATCAGGCTGCACTAGTCCACTGCTGGACTAGTGTAGCCTCCTAAGGGAGGCGGAGGCCCCTGGCGCGCCACTGAACCCGATCTTCGGTTCAGTCACTGCCAGCCGCCTCACCCAGATCATCGCTCCGCACTCTCCGTGTGTGCCCAGTCGTGGACTCTACTCGAGAAGAGAACTCGTCCACCCCAGCGGTTATCGGTTCTCCGCCAGTGTGACCAACCCTACTAACGAATTCATCTTCATCATTATATCAGCCTGTAGACGTCCACTGCTGGACAAAGGCCTCCCCCAAGGATCTCCACGACGACCGACTAACGAATTACGTATACTGTGTACGCCGGTGACGTATACCAGACATATGTTATACTAGCTGTTGCCCGCGACTTCGTCCGCGTGGATTTTGGAAGTAGGTACCTATCTCTGCTATGTACAGACATACATCGTCTAGTTATAATTTTCCAATGGTAAAATGGATCATTCTAAGTATATATTATTCACCATAATTTAAGGTATACCATACCTTCAGGATCAAACTATGAACACCGTATCCAATTTGGTGATGACAGATAAAAATTTAAAAAATTGTTGTTTTCACTTCTATTGCTCATAAGACTTCTCATATCAATTTTTATTATACGTGTGTATTTTTTAACTAATACAGTATGGGCAAAACCAAAACCATAGGAGATACAGGGAAACTGTCTTAGGAACCTTTAGGTATTTTTTCGTGATAACAATTTTGACATAGTAATCGGAGCAGCTGGAGTTCGGGTGGCATGCATGAATAAGTAGTAAGTTCCTAAGTACATTGCACAGTCTGTTTTATAAGAAAACATTTTATTAAATTTGACTAACTTCTGCTGCTTGTATTTTTTTCTTCCGATACAATAAAATGATTCTAACATGAAACTAAGTCGATACGCATTTTTTAAAAATAATAAAAATTATTTTTCACTGGCGTTCTATGAGACAACATTTTATTGAATTTGACTAACTTCTGCTACTCAGATTTTTTTCTTCCGATATAATGAAGTGATCCCTACATGAAACTGAGTCGAACCGCATTAAAAAAAATATGTGCAAATTGTCTCATTTTTATGGACAACACACGCTTGACCAAAAAATTTCTATGTCATAAGACACTTTCCCTGCATCTCCTATGGTTTCGGACTTGCCTATACTGTCCCAGTTAAAAAAAACACTGATATCTCCTATGTCTATAACATCGTCTTGTTACGTTAAATGATTTATCTGTAAATGACGATAACTTTTTTCGCTGTCATCCGATTTCAATGAAACAAAGCCTATAAGTTGCGCCAGGCTGTGCTTAATCTACCTGTGAAAACCGCAAGAAAATCCGTTCAGTAGTTTCGGAGATTAGCGATTACAGACAGACAGAAAGACAGACAGACAGAAAGACAGAAAGACAAAAAAATTTAAAAACGCTTTTTTGTGTTCTGTTACTCTTTTTTTATCGTCCACACTCATTTTTTTATAAATTTATTCAAAGTACAGACACACGGTTTCTACAGATTTATTATAAGTATAGAAGATAAGTATAGATAAAACACAATGTATCCATTACCTTCTCGACCTGTCTCATGACCCTCATCATGTTCAGGCCGGCCAGGTTCTTCAGCTCTTGGACGCTCCACTGGCCACTCCTCAGCAGCTCCGCGAACAGCTCTGGGTATTTTGACACGTCTTCCAGCCCTCGAGGGACCCTGCAAGAAGTTATTTTCGGGAAACCGTGGTTTTGATGCCTAACGGGGAGTCATTACATCATCAGCCGAAGGACATCTACTGCTGGACACAGGTCTCCCCCAGGGATCTCCACGACGACCGGTAATTAGTGTTGCTACCTTTTATAAAATAGTAATAGCAATAAGATTTTATTTGTGCCAATTACCTGTTCACCCCGTCGTAGTCGCCGCCGATCCCCACGTAGTCGGCTCCAATCATCCTCTTGATGTAGTGGAAATGCTCTGCGGAAATAACATTTACAATGAGCAACACTATCAATCAATATACATGTATATAAAAGAAGGAAGTGACTGACTCACTCACTGACTGATCAATCAACGCACAGTCCAAACCGCTGAGCCTAGACTCTTGAAATTTTGCACAAAGGTTCCTAATTAGCTTTAACAAAGGGTTTTATCGGGAAATATTTTCCTACGCGCGCGAAGCCACAGGAAACAGCTAGTAGTAATATATAGGACTTCTCATCATCATCATCATTTCAATCCACTGCTGGACAGGCCTTCCCCAATCTCTCTCGCCGCATCCCTCTTCCGGCCACTGCTTCAAGCCATCGGTCCATAAACTCCCCAACGGTCGTCCGAAACATGTGGCCTGCCCACTGTCACTTCAGCTTGCTAATCCTTAGAAGTTGTTAAGGTAATGGATACTGGACGCCGCCTGGTCTCGTTTGTTCTACCCTATTTGTTATGGGAGGTCCATGAGTAGGTCATTTATTTGTCTAAACATAAATCTCTACAGATATTTGCAAGTTTGATCCAGCCACGACTAACTTCTCCACTGATGGGATTTTGTGTTCAGTGTCGGAGTTAGGTTATGGGAATGGACCCGTTTTAACAAACGGGTTGCTCGGCGACACACGCATAAAAATTATGAAATATCACAAATTACAGGCTAGACTTTTGCAGTCACGAATAAGCCGGAGTGGTAGTAGACAGGATAGTTGTTACTGTCATCAACAGAGTATTAATGTCCCCAGCTGGGGCTCAGGCCTACCCTCTCAACGAGGGCGTTCGGGCTATAGTCCACCACACTAGCCCAGTGCGGGTTGGTGGACTTCACATGCGCCTAAGAATTTTTTCTTCGGCGTATGCAGGTTTCCTCACGATGTTTTTCCTTCACCGTTTGAGAGCAGTCAGTAAATGTACTTAAGTTTCGAGAAAAAACCAATTGGTACATGGCCCAGCCGGGGATCGAACTTCGAACCTTTCGATATGATAGGCCGCGTCTTATCCCCAGGGCCACAGACGTTGGTACTGTAAGACAAACTAATCCCAAAGTGATCTCTGTGTTCAGTCGACTGCACGTCATTGGAAACACTTTGGAGTTAGCCTATTAGGGAGTTTCAATACCGCTGTGAGACTTTACACTAGCTTTCTTTCCATTGACGTGCGTTGACTGTACTACAAGCATAAGAGCACAGGGGCGTTCATGAAATATTATTCAGAGCGGAATTAACTTACAAAACTGATGTGTCCCCAGTAGAATTATTATTAATTATTATTATTATTAATTAGGTCATAATTAACGACTTTAAAGCACTTCACTCTCACCATTTATAAACCGAGGATAACTGTCATTGGCTTTTATATTTTGCAAATTTTATTATGTTACGTTAAGATTAAGTTAAGCTGTTGTTGTCCCAAATAAAGAAAAAATAAAGAAAAAAAAGAAAAAAAAGAAATCGAACCCACTGTCTCTGACTTAGCTCTGAAGCCCAAGCATTAACGAGTGTATTTGTTTTACCACCCCATCGCCCGCCGCCTGGAGCCGGACCTGGTTATGTTTAAGCTCATAGTTTCCAAACAATTGTGTAACTATTTGATATTTCAATCTGGGCGGGCCCGCCTTGCGGACACCGGACTTAGGACGCGGCCATCCCGCGGATTAGGGTTGTCCAACATCGATATGGAGTGTGAAACTAATTCTAAAAGTTCCAAAGTTAAAAATAGCCTATTTTCATCACCATCATAGAAAATCATTCCAGTTTCAATTTGCCGTATTAAAAATAATTAATTGGGACGTCATTAGTGAAATAGACGTACGGGGAATAGATTTAATTGATTAGATATTCGAGTAATTTTAGTTCGGGGCCTGAATCGATTAAGTTATTTATCTATACTAATATTATAAAGAGGTAAAGTTTATGAGAGCGTCAGTGGCCTCGGGGATAAGACGCGACCTATGATATCGAAAGGTCCGAGGTTCGATCCCCGGTTGGGGCATGTACCAATGGGTTTTTTCTCAAAACTTAAGTATATGTACTGACTGCTCTCAAACGGTGAAGGAAAACATCGTGAGGAAACCTGCATTCGCCGAAGAAGAAATTCTTAGGCGCATGTGAAGTCCACCAACCCGCACTGGGCTAGCGTGGTGGACTATAGCCCGCACGCCCTCGTTGAGAGGGTAGGCCTGAGCCCCAGCAGTGGGGACATTAATAGGCTGTTGATGATGAAAGTTTGTGAGGTTGTAGCGGGTAATCTCTGGATCTACTGAACCGATTTTGAAAATTCTTTTAGCAATATAAAGCCACGTTATTTGTGAATGTCATAGCCTATATATAAACCCGAAAAAAGAAAAGTTAAGTAAGAATGTTTATCGCCCAACGAAATGGGCACGGGTCAGCTAGTAAGGTATATATTTTATACATTTAAGTCGTTTATTTTTACAACTTATCAACAATAAACCTTTATTAATATGTTATACGCACTAAGAGCAAAGTTTCAGCTACGATTTAAATCTATGATAGGAAGATTATGGAAATACATGCAAATTGATTAAATGGTAACAATCATCGATTATAACAAGTCAGGATAAGAAAATTCTTGCATCATAGAAACCACACATCGAAAACAAAAATTTCTACAAACTTATTCTTGCTAATTAGATATACATAGGTGGACGGATAATTAGAAACAGGGCAAGATTTTCATACAATCGAGGTCACTTTGAAGCCATGGTTCTCCGTGTAGGATTGATCGGGACGTGATCTGATGACGGTCATCGAGAGAGTAGATGGAGGACTTTTAGATGACCGTAGATATCCAACTGATCAGATCAGCCGTTTGGGAGCAGCATCGTCATGATTCCTTAACTTTAAGATTTTCATACATTTTTATGCCATTTTGCAGGTTTTTTTCTACATGACGATGCTGCTACCAAGCGGCTGATCTGATCAGTTGGATATCTATAGCGATCTGAAAGTCCTCCATGTACTCTCTCGATGACCGTCATCAGATCATGCGCCGATCAATTCTTCACGGAGACACAAGGCTTCAAAGTGACCTCGATTGTATGAAAATCTTGCCCTGTTTCTAATTATCCGTCCACCTATGTATATGACAATACAATACCAAATCGGCGATCGTCAATACTATGACGTCACTACTACGTCAATAGTATTAATGATCGCGTACCAAATAGACTTTAATAATCCTCTGTGACGTTAATTCGAACATCACTACTGCACAGAACTTTCCCGGAATTCCGGATTATTGCTTGTGTATACAGTGGAATTATTGAGCCCGACCGATCGTAGATGCAGATAATATGGGTACAGTCATAAAGTTAATAGAAACACGGGACTCTTGGGTGGTACGACGTGGGAATACGGGACGGGTGGACTGGAAGTGGGGGGGATGACATGGGGGTGTTGGGTACCACAGTCTTAGAGAATTTGAAATTAGAGAATCATGAAAAGTCGGCATAAACGTAACCAATATAATGATATACATATCAGGAACCCGGTCAGGTCCGGTAGTTTCAACCGACTTCAAAAAGGAGGAGATTCTCAATTCGGCTGTATGTTTTTGTGTGTGTTACTTTACGCGACATCCGTGTATAGATATTTTGTGTATGAACCGATTTGAATGATTTTTTTATTGAATACCTACCTAGACAATATTCCAAGGGTCCCATTTCAATTTGAAAACAATATTTCACGTAGAAAGGTGGATAAAAAACAACCTCTAACGCCAAACGTACCGCAACTCAGCCCCGTACCGTCCGTCGTGGGTAAAAAAGGGAATCAACAAGTCATCGATATATGTACATAAGTTTTTACAAAGACGTCGGTTTTTCAAAACGATTTAAAAGCAGAGGATTGAACGTAGTATTCTATCAACTTTCGATGATATGGACCTCTGTATTTGCTCCATGGTATTGACGCCCTTCCGCCTCCAGGTGGACCGACGACCTAGAAGTAAGCCGGAAGCGGCTGGATGCGGAGGGCGGAGGACCAGGTGTGGTGGCGTTTATTGAGGAAGGCCTATGTCCAGGATGATAATAATATGATGATAGATGGGTACCTATAGCCATATAGAGCGTATAATTAAATCTATATTATGTACAGTGAGTTGAACTGTAGTTCAAAATCCCCCAAGTCTGAATTTACAAGCCCGTTTTAACCCATACTTAATTATTGAAGGTACTTAAATAAAATTGAAAAGTAAATAATGTTTAATGCTCATTCATTTCGGTAACACTTTAAATGTAACTGTTTGGTTGTTTAATTGTTCCGACCGACTGTGCATTTAATACGAACCGCCGCTTAAAAAGAGCCACTCGAATTTATTCGAACAGATTTCAACGAAACCGTACAATGTGTCGAAACTCGAAACCCTTCAATGTCGTCCCTTTACACCTATTTTAACACGTTCCTTTGTTACAATTTCATTTATAATTCAACGTGAAAAACTGTTGTTATTTCAAGTGAATAAACATTTTCATCACATGTTTTATACAAAAAAGGACGTCACCTACAAAACGCTTAGTAACTGTGTAGGTACTCAAGGGAAAGACCTATGTCGAGCAGTTGACGTTGAAATGCAGACGATGATGATTAGTGAATGATTAATCAATGGAGCATGAAATAATGTCGCGAGAATTTCAATGTTAAATACTAAACTCATCATCATATCAGCCTGTACACGTCCACTGCTGGACAAAGGCCTCCCTCATAGATCTCCACGACGACCGGTCCCGCGCCAACCTCATCCAGCCGGCTCCCGCGACCTTCACCAGATCGTCGGTCCACCTTGTGGGAGGCCTACACTTCGTCTTCCGATACGTGGTCGCCACTCGAGAACCTTTCTGTCCCAACGGCCGTCAGTTCTACGAGCGAACTGCCCAGCCCACTGCTACTTCCGCTTCGCAATTCTTTGAGCTATGTCGGTGACCTTGGTTAACTATAACACTAAACTACTAATTACTATAGAACTAAATATAATACTTATATAATAGAGCGTCAGTGGCGTAGGGGATATGACGCGGCCTATCATATCGAAAGGTCCGGAGTTCGATCCCCGGCTGGGCCATGTACCAATGGGTTTTTTCTCGAAACTTAAGTACATTTACTGACTGCTCTCAAACGGCGAAGGAAAACATCGTGAGGAAACCTGCATACGCTGAAGAAGAAATTCTTAGGCGCATGTGAAGTCCACCAACCCGCACTGGGCTAGCGTGGTGGACTATAGCCCGAACGCCCTCGTTGAGAGGGTAGGCCTGAGCCCCAGCAGTGGGGACATTAACAGGCTGTTGATGAAATATAATAATATGAAACTAAGGGCTTCTTTCACCACTTCCTGATATTGTTACTGATAATAATCTTAGTGATAAACTAATCTATCAGATAAATCTGTGTGATAGACTATATAAAATATATAAGATATAGGCAATCAGATACCTGTGAAACCAAAAAAATAGGCTATCTGTCAGATAACCGACAGATAGGGTATCTGGGACTTTATCAGCAAGCGGTGTAAGAAGCCCTAATAATACTAAACTACTTAATGAAATTTGTTCTAGCTACTGTATGTTTATAAGAGCCTGCAATTGATGCCCCATCAAAGGCCAGAGGACGGTGTTCATTGCTTGTCATAGCAGCACTCGAACAGGTCTCACACAGCCAGCTGAATATGCTAAATAACTTCGGCACGCCGCTACTAAAATAATAGACCGAGAGCTCACCTCATTGAAACCACGTTGGAGAAACATCGAAGACTGCTAGTCGAAGAGACTTAGGGCTTCTTTCACCACTTCCTGATATTGTTACAGATAGTAATCTTAGTGATAAACTAATCTATCAGATAAATATGTGTGACAGACTATATAAAATATAGGCAATCAGATACCTGTGAAACCAAAAAAACAGGCTATCTGTCAGATAATAAAGTCAAAAGTATTTTATTGCATGTAAGTACACTGGGTACATTTATACAACGTCAATTTTTTATCTACCACCGCTTCCGAGGTGTTATATAGAGCTGGGAAGAAGAAGCGGCGCAACAAACTTCCGCAACACATCTTTTAAAATCGAGTTTAGACATAACATTATTTTTGTAAAGGTTGTGCGAGGCTGAAGTAACATTAACACCAGGCATCTTTGTCATTTAGATAATCGACTGTTTTATAATAAGCTTTCTTACAAAGTTGTTGTTTAATGTGGGTCTTAAATTTTCTGTCATTCATATTTAAGATTTCTTCTGGTAGTTTGTTGTAGAAGCGTATACATTGCCCCGTGAATGATTTACTGACCTTACTAAGCCTTAACTGTGGTGGTACAAGTTTGTTTTTGTTTCTTGTAACATAAGCTGTGTTCATGTCATAGAGCCTCAAAAAGAGAGATATATTTTTACGGACATACAAAATATTCTCTATATACATATTCTCTATAGGCATACTCGTATCTTCCCTTTTAGCATAGTTCCTTAACTTTTTGTGAATAACATATATAAGTTTTGTATAAAATTTGACAAATTTTCTGTGCCTTCGGATGTCGTATGTAAAAAAATTGCTATTTTAAGTGAACAATATGCCATTCAAATCAAAGCGGTATTTAGATTCGATTAGCTTTGTACATTCAAAACAGCATTTTTTGATTTTACTACCCATTGAATTAACTCCGACGAAAATCAATCTCTCTGCTTTAGAAACTTGATATACACTGGACTTAGTAAACAACAAATGCACCTTCAAACGACAATATTAATATTTTCCCGATAGATATATTTATTTATTTATTTAAACTTTATTGCACATGTATTGTGCAAAAAGCGAACTTAATGCCGGAGGCATTCTCTACCAGTTAACCTTTGGGCAGTGCTGATAGATTGTGGTAGGTGCGAAGACAGTAACATCAAAAAGGCAGTTGAAATAAACTTAAAAGAACTATATATAATATAATATTTACACACATACATATAAATTAAATGTACCATAATACATATATATGCTATTTAAATATATATAATATATATAAATAAATATAATATATATGTTATATATATGTTAATATATATATTACGACGATATGGCATTTTATTAAACCCCACGCGGAGAGATATTCGGATATTGCAAGCGAAGATGTGAGAACATTGCACCTGGCCGTCTGGCTCGCCAATACGGATTCCTGCTGCCGGCTCCGAGGCTAACAGAGCTAAATTTAGTGGCGTAACTTGGCCATATTCATAACGTCGCACCCGATAGAGCACTATATTAATGACAAAGCAAAGCCGAAGTTACTTCACAAGCGGCTGAGCGAAGTTCGGCCAACTCGTCCGAACTTCGGCGTCGCGGTCGAGGCACCTCTTAATGAAATTATGTGTTTCCGTCGTAACTCACCAACTAAATATACCGATATAGGGATGCCATACGGTACCGAGACGTGGTCCCTCACTATGGGCCTCATAAGAAGGCTCAAGGTCACCCAGAGGGCAATGGAGAAAGCTATGCTCGGAGTTTCCCTGCGAGATCGAATCAGAAATGAGGAGATCCGCAGGAGAACCAAGGTCACCGACATAGCTCAAAGAATTGCGAAGCTCAAGTGGCTGGGCACATCGCTCGTAGAACTGACGGCCGTTGTAGGCAGGCCTCCCACAAGGTGGACCGACGATCTGGTGAAGGTCGCGGGACCCAGCTGGATGAGGTTAGCGCAGGACCGGTCTTCGTGGAGATCCTTGGGGGAGGCCTTTGTCCAGCAGTGGACGTCTACAGGCTGATATGATGATATGATGAGGGATGCAAACCTCGAAATGGGTTCATCATCAGCCTGTACTAAAAGTCCACTGCTGGACTTACGCCTCCCCCAAGGCGCGCCACCGAACCCGATCCTCGGTTCTCCGCATCAGTCCCTGCCAGCCGCCTCGATCGTCGCTCCATCTAGCCGGGGGGCGTCCCACACTACGCTTGCCTGAGCATGGGTTCCAACCTAGTTTACCTAACGAGTTCTTCGGATGTTTCAAATCAAATCGACAGCCTTATTAACATGTCCCCACTGCTGGGGCTCAGGCCTACCCTCTCAACGAGGGCGCTCGGGCTATAGTCCACCACGCTAGCCCAGTGCGGGTTGGTGGACTTCACATGCGCCTAAGAATTTATTCTTCAGCGTATGTAGGTTTCCTCACGATGTTTTCCTTCACCGTTTGAGAGCAGTCAGTAAACGTACTTAAGTTTCGAGAAGAAACCCATTGGTACATGGCATTGGATCGAATCGGATGTTTCAGTACGGTTTATTATAAGTAATACCACAGGTTTTTCGGTAAAGGATTTTATTTTCCAGTCTAAGGCGTATGTGAAGTCCACCAAATAACGGGGTTGGCGCAACAGATCCCGTAGGGTCCAAGTGTCGCCAGGTATTCATTTTTACACAAAGCAGTATTGCAATGTAGAAATTATTTTACAAAGTATGACTAGCATATAAGTGATTTGGTAACCGCTGTATACTTATAATGTGATTAAATGATTTGAATTGAATTTTAATTATAATCGAACTTAATAAATTTAATTTTAAGCTAAAAATTCAATGGACCCGTTCCATTTCATTCCGTAGTAAAAATCATTAGTAATAAAAGGACTCGAGTTTGAATTATCGAACGAATCCACAAGTGAATTTTTCTAATCGTGCCAAGCACCACTATCTTCCCTTTTGGTTCGCCGTGGGTCGAGAAAAATGGCACTTACCTACCTTCTAAAACCCTATTATAAAAATTTATAGCGCAAATCTGTGATTGGACGCCAAGTCGCCAACATTAGCAGATTGTATTTATAGCTGCTATAAAACAGCTGATCCAGACGTCGGCTTAACAGCGCGCGGAACATAGATTTCCACTTTGACACTCTATTATTGGTCTATTCAGGCTACGAGGCATTTTTCCGCATACAATTTTTATTTTTACTTTTTTTATTGCTTTTAGGCTCCGACACGAAGAACTTTGTCTATTCGTGTCCATGCCATCATCATTATGAAAAACATATTCATTCTGAGGATTAGTTTTATTTTGAACGCCTTCCACGGAGTGAACGAAGTTTTGTGTTCGTGAAATGAACGTACGTTTTTGATGAAAATACTGTATGTACTGTGACCACTTATAGGTATATAGTTTCATCATCAACAGCCTATTAATCTCCCCACTGCTGGGGCTCAGGCCTACCCTCTCAACGAGGGCGTTCGGGCTATAGTCCGCCACGCTAGCCCAGTGCGTGTTGGTGGACTTCACATGCGCCTAAGAATTTCTTCTTCGGCGTATGCAGGTTTCCTCACGAAGTTTCCCTTCACCGTTTGAGAGCAGTCAGTACATGTACTTAAGTTTTGAGAAAAAACCCATTGGTACATGCCCCAACCGGGGATCGAACCTCGGACCTTTCGATATCATAGGTCGCGTCTTATCCCCGAGGCCACTGACGCTCTCTATATATAGTTTAAAAATATCTCGGTATATAGTTTAAAAATACTAAAAATGTAATGAATGTATCCTGCGCCTGTGAATTTTTCTATTTGTAATTCAAATTCAAATTCAAAACTATTTTATTGCATGTAAGTACACTGGGTACATTTATACAACGTCAATTTTTTATCTACCACCGCCTCCAAGGTGTTATATAGAGCTGGGAAGAAGAAGCGGCGCAACAAACTTCCGCAACGCATCTTTTAAAATCAAGTTTGAACATAACATTATTTTGTAAATAATTACTTCGTAAATATCTCTAGGGCCATTTTTTTTCAAAGTTTGACATTATGGTTACTACCGTACCTCCCATACAAAACAATATGAAAATGTGGACACCGACTCATTCTTACCTTCGTGCTAAGTATCGATAGAACGACTCGTGGTAACTAAATTGGAACATCACTCGACAATTGGAGATTCAAATCGGTGGAATTACGAACGCAATTCCGCCAACGAGCGAAACTTTTCGCGGTGTCTGAATCTTGGTACGCGATTGCGTACGACTCGACATTGAGATTCGAGTGGTTATAGGTGTTTGAGAGGTTAACGGCCCGGGAGTGGAATCCCTGCTCAGTTCTACATACAGCCTTAAATGTACCTACATTCGACGTAAGAATTTGTACCTGCCTATACTTGTTACTCGTAGGTCTATTCGGTAACTTCATAGTAAGAACATACCTACCTATGAAGTAGCCGTTTTTTTCTTACATTTCAGTTTGCATGTGTGATTGCCATAAAACAATTGTTATATAAAAAAGTTTTTCAGAAATAGACTATTTATTTTATTAGATTTACTGTACTTAGTAAATTTTTCTCATTTATCTGTGTTTCATGTTTATAAGTAAAGATTGAAAACAGTACATCCAGAGTCTCACCGGATTGATTGCTTCATTTCATCGTCTCATGACGACGACGGTCACAGAGTAAGTAATCGACGGTTTCTGTTTTTGGGAAATTATGACATGCGATACATAGCTTAATGTTATTAAGTCATACAAAAAATATATTCTAAAAAAAATATACGCAAAATAATTTGGAAAAATGACCCGCGTGGAATAAGTATTTTCCCGTGGGAACAGTTTACCGCGGTAAAAAGTAGTATGTCATTCCAGGATATATAAGCCTATAATAAATAAAAATAAAAAATAATTCCAGGAATCACCGGCTGGTACACCTATACCTACCAAGGTATCCCAACCATCACTGACCAAAATCTGTTCAACAAGCATTAAAGAGTAACAAACATCCTGACAAATTTTCGCATTTATAATATAACTAGAATAATAGAATAAAACATTCGATACTGTAGATAGATTAGTGAATACTTCAAATATCGGTTAGGTAGATAAAATATCACTTTATAATTATTAATATTAATTATTGTTTAATAATTAATTTGACATAATTTATTTTTTGATTACTATTAAGTTTAAATAGATATTCTAACAGGGTTCTTCAATAATTTGACATTTTTTATATGACTTGGACATTGTATTTTATATCAATCTGATAATACTAAATGATTATTACATATTATTATAACTATTGACGCTGTATGCTTATTACAAAATATATTAATATTAATATGATAGAAAAAGTCGCGGCAAAGAGCTAGTTGTCAGTGAATGTGTTCATCTGTAAGTTATTCATAGAGCTGAAACGAGGCAGGGATTATTTATCCGGCGCCTCCTACCCGGTGTTAAGCGTAACGCATACAGATGCGGTTTGCGGCCGACACGATATATGTTTAACATCTCGTTCTAAAAAGCAAACAACATTTGCACATGTTTTTATAGACAATTTTTTTTATTAGAAGTGTAGGTCGTCAGTAATTGTATTTTTTAGTTTTCCTGGAATATTTCGGACGGAATATAAGTACATAATAATTATTATTAATATCCAAAATCTTTGTTTAAAAGTTTTGATACTTTTACTTTACTAGTGGTGGTCCACTAGTTGCCGGGCAATTCCTACATTATACAATTAAATTTTCAGCGCAATCAATCAAAATCATCAACTCAAAAATCATTGCAATCGTCATCAGCACTATCGGTTCAGATTTTTTTCAATAAATATATTTGTTGAGAGAAAAAAGCGTTTAAGAAATTAATCCAGAGCAAAGAATAGCTTCATGAAAAAAAGCGTCGGGAAAAAGATGTAACAAATCGACAGCGCGAGTATGTGTCAACCCTTAACCTGCAGTGCTGTCAGCGAAGCCGCAGTGTTCCGGGAATTGATCCCGTGACCCGCCGCCGGCTCAGTCGCCACTCGGCGCGGCCACAGTACAGTACTATATAAATATTGTGACTTGCTTATACACACTAGTGTTGTGAATTTAAGCCTTTTGGGCATGAGCCTTGAAGGCTTGAAGGCTTGAATGCTCTTTTTACTTAGACTTTTATTTTTTTAAATCTGTTTGTGTCAACCGTTAGGAACGTCCGTTAGGAGCTAGTTATTATTTAATATGTGCCCTAACATCGACCTAATAAGAAGATTACGAAGTAATTAATACGGTCCGCGTAATATCTTAAGAACTATATAATTATTTACGGGTCTTACACACGAAATAGTTTAAAATTCGCGAAAGTCGAAAATGTACTAAAGAAACGTACTAAAAAAGAACTCTCAAAGCCGAGAGGTTTCAAGGCTCATAGTCTTCAAGGCTGAGCCATTTCACAATACTAACCCACACACACACATAAATATAGCGGGTAGATTTTAGATCGCAATTTACAATTATCCATAAAGCAACGTTTCGACGTTTATGGAAGCTGCCATACTCAGACTTCTCGTCATCTCAAAATGACCTCTAAAAATGACTTTTCGATTTTATTACATGTGTGTGTCGCATCCACGGAACAAAAAAATGACAGGATGAAAACGGTATTGCAATAATACAATTCTCACATGCCTTACTTCGCGTTTTTTTGTACTAATGCCGTAATTAAACGAGCAAATTAAGTATTTTAACTTGTTTTTATTGTAAAAAAAATAAATATTTGCCACAAAATCCAATAAAATATTGTATCCCGCCCCTAGAGATTTCCAAAAACAAAATGTTGACAACCCTCACGATTCAGGTACCTACGTAATAATAATAATTCTTGGGCGGGTCTAGAAAGCGTTTACTTACTGTTATTATTTTACTATGGCGCGTCGTCGAGGTCAAGTTGAGCGGCAATGGGTTAGATGACGTCACAATGCGACACTGTGTGGAATGGCACACACCGCACGGGTTAAGTTCGGGCTTTATGTCGGATTATAGAGGGTTAGCTCCGAATCACGTACAAACGACTTAGGGAGTTCAAAAGTTTATTTTTATTTGTAACTAGTCATTTCCCGCGGCTTCGCTCGCGTAGAAAAGTTTTTCCGCGCAAACAAACAAACTCTTACGAGTAAGCCTTATTCATCAACAGCCTATTAATGTCCCCACTGCTGGGGCTCAGGCCTACCCTCTCAACGAGGGTGTGCGGGCTATAGTCCACCACGCTAGCCCAGTGCGGGTTGGTGGACTTCACATGCGCCTAAGAATTTCTTCTTCGGCGTATGCAGGTTTCCTCGCGATGTTTTCCTTCACCGTTTGAGAGCAGTCAGTAAATGTACTTAAGTTTCGAGAAAAAACCCATTGGTACATGGCCCAGCCGGGGATCGAATTTCGGACCTTTCGATATCATAGGTCGCGTCTTATCCCCGAGGCCACTGACGCTCTCTTTTCGAAGCCTTATTAAATTAGTAGAATTCGAACTAATACCCTATGAAGTCAAAGTCAAAATCAAAACTATTTTATTGCATGTAAGTACACTGTGTACATTTATACAACATGAATACAGCCGATTCAATAACAAAAGAATCATTCAAATTGATAATTATATAATTATTACGGGTCTTACACACGAATAAGTTTTATTTACCTTGCCCGACGTTTCGACCAGGTTACACTGGCCGTGGTCACGAGCTGACCACGTAAATAATTATATAATTATGAATACAAAGCGCGAAAGTCTAAAATGTATCATTCAAATTGGTTCACAATTGGCGAAGATATAGCGAAACTTATCACACCAAAAAACAATAAATTTATGTACAGTTCGAATTGAGAACCTTTGTTTTTGAAGTCGGTTCGAAAAATGTCCTTTGGCATGTGTAGGTATTATATGTCCACTATTCGGGCCCCAACAAGCTTGTTTAAATCCTTTCCTGGGTCTTGGCATAGGGTAAATTGTTCACATTCCGGAATTACGTCATGTCCCATTTATTATGGTATTTATTTAGGACCCCTTTACGAGGCGAATAAATAAGATGGGACGTTTGAAAAGGGTGTCATTAATTTACGACTAATTAAATCTTTGTTTTCTTACAGTTTCACTGACCTACCTCGACATAGACATATTCGCAACCACGTTGCGTAACCAGTTGCCGTGGATGAAGTACTTTTCTTTGTTCGCAAGTAGTTGCGAAAGAAGAATTTTATTTGTTTATTCGTATCTAGTACATATAGTTACCAGTCCAGTATAGTTAGGTCCAGTTAGGTAGGTCCAACTTCGAGAAAGAGGTCAATCGTCGAATCCAACTCGGCTGGGCAGCGTTCAGGAAGCTACGCAACATCTTCTCGTCCCAAATACCGCAGTGTCTCAAGACGAAAGTCTTCGACCAGTGTGTGTTGCCAGTGATGACATATGGTACCGAGACGTGGTCCCTCACTATGGGCCTCATAAGAAGGCTCAAGGTCACCCAGAGGGCAATGGAGAGAGCTATGCTCGGAGTTTCCCTGCGAGATCGAATCAGAAATGAGGAGATCCGCAGGAGAACCAAGGTCACCGACATAGCTCAAAGAATTGCGAAGCTGAAGTGGCAGTGGGCTGGGCACATCGCCCGCAGAACTGACGGCCGTTGGGGCAGAAAGGTTCTCGAGTGGCGACCACGTATCGGAAGACGCAGCGTAGACCTCCCACAAGGTGGACCGACGATCTGGTGCAGGTCGCTGGACCCGGCTGGATGAGGTTAGCGCAGGACCGGTCGTCGTGGAGATCCTTGGGGAGGCCTTTGTCCAGCAGTGGACGTCTACAGGCTGATATGATGATGATGACATAATAGTTTAGTTGCCGCGGGCAACAGTTAGTAAGATATACGATACTTTTTAATGCGAACGAAGTCGCGGAGCGTAGGCTAGTGAACAATAAACTTGTACTACCACAGTTAAGACTTAGTACCTACTTTATCTACCCTCGCTTCGCAACCTAAAGTTTCTATGTGGTATGTACAGTCAGAGACAAAACATGCGGCATCTTACTAATAAAAATAATATGCAGATCTTGTCACTGCTATTGAATGAAGCTGTCAAGTATATTTAAATGCATGTTTTGCCTCTGACCGTACTTGTCTGTGTTAAAACTTCAAAGAGACTTCCGTAATAAATATAAGGGTACAAAAGAGAGATTACTTTGAAGTATCCCGCATAGCGGTTATTCCTCGCATTGTTCTGTCATATTTAGCTATTTTCCACTGACTTAAAAAAAGGGGTTGTATTTTTTACCAAAGGTATCCGTCATTTACAATCCGATTTGGAGAGTTTTTTATTTATTTTACTAATTGGTCCCATTTCAAATTAAATAAAAAACGCAAAGTTCTAATTTTCAATTCATATCTTAATTTATTATTAAAAAATTTCATTTTTTCATACACAATTTGTGTAAAAGTGACATTGGTAATATCTACTTTATGACATTTTATTTATTTTGACATTTTTGTACATTTTATTTTGACATGTTTTACTATGGTTTTTTTATTTATTATTATTATTATTATTTTATTGACGATCACATTAACTTTGACTTTTTACGTAAGAAAACTATGTATTAATATTTGTAATGTGAGATAAATAAATCTAATCTAATCTAATAATATTAACGCCGTGTAAAGTAGCGTTTAATAACATTACATTATCGTTTCGTTCCCTGGTCTCACCATTTTAACTCTGAGAACCTATGTTTTCTCAATTGCAGAATTTTCAAACGATTGACTTTGCCCCTGTAATTAAAAACGAAATCTGAACGCTGCCTCCCCCCGATCACCCGCCACCTCCCCCCAGTATCGGAACGTATTGCCCGTGCCCACTGATACGATTAATGAAAGCTAACTGAACCGTTTGATTATGATTTCCAGTGAAATTAAAAAATCCGGTTCGATTTATTCGGATTTACAGGGAACGCGATTTGTGATGGCCGTGCAGTTTGGCAGAGAGCTCGTCTCACGTTTGTTAATATTACACCAGCCCTAGCTTCAACGAGAGATGGCTACTAGGGAAATGTTATTACTTTTTAAAAGAATATTTTGATGACATTTGAAATGTTATTGCTCTTTATACGAATATTTTGATGACATTTGAAATGTTATTGCTCTTTATACGAATAATTTGATGACATTTGAAATGTTATTGCTCTTTATACGAATATTTTGATGACATTTGAAATGTTATTGCTCTTTATACGAATATTTTGATGACATTTGAAATGTTATTGCTCTTTATACGAATATTTTGATGACATTTGAAATTTTAACAATTTGCATGCCGCTTCGGCGGAACATATGATACTGTACAATGTACCTATTTTCATTACAATGTTCTACCAAATGAAGCACTTTGACACTTTCCACCTAGCGACTGATTTTAATTTTCAATTGTAGGTACTATGTATTTTATTCTGGCAAGTTATTTCAATAATAAATAAATGTATTAGTAAAATACGAGGGTGCTCACCATGAATCAAAAAATTTAGCCACCCCCATATGGATGAGTAATAAAAGCATTCTATGGGTGTCAAAATCGTGTCAAACTAATCACAAAATTATGACTCACTCACACATTCTCAATTTCAAATTCAATAGTGAAAAGATACTTCCACCTCCTCCCGCTACTCCGCTTCCTTTGTCCGCACCCCCCCTGTAAATGGCACCATAGGTTCCTATACTAAATATGCAAGATGTGATCTCCACAGGGAGCGCTCGCGCGACCAAAGAGATTTGAAACTTCTTGGTGCTCATAGACGGACAAGCGAGGAGCATGTGTGAATGGTGAGACTGAGCGAAGCGATAGAGGTGTTTTTTTCGTTCACCGGGTGTGTCAGGATCGCGATACTTGGCGCTCCGTAGTCTTTTCCGTCAGGGACATAGCGTGAAGATATGTAAGATTTACTGTAATAATGTCCAATCTGAAAAATGTCCAACGACCATGCTCGAACTGAAAAATGTCCAAACTGAAAAACGTCCAATCTGAAAAACGTCCAATCTGAAAATAGTCCAATCTGAAAAACGTCAAATCTGAAAAATGTCCAATGTAAAAAATAAATAAATAGCGGTTTTTAAGGTTCTGTAGTGTAAAATGTTCCAGATTGGACATTTTCCAGGTTGGAGATTTTTCAGATTGGACGTTTTTCAGATTGGACATTTTTCAGATTGGACGTTTTTCAGATTGGACATTTTTCAGATTGGACATTTTTCAGATTGGACATTTTTCAGATTGGACATTATTATCGTAAATCCACTTTACGTATGTAAGCACAACTAGTGCCAGGCAGTAAGTCCACGGGGAAAACGTTAAACGGATAACCCGGTCGGACTCACTTGTGTACCAAAGTTAACTGCTCACGATTCAAACGTCAGTACATATGCAGCTTGTTTACACTTGACTGTAGAGTGCTTACACAAAGCCAGCTTACACTAACAACTGGCATGTCCACACTGCAACTAACCGATGTCGTAGTTTAACGAAAACTTTGTAACCAACTTGCCAGAGAACGGTCTGCTTTAGCTCGCATGGTACCCAAGTGTCTGGCTCCGATGTTATTCTATTCATTCTAATACTACGAGTATTGATTGTTGTGAGTACCTACTGGAAAATAACGGATTTTTTTATATCTTTCCTTACTCGTTGTAATGGAAAATTATTGTTTTTATTTTTTCATGTTGTGTTGTGTATGTTTTTTCAAAGTTTTACATGAAATGTAAATTATATATTAATTATTTACATGAAGAAATCAGTCTTTACATTTATGAAGATAAACAGTTTGATTCGTAAATATGAATTATGACCGCGACAGACATGGTTCTGTTTTTTTTCATGTTCCCAAATGGCATAAACATATCGAGGGTTATCTTGCAAATCTCTCAAAACAAACTAGAGGGTTTAGTCATTTTTTAAGACTTTACAATCGATTATTTTAATTAAGATTGAATTTAGGTAAGTGTCAATTATTGATTAGTTCTCTACAACACGGCGATCGAGAATACTACAACATTATAATTAGAATGAATCAAATTTGAGTCGGACACTTGAGTACCTTTCCTAGTTTCGAAGTTACTCGTGGTTTTTCAACTTTTTTACTGGCGCAAAGTTACATAAAAATAAAAGGTGTCCCACGGCGAGCGTGGGAAGAGAATTATGGAGGGGTGGTAGAGGTATATCAGGGTATAGGTAACGACCTTTGCTGAAAACTTCTCTCAGCTTACCCTCCAAGGGATTAAGCGTAAAGATATGCATTTTACGTAGAAAAGCAAGTTAGGTCGGTGCTGGTATATGACAGTAGATGAAAGAAGTTTGCACTGTACTTAATTTTATATAGATAATTTTTCTTCAACAATAATGAAAATAGAATAGAACTGTCATTATCACTGTCAGGTGCGATACAAAAGTTGACTCCAGGGCTGTCCCCGTGTAGACGAGTCATTATCGCTTGCTTCAGTGCTAAAGTTATTCCATATTTGCATAATTATGTTTTGAACTCAAGTAGAATAAGAACATACATGTTACTGTGAAATAAGCAAACGGATCGACTCGTATTACGTAGACATGTATTTTGGTTCCTCGTGTTTTTTTATTCTTATTTTTAATGGTTAAAATACTACGGTAAAGCCACTAAAATCTATGTTTTATTTGATGATGGCAAGTCAGTATTAGTCGGTAATTTTGGGCTTTTACCAGCAAATCTAGGGTCCTCAGAGTCGTCGCCTAGAAAGGGGTGGTACATAAATAAAAAATACAGTATAAATGTACCCAGTGTACTCGTCACAGAACACAGAAAAAGCTCGCAACGCTCCCATATTTCTGTGGTACTGATAATAAGCAATAAAATATTGTGACTTTGTTCATCTTTTGCCTATAAATATGTAACAAAAATTAACACAAATAATAAAATGTAAGGTACTAACTACGGCTCGTAAAGGTACGTAATTTGGCGTTTGTTCTACTACCGCTGAAGGAAGACATTGTAAGGGTTCCGACTTTGACTACGGAACCTTAAAAAGAGGTGAATAAAACCCCATTTGGCACATGGCTCTGAACATAAAGTAAGATCATAATAATGGCATAATAGAGCGCAGTGAACCGTTCTGTGGGAAACTTGCGGGTTGTAAGGCTGGTTTCACAGCTATACGGGGAACCCGGACGGACTCCCGGAGAGGCATGAATCAAAAAATTTTGTCACTCCCATATGGATGAGTAACAAAAGCATTGTATGGGTGTCAAAATCGTGTCAAAGTAATCACAAAATTATGACTCACTCACACATTCTCAATTTCAAACTCCGTATAAATTTGTATTAGCAACCTCCTCCCGCTACTCCGCTTCCTTTGTCCGCACCCCCCCGGTAAATAGCACGATAGGTTCCGATACTAAATATGCGAGATGCGATCTCCACAGGGACCGCGCGCGCGACCTAAGAGATTTGAAACTTCTTGCGGAGAGGAGACACACATGAGGCGCTAGAACATCGTTTCACAGCGACCGGGAGCGTGTCCCGTACGAAAAAATCCGGGTCGCTGTGAAATGATGTTCTAGCGCCTCACATATGTCTCCTCTCCGGGAGCCCGTCCGGGTTCCCCATTCATCTGTGAAACCAGCCTAATAGAGACCGCAGGCGCTCTTTCATTGTATGAACGAAATTACTGTAAGTTTATTGTTTTGTATCCAGGGGGTGTACAACATCGAGTGCTCAGAATGACAGCCTCAGATGATGAGGATCTATTTCATCATCTGATATGAGCCTGTAGACGTCCACTGCTGGACAAAGGCCTCCCCCAAGGATCTCCACGACGACCGGTCCCGCGCCAACCTCATCCAGCCGGGTCCCGCGACCTTCACCAGATCGTCGGTCCACCTTGTGGGAGGCCTGCATACGCTGCGTCTTCCGATACGTGGTCGCCACTCGAGAACCTTTCTGCCCTAACGGCAACGGATCTATTTACGAGGTGACCATTTATGTTGTGTTTAAAATTATACACCCAACTATAAATTAAACACAATGTCAATACCCAAAAACATTATTGAAATGAAAATGAACAGCATTTAATAAACCGGAGTTAATGAGCAAATACCTAGAAATCAGAGATTATTCAATTTTATTAAATTATATTCTTTATTATATTATACTAGCGGCCCGTCCCGGCTTCGCACGGGTGGACATTTCTTTGCAATAAATATAGCCTATGTCACTCAGGGTGAATGTAGCTTTCCAATGGTGAATTTTTGAAATCGGCACGGTAGTTTTTGAGTTTATTCATTACAAACATACAAAAATACAAATCTTTCCTCTTTATAATATTGGTATGATTATATTTATATAGAGCGTCAGTGGCGTAGGGGATAAGACGCGGCCTATCATATCGAAAGGTCCGGAGTTCGATCCCCAGCTGGGCCATGTACCAATGGGTTTTTTCTCGAAACTTAAGTACATGTACTGACTGCTCTCAAACGGTGAAGGAAAACATCGTGAGGAAACCTGCATACGCCGAAGAAGAAATTCTTAGGCGCATGTGAAGTCCACCAACCCGCACTGGGCTAGCGTGGTGGACTATAGCCCGCACGCCCTCGTTGAGAGGGTAGGCCTGAGTCCCAGCAGTGGGGACATTAATAGGCTGTTGATAATGATATTTATATAGTTCCATAAAAACGCAAGCAACGAAACCAATAATGAAAGATTGAAATTCTACGCGGACCGTCGTCGGCAGAGACGACAGTATTGTACGGGGGTACATGTGTGAGTGTATTTGTCGAGCTATCAGCAGCGAGCGTGGGAGCTTGGATCGCGACTGATTAGGTCTATTGATGAAGAAACGTAGTCGACGACAAATGCTCCATGTTTAGAGCTTCGTACCTTGGGACTTGAGAGGCTATGCGTACGAGGCGACATAGATTGTAAACTGAACAACACTGTCATCATCATCGACAGCCTATTAATCTCCCCACTGCTGGGGCTCAGGCCTACCCTCTCAACGAGGGTGATCGGGCTATAGTCCACCACGCTAGCCCAGTGCGGGTTGGTGGACTTCACATGCGCCTAAGAATTTCTTCTTCGGCGTATGCAGGTTTCCTCATGATGTTTTCCTTCACCGTTTGAGAGCAGTCAGTACATGTACTTAAGTTTCGAGAAAAAACCCATTGGTACATGGCCCAACCGGGGATCGAACCTCGGACCTTTCGATATCATAGGTCGCGTCTTATCCCCGAGGCCACTGACGCTCAACACTGTACTTACTCCGTATTTTGACATTGGCAGAACCGGTCGTCTTCCTAAAGACGATTGAAGCCACAACCAGCAAAATAATAATAATACTCCGTATTTTTATTTACTTACAAAATACATATAAAATACTAGGTATCTCAAAAAATTTTGCCACTCTCATATGGATGAGTATAATAGAAGCATCCTATAGGTGTCAAAATCGTGTCAAACTAATCACAAAATTATGACTCACTCACACATTCTCATTTTCAAACTCCATATAAATTTGTATTAGCAACCACCTCCCGCTACTCCGCTTCCTTTGTCCGCACCTCCCCTGTAAATGGCACCATAGGTTCCGATACTAAATATGCAAGATGCGATGTCCACAGAGAGGTTTGAAACTTCTTGTTAAATACCAACCAGCAGTATCTTAAACGCGACTCACGTTTCGCATATACCTGATTTTTAATTTGACAGATACATTCGAGATAGAAGTGCGTAGTGATGGTCGAAGTGAGCGCAGAATTCCACTACAGAATGCCACTATAAACGTCATACCATACTAACAAACGTCAAAATCTCACCTGCTGTAGTTCAATTCGCCGCCACGCGCGCAACGGCGGCGCTGTTGTAGAAATCGAGGTCGAGGTCGAAATCGATGTACAAATACGCTTACAGAATAGCACTTTTGACAGATTAATTCGAGTCTGAAGTGCGTAGTGTTGGTCGAAGTGAACGCGGGATTCCCTTACAGAATGCCACTTTAAACGTCATACCATACTAACAAAGGTCAAAATCTCACCTGGCTGTAGTTAACTCGCCGCCACGCACGCAACTGTAGCGCTGACGTAGAACTCGATTATTGTTGAATTTTATAGAATGCCAATTTGTAATCTCACTGCGGATTCAGGATCGAGTTGTATAAATACGCTTACAGAATAGCAATACTGTTCGTCCGTCACGATTACTCTAAACGTAACCCTTTTCGCGTCGCACACGATTCTTTTAACGCAGACATTTGAGCGCATCGTCCCCTCCTCCGACTCCCATCTTAGTATTCTTACGTCGTGCGGAACGTAAATTGTCTAATCATTATATACATTTGCACTTCATAGCTTCCGGAATCGTTTCAGTGAGCACCTTCCAAGTGTTAACTCAATCCGAAGTCTATGGAAATAAGATGTCAAAATACGCCAGCAATATTATATACTAGCTCTTGCCCGCGGTTTCACCCGCGTTAAATTTGTATTGGCAAATTCACATAATCCTATTATAAAATATTATAAAGGCGAAAGTTTGTAAGGATGTGAGTGAAGATGTATGTTACTTTTTCACGCAAAAACTACCGAACAGATTTTGATGAAACTTGGTACAGTGATAGCTTATATCCTGGAATAACATATAGGGTACTTTTCAACGCGGACAAAGTCGCGGGGCGTCCGCTAATACCCCCTAAGTAACGAAACACCTACACAGAGGGCGCTGTTTCACAATGTACACGAGAAAACTTTTCTACGCGGGCGAAGCCGCGGGAAAAGCTAGTATCTCTATAATTACTGACTGAATGACTAGCCTGTTGGCGTAGTAGTAGTGACCCTGCCTACTGCGCCTAAGGCCGTGGGTTCGATTCCCACCCGGGACCAACATTTGTGTGATGAGCATAACTGTTGGTTTTTGGATTCTGGGTGTTTGTATGTACTTAAGTATTTACTACTTACCACTAATTAGTATTTACCAATTTAAAGAAATTTCTAACGTTTCAAAAAGAGCCGCGAAGTCGTTATTAAATACCATTAATTTAAAAAAACAGCTACTCCCATATGGATGAGTAACAAAAGCATTTTAGGGGGTGCCAAAATCTTGTCAAATGTATAATTATCAAAAGGGACACTCACTCACACATTCTCATTTTCAAACTCCATATAAATTTGTATTAGCAACCTCCTCCCGCTACTCCGCTTCCTTTGTCCGCACCCCCCTGTAAATGGCACCATAGGTTCCGATACTAAATATGCAAGATGCGAACTCCACAGGGAGCGCGTGCGCCACCAAAGAGATTCGAAACTTCTTGTTCTCTTCACACACGCTCGCCGCGGGACGCGAGTGCTCTGCACGTGTCCGTCTGTGAGCACCCGCTCTATCTGATCCTCGTATGTCAGTCTCTTCGTTGCGTATTGGGGCCCGCACAGTTTACGCATAGTTATTTTTGAGAGGATAAGGGCGGGTAGGTACCCTAACCGTTGTGACTAGAGGGAAACGATTTACATGTGTGCACAGATAAAAAAAAACAGGAAAAATATTGAGGAACATACCTCCAGGGTATTGTATTAGGATCCCTTACCTGCAACATCCGACAATGTGGCATTCGGAGCGCATTTCACGAAGTCCGGGAAGAAATTCACCATGATGATACCTCCGTTCTCCTTCTGTAACAAATTGACACGTTTGAGTAATCTCATCATTGATATTAAACACAATACATTGTATTGAGAAGGGCCGCTGCCTTATATGGGACGCCACCTGCGTGTCCACCTTTGCTCCCTCGCACCTGCCCAATACCACACAGCTGGCAGGTTCGGCTGCGGAAACTGCGGCCAGGCACAAGCACGCAAAGTACTCCGCCCTAGAGTCCACCTATATGTTTGTGCCCGTCGCCCTGGAGACAGCGGGGCCCTGGGGCAGTGAGGCGAAGGCCTTCATTAGAGACATAGGCCGCAGACTCAAAGAGAGAGGAGGGGACCCCCGCTCCGGATCTTTCCTGGTCCAAAGGTTATCAATAGCTGTGCAGCGCGGCAATGCCGCTAGCGTTTTCGGTACCTTTGGCCCAGGTCAGACCCGGGGCGGTCTCTTTGACACGTAGTATTTGTATTTTGTATTTTTTATCATAATGTTTTATATCAGTTTTTTGTGCCTCCCTAATAAATACATTGTATTAATTTTAGATAAAACGTTCCATAGCAACATTACTCCTTACAACCTGCACAATCAATATCCATAAAAAATAACATAAGTCTTGAGACTGAATGTCCGGTTTCGATTCCCAAGTAAAGTGTATGAGAATTTTTAAATCAACGAATGCAGTTTATCTTACCTCTAAAATCGCTCACGTGATTCCTTAGAACATATTTTTCTATCTCAATTTCAGATCTCCCATATACCGACCTATCTCAAAATGCCACTCTGTATATATATATTTAAAATGACTCACAGTGATCGGATCCAGGATGCAATTTGGGGTGAACGACCTCAAACGTTATGTTTAACATGGATGTGACTCGGGCTTTCCCGGGGTTTTGGGAAATGGGTTATTTATAATAATTAATGAAACAAAAATAAAATGTTCACTATCTAGATCATAACAGAAAAAACAATACATGTCAGTCTGACATATTATAAATATTGACAGTCAATATTGGATTGAATTAGCTGTAAGACTCGCGGGATTATAAGTTATATCCATGTTAAGGTAACGTACTTACTTAAATCCCGGGACATTGCATCCTAGATCCGATCATCATCAACAGCCTATTAATCTCCCCACTGCTGGGGCTCAGGCCTACCCTCTCAACAAGGGCGTGCGGGCTATAGTCCACCACGCTAGCCCAGTGCGGGTTGGTAGACTTCACATGCGCCTAAGAATTTCTTCTTCGGCGTATGCAGGTTTCCTCACGATGTTTTCCTTCACCGTTTGAGAGCAGTCAGTAAATGTACTTAAGTTTCGAGAAAAACCCATTGGTACATGGCCCAGCTGGGGATCGAACTCCGGACCTTTCGATATGATAGGCCGCGTCTTATCCCCTACGCCACTGACGCTCTCAAGATCCGATCACTGCTCCATTATGTTACGTCCAACAGTGCACTTTCTCAGGTACAATAAAGAGCGTGAACAATGGTAGAAAAGTGATCTATTCTAGCCAACTGATTCCGTTGGACGTTTTAAAATGCTGCTATTTTCCCAACAAAGAACAACTTAAGCCCATTCTCGGCGCCGGCGCCGCTCCGGTGAGAGAATTCCGGCTTCCAAGAAAATGGCATTGCATTGAAGTGCTACGACGCCTACGCCGTAGCGCCGTAGCGTGAAACCGACTACGCCGCTCTCGCCGTAGACACGATAGGGATGCTACGTTTTGCAAGTTGGCGCCTGGACTGGTTAAATGAATTTATTTCTCTCTCTAGTACCGATATTTACGGTTTCGCGGTAGAGTTAGTCTTTTGTGGATTGTACTTTAGTTGTCAAGTTGATTTCTCGACATAATTGAGTTCACTCGAGTGCCGATATTTACGGTTTCGCGGTAGAGTTAGTCTTTTGTGTAACTATTGTACTTTAGTTGTCAAGTTGATTTCTCGACATAATTGAGTTCACTCGAGTGCCGATATTTACGGTTTCGCGGTAGAGTTAGTCTTTTGTGGAACTATTGTACTTTAGTTGTCAAGTTGATTTCTCGACATAATTGAGTTCACTCGAGTGCCGATATTTACGATTTCGCGGTAGAATACTTTAATTGTCTAAGTTGATTTCCCGACTTAATTGAGTTGATTCTTCCTACTTCTGTCTAGTCTTATATCAGTATTTTAGATATATAAATATACCTAGGTAGTGTAAGATTAAGCTAGTGTTCTGCTTATGGTGTTAATAAAGTCAAAGGCAAGATATTTTATTGCAATATGAGTATACAGGGTGTATACATAAGTGGACGGATAATTAGAAACAGGGCAAGATTTTCATACAATCGAGGTCACTTTGAAGTCATGGTTCTCCGTATAAGATTGATCGGGGCGTGATCTGATGACGGTCATCGAGAGAGTAGATGGAGGACTTCTAGATGGCTATAGATATCTAACTGATCAGATCAGCCGTTTGGGAGCAGCATCGTCATGATTCCTTAACGTTAAGATTTTTATGCCATTTTGCAGGTTTTTTCTACATGACGATGCTGCTACCAAACGGCTCATCTGATCAGTTGGATATCTATAGCGATCTGAAAGTCCTCCATGTACTCTCTCGATGACCGTCATCAGATCATGGCCCGATCAATCCTTCACGGAGAACCATGGCTTCAAAGTGACCTCGATTGTATGAAAATCTTGCCCTGTTTCTAATTATCGGTCCACCTATGTATATTATATACCTCAATACAAACACCGCTCCCCTGAGAACAAGTATGGGATTTGTCAAGCTTTTATTAATAATTAAAAAAGTTCAAAAACTAAAACCTAACTAAATAAAACTTGTTCGTGTGTAAGACCCGTAAATAAATATAAGTATAATAAGGTTGACTATTTTTCATTTTGCTCGGCTCCTGAGTGTCTCAGCGATTTACGATAATAATGTCCAATCTGAAAAATGTCCAATCTGGAACATTTTACACTACAGAACCTTAAAAACCGCTATTTATTTATTTTTCAGATTGGACATTTTTCAGATTGGACGTTTTTCAGATTGGACATTTTTCAGATTGGACATTTTTCAGATTAGACGTTTTTCAGATTGGACATTTTTCAGATTGGACGTTTTTCAGATTGGACGTTTTTCAGATTGGACATTTTTCAGATTGGACGTTTTTCAGATTGGACATTTTTCAGATTGGACGTTTTTCAGATTGGACATTATTCAGTTTGGACATTTTTCAGTTCGAGCATGGTCGTTGGACATTTTTCAGATTGGACATTATTATAGTAAACCGTCTCAGCGTGTTTATTTATTTATTTTATTTAATAATTTATTGTACACACGAAAGAGAAATGAAAACTGTATAAAGCAACAGAAAATCATACAAAAGGTCAAGCTTATTTCTAGGAAATCTCTTCCAGCTAACCCGCGTGTTGTTAGTCCTTCCTGCTAAAATCATAAACCTTTTCTTTCTTGCGCCGCAGTCTGGTGGAAACCAGTCTTGTAAAAGTTCTTCTAACTAGAGTGGCTTTACAAAATTCCCCTTATTGCATGCTAAGTTTTGTGTTGTAAAAATAAACGCAAAGTTTTCCTTTCCACAGAGCAGACGCCGCGCCGTCCCGAGTGACTTCAAAGAAAATTCCACGACGGAGTAGTGCCTAATTGACGTGACTGCAGTTGGCCAGATGCAGCAAGGAGCTTTAGTCCATAATTAATTTTATAAAACAAGCAACCCAGGCTTAATATAGTTTTCACCTCACAGGCTTGGAAGGGTATACTTTGTCAGTCGAAATCTGCGTGCAAAAATGCTTTTTAACCGCTAGCGTGCAAAAGGTTCTTTCGCAAAAATGCATAAATGTTATTGTTTTTTAAATTATTATTATTTGTTAAATTAAAGAAAAGTACATAAAAGCGTACGATTTGTTCAATTCACAAGTCACAAACACCACACCAACTTATCAGTTCCAAAAAATGATTATATTTAAACATTGAGTAGTAATTTTAATAATTTGACTTTAAATTTTTAATAAAAAAAACACAAATTTACTACTTATTTAAGCTTTTTTCCTTTCAGTCCTCCACAATTTCCTCGCTGTAGTGAGGCGAAAAATTGTGTGTTGCGCTCGGCAGCAAAGTTATTTTGCGTCTCGTACATTTGAAACCCTCGCTACGCTCAGGATTCTATCTATGAACCACTCGCTTCGCTCGTGTCTCAATCTTTCTCAGGTTTCAATACAAGTACTCGCACAATAATAATTAACCATGCAGACTTGCACAGCAAATAACTATTTATGCATGTTTTTAGGAGGGAAAAATCCCTTAAAGGATCACTTCGTTGTATGTCTGTCTGTCAAGACATATTTTCTCGGGAATGCGTCCAGGTATCCAAATTTCATCAAAATTACTTTATTGAATTTGACTAACTTCTGCTGCTCAATTTTTTTCTTTTCATATAATGAAATTATCCTTACATGAAACTGAGTCGATCTGCATTAATTTTTTTTGGATCAAAATGACTCATTTTTGGACTCATATTTATTATCACAAAAAAAGACCTAACGGTTCCAAAGACAGTTTACCTGTATCTCCTATGGCCTCGGACTTACTGTTCCAGTTAAAAAAATATTGACTTACCAGGGATTGTATGATGTCGTCAGGCACGTTCCTCTTGTGGGCGCAGAGGCTGTACACCGAGGAGTGGCTGAACACGACGGGCGCCCGCGACACCCTGATGGCGGCCCTGGTGCTGTTCTCCCCCACGTGCGACAGGTCCACGATCATCCCCAGCCGGTTCATCTCGCGCACCACTTTCTGCAGACAAAGTTTTCCCCTTCATTTTGTGTAACTAAAAAAAACACGACATTTTTTTCTACTACCTTGAGTAAAAAAATCCATTTCATACTCGAAATCAGTTTAGAAAATCGAACTTTCTGGACCCCGGTGCGAAATGACTCTCAGGTCGTGGCGAAATGTAAGAAATTTCATTTTATACTCGGTACGAAATATACTATAATCGTGCTTCAGAAACTTTTACAGGTAACGATATTATAGTTACATTATTTGCGCAAGCCTCTTTTCGCGATATATATATTTTTTTTTTGTCTTTTTTTTAATTTATTTATTACCTACGTTTATATATATCTACGTTTTACTAATTAGTACCGCTCTCAGATTAATCACGACTGAACAGGAGGCTCGAACGTGGTGTTACAGTTTTCAGTAGCTCGCCCCGCGACACAGTTCCACCCGAGTAGTATATACCAACCAAGTTATCTGTGAAGTGGCAGAATCAGGAACGCAGAATGTCATTCGGGCGTCAGCACAAAATACAGAATTACTGGCATGGAACGATGGCAGAGCCTACCTTCAGTTCACAGATAACTTGGTAAGTCTATAACACAGGGCTCCCTGTCAAAAATTACAAAGACCACTCCAAGTCGCGCGCAGAAACTCTCAACAAAAGTTCGAAGCTAATGAAACGTGCAAAGCCGGATTCACAATGTAGTACATTTTGCAGCAATTTCACCGCGGGAAGCCAGGCCGTTCGGCCAGTCAACTGCACGCGTTGCTAATACAAGGATTCTGACATTGAGTTACTAATAAAACTAGACAACGGGTTTAAAACAAAATCTTCAGGAAATCGGTGTGGATTAAAAATTAACGACAAGGTTAGGTTTAGAGTTAAACAGTAATTTAATGTCAAAGTAAATTACTTAGAACCTGGGTTCTTACTAAAATATGTTGAAAATGATTTTATGGTTAGGTGGTTAGGTTTAGAACTAATCAGTAATTTAATGTCAAAGCACAGACTATATAATAGGACAAGTCAAAGTAAATTACTTAGAACCTGGTTTCTAACTAAAATATGTTGAAAATGATTTTATAGTTAGGTTTAGAGTTAAACAGTAATTTAATGTCAAAGTAAATTACTTAGAACCTGGGTTCTTACTAAAATATGTTGAAAATGATTTTATGGTTAGGTGGTTAGGTTTAGAACTAATCAGTAATTTAATGTCAAAGCACAGACTATATAATAGGACAAGTCAAAGTAAATTACTTAGAACCTGGTTTCTTACTAAAATATGTTGAAAATGATTTTATAGTTAGGTTTAGAGTTAAACAGTAATTTAATGTCAAAGTAAATTACTTAGAACCTGGGTTCTTACTAAAATATGTTGAAAATGATTTCATGGTTAGGTGGTTAGGTTTAGAACTAAACAGTAATTTAATGTCAAAGCACAGAATATATAATAGGACAAGTCAAAGTAAATTACTTAGAACCTGGTTCTTTATAAAATATGTTGAAAATGATTTTATGGTTAGGTTTAGAGTTAAACAGTAATTTAATGTCAAAGTCAATTACTTAGAGCCTGGTTTCTTACTAAAATATGTTGAAAATGATTTTATAGTTAGGTTTAGAGTTAAACAGAATTTAATGTCAAAGTAAATTAGTTAGAGCCTGGTTTCTTACTAAAATATGTTGAAAATGATTTCATGGTTAGGTGGTTAGGTTTAGAACTAAACAGTAATTTAATGTCAAAGCACAGAATATATAATAGGACAAGTCAATGTAAATTACTTAGAACCTGGTTTCTTACTAAAATACGTTGAAAATAATTTTATGGTTAGGTTTAGAGTTAAACAGTAATTTAATGTCAAAGTCAATTACTTAGAGCCTGGTTTCTTACTAAAATATGTTGAAAATGATTTTATTTACATAGATAGGTATAGATTTTTTCATTGCAGATTAGTAATCTATAGTCATACTAGCTGTTGCCCGTGGTTTCACTAGCTTTATATTTGGATTGGCCAATTTACATATTTTTATGAATGTACCTATGTGTTGTTCTGATGTAAATCTTTATTACTGTAAAGTTTCATCAAAATCTGCTCCGTAGTTTTTGCGTGAAAGAGTAACAAACATTCAAGCATCCTTACAAACTTTCGCGTTTATAATATTAGTAGGATATTACAACATCATTGATGACTTCAAAGTTAGCTTTTTCATCACTGATTCATTGTAAATCCAGCTTTTAAGAGAATAATAACGAAATCACTCCAGGTAAGTACAGATAAATGGAAAGTTTGTTCCTTTCAGTGAATAAGTTATTTATTGGCCGGGAGCTGAAGTTTGCAAACAATTCCAAGATTTCCATCGCGTCGGATATAGCCTGTTCCGAAAATACCAAGAAGGAAATGAGCTTACTAATAATTAATAAACTAAGGAAATACTTACCTAATAAAACCTAAAACGATTCAATACCGGGACGAAACCAAAAAGGGGAAGTTAAATCCTATACTTACTGAATATTATCCCAGGTACGTGATATAATATCGTATGTCATATAATAAACATGAAAAAATTTTTTTTTTTGAAAACGAAAATTCGTATAATTAAAAGTGGAATACAATATTCTCTTTTCAGGTCAATTCTGTCTAAAACTACTCTGTTTCCACCTGTATTTGCTTATTACATATTACTGGTTTTAGTGGTCAGTGCCACTCTAGTTTATCCCAGGCTTCTACTACCAATGCCATTCGTTCGATATATTATTATTTGCGTCAGCATTCGCTCAACATGTCCGAACCAACGGATCATGCAGTTTGTCATCTTAATGATGGAAATTCCATTCAGTACAGTTTTGAGATCTTATCTTATCTTCTAAGGGAGCCTGGAATACCTGGTGACACCCTGTGGGACCTGTTACGCCAAACCCCTGTCCGCCAACGGTGCCCCAATCCGTTTTTGGTGGACTTCACATACGCCTTAGAACAGCAATTTTAATCTTTTGGTGTTTGCAGGATTCCTCACGATATTTTCCTTCACCGAAAACCTGTATTATATATAACAAACCTTACTTAAAAAACTCATTGGTACGGATCAGGTGTGAACCCACGACCTTAGGAACATGAGACGAGTACGGTCTACCACACGTAAGTGGTAACAAAACCAGTATCAACAGGTCTCGCATAGTGTTGAAACTCTAATAGGCGAGGCCAGCTCAAGGTGAATGTGTTTCCACTGACGTGCGGTCGACTGTACAGCTAACCTGTAGGCTACCACGGTTCTCGCTCTGAGAAGTTATCAAAAAACTAAAGGGAATATCTCACTAACTTTACATTTGACTATTATCTAACGAAACGTCAAAGCGAAGAACAATTACAAACCCGTCTTAATTTACCAGCGACACTCGAAGTTTTCCCAACTTCGCCGATATGAGCCCGCCCTCTAAGTACCCCTCAGATAGCCGTAACTTTAACTTGAAGCGCCGTCAGAAATATCACCAAGTTATGGTTTGGTTTGAAACATAACTTCCATTTCAAGGTGCCCGTGGACTCGACTCGTTTGAATAATAACCTTCTAAATCACAGTCTTATGCATCATGTTTGGGGCAATCTGTAAGATTTAGCGTTCACTGTAAAATTGAATGCTTTTATCATGACACTTTCATTCAGTCCAGCCGCACTGCGTATCCGTTTGGCCGCACAGCTGACGTAGAGATCGCATTTCCACAGCATTCATCTTACTTTCAGTCGTCTTCTGGCCAACCCAGGCTTCACTGCCGTATAATAGTTGGTACCAACACCGCAATGCAAGGGCGTCTTTTGACACATTTTGGTACTTTGTCAACGCTGACAGAGCACCATTAACTTTATTGCCGGCAATTTTTTATTTCTGCATTTTCTGCTTCCGAATCACATACTTCCCAATACACAATTTCATTTACTTGTTCCAGGCCGTAGGCTACTAGGTTATTCCCCTTAATTATTCGCACTTTAACTTTACTTTGTGAGGCCAATCGATCGTAATTTTGTCAGTTGAGTCGCGTATTTTCGGTCGCGTAATTCATATGGTACCGAGACGTGGTCCCTCACTATGGACCTCATAAGAAGGCTCAAGGTCACCCAGAGGGCAATGGAGAGAGCTATGCTCGGAGTTTCCCCGCGAGATCGAATCAGAAATGAGGAGATCCGCAGGAGAACCAAGGTCACCGACATAGCTCAAAGAATTGCGAAGCTGAAGTGGCAGTGGGCTGGGCACATCGTTCGTAGAACTGACGGCCGTTGGGGCAGAAAGGTTCTCGAGTGGCGACCACGTATCGGAAGACGCAGTGTAGACAGGCCTCCCACAAGGTGGACCGACGATCTGGTGAAGGTCGCGGGACCCGGCTGGATGAGGTTAGCGCAGGACCGGGCGTCGTGGAGATCCTTGGGGGAGGCCTTTGTCCAGCAGTGGACGTCTACAGGCTGATATGATGATGATCATCACTGTAGAACAGACGGTCAGCGAAGTATGTGGTCCGCCCACTTTGTCGCTAGTCGCTTATAGCTTTGGCAGCTCGCAGCCGTCGACGATTCATTTAGCCGCGAGTCGGTTTCATAACAATATGAAAACGATGTTCAGACGGGCGGGATGCACTTGGTATTTTATTTCCATTGCCTATCGTGACAGCGCGCGCGGCGGCGAGAAACAAACTGTTTGAAATTGAAACAAGCGGTATACTTTAAGCGTATCACAGACACGCGGCTTGCGGTGGCGGCGGCCTGTTGTATTCCATACGCAATGTATGAGACTGCAGACACGCGCGGCCTGCGTTTGCATATTGAGGCTGCGGCCGGCGGTAGGCCGCCACCGCAGGCCGCGTGTGTCTGGGATACGCTCTTTCTTTAGTGTATAATTTTTTGGTTTACATCACTGCGTTCCACCCGGTCTCTGTTGTTTCTCAGAATACTCTGCCACAAACCAAGGGCCATCGGTTCTGCGATGGTGCAGTATCTCAGTGGAATCCTATTGAATAAATCTGCATATTTACTTTTGGTGCTTTTGCTATTCGTCCCGTTAGCGATTCGTCACGTTCGCCATTCGTCCCGTTCGTGATTTTAATTACCTGTGCAGCACTATAATAACGAAGTACGTCACGTATTGGAACGATTTTTCGGAACAGCGGTCGCGAAGGAGCTGATTGCTCCGCGCGTACTGGGGCTGCCTCGGTGCCACGTAGAATTAACGAACTGACGAAGTGCGTACGGGACAAATGGCGAACGCAATGGTGGACGTAAGCGTCTACATGACGAATCGTGAACGAGACCTAAGGGCAATAATTTCCCATCGGTTGAGACTTCTCAGAAAACAAAATAGAATGGAGCGGATGTGTGTAGAGGAACAATGGTTCGCAAGAGTGCCATAGAGTTGCCAGCACGCGATTGTTCTCAGTTTGTTTGACTTTATGCCAACCCAAATACACGTGTGCTTCCATTCCGTCGCTGTTTGATTGAAACAGGTTCGTCTGTTTACCAAAAGAACAATGGATGTGTATCAAATCTGTCGCAGAAATAAAATTGGAGTCTGCAACATTTTTGTCGCTAGCTGTATTATTTGTGGTGGGACTCTTTCGAGGCTCATCCAGCATTGTATCACATGCGACCAATGCTGATCTATTGTGATCGCCGCCTTTTTTCTTTTATCGCTTATTCCGTTTAGTGTTAATTATTTATTTCATCGGGTTGAAGTGAGTAGTTGCCCAGATGGGCGCTTCTCTCACGCATCGGTGGACCACACTCGCACAGAAGGTGCGATGGTGTTTCCACTGCCTCTTAGCTGCAGAGTCCGAACATTTTAGTGTCCCGGAGATTATTAAGCAGTTAAATTATAATTATATAATTATTTACGGGTCTTACACTCGAAATAGTTTTATTTACCTTGCCCGACGTTTCGACCAGGTTACACTGGCCGTGGTCAGTCAGATGGTTTTAAATTGTCAACGTCGTGGAATCCAGTGATCGATAAACTTAAATCTCGTGACTTATCGTCGAATACACCCGCGGATACCGTGAATGTTGTGTGCCGGGACTTTCCAATAATACAAGATCAGCAGAGGGTAGTTTCAGAAACTACTCACAGCGATCAACACTGACAGCTCGCCTCTCCAGTCAGCTCGTGACCACGGCCAGTGTAACCTGGTCGAAACGTCGGGCAAGGTAAATAAAACTAGTTCGTGTGTAAGACCCGTAAATAATTATATAATTATAAATACAAAGCGCGAAAGTCTAAAATGTACAGTTAAATTATGTTCAGAGGTTAGGTTATTTTAGTTTTATAGATAGTTTTACTTATGAATAATTTTAAAAACTTTGTTTCAAAATAAATGAAAAATTGTAGAAAAAAATTATAATTGAGCAGTTGCTAAAGTGATAGATCTGGAAGAGTTTATTTTAGTTTCTCGCACAATATTAATATACCTACATACACGATAACTTATTGTATAAAATTTATTACAGTAATATGTACAAGGTTATATACAAATATATAATATAAATTATATACAAATAAAAATTATAAAAACGAATATACCTTTTAACATGTTATTACACATAATAATATACATAATATATATTACACACACACTCCCACACGTCCTACATAAAAATATTTAGTAAGTATCGATTTTTTTCGCCTACTCGCACCTATAAGTCGAATTCCATCAAACACGAGATTGGTCTTGCAGATCACAAAACTTCCTTCACTCCCACCTAATGAATATTCGCTCTCAAATGAAACTACAGCCTTTATTTCATTCGCCATGGCAAAAATAATTTGTCGCTGCGAGAGGTAAAAGCTGGAATCAAATCAGTCGCGGAAAAATAGTGGGACGAGAAAAATAACGAGCTTCTAAGAACAGCATAATTATTAAAGTAAGTAAATACATTGTTTTTATATCTTTGCTTTGAATAAATCACGACGTAATGGTACCTGTATACCTACCTAACAGTAATTGAAAAACAACATTGTAAACGTATTGAGAGCGTCAGTGGCGTCGGGGATAAGACGCGGCCTATCATATCGAAAAGTCCGGAGTTCGATCCCCGGGTGGGCCATGTACCGATGGGTTTTTTCTCGAAACTTAAGTACATTTACTGACTGCTCTCAAACGGTGAAGGAAAACATCGTGAGGAAACCTGCATATGCCGAAGACATTCTTAGGCGCATGTGAAGTCCACCAACCCGCACTGGGCTAGCGTGGTGGACTATAGCCCGAACGCCCTCATTAAGAGGGTAGGCCTGAGCCCCAGTAGTGGGGACATGTTAAGGCTGTTGATGATGGTGATGATTGTAAACGTATATATCTCTCTGAACAATCTAACACCTAAATGTCGACTGTGGGCAAGTATTTTAACATATTTTGTAACAAACCCCGCTATCATCATCATCGAGGTCTATGTCCACTGCTGGACATAGACCTCGCCCAAGGCGCGCCACTGAGCCCGATCTTCGGTTCAGTCACTGCCAGCACCTAGCACCATCCCCACTCCACTCGAGAACTCGTCAGTTATCAGTTCTCCGAAAGATGTGACCAGTCCACTGCCACTTGAGGCTTTTCGAAGGCTTTCCTTCATTATTCCCCACTTTTAACTCCGTTAATTATTCCCAACTTTTACACAATGCCACCGTTTTCTCGCTACAAATTTTTCCATTGAGAACTTACAGCAAACAATTATTCGCATAATGGCAACTATTTGTATGGCTTACCTCTCCGAACTCGGTGAGTCCGTTGGCTGCCGGCGCTTCGTTCGAGGAGTCGGCCCTAGAAACAAAACACAACAATACAAATAAAGCCAAACAAAAGGGCAACACGGGCAACACGGGCAACACGGGCAACAAGAACTCCGATTTCGCCCAGCGATTTTCCATTCTTTCGCCGCGCTATTACCTACATGTTTGTTTACACAAGTAAAATATTGAAAAGTCGCTCATGCTTCGAAGGTACGGTCGACCGCACGTGAGTGGAAACAAAACCGCTAGAAACTGGTCTCTCATAGTATATAGTAGCTCATAGCATATTAGTAGTCTAATAGGGTAGGCCAGCTCGAGGTCAAAGCGTTTCCACTGACGTGCGGTCGACTATACTGTAGATTCAAAGGTAGTAACTTAATTAAATATTGTAATAGGGAGATCCGTCATAATTATAGCCGTAATGCGACGAAATTAAGCTGAAGCGACAGCAAGGCATCTCACGCAAATGCTTCGAGTAATATGATAAAAATTCTGTTAGCGAAAAAAAGAGAGTTATTACGGTAAATACATCTTTACAATTTCGGTAGGTAACTGTCCGCTTACGCTCTTAGAACAAAAAAATCCCATCCCCACTGTTATAAAATTGTAGGTTAGTAATGTAAATAGTAGGTAAACAAATTGTATGTTATAATATTAGGCTAAGTTTTATAATGAAATAAATTTTATCTTATCTTATAACTGACGTACAATACTAGCTAGGGTTACAAAAAAACGAAACATTTATTATTATTTTTATTATTATTGTATACATTGATCAGAATCGCCCAGTTAATTTAACACAGGTGACTAAATCTACACCTGCATAAATGCGAAAGTATGAATTCATTGCTCATTCACGTTACTGAACGGATTTTGATGAAATTTGGCATATTGATAGCTTATATCTTGAAATAACATACAAAATACTATAGAGAGTAATAATATCCTATTTAGTCTAATGTATAAAAATGTATACGCTTCAGAGTAATTTTGGTGTGTTTCAAATCAAATTAATGTACCAGATTTATCACTTGTAACTTATAAATTTTTTTTTTAAATCGACAAAATATTAATAAAATAAAAATAATTTGACTAGCTGAGACAATGAATTATTTATTATATTAAACAATAAATACTATAAATTATGGAACCTAATAAAATTAAAAAACTTATAATTGAACAATTGTTCAAATTCAAATTCTTTATTCGTAAACATAGGTGGTTAACAGTATTTGAAGATGGTACACTTTATTTGGCTTCTCTATGTTTTGCCCATGTGCGTACGACATTAATATTTTAAGAAATTACATCATGCACATTATCAGGCCTAGTATTAGTTGCCATCTCTAAATTATTATTATTTCATATTAAAATCAATAGCATTTACATAATATACAGTTTACAAATGTGAATGGAATTAAATAATAAAAAATACATAAAATTAAAAAACGAGATAACTATAGGGATGTCAAAACTAAAAATATAAAAACACATGTCAAAATTACATTAAATTTTTATGACCTAAGAAATCAGCTAAGGTATAATAACACTTGTCAACTAGAATGTCAAACAATTTGCGCTTAAATCTTGGTAGCTGTAATATTTTTACGTCATATGGCAATCTGTTAAATATTTTAGGTGCCAGACACACTAAACTGCTATGTAGCATGGCAGTTTTAGCTGGCATTATGCATAGCCTCTGCCTATCTCTTAAGTTTCCACTATGTATTTGTGATACATTCTGGAATAGATTAATATTCGTTTTCACAAAGACTGTTGTGCCTGATAATGATTTAACTTTTACTGTAATATGTCAATGTTCGGTATAATTTATTAGGGAGGCACAAAAAACTGATATAAAACATTATGATAAAAAATACAAATACTACGTGTCAAAGAGACCGCCCCGGGTCTGACCCGGGCCAAAGGACCGAAAACGCTAGCGGCATTGCCGCGCTGCACAGCTATCGATAACCTTTGGACCAGGAAAGATCCGGAGCAGGGGTCCCCCCTCTCTCTTTGAGTCTGCGGCCTGTCTCTGATGAAGGCCTTCGCCTCACTGCCCCAGGGCCCCGCTGTCTCCAGGGCGACTCTAAGACTTGTAATTGATTTGATTTATTAAATTTATTAAATTTTGATTGATTAAATTTACGTGAATATAGTAAAAAGAAAAATTTTGAAATCAATCATTTTATCGCATTCCACAATGTAGCAATGCGTAGGTGATTGTTGTAATAACTGTTAAATGTTTAGGTGCAATAACTTTGCGTCTATAACTGATTTCAGACCTGTAGTTTAATGAAGTCTAACAACAGGACAAAGTAAGGTAAACCAGTTTACCTGGACCCAGCTAAAGAAATTCTATGCTCTATTGTGGTCCTGGAGCCGGGAGAGTTTATTGTAATGTAATGCTCAATATACTTTACTCGGCATCTAAGGTGAAACGGAGGCTTTATTCGGTTCTCAGCGTCTGATCCGCTTGTTTGAGTCTCGCTCAAGAGATGCCGTGCGCATTTTCCGTTTGAACTTCTGTCGATTTTCTTTAGGAAATTACAGCGCAGTTGATGGTAATCATTTTAGCTTGGCGGAGATTAATTTTCTGCCAGTCGTATGACGAAATGAGACGCCCGTTTCAATGGGGCGCTTGCAAAATTGTTTTGCCGAAAATTGCTGATGAAAAATACTACTAGTTACTAATAATAATCAGATTTTTTTACAAAAAATAAAATCGACCGCATTGAAAAAAAAAAATGATTTTGGTACATCGATGACATATTGATCCACTAATATTTTAAAATTATGCACCCTAGAGGTGAAACATTGTTTTCAAATTGAAATGAGACCACGCTCGAAATATAACCTATTCAACGGAAAAAGAATCATACAAATCGGTTCACAATCGGTGAAAAAAAAACATACAGTCAAATCGAGAACCTTTTTGAAGTCGGTTGAAAATTACATAGAAACATCTATCCATGTATAATAAAAAGAATTTTTTTTCGGATCTTGAAAAATCTGTAGAGGCCAATATAAACTCGTTTGAATACATTATTCCTCTTCACGTGACGCAGTTTCTGGTAATAATAAAAGTTCCGAGTACCTGCAGTACACTATTCTCATAGTACCCAGACAAAGAGCAGAATAAAGTAAAAGGAACTAACAGTTGGCGTCATTTTAAAAGTCCTATACTTCCTTTTGTCGTTTTATTACAGAGTCGAATCCAGGACTAGGGAGCCAGGGGCGCCAGTTAAAGACTTAATATTTTATTGCATACAAAGTTTTAAAATATTTATAACTAGCCGATTACCCCCGACTTCATCCGGGTTATAAAGTATACTATTTAATGTTGTATTTTTTTTTAACAAGTTCTAATCATGCCAGTTTCTTAGTTTCAAAGTTTGTCACTAGATGGCGTTAGGTGTATTTTACACCCCGCTATCATTTCATATTTCATTTTTTTTTTTTCAAGCCACATGGTGTGTATGGTGTTACAATTAATTATTAGTACAGGCAGACATGTGGCACCCCGTTAGGGCACCGCAAATGGACAGAATGCTACGTGCATATATACTATGTTATACACTATTTACAATACATATTACTTACAAACAATTTGGTTCTTCGCAAAATAATATAAGATAAGCGTGCAAATTTATCCACCAGTTTTTACCTCTTTATTATAAGTATAGATGTTATACTTTATTGATAAACATATTATGTTGTCAGTTATTGGCTGTACTTAGTCATAAATATTTTCTATGTAAACTAAATGAAATAGTATACCTAAAGAATCATCAAGAAATCCATAGGTTTATTCTGTTCAGTCTTGCCACCATCCAAGTATCTCGAATCATCATTATTGTTATTGAAACTTGATTTTCCTTTGCAGCGCCCTCGGAGTTGCTACCTAGCTCCGTGCCTGTTTAAAGCGTACTTTAAAAATATGAGGGTAGCGGAGTAGGTGGCTCGTATGGACATAGGCAATACCGTACGTGCTACGACTGCGATATACTGTTTCATATTTTCCAAATGCGCCGAGTGACTTCTATCAAAAACCAGTTCAAATGAGAAGGCTACTGGACCTATAACATTTTAAAACATATGTCGATAATTACAGGACTTTTACAGAAACCATCTTTGTCAATTCTGAAGAGTTTCTTTGAATGACGTAAAAGTAGACATAGATTGAATATCTCCCTTATCTACAATACCCACAGAACATGGAAAAGCTCGCTACGCTCCCGCTCGCTATGTATTTCTATGACAATACCTTTAGCAGCTTTACCTTTACAGCCTATTAATTCATGTCCTCAAAAGTTTATGTACAAATTTATAATGCGGAAACTCCGTCCAGAGTAGTGCCGTGCAGCATGGACCCCGCTGGCGCCATTGCCCCGTTGGATGGCGAGGCTTACCCTCAAATACATGGATTTGTAGGACATTTTTCAAGTAAGTAACACATCTTCCTTTTCTCGGTTTCCTCTGAGACCTGGACCGGGTCCAGGCGTTATGCTTCACGTTTAGGTACAAATTCTTACTAAACCACAAGATTTCTCTTGAAGGAATACTTTATGTTATGAGAGCGATCGCATTATGTAAATCAGAAGAAAACTAGCACGGAAGCTCATTCTTAGCAAATTTTTCTTTCTACAATGACCAGTAAATGTATTGTCCGTTCATGGTGAATGGGGAACTTTCAGTGTAGCCCCATTTCCCAGGGTTGGGGGGAGGGCATTAGTATTCCCCCCGGGGGTAAAGCGGATAACCGTTTACTATTCATGCTCTTCACCACTTCTTTTCGACCGGTTCTCCAATTGAATCAAGTATCGCATATCTATTGTTTTAGTATTGAGAATTAGTCGAGCGTCGGTGGCGTTAAGACTAGTCATGTTGAGAGATCCGGGTTCGATCCCCAGACGGGCTATGCGCTGATGGGTTTTCTCGAATCCTAAATTACGTACTTACATTTACGGAAACCTCTCAAAAGGTGAAGGGAAACACCGTGAATGGTCGGTGCATACGCCGAAGAAAAAAATCTTAGGCGCATTTTAAGTCTACCCGAAGTGGACTATAGCCCTCGTTAAGAGGGTGGGCTTGGGCCCCAACAGTGAAGATAATATCAATAGGCTTTTGATTTGAAACCCTAAAACTTACCACGGGTACGTCCGCCCCCACCAAATTTAAACAAAAATAATTTATTTCAATTAATCCCATTCGCTTCACTTTTCAAGTTATACTCGTAATATGTATAACAAAAGGCTTTTAATTTAAAACTTTGTTTAAATAGAGCACCGTTGTCAAAGTCGTTGTGTGTAAAATTTAGTGAAATTGCCCCGAGCGGACGTAATTTCCGGCTTGGAATTTGTTTGCTACGTTTTGTTTATACTCCAGGGCTGATATTTCAAGTCAAGTGAATAATTTTACATTAATAATTAGTCCTACCGGCAGCAGCCGGGCAGCTTGATGAGCTACTTGTATCAAAGCACGGCTGAAGCAGATCTAGAATCTCGATTTTTTAATAGAGATTCCTCTGCAGGTTTTTACTAAAAGCGCGGATCAGATAGCGCCACTAGCGTAAGTATAACGCATACGCATCATCATATCAGCCTTTCAACGTCCACTTCTGGACATAGTCAACGCCACCAAACGTAATGTGCGTGAACTAATAACCAGTACACGTCAGTCAGATTCCGCTTTCGTCAGTTTTGTCGTATTTTTTTTGTAATTTTAGTTCAGATTCGTCAGAAATGACGAATGTGGAAATAGCCACTAATTACACTTTCGTCATTTTCCGCTTTCGTTAGAAATATATTATTTAAACTTTTTAAAATTTATTTAGTTTATTTAGTGTGACACATATATTGTGATATTTCAATAAAGACAGTGGGGCAAAACGGAAATTAACTACAAACTTAGAATTAGGTACCTAAATACCTATATAATTATTCATATCACAACTGTAAAACTAAAATAACTTAAAACCAGATTATTGAAATGAGTTAATTTAAGAATTCTAGCGTGTAGTTCTAAGTCCGGTCTATCAGTTTTACGAAAGGAAAACGCACTGAGCTGCCAACATTTATTTAAACAAGTGACGTTAGGATGGAATAATTTTCATGGCTTTGTTACACTCATTCGTTTCGGGGGTCCCGGAATGTGCGCGGGATACGTAAGTGCCACCATTTGTATCGGCCTCCGCTGTCTTACGTTTTGATATTTACATACGTGACGATAAGGGTGATAGCATAGTGTCGACTCGCCCTGATTAAGGGCAAAAACACAAAACTGCAAAGCGGACCAACCCAGAAAACTGTGACGGGAATTGCTGTGTTTCGCGAAGATAAATGAAATAAAAAGATAAAGGAACAAAGAAGATGTAACATCGCAGGAATGCGCGATGCGAATCAATTCGCAATCTGTAGTCGCAAGTAAATTTTTATTCCGATACAAACCTTAACATCCATTTTCGCCCCTTTAGGGTTGGAATTAAAAAAACCAAGTGCACAAGTTTTTGAAGTCATACCACATGCTTTCAAACATTAAAAAAACCGGTTCAAATAGGATCAGTTGTTTTAGCGTGATGCGGGTTCAAACAGACAAGAATTTTTTTCAAAGTGTTTTGGGGTCAGTTAAGCCTAAATAACGTATTCCAAAAGTTTTAAAAGTCAGTAGTATAGATTAATTAATAAGTATGATAACAAATTAGTAAGTAAACATTACCAATTTGCCCTCCTCTCCCCTATGATGTTGTGCCCACAAGGGTCCATAATAATCTACTTTTAAGTTACCACCTAATATTGCATTGTGGAATGCAATAAAATGATTATGATTCTGCAAGAAATCGCTGCCCGCTCCGCTCGTGCCTGCGTCGCAGCCGCACCGGGCTACTGACTGACGTTGGTAGCGCTCCGCCCGCCCGCCCCCGCTCTGCATGACGGATGGGCTGCCAGACAGGACTTTAGTTCGGGGTTTAATGCGTAATTACTCCTCAAAGGACTTGAGCAGGGGTGTTCAACTTACACGACCGGTTCAGCTCTTGGTAGCTCCTGTTCTTTTTGCCGTGACTATTTTCTCGAAGCAGGTGTGTCGCAGATGTTCCACACTTTTTACTTCCATTTCATTTTATCTTTACTCATAAAAAAGAGGTAAAGTTTGTATGGATGTGGGTTTGAAGTAATCTTTGTAACTACTGAACCGATTTCAATAATCCTTTCGCTGTTGGATACGTTATAGGATACTGTCTGTGTGATAGGATTTTGGTATTGGGCTACAAAATGGGTTAAAATATCGGCGAATATTTAAGGGATTCATCAATGTTTCTCAGAGACGTCAGTTCCATATATCGAGTATTTTCTTGTCTGTGGTTCTGTCCAATATAAAAGTAAGACGCTTGACTATATTATTAAATATAATAATATTATTATCTTCAATCTATAGCGTTTTCAGTAATATAAAAGTCATAAAAAATGTTTTGTTAGACTAGTGGTGTTGTCTACTAGTAAGTGATATTGTCGAGTCGAGGACTTTTTAAATAATATTAGTACGAAAATCCAGGCCCCGGGATATTTAATCCAATCTCCTATCAAAGCTAACCCACTGGAGAAATAAATAAATTGAGTTACCTCGTAGAGTAAGCAAAGAGCCACTCCGGCCCACTGAGTCAACGGAGTAAGTAATTATTGAAAATATTAATTAACTATATGTTCGTCCCGGCTTTACTCATTTCAATAAATACAGAAACGACTTTTTACAGTTTTATTTTAATATACGCAGATAAAAATAACAGTAACATATAAAGATGCGAATAGAAAGGATATCCAATAAAATTATTAAAAAGTGGGGTTGTTTGTTGCTCAATGACTCAACAACGGCTGGTCGTATTTTGATGAAATCTGGTATAGTGATAGCTTGTATCCTTGAATAATATATAAGATACTTTATAACGTGGAAGAAATCTATACCCGCGACTTCTTCCACGTTATAAATCTTATACGTGTATTAAATCTGATGATAAGTAGAACAGGTTATGAACGGTCGGGCTATTTCTATAAATGCATATTCTATTCTAAAAATTTTGCCTGCGGCATCAATTATGTATTCAGGTCGACTAGATACCATTTTTATTCATAACGTGATGGGGTCGCAAAGAGGGTTGGTGGTGGTTGAATGCACGCGGGCCGTAGGTTTGACACGCCTGACGTAATTTCATGATGTCTGATGTACATAGATAGCTCTGCTAAAGCTGAACAAAGTTAGGTATTATGTCACGGATAATAATTTCAATTTTGAATAAGTAATTATATTAGAGACAGTAATATTCAACAGGGCATACTTCCCAAGCCCAACGAGGGACATAGTCCACCACGATCGGCGCTGGTGGACTTCACATACGACTATGTTTTCTTCTCTGAAGTATATATGCAGGCACCTTTGATTTTATTTATTTAAACAATTTATTTAGTCGCGTATTCTACTAAAATCCCATAAATCACTTCCCCAGGGAACCTACAGCACTTGCGGTTCCACTACGATCCTCTAAGTAGAGAAAGATCTAAAATATCTGCAGATTCTGCATAACTCAAATATGAAAATTTTAATGAAAATATATTTAATGCCCAGGGTCTGTTCAGAGGGACCACGTCACACCACTGAGACAAACCACAACAAGTGGTCGGACAGTGATTACGTGTGAATACATTATTATAACATCACGCAGCCACAAAACGGCGCGGCGGTCGCGCGGCTGTGTTTGCGTTGTCGTTACCACAAAAAACTTGTGAGTAGATGAAGTGACATAAGCAATTGCGGTCTGGTTGCGTGAGAGTTGCGGTTGTGGATGCATGACGTGGTTATCGCTGAGTATAGTAGCAGTTGGTACAATACGCGTTTTGTCAAATACGCGATTGGAAACCACGATTGAGCAAGTATACGAGTGGGACGCCCCCCGGGTAGATGGGGCGACGATCTGCGTGAGTGGATGCGGAGAACCGAGGATCGGGTTCAGTGATGCGCTTTGGGGGAGGCCTTATGTCTAGCAGTAGAATATTACAGACTGATGATGATGATGAATAAATTCTCATTAATGATGTGTTAGTTACGAGCCACACGCGCGTCGATTGGTTGACCAACAAAATTAAGCGGTGACGTTAATGACATGGCTCCGGATAAAGCGATTAAATAGGCTGCCGCGAATTCAGGGGAGGCCGTGGGGGTCAAGACCCCCCGGTCCCCACACACGACATCAACCATACTTCTACGTGCTTCTACTGTTGTCCGCTTGAATTTGAACTTAGGGGAGATTTATAAAAAAATCCTTGGTGTCATAAAGATAGAGTATCTTTATATGACCAAGACACCAAAGATTTTTTGTAAAATTTTCATACGGTACCCGTGGTACCGTATCAAATCTAATCGATTTTACCTAGGCTAAACAGAGAGTCTCAGGCTCAAATAGTAACCCTAAGTACCTACGCTGACCCCCCAATTTCAGACCCTAGATCATCCCCCGTAAATGGGGATTGTATCCGGGTAAATAATTTGAATTGTTCCTTTACTCGAACAATACAAAGCCTTTGGGGTATCTCAATTTGTAACACAAATGTGTTTGCTTTGTGAAGAATTCGCTCCGGCGGACGACTTAATGCGCGGTGACGAACGTGTGGATACGGGGCGTGATGAACGTGCGACGAACGTGCGGGTGCGGGGCGCACGGCCGTGCGTGCCCCCCTCTCGCCCCCCCATAGCTTAGTTAAGTGTGTTATTTAGAGGCTGCCCTACCGCTATGAATACTTTTAAAGTCAGTTTTCTTCGATGGCATTTCAGTTTTAATTCTTCGTTCTTGTAGGGAATGCGTAATGGTATTATACGCTTTATTCCACTCTATTATCCATTGAAATCCATTATTAGATTTATTTCCACTTTTCACTCCACTAAAATCCACGAATGAAAAATTAAAATTTAGTAATCAAGTAGGTACAGTATACCGCTCAGGAACAAAATGTTGAATTTTCAAAATGTTGAATTCTCAAAATGTTATAATTATTCGCAAATCAGCGTATAAATCCATAAAACATGTAGTTTGTAATGAAAATTGTGACGTTGCAAAAAAGGGTCCTTGTGGCTGAGTTGTTGCGGAAATGAGCTACAGGGCTGTAAACTACATAAATATACCTAATCATAGATACAAAAAACCCCTCCTTGCCCTTAAAGATATATATTTTTAAGTTTTTGTAGTGACACAATCGTGTCATGTCGTCGTTATAAAGTCATTTTACAAATCTTTAATTACCTCTCAAAGATTTAAAGTATAAAAACCTATAACAAGTAAAAATAAAAATAACCTGTTATGAAACTAAAACTAAACCACAAATGAATTATAAATAGAATACCCCCTCGAAGGAGCGTGCCCAGAAGGCTGGCGGCATTACCCCGCTGGATGGTGAGGCTGATCCTCTGAACGAGGTAATGCCCAGCCCTCTGGTCGTTGGCAGCCTTGACCAGGCGCTCGGAAATCTTTCGAAAGACACGGTGAGATCGTGGTCCCGTCCCTCGCGAAGTAAATTGGATGGTAAAGTAGATGATGGTCCGTATCGGGACATACGAATTTGATATGGCACTTAAAACTCCGGCGGCTGTTGGAAAGTTTCATGAAACGCTACACAGGTAAGTACATACCTATGTCCTATTTCCAACTTTGTCTGGGCTCGATTGATTCTCAGTTATCGGTATCTACGAGGAACACACACATTGAATCACTTTGCGGTCATGTTACACACGTTTATCTCTACTTTTATAAAACTGTAACTGTAGTATTTATGTACATTGAAGGGATTTTCAAAAATCAATTTGAATACGTTACGTTTCGAGAAATAACCCATTTGGGACCTTTCGATATTAGGTAGGCCGCTTCTTATTCCCGACGCCACTGACGCTCTTGGGGTCTGTACTAATTACTGTTAATTAAATCATTCGTTGCGTTCTTTGAATAATGCACCTACTTTTTCATTAGTTATTAATATGGATTTTTTGTTGAGTTTTGCAAAATCGTAGAAAAAAGTTGCGACAGCGATATTACTGAAAAATAAAATAAAAGAAATAGAAATGGATACATTGTGTACGACGAAAACTGCTGATTTTTCAGATAGTTGAACGAATAAACACTTTTCAAGAGAGCGTTCTGTTAACAATTCAGTGAATGTTTCACTTTTGTTCCTAACAAGGCACTTATACCATCTTTGCTTGCAAGGGATATTGAATAAAACATAAATTGAAACTTAAATAAAATAAAATTTATTGCCACACATTATCAAAAGCGGCAATCTGACGTTTGGCCAAAAATTGTTCTTTTATTATTTTATTATACATAATAGTAAGCGGCAATATGACTTCATGAATTCTCAACTTATTGCACCAGGCAATACTAAGAACAATTTTTGCCCAAACGACAGATTGCCGCTTTTGATAATGTGTGGCAAAGAGTTGTATACAACTCTTCTAGGATGTTTCAACTACAAATGGGCTTAGAAAACAATATCTGCTAGCAGGATTTTAGGCAAGACTAAATACACAGCATCTGGCCAGTCGTTCGTTGTTCAGTCTTCTTTTTATCACAAACAAATAGTTCTGTGCAATATTTTCTGTACCCTTATCAAAAATAATAATTAATATGTCAATCTGTAAAAATACAAAAAATATCAAACCATTAGAGCTAATTAATAAAACCTGTATTTAGAACTTGAGTCCTGAACTCCTTAGGGGTCATACCATACTCATAATTATATGAACTATGAAAGCTATTATATTCTAATTGCTATGTCATTGAAATAGACATCTATTTTATCCTTTCGCTAAGCCGGCCATTAGCGTATATTTTAGTTCAGTGTATTCCTGAGCGCCATATATGCCACCCTCTCTGCCAATGCCAGACTCCTTGATCCCCCCAAACGGCGGTTCGCAACTAGACAAGAGGCCATCATTCACTGACACCATGCCAGTCTCCATCCAGCGGGACACCCTGAACGCCTGTCCAAGGTCTTTTGTAAACACATACGACGATAGACCACTCGATGTGGCGTTCGCCTCTTCTTCGTCTTTTATCGTGTATAGCGATGTCGTACCACCGTCTGAGCATTTTGCCGCGTTCTTTTTCTGTTGTGGCCTTCCATGAGCCGTGGCAGGCCCTGGTGGCGGCTTGAACAGCTTTCTTGGCATCTCCTATGTCCATGTTCGGTGCCTCGGCGATTGGGCATTCGTCCGCCGGAGTGAGAACTGCGAACACCTGGTTACTCTCAGCTGCAACCCACTCTCCTCCAATATACGCATTGACCTTTAACGGAGGCGACGACGTAACTTTGATATGATAAAATCTCCTACATATTCTGAGTACCTACTACAAAACATTTCATTTTTACATTGACAAGGCATCTGTGCGTTTGATTTATAAATATTCAATCAAATGTAATAATGATTCATGAACGAACATAGTGTAAAGTATATCGTAATAAAGCATTATATATAACTTGATAAATTAATTTGTCTATTGACATTGAAAGCTATGACAGTAACTATGATCTGTGGTCAGTGGGTATTCACGATGTTTTCCAAACCAACGAGGTTTTGATGTTAAAACTTAAAGTTTAGTTTTTTTAAAATGAGGTCTCACAGATTAAAACCGATTTGTAATTACGACTTATAGATCCCCTGATTTAAAAAATAAATCCTCCCATAACAGGTGAAATATTTTTCAAGTTGAAATGAGCCGCGCTATGTCCCTGGCGGGGAAGGTAAAAAGACCGGAGCGCCAAGTATCGCGATCCTGACACACCTCTGTCGCTTCGCTTAGTCTCTTATTCTCCACAAAAACATAACAACATAAAACAGATACAGTTAATGAAGTCGCCAAGTGAAGTTGCGACCAGGGTCCCACATAATTATAATGGGACTAGCTGGTACCCCCTATCTTGAAGTGTGACGTCATAAAGGTCCCCAGTTCGCTTAAGACCTCTTAAGCGAACTCGGGAACTGTGTGACTTAGCGCTTGTTATTTCGCTCGGTACAGTTTTTTAAAGGTAATCTCCATTTCAGATTTTACTATGGTATAGTACTTGTAGTGACTCACCATGGCGTATTGCAGGTGTGTGTGAGCGTCATGTATCTGACGCCCAGCTGGTAGTAGCTGCGCAGCACGCCCAGGGAGTTGGCGATGGAGTGGCCGCCTTCGATGCCAATCAGGGAGGCGATTTTCCGCGGCCGAGCGCTGTGCGCTTGCAGAATGGCTGAGGGGACAATCAATCAATCAATATATTTATTGGAAAATAAAATTTAATACACTAAAAAGACAGCGAATAAAAAGAAATACATAGTTTTTTTCAGATTGGACATTTTTCAGGTTGGACATTTTTTAGGTTGAACATTTTTCAGCTTAGACGTTTTTCAGATTGGATTTTTTTTCAGATTGGACGTTTTTCAGATTGGACGTTTTTAAGATTGGACTTTTTTCAGATTGGACGTTTTTAAGATTGGATATTTTTAAGATTGGACGTTTTTCAGGTTGGACGTTTTTCAGATTGGACATTATTATTGTAAACCGTTCAAAAATCCCCAGTAAAATCTTTTAAAGCGTAGCCCAGACACACGCGGCCTGCTGTGGCGGCTTTAAGTCAAGGTCAAATTACAAGACCAATAGTTCTTCATCAATCCATCAATCAAAATCTGTCAATTTGCAATTATTTCTGGAATTTATAGTATGCGCCAGGAACGTCTAAGCTTATTAAATCGTTTGTCCTGCCTGGCTGATGATTGACTGATCTATCACATCCAAAACTACTCGCTGATGGAACATTTTAGGTTTATTTTATAACGCAAAACATTCGCTGAGAAAGGATTTTTAGAAATTTCAGCTTTATGGGGGGAATAGGGGGAGCTTTGATTGAAAGTCTTTGTTCTTTGAAATTGAATTACAGCCGCTGAGCATTACTTACAAAAAAAATTGTGCTTTATGAGCAGGTAGGACCTTTAAATATTTAATTTTTGATAATAACTGTGCAAAAGCGCCCGGATAAAATCGTCTCGCTAACAAGGGCATGTAATTGTATGAAGTTATGAACAATTCCTATAAAAATTCAAATTCTTCAGAACAAAGTTATCAATGTCCCAATTTGTACAGAAGGTACACGCTCAGAATATAATTGAATTATAGGTACCTAGCTGGATGAGGTTAGCGCATGACGTCGCGGAGATCCTAGAGGAGGCCTTTGTCCAGCAGTGGACGTCTACAGGCTGATATGATGATGATAGGTACCTATGTATGTACCTGGGTGGTATGTACGAACTCTTTTTCAAAATTGAAAGGACGTTCACGACTAGCTGTTTGCCGCGGCCTCGTCCGTGTTTTATAAGTTATTTCTGACTTTATGTTTTTTAAAGGTTCCTAAGGGTCGTAGCGATTTGTTAGATAGCCTATAACCTTCCTCAAGGTTTGAGCTATCAAATGCATTTTTTTAAATCCGACTGGTAGTTCCAGAGATTAGCGCGTTCAAACAAAAAAACAAACAAACAAACCAACTTCATCTTTATATCTACGAGTACGAAAACAAATTAGTAAGTATATAGACTGAACGGTGAAGGAAAATATCTTAGGCGCATGTCAAGTCCACCAACCCGCACTGGGCTAGCGTGGTGGACTATAGCCCGAACGAACTCGTTGGGAGGATAGGCCTGAGCCCCAGCAGTGGGGACATGTTAATAGGCTGTTGATTCGATATGGACCAAAATGACTGATATCCTTTCAAGTATGTAGATTTTTCCTCACCCGTGACCGAGGTGGCAAACTGCAGGTGTTGGGGGTACTTGTCGATGAGTCTTCGTATCACGTCGATCTGTTCCAGGGTCAGCTGCACGGCGTCCTTGTTCTGCGTCGCGCACGGCACGAAGGCGGACCAGAACTGCAACAAAGATTTTTTATACACATTTATTCACTACTAGCTGGTGCCCGCGGCTTCGTGCGCATGGGATAAGTACCTATAAACCTTCTGGAAGAAATTATCTGACTGGTAGTGCAAACCGCTCCAAAATCCGTTGCGTAGTTTAACAGATCTAAGCGTACAGAGGCAGTGACTGGATGCGGAGAGCCGAAGATCGGGCTCAGTGGCGCGCCTTGGGGGAGGCCTATGTCCAGCAGTGGACTAGTGCAGACTGATGATGATGAATCGTACAGGGGAACCGACAGACAGGAGCGACTTTGTAGTGATGAAGTGTTCAATACAATTATAAATGTTGTAACAACTCTAGAATGAACCTTTAGAATGTGGCTGTCAAAATTTGATTTTCGAGAAATCACTCATACCTATATATATATATATATATATATATACGTGATAATAGCCTACAGCGACGACACCCGATCGGGTGTTTTAACACTCTGAGGGATATTAGATAATCATCATCGCGCGTTCGTATTTCCGGAGATAGACGAAGGTTGCCGAGGCGCATGCCTTAAATGGTAGGACTGTACATACCTGTATCTATAGGTATATAAATTACAGTAACACACACTAAACTGCAAAACAGTTTGTTGGCAAGTAAAGCCCTAAGATCTACATGTTTAATAAAAGTTACCTTGCAAAAAGTGCTTTTTATTTTATTCTTTAATCTCAGTGTTATTTATTTTATCCCCTTGTCTCAGCCAGGCAATCTTGTTAGATAATAATATACTATATTCCTCTACTAGGTATAGAGGATCGTGTGAAGGTTAGCTTGGCATTGAAACTACGGTGTTGTTTTGCGAACACAACTTCAATTTCAAGTGATTTACATAACTTGGTCATGGTTTCGTCCGTCTAATAAAATTGGATACAGGGTTTCCATTTATTTTGGCTTTAATGTTCGCAGCGGATTTGCATATTAGCTACTTACATTGTTTAGATGAAATTGCACGAGTATCAATTTAGAAATGGGCCAGCTTTGGACTAAGTGGCAGCAATAGGCTAAGCAAAATTTTTTTCATTACTCATACTCTGAAAGTAGGTCTGAAGTTGCCTGAGGAGCGGGTTGAAAGTAATACATCTCAGCCCTAGGGAGAATCGCTTTCAACTGACAGCTGTCAAATTATATAAAAAAAACTAGTACTATTTTGATATTTCTATTGGACCATGTTCCAACTGTCTATACAGCCACTCAATTACAGCGCGATGTAAAATTGAAATAACATAAAGTTATGTAATAATTAAAGAACATATTTTTAAAATGACTTTATTATAATTATTACTGTCAACTATTTCTTTAAAATAACATAGATTTGGACAAAATATTTACCATTTTTTTAATGATGGAAATGAAAAATAATGGCAGAATAGCTGGCCGGCCACAGAAAAAAAAACAAAGTAGTCGGGAAAGCGGCAATCCGATCTTCATTTGTTTTTTCGAGTTGTAGAGTTTTGTTTATACTTCCGTATAGCAGAGATTTTTATTAACACTCATTTTATGTTTTTGTTTTTACTTTCAGTGTATTCTTAATGAAAAGCACAGTGTTTCCCTCGGGTTCAAGACTTATTTGGAGGTCCCTCGAACTATTGGCGCCCTCGCTACGCGTCGGGCGCCAAACCCCGTCTCGGGACTTAAATAAGTTACTTTCACCCCTAGGTTAACAATGTACTATTACATTAAAGTTTTATTGGCTATATCCCATCATAATTATTTATCATCCCACCCTGTTAGGAATTGTTGATTTTTTTCCTATCTCCCACCCATGTGGGAATAGTGGAATGTGCATTTCCACTGTTCCCTACTAAGAATAAGAAAAATAAGAGATCTAAAATACCTATTCAATCTCTTTGTTTTTACGTTAAAATATAAGAGATGTGTAATTTTAATGTCCTTTTCATATTTGGGTGGGAAGAGAGAAAAAAATGCACTTTTCCCACGCAGGGGGATGGCCGGGTGGGAAAAGTGGAAAAGGGGAATAAAATTTAGATTTCTTCAAAGTTGCAGATTGTTTTAATATACCAGGCCCACCTCCTCCCGCATTCTATATATTCATAATCGCTTTCATAATCGAGGATGGAGGGTAATGAACTTCATACCTCCCCCCCTCCCACTGCTCCAGACACTCTTGCCATGTAAAACTGAGAGTAAAACAATCCTAGCCCGAGGCTGTTCTCTAAGCTAAGCTTTATCTCAAAGGTAGAAGGTACCTCAATGAGTTTTTGTATAACAAAGGCAGAGTAATAAAGGATGCTTTCGTGGAAACTCTTTGATCGAGTGTACTTCTTATTTGGGGATTATACTCGTATTTATTACGACATTGTTTTCTATCAGGACGTAACTATATAGTCCACCACGCTAGCCCAGTGCGGGTTGGTGGACTTCACATGCGCCCAAGAATTTCTTCTTCGGCGTATGCAGGTTTTCTCACGATGTTTCCCGTCATTAACTATTATATAAATAAAATTACAATCGAGATGGTCGGGTGTCGATCCAATGTCAAAACGGGAAAGATTTCTGCCGAACACCATGTCTTCGAAAGACGGTATTCTAGGCGTGGTCCTCGATGCAGGCTCCCAGAATATGAAAGCTGGATTCGCCGGCGAGGACTCTCCAAGATGTATTTTTCCTACCACTGTCGGACGGTATACAATTTTCTACCTACTTATAACAAATAAACTAACAAAAGTTATCCCAGAGAAAGTAAACTAGCAAAAAACCCGAGGTACCCATTACCAGTAGTAACAAACGGTAGTACCACCGCAAGAAAGGGAAGTGACATCCGATCCATTTAAAAACCGGCCAAGTGCGAGCCGTACTGACGCACCAGGTTCCGTACGTAGTTATTACCGTAAAACAAATAGGCAACATTACTAATGTTCATATACTATGAAAGCACCGAACATTGCTCTAACCAAAAGATAAACTGGATTGATGGAAACAGAGTAGTTTTAGTTTTAGACAGAATTGACGTCAAAAAGAGAATATTGTATTCCAATTTTGAATAAACTAATTTTGACTTTGACTTTGAGGGACTTTGCCAATGAAAAACTCTTGTCCCCATACACCGACTGCAATTATGTGATTCCAAGCTTACGATCTAAAAAATAAAATCCATAACGGTTTTCGGTTACCCCTTTACTTGTTTTGCGGCCGCGGCACGGAATCCTAAAAAGGGAAAAATTCAAATCTCAAGTTTTGGGAGTTGATATTTCATTCCAAATTTTTCAGGTTTCGTCGAGGAGGGCTCTCAGACGGTATACCCGAGCTGTTCTGCGGTAGGGCTGCAGTAAGGAACCGTGGCTTGTCCACGCTGACTTGGCCGGTCAGGGAGGGCCTGATCCGTGACTGGGACGAGATGGAGAAGCTCTGGCACCACACGTTCTACTCCCAACTGCTCGTGCCCCCAGAGGAGACCAGGATCCTGCATGCAGTGGATCCTCTTGTGCCGAGGGGAGACAGGTACCGAATTGGGCGCTCCTATTTAGCTAGCGGAAGGGGAGTCAAATGTCTAAAAATACTAACTTGACGTTGAATTGACGTTACGAGTCAATAGCTTGACGTTTCAGGAAGTTTCTTGACGTTTAAGTTTTAAATTTCATGATAATATAAAGAATTGATTTTGATATCATTTAAAAATAATTACTAGTCCGGTCACAGAATATTTAATGGTACAAATTGCTCAGTTATGTGATTTTAGTAATATTTGCTGTCTTCAATACTTATAAAGGATGCTCTCGTTTGGTTCACCTGTATATAGGTTTAAGATTTCTGTTTCATGTAGTACTGGCTCATGGATTGTAGCATGTTTTTTAACTTAGATGATGATGATTAATTATAATTTCATGGAACGCAAAAAACACTTTGATTTGCGGCTACTAAACGGGATTTTTATTTACCGTTTGGAAGCATGCTCCGAAATTTGACTACGAAACGGTCCGAAGGGTTAGCTTCGTGTGTAAAAGGCATGAAACCGCAACAGACAGGGCTTTTTCAAACAGGGTTTATTATCTTCTCGCTACAGAAGGAAATCGGATCTATTTTTATGTAACAACAATTTACCGGCAGATTCGATATCATGAACTTCGTTGTTAAAATACGATTTCTCCTCGCTGCTGAAAACTGAGATACATTTAACCTGTTGCGAAATGCAATTCCGAGAGTTAGGCTGAAGTTTAACGGCTGAACTATTCTCAGCTTCTGCGAGTCAATGTCTAGTGTACTACTTTGTTAATCTAGTCTAAGTTGTCTACTAGTTAAATTTAACTAACAATCTGCAATGAATGCCTAGTATCACTTTTGATACAAAATTACTTATGTGTAAATGAAAATGTTACAAGTTACCCTAATCATTAGTCAGATAATTTTTATGACGTTAGCAGGGCGTAGAAAACATAATAATAATCATCATCATCATATCAGCCTGTAGACGTCCACTGCTGGACAAAGGCCTCCCCCAAGGATCTCCACGACGACCGGTCCTGCGCCAACCTCATCCAGCCGGGTCCCGCGACCTTCACCAGATCGTCGGTCCACCTTGTGGGAGGCCTACGCTGCGTCTCCCGATACGTGGTCGCCACTCGAGAACCTTTCTGCCCCAACGGCCGTCAGTTCTGCGGGCGATGTGCCCAGCCCACTGCCACATCAGCTTCGCAATTCTTTGAGCTATGTCGGTGACCTTGGTTCTCCTGCGGATCTCCTCATTTCTGATTCGATCTCGCAGGGAAACTCCGAGCATAGCTCTCTCCATTGCCCTCTGCGTGACCTTGAGCCTTCTAATAACATAATAATAAATAAGGGAAATCTCAAGCCATGGTATTTAATACTTCTAGACTTAAAAAACAAATTCACACAATAATAACTAGGTAGTATGCAGAAAATAAATTGAATTTACGTTACCTCGAAATTAAGGAGTAGCATTAATGCTCTGTTACGGTTATGGGTTAATAATGAATGAATGAATGCTAATTATTTAATGAATGGATTGGTTAAGCAATCGATGTGCTTTTGTTGGTGTTAATGAAAAGCTTTCAAATTCGACGGATTTGTGTTAAATTAATGAATGTTGTATACAAAGTCTATAAATACAAGTATATAGAATATAATTAGAGAATTATATTCTATATAAATACAAGTATATAGAATATAATTAGAGAATTATATTCTATATACTTGTATTTATAGACTTTGTATACAACATTCATTAATTTAACACAAATCCGTCAAAGTTGATTGAGATCTACTTATACAGTTTTTGTATACTAGCGAAAGTTCGCGATGTATTGTCATTTTAGAATGTAAGAAGCTATCGTTGTAGCAAGTTTCATCAAAATCAGTTCAGACGTTATATTATTGAGCAATATTATACAATTTTGGGCATTTATACAAAGGACCAACCGGGCCAAAGAAAATAAAAGTAGGTATAGTTCAAAATGAGAGCAATGTATAATTGAATCAGTAGTTATACCACGAATAGTATTACTTCGATGTAATGTATAAGATTTCTTTGTGAATAATAAATAATAAAAAAACTTCAATCGCTTTTCTCGATCCCTGATCTGGAAAAATAAAATCTTTTTTTAAATTCCAAAAGTATAAAATCATATGCGCCATTTATCACTCTGTACCATATTTTTCTGCAAAATTACTGCCCATTGTTGGCTTTTTAAACCAGGAGTCGACGGAAGGTTAACTTAGGTAACGCATACTTTAAAATATTTATGAAGGTAACTGTTTAGAAAAAGGTTAGGTATTTCAACTGCTGATACTAACAATAGTTGCGATAAAAAATGGGAAATAAAAAATCCCATTCGAAACTAAAATGACTTTTCGATACAGAAATTAATTACAGCACAGTCTGTTGATACTTGTTCCTTTTTAACATCGTTTAAGATTTCATATCAAGAAAATTTCGATACGTGCGTAGGTAAATAAAATATATATCTAAAATTACGGTTACTATTTTTTTCGGAACGAAAGGACATTGTTGTGCACTAAATATGCTAATTATGTAGTCTGTAATTCGATTAATGATTAAAAAGTACAATTTTTCCTATCAAGTATACTTCATCATCATCATATTAGCCTGTAGACGTCCACTGCTGGACAAAGGCGATCAAAGTATATTTATGTGAGATCAAGTATACTTAAAGTAATCACAAATCTGCCAGAAGATCAGGTGACTTGTTAAATGTTTGACTAAGATAACAAGGAACCTCAATCCTATTACGATGCTCGATTAGTCAGGGTTACCTTACGTCGGTTCTCGGTCTACACTGAATACGCAAACAACGCCATTCCGACCTTGTCCAAACTGTTGACTTCCACAATCATATTTCAGAATTTACCGCTGAAAAATGCTTCGACAATGTTTTTTTCAAGGAGCGACAAGTATTTTTAGAGTTATACGTAGGAATTCGCGTAAAAGGTTAAAATTTCACGTGGCTGTGTAAAAATAAAACTTTGTTCGAGTGTGCTATAAAAAGCTGTGAGCGGATGATAGGGTCGATGTGTTTAAACCAGTTTTCTTTTCACAGCCCTATCGCTCAAGCTGAAACGTTAAGGGCCTCTTACACAGCTTGCTGATAATGTCCCAGATACCCTAGCTGCAGGTTATCTGACAGATAGCCTATTTTTTTGGTTTCACAGGTATCTGATTGCCTATATCTTATATATTTTATATAGTCTATCACACAGATTTATCTGATAGATTAGTTTATCACTAAGATTACTATCTGTAACAATATCAGGAAGTGCTGAAAGAAGCCCTAACAGTCTCTGAATAAATCACACGTGTGCTCAGGTAGATACCTAACATAGATACACAGAGCAACCTGTAGCAGGCATTTGCATTTTTTACCGACTTCCAAAAAGGAGGAGGTTCTATGTTCGTCTGTCTGTATGTATGTTTTTTTTTTTATGTATGTTCACCGATTACTCCGTCAATTGTGGACCGATTTCAAAATTTTTTTTTTTGGTAAACCGCATTAATGGCGTCTTGAATTCAAGATAGGACATTTTGCATAAATGGAACTACATTTTATTTTGAAAAAGCACTCGCGTCGTGTGTGACGAGATGAGAGGTGTGTCAGGATCGCGATACTTGGCGTTCCGTTCCTACCCCGCCAGGGACATGGCGTGAAGATATGTAATTATGTATTTCCATAATAGATTTATTTAATTAATTACAATACAAAAAACATGTCACCTTATAAATAAAATATTTTCTCCAAAGCGTCACGACGAGGCAGTGTGCCTAAAATGCTGGCGGCGTTACCTCGTTGGATCGCCAGGCTTATTCGCTGGCCGAGGTAACTGCCCGCCCGCCGGTCACCTGATGCCTCGTTGAGACGCTTTGAAAGGTCCCTAAATAACTTCAGGGCTTCAGGGCCCCACGGTCCCATTGTTTCTGCCCCAAACGGCACAAACTGGTAGGTACCACCGATGCATGCGTATTTGCGCTTCTTTTGCGACTCCGCCGAAGCCGCCGCTGCCCCCGCCCTAGCTGAGGTGGCCTGGATATGGGAAGGAGCCAGAGTATCCACGCAGGTGGCATCCCATACCTGTATTTACATGAATATATGAAGTCTTCAAAACAAGTCGCTAAACAACTTTACCTCCATGCGCTGTAGATCGGTCTGTCTCTGATTTCCTGCTCTCCTTATTAGGTGCCTGGGTTTAATTCCTGTATATGCAAAAGTTGGAGAACTCGCATCTGATGGAATGGAAACGCAAACTTCACTAACGGGTAAACTTTCCGGGCGGGCTAGTTAATTACTTAGTTACATGCAAATGTAAATGTAAATAATGGAATAGTTTCAACTCAGGTTTTCGAGAGCGTTTGTTATGAGCTTACGATTTTATAAAAGATACGGTTCTGATACGTTCAAGTCCTAACTTCATATCAAGGTTGTATTTTACGCACTACTTCTTGTGGATAATTACACAAAACGATGGGTAAAAATATATAAATTAACTTTAAATATTGGAATGTGACACGCTTTATATCAAATTGTTTATCAGTCCAAATGTTCTACAAGGTATCTTATATGATTTAAATGATTATACAAATTAATATATATTTATTTATTGTACATCGATTACTAAATAAAATTAAGTACTTATATTAATAACTAAACATAAATATCAAAAAACTATTGTAACATTAAAAGCATAAAATCAATATAAATATAAAGCTAAAGAAATAAGTCCTAGACTAAATTACCAACTACGTAACAGAGATAAAAAAATTGAGCTAAATCGCCACCATTGCTCGGAAGAGTCCCGAGCAATGGTGTGGAGTTATACAAATTAACTGCTAAAAACCGGTTATCATCATCATCATCGTATAGGTTCATAATGTTATTTTCCCGAGATGTCCTTTATCCAAAAATTATTTCTCCCAAAATGTCCTTTTCAAGAAATGTCATTTCCCCAAAATAATCTTCCTTCTCTCGTTCATTAGTCTGTAAGTCAGGATTTGATATTTTTTTTTTGCATACAGGGAAAAAATGGCCGAGATCCTGTTCGAATCCTTCGCGATCCAAGGCCTGAACTTATTTAAGTCTCCAGTGCTGGTGCTCCATGCCAGCGGGAGGACTTCAGGCCTCGTCTACGAGAATGGTTTCTCCAGTTCCTACGTGGCGCCGATCTTCGAGGGGTTTCCGCTCAACGAAGCCATCATGTGTTCCTCTTTAACTGGAGAGGCTCTGAGCGACAGGCTACAGAAACAGCTGGAATCTATCGGCTATTCATTCACGACTCCTATTGAACGGGATTTGATTGATCGTATTAAGGTAAAGTTCGACTAATATTGTCCGTAACATTTAAGCACAATTACATTCAGGGTTTTTAGAATTGGGAGCATGCTTGTTGTAGATACTAAGAAATGTTTGGTTTAATGCGCCTGAACGATCGCCTCTATCACTGGCTTTGCATCGACCTCCCGATCTCCAGCTGTCTATGGTGATGACCTTGACATAGTATAAGCTCATCATCATTGTGTTCATCATCGCTCATCTCTCCTCCAGGTGGAGACGTGCTACGTGGCACAGGACTACGAAACAGAAATGAAAAAGTATACGTCTTCCAGCGCGATAGACATGCACTACACTCTGCCTGATGGCCAACGTATTATCATGGGGAAGGAACGGTTTCTATGTCCTGAGGTTCTGTTTCAACCGTCTCTGTTAGAAACCCAATGCCCCAGCATTGTAGATCTCATTTGCAACAGCATATCCAGAAGTGACATCGATTACAGATCATTATTTTTCGGAAACATAGTCGTTGCCGGAGGTTCTAGCAAATTCCCTGGCTTCGTCAATCGTATGTCGAAAGAGCTGACGTTGAAAGTGAAAAATAAAGATGGCCGTGTGAATATCAACATCGATGAACTACCCACCAGACATCTGGCCGCTTGGACTGGCGGCTCCATCGTGGCTTCTCTGGAGAGCCTGAAAGGTTTCTGGATGACCAAACAGGAGTACGAGGATTTTGGAGCTGACAAAGTTAATTATAAATTCTTTTAATTGTTAATTTATAAGATAAGAAAAGTCCTTGGTCTAGCACGTCTAGCACGGCTAGTACGTTCTATTGTGTTATTAAAATCTTTTTAAACGGAAAAGTTTTTTTGCTTACAAACTGCAGCGCTCGGCGCGCATTTCAAGACAGGTGGACAAGTTGCAAAAGTCGACGAATTCGAACTGGAAGGATGATAATTAACAGTTGATTAGCAGCTTGCAGTTTCATGATAGGAATGATTTGAAATCATTTAGTTACACCCATGGAACTAATTTAGTTCCATGCACAGAACACGGAAAAAGCTCGCTACGCTCCCATGGTTTATAATAATCTATGGTTCCATGGTTACACCTTATTTTAGTAACAGTCAAAGTTAGTGTATGTTCGGCAACAATTTGGATCTTTTTTCTGAATATATAAATTAAAAAATAAATAAATATATATATATATGATCTTATCACAAAATTATATATTTGTCATCATAATGTAGGTCCTAGCACCTAACATCCATTAGCTCGAGTATTAGAATTACCGATCCGAGTAGACCACCACTCAATCAATCAAAGTAATCCGTAATCATACCAATTAATTTCGAGAAAAAATTGTGCACTAAAAAGATTGCATGTCTATATTTGTTAATTTAGACCATGAATTTAAAAAAAAGAGCTTTCTTTCAAAAACAGAATTCAAAAAAACTCACCCATATGGATGAGTAACAAAAGCATTTTAGGGGGTGCCAAAATCGTGCCAAACGTATATCAAAATTGATACTCACTCACACATTCTCATTTCAAACTCCATATAAATTTGTATTAGCAATCTCCTCCCGTTAATCCGCTTCCTTTGTCCGCACCCCCCCGGATTTTGACACCAAATTTTTTCCCATACTAAATATGCAAGATGCGATCTCCACAGGGAGCGCGCGCGCGTCCAAAGAGGTTTGAAACTTTATGATTTAGACAGTTTATAAATGTTCGCTGCCCGCTGCGGTGACATACTAATGTCAATAGGAGTTTTCCGCCCTGTAAGTGAGATTCGTTGTACAAAACAATCCTCTCAGAGCGTGTGATGGCGTTTGAAAAGCCTGCGGTGGTCATAGACAACGGCAGCCGGTATATAAAGGCCGGCTTCGCGTGCGACAACCACCCGGTGTCAATGTTCCGCACAGCGGTGGGCCGCCCCGGCTACCTCAAGGGAAGGTACGGCCTGAGCGGCAGGGCAGACTACTACGATGTCTTTATTGGAGATGACGCAGGTAAAGCTCGATTACCTCATCATCATCATCATATCAGCCTGTAGACGTCCACTGCTGGACAAAGGCCTCCCCCAAGGATCTCCACGACGACCGGTCCTGCGCTAACCTCATCCAGCTGGGTCCCGCGACCTTCACCAGATCGTCGGTCCACCTTGTGGGAGGCCTGCCTACACTGCGTCTTCCGATACGTGGTCGCCACTCGAGAACCTTTCTGCCCCAACGGCCGTCAGTTCTACGAGCGATGTGCCCAGCCCACTGCCACTTCAGCTTCGCAATTCTTTGAGCTATGTCGGTGACCTTGGTTCTCCTGCGGATCTCCTCATTTCTGATTCGATCTCGCAGGGAAACTCCGAGCATAGGTCTCTCCATTGCCCTCTGGGTGACCTTGAGCCTTCTTATGAGGCCCATAGAGAGGGACCACGTCTCGATTACCTATTATCCTGTAACAAAACCACCCGAATGCATAAAGGCCGGGTCGAACCGAATGCGTATGCGTAGCACGTCACACCGGCCAGTTGTCGCGATGTGCTGTTCTGCAACGCAATCGCCGCACGCGGTGTGACGTCAACTAGTAAGGACCAATCACGGCACGGCGCGCGCGCGTTGTTGCCAGACCGCGAGCTGCTGTCGCGCGACGTTGCCAGACCGCGCGCGCTCGGGTTGTCTCTGCGTGGCTTGACGCACGGATACGCGCGTAGCTGCACAGCGCTGTGCAGCATCGTGCGTTGGTGTGTCCTCTCCCCTATTATCCCATACATTTACAACGTCATAAGCCGTGCTGCGCTGTGCTGTGCTGCGCCGTGCTGCATTCGGTTTGACCCGGCCTTAATAGTAAAATATATATGTGAGTTCTCGAGTGGCGACCACGTGTCGGAACACGCAGCGTAGACAGGCCTCCCACAAGGTGGACCGACGATCTGTTGAAGGTCGCGGGACCCGGCTGGATGAGGTTAGCGCAGGACCGGTCGTCGTGGAGATCCGTGGGGGAGGCCTTTGTCCAGCAGTGGACGTCTACAGGATGATGATGATAACATATGTGAGTGCGTAGAGTGGGAACATTGAGATACCAGACGAGGTGATTCAGGGAACCAAAGCCTCCGAAATAGCTCAAAGTACGTTGAAGTGGCAGTTGACTGGTCAGGTCACATCTGTCGGAGAACCGATAGCCGTTGGCGTGGAGTGGAGACCACACGTGGGCAAGCGTAGTGTGGAACGCCCCCGGCTAGAGAGAGTGACGACCTGCGTAAGGCGGCTGGCAGTGACTAGATGCGGAGAAGTGAAGATCCGGTTCAGTGGCACGCCTTGGGGGAGGCCTATGTCCAGCAGTATACTAGTGCAGGCTGATGATAATGATACAAGTGACATAAGTTGGTCATTCATTACACCCATAGAGTTAAGTTAAACTCCAAATAAATTTGTATTAGCAACCTCCTCTACTACTACCGCACCCCCCTGTAAGTGGCACCTTTGGTCCCCATACTAAATAAGCAAGATGCAGTCTCCATAGGGAGCGCGGGCGCCACCAAAGAGATTCGAACCTTCCTGATTACACCCGAGGCCGGATTGCACAGCACTAGACGAAATCGAGTGCTTAATGAAGTAGAGAGTGTAATGATAATACCAATGCTCACGCTTGTCATACGACCTTCCTCGCACTTCTCTGGTGCAAATGCAACCTTACGGTACAGTTGCAAGAACCGATGACTACGAGCTGAACCATCCGGTGGTCAACGGGAGGATTGTCCACTGGGACGACATGGAGCGCGTGTGGCACCACGTGTTCTACCGGGAGCTGAAGGCAGCCCCCGAGGACCGGGCCGTCATCCTCGCCTGCTCCTCCGCCACTCCCATGGATGAGAAGTAAGCCGTTTGATTTTTACTTTCTCGACCGTAGCACCAACCCGCACTGGGCTAGCGTGGTGGACTATAGCCCGAACGCCCTCGTTGAGAGGGTAGGCCTGAGCCCCAGCAGTGGGGACATAAATAGGCTGTTGATGATGATGATGACCGTAGCACCATATAGGTACTAAGGGTATTGTAATCACGAAAAAAAGGTTTTTAAATTTTCGCGAAAATTGTGTTCTATAACGATAACACATACCGAAAAATCAAGCTGGAGGCTAAACCGATTGAGACCATATTTGGAACGAGGAGATTAAAAATGACGAAGCTGCATCAAGCTTTCTTTTCAAATGACGAGAAAGTTTAGTGCGGGCCGCCGTACAGTTTATTTCACAAGTTAAGGTAGTGGGTTTGAATCAAGTTTAATAACTAGTTAGAAAGCGTCAGTGGCCCTGGGGATAAGACGCGGTCTATCATATCGAAAGATCCGGAGTTCGATCCCCGGCTGGGCCATGTACCAATGGGTTTTTCTCGAAACTTAAGTACATTTACTGACTGCTCTCAAACGGTGAAGGAAAACATCGTGAGGAAACCTGCATACGCCGAAGAAGAAATTCTTAGGCGCATGTGAAGTCCACCAACCCGCACTGGGCTAGCGTGGTGGACTATAGCCCGAACACCCTCGTTGAGAGGGTAGGCTTGAGCCCCAGCAGTGGGGAGATTAATAGGCTGTTGATGATACGCGGATTTTTTCCTGGTAACCAAGTTATGAACGTGGAAGTTTTCGTTCCAGCTACATAACCATTTAGTACTAATGTTATTACTCTGTTAAAGATTTTCTTTGTGATTTTCCGTAATGGAAATATTTGTATGCTGTTGTTGGCAGAACATAAATGACTCCCTTATAAAATTTACCATGTTTAAATACCTATGTTCTTGCAAATAAATGCTTTGTCTTTGACTTACCAGTTACCGCGCTGGAGTCAATTTTCCGTGAAGATAACTAGTTACCTGTAGTGTTAAGAAAGATTACATGAGCGAAAGTCGCAGAATTGTGTTCATTTCCGAGAACTGATCATTTGAAACTCAGTTCATTTGAATTTCCCGAGAGAATATAAAAATATCATTCATTTTGGAAAGATCTAATGGTATCTCTCTTTACCATTATAGTTTGTTTTTACGGGAGCACTGGCGGCGGGAAAACTTGATTTCAGCCCACTGAGCGAGTCTTGCTTGCTTCACAGTACAAGGGGGATAGTATAGACTCAGAACTCGATCACTCAATGGTCGCATGAACTCGCCGGTGATTATCGAAATGCATTGACGAAGTATAAATAATGATCATTAAGATAGGTTCTTCAAAGCTTGTTTAGTTGATGAATGACCTTAAGAATATAAATACCGACACACTTCAGGACGCCTTTAAGACCGGGTCAAACCGAATGCAGCACGGCGCAGCACAGCACAGCGCAGCACGGCGTATGACGTTGTAAATGTATGGAATATTATGGGAGAGGACACACCAACGCACGATGCTGCACAGCGCTGCGCAGCTACGCGCGTATCCGTGTGTCATGCCACGCAGAGACAACCCGAGCGCACGCGGTCTGGCACCGTCGCGGCGCGATTGTTCCTCACTAGTTGACGTCACACCGCGTGCGTCGATTGCGTTGCGGCACAGTAGAGCTATTCTGTAAGCGTATTTATACAACTCGATCCTGAATCCGCGGTGAGATTACAAATTGGCATTCTATAAAATTCAACAATAATCGAGTTCTACGTCAGCGCTACAGTTGCGTGCGTGGCGGCGAGTTGAACTACAGCCAGGTGAGTTTTTGACGTTTGTTAGTATGGTATGACGTTTCCTAAGGATGGTGCCTATTATAGCTCGTACAAGATTACATGAGTTTGTATGCGATGAATTACCTATATGTAAGTATAATGCAGCATCTGTAATACCACCCTAATAGTTATTACCTAATAGCACGTCGCGACAACTGGCCGATGTGACGTGCTACGCAACGCGCTAACGCTCTGCGCTGCACCGCATACGCATTCGGTTTGACCAGGCCTATAATAACAGAAAATGTCCCAAGTCCCGTTCGATCCACTTCTCAAATGGTACATGTTCCCATATGGACCACTTTCCCAATTCGCATACATAATACGGCTTCGATTCAAAACGAAATGAACAAAGTTCTATACGACGACGGCTCTTTGAAATTCGCAAAAACATTAAGTTATGAAATTGCTTTATTTATTACTTTGCGCAGTGGAGTAATATTAACAATTGAAAATAAATTATGGAAGCTTTACCCTGTTTTGCGTATATACATTTGTTGAGAGTATACTTAGTAGAAATTTTTCGTCTACAGCTCTATCGCCATTCAAATTCTAATTTCCCACCTATTTGTACCCATTCTACTGCGTACAGCGGAACCTCGTATAAACTATTTTAAAGTAAAATGCTTGACAAAATAAGGCCCGCTACCCAATAAGGCCTACCTTTGAAAAACCTACTTGCAAAATCGAGCGGCCGTCGAAGTCCAGTGCGTACAAATTTATGAGACGGAGCATGAGAACCGTATAGCATAATATGCGTCAATCGATGATCCTGTTGGAACCTATTGGTGTCTATAAGCGGCGGTGACCTCTTAACATCAGGAGTCCCGCCTGCTTGTTGCCCCCGTAGCAATAATTAAAAAAAACCTACAGATAAAAAACATAATAATATAACGGTTCTGTCTTATTGATTAACCTAAGAATATTTCATTATAGTTTGAACTTTGTCGATAACAATATTGTTGACATAAAATCACTATGTAATTCTTGTTTCACTAGAAAATTATAAAAGACATTGATTTAATCCCCCGCAAATCTTTTTTTTAAACCCGGTAATTAGAAAAAGGCACAAATAAGGAGAGCCTTATTTGGGTCAAGGGCCTTATTTGGGTCAATGGCCTTATTTGGGTCAATGGCCTTATTTGGGTCAATGGTCTTATTTAAGTGTCTCGAAAAAGTGTAGTACCTATTACGACGTCCATACCGTTCGCGTTGCATTGTAACTGAATTATTACGGCAACGAATTCGGTATCAACACGGCACTGGTCCCGCGAGCCGGATCGGGGACGCGCGCCGCATGTTAATCGAACACACAGAACCACCGGCAGCCTTTCACGGATCAATTTTGACTGAGAGCCGGTGATCATTTTAGTTGCAAATTGTTCCCACCTCAAGAGAATTTGTAACTAGGTGGGTGAATCTACATATTTGGCGGAGACTTGTTGGCGCTTTGTTAACGTCTTGTAGTTTTTCTGATGGAGATGATGGATTTTGTTTGGTGTATAATATAATATAATGTCTTTCGACGCGTAACACCAAATTACGTATAATACCAAATACGATAAACGGTGTGCAAAATGCCAAATTCTCATAATACCATAATACGCGAAATGCTAAATACGCTTATGGACAATACGCATTACAATCAGTAGCTTTTATCCCCTACTGTATTTATTAACTTTCTTTCTATAATGACTCCTGGTATAGATGCCGGTTAGCTAGTTTATAACTCGATACCACAGAATAAATAACTAGATATACAGATAAAGACTTACAGACACCTGTCTCTTCTTCCTGGTTTTTTTTACCATTTGGCACGAAAATTACATAGGTACAAATTGTATGAAAAACCTGAAGCAGATAACCGCCTTATTGTTGGAAGCAAGGCAGTGACCGATATTTAATTTTTTTTTGTCACTTAATTGTTTTTACCTCGGATTTTGTACGCCGTGTGCAATCTCCAACCTTCTTCTCATTGTTACCAAGAAAAAATACAGATTTTTCGCAAAACGATAGATTGCCTCTTTTAATTCTATTCGACTCATGCGAATAGATACTTATATTTTCTTGCTGTCTGCTGTGTGATTCTGTAAAGTATGAATTAAAACTCGACCATCACATCGCAAGTCACTTACTTCACTCCGCATCCGATCATGAAAGACCTTGATGTCGCATTGTGTAAACAAATACAAGCTACTTAATAAACACTTCACTTGCGAAGTAAAGTGAGTATTGAACTGTAAATCATTGAGTTAGAGACCGATCTCACTGCGGATTCAGGATCGAGTTGCACAAATACGCTTACAGAATAGCAGGGCTGTTTTCGAGGTCTAGAATTTCGCAAACCGACCAAAACATTTTTTTTGCCGTCACAGGTTAGTTTATTTCGCGTAGGTATGGGGCCCATCACTATGCGAGCCGCGCTCCATTCCGAGCTGGCAACACGCAATAATGTTACCCAGTAATTGGTTGGCTTACACCCACTTATAACTTGTCAATGGGATTTCTCGTATTCACCACCTCAACGATTTGATACTGTTGGCACCATAACAAGCTCCTAGAATTGGCTGTTAAGCTTTACATCAAAGCGTTGATCGATAACGCGTTATTAATAATATAGTCAGCAATGAGGATAATAGTGTACATTTCTGAATACACACACAATCTCTGTCATTCTTTTTTTTCCTAATCGATAACGCGTTATTAATAATATAGTCAGCAATGAGGATAATAGTGTACATTTCTGAATACACACGCAATCTCTGTCATTCTTTTTTTTCCTAATCGATAACGCGTTATTAATAATATAGTCAGCAATGAGGATAATAGTGTACATTTCTGAATACACACACAATCTCTGTCATTCTTTTTTTTCCTAATCGATAACGCGTTATTAATAATATAGTCAGCAATGAGGATAATAGTGTACATTTCTGAATACACACGCAATCTCTGTCATTCTTTTTTTTCCTAATCGATAACGCGTTATTAATAATATAGTCAGAAATGAGGATAATAGTGTACATTTCTGAATACACACACAATCTCTGTCATTTTTTCCTATTTTGTGGATTCTCTCGCTGTGTATTGTCATTGTATCAGTCAAATAAATTCTATTCTATCCTATTAATGGTCGTTCTTTCGTGTGATTAACTGTTGCCCGTGTCTTGGTTCTCATGGAGGAGGAGGCTACCTATTTCTAAATATCATTTATGCAAAGTTTCAAGTTACGGCTTGAGCCGTCCGTTGATTGAACCGTTTTAATTTTATTTTACATATTCCAGTCCAAGGAAGTCGTAGAAATGCGCGCTCTCTACCTTTTGTATAAACATTAACACTCTTCACGTTATGTCCCTGACAGTGTAGGCAGAAAGAACGGCGCGCCAAGTATATCAATTTTGACACAGTTCTATCGCTTCGCTCAGTCTCATCATTCTCATCGCACACGCTCGCCGCGGGACGCGAGTGCTCTCCACGTGTCCGTCTATGAGCACCTGCTCTATCTGATCCTCGTATGTCAGTCTAGCTCGTCCCCGCCTCCTCAGACCAATCACATTCGCTCCATATATTTTTGCGTCGTCTTTCGTTCACATGTGTGAACAAACGGAGCATACCTTTTTTCGTTTATGGTTTCACACTTTCATGTCATAAACAATAATCAAGGTAATTTTTCCAGAATCAAGTGCTGTCAAGTATTCTTCGAGGTTCTGAACGTGCCGGCCGTGTGCATCCAGCCCCAGAACGTGCTGTCCCTCTACGGGTCCGGCTACACCACCGGCATCGCCGTGGACCTCGGCTACGACACCACAGACATCAGCCCCGTCTACGAAGGTGGGCTCATCAGCTACGCACACATCAACACCGGCCTGGCCGCCGCTCAAATATCTGAATACATCAAAGACAGCTTAGACAACAGACACATAAACTTGGGCGCCAATCCCTCGCAAACCATAGAGGAAATCATGAAAGAATATTTGTATATCACCCAAGATCTAGCAATGCCTTGGAGAAACAACGAGAAATTGTTTACGTTGCCCGACGGTACCAGCATTGACGTGAGCAATGAAGCGTTCATGGGCGGTGAACTGTTCTTTCAAGCTGACTTTGTTGAAGGCAAGAGGACGAATTTCCTACCTCTGCACGAAGCCATAGTGACAGCGTCTATTAAATGCGATGCGGAACTTAGGGGCGACCTTTACTCAGCCGTAGTCTTGTCCGGAGGACTGTCGATGGTGCCCGGCGTCTGCGAGAGGTTGCACATGGAGTTGGAGACGGCACTCAATAAGCCAGTGAACGTGGTCCCTTCGGACGAGTCGTACGTGGTCGCGTGGATGGGCGGGGCGCTCTTCGCCGGCATACCAGACGCGAGGAAGATCTTCGTCACTAAGAAACAGTTCGAGGAGCACGGCGGGACGATTGTTAAGAATAGGTTCATTTGAATATGTTTGAGATGGAAACCGGGCCCAAGCCACAAAGAAGAGACGTAGGGCGAAGTGGTGGCGCTCCTACAATGAACTTTCATACAAAATGTATAGAAAACGCGACGCAAAACACACAGAAGAGACGGTATGGAGAGGGCCGCGGACGCGACGGCATATTGATGTCAAAAGGAAAACATTGTATTCCAATTTTGAATTTACTAATTATGTAATTATTTACGGGTCTTACACACGAAATAGTTTTATTTACCTTGCCCGACGTTTCGACCAGGTTACACTGGCCGTGGTCAGTCAGATGGTTTTAAATTGCCACCGTCGTGGAATCCAGTGATCGATAAACTTAAATCTCGTGACTTATCGTCGAATACACCCGCGGATACCGTGAATGTTGTGTGCCGGGACTTTCCAATAATACAAGATCAGCAGAGGGTAGTTTCAGAAACTACTCACAGCGATCAACACTGACAGCTCGCCTCTCCAGTCAGCTCGTGACCACGGCCAGTGTAACCTGGTAGAAACGTCGGGCAAGGTAAATAAAACTATTTCGTGTGTAAGACCCGTAATAATTATATAATTATGAATACAAAGCGCGAAAGTCTAAAATGTACTAAGTATTGAATTAACTAACTTTGAATTTGAGCAGGGTGCCTTATACGCTAGGTCTCAATATGTTCTGACTCGCCACGTCTCTTCTATTTAATTTGAAAAAGTTGCCCCTTGACCTCGTCTCTGTGTGGCCGCGCCTTAGCCCTTGCCACGCTGTGTGCGTGAGAATCATCTCCGTCGCTAAAAGCTGCCATAATATCATCCGTCACTATAATGCCAAAATCACTCTTCATTAATTCATTCCTCGTTAATTCTAAATTCATTTTTCACTCTTTCAAAATTACACTTTGTTTTATCAATTTAATGACGGTACATTAGCATATTTTACGACTATAATATAACAACGTGGAGAGTTATGTATTTCTCTATAGAATTTCTCTTTTATGTATCCCAATAGGTGTTTCAGATTCAATTGCGCCAACTTCGAATTTATAGTAGCAATAAAACAATTTTATTACTTCGAAATTTTCCTAGTAGCTACATTCAGTCACACACGAAATTGTCGTATTTACCTGAAAGACCCCGGCCAGTTCGCTCTGAATTGTAGTTACATAAAAGTATGATTGGAATAAAGCTGGAACGAACAAAACAACCTTTTTGGGTTTCAAACCTGAACCAACATAAAAAAAAAACATTTTGTATTGTTATCCTCGCGGCATTCGGCTGCCAGAAAACACAGCAATCAAACAAATCTCTACGCCGGGGTTTCCACATTGCCGCGGTAGGCACTTTTATGGTGCCTTGTATAGGGCTGAGCTCCATCGCTTACCCACCTAATGTTAGACAGATAAAAAAAAAAACATACATACAGCCGAACATAGAATCTCCTCCTTTTTTGGAAGTCGGTAAAAATAGTCAGATTATGTTTGTTGCATCCATTTAAAAATAACAAAATGTTACGGTATTTTTTTAGAGTAGGCCTTGAATCAAAAAATTTAGACACTCCCATATGGATGAGTAATAAAAGCATTCTACGGGTGTCAAAATCGTGTCAAACTAATCACAAAATTATGACTCACTCACACATTCTCATTTTCAAACTCAATAGTGAAAAGACACTTCCACCTCCTCCCGCTACTCCGCTTCCTTTGTCCGCACCCCCCCCTGTAAATGGCACCATAGGTTCCGATACTAAATATGCAAGATGCGAACTCCACAGAGAGCGCGCGCGCCACCAAAGAGATTTTAACCTTCTTGGAGTTGGCAAATAGAAGTAAGCTGACACTTGGTTCGTTGTTTTTCTGATCTGTTCCGAACTTTTAAAAAATGTAACTTGCGGGCGCCCCGCGGTTACGTCCGCGTTAAAGAATAAATATACAATGTGTTATAAGAGTATACCTATTCCTGTATCAAGTTTCATGATTTGAGGGAATTCTTATCACAGTACCAAGTTTCATCGAAATCCGTTCAGCCGTTACAGCTTGTTCGAGCAACAAACATCGATCGAAACTCACACACTGACACAGTTCTACTTACATTTTAGACTTTCGCGCTTTGTATTCATAATTATATAATTATTACGGGTCTTACACACGAAATAGTTTCATTTACCTTGCCCGACGTTTCGACCAGGTTACACTGGCCGTGGTCACGAGCTGACTGGAGAGGCGAGCTGTCATTGTTGATCGCTGTGAGTAGTTTCGGAAACTACCCTCTGCTGATCTTGTATCTTTATATCTTGTACAATGACAGCTCGCCTCTCCAGTCAGCTCGTGACCACGGCCAGTGTAACCTGGTCGAAGCGTCGGGCAAGGTAAATAAAACTATTTCGTGTGTAAGACCCGTAAATAATTATTTAATTAACAGTTCTACTTATTCCTAAAAATAAAGGAATGTTTTCTTTCATCAATTTTTTTTGATCAGCCTGTGTAGCAGTGGAAACTTGGATACCCTGAAGTAGCGATAACCCTCCAAGTTGCCGGATACTGGAAACGATTCCTTTGCTATCTAGTACAGACTATAGACTCGGCTGCAGAACAATGGGTTATTACCATTCAAACTAGCTGGACCATGAATGCTCTGTGGCAGAGCGGTGAAGCAATGATATCTGCTTCCGCATGAGAGTAGGTCTATGTGCACAAGAGAACGTTGGCAGGCTATAATGTAGGGCTGCAACAACTTTACTTTGACACGGCTGGACTGAATGAAAGTGTCGTCAATGTCAGCCTGTAGACGTCCACTGCTGGACAAACGCCTCTCGCGCTAACCTCGTACAGTATGACGATGTTTATTAAAATTTATTTTAATGTTCTCAGCACGATTCTCCGCAGAAAATACCTGGGCATACCTGGGCGGCGTCACGTCAAAGCAATTAAGACGTTCTGAACAGCGTAATTCATAGTGTTCGTTAGATGAGTTTAATTTCGTCTGTGAAGATTGTAATTGATTGCAAGTACATTTACAAAGCCAGTTTTGGTCGTCGTGTGTCTGCTGGCAGCCCTAGGATAGGGTAAAACCCACAGTGGTGCGGCTGGCGGCTGCGCGTCGCCATCCCGTCCCGCGGGTCCCGTAATTGAATCCCGGACTGCAAAGGATTTTCGGCTTATAAATTTGTGAATGAATTGATCTACACTCCAACATTTATATAAATAGGTAATCCCGTTTTCGAGATTGTCGTGGGATTTCTAAAAGGTAGTTACTACGTTTGATTTCCCCAGGCAGTTGTCGTTTGCGCAGAAAACGCTGTAATTCGGGAATAATTTATTACCAGCTACGTTAATCCACGATATACAGGGTGACATTCTTTCTGCCTACCCCGCCAGGGACATAGCGTGAAGATATGTATGTATGTATGTATGTATACAGGGTGACTTCAAATTGGTAATACAAAACACTTGATTGTGGCTCAGTTAATGACAAATAGTACATTTGAACTCAGTTTGTTAAAATTAGCTGGCTTTAATTATCGTTAATTTTCTAATAAAACAAATAATTAAAGTCCCGAAGTGTGGTGACCCCACATTCAATATCTGTCATACCTGTCACTCGATTTTATCAATGTCACAATTGATTATCGATATCAATAAAAGAGATACCATCTTATGCATTAAAAATGGGATAATTTAAAACAAAAAAAAACTTTTGGTCATTTTTAAATCATGACATGAGACTTAAGGCCTCTTACACCGCTTGCTGATAAAGTCCCAGATACCCTATCTGTAGGTTATCTGACAGATAGCCTTTTTTTTTAGTTTCACAGGTATCTGATTGCCTATATCTTATATAGTTTATATAGTCTATCACACAGATTTATCTGATAGATTAGTTTATCTCTAAGATTACTATCTGTAACAATATCAGGAAGTGGTAAAAGAAGCCCTTAGTGAAATGGCTTAGTTTAGGGAAGATGTCTGTAAAACATTGATTTTGTATTACTAATTTGAAGTCACCCTGTATTATGTAAGCTATCACTGTACCCGTTTCATCAAAATTCCTTTAACTTATTAACCGTTTCTACGAATCACGGATTTGACTAAACAGGATCAAAAGTCCCCAAGTTCCCAAGATCTCAGCATCTCCCTATACAAAAAAATGGAAAGACCGCAAGAAAAACTTTGGAGTAGAAAAGATTTTAATCGCATTTCGAAGGAAAAACACACCAGACGTTTCTTTGGTTATTTATATACGAGTGGAGCCGCGGTCTGAAGCCAGTATGCATTGCTACAGGGCTGCCTATGCTCTCTCACGTAGCCCCATGAATAATGCAACCGAGTAACGAACCTGCTACCTTTTGCCCCTCCCTCCGACGCAAGCCCGCACGGTCCCATGGGCCCGCAAGGCTCTAAAATATCCAAGTCGCACGGAAACGTCACAATCAATGATTTCGTGATAGCCCTAGGGACCACGTAAGAGGGACAATCCACTAAAGTGCTTGATACAGTAATTATTCATTCATCAACAGCCTATTAATCTCCCCACTGCTGGGGCTCAGGCCTACCCTCTCAACGAGGGTGTTCGGGCTATAGTCCACCACGCTAGCCCAGTGCGGGTTGGTAGACTTCACATGCGCCTAAGAATTTCTTCTTCGGCGTATGCAGGTTTCCTCACGATGTTTTCCTTCACCGTTTGAGAGCAGTCAGTAAAATGTACTTAAGTTTCGAGAAAAACCCATTGGTACATGACCCAACCGGGGATCGAACTCCGGACCTTTCGATATGATAGGCCGCGTCTTATCCCCAGGGCCACTGACGCTCTTCAGTAATTACACAGTAATTATTACAGTAATTATTATAAAATGGTAAAATGATTTATTATAGGTGAAATAACACCAAAAGGGTTGAGAGTAATACATTTTACAATATTACCTAGAAGAGCTTGAATTAGCGAAAATATCGCAGGCATAATATTAGAAAATATGAATATAGAAGTCCTTACTCAAAGTCGAAATATTACTTTGCATATGATATCGTACGTCATGCATGACAATTGTACATTACGACACGCACGTTCTGACAATTAATTTACGAATAAAAGTGTACCTAACCTATCACGCTTGCATGATATGCAACGTTTACGTGAATGTCATGCTGCATGATGAACCATCATGCTTGCTATCAACCAGTACAGTGAAGCAACGGCCAGCACGTAGTTTGCATGTCATGCACGTCAATCACTACAGCTAGACGATCATGCATGAGTGACAGCACGTATTTCATGTCATGCCGCATGATCGTATAGGGAGCCCTACATTTTGACATGTGGCCCACTGAGTCCCGGAATCGAAGAGGAGTTCGACCAACAGTGCGGTATGCCACGACCCCGCGCTGTGTCGTCCGCAAGAAGTTTCAAACCTATTTGGTAGCGCGCGCGCTCCCTGTGGAGATCGCATCTTGCATATTTAGTATGGGAAACGATGAAAAATTCGGTGTCAATTTCAGGGGGGGTGCGGACAAAGGAAGCGGATTAGCGGGAGGAGATTGCTAATACAAATTTATATGGAGTTTGAAAATGAGAATGTGTGAGTGAGTGTCCCTTTTGATATACATTTGACACGATTTTGGCACCCCCTAAAATGCTTTTGTTACTCATCCATATGGGAGTGGCAAATTTTTTTGATTCAAGGTTGTCCACCTTATCGGCACGATAAACGATACCGTTGACTATGTGAAATGATCATTCAGACGATATCGTGTCGAAAAAAAATATCGTCCAATGTGAAATCGTTGTATCGGTGTATGTAGTGCTGTCTGTAATAACGGTACCGACTACGTATCGTTAAATAATGTATCCGTAGCGGTACAATGGCCACGAAACATTCAATATTCCCTCCGCAAACGGGCAGGCGTTGAATCGTTGATGGATGGCTACAGTTGCTCAGGGGCTGGAGAACATTGGAATGTCATCGCAGTTTTGTGTTTTCATACACATTTCAGGGTTCCGTATCTAAACGGTAAAAAGTTATCATTGTTATATCAGCCGAATGACGGCCACTGCTGGAGACAGGCATCCCCCAGGGATCTCCACGACGACCGGTCCCGCGCTAACCTCAACCAGCTGGGGTTAACTCGGTCCTTCCACGTAGTCAAATTATTTTGTCCAACTGATTTGACCACAAGGAATAATACCTACTTGACATGACAAAAATTTCATTAAACCCGACTGACTGCCTAAAAAGAGCTTAAAAGATCACACATTAAACTTACTTGTTATGTACGTAGGTACTTTAAAAATGTGATTTAGAAATGTCAAAGTAAATGTTTGGGAGTAATAAAAATCAAAATGGACATATTATTAAGTATGCAGTTTCATTTTCAGGTAGTTTTTAATATCAAATTTATCAGTCAATATTTTTTATCAGAACATTTATCGTTTCCACGCTGTATAGTGCAGACACAACAAATTGATCACAGTACAACGCTTAGACATTTTTATTTAAGCACTATTTTGTGTTACCGCTATTTGACCACTGTTGTCGGTACTACCCATAGATTACTGGGAGAGTAGCGAGCTTTTTCCGTGTTCTGTGGTACTACCCGACAACTGAAACGAGTCACACTTAACCTTGGCCTCCCTCCGCCTCCCGCTTCCCCACCTCGCCCGCCCGCGCTCGTCAGTACCGTTCGCAAAAATATGAGAGGTCGGGCATAAGTGCCATCCTGCCATTAACAAATGGTGATAAAGGTGAAGATTTAAGTATCTAACTGCTTCTTACACAATGTTATATTTTTTAACAAAAATATAAATAAATAATAATTATACATAGGTGGACGGATAATTAGAAACAAGGCCAGATTTTCATACAATCGAGGTCACTTTGAAGCCATGGTTCTTCGTGAAGGATTGATGGGGGCATGATCTGATGACGGTCATCGAGAGAGTACATGGAGGACTTTCAGATCGCTATAGATATCCAACTGATCAGATGAGCCGTTTGGTAGCAGCATCGTCATGTAGAAAAAACCTGCAAAATGGCATGAAAATATATGAAAATCTTAAAGTTAAGGAATCATGACGATGCTGCTCCCAAACGGCTGATCTGATCAGTTGGATATCTATAGCCATCTAAAAGTCCTCCATCTACTCTCTCGATGACCGTCATCAGATCACGCCCCGATCAATCCTACACGGAGACCCATGGCTTCAATGTGACCTCGATTGTATGAAAATCTTGCCCTGTTTCTAATTATCCGTCCACCTATGTATATCCTGTCTTACGTGTCATCATCATCAACAGCCTATTAATCTCCCCACTGCTGGGGCTCAGGCCTACCCTCTCAACGAGGGTGATCGGGCTATAGTCCACCACGCTAGCCCAGTGCGGGTTGGTGGACTTCACATGCGCCTAAGAATTTCTTCTTCGGCGTATGCAGGTTTCCTCACGATGTTTTCCTTCACCGTTTGAGAGCAGTCAGTAAATGTACTTAAGTTTCGAGAAAAACCCATTGGTACATGACCCAACCGGGGATCGAACTCCGGACCTTCCGTCTTACGTGTAATTCTTTGTAAGTTTACCAGTGCGGCGTGACCTCTTGCGTCTAATATCGCCGCTTCCCACGCTACGTCGCTAGTAAAGTACAATTACCTTAGAGTAAGGAAGTACTAAACAGAGCACAATATACTAACCGACCGACTCTTTTAGACGCATGACGTACAGTCGACCGCACGTCAGTGGAAACACTTTGACCTTGAGCTGGCCTGGCCTATTAGAGAGTTTCAATACTAGGAGAGACCAGCTTATACTGGTTTTGTTTCCACTGACTTGCTGTCGACCGTACCTATATCGCCTGCTCGCACTACTGTTTTGCCGAGTGTAGTACATAATGTATTAGATGTGGGTAGTGGTGGATTAAATGAGTCTTCATCCAGTACACATTTCATTATCAGTGACAATATCAGTAAAAGAATAACATATAATGTATCTATAGATAGACAATATAGATCTCACTCAAGTCAAATCAAAGTTTATTGCATGTAAGTACACTGGGTACATCAATTTTTTATCTACCACCGCCTCCAAGGTGTTATATAGAGCTGGGAAGAAGAAGCGGCGCAACAAACTTCCGCAACACATCTTTTAGAGTTTATACATAACATTATTTTTGTAAAAGTTGTGCGAGGTTGAAGTAACATTAACACCAGGCATCTTTGTCATTTAAATAATCGACTGTTTTATAATAAGCTTTCTTACAAAGTTGTTGTTTAATGTGGGTCTTAAATTTTATGTCATTCATATTTAAGATTTCTTCTGGTAGTTTGTTGAAGAAGCGTATACATTGCCCCGTGAACGATTAACTGGCCTTACTAAGCCATAACTGTGGTGGTACAAGTTTGTCATTGTTTCTTGTAACATAAGCTGTGTTCATGTCACAGTGCCTCATAAAGAGAGATATATTTTTACGGACATACAAAATATTCTCAAAAATGTATGACTATATCCCCATTGCGAACCTCCAATGGTGATTATGGGAAAAAAATTCATAAATAGCAATTTATTCAGATCTGAGCAAATAACTATTCATTCACTTAATTTGTACTGAGTTGAGTAGTATTACATGTGCTGCGATGTAGTTAGAAATTTGAATGGAAAAAACCCACGTGAAATGAGAGAGAGACGGTTCTTTATAATCAGGTATAAATTTTGACAGGTAGAAAGGGGGATTAGGGGATTATTGGGTCGGAATGACAGGGGATTTGAATATACAGGGGATGTCGTCAATTCCGATTATACCTGCTGCTGCAAAACGAAAGTTAAATGGGACCGGGCAAGGGCGGCAAATTTTAATTTTATGTTTTGTATTCCAATTTCAGAGGATTATATTACAAGGTGGAGAGAGAGAGAAAACAAAAAAACAACTCCTTTTAAGATACGAAACGGCTTGATGAGTTTTTGATAAATTAGCTTTTAAGCACAAACTGAGTTAGGATTTTTTTTAAAATCCCCGTTTAGTAATTTATCACTCTGTAAGCTTTGGCTTTTCGGTGTGTGGTTTATAGTTTCCAATTATCCTTGCTCTGGACAGACTTGTTGGCGCATGACCTCGTTAATAACTGTCACTGGTTCACTTTTTTGGCGTTTATCTAGTTTAGAGTGTGTTAGCTAGATGGGCACTTCGGGTACTCATGAAGGTAAAAAAACGTGGCGCCGGCGACGGCGCTGTGAAGGCAGTATCACGCTTATAGTGTACGGATATCTGACCATTTGGATGTGCACATTGTGAAGAATGATCTCATTAAGTATTCAGTTTGTTAAATAAAATGCATCATCATCATCATCAACAGCCTATTAATCTCCCCACTGCTGGGGCTCAGGCCTACCCTCTCAACGAGGGCGTGCGGGCTATAGTCCACCACGCTAGCCCAGTGCGGGTTGGCGGACTTCACATGCGCCTAAGAATTTCTTCTTCGGCGTATGCAGGTTTCCTCACGATGTTTTCCTTCACCGTTTGAGAGCAGTCAGTAAATGTACTTAAGTTTCGAGAAAAAACCCATTGGTACATGGCCCAGCTGGGGATCGAACTCCGGACCTTTCGATATGATAGGCCGCGTCTTATCCCCTACGCCACTGACGCTCTTTGACGCAGATCGATTTGTTTTGTCATAATTACCTCATTTATGACGCGGGCTGCTATGCTACGCCATAACAATAAGCCCTAATACACATATGACCCTTCGAAAGGCTTCCTTCCGAATAATATATTACGACCAATAATTCTTCTGATGCCAGCAAAAATTTATCGCTAACATAAATTCAAATTTACCCCTACTCACCCATTGGGGAACAAAAACGCCAATCGGGGTAGCATTGAATTTTTGCCTTCAATTTAATCCGTGCTAATATGGGTGCGGGCGCCCCACATCACGTTTGCTTTGATTTGTTGGTATTCTTGACAGGGAAAGGATATGGGTGGAAGGTCCGCGAAGACTCGCAGAACACTAGCTGTTGTGAGTGCAACTTGAACCACTTAGGGGAGGAATTCAAAATAAATTATTTCAATATAATTATTTACGGGTCTTACACACGAATAAGTTTTATTTACCTTGCCCGACGTTTCGACCAGGTTACACTGGCCGTGGTCACGAGCTGACTGGAGAGGCGAGCTGTCATTGTTAATCGCTGTGAGTAGCTTCTAAAACTACCCTCTACCACGACCAGTGTAACCTGGTCGAAACGTCGGGCAAGGTAAATAAAACTATTTTGTATGTAAGACCCGTAAATAATTATATAATTATGAATTCAAAATAATCCTTTCATAAGGTTCTTTGACGAACTTCTAGGCAAAATGGAAAGTTTCTCTAGAGCTACTTAACTGTTCGGTGATAGAAGTAGCTAAGTATATCAGCTATATGGAAGCCTGATATATTACTACACAGAATAAATAATACTGACTAGTATGGGGAAGTCTGAAACTTGAGATAAAGTAATTTGTTCTGAGGAACCATGATTTTGATTTCAGAGCTATGAAATACTTATTCATAGATTTTCGTAAAAACACAATGCGACTCGGAAATCGAGACCGGTCAATTTAAAAAACCTAAGTTAACTTGATACGAAAATTGATAGTCATTTGTCATAGGAAATTGAAAGAAAAGTGATTACAAAACTGTAACGGGAGTATTAGGTAGGTACTGGGTAATGTACATTAAAAGGATTTTCCAAAAAAACAATTGGAATACGTTATTTATTTTAGGCATAACTGACTCCAAAACACTATTCAAAAAATTTCTTGTCTGTCTGTCAGTTTGAATTTGAACCCGCATCACGCTAAAACTACCGGTCCGAATTGAACCGGGTTTTTTATTTGAAAGCATGTCATTATCATCATCATCATATCAGCCTGTAGACGTCCACTGCTGGACAAAGGCCTCCCCCAAGGATCTCCACAACGAAAGCATGTGGTTCGACTTAAAATATGGTACCTATACTTGGATTATTTAAATTCCAACCCTAAAGGGGTGAAAAGGGATGTTGAAGTTTGTATGGGAACAAAAATTTACAGATAAAATTTACATGACGCGAGCAACAGTTAGTATCTGACATGTACGATACTTTTTAATGCGGACGAAGTCGCGGGGCATAGGCTAGTAGAATATAATTGAGAAATAGGCTCACCTGTGCCCCGACCATGCCCTCTCTGAGCCTGGGCAGGTCCGTGTGAGAGTACTTGGAGTTGGACCAAGGCTCCACCCGGGTCAGGTCCGTGTCCAGCTCGAATTCGTTGATCTGGTTGCGGAGAAACTTGTGGATGTTCCACGGTAGGTCGTTGTGCCTGGTGGGGAGAAAGTATTATTTAGGTAGATGTATAGGTACCAAATATATAGTCTATATGACCTTCACTCTGACGCTTTTCCTCCAGCGCTACGATAAATAAATAAATAAATAAATTGTTTGGACTAATTTACACACGGCTGTTTAGTACCAAACTAAGCCGAAGCTTGTAATTGGGTACTCAACAACTGATAAACATACATCATCATCATCATCATCAACAGCCTATTAATCTCCCCACTGCTGGGGCTCAGGCCTACCCTCTCAACGAGGGCGTGCGGGCTATAGTCCACCACGCTAGCCCAGTGCGGGTTGGTGGACTTCACATGCGCCTAAGAATTTCTTCTTCGGCGTATGCAGGTTTCCTCACGATGTTTTCCTTCACCGTTTGAGAGCAGTCAGTACATGTACTTAAGTTTCGAGAAAAAATCCATTGGTACATGGCCCAACCGGGGATCGAACCTCGGACCTTTCGATATCATAGGTCGCGTCTTATCCCCGAGGCCACTGACGCTCTCATAACATACATAAATACTTTTAAATAAATACTTAAATACATACAAACACCCAGAATCCGAAAACCAACAGTTATGCTCATCACACAAATGTTGGCCCCGGGTGGGAATCGAACCCACGACCTTTGGCGCAGTAGGCAGGGTTACTACCACTACGCCAACAGGCCAGTCAAACGATGTGGTGTCCTTCAAGAAGAGAGTCAAAAGAGCAATGGATCTACTGAGAATGATCTGATAATCACATGTTCCCCATTAAAAGCGATGTCAATTAGAACAGCTTTTGTCGAGGTATCCACAGCCTATGTGTTATTCTGAATCTATATTTGTTAAGTTTCATCAAAATTGGTTCTCTAGTTTCCGCGTGAAAGAGTATCAAACACCAAAACATCCTGACAAACTTTCGCGTTTATTATATTAGTAGGATTTTAATGTGCTTACCCGTCAGTGAGTGGTACCTCCTCGAGGATCTGCTTGGCGATCTCGAGCCGCTCGCGGTCGTAGGAGGCGGCGGCCACCACCGCGGTCACCGCCAGCAGGACGCACGCTACCGCGCGGCGCTCGCACGGGTTGATCATTCTCACTGCAAACATAATCAATCAATCAATCAATCAACAGCCTATTAACATGTCCCCATTGCTGGGGCTCTGGCCTACTCTCAACGAGGGCGTTAGGACTATAGCCCACCACGCTAGCCCAGTGCGGGTTGAAGAATTACTTCTTCGGCGTATGCAGGTTTCCTCACCGTTTGAGAGCAGTGAGTAAATGTACTTAAGTTTCGAGAAAAAACCCATTGGTACATGGCTCGGCCAGGGATCGATCTTCGGACTTTTCGATATGATAGGCCGCGTCTTATCCCCGACGCCACTGACGCTCTCTAAACATATGACGCCACTGTCAGTTGGGCCTTAGGCCAGGCTCACCCTGTCGACGAGAGCCTACGGGCTATAAAATGACTTTCATAATTTATTTATTTTATTTTATTTTATTTTATTTTATTTCCAGAGAGCGTCAGTGGCGTAGGGGATAAGACGCGGCCTATCATATCGAAAGGTCCGGAGTTCGATCCCCAGCTGGGCCATGTACCAATGGGTTTTTTCTCGAAACTTAAGTACATTTACTGACTGCTCTCAAACGGTGAAGGAAAACATCGTGAGGAAACCTGCATACGCCGAAGAAGAAATTCTTAGGCGCATGTGAAGTCCACCAACCCGCACTGGGCTAGCGTGGTGGACTATAGCCCGAACGCCCTCGTTGAGAGGGTAGGCCTGTGCCCCAGCAGTGGGGACATTAATAGGCTGTTGATGATGATTGATGATTATTTTATTTTATTTTATTTTATTTTATTTTATTTTATTTTATTTTATTTTATTTTATTTTATTTTATTTTATTTTATTTTATTTTATTTTATTTTATTTTATTTTATTTTATTTTATTTTATTTTATTTTATTTTATTTTATTTTATTTTATTTTATTTTATTTTATTTTATTTTATTTTATTTTATTTTATTTTATTTTATTTTATTTTATTTTATTTTATTTTATTTTATTTTATTTTATTTTATTTTATTTTATTTTATTTTATTTTATTTTATTTTATTTTATTTTATTTTATTTTATTTTATTTTATTTTATTTTATTTTATTTTATTTTATTTTATTTTATTTTATTTTATTTTATTTTATTTTATTTTATTTTATTTTATTTTATTTTATTTTATTTTATTTTATTTTATTTTATTTTATTTTATTTTATTTTATTTTATTTTATTTTATTTTATTTTATTTTATTTTATTTTATTTTATTTTATTTTATTTTATTTTATTTTATTTTATTTTATTTTATTTCATTTTATTTTATTTTATTTTATTTTATTTTATTTTATTTTATTTTATTTTATTTAATATACATTGTGAATTACATTGACAATTGGTATTGAGGTGTTGATAAACCAGTGTATTGGTTTGTCCCAACACCACCATTCGTGCTGTCCATCGGTTATGTAATCTGACTTTTAACAAAAAATTAAACAGACTTATTTGTAAAATGATTTATGAATATCGACGACTTGTTGATTCCCAATTATTTTCCCACTCTTACAGGCATTTCAGGTCTTATTTTCCCACTCTTATTGTTTTCAAATTGAAATGGGACCTTCCTTGAAATATTCAATATAAAAAGAATCATTAAAATCGCTTCATAATTGGCGAAGATATTGCATAACATCAAAAAGTTTCAAATCTCTTAAGTCGCGCGCGCGCTTCCTGTGGAGATCGAATCTTGCATATTTAGTATCAGAACCTATGGTGCCATTTACAGGGGGGGTGCGGACAAAGGAAGCGGAGTAGCGGGAGGTGGTTGCTAATAGAAATTTGTATGGAGTTTGAAAATGAGAATGTGTGAGTGAGTCATAATTTTGTGATTAGTTTGACACGATTTTGACACCCATAGAATGCTTTTATTACTCATCCATATGGGAGTGGCTAAATTTTATGATCCATGCATAACATACACAAAAAGGGCATAGTCTAGTTGAGAACCTCCTTATTTTTTTGAAGTCGGTTGAAAAACAAACTCATAACATATTTTCTCAAACGCAGTCCCAACTTTAAAGCTGGAGTATCTAACATTACACGTAAATTCTTTGTCTTTCATTCAAGATATCCTCTGGTAGTCTGTCGTAGAAGCGTATATATTGCCCCGTGAACGATTAAGGGCTTCTTTCACCACTTCCTGATATTGTTACAGATAGTAATCTTAGTGATAAACTAATCTGTCAGATAAATCTATGTGATAGACTATATAAAATATATAAGATATAGGCAATTAGATACCTGTGGAACCAAAAAAATAGGCTATCTCTCAGATAACCTGCAGATAGGGTATCTGGGACTTTATCAGCAAGCGGTGTAAGAAGCCCTTAGACTTTCCTAAGTCATAACAGTGGTACTACTCGTACATGTTTGTTTTATTTCCTAAATCATAAGTAGTGTTTCTATCACAGGGCCTTAAAAAGAGAGATAACCTTTTTATTATTATTGCTACGGGGGCAACAAGCAGGCGGGCCTCCTGATGTTAAAAGGTCACCGCTGCCCACAGACACCTGCAACACCCGGGGGGTGCTGGTGCGGCGCCGGCCAAGGTTGAAGGACTCTTTTGACTCTCTTCTTGATGGACCCAATATCGACCTTTGCGGATATACAAAATATCCCCAAAAACGTATTCTGATACGGAAGCCTAAAAACTTGGAAATTCCAAGCATTCAATATTATTTATGTGCGTAGACTATATATTACGTGTTTGTCATACTCGAAGAGTCCATAGACAGTCATAAAATCTCGACAAAGTCGCATCTTTGGGACGTAGCCAAATGGCGGAGATCCATTAGTTTCCGACGACAAATAGTTCGGCGGAGTGGAGGACTTTAACTGCTCATCGGTTAACATTAATTTTTGCACGAAAGAAAGCGTTTCTGCTTCCACATTTCCTCTTATTACTTGTGTTTTCCCGCGACTTCGCGTGGACAAAGTAAAATTCAAACTTACAGATAAACCCATCGATATAAGTAGGACAGTCTGAACAAAATATTAATATTAAATTAAATGTATTATATAATAAAAAAAACTATTTTTTGCATCTAGGTAAGTACACTGGGTAGATTCTAAGATCACATAGACAGTTAAAAAAATTTTTATGGGATCCAGTCCAGTTTACTTCTTCTCATAAAATGCCGATCCGTCACTAGTTCATTATGTTCTTTTTGTGTGAGCATAAATTGTTTTTTATGCCCTTCGGACCTACTAGTTTGTCGGTGGCACAGAGCACAGAACGCGCATGCACGGGCCTCGGACCGCGGACACATTTCCAACCTCTTTGGTCGGTAGGTACCTGCTGTTTTTAATACTTGGTAAAAATTAAACGAAACTGATTGTTTTTGAGTCGGTACGCCTTCTATCCTACACCGATGCAAAATAAAGTGCCATACGTAGCTACCATGGAGCTAAGATCTCTTTGGTGAGAGCCTGATGGGAATTCGAACCTTCCTGGTAGCTACGCGCTACGTCCCGGGCGTAGCAACACGCTACGACTCGCTACTACGCCAAAAAGTGCGCGAGCATTATTCCGATCTGTCTGCTCCCTCCCTATAGCTAAGCTTGCACTCTTCTGGCCCACACTCCATGGTAATAAAAATTTACAACAACATACCAAACTATATAAACAATATTAAATCTCCAGCGTCTTAAAACAAACAACTGAAAAAATTCTTAACCGAAAAATGTTACTAGACATAAACGAATTCTTAAATAACAAAAACAAATAAATAAATAAATAATACTAACTAAATTAATAACGTGTGCAATAATAATATACTGATAATAATAATAATAAAAATGACTGATGCTTACTAAACTTTTTTTTTTTTAATAACTAATTAAAATTGTAGTTAGTCCTCTCTACTGTTGGTACGTCCCTGCGGGGCGCTACACTGTATACTAACATATTTTTGTACATTAGACTAAGAATTACCTTGTACATACAATGTGGCATGCAATAAATACTTGTATACTATAAAGGGGCGCCGTCTAGGCCTACGTCTCCTCTGTGTGTACTGCGCCCTGAGTGATACATTTTCCAACCTGTTTCCTTTGAACCGTGATCACACTGACGCCACAAATATTCTCACAACAGTCTGAAGTGCGTATCCACTTCATTCAGACTTCAAACAAGCAGGGTAGTTAATTTCAAACATTATTATCACGACCCACCCTTTACCCCTGTTTAATATCGCCGTAGAGAAACAGGGGCGCAGCTAGGGTATGTACTTTGTACCATGGTATGACATAGACATAGACATATTTATTGATAATCATTGATTACAGGTCATTCATTGATTACATTAATTAAATTCATAACATTATTAAAATTGGAATATTTTGAATGAAACTTAAATAATAATAATAAATTAATAATAATAAAATAGTAATAAGTTAATATTTATGTACAATAAATTCATCGAAAGTATAAAATGTTCTGTCGATAAGCCACTTTTTTAGGTTGACCTTGAAGGAGTGTGTCGATGGCGAATTTATTATATTGTCGGGTATCCGGTTGTAGACGGAGGGGTATGTATGTATAACAGTATGATTTTGCGCACCAAAGATGAGCGGAGATGTGTGTAATCAAAGAAAAGGAAGGAAATAACTACATAGGTGGACGGATAATTAGAAACAGGGAAAGATTTTCATACAATCAAGCTCACTTTGAAGCCATGGTTCTCCGTGAAGGATTGATCGGGGCGTGATCTGATGACTGTCATCGAAAGAGTACATGGAGGACTTTCAGATCGCTATAGATATCCAATTGATCAGATGAGCCGTTTGGTAGCGGCATCGTCATGTAGAAAAAAACCTGCAAAATGGCATAAAAATGTATGAAAATCTTATCAAAAACAACAGCCCGACTAAAATAGATAGTGTTTGTTCAGTTTAACCCCGCCATATAAGAAGCGTCTTCTCAAATTATTGGGTTAAAAGACTGTTGCTATTTCATGCTATACGCTGATTACGGTTCTATAGTCCATTCTTTTTCTATGGTTTCGTCAGTCCCTAGCTCCGGCCCCTTCAAGAACATCAAAAGCGAATCTACAGGTCGCGTTTATTATTTTACTCCCCCATACGTCAACAACACACCACGTGAGACGGCTGTACCGGTCCGCAGGCGGGTGCGAGCAGGACGGAGGATGCAGTAACAACATTGTTTCGAAAGGGGGAGGGGGACAGGTAATCCGGGGCTCTTCGGAATACGTAATAAAGGTTTAAAAAGTAATTAAAGTATGTCATGATGGTGGTTGAGTTTCTGCCTTTATATGCTATGTCTCTGAGAGAAAGAGGAAACATTATTTTAAAGTAAAACCATTTTTTGCGTCGAAGTAGTATTAATAAGCGGTAATTATGTAATACATACTGTAAATATCTTATTTACTAGGTATAGGTAAGACGCGGGTACAATACTAATAATATAATTATAAAATATTAATTATAATTATATTATATTATATTATATTATATTATATTATATTATATTATATTATATTATATTATATTATATTATATTATATTATATTATATTATATTATATTATATTATATTATATTATATTATATTATATTATATTATATTATATTATATTATATTATATTATAATGGTCTGCCTGGCGCTAATGTCTTACTCGCATCCTGCGCAATATTTCTAGACTTGGCAAACGGCTTAAAGCTGCCACACCGGTGTTGGAAAACATTTTTACCAACATCCGGTGCGGGAGCAAATGTGTCGACGCGGTTCGGTACGTTTACAAACATTTAAGATTTTAAGATTAAACTGACATAGACAATTTTATTCATAGCATTCATTACAAGTCAATAACCAATGGAAATTGTTGAGAACGTCAACATTTCTCAACATTTTGCTACAAAACAAGAACAGTTTCCAACATTTTCAAACACCGGTACGCGACAGCGGCACTCGGTTAGCTTTGACCAGTCGCGCGACACATGTAGACACGTGCCGCTACCTCTAAAGTCATTGTCAACACTAAAGTAAAATACAAAGAAGTTTAGATCGTGCATCAGAACCTTTTACAGGGAACCCTATTTATAGTTAAATAATTACACTAGTGGTTCCGTGAGAGCAGTAGACCTCGCCAGCTCTTATAAACCAAGCCTAAAAGAAACGAACAGAAGTCCACTTTGCAGTTGGAGACATATTAAGTACTAAAGTGTCAAAAATTACCACTTTAAAGCTTAATATTTCGCCAACGGATCCCTAAATCGAAAAATGTTTCTTGCACACCTGCATTATTTTTGAAAGACCTATCCAACGATACCCCACACTCTGGGATTCACGAGAAAAAAAAATTCACTACCTTTTCACTTTTCGAGTATGGTACGTACTCTACAAAAAGGGTTTTCAAGATTTTATTCTACTCATTTTGTCAGCTTGAATAATTTATACCCATGCCAAATTTGCGTCAAAATCGGTTGAAAAATGCGACCTGTAGAGAATTACAGACAGAAAGACAGAAAGACTGACAGACGGACAAGAGCATTTTTGGCCAATCTCGAAACGGAGACGCTTCGCTCGCTTCGCTCGCTCGGTCAATTTAGTTATTTTGAGTGCGCAAGCCTCTTTTCGCGATCTACCTAAACAATTAGTACCGCACGTCGCCCGTACCGGACGTAACATCAAAACTGAAAATTTCCCTGTCAAAACATTAAAAAATATTAATTTCAAAAATTTAATTATAACATAGAGAGCGTCAGTGGCCCTGGGGATAAGACGCGGCCTATCATGTCGAAAGGTCCGGAGTTCGATCCCCGGTTGGGTCATGTACCAATGGGTTTTTCTCGAAACTTAAGTACATTTACTGACTGCTCTCAAACGGTGAAGGAAAACATCGTGAGGAAACCTGCATACGCCGAAGAAGAAATTCTTAGGCGCATGTGAAGTCTACCAACCCGCACTGGGCTAGCGTGGTGGACTATAGCCCGAACACCCTCGTTGAGAGGGTAGGCCTGAGCCCCAGCAGTGGGGAGATTAATAGGCTGTTGATGATGATGAATTATAACATAGTGACAAAGAATTTATATAGGTACCATTTCTTACGTGAACGGTAACAAATTAACTTTCCAGTCCAATAGGTTTCTCTTTTGACAAAGAACCTTAAAACACCGGTACTTCATTAATGTCAGCGGCCCGTTTTCCTCTTGGGGCGTAAATATCTTTTCCTGTCATTCGCAGACAAGTAAATTCTCTCCCATTGTCTGTCTATCGTCGGCGAGATCGTTTGCCAACTCAATCACACTTATACTCGAGCCTGGGACCCGGGTAAGAAAGTACCGGTAACACAAACGGTTAATACAATCACATTGTAAGTAAAACCGGATAATTAATACTATCCTATTAGGGCACGCATATAAAATGTGACAGGACTAATTTTTAATTTATTAGGGCATTGGAAAATTAAAAATTGTGACAGGACTAATGTTAGTCTTGTCTTTATACTGTTTGAATACAATAAACATGGCACAGAGAAGCAGAAGATATGAGGAGATGGAAGTTCTTGGGGGAGGCCTACGCTCGAAATAGAGCAGCTGAAATATGAAAACCATATACATAGATAATACGGTACTATATAATTAATTAATGAAATAATATAATAATGACGAAATAATACGAAAAAATGACATTTAATTTAGTTAAGAAATATAAACTTGAGTTAATTTATTGCATGTACATTTAAGAATCAGAATAAAGGATATTTTTATTTTTATTTATTTTATTTTATTAGTGCTATCAAATTTTAAGTTTATGAATCAGAATAGGACCCCAGTTTTATCTATTTCATCATCATCGTCCATCAGTTTTATCTATTTACATATTTTTTTTGTGATGGGTCTCGCTGTAAGAAGAATTTACGCACACTAGTGATTGGAAATTGATCAAACATATGTTCAACTTCGTGCTCCGTGACACTAAAGTATGCACACTCTGCCAGGAAGCAGAGGGAACACCATTGCACCTTCTGCTAACCTGATGAAGTAAAACAAATCAGTGCCATAAACGTGATGAAGTTCCTAACTGATGCACAGCTTAGCGCTGAACTATAGGAAGGCGGCGATCACAATAGATCAGTAATGGTCGCAGTGATACAAGGCTGGGTAAGCCTTGAAAGAGTACCATCACAAATAAGATTTACGATAATAATGTCCAATCTGAAAAATGTCCAACGACCATGCTCTAACTGAAAAATGTCCAACCTGAAAAATGTCCAATCTGAAAAATGTTTAATCTGGAACATTTTACACTGCAGAACCTTAAAAACCGCTACCTATTTATTTATTTTTCGGATTATACATTTTTAGGTGGGGAAATTTTCAGGTTGGACATTTTTCAGATTGGACATTATTCAGTTTGGACACTTTTCAGATTGATCATTATTACAGTAAATCATAAATAATAATAACTTAGGTAAATAATTACTGAAGTAGGTATAAGTAATTAATAATTCTTGTATTTTATTTAATGCACTTGCTAGACGGCTGTCACTCATACCGAACTGATTTTATTGTGATTGACAACCCACAGCGGGCGCGGTTTGTAACGTGCTCTTACAAATCTCAAGTGACAAGCCTTTTCCATTAGGGGACGTTTCATTTAATTTATGTAAAATGAATTCTTCAATAGCCTTGCTAGCTTACCATATGTACCTAAAAAGATGGAACGAGGCATATTTATTTTCAAAATGGCGAAATTTGAGTTTTTCCCAGTGGGCAGAATCTACACGTCGCTTTACACCTCAAATAACTTCGAATTGTGTGAAGTAACATTTTCAACAATTACATGGTTTGAAAGCTAACTATTTTCTGTATTTTTCTGTGTATAAAAGTGTACCAATATACAAATGGTCGAGCGATGCGAAGCAATTTTTAGTTTTTTCGCTCTGCTGAAAAATCCACTTTTTTTAGAATGCCGATTTATTCGGTTGAACCGTCGAATTATAAAGGACTATAAACAGATACGATAGAAGCCAATAACAAAGTAACTATAAATCACAATGATGAAGAAATACGGAAAAAAAGAAAACATTTATTTTATTTTATTCTTGTGTCCATGTCTGTTTTATTTCTGTTCAAATAATTCTTTAATTTAAAATGTATAATTAATTTAATTTCGGTAATTAGCATCCTGAAACTTGTATTTTTTTATATTTTAAGTATCTAATGTATTTTTGCTGTGAAATTAAATAAATATAAATAATAATAATTCAATATTAAAATGCAACAGAAAAAAAGGATTTATAATAATACGTTCGTGGATACACTTCTGTGTGTTATGATGTAATATGTATCTATTGAAAATCTACTAAAAACAATATTGTAAAGACAACTGTACAAAGTTCTGTAAGTGTGAAACACATCTTCAACGAGGGATGGTTTAGAAAAACCCACGAAAAACCGCAAGCACAAGCTAAACATCTTAATCCACATAGGTATTAGAAAAAGAAACCATGGACCCGCTCAACTGATTGAAATGCTAATTCGCCTTAAGTGCTGGCACGTGAGGGCTGGGGCCCAGGGGTCTCAGGCCTTGAGGCCTTGGCTTCCGATATCGATATAGTGCTGGGACACAACACAACTACCGATAATATCGTCTTATGTTTTTTGCCTGTGGCAACATTGTGAGTATCGACAACCAATCTCTGTTTAATAATCTGACTTGCTGAAACTTCTTGACTGAAATGTTTTCATTTAGGTGAATTCTGATATTCTTAATGATAGTTAGTTTGTGGAGTCTGATGTCTGAGACTATGCTATATAGAATAACCAGCAAACAGGCTCACCAGGCCCCATCCTATCGGACTAGTGACATTGGATAAAAATATCTAAAAAAGAAATTTTAGCTCATGTTTGGGGTATGATAAGTAACGTCGACAATTCATACCTCAATCCCAGGTATTACCTGAGTTCTAACAAAGTTTTTGTAACAGTCCGGAACTAGGATTCTCCTGCACAACGGTAATTAGAAAAGGACAGACAATCTAACGAATATAACACCAACGGTGTCAAATTGTTTTATGGATAGTTATTATAATGTAAACCTAACATATTATTGTTACTAATATATATGTATAATATATAATATATATGTGTATAACATGTTACTATTAACTTGAGATAATCAACTTAACAACATAAAATTAAAGAAACAACGTTAGAACCTTAAAAAAAAATACTTCTAAATTATTTACAAAAGTCGTCGCAGACTAAAGAAACTTCACCCTTCGTGACTCAGAGAAAATTTACAATTCAATGCTTTTTTGCGATATACTTTCTTGCTTCAAACTTAAGGTACGTTAAGTAAAAGTTAAAATAAAGATGCTATCCACAATACCGATTTGATCCAAGCTATTGATAAAATTAATGGAATTGTCAGCAAACACTTTGGTTCTTTTCTCAACAGACAATAGATAGAGAAAAAGTTTAATGACTCGTAGTACATTATCATATTTTGAAAAGAAATTTCTTAATATAGTGAAAAAAAGATATATAGGTTAGGTAGGTATATGTATTTACTAGCTTAAGGTATTTAAGTAATATGGCCGTTTATGGGCTGAAATAAAGATAATAATAATAAAAATAATAAATTTTGTCTTCAGAACACGAGTAAAAGAGCACTACCTCACTCTCTGTAAATAATATTTAGTTTATATATCTACTTTTTTTTCATATATATATATATATATATATTTAGTCATATATATCTATGTATAATTTTATATATTTAGTATCTGTACATTAGTATAATTATTATGTTTATTAGTATTGTATGTATGCTTAGTTTATATGTGTAATGTTTATGTTAATGATCATATAATTATATATATTGTTTTAAATAGTACACGCGACTACTGCCTCTCTTTCATTGTGTATCTCAACCGCGGGTTAGCTGGAAGAGATTTCTTGAAATAAGCTTAACCCTTTGTATAATTCTCTGTTCTTTTGTATTGTTTGTATTTTCTGTGTGTACAATAAAGTATTAAATTAAATTAAATAATAGGGAAATATGGATAAAAAGGGCAAAATAAATAAGCGATGAAATATATAAAACCAATTGATTAATTAACTTTAACTTAGTAGAAGGATCCGAAATAGAAAATATATTTCTCGATATGTCGACTAGCGTGTGGGCAACACTATATGGAGGGTAATGAATACCATATGTATTCAGGATGGGTCATTGGGAACAATGGTAGGCAGGCTGTGGTATTCAATCTACGTCACCAAGGCCTTGCACGCTGTCCATGGTAAACTCTCCTTGTATACCCCTAAGGGTATCTAATTTCACATTTTTTCATCATCGGTTTTCATAGTAGATATGTCTTTAAACATGTGACATGAATGACTGTGACATGAACACAGCTTATGTTACAAGAAACAATAACAAACTTGTACCACCACAGTTAAGGCTTAGTAAGGTCAGTAAATCATTCACGGGGCAATGTATACGCTTCTACAACAAACTACCAGAAGAAATCTTAAATATGAATGACAGAACATTTAAGACCTACATTAAACAACAACTTTGTAAGAAAGCTTATTATAAAACAGTCGATTATCTAAATGACAAAGATGCCTGGTGTTAATGTTACTTCAGCCTCGCACAACCTTTACAAAATAATGTTATGTACAAACTTGATTTTAAAAGATGTGTTGCGGAAGTTTGTTGCGCCGCTTCTTCTTCCCAGCTCTATATAACACCTTGGAGGCGGTGGTAGATAAAAAATTGACGTTGTATAAATGTACCCAGTGTATTTACATACAATAAAATACTTTTGAATTTGAATTTGAATTTGTAACGCAGCAGCAGTACATAAAGATATTTTGTCAAATGTTAAATTGAAAATCAAAAACATTATGAATAGAAAAAAAAGAAAAAAAAAACATGCTTGGCTTAACTAGGGCAGTAGGACAGTGCACAAAAAAGTCTTGCTGAAATTGTACGAGGTAAATAATAACTCGTAGTAGTGACGTTAATTTTTTTAGATGGGGTAGATCACAGAAATATAAAAGCGTAGCGAGCTTTTCTGTGGGGTAGATGTAATCACTTAATGTTAATAAAATTATCCAATTTGGTCTCGAGATACGAAATATAAAAAGATATAAAAGACATAACGAGATATAAAAGCACAAACATAAAATTTTCCTGTTCAAGTTAAATCGCTACAATACAAATATAAAGTTAAGTTATTAACAAGGTTTTTTTTTAGCTCATGTATGGGTAGTAACGTCGACAATTTATACCTCAATCCCAGGTATTACCTGAGTTCTAACAAAGTTTTTGTAACAGTCCGGAACTAGGATTCTCCTGCACAACGGTAATTAGACAAGGACAGACAATCTAACGAATATAACACCAACAGTATCAAATTGTTTTATGGAAAGTTATTATAATGTAAACCTAACATATTATTGCCCATTGGAGATACTAAAACTTAAGTTACTATTAACTTGAGATAATCAACTTAACAACATAAAATTAAAGAAACAACGTTAGAACGTTCAAAAAATTTACTTCTAAATTATTTACAAAAGTCGTCGCAGACTAAAGAAACTTCACCCTTCGTGACTCAGAGAAAATTTACAATTCAATGCTTTTTTGCGATATACTTTCTTGCTTCAAACTTAAGGTACGTTAAGTAAAAGTTAAAATAAAGATGCTATCCACAATACCGATTTGATCCAAGCTATTGATAAAATTAATGGAATTGTCAGCAAACACTTTGGTTCTTTTCTCAACAGACAATAGATAGAGAAAAAGTTTAATGACTCGTAGTACATTATCATATTTTGAAAAGAAATTTCTTAATATAGTGAAAAGAAGATATATAGGTTAGGTAGGTATATGTATTTACTAGCTTAAGGTATTTAAGTAATATGGCCGTTTATGGGCTGAAATAAAGATAATAATAATAAAAATAATAAATAATAGGGAAACATGGATAAAAAGGGCAAAATAAATAATCGATGAAATATATAAAACCAATTGATTAATTAACTTTAACTTAGTAGAAGGATCCGAAATAGAAAATATATTTCTCGATATGTCGACTAGCGTGTGGGCAACACTATATCGAGGGTAATGAATACCATATGTATTCAGGATGGGTCATTGGGAACAATGGTAGGCAGGCTGTGGTATTCAATCTACGTCACCAAGGCCTTGCACGCTGTCCATGGTAAACTCTCCTTGTATACCCCTAAGGGTATCTAATTTCACATTTTTTCATCATCGGTTTTCATAGTAGATATGTCTTTAAACATGTGACATGAATGACTGTGACATGAACACAGCTTATGTTACAAGAAACAAAAACAAACTTGTACCACCACAGTTATGGCTTAGTAAGGTCAGTAAATCATTCACGGGGCAATGTATACGCTTCTACAACAAACTACCAGAAGAAATCTTAAATATGAATGACAGAACATTTAAGACCTACATTAAACAACAACTTTGTAAGAAAGCTTATTATAAAACAGTCGATTATCTAAATGACAAAGATGCCTGGTGTTAATGTTACTTCAGCCTCGCACAACCTTTACAAAATAATGTTATGTACAAACTTGATTTTAAAAGATGTGTTGCGGAAGTTTGTTGCGCCGCTTCTTCTTCCCAGCTCTATATAACACCTTGGAGGCGGTGGTAGATAAAAAATTGACGTTGTATAAATGTACCCAGTGTATTTACATACAATAAAATACTTTTGAATTTGAATTTGTAACGCAGCAGCAGTACATAAAGATATTTTGTCAAACGTTAAATTGAAAATCAAAAACATTATGAATAGAAAAAAAAGAAAAAAAAAACATGCTTGGCTTAACTAGGGCAGTAGGACAGTGCACAAAAAAGTCTTGCTGAAATTGTACGAGGTAAATAATAACTCGTAGTAGTGACGTTAATTTTTTTAGATGGGGTAGATCACAGAAATATAAAAGCGTAGCGAGCTTTTCTGTGGGGTAGATGTAATCACTTAATGTTAATAAAATTATCCAATTTGGTTGCGAGATACGAAATATAAAAAGATATAAAAGACATAACGAGATATAAATTCACAAACATAAAATTTTCCCGTTCAAGTTAAATCGCTACAATACAAATATAAAGTTAAGTTATTAACAAGGTTTTCTTTTAGTGATGTGGGAGGTTGTAATAGCATTCCCTTCACCTACTATCAGATGCACCTCTATCCTTTTTTGTTCTCATTTTATTATTATTATTATTCCTCTTAATTTTTAGCAAAGAGGTTGTAGGTATTTTCTTAGTTGTTTTTTATGTTGGTCAGTCAAGTCATGGCAAATAGACAGATGTGGGTAGTCGCCTGATATCTAGGTAGGAGATACTTAGGTGAAAGGATACACTTTGAAAATCAGCGTCGGGCAAATATGTGCCGGCATTTAGCTGAAAATGTATCCTTTTGTCACATCCTATTTTTCATAAAGTGTACTAACGCTTATACCTAACACTAGAATATATATTTTTTTATATAGAAATATGTAGTGGCTAAGTAACAAAAATGTATGTTCTATAATTCATCAGCACTGTGACAATAAATGATTATTCTATTCTATTCTTTCTATTCTAGATGAGAGTCTAGGATTAGAAAGCTATAGACTTTTCTTATTTATATTGTTGCCAGGCGGTAAAATCGAGGCAGGTGACATTATATACATATGTAACTATCAAATCCTTTTTCAATTATAGTTTTTACCATTGATTTATTGAAAAATTCGATTTGTGATATTCATTCTTCGTATTACTATTTTAATGTAACCGATGTTTCCATCTTAAGGGTTATGAAGGAACACAGCTTATTTATAACCAAACGAGACAAGTTGGGGGCGGGTTTCCCCGCGATTATACTTGACCTAGCAAATGGGGCGCAAAGTAGGAGTCCTGGGAAGCCATGATTAGACATTTATATGCGCCTTGCCAGCACATTACGAATACAGAGCTCATACATAAATATACCGCCCCCTGTATTTCAAATACTTGGGTAGTCTAGGCACAAATTGTATCATAGCCTCGGTAGCTTAGTGGGAGGTTGTCTCGCAGACATATTCATATTCATTTATTCGTACTGATCACCTAGTCAATATTGTGATACAATTCATCATTCGTAATAAAATAAAATATATTCGTACAATGTATTTTTTCTTTCAATTCCAACCCTAAAGGGGTGAAAAGTTATGTAAAGGTTTGTATGGGAACAAAAATTTACAAATCAAATTTAGTAACATATTATACGATACTTTAATGCGAACGAAGTCGCGGGACATATGATAGTATAATAACTTATAAAACGCGAGCACGTTATTTAATTTAAATTCATTACGTATGATGGATATTTGATAAGTATTATATATGGATCACAACCGGTATTATTTTGTTTGAGTACACAGTGTTGCGTACAAACGTGCGGTGTGTGTTTTATAGACGTGTACACAAGTGGTATTATACCGTATAACATGAATGGTTTAATATCGATAAGACAGACCGCGATGAAACATCCGTCTTGGCCTATTTCCGATCCGACTGCGCTCCGCCGAGCCTCCCCCCAATTATACATCAATGCTATTCGGATGGATGGCTGCCATACACACTCGCATACAGCGCCAGGGCTGTCACTCACGAGTCGACAGTATCCACGGAGACCCGGAGTCTCCGCTCCCAGAGGAACGCTACTAATTGTTGTAGAAGTACCTAGTAATTTACAACCGACTACAAAAAAGGAGGAGTTCTCAATTCGCATTTAGGCGGACAATGTCCCGTTCGCAAAACGTCCCTCCGACAAAAATTGTCCCATTCTCAAAACGTCCCATTCTCAAAACGTCCCATTCTCAAAACGTCCCTGACTCAATTAAGGATAAAATTACAAAACAATACTGTGTATTTTACTTGGCACAAGACCGTACCTACCCGAAAAGTAGCGAATACAATCTTAAAGAAGATTGTGTTTGCGAAATTGTACATTTGTTTGTTTGGTTTGTAAAGCTGGCGTTTTATAAATCAGTGCCGGTGTGGTCGATTTTTAATTGAATCAGGGACGTTTTGAGAATGGGACGTTTTGAGAATGGGATGTTTTGAGAAAGAGACGTTTTGCAAAAGGGTCATTTTGCGATAGGGACCTTTTGCGAAATGATGAAGGGACATTTTGCGAACGGGACATTGTCCGCCTAAATGTCAATTCGACTCTATGGTTTTTTGTGTGTATTTTACGCGATATCTTCGCCAATTGTGAACCGGTTTGAACGATTCTTTTTTTATTGAACAGGCTATATTCAAAGGGTATAAGGTATATTTCACCTACTTAAGGGTGAATATTTTTAAAAAATTAGGGGATCAACAAGTCATACATATAGGTAAATAAATTATAAATATTTTTTATAAAGAAGTCTGTTTTATTTTTGTAAAAATTCAAATTATACTGCGTTTCTACCCTTTAAAACTAAGCAGTATTACGCAATATGGAACTCGACATTAATCAATTATTATAACACCTTGGAGGCGGTGGTAGATAAAAAATTTACGTTGTATAAATGTACCTAGTGTACTTACATGCAATAAAATACTTTTGAATTTGAATTGCAGCCCAACAGTGGACTCAACAGTGGTTCAACCTTCTAACCATGCAGGTAATAGCGAGTTGGAGTCGCCAGTGGCTCTATGTAGGCGGTATTAGGCTTATAATCATACCCCGTTATCACGCGGGCAGTTTGGTAAATAGTAATGTGCAATATACAAAACTATCCAAGTCTCGACGTTGTAGATATGTATGGGAACTACAACATTTTATTTGTGAAAATTGTTCAGTTTCATTGGCTGAGTCACTAATGTTAAGTAACCACTAAACTGCACACTTGATACTGGGATATACTTATATAGGTGGACAGATAATTAGAAACAGGGCAAGATTTTCATACAATCGAGGTCACTCTGAAGCCATGGTTCTGGAAGGAAAAAACCCGCAAAATGGCATCAAAATGTATGAAAATCTAAAAGTTAAGGAATCATGACGATGCTGCTTCCAAACGGCTCATCTGATCGATCAGTGGGTTGTGTATAGCGATCTAAAAGTCCTCCATGTACTCTCTCGATGACCGTCATCAGATCACGCCCCGATCAATCCTTCACGGAGACCCATGGCTTCAAAGTGACCTCGATTGTATGAAAATCTTGCCCTGTTTCTAATTATCTGTCCACCTATGTATATAGTGTAAGGACATCTGGCAAATCGGCGGTGAATATTGTAGATGAGAGTTTCATCAATTATTTATTCATTCATATCTTTACGCTATGTCCCTGACGGCGTAGGCAGAGAGAACGGAGCGCTAAGTATCGAGATCCTGATACACCTCGGTCGCTTCGCTCATTCTCTTCCCGCGGGACGCCAGTGCTCTTTGTATCAAGTATTCTGTGTTATGTTATTCTCGTTTGTATGGAAATAACTCGATACAATGTGCTGAGCGGGTCCCACAGGACCCATCCCAGCGCCAACGAACCCTATTCATTCATTCGGCGGCGCCTACAATCCAGTCCAAAATTTTGAAACGAGCCTCAATTTTGGCCGTTCACATTTGTATTTGCGATTTCCTGTTGACCCTGGGTCGACTGTACCTGGCACTTGATTTGGGAGGGAGCAGGAAACAGCAGGTACGTAATTCCTTTAAAAGTAATTATACCTAATTATGTAACGCACTTACCTCCTGTCACGAAGTTGGGTAGCTTAATTTTCCTCCTCACCGTTCTACCTGCAACGACGAAAGGACTTCTTTTAATTAATTGCGTAAGATGGAATAGATAACAGAGGCGGATTCGGTGAAGCTTCAAGGGGTCAATCTAAACTATTTTTTTTTGTCCTGACTGATTATCTAGCTATCAACGCACAGCCAAACTAAGTCTAGAAAGCTGGTCTATTTTATGGCGTATGCAGCCGAAATTTTGTAAAAGATAGTTAAATAAAAGTAAATACTGCATAATAGTTGTAGACGATTATATATACCTGGGACAAACCGTCCAGTTAGGTAGGTCCAACTTCGAGAAAGAGGTCAATCGTCGAATTCAACTCGGCTGGGCAGCGTTCAGGAAGCTACGCAACATCTTCTCGTCCCAAATACCGCAGTGTCTCAAGACGAAAGTCTTCGACCAGTGTGTGTTGCCAGTGATGACATATGGTACCGAGACGTGGTCCCTCACTATGGGCCTCATAAGAAGGCTCAAGGTCACCCAGAGGGCAATGGAGAGAGCTATGCTCGGAGTTTCCCTGCGAGATCGAATCAGAAATGAGGAGATCCGCAGGAGAACCAAGGTCACCGACATAGCTCAAAGAATTGCGAAGCTGAAGTGGCAGTGGGCTGGGCACATCGCTCGTAGAACTGACGGCCGTTGGGGCAGAAAGGTTCTCGAGTGGCGACCACGTATCGGAAGACGCAGTGTAGGCCTCCCACAAGGTGGACCGACGATCTGGTGAAGGTCGCGAGACCCAGCTGGATGAGGTTAGCGCAGGACCGGTCGTCGTGGAGATCCTTGGGAGAGGCCTTTGTCCAGCAGTGGACGTCTACAGGCTGATATGATGATGATGATGAAATACTGCATCCCTATTCCCAATTAGAGTATTGTCGTGCTCGCCAGTGCATTCGGTTTCCACCCGTCACAATAAGCAGTCAGTATTATAGTCCACGACTTTTATAGTAATAGGCCTTTCCATAGTTACGTTTTGGGGGTTCATGCCTTGGTCACCTCTCTGGGCAAGCTGTAACGACTATATCTTAACTTACTCTAAGTAATCGTAAAAGATTTCTTTCAGAACCGTCTAGTCTCAACTCAATAGTGCGCTTGTTTTGTCCAGTGGCGATTTAAGCCTATTTTTATAGTCTCAGCAGTTTGTACAAAGGAACCAACTGATCTTGGATTTGAGACCTTTTGACTGCGATCTGAGATTTTTATTTATCAAAATCCTCTGAGTGGCCAGGCTACGCATACCTGCAAATTCCAGGATCTAACCAACCTCTCAGTACAATTGAAATGTGCATGGCTCGGTACCACTTCAAGCGGTAGTCACTCAATGTTCTCACACTAGCCATACTCAAAGACCACGGTATCACTTGAGAATTTCTCGCCATCTTGGTTCCGGCACGCCGGATGACGTCACACGCAAGTACAACTTCGAATGTGCTATCGAACGTAACAATTGACTGCTGGGAATCTATTGATGAAAGTTGGAACAACATTCAGTGACGTTTTATCAGTAGAACCCATAGAACTAGTATCCCATAGAACCGCACTCAGCGTATAGCATGAAATAGCAATAGTCTTCTACCCCAATAATTTGAGAAGACGCTTCTTACTTGGCGGGGTCAAACTGAACAAGCACTATCTATTTAAGTCGCGCTGTTGTTTGTTGACAGCATCGAGTACTTTCTTGACTGTGATGGTTTGATGTCCAACAAAAAATTCGCATACGTAGAAAGAGATAGAAGATATTATATCTGTCTAGCTTACTCTTACCACTTCTGTAATAAGTGTGTCCCTCTCTGATTATTATTGTTAATTTAGTGCGTCCTCTATTGATTTCTCTCTTTACGGTAGAACCCGTTATGTCGATGCACTGACGTCACGATTAGGGTATATTACTCTCCCCGCCCCTTTGTCCAGCAGTGGACGTCTACAGGCTGATATGACTCTCCCCGTACTTACTCCCCGTAAGATTCACACACTGTAGTATTTTTGTAATATCCGTTAAACTTTGGTGTAACGTCCGTTACCAGTAATGTATCACTGAGAAAAAATTAATTTGGTTTCTTTCTGCACTTTGGTTTATTTAACATCACGCTACGACCCTTAGGAGCGGAGCAAAAAGATTCAACCCAGAAATAGCTTATAAAACACAGGCGAGGCCGCTGAAAACAGCTAACAAATTGATTGAAAACGTCGCAAACTTTACCTCTGGTATGGTGATTGTGTTGCCAGCACTTTCAACCGGAACTTTTATGATTGAGGGGTCCACCGGTCCCTTTGTACGCCCCTGGCACCCCCATCCCCTTCCATTTCTCCCACCGGTGACACGAAATCGCAATAAAAGGTTTCTCTGGTGTAATTAATGTCTTAAACGACCTTTTAGCAGTAGTCGAAGATTTCTAATTTATAAAGCGGACCTTTTACAGACATACGTTATTGTCTAGAAGACAGTATCGATTAACGTTACGTACCTCATCGAAGCTGGAAAAAAAGAAATTAATATATTAACCGTTGCCAGTCAATACATTTTTGAGAATATTTTGTATGTCCGCAAAAATATATCTCTCTTTTTGAGGCACTGTGATATGACAACAGCTTATGTTACAAGAAACAAAAACAAACTTGTACCACCACAGTTAAGGCTTAGTCAGGTCAGTAAATCATTCACGGGGCAATGTATACGCTTCTACAACAAACTACCAGAAGAAATCTTAAATATGAATGACAGAAAATTTAAGACTCACATTAAACAACAACTTTGTAAGAAAGCTTATTATAAAACAGTCGATTATCTAAATGACAAAGATGCCTGGTGTTAATGTTACTTCAGCCTCGCACAATCTTTACAAAATAATGTTATGTACAAACTTGATTTTAAAAGATGCGTTGCGGAAGTTTGTTGCGCCGCTTCTTCTTCCCAGCTCTATATAACACCTTGGAGGCGGTGGTAGATAAAAAATTGACGTTGTATAAATGTACCTAGTGTACTTACATGCAATAAAATACATTTGAATTTGAATTTGCTGGTATCAAATAACTGTTTGGGTACTAGGCAATGTCGCGTCAGGCCTTGAGCGGTCAGTGCTGATCCCCAGGTCGGATTGTACGCCTTAGGTCAAAATTGCTCCCGCCCTAAAAAACCCACCGGTCTTTGCCATTTATTATGCGGTGTCAGTTATCAGTCGTTGAGTACATTTACAAGCATCGGCTTAGTTTGGACTAAACAGTCGTGTGTAAATTTGTCCAAACATATTTTTTTTTGTGGTGTGCCGTCGGTTGAGTTTTTCTTCGGCGTATGCAGGTTTCCTCGCGACGTTTTCCTTCGCCGTTTGAGAGCAGTCAGTAAATGTACTTTTTCGAGAAAAACCTCTCGACATGATGGCCGCGTCTTCCCCACGACGCCACTGACGCTCTTACCCTTAGTTCCCAAAGTTGCGAAAGTATTAAACCAATTCGGCACTAGCTCGGTAACATATTCATCATTCACCGCATAAAAATACTGTGGGACGAGTCGATAAAACTAAAGGAGTTTGGGGCATTCCACACGATGTCGAAACAAATATATGTTTGTGCCGGGTTTGGATAGAACCAGACAGGAAATCTGTATTCTCAAGTGTTTCCTTTCAGCCCGTTACGTAGCTGAGACACCACCAACGAAACTGAAAAACCTATCCGTAACCGGTTACAAATTGTTTCTTTTGCACGTTTACGAAATTCGGTTACAAAAAAATAAAAAAAAATTAACAAAAAAATAAAACTTCAAAAACACAAAAAGGCTCTAAAAAGCGTAAAATAACATTTTTATTATTTTAATCCAAAAGACAGAAGCCTGTTACCTATTATTTTAACTAAAATATTATTATTATAATTATGTGCTATGTACTGATCTGTTTGAAGTCGGTGTCAAGCCGTAAGTAGTAGTTTTTAATCATTAGTAGTTTTTACGATTTTTATTCAAGTTTTTAAAAAAATAGGAACTTCTTACACTTGGTATAGTGATAGCTTATACCCTGAATAACTAGGTATAGGATACTTTTAAAGCGGACGAAATCGCAGGACTAGCGTATAACAGGATTGCGGTATCGGACACATTAATTATCTTGTTTACAGAGTACGTATCAAAGCTTTTAATAGTCAAGTCGACTGCTGGTATTTACGGCTTTTCTATTTAACATAAATAAATAGAAAACCGATGGGCCAAGCACTCTGTGTGAAGCGGCCCTAACGAGAACTTTGGGAAAACCAATAAAGGGTGTTCATGTTAACACAGAACCCCACTCGTCGCATTATCAGAAAAAATATTGGAGAAAATCTGCGTTGAGATTTATGGTGGTAGCTGAAGGGACGAGGAGTTGTTTCTTATTACCAATCGCGTCGGGCTAAGGTGTGGGCAACGTATGTAGATATCCAGATGATAGATGGTCTAAGATACTTACTGACTGGTACCCAAGGAATGGGAAAAGATCACAAGGAGGGCAAAGGAAAAGATGGAATGATGAGTTTAGGAGAATGCTGGGAAGGACTGTTCGGACTGAATAATGGATTTTTTTTGTTTGTTCTGTTTTCAACCGACGAAAAAAAAGGAGGTTCTCAATTCGACCCGTATATATATATTTTTTTTTTATGTATGACCACGCATAACTTTTTACAGAGCAGTCCGATTTTGATAATTCTTTTTCTATTGGATAGGGTCTACTTCAAAGTTGGTCCCATTTAAATTTGAAGAAAAAATTCTACCCTAAGGGTAGAAAATTAGGGGATGACTGATTAAATTCCTACTAAATTTTCATATTCGAACCAATTCTGTTGAAACTAGGCACAAATAAGTAGTTCTAATGACCCTACAATATGACGGAGACCTGAACTTGATCTGATGACGGAGACGGAAGACAGTTGAGGGAACTCTTCAACGGTGTACAGCAGCTAACTCGTGTTTGGGCTTATTCATTCATCTTAAGAGAACTTTAAACCTAACTTATGATTTATTCGATTACGACTACCATCTATGGGTGAAGATGGAGACGGAAGGCTGTCGAGGGAATGAATTAGTATATTTTAGTCACAAAAAAGTAAAAAATAAAAACTTTTTAACAAAAAAATTAAACCGTCGAAAAAAAGTAACTGAAAAGCGAAAAATAATAACAAGTTACCTTGTTAGTCTATAACTACGCTCCTACACTGATGTAAACCTAAGTAATTTTGAGTCGGCGCCTAACAAACAAGCAAATTAATTAAAGTTGATACGTAAAGTGAAATGATGGCAGCCAAGTTTACGTAAAGTGGAATGATACAAGCAATCAATGAGAAGATCATCAAATTAAAGTACGAAAAACGTAATAATAAGTAATAAAAATAAAAGAAATTAATTTGTATGTTTGTTGGGCGCCGACTCAAAATTACTTAGGTTTACATCAGTGTAGGAGCGTAGTTATAGACTAATAAGGTAACTTGTTATTATTTTTCGCTTTTCAGTTTCTTTTTTTCGACGGTTTAATTTTTTTGTTAAAAAGTTTTTATTTTTTTAATGTAATTCAATAATTTAATTTACTTTTTAATATTTATTTTTAATGTTGATTGATTTCATGTAATTATTCAGTAATTAAAGAGGCTTCTTATCTTATCTTAAGGTGTGGGCAAAGGAATCACTTTCATTCTCAGATGAAAGCACAGGAGCAAGAGACTTTTGATCGCGGAAAGGCAATTTCTTTTAAGTATCTAATATATGTTCCAAATTACAACTCAATCGGTCCGGTCGTCTTTGAGTTATCAGTCACACGTTTTCAAAATTTATTTTCACACAAATTTGTATTTGACTACATAATACGTGACACTTCAATAGCTCCAACCATTCGTCGTGAGTAAATCGCAAGTTTCAATTTCAATTGTAAGGGAACCATACAAACTAGATTTTTCCCAGACCTAAGATATGTGGTTTTTTGTATGTGTTATCGTTATAGAAAACAATTCATTTTCGTGAAAATTGAAAAACTTTTTTTTTCTTTGCGATTACAATCCCTCTCTCTCTACCCTTAGTACCTATACGGTACACTGTGGTCGAGTGAGAGAGATGACACTTTCCAATCCAGGATTAATTCAATGATAGCTCGCAATCGATGCAGTAGTTTAGCTTCTATACAACAGAACAAGTCCGCATACCTACCTACATAGGCACATACACTGCTAAAACCATGCATAACCTTCCTCTTGGCTTCGCCGCAGTCGGGTAATAAAGCCTAGCGAACAGCTGAGATAAGACGCCGCGTCTCTACAATTTGCTATTTTCCCCAAAAACTCCCAACTCGGGGGCTGTCAACGGCGCGCGCCGCCTGTGGGTTAATTAAGAGAAAAATCATTAAAATTCCCCATTTAATGCCTCCGTGGGGACGGATTTAATGATATAGGTACGTCCTTCGGGTGTAAGATTACTTGTAATTTTTCATTATTACTTAGTGTTCATTGGGGGCTTTGAATTCATTGTAAAATCATTGTATGCTCGCGTTTGCGTTACAATTTTTGGGTTACAAGTTTTAATTTCGGGGGTTAGCACGTTGAAGTGGCAGTGGGCTGATGATAGCCCCAACTAAAAAGCCATCAAGGACAAACAACTGATCCTAAAGTCAGGTGGGATAAGAAGGTCATCGGAGAAAAGTGAACGACTGACCCATACAGAGTTTGTCTCTAATAGTTTAACTCTATAGTTTCTTAGATCTGGTCTTCTAGATCTTCTTGCCCGTTTTACCCCACCTGATCTTATAGGTCAGGTAGCTTTGACTTATCCGACGGAGGGACTGACGGACAAAACAGTGTCCAAACAACAAACAAACCCTTGAAACGTGTTCATACGATGTCTCTGTTGGCTTTTCGTCTGTAAAAGGTGTGCGTCTTTCGACATTCAGATATCCTTTCAGGATTATCCTATCCGACTTACAGTCGACATTCAATGAACACATAAAGATAAGGGAACCCTCGAAATCCATAAATATATAAAATACCCATAAAATATCGTCCGGATATTCCGAAAAAAATCCGGAATGCGCCCTGTTCATATCTGTGAAGATAAGAGGCGAGTCGACATTGTGGGATTAGGGCTCATTCTTGGAGAATTTTGCGATAAATTGCCGTCAAGACAGTGTCCGGTGTGAACATGAACAATGAACGTAAAAGGGGACTTACGGGACTCTTTCCCTGCTTTCAATTATACAATAAAACGACGCTTTATTATTCTTTTTAAAATTCCGCAGCCCTCAAGAAAAATGTCACTGGCAGCTGCTAACATAGATTATGTTAAGCATATCCTTATGATGATATTATGAAACTAGCTCAACAGCTGCTAGATAAACCGCTAAAACCGCTGGATTTTCCGTAGCACTGTTTTCCGCGTCGAAAATGAGAGATTTACGTCGGAGAGATTCACGATCCGGTTACGGCACGGACGGCATGCGGCGTTCCCCCTCTCCCCCCCTCACGGCCGCCACAGCGGATCAGCTAATGGTGGATTTTTATTTTATTTCATCGAGCTCCCCTAGCACGTTATTATCTTCATAAGAGCTCTTTGGCACCTGCCGCAAAAACGGTTTGTAGTTTGTGTGGGGACACAGGATATCGCTATCCTTTTCTACAGCTAAGCACTCCTCTCAACAGTCACCTGTTGGGAGTATAAGTTTGAAAATATAAATAATGACAAATGCGAATAAAGTCATGCATCTACCAGATCATCAGTTGTATCATTTTCTACCTCCAACCAGTCGAGGCAAAAGTTTGCATCATTTACATGAATGAAGTTTCAATGACACCTGCTGTCATGTTCACTGGAGACTTTTGGAGCACTGCCAGCCCTAATGCAGAGGAAAGTATGGCCGAAGTGTCTCGGTGGTTATCTAGTAATATTTCAACACTGAATACCTCTAAAACCATCTTCATCTGCTGTGCTACTGCGATCAAACTCAGAATTATAAAAACATGAAAATTTAAAATAACACAATTTGGCGGTCCTAATGAACTAAATACCTTGGAGTTATGATGCACCAGAGACTATTGTGGTACCCACAAAATGAACAAGTCACCAACGTCATTAGTACAATTATATATTCTGTACCAACGTAAGTAAATAGAAAAATTGATATGGATTTTTAGAGCGCTCAGACACATTACTCCGAGTAAAGACAGCAAAAATCAGAATTCTGCAAGAAATATTCTCGGTGCAATGAGTTCGCAGCGTGGGACGCCCCCGTTCTTTATCCAATAAAAGATTTTTCATTCAAAAGCTAAACATTTCGTGATTTCATTCATACCACAGGTCAATGGTAAGATTTTCGTCAGCCAGGCTTTCGTTTAATTATTCAGTCTATCTACGTCCACCGCTGGACCACAGAGAAGATAAGAGTTACTACTGGATATAGGACTTCAAAAGGACCCACCACACCTCTACCCTCCCCATCCAACCGCCTGAAACCTTTTTCATTACTTACCTATTGCCTTTCAAAACGGAAATATCCACTCTCGCATTCTCGCGGCTTCTACCGCCACACAAGTCTATCCATGTAATTCTAAATGATGTAAAAAATATCTACTGTACCTTTTTATAACCCTCTGGCTTACATCTAAAGCAGCAGCCAAACCAAATGGTTAAGCGCACTACACACAGCCATATCTTGTCGGAGGTAAGTGGGTATATTTATATGTTCGTCTGTATGTAAATATTACTTAGATATAAACTAACAAATATATGTATAAAAAATAATTATCACACAAAAACACCAACTATGAAAATCAGACTGAACAAGTTGACATATTTAAAAGAGCAGTATGTCCAAAATACGTTGTCTGATTATTTGACTAACTCACTTGACATAGCTAGGAACCATCTATCTTCACGTTTTCCTAACAATTAGATGTTACCTAACTCGATTTAAGATTTATTTATATTACAGTTACTTTATTGCTTGTTCTATAACATAATAACTGATAAAGCTTATTGTCTATCATTGATTAATTATTGGTGAACTGTGGCATTGGTTCAGTTAGTTTATTTTGAACTAGCTGGGTTTTTGTTTAGTGTTTCCTGCGGGAAGCTTTTCCCGAGGCATCTATAAATAGCCTATGTTATTCTGATTATATTACTGTACATTGTAATTGTATTCATCAAAATATTTTCCGTAGTTTTTGCGTGAAATAATAACAATCATCCAGACCTCCAAACATCTAAAGATGTTTCTCGTTTATAGGATTAAATATGCAATATTTAAAAAAACTTGCGAGAACAAAAACGGTCCAAAAATCCCGTTGTGTGTAGTCCTTATTCCGGTACAGAGTGCGCGGGGCGGGCGGCGGCGTGCGGCGTGCGACGTGCGCGTTCCACACGGGTTGGGACGTAAGAGCCATAGCCGCTGCTCGCTCCGGGCTTTAACGACCCGCACTTGCTGGGTTCAGGTTCAAGTACTGCCATATTAACAAAGTGCACTTGCGAGATAAAATTTACAAAGAAATACAACACAATGTTGAACGAATTTAATAGCTAGGTACCGATGCTCTCACTTACAACTTGGTAAAAATATAAATTGAGGGGTGAATATTTAAGTATGGTTAATATTATACTAATTTATTAAAGCTGAAGAGTTTGTTTGTTTGATTGATTGATTGATTGATTTGAATGTGCTAATCTCTGGAACTACCAGTCGGTTTAGAAAAAATCTTTTTGCATTTGATAGTATAAATATAGCATAATTCAAGTTTAAATTCTCTACTACAAATTCACATGCAGAATTTTCGCTTCAATATTAATTAAGCGGACTTCAAAGGAATAGAATTCTTTGCCGGCTTCCTGTCTCCAGGCAATTTAACTGGAATCTCTTTGACTGGAGATCTTTTTTATTACGCACCTTCTGGGTCAGCCCGTGCCACTTTTCCTAAACATCAGCCGGTGAGACCGCCACAAGTTTAAATAAAAAGTCGACCATAAAAATATTATTATTATGTCAGTGCAGTAGCACGCTAAGCGAGGCTAATGCATTACGTGCATGTCATGCATTACGTGCTGTCACTCATGCATGACCGTGCATGACCATGCAAGACTCTGATTGCCTGCCGTTACTTCATTGTACTGATTGATAGCAAGCATGATGGTCCATTATGCAACATGACATTCAGTAAACGTTGCTTTTCATGCAAGCATGATCGTTTAGGGACACTTTAAGAGTCATTTTTCTGTACAACGGTGCGCACGACAACACAAAAATCAATTAGACTTAAGTGACCACTCAAGTATCTACTGATATAAGAGGATATATAAATATCCATGTATATATATAGCTACTAGGGCCTTTGTATCAATAGCTACTCGTATTTATTTTTACTTTTAAAGGCAATCACTTAAGTGCCCACAAATTTCCTTTGTAGTCCGGTGCAAAAGGATCTGTTATATTTCAAAACCCCTAGGGCTGCGCTGCGTGGGCAAGGTGGAGGGACTGATGCGAGGGGTGGGGGAAGATATGGGGTCCACGGACCGGAGGTCAAGGCATCTGTCCTCAAAGTATTCCAGCTTAACATCTTCGCGTTGGCAGATGAACAAAATGAAACCGGTTCGTTCATTTCCTTTTTTTTCAATTGAACTGTCGATTCCAAGCGAGACGACAGTTTAATTATAACCAGAGAGCGGATTTGAAGGAGCTATTTCCTTTATTTAATATGGATATGACAAGTGCAATGTTTTATAACTCTGTACTATTAAATGTTAATTCAGGAAAGTCTTGTATATCCATCGAATAACAGTGCTTGTTTTAAAATTTATGAAAACAATATTGCGGAAATTGTGACAATTTCTAAAAGCAAATGAAGGGTTGAAATAGACTTTATACCATTGTCACTCTAAAAAGAGCATTTTGTTTCTCGAAAACAGTGAATAAAACTCTCTTCTAGTCAACAGAGAATAAAAACATTTCGAAATTTGAAACAATACGAATTGTGTACAAAAAATGAATAAAACATGCCAAACCATAATAATTCTCTAGCCAGCCAGTTCTAATGTTCTAATTCATTATGTTCTAATTTCACCATTTAACTAAAATCTCATTGGTGGGCCCACGAATTCGAACCTTCCTGAATTTCACTATACATTTCTAATATACCTATATATCAGGGGCTTCTTTCACCACTTGTTGATAAAGTCCCAGTTACCCTATCTGCACGATTTATCTGCCTGATAAACTAACAGCAAGATCAAGTGGCTGTTAAGGATTGTTTTTCGAATTTAACGCAGGAATACTTCAGTTTTGTGTGAACTTTCTGTAAATTAAAATTTAAAAAAAAATAACATCAATTTATTTTATCAGAGACTTGAGGTGTGATACACGAAAATATTATCATACAGATTTATCTGATAGATTAGGTTATCTGTCAGCTTACTATTTTATTTTCACGCAGTCAATGGTATAAAGTAGAGTACACAACTCGTGAATAAAAAAATTAATCTCGGTCCTTGTATCCCTCGCTACGCTCAGGATTCTAATCTAGAATCACTCGCTATCGCTCGTGATTCAACTCTAGAATCCTTCGCTGCTCTCGGGATCCAACTAAGTCCCTCGAATTTTATTCACCTCTTTTTATTCACTTGTCGTATAATCTACTATTTCATTACTCATACTCTGAAAGTAGGTCTGAAGTTGCCTGAGGAGCGGGTTGAAAGTAATACATCTCAGCCCTAGGGAGAATCGCTTTCAACTGACAGCTGTCAAATTATTTTAAAAAAACTAGTACTATTTTGACATTTCTATTGGACCATGTTCCAACTGTCTATACAGCCACTGAATGTAAAATTGAAATAATATAAAGTTATGTAATAATTAAAGAATATATATTTTTAAATTACTTTATTATAATTATTACTGTCAACTCTTTCTTTAAAATAACAAGGATTTGGGCAAAATATTTTCCATTTTTTCAATGATGGAAATGAAAAATAATGGCAGAATAGCTGGCCGGCCACAGAAAAATACAAAGTAGACGGGAAAGCGGCAATCCGATCTTCATTTGTTTTTCGAGTTGTAGAGTTTTGTTTATACTTCCGTATAGCAGAGATTTGTATTAACACTCATTTTATGTTTTTGTTTTTACTTTCAGTGTATTCGTAATGAAAAGCACAGTGTTTCCCTCGGGTTCAAGACTTATTTAGAGGTCCCTCGAACTATTGGCGCCCTCGCTACGCGTCGGGCGCCAAACCCCGTCTCGGGACTTAAATAAGTTGCTTTCACCCCTTGGATAACAATGTACTATTGATAGTCATTCACATAGAAATAGAGCGTAGCGAGTGGGAGAGTAGCGAGCTTTTTCTGTGTTCTGTGGTCATTCATGTGTGCAATCATTTTATTATAGTGACGTTGTTGACCTGAACTATTAACTAATTTGTAGGAACTGTTTTGTTTGAGCTGCATGAAACTCCGTTAATTTGAATAAATATTTTTCTCTAGGTATAGTTTTGTCGCAAGAATAACAAATTGCACTTTTCATATCCACATTAATTATAGCAATCGCTCCTTCAAATCTGCTCTCTGATTATAAGTGTATCGTTGCCGCGAGCATGACCGTTTTCAGAGTTAAAGCAAAAAGCGCCTTCGTAACCTTTTCGGGAAATTCGCTAGCGCTGTCTTTTTCCATCTCCGTTCCAAATACTTAGCTCTGAATGGTTAGTGTGAATGAATGAAAAGGTTAATTTATCAACATGACTACTCCCGAACTTTTACATTGATGCAGGCAATCGTAATCCCTCATTTCTCAATTAGGGTATCATCATCATCATCATATCAGCCTGTAGACGTCCACTGCTGGACAAAGGCCTCCTCCAAGGATCTCCACGACGACCGGTCCTGCGCTAAACTCATCCAGCCGGGTCCCGCGACCCTCACCAGATCGTCGGTCCACCTTGTGGGAGGCCTACGCTGCGTCTTCCGATACGTGGTCGCCACTCGAGAACCTTTCTGCCCCAACGACCGTCGGTTCTACGAGCGAATTAAGGTATACGTAAGAATAAAGAATTTCAGCGATTTTGCGAAACCGTCTTGAAAACTGGAAATAGTTATAATTTATTTGAGAAAAACTGGTCCCAGGGGAAAACATTATTCAAAACGAGCAAGTATAGTATTGCATTGAAATATGCAATATTACACATTGTTTCAGCCGGGTGTTTCAGTCGAAACATGCAATATGCCACTACGCAATAATTGAGGACATGGAAACATGGTAGTAATTGCATTCCATCGAGTTGCCAACATGAGGTATTAATTTTCTATTCGCATAACGTACCTGAGAAGTAAATGTGGGGGCGCATCAACATCAAAGCTTGAAATGTTGGTATTTACTTAATCAATACCTCTGGGGATTGGCCCTGGAGCTCTGGTAGTACTTCATCATCATCATCAACAGCATATTAAGATGTCCTCACTGCTGGGGCTCAGGCCTACCCTCTTATGTGGTAGTACTTGAAAGGTGCTATTTGGCTGAGGTTATATAACTTCTAAGATTATTGCTATTATTAGTGATGGGGGTCTTTCAAGGGTTACCCAGCCTTGTCTCTGCGATCATTACTGATCTATTGTGATCGCCACCTTTACTACTTTTTTTTCGTTGTATGTTCAATACTAAGCTTTGTGACAGTTAGGAGCTTCAGTACGCTTTTGATACTAATTTGTTTTACTTGATCAGATTGACTGAAGTGAGTAGTTGCCCAGATAGATGGTTCTTTTACGCATCAGTGGGTCACACTCGCACAGAAGGTGCAATGGTCTTTCTTCTGCCTCCTGGCAGTCTTCCCGGAGCTTGAGGTTTTTACTTGATCAGGTTGACTGAAGTGAGTAGTTGCCCAGATGGGTGTTTCTTTTATGCATCAGTGAGCCACACTCGCACAGAAGGTGCAAAGGGGTTTCTTCTGCCTCCTGGCAGTCTTCCCGGAACTTGAGGTTGAACATTTGTTTGTTCAGGCAGTCCGGGGAGTGCTATCACTAGAGTGTGCGTGAATTCTAGTATTACTACTCAAATTTCCCGTGGGAAAGATATAACTAGACTATATAATTGTTTACGGGTCTTACACACGAAATAGTTTTATTTACCTTCGCTTTATTCACCGTCAGCTCGTGGCCACGGCCAGTGTAACCTGGTCGAAACGTCGGGCAAGGTAAATAACACTTATTCGTGTGCAAGACCCGTAAATAATTATATAATTGTGAATACAAAGCGCGAAAGTCTAAAATGTACTTACTAAACCATGTTTGTACATAGGAGAAATAGCTACTTCCAAAATCCACGCGTACGAAGTCGCGGGCAACAGCTAGTGAATAATAAAGACAGGACTTAAATTAAGCAGCGTATGTTTGTTGCGCCAATTCTTCCGCTAATACCTACCTAGGGAGCGGTTGTAGATAAAAAAAATTACGTTGTATAAATGAAAGTGTACCTACTTATATTTTTATGCAATAAAATAATTATTTTTTGCAGAATGATAAAAATAAGTAAAATATGGAGAATAATAGTAGTCTTTGTAAGTCTGAATCAAATGGAATCGAATTAATGACAGAGTGGAAATTACTATAATAAAAATGTACATACATACATACATACATATCTTCACGCTATGTCCCTCGCGGGGTAGGCAGGAAGAACGGAGCGCCAAGTATCGCGATCCTGACACACCTCTTTCGCTTCGCTCAGTCTCATCATTCTCTTCATACACGCTCGCCGCGGGACGCGAGTGCTCTTTACGTGTCCGTCTGTGAGCACCCGCTCTATCTGGTCCTCGTATGTCAGTCTAGGTCGTCCCCTACATAAAAATGTACGGCAATGTTATAAAATGTACTACTCACATTACACAGATAAAAAGGTCAGAGGATAAAGAAATAACATAATATGTATAAAGAGATAAAGGAAAGATATACGATATGTTGTAGCCAGTATCGCAATATTGCTCTTTCCGGGTCCCGCTTCTAATCCGGGACATTTTGCGCAATAACTCCGGGATTAGAAGTCCGGACTTTGTCATGTCTGAAACTGTTTGTGTCGCAAGACGGGACACACGGCTGTGAAGTTCGCGGAGTAATCACATCGAAAGTCTAGATACGAGTATGCCCCATTAGTTCAGGCATAGATTTCTTACAGTATGAATTAGGGTAGCAATATTGACCAAATGACATGTCGCACAATCGTACATCACCTAATCGTAATTAGCACGAACGATACTTCGCACAAATGACATGTCGCACAATCGTACATCACCTAATCGTAATTCGCACGAACGATACTTCGCACAAATGACATGTCGCACAATCGTACATCACCTAATCGTAATTCGCACGAACGATACTTCGCACAAATGACATGTCGCACAATCGTACATCACCTAATCGTAATTCGCACGAACGATACTTCGCACAAATGACATGTCGCACAATCGTACATCACCTAATCGTAATTCGCACGAACGATACTTCGCACAAATGACATGTCGCACAATCGTACATCACCTAATCGTAATTCGCACGAACGATACTTCGCACAAATGACATGTCGCACAATCGTACATCACCTAATCGTAATTCGCACGAACGATACTTCGCACAAATGACATGTCGCACAATCGTACATCACCTAATCGTAATTCGCACGAACGATACTTCGCACAAATGACATGTCGCACAATCGTACATCACCTAATCGTAATTCGCACGAACGATACTTCGCACAAATGACATGTCGCACAATCGTACATCACCTAATCGTAATTCGCACGAACGATACTTCGCACAAATGACATGTCGCACAATCGTACACCACCTAATCGTAATTCGCACGAACGATACTTCGCACAAATGACATGTCGCACAATCGTACATCACCTAATCGTAATTCGCACGAACGATACTTCGCACAAATGACATGTCGCACAATCGTACATCACCTAATCGTAATTCGCACGAACGATACTTCGCACAAATGACATGTCGCACAATCGTACATCACCTAATCGTAATTCGCACGAACGATACTTCGCACAAATGACATGTCGCACAATCGTACATCACCTAATCGTAATTCGCACGAACGATACTTCGCACAAATGACATGTCGCACAATCGTACATCACCTAATCGTAATTCGCACGAACGATACTTCGCACAAATGACATGTCGCACAATCGTACATCACCTAATCGTAATTCGCACGAACGATACTTCGCACAAATGACATGTCGCACAATCGTACATCACCTAATCGTAATTCGCACGAACGATACTTCGCACAAATGACATGTCGCACAATCGTACATCACCTAATCGTAATTCGCACGAACGATACTTCGCACAAATGACATGTCGCACAATCGTACATCACCTAATCGTAATTCGCACGAACGATACTTCGCACAAATGACATGTCGCACAATCGTACATCACCTAATCGTAATTCGCACGAACGATACTTCGCACAAATGACATGTCGCACAATCGTACATCACCTAATCGTAATTCGCACGAACGATACTTCGCACAAATGACATGTCGCACAATCGTACATCACCTAATCGTAATTCGCACGAACGATACTTCGCACAAATGACATGTCGCACAATCATACATCACCTAATCGTAATTCGCACGAACGATACTTCGCACAAATGACATGTCGCACAATCGTACATCACCTAATCGTAATTCGCACGAACGATACTTCGCACAAATGACATGTCGCACAATCGTACATCACCTAATCGTAATTCGCACGAACGATACTTCGCACAAATGACATGTCGCACAATCGTACATCACCTAATCGTAATTCGCACGAACGATACTTCGCACAAATGACATGTCGCACAATCGTACATCACCTAATCGTAATTCGCACGAACGATACTTCGCACAAATGACATGTCGCACAATCGTACATCACCTAATCGTAATTCGCACGAACGATACTTCGCACAAATGACATGTCGCACAATCGTACATCACCTAATCGTAATTCGCACGAACGATACTTCGCACAAATGACATGTCGCACAATCGTACATCACCTAATCGTAATTCGCACGAACGATACTTCGCACAAATGACATGTCGCACAATCGTACATCACCTAATCGTAATTCGCACGAACGATACTTCGCACAAATGACATGTCGCACAATCGTACATCACCTAATCGTAATTCGCACGAACGATACTTCGCACAAATGACATGTCGCACAATCGTACATCACCTAATCGTAATTCGCACGAACGATACTTCGCACAAATGACATGTCGCACAATCGTACATCACCTAATCGTAATTCGCACGAACGATACTTCGCACAAATGACATGTCGCACAATCGTACATCACCTAATCGTAATTCGCACGAACGATACTTCGCACAAATGACATGTCGCACAATCGTACATCACCTAATCGTAATTCGCACGAACGATACTTCGCACAAATGACATGTCGCACAATCGTACATCACCTAATCGTAATTCGCACGAACGATACTTCGCACAAATGACATGTCGCACAATCGTACATCACCTAATCGTAATTCGCACGAACGATACTTCGCACAAATGACATGTCGCACAATCGTACATCACCTAATCGTAATTCGCACGAACGATACTTCGCACAAATGACATGTCGCACAATCGTACATCACCTAATCGTAATTCGCACGAACGATACTTCGCACAAATGACATGTCGCACAATCGTACATCACCTAATCGTAATTCGCACGAACGATACTTCGCACAAATGACATGTCGCACAATCGTACATCACCTAATCGTAATTCGCACGAACGATACTTCGCACAAATGACATGTCGCACAATCGTACATCACCTAATCGTAATTCGCACGAACGATACTTCGCACAAATGACATGTCGCACAATCGTACATCACCTAATCGTAATTCGCACGAACGATACTTCGCACAAATGACATGTCGCACAATCGTACATCACCTAATCGTAATTCGCACGAACGATACTTCGCACAAATGACATGTCGCACAATCGTACATCACCTAATCGTAATTCGCACGAACGATACTTCGCACAAATGACATGTCGCACAATCGTACATCACCTAATCGTAATTCGCACGAACGATACTTCGCACAAATGACATGTCGCACAATCGTACATCGCGCACTCTGGGTCGCACTTCCGTAATAATCCTGCACAATACAGAAGAAAAAATTTGGTGTTGATTCTTTGTTAATCAACTGACTTCAAAAATAGAGGAGGATGTTTTTTTTGTATGTTAAGCGATACCTTTGCCGATTGTAAATAAAGGAGACGTTTCAGATCCGGCCTGCACTATGTACACTTTTGGGAAATTCGAGGAAAAATCTGAAGGTTATTAAAATAATACTAAAATTGAAATATTTGCAGTATTTTTCTAGTAGAAAAGCAATATTTTATTAAATAGATGACAAAGCTGGCAACATGTACGTTTAATACGAGTCCGTTCCGAAACTGAGTCCGGAGTATTGGGATAACTGTCAATCATGAACTAAATTATCTTCCTAAGAAACAAATATATAAAAAAACTAAAATGGGAAAACTGATCGTCAGTTGGTAATTAACTTCCATAAAACAGCTATACACTAACTATTTTTCATTGCATAAAAATGTGTCGAAGTTTCGAGCTGTGATTTCTGAACGTACCTACTTTGTAATGTCACGAATTTGGTTTATTTTGTTGTCAGCATTGAATGTCATTTTGGTGTGTTGGCTTCATTGAGTGTCATTTTGGTTTGTTGGCTGCATTGAATGTCATTTTGGTTTGTTGGCTGCATTGAGTATCATTTTGGTTTGTTGGCTGCATTGAATGTGATTTTGGTTTGTTGGCTGCATTGAATATCATTTTGGTTTGATGGCTGCATTGAGTGTTATAAAAGCATTTTTTAGTAAAGGTTAGCCATACAGCCAAATCCGGTCCGTTTGACTAATCCCTTTATCCCGATTCTTTCCTCGTTCTTTCATTGACGTCGGTTAGGCAATCGTTTTATATTAGTCCAAACCATCAGTCTGGTAATATTGACGCGAAACTGACCATCTAACCCACGGATTGATAGATTGGACGGATGGATTTCTGAATATTTTGATTTTTTCGTCAGTCTTAGTGAGATTGACGTCAGATTAATGGTGTGACTGCGTTCATCAGTCACGTGTCACTAGTGATGAGTACCGATTATCGGTTTTATGAATTATAAATAATTGATGCGTATCCGAACATACTTGACTAGAGGTACTTGAAATCAGCTTTCCATGACTATAAAAGATCTGGCTTAAAAGCGTTCCTTCCACATCTAGGCATTGCGTGAGCCTTGGAAAAAATACGACGTTGGTCTACTTTGTCTATGAATTATTAATCATAGACAGGGTAGACCAGCGTCTTTTTTAAAAATTATTTTTTGCACTGTAATGAAAATAATTATACCTATGTAAATATCTAGCTGGGAACAACACGGCACAAGTTATTTTGCAGATCACGACAAAAAATGTGGAATGGTAAACGAATGGAAACGTCGTGGAAAACGTCAAATGATATGTCATTGACAGTGGCAGCCATCTTTATTTTTAGGGTAAGTGTTGCCTATAATATAACGTTATATGCATTTCTACACAAAAACTAAGCCAAAATATACCAAAATGATCATTAAACCACTTTTATATAATATTGACATTTCATAATTATATGTGTACAAGGTCCAGGCCGGGGCTCCATACATTCGTGAAACGTCTCCTTTGAATGATTCTTTTTTTATTGATCAGGCTATTTGTGCCAAGGGTGATTCCATTTTAACTGGAAAACCATATTTCACCTATAAGGGTAGATAAAAAAAACTGGAGTCATTTGATTGGAGTTATTACAATGAAGGTTTTATTTTTTTGTAAAATGTCAGATTATTGTTATTAGCGACCGTGTGTAGTGTATGTTTCAGATTCCATACACGCGTATTACAAAATTCAGGTAAATGGAGCATCTGCGGGGACCCGTAACATTTTATGATAACTTTTATTATTAAATTTACGAATGTTTTATGATGACATTCCATATTTTTTCTTCGGAGTTACAAGTCGGTTTGTCTTACAAAGGGGTGCCATATTTCTTTTGGGCTTGGGTTTACTAACATAGGTGCCATATTTCTTTTGGGCTTGGGTTTACTAACATAGGTGCCATATTTCTTTTGGGCTTGGGTTTACTAACATAGGTGCCATATTTCTTTTGGGCTTGGGTTTACTAACATAGGTGCCATATTTCTTTTGGGCTTGGGTTTACTAACATAGGTGCCATATTTCTTTTGGGCTTGGGTTTACTAACATAGGTGCCATATTTCTTTTGGGCTTGGGTTTACTAACATAGTTACGTCACAGTGTACCTTTAACCAATAGGTACCTGTCTCAAGTACAAATATTTAGGGCTTCTTTCACTACTTTCTGATATTGTAATAGATAGTAATCTTAGTGATAAACTAATCTATCAGATAAATTTGTGTGATAGACTATATAAAATATAGGCAATCAGATACCTGTGAAACCAAAAAAACAGGCTATCTGTCAGATAACCTGCAGATAGGGTATCTGGGACTTTATCAGCAAGCGGTGTAAGAGGCCCTTAGTATGTATATTAAGTACTTAGGTAAGTACGATTAGTTTTCTCTAGTTTTACAATACAATATACTTTATTGCATAAATAAAAACAGGTATTCAATTTAAACATAAATCATATATACGAGTATATTATTAGAGGCAAATTGTTAAAAGATTTCGCGGTTTCGGCGAAACGTTGGACTATTAATTTCTTCCTTAAAATTAACAATCAGTACCTACCTTAACATTAAGTAGGTATCTAATTAATGTGGAAACCTATTATCCATTCACAAGTTATTTCGTTTCTCCACGTTTAAATTATTTTCACCAAATGCCTACCTAGAGAGCGTCAGTGGCGCAGGGGATAAGACGCGGCCTATCATATCGAAAGGTCCGGAGTTCGATCCCCAGCTGGGCCATGTACCAATGGGTTTTTTCTCGAAACTTAAGTACATTTACTGACTGCTCTCAAACGGTGAAGGAAAACATCGTGAGGAAACCTGCATACGCCGAAGAAGAAATTCTTAGGCGTATGTGAAGTCCACCAACCCGCACTGGGCTAGCGTGGTGGACTATAGCCCGAACGCCCTCGTTGAGAGGGTAGGCCTGAGCCCCAGCAGTGGGGACATTAATAGGCTGTTGATGAATGCCTACCTAAAAACAAAAATAAGAGTCACGCCTAAAATGGCGCTCGCGCTCCGAGAGAAAATCTTTGTAAACAGCGACGGCTCGTGATTAATGCGTAAAAATTTAATCGCTTCACACAATGGTGCGGTGGAAGTTTTGAGCTTTTGTTTACCGCGGCGCCGCGTCACACCGAAGCGAACCGGTCCGTTTCCGTAAAAACTGTGGTAGCGCAATACAAGTTTGTTTCGTTCTACAATTCTTGAAAATAAATAACGTTGTTTCACATACCCACTAGACTCACCGGCGTCCGATTCCTTTGCTTTATACGGCCTTGGCGCAAGCGAACTGGACTCCACTGTTTGACACAAAGGTCGCTAACGAGGCTATGCGTCTCTTTTACGATCTTGCCAATAGTAGTAATATGGTGCTACCCCCAGGATACATGCTGCCGTTTCTGGGTACGGTTATCCAGAATGAACGGCTGAACTGATATGCGACATAAAAGTGAAAATGAAGCGGCATAATAGGGTTTATAAAAGTAGGGTCGTGGTGTAATTAAGAAATTATTTTATAGTCAACATGACGTCATCATCATTATTATATCAAGCCTACATCGTCCACTGCTGGACATAGGCCTTCCCCAATGAACGCCACCACACCCGGACCTCCGCCAGCCGCATCGCCTTGACGCGGCGTGACAGTAATAGTCTTATTGTGTCTGTCAAGAAAATTCCGCTAAAATAGCCTGTCCAATTTTCCTACCTGGGCAGTAGAAAAAGTGGATTTATTCCCACTCCCACCCAGGTAGGGATAGGTGGAACATTCATTTCGAGTGGAAATTTCCTCCTAAAAATAATTAAAATTAATAAATAAGAAAAAAATCGTAATAACAGATCTCTTTTATTTTAGCTTGAAAACAACGTAATAGAGTAAAAAGAGATCTGTAATTTTAATGGTTTTTTTTTCTCATATTATTTTAGGACGGAAACGTGGAAATGAATATACCACTTTTCCCAACCAGGTGGAATGGCCGCGTGGGAAAAGTGGAAAAGGTGGCAAAAATCACTTATTCACGATACACTAATTACTCCAACAAAGTTTGAGCGTTAAAACATGTCAACAAAATACATTTTCGAAGTGGTAGAACAAAGTTGATCCATTTGAGGCGCTTGATCAACACCTGCGCACGCGCTGTATTACGCTACGGTGTAACAGTCGGCCCGGAGTACTTTGAGGTCTAACTCTCATTCAACTCCCGACTCGCAAAGAGTTTAATGGAGCGAGCTCTATCGATAGGAGCTACAGCGGAAACTATTAGGAACCGCCGGTGGGTTAGATCCGATAACTTCTGAGTTTCTGCCACACTTTGTAGTGCTATCACAGTTTGCAGCATGATCTACTTTGCCTATTTCTAAAAATTACTTTACATAACTTTCAATGAAAGACCACTACCCTTTAGACCAATTTTTTTGACATTTAATTGAGTTTTCATGTCCTACGACCCGGATTTTTTTTCTGGGACCTTTACTATTGGTCCTTTAAAAAGGTCTTTAAGTCTCTAGCCATAAGCCTGGGTCCATATATCCATAAAAAAAATTATAATCTCTTTGTATAATTCTCTAATAATAATAATTATGCGTACATAATTATGAGGCTATATTGCGAGAGAGAGTGAAAAAACAAGTTTCGAGGTTTGCTCAATCACGCTGTAACTGCTGAACAGATTTTGTTGAAACTCTGTACAGAGTTAGCTAGAACGACAAATAGGATACTATAAATGCGGACGAAGCCGCGGGGCGTCCGCTAGTATATTACAAATCTGTAGGGAATAAGTCGTAAGACAGAATCCCGCTTCAAGCGTTTTTCTCTTCAATTATTTCGCTTATCGAATTTCGATCCAATTTCCATTTTGTTCGTAAATCTTGTATTCTCTAAGGGATCGTAAATTCTGCATAGCATGTGTACGATGTATGTAACAGCGTGCAAGTGGCACGGCGACTCCACTTGCTTATTAATTATTAAGCACGTAAAATGAGCCATGTTAAAGATGCTTGCGGCTAATAAGAATGAGGGAAAGTCAGTGTGGGTGATAGAGTGTTTTGTACGAGAATTATTTAAATAATGTAAAGAAGACTATGTTATTTTTAAGTTAGTAATTCTGCATTTAAAGATTTTCTGAGAATTACTTGCTTCGTCTGGGAATCGAACCGACTTAAATGTGAAAAAAAAATCACCCCTATTTTTATGATGCCAATCGAAATAATGGACATAAAACAATAATTCTTCATAAGTAACATAGTATTTTAGAATAATGGTACAACGTCAAATTAATCATTTTAATCAATTTTTTTTTGGTTCGATTGACTGGCCCATTGGCGTAGTGGTAGTGACCCTGCCTACTGCGCCACAGGTCGTGGGTTCGATTCCCACCCGGGACCAACATTTGTGTGATGAGCTTTTAAATATAACATAAAGTCAAGTCTTCTCTCAGCAAAATATCCTATCTGCGATATTTAAGGTACTTCCCTTGATGTCCCATAGTTTTGGGACGCCCTGTATACTACGAACTAAAAGAAACGTATAACAAGACGTAGGTAATGAATGGTTTCGCATTATTCTAAAAGTAAACTCTTCTATTAACTATATAGTTGCGAAGAATAGTTGCAAATTAATTCTTTTAAAATCATCTGTTTCTTTCAAATAAATTCATCAAAATTCTAATACTTAGAATTTTCTTTTGGCGTTTTAAAACCCCCCTGTGTATAGCAATGGACTATTTGCCGGATATGATCAAACAAAAAATTCTCATCATCATCATCAACAGCCTATTAATCTCCCCACTGCTGGGGCTCAGGCCTACCCTCTCAACGAGGGCGTGCGGGCTATAGTCCACCACGCTAGCCCAGTGCGGGTTGGTGGACTTCACATGCGCCTAAGAATTTCTTCTTCGGCGTATGCAGGTTTCCTCACGATGTTTTCCTTCACCGTTTGAGAGCAGTCAGTAAATGTACTTAAGTTTCGAGAAAAAACCCATTGGTACATGGCCCAGGGCTCGAACGATCGGGGATCGAACTTCGGACCTTTCGATATGATAGGCCGCGTCTTATCCCCTACGCCACTGACGCTCATAAGCTAAGTAGAGAAGTAAGCTTTAAGTATCAGAATTTTCTTTTGGCGTTTTAAAACTCCCCCCTGTGTATAGCAATGGACTATTTGCCGGATATGATCATGCAAGAAATTCTATAAGCTTAAAAAGTTGGTTTATTTGTTTCTAATTATATAATTATTTACGGGTCTTACACACGAAATAGTTTTATTTACCTTGCCCGACGTTTCGACCAGGTTACACTGGCCGTGGTCACGAGCTGACTGGAGAGGCGAGCTGTCATTGTTGATCGCTGTGAGTAGTTTCTGAAACTACCCTCTGCTGATCTTGTATTATTGGAAAGTCCCGGCAGAGACTTATTCGTGTGTAAGACCCGTAAATAATTATATAATTATGAATACAAAGCGCGAAAGTCTAAAATGTACTATTTGTTTCTAGTTCCATCCTTTTATGCATCAGACCACCTAGGGCTTTGTCAGTTTGAATTTTTCGGATACATTTATTCGTTTTCTGTTCCACCTGTATGCTGCGACTTTAAAGGGATTTTAAAAACGCAATGTCGAAAGCTATTAGCGTCTGATTCGCATCCTATTAAAACAGAGTGCGAGTATGTACCGGCTAGGAATATGAACAAGATTTTTATTTCGATTTTTTATGTTATTTCAGTGTCGTTTTGAATATGTTCTCGCAAATGGCCTGTTGGCGCAGTGGTAGTGACCCTGCCTACTGCGCCAAAGGTCGTGGGTTCGATGCCCACCCGGGGCCAACATTTGTGTGATGAGCATGACTGTTGGTTTTCGGATTCTGGGTGTTTGTATGTATTTAAGTATTTATTTAAAAGTATTTAAGTATGTTTATCAGTTGTTGAGTACCCATGTACAAGCTTCGGCTTAGTTTGGGACTAAACAGCTGTGTGTAAATTTGTCCAAACATTATTATTATTATATATATATTATTATAAATATTCGCAATATATAGTGCGACAACATCGATTAGTCGAAACAACAGAGTACACGTTCTAGTGCTTCCCTTAATCGTAGATTGAAGCCTATACACAGTCCTCTATAGGAGATAATCCTACTATCCTATTCTATCGTACTAATCATTCCTATACTTACTAATAAATAATAATTATAAAGGCAAAAGTATGTAAGGATGTTTGTTACTCTTTCACCCTGTAACGGCTGAACAGATTTTGATGGAACATGGTACAGTGATAGCTTAAATCTGGAATAACATACGCTACTTTATACCACGGTAAACTATCCCGCGGGAAAAACTTATTATACGAACGCAAAGCCGCGGGCAACAGCTAGATAATAATATATGTACGTATCATCATCATCATCATATCAGCCTGTAGACGTCCACTGCTGGACAAAGGCCTCCCCCAAGGATCTCCACGACGACCGGTCCTGCGCTAGCCTCATCCAGCCGGGTCCCGCGACCTTCACCAGATCGTCGGTCCACCTTGTGGGAGGCCTACGCTGCGTCTTCCGATACGTGGCCGCCAGTCGAGAACCCGTACGTATAATATCCCGTACGTAGAGAGTACGTATAATAACCCGTAAGTACCTAATTAATAATTATTATTTCAGTCTTATATATACCTACTTATCAAAGTAGGTTGGAATAAGCACGCTTGTACCGAAACTAAAGGAAAGTAGTTTCAATCTATATTAATACGGACCGAGAAGATCCTTTTGAAGACAGGCCTTTAGGAGAAAATAAAAAATGGCGGCCAAGCGGAAATCGAGGCGGAATGAGAGGGTTCTCTACAAAACTATAAAAGGGATTTTCTGTTCGTCACAAAGACATTACCGGATTGACATTTTTTATGGCTTTTAGGATTCGCTTGGTTAATAGATAAACGTTACATGCTATAATTCAGGTTTCTATGTCGTCAGATTGTCGATACATTAAAATATGATTGTAAGGTCACAGATAAACCTCAGAGGTTTGTGTGGTGGGGACTGCTGGGGACTAGTATTAGAAACTTATTCATGTATAATTGTTATAACATAATTAATTATAATATTATTATTTTTTTATAATTAAATTTAAATTATTATAACATGATAATATTTTAAGATTATAATAAATAATATTACAGCAAGATAAATATCTTGTTCATTTAAATAATAATCAAAGATCGAGATCGCCACCTAAAGAAGGTGGCCGGAAGCGGCTGGATGCGGAGAGCGGAGGACCTGGTGTGTTGGGGAAGGCCTAAACGCTAAAAGGCTGAAATGATGATGATGAAATATCGTAAAACAAATTTGTTTTATTTTAAAGTCATATGACGCGTCTTTCGGCTTTCACACCATTTAAAAATAACCCTGTTTAATAACACTTACTGTGAGCATCTATCTTTTTACCAGATTTTTTTTTCGCTTTTTTAAACTTTTTTATCACTTTTGCGATTCCCGCGAAAACTATACCCTGCATTTGCTGTCGCGCATTCGGGTAAAAAGCATAAAGGCTGTATAACGTTTTCCGATTTTGCAGAGGATCTTCGAAAGGTTCAAATCTTAAGGGATTTGTCGGTGGATCTGCTATCTGATGCTCATTCTTCTGAGGCGCCCGGCGTTCGGGTAGCTCTGGACACAATGCCCGCTCGAGAGGTAGTACTTATTTCTCGTATGTTTCAGGGCGGGATTCATAAATACTTTTTAGTACTAAAGGGCGGATTCGAGGAATATAGGTCAGTTTATTTTATGTTTTGCATAGCTTTTTGTTAAGTCCTTCGAGCTATGCTCGGAGTTTCCCTGCGAGATCGAATCAGAAATGAGGAGATCCGCAGGAGAACCAAGGCCATAGAACATAGGTCGAAGAATTGCGAAGCTGAAGTGGCAGTGGGCTGGGCACATCGCTCGTAGAACTGACGGCCGTTGGGGCAGAAAGGTTCTCGAGTGGCGACCACGTATCGGAAGACGCAGCGTAGGCCTCCCACAAGGTGGACCGACGATCTGGTGAAGGTCGCGGGACCCGGCTGGATGAGGTTAGCGCAGGACCGGTCGTCGTGGAGATCCTTTGGGGAGGCCTTTGTCCAGCAGTGGGCGTCTACGGGCTGATATGATGATGATGATGATGATGAAGTCCTTCGAACTTGAGATCTGGTTTTATAAATCTGAGGTTAAGCTACGTGCCGTCAACTGCAGGTATACTTTTGGGTTTGGACAAAATGAGACTTGGAGAATCTGGTACTTACCAAGACCGATTTTATAAAAAAAACTTAACTACAGGCTCAGGCAAGGGACCGATAAAACAAAACAAAAAAAAATACAAATAAATAAATCTTAATTTTGTCTTAAAAATGCCGTTTATTTATTTTAATGTAAAACCCCTTAAGACGAATGAAAAATAAATAACAGACAAAATCAAAGCTATAAGCCTATTAGTATAATACCAGACCCTATATTTTTCGCCAGTATCTTTTCTTCAAGACAAGAAGCTCCGCCAATAGAAATCACTAAGATGATTTTAAGATTTCTTGACTTAAATTTATGATGTTACAATATTAATTGTATACCTAATTGGTTTGGACCTTATCCCAGGCGAGGGAGAGACCTGATATGACAGCTGTCAGACCGTCTGACAGGCTGGAAACTAATAAGTTCGTCAAGTAATTAATTACTATAGGTTCAGCCCGGTGGTTCGGTCGCATCTTCTACTCACATCCATCATTATTAGAATCATTCATCATTAGCGTCCTTGCGGTACCTATTTTCAAATTTGATCAATGATCAAATCAATTTTAATATTGACTAGCTGTTGCCCGCGACTTCGTTCGCTTGGACAAAGCACTTTATCCGACACCGAGTGCCCCCATAACCGGCTACTACAGGTATTTTGTTACACCCTGTATAAAATAAGATTATTAGTTAGACCGGGGATCGATCTCGGACCTCGCGACATAACAGGCCGCGTTTTCCCCACTACGCCACTGGTCTCAGACAATGAATAATGTCAGTAATTAGGAAGAAAGGAAATTCTTGTCAATAATTGACATTTAAGCCACCGCAGGCCGCAGCCTCATTAAGCAAACACAGGCCGCGCGTGTCTGAATTCTCACATACACTGCTTATTGGAATTAAAACAGGCCGCCACCGCAGGCCGCGTGTGTCTGGGATCCCCTTTATTGTCAAAACCATAATCCTGCGTTTGACTTTGCTGTAGCGTAAATACTAAATACTTACCTACTGAGCCTGGCCCGAATTTTCCAATAATGGCTCAAACGAATAGACCTGAATAAAGTATCCCTTTACAAATCGTATTCCGAAATTAAGTTTACGAATGGTATTGAATTCAAATCGAAAGCCCGTGCGACAGGCCTGCGGTAGTGCTGCGCCTATACCGAACGTTTTAACACGATAAAATCAATGGCTTTTATTCCACAGTTCGCCAAAAGGATATTGAGTGAGTGAGTGAGTGAGGGACACACGTGTCGGCAGCACTGTCACCTTTCCTTTTTCTTCTTTTTCAAATATAATTTTCACTTGTATATCTACAAAAAAAAATTAACCCTAAAATCTTTGTAAAATATACCTAAATAAAGTTTTAAAATTTAAGTTTCTTGGAAAAAATTAATTTCCGTGACATAATATGTTATTTTGTCATATTTTTGTGATTATGCGATTCATAGTAGGTACGGCTATCGATTAGATTTTATTGTTTTTGATCGCTTCTTTAGCCAAAGAAATAACTAGGTTACCTAGCGGCTTAGGTTTCAGAGATTATTTCTTCGATACTCACTGTGGACAGACTAGTGTAGGTGTTTTATGTATTTGGTCGTCCTTGTCTAGTGCTCATAGCGCAGGAGGTAAGTCTAGTTTAGGCAAATGTGTAGGTTTATTAATTACTAGCTTTTTCCCGCGGCTTCGCCCGCAATGAATAGTTTTTCCGTGTACATTGTGAAACAGCGCCCTATATGTAGGCGTTTTATTACTTAGGGGGTATTAGCGGACGCCCCGCGACTTCGTCCGCGTTGAAAAGTATGCTTTAAATTATTCCAGGATATTATCTGTCACTGTACCAAACTTCAAGAAAATCTGTTCAGTAGTTTTTGCGTGAAAGAGTAACAAACATCCACACATCGAAACATCCTCACATCCTTACAAACTTTCGCCTTTATATTACTAGTATGATATGATAATGATATGATATTATTGATTTTTACTTGCGATTCACCTATTCGTTAACTTGCTTACCTAGTAAAGGTTAAAACAAAAAAAATTCACGACACCTTACCGGTTTCTATAAAAAAAGAATTACCATTTAATTCTTTTTTCAGGTCTCGATATCGATACACGAGACGCTAACACTATTGAAAGGCGCGGAGCCGCGGGCAAAATAAAAGTGTAACTTCGTTCGAGTCTTTGTAATATTCATTGAGTTTATCAAAGTTTCGAATTTGCTTTGGCTTTGCTCCGTGAAGGCAGTTTTATACACGTAATATCTATATGTAAATATACACAGGTGAGCACGAGGTACGAATCGGTTTGTGAGATCAACAATTGTAACCCAGCTACAGAATAATACACAAAAGAAGAAAGAAGAAGAAAGAAAGAAAACGTACGTTTAATTATAACACCACAAAAAACATAACAATTTGTATTTGAACGCGCTAATCTCTGGAACTACCAGTCGGATTTGAAAAGTTATTTTTGCATTTGATAGCACAATTCTTGAGAAAAGTTATAGGCTTTTTTTAATATACATAGGTGGACGGATAATTAGAAACAGGGCAAGATTTTCATACAATCGAGGTCACTTTGAAGCCATGGGTCTCCGTGAAGGATTGATCGGGGCGTGATCTGATGACGGTCATCGAGAGAGTAGATGGAAGACTCTTAGTTCGCCGTAGATATCCAACTGATCAGATAAACCGTCTGGAAGCATCATCGTCATGATTCTTAACTTTAAGATTTTCATACATTTTGATGCCAATTTGCGGGTTATTTTCTTCATGACGATGCTGCTTCCAAACGGCTCATCTGATCAGTTGGATATCTACAGCGTTCTAAAACTCCTCCATCTACTCTCTCGATGACCGCCATCAGATCATGCCCTGGTCAATCCTTCACGGAGACCCATGGCTTCAAAGTGACCTCGATTGTATGAAAATCTTGTCCTGTTTCTAATTATCCGTACACCTATGTATATATTTGACATTACGCTACGACCTGGCTACGACCCATAAATAGGAGTTGAACAAAAAAATTCCAAAAAAATATTTTAAATTACTTTTTAGAAATTTTGAAAGTAAGTGGCCTGTTCCCCCTACACCCCCTACCGGTCACTAATTGAAGAAACCGTTCGCTAAATGAATCACCATCAGTACTGATAGTCTTATTAGTGCCCCTGGATTGATAGCTAATCAATATTTGCAGTTTCTTCAACAGTGATAAATTGACGGGCTTCCCCCCGAAGGGCTGGCAGCCATTTCTCTTCGTCGTAACGTGAAATAGCTAATTGAATGATTTAAAAAATTATTGTTCAGTTAATATTATTTGCAGAGACAAGGTAAGGTAGGTAATTTAATACATAAAGGTAAGAGCCGGCGAAATTTCATTATTACTTTCCATGAAGTGCAATCATGCGTGAAAAATTTTTTTTTTTGTCCACTCAATATCACCCTGAGAGGCAGAGGTAGTCCTTACCTTATATCATACTGTTAAATTAAACTCATCACAAAATGTTGAATAATCCGACCAACTTGCAAAGTGAACAGACTTGCAAATTCCTGGTTGGAATCGAATTCATTGCCGCTAGCATTGAATGCAAAGTCCCTTTGCCGGCACACGTGGAGGCGGATTAGTGTTCATTAATCCCAAACTCTATGGGAATTCCAATTGGAAATGTCAGTACTAGAACGCTGTGACCGGCCAACTGGCAAATTGTAGAGTGTGGCTGTTACCTGTATATACGTCTCATAATTGGGTTTATAAAACATTTTTAAGTTTTATTGGTTAGGTAATTTTATTTTTCAACACACCTGCTCATAAAGTGGTTCTTATTGCACTCCTTTAATGCAGCTTAAAACACTTTACATTACCGATAGTGTGTTGAAAAAAGGTCTAGACGGTCATGCATGAGTGACAGCACGTAATGCATGTCATGCCGCATGATCGTGTAGGGACCACTTAAGAATCAGAATTCCGCACAGCCTGCGCGTCGCTTAAAAATGTACATTTTAACTTGTTTTATCCAGGGCAGGCCAAGCAAGTTGCCTCGTAAAACCCAACCGAAGCTGTCAAAGTGCGACCCGGGATAAAACTTGGGGCCGCTGCACGCCGTAAAGCTCGACCGTAAAGGAGTTCCTCGGTTACATATAGGGTCGCCGGACCCTGGATGCCTTAATTTACTATTGCTGGCTTCTTGGAAGACATGTTCAGAAGTGGACCAAATCAATCCCACTATTGTTATAAAGGCGACAGTTATAAGGTTGTTTGTGAGTGAGGATGTTTGTTTCTTTCACGCTGTAACGGCCGAACTAATTTTGATGAAATTCGGTACATTAATAGCTTGATTCAAGGGCTATTTTTTACCGCGGTGAACTGTTCCCGCGGGAAAAAGACCTATTCCACGCGGGAAAAGCCGCAGGCAACAGCTGGTACTTTATATAACAGAGCTGAAGAGCTTTCTTTGTTTGTTTTTACCTTTTTGTTTGAACACGATCACTTCTGGAACTACCGGTCGGAGTTGAATAATTCTTTTTGCATTTGATAGCCTAATTACTGAGGAAAGTATGGCTATTCAACATCCCACTGTGGCCTTTAGGAGACGAGCAAAAATAATTTAAAAACTACAGAAAAAAGTGGTAATTCATATTCATTTATTCGTACTAATTATACAAGAGCGTCAGTGGCCTCGGAGATAAGACGCGACCTGTCATATCGAAAGGTCCGAGGTTCGATCCCCGGCTGGGTCATGTACCAATGGGTTTTTTCTCGAAACTTAAGTACATGTACTGACTGCTCTCAAACGGTGAAGGAAAACATCGTGAGGAAATCCGCATACGCCGGAGAAGAAATTCTTAGGCGCATGTGAAGTCCACCAACCCGCACTGGGCTAGCGTGGTGGACTATAGCCCGCACGCCCTCGTTGAGAGGGTAGGCCTGAGCCCCAGCAGTGGGGAGATTAATAGGCTGTTGATGAATTATACTTACAAACATTCGTAATAACATTAAAATAAAATATATTCGTACAGTCGACCGCACGTCAGTGGAAACACTCTGACCTTGAGCTGACCTAGCCTATTAAGGAGTTGCAATACTATAAGAGACCTGCTTATACTGGTTTTGTTTCCACTGCTGTGCGGTCGACCGTACAATTCCTCACAGCAGAGTGTTAAAACGGGTTTTGCGACCCAAAAAACAAGTTCAAATACTAGACTTATGTGAAGTCTGGATAGAGTTCGTTTTTCAAAAACTAAAATCTGACAGCCACATTCTAATGACTATAGAAATGTCAGAAAAGGATATTTTTAAAACAATGTTAAATAAAATTATAATTGAAAATACATACTTACTTGTCTAATCTATGCAGCCGTGGTAGCCTAGTTGGTTATGCACTCGTCTTACGTTCAAGAGCTTGTGGGTTGGAACCTTGGTATATTCCAAAGATTTTTGAGACGGTTTACGAATACCACAGGTAAATAAAAACATCGTGAGGAACCCTGCTAAAGATTAGAATTTCTACTCTAAGGCGTAGGAGAATCCACCAAAATACGAATTAGTGCGCCTTTGATGGACAAGGGTTTGGCACATGAGGTCCCGTAGGGACGAAGTGTCGCCAGGTGTTCGTGGCCTAAACCAAGATAAGATAATCCCAACCTAGACCGCCCTGTACTTAAGGTAATTACTTACATGTATAGACTAGCATAGCTAGCAAGCCTTTGTCTTGTTCTAGCTATAGACTAGCTAGAACAATACAAACACATCACACTAATAATACTAAGGAAAAGGAAGATTTCAAAGTTTTGAAACTATAAGGGCCTCTTTCACCACTTGCTGATATTGTTACAGATAGTAAGATGACAGATAAACTTATCTATCAGTTATATCTGTCTGATAATATTTTCGTGTTTGCACACCTCTAGTCTCTATTAAAATATCTGACAGATAAAAATAACAGCTGTTTGATTTTGCTGTTAGTTTATCTGACAGATAAGGCAATCAGATACCTGTGAAACAAAAAAAAAATTAGGTATCTGTCAGATAATCTGCAGATAGGGAATCTGGTACTTTATCAGCAAGCGGTGAAAGAAGCCCTAAGTATCTTACCGATATTTAAAAGAATTAGGGCTTCTTTCACCACTTACTGATAAAGTCTCAGATACCCTATCTACAGGTTATCTGACAGATAGCCTATTTTTTTGGTTTCCCAGGTATCTGATTGCTTATATCTTATAAATTTTATATAGTCTATCACACAGATTTATCTGATAGATTAGTTTATCACTAAGATTACTATCTGTAATAATATCAGGAAGTGGTGAAAGAAGCCCTAAGGATACTAAGGAACTGAGTGGCCGCGGGCAAAGCCACTGGCCAGATGCCAATAAAATCGCAACGGAACTGTCAAAGAAATGAAATCCTTGCCTCTCTCTTAGTATTTGCTGACTTTACAAAAGGGCGACTTTATCCCTTGCCTGGCTACCACACACATTAAAATATCTGGAGTATTCGAGAGAGGAGCAGTTTGTACTGGGTGGAATGTTTTACGACCTCTGGCCCTCAGAGGCACGCCCTTAGAGCGACATAGCGCCCGATATAATGGCGCTGGCAGCCCTAAAGTACAAACAAGGGCAATTATTTATGTACTACTTACACCTGGGTTAGGGGTAATTACCCGCAAAATGGGAATTTTTACTCAACCCAGCGGCGAGTTACTGGCCGCCCGCCAGTGGGTGTTTCCAAGTATAATGACATACCTACTCAAAACGACAAAACTGACTAAAAATTGAGAAAAAAAGAGAGTTTAGTCACTTTTAACGACTGAATTTCGATTCCTCGTACTAGGGGAAGTTGCAGTCGGGGAAGTGGACATTCAGGGGAGTAGACGTCCCGTGAAATAGACGTAACTGACCCAGGGGACTTCTTGGAATACACTTGGGTACTTTTCGTTGTTAGTAGGAGAGTCAGTGGCGTAGTGGGGAAGACTCGGCCAGCCATGTTGAGAGGTCCCGAGTCCGATCCCCGGTCGTGCCATGTACCAATAGCTTTTATCTCGAAACTTAAGTACATTTACTGACTGTGCTCAAGAAAACATCGCGAGGAAACTCGCATACGCCGATGAAGACATTCTTAGACAACAGTGAAGGCCGCCAACCCGCACGGGCTAGCGTGTTGGACTAATAAAAGAAAGAAAGAAAGAAACTTTATTGCCACATAAACGAGTAGGTACTTTCATAACAAACAAACAAAAATATCTAAAAGTTCATTAAAGTGATACATAAATGGGGGGTAATTATAACGTGAATAACACAACTATTTATAAATCTATACATATAATAAAATCGTAAAGGCCAAAAAGTCTGTACATTGAATATATTCGAAAAAAAACCAATTAGGGCGACTTAAAATGAGTAACTGAACATGTTAGAACAGTTTTCAAAATTTTTGGCTGTCTGTCTGTTTTATGAACGCGCATCACGCCTAAACCGCTGAACGGATTTTGACGAAACTTTGTACAGTGACAGTGTGAATCCCGGAATAACATAATAAATCACAAAAATCTCGAAAATTTGCCGAGAAATAACAACCAGCAATAAAAAACTCTCATTTGCTAAAATTTGTATGAACTTACAGGTCAGAGTAGCCTGGTTATTTTTGCTAGTCATAAATACATATATAAACATGTGTACCAGCAACAAAAAGAATAAATAAATAAAGCACCTACAGATTAGCCCTAACATACTTATTGAGGCCTTCCTGAAGCCTAATAGTGGGGACATATTAACGCTGTTGTGATTGTGAGTCAAAGTCCCGCTCCCGGCGGTCCCGGCTCCAATGTTTGTATAGTCTATTCCAGGATTGGAGTCGCACCTAACCTACCATCCGGTCGGAGTGTAACTCGACCTAATGGATGGAAATCCACGTTTGATGCGCAGCAGCACGATTTCAGTATTTGCTGACAACGGACCGTTCCAGACTTCGGGCTTGGATTATCAGAAATGGAATTTCACATTCACAGATGGTATTCACACATAATTTATTCACTACACATTCACACGTTAATTGTAAGTAAAGTACATTTCCAATAAAAAAATTGTTTTATATTGTGAGTCTTAAATTTTCTGTCCTTCATACTTATTCAAGAGAATATTCAGGTTGTTGTTTTATCTTTTACTCGCTTTTTCCCGCGGCTTCGACCGCGTTGAAAAGTGTTTCCCGTGTACATTGTGAAGCAGCGCCCTCTTTGTAGGCGTTTTATTACTTAGGGGGTGTTAACGGACGCCCCGCGACTTTGTACGCGTTAAAAGGTATCCTTTATGTTATTTCAGGATATAAGCTATCACTGTACCAAGTTTCATCAAAATCAGTTCGGTAGTTTTTGCGTGAAAGAGTAACAAACATCCTCACATCCTTACAAACTTTCGCCTTTATAACATTAGTATGATGTATCATACCTAAACCAAGAACTCATTTTTGACGACGACCGTTTTTGATTATACGACTTGTATTCATGTGTAGGATAGGTTTATATTACTTATATGTAAACGCTTTTAGTTCCAAGTGACGCCCGCACCAAAATATTTGCACTACACAGTCGGGAGTTGAACAAATAAATCTGTGAAATAACAGGAGCGGGATACTCGACTCAGAGCCGAGGAAGTTATAGTACTGTAGCCAGCGGAACAAGCTGAGCTAAAGTGTTTTAAATCGTAAAATGTTCATCATCAACAGCCTATTAATCTCCCCACTGCTGGGGCTCAGGCCTACCCTCTCAACGAGGGCGTTCGGGCTATAGTCCACCACGCTTTAAGTGTCCACATGCGTCTAAGAATTTCTTCTTCGGCGTATGTAGGTTTCCTCACGATGTTTTCCTCCGCCGTTTGAGAGCAGTCAGTAAATGTACTTAAGTTTCGAGAAAAAACCCATTGGTACATGGCCCAGCCGGGGATCGAACTTCGGACCTTTCGATATGATAGGCCGCGTCTTATCCCCGAGGAGTAAAATGTATTGTTATAACGAGTAAAATGTTAATTAATAATAATATTGTAGAGAGAAAAGTTATAACTTTTGATGTACTCAGCACGATTTATGAATATTTTATAAAATATGAATTAATTTGAGTTTGCTTTTGCATTTACAAAATAATTAGTTTGTGACAGAACGGGTTTTTTCAATTTTGATACGGAACCCTAACAGTGACAGATATTAGTACAACAACTAGTTGGCATATAAAAATCGCTTGCTTGGGTTTCTCTATTACTCATTAACAATATTCTACTTAATAACAATATTAATAAAAACTTTTTTCAATCATTTCTTGAAGAAGTATATCCCTATTTACCCAACTACGACGAAGCCAAAAGGAGTCTATTGGGCTCCCTAAACGATCATGCGGCATGTCATGCATTACGTGCTGTCACTCATGCATGACTGTCTAGCTGTAGTGATTGACGTGCATGACATGCAAACTACGTGCTGGCCGTTGCTTCACTGTACTGATTGATAACAAGCATGATGGTCTATCATGCAGCTTGACATTCACGTAAACGTTGCATGTCATGCAAGCATGCTCGTTTAGGGACACTTTATGTATGTATGGACTTGTTCCCAAAAAGCGAGGTGTCATTGAAATATGACAGACAAGTGTCATGGGATTATTATTACTTTGTAACTTGCTTGTTCCTCTGATTTACAATAATAATGTCCAATCTGAAAAATGTCCAACCTTTGAAAAATGTCCAAACTGAATAATGTCCAATCTGAAAAATGTCCTGACATTGGACATTTTTCAGGTTGGACATTTTTCAGGTTGGACGTTTTTCAGATTGGACATTTTTCAGTTTGGACATTTTTCAGTTCGAGCATGGTCGCTGGACATTTTTCAGATTGGACATTATTACAGTAAATCGTTCCTCTGGCTACAGTACTATTATGTAGACTTGTAGAGGGTTTCTACGTCTGAAAGCTCGAGTAGATTTGCTATTTCTTTTCCAGACTATTAACTTTCAAATAAGCCGCGTTGCGAGCTTTTTTAAAAGTTGGGCATATTGCTTTCGTATCAATAGGCCACTCGTACACTACCTTTCTTTCGCAAGTTCGCCGCGTTTACAAAGAAACGCGATAGCGAGAAGTACTTTGTATATTTGTTATTTGCTATAAAGTGTATTTGAATTGAATTGACGTAGGTTTATATAAAGCAACACCATTTGTCCGTGCTATTAGGATTTATGAGCAGACAGCACAATTTTCGATAAATATTCTTCTTTCGCAACCAGTTACGAAACTCAGTTACGTACGCGGCCGAAATGATGACTCACTTACATAATAAATTACATCAAGTTTGTCAGAATTTACCACAGCATCATAATAGAAGGCTCCAATATCATATATAATTAAGTTTAATGAGAATCGAAATAAACAATTTTCACTTTCATTTTTTCAGCATCCAGGTCCCTGAGGAACTGGTTGATGATGCACTGAATGGTAAAGCCAATTTTAATATCGCACTGTGGCTATAGATCTTATTTAACAACTCTAGTTTAACCCAAAATCGTAATACACCTCAGACAAACGCTCAAAATACATCCAAACACAAAATTAATCACCGAGAACCTCAGTTTTACCCAAAAATTATCGAGAAATTGTATTAACTCAAATCATATCTACACTAATCTACCCTTATCTATACTAATAATAAAAACGTAAAAACTGGTGGATAATTTTCACGTTTAATTTATATACATAAGTTGCGAAGAACCAAATGATATAGCGGGGTGTAAAATACACCTAACGCCATCTATTGACAAACTTTAAAACTAAGAAACCATGCCAGATTAGAACGGGTAAAAAATTTTGAATAACATAATGCGGATAAAGTCGCGGGGCATCGGCTAGTATCCCTTTAAAGTCTTGGGATTTTTATTTTTGGACTTTACACTATTAATAGTCTATGGTCAATTAAAGACGCCATGTTTGTTTATCAAATAAGACATGTAATGATAACGTATTATACATACATCAGGTAAGTAAAAAAAAATTTTCGCGCATAAGTCGTGAAATGTTTCGTAGCTCTAACCACACCAAACGTCGTCATAATGTTATCACTGCACCAACACACCCCCTACTGTACATACAAACAGCCTCCAGTCTGTAGATAGCACGGGTTTGTAATTTAGAATTGAGATATTATACATTGCACAGAGTTTAGAGTAACCGAGTTAACCCACGAATATCAAATTTGCTAGTATAGGATGGTCGCTATTATAAATCATCAGTCATTAAATTGGGCTCAAGCCTGCACCGTAAATGACGGTGGTCCAGTGCGGTTTGGTGTATTTTATAATAATATAATAATGTTTGGACAAATTTACACACGGCTGTTTAGTCCCAACTAAGCCGAAGCTTGTACATGGGCACTCGACAACTGATAAACATATTTAAATACTGTTAAATAAATACTTAAATACATACAAACATCCAGAATCCGAAAACCAACATTTATGCTCATCACACAAACGTTGGTCGCGGGTGGGAATCGAACCCACGACCTTTGGCGCAGTAGGCAGGGTTACTACCACTACGCCAACAGGCCAGTCACTTTCCTTCTTTGGCGTATGCAGAAACACCGTGAGGAAACGCTCACGATATTTTTTTCACCGTTTGAGAGCACTGCAGTCAACCCATTGGTACATGGCACGGCCGGGGATCGAACCATGACCTCTCGACACGACAGACCGCGTCTTCCCACTACGCCACTGACGCTATAATAAATGCGTTGATTTATTTACTTGAGGTAAACGCTAGAAAACAGTGCTTAAAATAAAAATACATTTAAATACAAACGTTAATTTTACGTACCTACGTATTTGGTAACGAAATGTCGTCGACAGCCAAAATACTTCCATACGTTTTTGTATGCGTATCACTTTAAAAAAATTAAAAAATAAACGGATATTGATGAAAGTGTTTTTTTTTCTTTATTGTTTTTAGCCCGCCTGCGAGCTGAGCGCCTATTAGTGCGAGCGCGGACTCTATTTTGTGCCACTTTTTGTTCACTGTGCAACAGCACACTGGTCTAGAGTAATTTTACGGTTGAAACAACGTCAAAGGGCTGCACAGTGGCGCGCACAAACTAACAAGGACTTTTAAACAATTATTTACGCGATACTTCCGGTGTATTTTTAGCAAAGTTCAGCTCATTCTCTGTAAAAGAATAAGAAGAGAAATGTGAACATGCTACCTCAAGAGTTATTTTAGTTTATTATGTAAAATAGCTCCTTCTTATGAAAAACTTAAAATACCAATACGATTTCATAAATCCGATACCCCTATACAGGCATTATAAGATTTTACATTTTCATATTTAAATGATGAATGAATTAAATTTTTCATATTATAAAGCTTGAAAAAACATTTTTGTAAAACTGACAAAACAGTTTCTATCCGCGTAAGTATCCATTATGTGTAAAATACCTAAGTATATCTCTTTATTTAAAGATTTTCGAAAACTCACCAGAAATCGAACCGAGAAAAATTCGAAAATATAAAATAAAATTTACCTTGTGCTTGGCTGCAAAGATTTCATAACATTTTTTAAACTTTTTATAAAAAAACTTAAGTAATAATTTTAATTATTCCAGATGTCATTTTTTTAAAATCGTATTTCACATTCACGACTTTTGTATTCGCTTACTATTACTACTCGCCATATAAATAGGTATAGTAGATTGTTAGGTATGTTTTTGTGCGAAACTAAACGAGGAACTGTAGCCGATGGAGATAGGCGGAGTGGACTACGAGATAACTTGAAGAGCACTCGCCTTGTTATGTGCCGCTCGGCAAGAGTTTTCGAGATAATGATGATGTCAACTAGCCGAATTATTTATTCCACAAGTTTTTGGCCTTTTGTTTGTCTGACTTTTATCTTTTTTGTTCGGCTTCTAAGGGTTGTAGCGTCATCGTCATGTTAAATAGCCTCCTCAAGGAATTGAGCTATCAAATGCAAAAAGATTTTTTCTAATCCCACTGGTAGTAATTTACAAAAAAAATACAAAATACAAAAAGTTTTATTTTTCCAACAAAAAAAATATTTTTTTATTAAGTTTAAAAATAAAGTACAAAAATCATAGAAACTGTTTTTTGTGCTTTATTTTTAAAAGAAAATTTTATTCTTACTGGCCATTTAGAATTTATTCTCCTAAAGAAGTTTTTTTCATTTTAAGAAAAAGAAGAGCAGGTCCAACCACTTTAGTTTTAATTAATCACTGGCCAGTGACATTATTCTACAATCAATTACAATTTACAATTGACTCACCCTTGACCTTATATTTTTCATTATAATTCAAAAATATGAAGAAATTATAGATTGGAGAATATGTCAACCTATACACAGGTGCCTTTATTAATAAAGTGAAACTTCAAGTTAAAAAAAAAAACGTGTTTTTTGAACTAAATTGACAACAGCAGATCTCACCTAAAAAGCGATCTAGCGGAGAACCATAGTTTCTAAAACAACTTCGAATGAAAGTTATTCCACTGTCCGCTTTTTGCTTTGTTTGTGTTTTATGTAGGTATGAAGTTAGTAAAATTTATATCAGGTAGTTTGTTTCTATGCACAAAAAGGACGGTAGGTACAACAAAAGTCTTTCATCAGAGGTGCTAGCAAAAACGTTCATAATTTCCTCTCGCACGCCACACTGTTTTCAGTCTTGTACTGGGGTTGCCAGGGCCGGCTCCGGGCTGTGAAAAGCCGCCCCCAATATTTCAAGGATATTTTAACACGCCCCCACATCTGGGGCGCACCACCCCCTCCGTCCCCACGATATCTTTTTTCCTCATTTGTGTCGGTTCGATTCCCGACAGAAGCAAGCCGCCCGGCAAAAATCTTTTGATATTAGTTGTAATTATTTTTTAAAAAAGAATATTGCCTTTGAATGAAATATTTAAGCTCCCTCCACAGACTGCTTTTAATTTCCACTTTATGTACAAAGTCTAGCGTCAGTGGCGTAAGGAGCGTCAGTGGCGTAGGGGATAAGACGCGGCCTATCATATCGAAAGGACCGGAGTTCGATCCCCAGTTGGGCCATGTACCAATGGGTTTTTTCTCGAAACTTAAGTACATTTACTGACTGCTCTCAAACGGTGAAGGAAAACATCGTGAGGAAACCTGCATACGCCGAAGAAGAAATTCTTAGGCGCATGTGAAGTCCACCAACCCGCACTGGGCTAGCGTGGTGGACTATAGCCCGCACGCCCTCGTTGAGAGGGTAGGCCTGAGCCCCAGCAGTGGGGAGATTAATAGGCTGATGATGTACAAAGTCTGTCCGGTAAATAATTCTCATAAGGTAATGAATAGAGGCTACATTACTTAACGAACAGAATACGTAGGAGACTGCTTTCTAATGAAAACAAACTGCTTCCCTAACATTTAAGTTGATTAAAAAACACTCAAGTAAATAAGAAAGTGAGTATATTTATTGAGCTGAAACTTAAAGTTTTATCCAATACCAGTAACAGGCAGGCCGCGCAGAAACACGACGCCACCTGATTTATTAGGTCACGAATCTAGCCGGAGATACACGCAAACGGCTGCTGCCAGGAAGGATCGAATTACTCCCTATAAGGGGGGACACCAAAAAGATCCTAGCTCCATGGTTGCTTCAAACACCGATAGCAGGTAAGGTGGCAATTTTTTTAAATATACTTATTTTATCAAGTTGCAACGAAATATACTTAGCTTCAAGGAGATTCGAACCTCTTTTGTCGCGCGCGCGCTCACTGTGGAGATCGCATCTTGCAAATTTAGTATGGGAAACGATGAAAAATTCTGTGTCAAAATCAGGGGGGTGCGGACAAATGAAGCGGATTAGCGGGAGGAAGTTGCTCATACAAATTTATATGGAGTTTGAAAATGAGAATGTGTGAGTGAGTATCAATTTAGATATACATTTGGCACGATTTTGGCACCCCCTAAAATGCTTTTGTTACTCATCCATATGGGAGTAGCTTTTTTTTTTAATTCATGCTTAGCTTTGAGTTAGTTTATACGTATGTTTATTAAACTCGGCTGCAATACATACAAACAAGGTCACTTTGTGCCCTCCGATCTTCGTCAGGGAATGATTTGAGCGAGATCTGATGGTAGCTGTCCGAAGTACGGATGGAAGAGGTCCAAGGAGCTAGGCACACCATAGACCAGCTAGAATTAAACATATCGAAAACGCCATCAGTATGGAAAACCGCATACGCAGGACTTGTCAGCTCGTAACACGCCGGCCAGAGTAACCTGATCGAAACGTCCGTGCTAGACACGTGTGTTATAATAATAAATTAATTATATTCCGACAACTTTTCCAATTATAGAGTTTCATTACCTTCATTGTTGTAGGTAGCGGGATTTTGATCAAAACGCCGCATTTCATCATACATATTCCTTCGACATTAGGTGGAGGAAGAAACGGAAATAACGCGCGATTTATCGAATGGAAACCACAGCCTTGTGGTTTTGAATGGACGTACAGGTTAAGTAACAGGGAGGGACTTAGTGTGGCCGCCGGGGTGCGATGGTGCGAGAACTCAGTGGGCCGTCAACAACCGACAACACGGTGCGTAGTCCACTACAAAGACCGCCGGTAGCCAAGTGAGTAGAGGTCCGTGATGCGATTTGTAGACCTAACAATATCATCGTTAAAATGTGGAGCGTATGTTAAAGGTAGTGGGGTCGTAAGTGAAAGAACGAATGAATGAACTAGACTGGCTTGTCCATCCGTGATGACACGCCATGTAGAGGACTTTTTGGCGGGGCCTTCTCAGAGATTTTTGTCTCTTTTATATAGTTGTCCTAAAATGCATATTGTAGGTTTTGGCGTAGATCTTTGATAGATGCAACGAATGCCTATAAAAGTGTATATTGTGCGGGAAACTTAAAAAAAACGGGTAACGACTCATCCAGATCGTTTCAAATTGTCCCTTGTTACATCTACTATCAATTTAGCGAGATTGTGAACTGCAGTGTGTATCGCCGAATGACACTCCAAGGAGGCCGTGCTGTTTTAATTATACGGCAGTTTTTTGTTTTCTGAATGATATTAAAAACTACGACTGGCTAAGAAGGAGTTTGTTTCCTGGCCGTAAAATCCGTTAATAATAAAAAATGCCGTGTAGATGTAAAGTAAAATTATAATACAGTAAAATTATAATATTCAGGCTTAGACAACCTGCCACATACTAAATTAAATACCTATCACGGGTTGTTTTATTTTTAAGTAAGTAACAATGGGAATTCTTTCACAGTCTGAAACCGGCACTGTTGAAGACATCTCGCCTCATAATTTATGTACGATATGTAGGGACCCAAAACATACGAATAATTGTTACTTATGCGGTAGTCCGTCGGTGAGGCGGTATTAAGAAAATTTTTGAGACAATTGATCATTTCTTTTTTTTTTTGTATGGGACTTATTTCCATTAATTTTAAAGTTAGAAAAAACCAGTTCTCAACCTTCGAGGCAAACTGATCCTAATGATGATTGTTTATAGAACTGAGGGTATCTTTGTGAGAATGTTTACCGTAACTGAATCAAAGCAAAGCCTTTTGTTTTGTAAAATTCAGTCTTCGTCATGGACTTCACCTTCTGTATAATGTATGTTATGTATGGGATTGTCGAGCGTATGTCCAGTTTTTTTTTAATTTGTCATCTAATTTTCATAATCAGACACTAGTTTCAAACACTAATGTCCGTAATAATATGAAAACGTAACGAGACGTACAATTCGATAAAAAGATAGTCACATTCTGGAGCGTTAATTTCACGTATGGTTTTAAAGCAAAAAAAAAGAATTAAAATGTAAAAAGGAACGTACAAAAAAGAAATACGTATCTATTTATGTAAAATAAAGTAAAAAATAAAGTATTCAGGTAACATTTTGTGTGACAAAGAAACGAAAAAATTGTCCAAAGTTGTTTTTTCTGCAGCGGGATTCGACACCAAGAGAAACGGACCACAGAACAACGAGGTTGTATTGGACTTCATCATCATCATCATACCAGCCTGTAGACGTCCACTGCTGGACAAAGGACTGTCCTAGGGATATCCACCACGACCAGTCCTGCGCTAACCTAAGATCATCAGTCCACCTTGTGGTAGGTTTTCGACTTATCAGGCTAGAAATTAAGCGCCTATATGCGAATTTCTATAAATTTGGTTCCTTCTCTAAAAAAGGTACTAAACCTTTTTTTTAACAGCCAAATAAAAGCTTTACAGGACTGATTTTAATTTCAATTTTAACGTTGTTGGAAAGTTTTTCGCAAGTATATTTCATTTCGATTAAATTATTTCTCTTTGAAGTTCACGCAATGATCATTATTTTATTTAAGTACATATTTGATCAAGTTGATTGTTGAATGTCAAGTCTATTCATACGTTTCACTTATTCCACTATACAAAAATCACAGACAAGAATAGATACCTTATCCGTCGTGAGAATCAAAAAGTAATTTCCTCAACAACTTGAGAAGGAAAATAAAGATTTATTACTTTTACGCAACAAACAATAGTCAGAAAAAGTAAATAAAAGACAAAGAAAGTTCACAAAAGAACCACAAAACGATGAGTTAAAAGTACAATGACAAAGTTGAAAAAAAAACCGCCACATAATTTTTTTTGTGTCCCGGATGTGATGATGAAATATATAACAGTTTTAAAATTATTTCAAAAACCAAAAACTTGTAGAAGAATTTTGAATTGTTGAGAATTTCAAGTTCGCCAGCTTTGTATTAAAGTAATTTAAAAAAAAGATAAGTTAGTGACGTACCTGTTTCGACGGCTGGATCGCGGGACCGCGCGGAAGGCATTCGGACGGCCGCACACACCGGTTGCGCGCGGTCACTGTCACCCGAACCGAGTCAGTTTTCGCGCGGGATTCTCTCGACATTAGACCTAGTGGTGACCTTGTGTCGATAGACTCCGTTGTCGATAAGAGAGTTTATCGGTAGGTCGATTACACCTCTCAGCGTTACGAGACCGGCGGGTGTTGTTACAATATTGTTACTTGTGATTACGTAACGAATGTTCTTTATAGAAAACTACGATTGTCGTATTCTCGATTATTTTTCTTTAAATTTTCCACCTCTAGAGGAGATTAAAAATAAAATAAAACGGGACCAAATGAAAGTATATCCTGTCAAATAAAAAAATAATTTTCAAAATATAATTTAATAAATTTGATAAATGCACGGAGTTCTGAGCTTCTGAGGTAACAAACATAAAAAAAACGAACTGAGAACCTTCTCTCTTTTATTGAAGTATGTTAAAAAAAATACTAACTATTACGAAGCGACACTCCCTACCTATCCCTGACAGTTTATCGATACGACGTTAAATGACAAGCACGATCGTTTCTTATCTTGTTATACGGGACCAAAAATACCCGGCGCACTTCGGCCGTCTTGAGATCTTTTGTGCCAAACCCGGCCATGTCCACCAAAACGGTGCCCCAATCCATCCGGTGGACTTCACATAAACATGAAAAAAACATTATTTAACTAGGTCTTTGCTCCTTGTTTTTAGGATTCTAAGGGCCTCTTTCACCACTTGCTGATATTGTTACAGATAGTAAGCTGACAGATAAACTATCAGATAAATATCAGATAAATCCGTCTGATTATATTTTCGTGTTGCACACCTCTAGTCTCTATTAAAATATCTGACAGATAAAAAATAACAGCCGCTTGATCTTGCTATTAGTTTATCTGACAGATAAGGCAATCGGATACCTGTGAAACAAAAAAAATTTGGTATCTGTCAGATAATCTGCAGATAGGGAATCTGGTACTTTATCAGCAAGCGGTGAAAGAAGCCCTAAGTCCCAAAGATCCGTAAGCACAAATAGGTGTTAAAAAAAAATTAACGTAAAAATTAAAACGCGTCGCTTCCCTATTCTGTTTTCAAAGAAAATTGTTTGCGAATAGCCCCGAAAAACATCGACTTGGCCATCACTATTCGGCGCGCATGCGTAAGTGCGTTCGCGAACGACTGCCGGGAATTTTCTCCACGCCACTGAGCTGATTGATTCGAGAACTTGTGCGTAGCTTATCTAGCTAGCACGTGCCTTCGTCTTCGGCAAGGATGCTTTGCCTGTCTTAAAGACAACACTCAATTTAAGTCTGTGGTTTCATTCTTTGGGTCGCTCCTTGTGCTCCACGTGAGAACCCCTAACTTGCTTGTATTTATTGTATTTTGTGTCGCGTATATTGTATTTTGGTGGCGGTGGTCCTAGTGTTAAGTGGTCCCTACACTATCAATCTGCATGACATGCAATTACGTGCTGTCACTCATGCATGACCGTCTAACTGTAGTGATTGACGGGCATGACACGCAAATTACTACGTGCTGGCCGTTGCTTCACTGTATTGATTGATAGCAAGCATGATGGTCCATCATGCAGCATGACATTCACGTAAACGTTGCATATCATGCAAGCGTGATAGGTTAGGTACACTTTTATTCGTAAATTAATTGTCAAAACGTGCGTGTCGTAATGTACAATTGTCATGCATGACGTACGATATCATATGCAAAGAAATATTTCGACTTTGAGTAAGGACTTCTATATTCATATTTCACGTAAACGTAACGCATGTCATGCAGGCATGATCGTTTTAGGTGTCTATGGGCGGCGGTGGCCTCTTAACATCAGGAGGCCCGCCTGCTCGTTGCCCGCGTAGCAATAAAAAAAAATATGGCGTACATTTAATATTAGCCTTGACTTGAGCTTGGACCACGCACTCTCCTGATGCATGACCTGTCGTGGACGTTGTTTTTTTTGTACGTTGAAACGTCATAATTCCATTTTACCGGGGAAGTGGACCGCTCGCCCGTTGTTTCACGGCAATCCATCATACCCTGTACGTGCCAGAGCGAGACGGGGGAGGCCAGGAATACACCAACAAAATAACATTATGATTGATCCATTTAACAGGCTTTTATTTGGTTTTACATTATTACTCTTTTTTGGGTTCCGCATATAGTCCAACAAGAAACCGTTAGGGCCTCCGCTGCGTGCATGAATCAAAAAATTTTGCCACTCCCATAAGGATGAGTATTAGAAGCATTCTATGGGTGTCAAAATCGTGTCAAACTAATCACAAAATTATGACTCACTCGCACATTCTCATTTTCAAACTCCATATAAATTTGTATTAGCAACCTCCTCCCGCTACTCCGCTTCCTTTGTCCGCACCCCCCCGGTAAATGGCATCATAGGTTCCGATACTAAATATGCAAGATGCGATCTCCACAGGGAGCGTGCGCGCCACCAAAGAGATTTGAAACTTCTTGGCTGCGCTTACACGGACGGTCCGCGACGGACTGTTTTCAACTAATGTAGGGAAAACTATGAAATAATAATGACTACGGAACCTGTAGTAGGTGTAGTGCGACACTCACTTATTTAATAGCTATTTTATTATTATTTATTTATTTAACAATATTTATATAACAATAATATTCATGTTCATAACACCCTTAACACCTGGAAGGTTTGTATGGGAGCTGCACAAAACTTATTATGTAAAATTTTCATACACTTTTTAATCTAGGGAAATTTGAAATAAAAACAGAATGCTTTTGCCACAGTTATGCGTGACACACACTGAGCGGCGGCGTTGCGAAGCCGTTGCGGTTTTTTTCTGTAATGTTCGAAATAGTATGAAGCCCTTTACATCAAAGCGGCGGCGGCGCGGCGCGTTCTTCATACAAACCTTCGCTGCCGTAACGCTTTCGCAACACCGCCGCCCAGTGTGTGTTACGCTTTAAAGAAACTTTACTAGGCAAAACATAATGTAAGTAGGTACTATTATATATGTATGTATGTATGTACTGTCGTTGTATTTTTTTGTATTTAGTTGTATTTTATATCTCGTATTTGCATATTGTTTTTGGGCCTGAAATAAAAAAAATATTACAACTGTACATCGAATGCAGTGGGCTGGTCACATCCGCCAGAGAACCGACAACCGCTGGGGTAGACGAGACTTGTCAAGCGGAGACCACGCGTGGACAAGCGTAGTGTGGCACGCGCCCAGGCTACATGAAGCGACGATCTTGGCTGGCAGGGACTGGATGCGGCGAACCGAAGATTGGGGTCAATGGCACGCCTTGGGAGTCTATGTCCAGTAGTGGACTCGTGCGGGCTGATGATGATGATGATGGATGATACCATTAACACATATTACACAAACCTCTACACTACACAGGGTGGCAAACAGAACAGAGCTCGATTGATTATGAATATATATGTCTATGTCTAACTTATTTAAGTCCCAAGACAGGGCGCCAATAGTTCGAGGGACCTCTTAATAAGTCTTGAACCCGAGGGAAACACTGTGCTTTTCATTAAGAATACGCTGAAAGTAAAAACAAAAACATAAAATGAGTGTTAATACAAATCTCTGCTATACGGAAGTATAAACAAAACTCTACAACTCGAGAAAACAAATAAAGATCGGATTGCCGCATTACCGTCTATTTTGTTTTTTTTCGGGAGCCTTACTGGCTCAACAATGCACAACATCAACAATGCACGGCACGAGAGCGCACGACACGAGAATGAACACACCAGCAGAGCGCGACAATGGATTGCACAACACGGGATGTCTCCAAATACGCCGCTGTACCTTGCTCGTCCGAGCCGAGCAGCACCGTATTTGGCGACATCGCGTGATTGGCCGATTGGTTGACCAATCAGGTGACTCCGAATTTTGAGGCTTGGATACTAGGTAGTGCTGTTCCGAAAGACGATTGATTGCATTGAGTGATTTCGTCGATTGATCCAGAAATGTAGTCAGCCCACCCCGAAGGTTAGGTGCGAGGAGCGAAGCGACGAGCTGTTAGGTTCAATGTAAACCCTTTTGGAGCGAGCGAAGCGAGCGACAGTAGTTAGAACGTTAGGCAACATGAACCATCAACCATCGTCAAATAAGAAAAATCAATCAAATCAGTAAATCACCCATCCCTAGTGGCTTTTTACTTTTTTAATGTGACGTCACTCTTTGTTTTGATTCCAATTGTTATGCTGTACAATACTATGACGGGCACTCTTGGTCCGGTCCGAGAATGCACGACATAACAATGCGCGTCATTGGAATTCAAAATACGTGTCGCGCATTCTCGTGCCGTGCATTGCTGATGTCGTGCATTACTGGTATGTGCAAAACAATGTCGTGCATTATAGGGACCCTTTTTTTCTGTGGCCGGCCAGCTATTCTGCCATTATTTTTCACTTCCATCATTGAAAAAAAGAAAATAAAATGCCCAAATCTATGTTATTTTAAAGAAATAGTTGACTTGACAGTAATAATTATAATAAAGTCATTTAAAAAAATATATTCTTTAATTATTACATAACTTTATGTTATTTCAATTTTACATTGCGCTGTAATTGAGTGGCTGTATAGACAGCTGGAACATGGTCCAATAGAAATGTCAAAATAGTACTAGTATTTTTTTTAATAATTTGACAGCTGTCAGTTGAAAGCGATTCTCCCTAGGGCTGAGATGTATTACTTTCAACCCGCTGCTCAGGCAACTTCAGACCTTCTTTCAGAGTATGAGTAATGAAAACGCCTTTTTACTCTTAATTCGAGTGTATTTATATAGAACAAGATACGCGTACAGTCAAAATATACAGTAAGGGTACAGCCGACGAATTTGATGTTCACGTTCCCACTCTGGGTGGAAATGGCGCCGGTAAACTGTTTGCAATACATCTGGGAACTAAATTGGAAATGCTTTCGAGACCGTATTTCCACTTCAATCCATCTTGCATTTCCGTTCCACTCGACTGATATTGGCCTAGCAGCTAGCAGCTAGGCAATATCCAGACACTGACATGGTAGTCATCGTTACTCGTAGGTAGGTATAAAATTTTATTTTTGTTCAAAATGTCGTAAAATATTGTACAGTCGACCGCACGTCAGTGGAAACACCCCCACCTTGAGTTGGTCTAGGCCATGAATCAAAAAATTTTGCCACTCCCATATGGATGAGTAATAAAAGCATTCTATGGGTGTCAAAATCGTGTCAAACTAATCACAAAATTATGACTCACTCACACATTCTCACTTTCAAACTCCATATAAATTTGTATTAGCAACCTCCTCCCGCTACTCCGCTTCCTTTGTCCGCACCCCCCCGGTAAATGGATGCGATGTCCACAGACAAAGACATTTGAAACTTCTTGGTCTAGGTAATTATGGAGTTTCAATACTATGCGAGACCGGTTTATACTGGTTTTGTTACCACTGACATGCGGTCGACCGTACATCAAATGTATTAAAATAACAACAACGGTCAAAAAGGGAGTCGCGCTAAGCCCAATTATTATAGTATTCCGTCCGTACCTAGGTACTAATTAATTTATTATAATAATTAAATTATTATAAATTATATAAGTATAAGATTATAAAATCATAAAGTAACTATATCTTAAATGTGTGGACTAACCAAACTCAATCTCCTTCTTTAATAAACCAAAAGGCAATTAATTAAAACTCTTTAAGTATGTATAAACTACCTATTTTTATAAACTACCTATTTTTATAAATTAACTTATTTTTTATTTACGTATAAATTACTTATTTTTACAACTCGAACAAATCCTACTAGACTTGGAACACTAGGCATATCATATTATATCTACCGTATAGATGTGCCAATTAGGCAAATAAGGAACATTTTTGAATGTGATTTTTTCGTCATACTTATTGCGCGAAATCTAATTTAATTTATTTACTTATTTGACAATCTCACAAAAATTACAATTGAAAAACAGTGCCTAGGTAATTAAAATTCTATAAGCCAGTAAAAGAGATTCACTATTATTACAAATTCAATTTTTTATGTAAGTACCTGTTGTATTATAACTTCACAGTCCGAATTCAAAATAAACAGACACAATAATACATATTAATATCTACTATTAAAACAATGATAGGTAATTAAAATACAATAAGTATATAAAACGTTTAAAGCGTGACACACACTGAGCGGCGGCGTTGCGAAAGCGTTGCGGTTTTTATCTGTTAAGTTCAAAATAGTATGAAGCCTCTTCTTTACATCAAAGCGGCGGCGGCGCGGCGCGTTCTTCATACAAACCTTAAAATAGTTCGGTTATTTCTTTTTTTCAGTGTTCGCTGCCGCAACGCTTTCGCAACGCCGCCGCCCAGTGTGTGTCACGCTTAAATGTATGCTTACGTTTTCTCTGTTTCATTGGACTTGGAATCCAATAGGGTACATAAAAAGAAAACAACTTGACGGAGTTAGACCTTGTCTCTTATATAGATACAAAACAGAACAGAATGGAATATTTATTATATTTATAGAATATTTTATTTACTTTTATTAAGACTTAGGAACCTCCATTTAGAGTAGGTAACCATTATTATTTGTCGCGCTGACAACCCTGCGCAGATGGAACCAGGAGTACAGCTTCCGGGCCAGATTGGAGAGATTGGATCGGCGGACAGACCACTCGAAAACACGCCGCCTGTCAACCGTGAAACGAACGAATAGAGGGCCATCGGAAACTCGCCTCTTTTCGTCCGAACTCCGAACCGGATTTTTAGTCAAATAAATATAAACTACCTTCATCCCCGCGGGACTTCTCTACTAGGTACTAACTGTTTTTAGTAGGTGTTAGTAGGTATCTACTAGCTGATCTTTGTTCTAACATTTTTTTCTAAACCAGTATAGTGTTGTGGCGAAAAAAAAAACAAATCGGTCGAACTGTTTTCTAGCTTTTGCGAGACTAGCACTTGATTTTTATATTATAGAAGACTAGCTGTTTCCCGCGTGAAAAGTTTTTCCCCTGGGAACAGCTTTTCCCGAGGTATCTTGTGTTATTCTGATGTATATTCTGTATTTTTATCAAGTTTCTTAATCTGTACCGTAGATTTCCCGTGTAAGAGTAACAAACATCCAAACATGCCTGTCAGGCCTGTCACCATCGTACTGCAAAAATACTCTTCAATGTATCCTAACCATGAAAACAGTGTATTGTCCATTCAAGCAGATTTACATAACAATCGTGCGTTTCAAAAATATCGCCGCGTTAAATATAATGACTAACTAGCTTTTTCCCGCGGCTTCGCCCGCGTAGAAAAGTTTTTCCCGTGTACATTGTGAAACAGCGCCCTCTATGTAGGCGTTTTGTTACTTAGGGGGTATTAATACGCGTTAAAAAGTAGCCTGTATGTTATTCCAGGATATAGGCTATCACTGTACCAAATTTCATCAAAATCTATTCGGTAGTTTTTGCGTGAAAGAGTAAAGAAAGAAAGAAAGAAATAATTTATTTGCTAGAACATAGTCAAAATAAGGATTTACGATAATAATGTAAAATCTGAAAAATGTCCAACCGTTGAAAAATGTCCAAACGGAATAATGTCCAATCTGAAAAATGTCCAAACTGAAAAAAGTCCAATCTGAAAAAAGGTCCAATCTGAAAAAAGGTCCAATCTGAAAAACGTCCAATCTGAAAAATTACCAATCTGGAAAACGTCCAACCTGAAAAATGTCCAATCTGGAACATTTTACACTACAGAACCTTAAATCCCGCTATTTATTTATTTTTCAGATTGGACAATTTTTAGATTGGACGTTTTTCAGATTGGACGTTTTTTAGATTGGACATTTTTCAGATTGGACATTATTACAGTAAACCAAAATAAGATACAAACAAAATACATAGCACTATAATATGTTCAGGCGTTGACGGCATGCACATTTTTAGCTTTAGTAACAAACATCCATAAGCGAAGCCCAAGGCAACAGCGAGATAAAAAAAATCACAAATCTAGAAACCAATTCCGTAAGGCGGCAAACGTCGATCGGTGTTCTTGAAATAACAAAAATCAAACAGTTTGCTCGGAGGCGACGAAACCTCAAACACTGTGGGAACGTTGCCATATTATTTATTTTTCCGTACGTAGGTAAGTTAGATAGACTAATACTTATTCGCTTGCCTTCATCAACAGCCTATTAATCTCCCCACTGCTGGGGCTCAGGCCTACCCTCTCAACGAGGGTGTTCGGGCTATAGTCCACCACGCTAGCCCAGTGCGGGTTGGTGGACTTCACATGCGCCTAAGAATTTCTTCTTCGGCGTATGCAGGTTTCCTCACGATGTTTTCCTTCACCGTTTGAGAACAGTCAGTAAATGTACTTAAGTTTCTAGAAAAACCCATTGGTACATGACCTAACCGGGGATCGAACTCCGGACCTTTCGATATGATAGGCCGCGTCTTATCCCCAGGGCCACTGACGCTCTTCGCTTGCCTCGTTTACGTTATATACGTTATTTCTGACTTTTTTTCTATTTTCCTGGCACCCAAGGGTCGTAAATACCTTCCTCAAGAATTGGGCTATCAAATGCAAAAAGAATTTTTCAAATCCGACTGGTAGTTTCAGAGAGAACAAACAAACAAACAAACAAACAAACAAACAAACAAACAAAACAAACTCTTCAAATTCACTATGCATTTGTTTTAATTTGAGCAGCGGACAGTAATTGACGTCTGCGATATCTTCATTGATGATTCATCACTCGAACAAATATTAATAAAAATAAAACTGTTTTTTTCCCGAAAACTTTGCACTCTGTCAACTGAATCGTAAAGGTGAGCAAATATGTGTATGTTTTCGCGTCCAATCAATTATTTTTATTTTTCAATACATCCAAGGATTTTATACACTGAGAAAGGAGACATTATTTTACAAAATTTCTGCGAACGTACTTATTACGCCCACTGCTGGACAAATCTTCATCCAAATTAGTGCCAGGTAATAAGACTCAATTTACGAAGCGAAGCAATACGCGAAGCGACTAGCAGATAAAATGCCAAAATAATAAACTTTAACTAAATTGTTAAGAAAAATTATAATTGCTAGGACCACAACGACATACTATTCCCGGTGGACCGATCAATAGGTCCAGAAGGAAGGAGTGTTAATAAATAACACAAGGATTCTGTAAGCATTTGTAACACAGAGCACTGAATGCGCATGCGGCCCTGGGGCATGTCACATTGTCAACTATAACGATCCTAGTAGCGTGGATTTCAAGATTTCCGGATATTCTATAATATTATTATGACAATACGGTCTATTTAACTGTCAGTAATATCACGATGTCGTGATAATATTAACAATGTAACATGCCCCGGGGCGGCCGGCGCCACAGAACACGGAAAAAGCTCGCTAACTCCCGCTCGCTACGATGGTTTATAGTAATCTGTGGGCCGGCGCGGCTGCCTAAGTATTCCAAACTCTTGATTTGTAATGGTGTCACCCCTTGTAAGCCAGGGTTTGAACGCGCCAATCTTTGGAACTACCAGACGGATTAATAAAAAGTTTTTGCAATTAATAGCCCAATTGTTGAGCGTCAGTGGCCTCGGGGATAAGACGCGACCTATCATATCGAAAGGTCCGAGGTTCGATCACCGGCTGGGCCATGTACCAATGGGTTTTTTCTCGAAACTTAAGTACATGTACTGACTGCTCTCAAACGGTGAAGGAAAACATCGTGAGGAAACCTGCATACGCCGAAGAAGAAATTCTTAGGCGCATGTGAAGTCCACCAACCCGCACTGGGCTAGCGTGGTGGACTATAGCCCGCACGCCCTCGTTGAGAGGGTAGGCCTGAGCCCCAGCAGTGGGGAGATTATTAGGCTGTTGACGTGAGCCCAATTGTTGAGGAAAGTTTAGGCTATTTAACATCGCGCTGCGACTGTTAGGGGCCGAGCAAAGAGAAAACAAATTCATAATTATCTAATAACACGCAGGCGATGCCGTGGAATACAGCTAGTATTGATAGCGGGGCAGACTATACATTACGCGAGACATCTCCAGCGAGCCGAGGCGTTTTAAATTACGAACGGGGACTTGAATCAATCAAATAAATTCAATTTATTCGACGGCGAGCAATGCCTGAAAAACGAAACGCCATGTTTCGTAGAAGGTTCCGTATATTCAACCGTGTCTTTTGTTATTAATTAATTTAATCTTGAAATAATCTGACTTATTACAAAAAATAAAACCGACTTTTTGTAAAAAAATATGGTTTAATTATGAACATCGATGACTTTACATTTGATCCCCTTATATATATTTTTAATTAACTCCCATTAGAGGTGAAAATATTGTTTTCAAATTGAAATGGGAATGGGACCACACTCGAAAAAGAATATTCTTTAAAAGAAGTATTACTTATTTTCCCCTGTATTCTTTTGTAAATGTTTTTCTGTGTGTGTGCAATAAAGTGTTAAATAAATAAATAAATAAATAAATAAATAAATTACTCAACCGATTCACAAGCGGCGAAAATATCACGTAACATACACAAAAACCATACAGTCGAATTGAGAACGTACTCCTTTTATTTGAGTCGGTTGAAAATAATCCAAAACGCCGTCGGATCAAGCTTGCAAATATAAAATACTATGTGCTTCCAGCTCCCTCGCCCGTTTTTTTAAATCGGCTTAGGCCGCATCGTGGCGTGATGTTGACTGACTCCTAAGGGTCGTAAGTACCTTCCTCAAAAATTGGGCTATGAAATGCAAAAAGAGGTTTTCAACTCTGACCAGAGATTAGTGCGGTCAAACAAACAAACTGTGTGTACTGACTGCTCTCAAACGGTGAAGGAAAACATCGTGAGGAAACCTGCATACGCCGAAGAAGAAATTCTTAGGCGCATGTGAAGTCCACCAACCCGCACTGGGCTAGCGTGGTGGGCTATAGCCCGCACGCCCTCGTTGAGAGGGTAGGCCTGAGCCCCAGCAGTGGGGAGATTAATAGGCTGTTGATGAAACAAACAAACAAAAAAACATAAAGATAAAATATACACTTGCACAAACGAAATTAAAAACAATTATTAGTATGCTTAATTAGAGCGTCAGTGTCAGTGGCCTCGGGAATAAGACGCGACCTATCATATCGAAAAGTCCGAGGTTCGATCCCCGGTTGGGCCATGTACCAATGGGTTTTTTCTCGAAACGTAAGTGAGGAAACCTGCATACGCCAAAGAAGAAATTCTTAGGCGTATGTGAAGTCCACCAACCCGCACTGGGCTAGCGTGGTGGACTATAGCCCGAACGCCCTCGTTGAGAGGGTAGGCCTGAGCCCCAGCAGTGGGGAGATTAATAGGCTGTTGATGAAACAAACAAACAAAAAAACATAAAGATAAAATATACACTTGCACAAACGAAATTAAAAACAATTATTAGTATGCTTAATTAGAGCGTCAGTGTCAGTGGCCTCGGGAATAAGACGCGACCTATCATATCGAAAAGTCCGAGGTTCGATCCCCGGTTGGGCCATGTACCAATGGGTTTTTTCTCGAAACGTAAGTGAGGAAACCTGCATACGCCAAAGAAGAAATTCTTAGGCGTATGTGAAGTCCACCAACCCGCACTGGGCTAGCGTGGTGGACTATAGCCCGAACGCCCTCGTTGAGAGAGTAGGCCTGAGCACCAGCAGTGGGGATATTAATAGGCTGTTGATGATGATTAGTATGCTTACAATTTGCAGATTTTACAATGTAGGCAATCTTACCGCTTTAAGCGATTCTTCCAGACAACTTATGCTTCCAAGTAATGCGGTAATGTAACACGGATACAAACGCACGTTAAAATGTAACAAGTCAGTATGTAACTTAAGGTAAAATGAAATCCCGGTTAAGACCGTTGAGTGGTGCGTTGTTTATTTTACGGCGGAATCCTAAAAGGGAAATAAAATACGATGGAAGTAAAGGCGGTAATAAAGTTACGTTTTGTCGTCGGCGGCGGCGGCGGCGCCGCCATCTTTTTTTATGTCGGCGGCAAAGCTTGGTGTTTTAACTCGGTCTTACTACGCGGACCGGTACGTGGGACGCCCCTCCGCCAGGTGGACCGACGACCTGAAGAAGGTGGCCGGAAGCGGCTGGATGCGGCGGGCTGAGGACCGAAGGTGGTGGCGTTCATAGGGAAGGCCTATGTCCAACATTCACTATGTTGAAATGAATGAATGATAGTGAATATACTTCTGATATCTGTATAGAACATGCTGAAATGACTATACAACATTAAGGGCTTCTTTCACCACTTCCTGATATTGTTACAGATAGTAATCTTAGTGATAAACTAATCTATCAGATAAATCTGTGTGATAGACTATATAAAATATATAAGATATAGGCAATCAGATACCTGTGAAACAAAAAAAATAGGCTATCTGTCAGATAACCTCCAGATAGGGTATCTGGGACTTTATCAGCAAGCGGTGTAAGAGGCCCTAATTATTCATTGCTAACAAACGTATTTCTGAAATTACAGCCGAATAAATAATGGATTGTTTTAATAAACCGCGATTTTGCGGTTTTGATACCGTTCGTTCTTATGTTTCACATGAAAACGTTCACGCGTTGGGAGATGAAATCAAAGGGATAGATACGGCACATTATAATAATAATAATAAATTTATTTATTTCCAAAGAGTACAATTTAGCGAAAGATACGAGGTTGAAATAAGAGCAGATTGTACAAATCAACAAAGGGGATTGGACTCTCTCTAGGTAATGACCTGTGTACCGAGCGACAAATTTAAGAGTTAGTGTATCGGTGCACGTCTAACTCACACAGCTGCAAGTTGCGGAGTGAGTTAAATGAAATTCAATCCAAATGTTCAGTGGCTTTTTCACCTAATTAGTAGTTAGAAATGTTGGGTTTCACCAATTTTTGAATAAATGAATGTTCAGTCACGTGTAGAAACGCCACTTAATAAAGTTGGCTTATAGACAAATTCAAATTCAAATTCAAATTCAAAAGTATTTTATTGCATGTAAGTACACTGGGTACATTTATACAACGTCAATTTTTTATCTACCACCGCCTCCAAGGTGTTATATAGAGCTGGGAAGAAGAAGCGGCGCAACAAACTTCCGCAACACATCTTTTAAAATCAAGTTTGAACATAACATTATTTTGTAAAGATTGTGCGAGGCTGAAGTAACATTAACACCAGGCATCTTTGTCATTTAGATAATCGACTGTTTTATAATAAGCTTTCTTACAAAGTTGTTGTTTAATGTGAGTCTTAAATTTTCTGTCATTCATATTTAAGATTTCTTCTGGTAGTTTATTGTAGAAGCGTATACATTGCCCCGTGAATGATTTACTGACCTTACTAAGCCTTAACTGTGGTGGTACAAGTTTGTTTTTGTTTCTTGTAACATAAGCTGTGTTCATATCACAGTGCCTCAAAAAGAGAGATATATTTTTGCGGACATACAAAATATTCTCAAAAATGTATTGACTGGCAACGGTTAATATATTAATTTCTTTAAACTTTTCTCTTAATGATTCTCTACAACGTAAATTATAGATCGCCCTAACAGCTCTCTTTTGCAAAATAAAGATGGTTTCTATATCTGCCGCTTGACCCCACAGTAGGATGCCGTATGACATGATGCTGTGGAAGTAGCTGAAATAGACTAATCTCGCAGTAGCAATATCTGTTAATTGTCTAATTTTCCTAACGGCGTAGGCGGCCGAGCTTAGTCTGCCAGCTAGTGAAGCTATGTGGGGCCCCCATTGAAGAGATGAGTCTATAGTTATACCTAGGAACACCGTGCTTTTGATAAATTCTAATCTTTCTGTACCTAAAGTTACATTATTAACTACATGTCTTACATTTGGTAGGCAAAATTTAATACATTTAGTTTTTGTTGTATTTAATGCTAGATTATTAATGCTGAACCAGTTAAGTACTTGTGTGAGAGTATTGTTTACCTCAGGAAGATCACAAGCTCTTCTGCTAATTTTAAAAATCAGAGAAGTGTCATCGGCAAATAATACTATGTTGGACATGTTTTGTATTAAAAATGGCAAGTCATTTATATATACAAGAAAAAGAAAAGGACCCAGAACTGAGCCCTGGGGCACCCCCATTTTCACAACTGAACCAGATGATTTAACTCCATTTATATCAACTTATATTTAGACTAGGCTGTATGCCTTAAAAGTCGTTGCCTCATCTAAATAAAAAGTTATCTACACTTATTTTTTCTTCTCTAAAAATTCGCCATCACGGCAAGCATACCGCTTCGAGATATTTTTCACTTTATTTATTCTTAATGGCTTAAATACACGTAAAACCGCATACATTTACTCACCTGTCACCCATACACTTCATATATAAATGAAATCAGCCAAAGTGATCTGTGTCACGATTCCCGCCGGATTCAGGTAAGTACCTACTCACCGCCTTTTTTACAACTTACATCAATTCAAAAATTTAAAATATTCTTCCGCACTAAATTGGCTAAACGGCCATGGAGTGAGGTCCATGCCCGGCCCGTTTAACGTGTTACTTTCAAATATTCACAAATATTTAGAATAGAATAGAATAGAACAGAACAGAACAGGACAGGACAGGACAGGACAGGACAGGACAGGACAGGACAGGACAGGACAGGACAGAACAGAATAGAATAGAATAAAGTTTATTTGACACACAAGACAGCACATATACAGGACATTGCAAAATAACAAAACAGAGATACATAAAACATAATAAATATGGTGGAGGTTACGGTCTACAGAGTTACAATGTCGCCGGAGTGCCGGGCGCGTGGTGCGCTGTGCACGCCGGCGCTGGCACGGTCACATCCTCCAATATATATATATATATATATTTAGCGCAATGCTCTGTAAGTAACATTCGAAATTTGTATGGTGCAGACGTTTTGTTTTGGAGCGTTTACGGACTTTCATCGCTAACTTGTACCTACTTGTTTGTCTTCCTAAATAATATGGCTTCATCTACGACTTCACCCATAACTCCTGGTATCTTTATCATTTCCGCTTTTATCTCCATCGATTCTCCTTCACCTATTCTGGATACACTCTGCCTGTTGGCGTGGTTGGTCGTAGCCCTGCTTATTGCGCCAGAGGTCGTGGGTTTGATTCTCACCTGGGGCCAACATTTGTGTGATGAGCATAACTATTGGTTTTCGAATTCTGGCTGTTTGTATGTATCAAAGTATATAATATATGTAATTGATATTGGCAATTAAGACTGTCGATAAAGATACCGTTCGCTCTACATTTTACACATGATGATTTTAAACTACTTCAAAGAGAATATATTGAAAAGACTTGGTAATATCAACTACAAATTAGCATCGATATATGTAATGTATGTTTATCAGTTGTTGAGTACCCATGCATTTACAAGCTTCGGCTTAGTTTTTGACTAAACAGCCGTGTGTAAATTTGTCCAAACATTATTATTATTAAATAACTGACAGCTAAAAAGGTTTCACTATAGGGTGGGTATCCTTCAATTCAATTTATTCAAATAAAAATTATTGTAACATCTTCTTGAATGGATGCTAAATTCACAAATTTATTTTTATACGACGCGACCAAATTGAAAACGTACAGCGGAGGGGGACAACTCTTCAATTCGTTGGGCCTTCCACGACACAAGACTGAGCGGTATAGTGATAGTGAGCTCTCTTTACGCAAAATTACCATACTAGTTATACATTATGTAAATTCGCATCGCTGCCATATTCACAGAGGTAAATATACTGTGCTAATCTGGCATTTTGCTAATCTGGCATTTTGCTAATCTGACATTATGTTAATCTGACATTTGCTATTCTGGCATTATGCTAATCTGGCATTTTGCGAATTTGGCATTTTGCTAATTTGACATTTTGCTAATCTGGCATAAAACGTACAAACCGCTAATACTAAACACAAAAAAATAAACACATGTCAGGACCGAACCTAGATAATAATTATGATCCGTTGGGAATAACCCAAAGTCAAAGTCAAAACTATTTTATTGCATGTAAGTACACTGGGTACATTTATACAACGTCAATTTTTTATCTACCACCCTACATAACTAATAACAACTTGCTCACTTTGCGGCCCTAACCGCCGCCGCCGGTAGCCCTGCTCCTTTTATAATATTTTTGTAATTAAATTTTTATAATATTGTTTAAAAATTAAACAAAAAAATGTTTACGACAAATTCACACACGACTGTTTAGTACCAAATTAAACAGGGTTGTGCTATTGGTACTCAACAACTGATAACGGTCATTTTACTAAGAAAACAATAATTCTGTTCAGGTTAAATATCTTTGAAATTCTTGCGGTTTATGACTTAATAACTGGTTGTAATTATGCACAGAAACCAATATATATAAGCATCAGCTAGCCACACCAAGAATCAATTAATTAAAGATTAGTTAAGATCAAACTAACGTGAAATCGTCATCTCTGTCTGCACGCAGTGACAGAAATGACATAGCGTAGACAGAAATGACTATTAGAACAAATAGTGCAAAAGTATTTATTTCATTAACCGTTACTTTAACTGTTAATGTAACGGTTAATGAAAGAGATGTTGGTACAGATAAGGAAACAGACAATGAAAATGATATTGAAGGAGATATTAGAACAGATGATTAAGTAACAGATAATCAAACATAATAATGATGCTAATTAAATTTTATATTAATGCTATTTTGATCTCAATAAACAGTTTTGTTGATTTTATAAAATTTTGTTTTTATTTTTTTCCCAGTAGAATCACCCATAAACTTGGTACCAGGTACTACTATTGATTGATTGATACCTAAGCCTGTAGACCGCTGTCTCTTGTGGTTTAAGCATGCTTAGTACACTTAATGGGGCCTCATCTGAAGCAAATCTTGTAAGGGAACGACGAGCGCTAGTACTCTTAATACATAGATTAGTTTCTGTAAAGATACGGCAACGTTTTAAAGTAACGGAAGGGCCTACTCGTACCTACCTAATAGTGTTTTACATTATGCGTGGTCATACAAAAACTAGATACAGCATTCATAATATGAAATTCGTCGGAATTGATAAGTTAGTGTTGTTTTTATAAAATATAATGTTTCCATTTGTTCATTATCCGAATAGCACCAAATCTATTATGGGCAGCATCATATTATCTTATGCACATTAAATATCATAGTTGTAATACTGCGATTATCAACCAATTTGTTCCGGCAGAAATAGCAGACGGGAGATCTAACCTGGAACACAAATAGTGTCCAGGTCCATTTGAGAGATCGAAATATTGTCCTTCCTTAGCCTTTTAAGACTTCAGTTCAGAAACAAGTTTCCTAATTGACTTTCATCGAGTTCCAAATAGAGATCGTGTTTCTCGTAGAGACGTGGTCTATGTAGGCAGAAACATATTTTTTTAATACTTCATATTCGGGCCGTCCTATCATAAAATGTGCGAGGCGAATGAAATTAGAGCTTTGGTACAAGTAAAGGTTTTTACTTAAAAAGTTTTAACGGGCAGAGAAGGAAATATAGCCGCGGAGGAAATTATTACACTTCATGCAGGGTCGAAACCAGGGCAGGGCGCCCGGGACAAACTTGAAATACGGTACTCAAGATTTTAGCCGGAAAACAGGGAAAGAAAAAGAAAAGACATTATAAGGGATTATAATGTGAGAAATAATAAAAGAGATCTCAAAATGGCATTCAAATTTCAAATTCACAGGATTCTAACTACACTATTGTGAAAACTGCTTTCCTGATCAGTTAGGTTAGTATTAGCAAAATTCAAAAATTCAAAATTCAAAAGTATTTTATTGCATGTAAGTACACTGGGTACATTTATACAACGTAAATTTTTTATCTACCACCGCCTCCAAGGTGTTATATAGAGCTGGGAAGAAGAAGCGGCGCAACAAACTTCAGCAACACATCTTTTAAAATCAAGTTTGTACATAACATTATTTTGTAAAGATTGTGCGAGGCTGAAGTAACATTAACACCAGGCATCTTTGTCATTTAGATAATCGACTGTCCTATAATAAGCTTTCTGGACTCCTCTATCCGTACTCCGGCAGCTGCTATCAGATCTCAAGCATTTCGTTATCTGACGGAGATCTTAATGCTCAAAGTGACATTGATTGTATGAAAAGATCCGAATTCATTGCAGGCGAATGAAAGAGTACAGAAAATAACTCCTTTTGACTAGTCTGCATCAAGAAGTTTCAAACCTCTTTGGTCGCCCGCGCGCTCCCTGTGGAGATCGCATCTTGCATATTTAGTATGGGAAACGAAGAAAAATTCGGTATCAATTTTAGGGGGGGTGCGGACAAAGAAAGCGGATTAGCGGGAGCAGATTGCTAATACAAATTTATATGGAGTTTGAAAATGAGAATGTGTGAGTGAGTGTCCCTTTTGATATACATTTGACACGATTTTGGTACCCCATAAAATGCTTTTGTTACTCATCCATATGGGAGTGGCTAAATTTTTTGATTCAAGGTCTGCATGGATACCTACCGCCTATCAATACCATCTCTAGTACTGTGACGTCAAGAGAGTCTATCTAAAGTATTTTTTTTGAGTTTCTCTTCCAGCCATTTCCAGCCACCACCGCAGTATTTGAAGGCGCAAAAAAAACCAGCCCCAGGCGCCTGCCTAAGTGCGACCCTGATTTCGGCAGTCCTGTATTACGTATTCATTAATTCAGTTGGAACATTTAAAATGATATTTGAATCTGAAAGAGCCCAAACTCCACAAAAATGAAACCGAACAAACGGTTGCTGTTAAAGATAATAATTATGTGGATGGTATTTGCTTCGGACGAATTTCATTTTCAGAATAAAGCGGAACACAGACAGGGCGGCGGCGGTGCGAAAGCGTCGCGGTAATTTTTTGTAATGTTCGAAATAGTATGAAGCCTTTTACATCAAAGCGGCGCGGCGGCGGTGCGACGGCGAAAGCGACAAAACCGCGCGCACAGATTTGACGTTTTGATTTGACAGATTAGCGCAGACAGGCGTTGCGGAGCGGCGGCGGCGCGTTGTATTCCTTTGTAGTGTATGAGAACCCCTACACAGAGCGGCGCGGGCGCGGCGCGGTGCGGAGCGTTCTTCATACAAACCGCCGCCGCGCCGCCGCCGCTAGCGGTATTCCTGTCTGAAGGGCTCCGCTTTTTATTCGCTTTCCGCAGATTCGCCGCCGCAACGCTTTCGCAACGCCGCCGCGCTGTCTGTGTTACGCTTTATTGTAATTAAAGCTCTTGCTGTTTTAATTTCCTCTAAAACTCTATACCACGCGAAGATCGAAATGAGGTTGTGGTTTCGATTTCTATTGTAGCTTACCCACTTTGCACAATTTGTACAAAAAGCGCAAAGTAGTGGGAGCCGTGTAGGTAAAGTCGAATTCATAATGGTACTACAGATCCTAAATTAGTGTCACTAGTACACAAAATGGTACCATTGATGGTACTAAGGATACAAAGTTGTGTCACTTTTGCCATCAATGGTACTACTGACAAAGGGGACTTTTTCGGATTAAGGTTACCAGGGGATATTGTAGCTAGGGGCCGACTGAAAATAACTAGGTACTTACTGTTGTTTTTAGAATGAGTGACGTCTGTGGCTTTAAAAAGGAATACACTCCTAAAATAAAAACGTAGCAGTAATGAGTTATTTTCAGTCAACTATATATAGTTGACTGATTGGGTGATTCTACTGGGAAAAAAATAAAAACAATATTTTATAAAATCAACAAAACTGTTTATTTTTTTGGTTTATTGAGATCAAAATAGCATTAATATAAAATTTAATTAGCATCATTATTATGTCTGATTATCTGTTGCATAATCGTCTGTTCTAATATCTCCTTCAATATCATTTTCATTGTCTGTTTCTTTATCTGTACCAATATCTCTTTCATTAACCGTTACATTAACAGTTGATATAACGGTTAATGAACGAGATACTGTTGCACTATTTGTTCTAATAGTCATTTCTGTCTACGCTATGTCATTTCTGTCACTGTGTGCAGACAGAAATGACGTAGACAGAGATGACGATCTCACGTTAGTTTGATCTTAACTAATCTATAATTAATTGATTGTTGGTGCTGGCTACCTGATGCAGATAATATTGGTTTCTGTGCATAATTACAACCAGTTATTAAGTCACAAACCGGAAGAATTTCAAAGATATTTAACCTGAATAGATTTATGGATTCGGAGTAGAATGACCGATATTTGTCCCCTAGCTACAATGGCTATGAGCGACCTAGTGTAGATTTTTTTCGGCGAAGGAAAACATCGGAAATGTATTTGAAATGCCATCCGTAGGGTGATGTCGGTTTAAAAGCATTCAAACTACCTCTCAACGTCCGCAAAAGAACCAATCAAGGCTTAAGTTAAGACGGATCGAAGCTTAGAAAAACTTTTTGCGAAAGCATCAGACGATTTTTCTTTAAAACCTACCGGGAAAATGATTAAATCTTATAGAAAAGTTTAAAGCTGCTCAAATCCAGACGGTAACTCTAAGAGGATAATAATTGAATTTCAGCTTGAAGTAAGTTCGTTTAAGTATTTTAAGTGAGCGCTTGAAATCGTTAATGTTGTTAAAAACGGTTCAGCGAAACCCAATTATACGGTGATTATGACCAGATTCTTATTTAGGAACCTAATGGCGCTAAATTGGTTGCTTAATTATTAAAATTAGCTAAAGTATTACCCTAACAGGATGGTATGTTATATAAATAATAGCTGTTTTCCGCGGCTTCGTCCACGTTTTATAAGTTATTTATGACTTTTTCTTTTTGAACCGCTCCTATCGTTTAATTTCCATAGCCTCGAGAACTGAATGCATAATGAATCTTACCTGTAAATTGACAGATTTTTACCTTCATAGGGTTATAATTTATATACCTAGGTACATTGATCTGCCGGTGGAATGATTGTGGGAACCAAAACCTCTTTATTTCCCCGTTCTATTTCCAATTCTACTATCCACCATGCTATTGGAAAAACGGAATTTCACGCTCCGTGTAATCCGATTTCAACGGGCGGTCGGTCTACACATTTTGAATGCACCAATTGTGTACAATTGTTCCTTTCGTTCGTTATTTTGTAAGTAGTTAGCGCTTCAATTCGTCACTACTAATATCATGAATTAAAAAAAAAAGCTACTCCCATATGGATGAGTAACAAAATAATTTTAGGGGGTGCCAAAATCGTGCCAAATGTATATCGAAATTGATACTCACTCACACATTCTCATTTTCAAACTCCATATAAATTTGTATGAGCAACTTCCTCCCGCTAATCCGCTTCATTTGACCGCACCCCCTGATTTTGACACAGAATTTTTCATCATTTCCCATACTAAATTTGCAAGATGCGATCTCCACAGGGAGCGCGCGCGCGACAAAAGAGGTTCGAATCTCCTTGACTAATATACTTACCTTGAGTTTCGGTTGTCACATGTGTCGATTCTATTCCTCACATTTTTCACTTTTAATTTATACCTATGCTTTATTTAACTTTACTTTTTTCACCTCACAAGCTCGGAACTTTTTATTCCTACTTTCTCATTCAAAATCTGCGTGGAAAACTGCACCTGGAAAAAAACTTTTCAAAACTTTTCTTCTAATTTGTAGAAGGTGGACATTTAAAGAAGTGGTCAATTCTAATTGTGGTTATTATTACTTGTGGTTCTAAACCACCGAAAGGATTCAATTCACCTAGTACTTTCCTCGCTGTAGTAAGGTGAAAAATTGTGTGTTGCGCTCAGCAGCAAAGTTATTTTGTGTCTCGTACCTTGACCAATTGACGTTCAATCCCAGAACCCTTCGCTTGCTCAGTTTTCAATACTAGTACTCGCACAAAATAACCAACTTTGCAGCCTTGCATAACAAATAACTATTGTATGTTTAGTTCAAATCCTGCACACGTAAAGAATTTATCAAATCCCATAGTTCCAGAGATTAGCGCGTTCAAACCAACAAATAAACATACAAAACAAAAAAACAACCTCTACAGCGTCATTATACCTAAGATGAAAACCACTTCTAAGTACAAATTAGTTTGCCCAAGACATTTTCTTGCGGTTTTTCCCTATTAGTTGGCAAACAGGCGAAAAGGGAGAAATTACCCACCGCATCGTCTTCCATTAGTTCCGAGGCCCTTTGAGTGGCGAAACGAAAAACTTGGTATCGATCTGATCGCTGGGCGGGCGCTAGTGCGCCCTAATGAGTTTGCGAGCGCTGGACTGCTTGCAGGTGGAATGCGGTAACGGAACTTACTGACCGACCGGGAGCCGTGGTGGTACGAACCCACCGCTTTTCCCTTGTAGAAAACCAAGTTAGATAACCAGCACGCTCTACGAGGAAAATAATACCTGTTAGATAACCAGTCTATCAACCACCGTGAGAGATGCCGCGAATGGTTGTTAGGTACTCGTATGGCTAATAGTAATTTAATATACGTTTAATAAATTACCTATAGGTAATTAATTAGTTATCAAATAACAATACCACTCTTCTAATCTTAAAAAGTATTGAATTTACAAATTTTTAAAGACTTCTGAAACCTGAAGACGAAACGCCTGTTGGCGTAGTGGTAGTAACCCTGCCTACTGCGCTAAAGGTCGTGGGTTCGATTCCCACCCGGGACCAACATTTGTGTGATGAGCATAACTGTTGGTTTTCGGATTCTGGGTGTTTGTATGTATTTAAGTATTTATTTAAAAGTATTTAAGTATGTTTATCAGTTGTCGAGTACCCATTTACAAGCTTCGGCTTAGTTGGGACTAAACAGCCGTGTGTTAATTTGTCCAAAACATTATTAAAGAAAAAAAACATTAACATTTTTTAAAGATTTATGAGTTAAAGGAAAATAAACATTGAAGTTAAAATAGTCCAGTTTTATGTACTATTTTCTGAGGCAGGCTTGATGTATAAAAAGAGCGCAATAGGCTAGACCCACATCCTGCAGAAAAAATAGTTTATTTTCACGCGATAATTTTTAAAATAATGTGTAACAGAGCGCGAATATCTAAAAATGTACTGTCAGATACCTAGTTTTCGGTGGGAGCAGCTTTGAAGGCCGGCAGAACCGTTGCGTTTCCCTGATTACACCGGCTGACCATTTAAACAAATACTCTAGGGGCGCGGAACATCTCCAGCCATTTGGAGCAATGATGATTTTTCTCAATTTGCGGTAGAATCGTCTTCAGTTTCTGTAGGTTCCGTAAGCTGGAACTACGGATCTTCGACCACTGGGAAGCGGAATAGGCGTAGCTGTAGGTACCATTACGTCTCGACCACAGATTCCAGAAGAACGGAAGTTTAAGTAATCTGTGCTCTCGACAGAAAACCGCAACTTTTAAATCTCTGAAACCTGCGGTACAAATTATGATTTTTTGGCATTTACAGACACAAATTGAGCACGAATTCGTGGCGGACCCCATATTTCGTTCCCAGCGGTGGGCTCTTAAGATTTATCTTTTTATTCAAACTTTAAAATTCGTTTCATTTCAGCCACTCGACGTCCACCGCTATTACCCTACGTAGAATAGAATAGAATGATATTTATTTGCTGCTACAAAACACACGTACGTACGTAACATTTTTAAGACTAAATTAAAAAAGTGGCTTGTTGAGCAGGCATTCTACATGTATAGTGAATTTTTAAGGCTAGCTTTTAAGGCTAGTTAGTAAATACATATATATAATACATCACTGTGACATTTAGATATTAAGATTATTTTATTTGACATTTTAATAATTTGACATTATTACACTTACAATTAAGTAAGAATGTTTATAAAGTTTATGACCTGTAATGAATATTACCAATAATAATAATAAAAAGGTACTCCGGTGCCCACTGCCACTTCATATCCTTTAGACTATGTCGGTGACCTTATAGTTCGTCTTATTTATTTAAACAGAGACCGACTTCTCTAACCCACTTTCCACGAAAGGGAACGGAATATAATAGTTATCGGAACAAACTGTAAATTCACGGGAATCAATGGCCGACGGTTAGCAGTGGTGTTAAGTAATCCACTGGAGCGGAACCGGCTTCATTTAGAGCCGACAGACAGACAGACAGCCCGGTTCCAAGCTAAAGATTAATTACCAGAACTTGGGCGGAAATGGGTGGCTGCACGTTACGAATTCGTTGGAAAGATCCGATAATTAATATTCCAATCAGGGAGCTTCTATTAAGCACGTCGTTTGATTTCGTTTATTTTCCTTATGGTCTAGCTTCTGCCAGGGTTGTCTACTTAATTCCATTTTTACTCCACTGAAACTTATGACGATTGCGTTTAAAAAACTAAAAACATTAAACATGGAATTTGATTACCGAAGACTTGTCGAAGCGCCTCGTAGACCTGTCCGGAGACCGGCGGAGGGCTGGCGCGTACATCGGCCAGCGCATCAGCCTGGCCATCCAAAGGGGAAGGGAAACGCTGCCAGCGTTCTGGGCACCCTACCGCGAGGCAGCGAGCTGGACGATTTTTTAATTTTATTTTTTGGTTTAACTTTATTTATTTTTTAGCCGTAATTATTTAAGTAAGTTTATTTTTAAGTTAGTAAAAATTGACATTTTAACTAAGTACTTTATTATAAATAAAAAATAATAAAACCAGTGGACTACCTAGTAGGTATAATAGCGAAATAATTTAGAATCTGGTGTAATCATAGCAGATTTCCATAAAACTTTAATTTAAATTAATTAAACTAAAAAACTAAATTATTACTTTAACTAAATATTAGTTTAACTAAATAATAAATTAACTTGTCTTCAATTTGTCCTATAAATCAATATCTAGTCATGGTTACCCTGGCGGGAAGTAACTATGTGGAACTTTTGGACTGTGATTAATTCTTATTGTAGTTATCTAGGGTGATAATAGGCGCGATTTACAGCACTAGAATAGTTTCGTCTTTTACCTTCGTTATAATGTTAGACAGGGATACAAAACATTTTAGTGCTGTCATTAAATGTGTGGCTTCAGAATCGAACCTATTTTGTCTCAGCTCATCTTGTTAATGAAAATTTGATATTTTATAATAGGCGAAAAATTTTTGTTGCTATAGTTGGCGTTGAGTTGATCTCCATTGGGTCATTGTCGCTCTGAGGACCGGGGGTCGGACTCGGTTAATGAGGCCTTCAGTCGGAACCGTACAAATGAAAATGAATGAATTGAACAATTATGCGGTGCGAAATAATAAACGAAACTAGGCTTACCTGCTAGTCTGCTTATTTTGGCGCCTAATGGTTGCTTCTGGGCAATTTACTTATAATTCAAATCTGATGATTATTTTCCATTAGGAGTTGCAAGTTCTGTTTTGTTGTGCTACTCGTAATCTGTGGTATTATACTTAACTAGCATTTTCCCGCGGCTTTGCGCTTCGGCGTGTACATTGTGAAACAGCGCCCTCTATGTTAGTGTTTTATTACTTAGGGGGTATTAGCGGACGCCCTGCGACTTTGTCCGGGTTAAAAAGTAGCCTATATGTTATTCTAGGATATAAGCTATCACTGTACCAAGTTTATCCTTATAGATCTGTTCGGTAGTTTTCGCGTGAAAGAGTAACAAACATCCTCACAAACTTTCGCCTTTATAATATTAGTAGGATAGGATGGTGAACTATCTAAGCTACGGCCAGGGTTGGGTGTGTTGGCTTTTTGGATGTGTCAATGAATGACAGCCATCAGAATTCAGTAGACGTGGTTTCTAATCCCGTTAGGGCTAGCAACTTTATAATTTTTATTAGTTTCTGTAATAAATAACTAAATAATTCGTTAATTTATGATGTAATTGTCTAATTTCTACAGAACATACTTTATCAGTGCCAACGGCATCCTGAGAGCGATAGCTGACCGGTGGGACTGCCCAGTGCTGGGGCACTGGATACGGCTGCATGCGGTCAAGTAGCCGTGTGCCCGGGCACTGGGGGGTCTCCCTGTCTGGTCATTGTATAGCCCTGGATGTGTGTGTTTGTGTGTGTATGTGCGTGTGTGTGAGTGTATGTGTAGGTGATTTATTTAATTATACTAACATTAGTGGTTAAGATTGTTTACTAACACTATGGATGAATTTCCGAAATAAAAATTTATTTTATTTTATTTTATTTATCCACATTTTCATGAAAAAAAAGATATTTTTTAAATAAATTTGTGGGTTGTATTAGATTTGAAAAAAACCACATAATATTTAGCGAAAGTTGGCTGACTGCTACAAGAATTTTTCATTAATCACCCGAGTAAGTTAGATCACGTGTTTTATGTTGCTATTATGCATGCGCAAGCGATCATAGACCCGTTGTTATGCCACGACCGACATGGACGGATAATGACCTGACCTTTTCGATTTTTGGAGAGGCTGTTTGCGTAACCATGTTTTTTTGGGTTATTTCAAAAAACTCTAGATACCTTCCCTAAAATTAAAGCTATTTCTGAAATTGTTCTTAATAATCAGATTTTTTAGTGTTCCGTACCTCAAAAGGAACCCTTAGGATCATTTCGTTGTCCTTCTCTCTGACCATCCGTCTGTCAAGACCCTTTTTCTCAGGAAATCGTGGAGGTATCAAGTTAAATTTAATATCAAATACTCAGGTCTGCAGTCCCTTAGAGCTGTGAAAATATCAAACTTCTAAGTCAACGCAGTAAAAAGATATTATCAAACCATAAAGGGTAATTATTCACTTCCTTATTCTATTTATTTATTCTTTATTACTTATTTACTTTATTCTTTATTACTTATTGACTGGCCTGTTGGCGTAGTGGTAGTAACCCTGCCTACTGCGCCAAAGGTCGTGGGTTCGATTCCCACCCAGGACCAACATTTGTGTGATGAGCATAACTGTTGGTTTTCGGATTCTGGGTGTTTGTATGTATTTAAGTATTTATTTAAAAGTATTTATGTATGTTTATCAGTTGTCGAGTACCCATATGTACAAGCTTCGGCTTAGTTGGGACTAAACAGCCGTGTGTAAATTTGTCCAAACATTATTATTATTATCATTATTATTATTCCTTAGAGGTGAAATATTATTGGGAAATATAGCCTGTTCAATAAAAAATTATCATACAAATCGGTTCACACGAATATATCACGTAACATAAACAAACAAAAAACATACAGCTGTTGAATTGAGAACCTTTTCCTTTTTTGAAAAAAAAAACTCGAAAACTCCTTGGTTGAAGAAATAAATAAAAAATTCGTCAATTGTGAACCGATTTGTATGATTTTAGGCTATATTGTGAGGGTTTTCCCCAGGAATGTAGAGCACCCAACAAAGAGATCCGATCTCTATGGTTTTCCCATTTCAATTTGAAAACAATATTTCAAGATAAAAAAAAAATTAGGGGATCAATAAGTCATCGATGTAAATACCTACATAGATCACTTATTATTAGTTTTTATTTACAAAGGATTCGCTTTTATTTTTTGTAAAAAATCGGATTATGTCATTTGTAGTTTCACTGCGCGTAATTGACGTGAATGCACGCTGCCCCTTTGAATAGAGTGGATTTGCTAGGTGTGCACCCACCCTTAGTCACCTTGTACAGTCGACCGCACGTCAGTGGAAACCCTTTGACTTTGAGCTGACCTAGCCTATGAGGGAGTTTCAATACTATGAGAGACCAGTTTATACTGGTTTAGTTTCCACTGACGTGCGGTCGACAGTACGACATCCGCATGTTTTGTAGCGATCCCTTTCACACAAAGACTTAAGCCAAGCCAATACTTGTGCTGACCGCCATCGGCATCGCCCTTGTATGTGAGTAGCTTTATGTGGTGTTTCTCAACCAATTTGAGTGAATTATTGGTTAGGTGTTAAATTATTAGTTAAGTATGGCAACACTACACGAACATGTGTTAATTAATGCAAAGTCCTTGCCTTAATCGAAAGGTATCTGCGAAATTGAAATTATTTGGTCATACCGGGTTTGAACCCTCGACCTTTTGAAACCCGGCTGTTTCAAAAGGTCGAGGGTTCAAACCCGGTCTTTAGCCTTATGTTTTTTTTTTCATAAATGTCACTTTTATCTCGTATATCATGAAAAATCATCATCATCTTTTTGTATTTATATAAAAAGATACCAAAAAGATAGACGGTTTTATTTAACTGTTGATACAACATTATTATCGGTTAAAGGTTGTCTGGAAGAAATCGCTCTTACCGATAAGACCGCCGAGATGTACCCCCTAAGTCTACCGTATTATTGTGTTCTGTTTTATTTTTTTGTGCAATAAAGAGTGTCCGAGCACCTCGGATCTCCATGGTATTTATGTGTCAAAAAGAAACAAGGGCTAGAGGCTTCCACGACGTCAATGGTGGGCGACAAGATTCTCTCGGTTTTTTCACGTTCTGTTCGGGTATATAATAAATAATTGAAGAAAGACTTTCATATAAATAAGTGTATCAAGTGTGGCCTGGTGCACCAGAAAAATCATCCAAGGACTTTATTTATTTGTGTCATCGGAACATTGCAACCCTTGCACGAGAGCACGCCCATATCTTCGGTTTCACGTCAGGCACTTCGAATACCATCGAAACAGGTACGATTTTCTTTATTATGTTAATCCTGAGGTGCTCGCAGTGACCTAATACCAATACAGTCCACTCTTATAAACTGGGTTATTGAACAAAGAGTATTGAATTGCATTGAATTATCTGGTGGTATCGTTTAACCTTAAAATACCCACCGTACCACCAGAGGTGTGGCCAGGGGGAGACTGCAGTGAGAACTGTATAGAAAAGTAAGTACGGTCGACCGCACGTCAGTGGAAACGAAACCAGTATAAGCTGGTCTCTCCTAGTATTGAAACTCCCTAATGGGCTAGGCCAGCTCAAGGTCAAAGTGTTACCACTGACGTGCGGTGGACTGTACAAGCGATCCTATAAAGATAGACTTGAAACAATTTGAACTAAAAATTTGACTGGCATGTTAGCTTAGAAGTTCGAAAAATATCACAGATGCAACTTCGATGACTTCAGGAAAATGTGGAGTTACTGTAAGCTCAGAGGAGCACAGAGATCTGTCATAATTATTTATGATCATAAAATTTTATAATTATTAATATGATAAAGCATTTTTCATTTTTTATTATATATTATTTGTTTCATTTTTATGCGCCGATTTCTTGAATAGTTTTGCCTTTCAATCCAACGTTGTAATCCTTCAGGTCGTAGAATGTCAGGAAGAATCTGAAATTACAATTTTATTACAAATATTATTTAATGAATGATTATTATAGTCATATAAACATATGTAAAAACATCTTATTTATTCCAAAATTGAGCTTTGGTTTTGGTGCAATGAGAAGAAAGTTGAAAATTAAACTGTCATATAAAAGTCAGATTGCCACCTTTTGTACGAGTCAAATATAAAATACTACTTGTAAAAATTAAGTATATACTTCAAAGAACTGTCTTGACATGTTTAGGAAATAGCGTCATTTATCATAAGCACTAGTCCACTGCTGGCCATAGGTAACTCAACCACTGAAGATCATTACCTGTTAGCAGAAATGTTTAATTCCTTCTCCACAAAGCTGGATATTTCTCTGACGATGACCTTGTTCTCCTCAGGGCCAAGGTTTCCAATGGACTCTAGAGTGGCCACTGCCCCTGGGGTCTTGGAGTCACCAGCTATGGACAGCAGACAGTCGCCTGACACCGCGCAAAGGAATTTCTGGAAAAAATTCGAGAACCGAAGTGTCATACATGTTTGTCTATTTTATTTTTCTTAACTGGATATAATGTGTAATTGTGAAAATATTTTATACAATAAGTGTTTGTGGATTGTATTGAGTAAACTAAAATAAAAGCGTGTAACAACTTTAGTTCGTTCTAAAATTGTCATTATGAATCTTAAGCTGCTTTTAAATTCAAAGCACCTTCGGTTCTCCGCATCCAGTCACTGCCAGCCGCCTCCCCAACATCGCCACTCCATCTAGCCGGGGCGCGTCCCACACTACGCTTGCCCAAGAGTGGTCTCCACTCGAGAACTCGTCTACCCCAGCGTTTATCGGTTCTCCAGATATGACCAGTCCATTGCCACTTTAACGTACCAAGTATTTAGTTCTCTATAGCTTAATTGAACAAAATTCAACGTACCTCCTCAGGTTTTTTGACAGCTTTGGAGAGAGTGGGTACGATTTTGTCAACAAAATCACTAGGGATTTTACTTTTGGGTATGTTAGTTAGAATTTTTAAGCACGGCATTGTGTAGATTTTGGTTTGAGCTGGTATTTAACAACTGGACACGAGCTCAGTGGAAATACAACTGCTTGATTAATTCAATAAACAAAGTCATTGCCAGCCGAGTGATCTGATAATACGAGTAAGTACATACTCTCTTGTTATCAGTTGAAGTAGTTACCTTATCAATATTGTTTATATATGTAGAGCATTCTAAGATACGCTAACTATGTGCCTATTATTGCTTCGAAAAATATTACGCATGTGATAAAAAATTTACTGTAAAATAACTCCAGTATGTACCCTATGTACCGACGTCCTTTATATAGTGAAGTGATTATATTCAATCAAATCAACAGTCTAATAAATATGTCCCCACTGCTGAGGCACAGGCCTATCCTTCAACCAGGGCTTACGGGCTATAGTCCACCACGATAGCCCAGTGCGGGTTGGTCGACTTCACACGCGCCTAAGAATTCTTCATCGGCATATGCAGGTTTCTTCACGATGATTTCCTTCACCGTTCGAAAGCCAGCCAGGAAAAAGGGCCTAAGTTTCGGGAAAAATCCATTGGTTCATGGCCTTCAATTTGCTTAAAACAATGTGGCCAATCATCATCATCATATCAGTCTGTAGACGTCCACTGCTGGACAAAGGCCTCCCCCAAGGATCTCCACGACGACCGGTCCTACGCTAACCTCATCCAGCTGGGTCCCGCGACCTTCACCAGATCGTCGGTCCACCTTGTGGGAGGCCTACGCTGCGTCTTCCGATACGTGGTCGCCACTCGAGAACCTTTCTGCCCCAACGGCCGTCAGTTCTACGAGCGATGTGCCCAGCCCACTGCCATTAAGCTTCGCAATTCTTTGATCTATGTCGGTGACCTTGGTTCTCATGCGGATCTCCTCATTTCTGATTCGATCTCGCAGGGAAACTCCGAGCATAGCTCTCTCCATTGCCCTCTGGTGAGCGACCAATGTGGCCAATATTAGTAGGTAACTGTAGGCCGAATAGTCGGCCGCCTGTGGTCCAACCACGGTCCAACGGTACGATCTCGTCTCTCATGAGTGTGTAACCTTGCGCGAAGTGAAGTAACCTTATTAACAGTTATTTACAAACCCATCTCGTCCATATGAAGACAGTAGAACGCAGCGAACGCTAAACATTTTTTTATAATACCTTTGTTTGGCGGTGTGTTGTTTGTTATGTAACTTTTTTTGTAACCTATAGGAGGCGGTAGATGTGCGAAACTTCAACACGGAATAGATGCGGCAAAGTTTATGAGTTTAACAGCGCATTTTTCCGATATTATACTTTAGTTTCCCGACGAATTACTTATATATTATCTTCTTCCGAAGCGGTAGTAATTCACCGGCTAACTCAAAATCACTATGAACGAGACGAGTACTGGAGTGAAGACAGCGAACCGGTTGAGGCAGCAGGGTACCGCCTTGGGGAAGGCGGTCCAGCGGTGGACGTCGACAAACTGATGATGACGAATGCTCTAATAACTGGATGCGGAGAACCATAGATACCTATACAGAGACCTACGTCGAGGGGGCAGATAGTAGATGAGGGATGAAGACATAAGTAAGTACCACCTTCATTTGATCATGATGGGAAAGATTGAGTGGAAGCGAAGTGGCGAAGAAAGTCTACCACAGCACCGAACAGCAAATGTTCAGTCAAGGTTCATATGCAGTAGCAGTTTCGCAACTCAATAGATTGAGAGACAAGTTTCACTTACGATTTCCTTTTATATCTGTACGCACATTATCCACTAATATACTCCTGGATAATCATCATCATCATATCAGCCTGTAGACGTCCACTGCTGGACAAAGACCATATCCAAAGGGACCTCCACGACGACCGGTCCTGCGCTAACCTCATCCAGCTGGGTCCCGCGACCTTCATCAGATCGTCGGTCCACCTTGTGGGAGGCCTACGCTGCGTCTTCCGAGACGTGGTCGCCACTCGAGAACCTTTCTGCCCCAACGGCCGTCAGTTCTACGAGCGATATGCCCAGCCCACTGGCACTTCAGCTTCGCAATTCTTTGAGCTATGTCGGTGACCTTGGTTCTTCTGCGGATCTCCTCATTTCTGATTCGATCTCGCAGGGAAACTCCGAGCATAGCTCTCTCCATTGCCCTCTGGGTGACCTTGAGCCTTCTTATGAGGCCCATAGTGAGGGACCACGTCTCGGTACCATATGTCATCACTGGCAACACACACTGGTCGAAGACTTTCGTCTTGATATTACTATGGATTGAGGACTATTGCTATGACAATTAGGTTTAAAACTTTGTTTAGTTAAACGTTGGTCAGTTTTAACTAATTGTTTTTCGTGTTGTCGTGCGCACCGCTGTACAGAAAAATTACTCTTAGCGTGCTACTGCACTTATGAACCTTACTGTACCTATTATGAAGTTAAGAACAAGAGCTGTACTCTTAGAAAAAAGTAGATGGATTGCATGAGGGTCACAATCAAAAAAAGAGGGGGCACCACTAGTCTATACTGTTCGGGGTACAGAGTGTAGTAATTGCGCGGAATCCGCGTAGGTACTCAAGAACTGGTTAGACAGCCAAGATAATGGGCATTTCACTCTCGGAGGCGGGTTGAAACCGAGAGTAGTTCTGTGGCCAAACGAGTCTCGACTTCGCGTTTCCGTGACTCCCGACCGATATACCGGAAGAAAGATATATAAAAAATCTGTGATGAAATCAGTTACGGCCAGCATAATTTAACCACAAAGATTCATAAATTCTATTTCGGTTCATAAGTTTCCCGGCCAGTCAATTTGTTGAGGTAAATGGGAAATAAAGAAACAAATTGATTGATATACTTATTCATAGACTTGGATTCTGCATTAACCATTCATTCAACACTAATAATTCGTTCAGGCACACTAAAGACTATACTAGTCGAAGAAACCAGACATCTAAATACCGTAAAGAATACGCTCTCGCATTTATAATAATTCGAATTGATTTCAATTGTATTGTTGCATTTTGTATTGTATATATTTTTTAAAACATAAAATGTTGAGGCAAAAGTTAGTAACTAGTGTGAAGCTAGCTGCCAAAGTGGGGCAAACATTATAAACAATAACAGTGCTCATAAAAAAATTATGAATAGAAATAGGTATTTACTGAATTTTTTTATTTATTGTTTTAGGTGTATATATTTTTTGTTCTCGTAACATGTTTTTTCATATTCAGGTCCTTCGTGGTCGGGTTATAAATTGCCATCTAACTTTGGCAGCTAACTTCACACCGGCAATCTAAATATTTTGGTAACAAAGGCTTGTCTATGTTTTCCTATGTTAATGTGACGTGACGTGATCGTCTCAAGTAAGTTGGTCACCACCGGCGCTGGCGCGACCTGAGTACCTACTATAATATGTATTGACCATTGATTTACAACCGCGTTGGCGCTATGCAGTTACGACATTTTACATTGGTTGGAAACACTGAGGAATTCTTTTACGCAAATTCCGAGAAAATGCTGTGGGAGTTTATTGCAAGGATTAAGAACGGTGTGTTTATAGCATCATTTAATTCTATACGATTATAATAATCGAAATGTCGCAATGTTGATGTTGATGATGACATAGAATAAAATCACTAGCTAACTCTTATAGAAGAGTTGCTTTTCATGTTGTTACTAGAACTATTTCTCCTCCAAAACTGAATGGATTCTATGGTATATCTATTACTAATCTATAATAATATAATTGTATATTTTTTGTATATTTTTATTTGCAAACATCATCATTACAGATATATCCAAAGCGATAATGTTGACGTGAAATAATTACAATTAAATTAAAACATAAAATTACAAACTAATAGCTAAAAATAACATTATAAAGCTAAAGACCCTGTTTGTTTGTTTGTTCATTTGTTTTTGTTTGCACACGCTTATCTCTGGACTAGACGGATTTAAAAAATCTTTTTGCATTTGATAGATCCATTTCTTGAGGAAGGTTGTCCAAAAAATTATTTATATAACATCTCATGAGACATAGTCTTGTACAGCCCGTGTAGAACAATTTTTTTCAAACATCTATTCGGTCGTGAACTTTGATAATTTTCAAGATTTTTATTTAATTACAATTTTATTTGACCTTGTTTTAAAAATATCATTTTTTGACATTTCTAGGTATATAAATATTTTATTTTATTATTTTATTTTAATGTTATTACGAATGTTTGTAAGTATCACAATATTGACAAGTATAATTAGTACGAATAAATGAATATGAATATGATTCTTCAATTTCTGTTAAAATTATTTCGTAACTAAACAAACTTAAGTAATAGTGTGCTGTGACTCATGGGCGCAGAATGTGAAAATTATCAATAAAATTAAATATTGAGTACCATCGGCCTTTCCTTGACGCAGTGAGTCCAAGGTTTGCATCAAACTATTTGCCTGATTTCATAACGCTACTAGCCGGGTCTGTATCTCTGATCTGATGTAGCTCATTTTCGTTACTGTCTTCGAAACGGGAAAATAATCCCTATACATAGGTGGACGGATAATTAGAAACAGGGCAAGATTTTCATACAATCGAGGTCACTTTGAAGCCATGGTTCTCCGTGAAGGATTGATCGGGGCATCATCTGATGACGGTCATCGAGAGAGTAGATGGAGGACTTTCAGATCGCTATAGATATCTAACTGATCAGATGAGCCGTTTGGTAGCAGCATCGTCATGTAGAAAAAAACCTGCAAAATGGCATAAAAATGTATGAAAATTTTAAAGTTAAGGAATCATGACGATGCTGCTCCCAAACGGCTGATCTGATCAGTTGGATATCTATAGCCATCTAAAAGTCCTCCGTCTACTCTCTCGTTGACCGTCATCAGATCACGACCCGATCAATCCTACACGGAGAACTATGGCTTCAAAGTGACTTCGACTGTATGAAAATTATGCCCTGTTTCTAATTATCTGTCCACCTATGTAAGTACAAATTGCTTTACTTTGCTATAAATAATTGTATGTATCTAAGTGTAAAGCTACGCGGCACTAGCCCGCACTGCACGCGCCTTTTTCGTTTGCTTTGTATGGAATTTGTATGGAGCTGCGTCCACCTGTCCGCATTGCACGCACCGACCTCCGCCATACAATCCGTTGCGTGCGGTCAAGAAGTTTCAAAGCTCTTTGGTCGCGCGCGCGCTCCCTGTGGAGATCGCATCTTGCATATTTAGTATGGGAAACGAAGAAAAATTCGGTGTCAATTTAAGGGGGGGTGCGGACAAAGGAAGCGGATTAGCGGGAGGAGATTGCTATACAAATTTATATGGAGTTTGAAAATGAGAATGTGTGAGTGAGTGTCAATTTTGATATACATTTGACACTATTTTGGCACCCCCTAAAATGCTTTTGTTACTCATCCATATGGGAGTGTCTAAATTTTTTGATTTAAGCGTGCGGTGCGGCCAAGTCGACGCGCAAGTAAATAGGTAATTATGTATACTTACTTACTTTAAAACCTAAGGGCTTCTTTCACCACTTCCTGATACTATTACAGATAGTAATCTTAGTGATAAACTAATCTATCAGATAAATCTGTGTGATAGACTATATAAAATATATAAGATATAGGCAATCAGATACCTGTAAAACCAAAAAAATAGGCTTTCTGTCAGATAACCAGCAGATAGGGTATCTGGGACTTTATCAGCAAGCGGTGTAAGAGGCCCTAAGGGCCTGAGGCCTTAGGGCCTGTATCTGACAGATAGCCTGTTTTTTTGGTTTCACAGGTATCTGATTGCATATATCTTATATATTTTATATAGTCTATCACACAGATTTATCTGATAGATTAGTTTATCACTGAGATTACTATCTGTAACAATATCAGGAAGTGGTGAAAGAAGCCCTAAGTGTTATAAATAAATAAAAAATTAACCTACATACTGATATTATGAACTAGGTAGAAAGTTATACATTATTAGGTTTATTGAATCTAGTTGTTGCCGTAAAAAGGGTATCTTATTGTATTTTTTAATAAAATTCTTATTCGTAACCGGTTGCCATCTCCTAAATATAATGATTCTCGCACAAATCTGAAATTGAGAGTGTCGAACCTTAAACGTTCGAGTCCAAACCCAAAGCTCCTTAGTATTACCATCTCGAAGAACCAGTCATCATTTACCTTGTCTTCCTCAGACCCTCGAGATTGCGAGTGTGGGAGCTGCACCATGAACCTTAACCGTCCATTTCAAAACTGGCTACAACAGGTAAAATATTTTTCCCGTTTCGAAGCCGTTTACCAATTCAGTCTCTTATTCTTCCTGTCTTTTGTGCTCTAAATTCCGTATTTTATACCGCGATATAACTGTTAACCCCTTGAATCAAAAAATTTAGCCACTCCCATATGGATGAGTAACAAAAGCATTTTAGGGGGTGCCAAAATCGTGTCAAATGTATATCAAAATTGACACTCACTCACACATTCTCATTTTCAAACTCCATATAAATTTGTATTAGCAATCTCCTCCCGCTAATCCGCTTCCTTTGCCCGCACCCCCCCTGTAATTGATACTGAATTTTTCTGTTTCCCATACTAAATATGCAAGATGCGATCTCCACAGGGAGCGCGCGCGCGACCAAATAGGTTTGAAACTTCTTGGTTAACCCGGAGGGTGTGGTGGCGCTCATTGAGGAATCACTATAGGGCAGATATGATGATGATGACTGTTAACCCTGGTAATCAGGGTAACCTTTCATTATTTTAAGGGAAGCCAGGCCTAGGTTTGAAGGCATTTTATAAATTGAGAAATACAATGTTGGGTTTCGAAAGAATAATAATTTGTAATCCGAAAGGTATGGGTCATGTATGGCTCTTCGTGTCTTGGTGATGGTTTGAATCATGCCGAGTCTTGTGGATGTTTTCATTAAAGATTCGTTCAAGAAACAGGGCCGGAGTTAGGTTTATAGGTTTTTTTTATAGCGACCCTCCTGATGTTAAGAGGTCACCGCCACCTATAGACATCTGCAACACCCGGGGGGTGCTGGTGCATTGCCGGCCAAGGTTGAAGGGCTCTTTTGACTCTCTTCTATATATGTAAGGGGGATTCAGCTCAATATTTTTTGTGGCGTTCCAAACCAAAAGGACCTTCGGCATTTATTTTCCGAGTTAAGTAAAGTTTTGACAAACGACGACATTTGGGTCACTTCAAAAATGTATAGAAAAATAACCTTAAACGCTAGGAGGTTGGTTCTTGGATCTATGATTGTATATTTTATGTAGTTTTCAGCCTTTTGAATTGGAACAATTTTTAATTATATAATTATTTACGGGTCTTACACACCTACCTATTTCGTGTGTAAGACCCGTAAATAATTATATAATTATGAATACAAAGCGCGAAAGTCTAAAATGTACTGGAACAATTTTATTGTATTTATTCGACAATTAGTCCTTATATTTCATCATCATCAGCCTTTTTTGTTTCATGTAAACCTGAGTACCTCACAACCCAGTAAACGTTAGTCAGTTTCGTCCGATTAAAAATACAACTCCATCTTTCTCACACGGTGTGTACTTAACGTAATGTCGTAACCCCCGAACTGGTATGGTTCCACTCGGTTAGGTAACCCCGACTTATTTTTAGCGCAACAATTATATTTAATAACAATTTCTGTGGCTCTTTCTTCACCATCACCTAGCTTTCCGTTCAAAGGTTACGACGGTGCAGTGTTGCTAGGCAACTCTGTTTTTTAAATCTAATTCTAACTTAATATGTTCAGTACAAAAAAATATATAAAAATAATTTTTTGTTTATATACTATTTATACAGATATTGAAAACCTTACATTATTCGACGTAAATGCAAAATAAATTATAGAAATAACATAACTACTCAATGCCACCGGCATTAAGTTCCCCTCTTGTACAATACATGTGCAATAAAGTTTAAATAAAATAATAATAACTACTCCAGGTCTGAAAAAAATAACAATAATTACAAAAGGTTGTCTGGAAGAAATCGCTCTTAGCGATAAGACCGCCGAGATGTACCCCCTAGTCTACTGTATTATTGTGTTCTGTTTTTATTTTTTGTGCAATAAAGAGTATTGAGAGCGTCAGTGGCTTCGGGGATAAGACGCGACCTATCATATCGAAAGGTCCGAGGTTCGATCCCCGGCTGGGCCATGTACCAATGGGTTTTTTCTCGAAACTTAAGTACATGTACTGACTGCTCTCAAACGGTGAAGAAAAACATCGTGAGGAAACCTGCATACGCCGAAGAAGAAATTCTTAGGCGCATGTGAAGTCCACCAACCCGCACTGGGCTAGCGTGGTGGACTATAGCCCGCACGCCCTCGTTGAGAGGGTAGGCCTGAGCCCCAGCAGTGGGGAGATTAATAGGCTGTTGATGAAAGAGTATTGAGTAGAATTGAATTGAATAATGTAACAGTAAAAAGTGTTTTGAAACAATTTAAAAAGCCACTCTTACACTATAATGGTGGTATGTCTTTGTATGGAGCCTAAGCCGCATTTTCCTCAGAACCGTCTCACCGCCTTAGTATGGACGTGGCTTTAAGTGGCTTACAAGTTCTAGCGAAAAATCTTTGAACATGGCAACACTATGAAGCTGACCACAACGCATGTACAGATGTAGTGTGAAGATTACTGGTAGATTAGGTAATGGTACTTTATACGGCACAAAAAATATTGCAACTGCCATAATTACGGCGTACTATAATACTACCATTATGAGCTGGCTTGCGTAGAAAATAATTTTAATTATTTTAACTGGGTAACTAACAAGTCATGTTGACTTTTAAACAAAATGACAAGTTGTTTGTTTAGTTGTCTGTTCAAATTTATTAAAATCAAATACCTCGTGGTGCGTTTAAGGGATATTGCGTGGGAGTATGACGAGTGTTTAGTATTTATTTAGAATTATGGAATTTTTTTGTTAAAATTGGTCGATTTTCTTTCAACTTTTAAAGCCAATCGCCACTAAAAGGCAACCAGAACAATTTGATGCCAAACTAGGTTTAACCGAAACATGGGATTCATATCCTGACCACAGGACCAACATGTTGACATTTTTATCTACTTCTGAGACTGCAGCAGTCTCATCAAGTATCATCGTTCCCCTAAGTAGAAAGTATCAACGTTACCCTAAGTAGAAAGTATCAACGTTCCCCTAAGTAGAAAGTATCAACGTTCCCCTAAGTAGAAAGTATCAACGTTCCCCTAAGTAGAAAGTATCAACGTTCCCCTAAGTAGAAAGTATCAACGTTCCCCTAAGTAGAAAGTATCAACGTTACCCTAAGTAGAAATTATAAACGTTCCCCTAAGTAGAAAGTATCAACGTTCCCCTAAGTAGAAAGTATCAACGTTCCCCTAAGTAGAAAGTATCAACGTTACCCTAAGTAGAAATTATAAACGTTCCCCTAAGTAGAAAGTATCAACGTTTCCCTAAGTAGAAAGTATCAACGTTCCCCTAAGTAGAAAGTATCAACGTTACCCTAAGTAGAAAGTATCAACGTTCCTCTCCTGGATCGTGAGATGTAGTAGGTAACACAGACAGACGACAAACAGTTACATTATGCACATTTTGTTTCCCAAATAGGAACGTTGAAGGCATCTCTAATGTAAATCATTGTTCAAACTGTCTAAAGCCACACCATATCGCGAATCTGTGTCAATCCTGAATAGAATGTTATGGTTGTAATTAGCACCGTAACTTACATTACATAACATATCAATACATAACAATGGTTCTAATTATGGACATAACTTAGTACTTAATTACATTGCCCAATAAGCAAAAGCAAGCTTAAAAGGGTAACCAAACTTTTCTTGGATAATATGTCTTGCCTCCTAACCTCAAACCTTCGTATTAAAAATTGGCAAGCGCATCATGTTTGACCACGAGACTGTAGTAATTTCTTTTTTCCAGTTATGCCTGTACCGATACTTACCTAAAATAATATACATTACAATAAAAGTCCCCCGATTTTGGTGGAATATTATTTCTCGCAAATTATGCTGTAGATAATAATTATATTGAATGGAGGACTGCCTTAATTGAAAAGACCTCTTCACACGAGGGGGTACTCTCAATAAATCCTCCCCCTTTTACTGTATGGGCACGTAGGTACCCCCAAAAAGTTTAACAGCACCAGAAGTTATCCTGTACGGTGTGATGATTATTCAAATCAGTTTCGAGCAAGCCCAACCCTACCTAAAATAGTTCAAAAACCCGGCCTTTTTGATATAAAGATTTTGAGTCTTATAATCCTCTTAGGTTTAGCCAGACATTGAATCTGATGGTGTCTCTCTCAATGAAGTACATCCGTAAGTACCCACTTTCTGTCCGCCGAACGTACGAGATGACGATTTTCCCATCATTGTCGGAAAGAATAGAGACAGTCGCGCGTGTTAAGTTCAAGAACGTGTACCTTCACCTCACGACAAAGAATATTCATGTAGATAATACAATGCAGAAGAGACACCGTTACTGACTATAAATAAAACTGCAGGCTGCCTGTTTAAATTCATATTTCTTTATTATCAGACAAAATGTCCATAGATATTAGTACAACTAGAAATAAATAGTAATAAAGTAGTAAATTTACACTGTTAAGCTTAATAATTATTAAGCTTAACAGTGTAAATTTAAAGGTAAGGTTTTATTTTTATTTATTATTAATAATAAATAAAAATAAAAACCTTACCTTTTCGATTCAGACCATTGACGCTAACTTAAAAATTAACTTAGGTACTTATATATTTCAAAGTACGGGAGAGAAGGGGGGGGGGGGGGGGGGGAGTAAACGGCAAGTATGTGTTTTATTCATGGAAATAGTACACAACTATTTCCATGGTTTTATTGAAATCCAAGTAGGTAACTGACAGTAGGACAATGAGCGGAAATGAGAAGAAATCGACGTTTCTTTTACAAGCTGATGTCTGTTTAAGCCAAAAATGTCGTTCATAGTCATTATTTCAGGATGCCCATGTCTATAAGCACGCCGTCACACCAGCCTGTCACACTAATGTGACCACACCGGCGGCGGCGTGGTGCCAGCGCCGAGAACAAGAAAGTGGATGTGTTGTAGGCAGATTCTATTGGAGCCTTTGGAGCGCGTCTGCGAGCCACCCAGTGTATGACAATAGGAAGTTAATTGTGAGAACTTTACACCAGGAAGTTTAATCTCGCGCTGGTTTTGCCTGTAGATGAATGCAGTTTGATGACAGTTGACCGCGCTCGCAGATTTCCTGCATTAAAACAAAAAGTGACGGTTTAATTTTTAGTTGCCGTGACGGGCGTTGATGAACTGGCATATCCGCGTCGGTTCGAAAGCTCTGCAAGAAGCAACCGCTTATACCTACACCAGGGCCCTTAAAATAAACGTTACAATTTACAATTTCAAATCTATACAAAAACTTCATCATCATCATATCAGCCTGTAGACGTCCACTGCTGGACAAACGCCTCCCCCGGGGTAGGCACAAAGAAGGGAGCGTCAGGTTTCGCGATCCTGACACACCTGTATTATAATGTATATTATATTAAGTATAGCTGTCGATAGTCCGCATGCCGCGTTATAACAAATGGTCATGCGTAGTGGTTACGTAAGCTAGCTGGCTTTCTTCGCAAATGCCACGGGTTCGATGCCCGGGTTACCTGATCTCAGACGATACTTTACCTATGTAAAGCGGGGGAAAGGGGGGCGGGGTGGGAGGGGAGACGACGGACGTACACGTACGGTGTTAACCTTTTTATGAAATACGTATAAGTACTGGCACGTATCATAAAGAAGGAGATAATTCAATTTCGTTGTTCACGATCTTGAATAAATACAACGTAACACTTAGTTTATCGTAATTCTCTTCATCATATCAGCCTGTAGACGTCCACTGCTGGACAAAGGCCTCCCCCAAGGATCTCCACGACGACCGGTCCTGCGCCAACCTCATCCAACTGTCTCATTGCTAGCCTCATCCAATAATTCTCTTAGTAAAAATTAATAGACATCACAAAACATAGTCAATAAGGTAATTTTCTGTTTTGACTACACCTATGCCTACTTACAATTTCGACAGCTGCGCTTGTTTTTGTAATGCCATACAAATGAATTAAATCAATTTCTTGGTTTGTTATACATAAGTATCGCGGTTGAGACGATGGACCCTTGGTCCGAGGACGCAAAGTCCTTTACGCATGACTTGGCTGCAAAGCTGAGGGCGGCCACGGGTGATCCTCTGTGCAAAGAATACCTTGTTCAGAGGATCAGTCCGGCCATCCAACGAGGCAATGCAGCCAGCGTCCTCGGCACTATGGGTCCATCGCCCAGCCTCCACGATTTTAGGTTATTTTAGTTTTATATATTAGTTTAGTTTTTATTTTATGTAATTATTTGTTAGGAATTATTTTAAATTTGTAACGTAATTATCCTAATATTATACCTTAAGTATTTATGTAATATAGTACCGACGTACCGGTTTTTACTTATTAAAAAAATGTGAAGTAATTTAGTAATATTTATTTGCGGAAAAGTTTGATTAAGTCGGTTTGTGAGTGAGTGAGAAAGGTTTTGCTGACTCTCTCGGCTTGATATACCTACAGGTGGAAAGACAGTAGTTGACAGCATTGACGTCAAAAAGAGAATATTGTATTCCAATTCTGCGACAAAAACGAATTTTGATTTGATTTGATATGCGGTTTTCAGGTTAACCATGGGGTTTTAAAGTTATCCCTTTTACAATATTAGATACCAAGTCATTAATTTTTTCAAGTCGTTTAATTTTGTTGAGAAACCTATAATTTCTATTTGCTTGTTTAATTTTTTTGTTACCTTGATTTCGCTGCCGTTTTTAGATTAATATGGTAGCTGATTTTTGAGGCGTAACTAAATTTATTGGCGCCAAAATATTAATACGCTGCCACTTTATTAAATGCCTACAAAAGAAGCCTGTTTTATTTTTTGGCTGCCTCGAAAATTATAAGCCGATTTTAAAGAATGCCTGATTGCAGTATTGCCTGCAACAGTTAGTTTACGAGCATATAAAGCTGTTAGCTTAACACCTTATGTGATACTCAAGGGCGGTAAACATTTGTATTGTCTATAACAATATTGGCTTTCTTAACTGCCGACATTGCCAGTGAGACCATGCAACGTTTTTAAATTGAATAAGAAAAAACCGGACAAGTGCGAGTAGGACTCGGCCCTGAGGGTTCCGTACAAATTCATATTTTTTAAATTTCGAAACTGTATATAGTACTTATCAGTTAAGTACTAACTTACATGGATGATTTGGTTATACGCAAAATTAACTTTGTTGGTAATAGTTTTTTTTTTTTTGTGATGTACGTAACTACAAATTTACTGTTTTCGGATTTTTCCCATTACTTGTGCTATAAGACCATTACTTCTTGCCAAATTTCAAGATTCTCGGAAATACTCCATAGGTTTTCATTTCCAAAGTACTCAAAAATGCGACAAAAACCGCCATATCTTTTTACTGCGTTGACTTAGAAGTTTGATTTTTTCACAGCTCTAAGGGGTTGCAGACTCGAGTGTTTGTTACCTCCACGGGTTCCTGAGAAAAAGGGTCTTGACAGACAGACGGACAATGAAGTTCTCCTGGGACGATCTGGTGGATCGCGGAACCCAGTTATAGTATAGTATAGTATTTATTTATTAATCACAATAAAATACAGTGTAAATATATTACGGTGCAACAAAAACCAGACTCGATTTGTCTGTGCACCGCGACGTCGTACTTAATTGCTACTAAATATTACAAATATATTGCAGTATTATTATTTATCCTATGTGCTAATCCAATTTATTATCTTATATTTATAAATATATATATATATATGTATAGTTATGAATAAACTTAATACAAACAGAATCCATACCTACAGATTTCACCAAAGTTGGAGGAGGTTAGCGCGGGACGGGCGTCGTGGAGATCCCTGGGGGAGGCCTTTGCCCAGCAGTGGACGTCTGTCGGCTGTACTTTTAAAAATTACTTTTCATACAGACCGCGTCGCTTGGTACATTGGTTTCTTGACCCAGTGAGATCGACAGTCATTACGTAAGTATAGATTTTGAGGACGCCATTTACATTGAACAACATTCTTTATACGACTCTTAGGGCCTCTTACACCGCTTGCTGATAAAGTCCCAGATACCCTATCTGCAAGTTATCTGACAGATAGCCAATTTTTTTGGTTTCACGGGTATCTGATTGCCTATATCTAATATATTTTATATAGTCTATCACACAGACTTATCTGATAGATTAGTTTGTCACGAAGATTACTATCTGTAACAATATCAGGAAGCGGTGAAAGAAGCCCTTAAAGTATTTTTTATTATTACAAGACAACATAATAAAATTGTCAATAGGTAACCATAAAATCCGAGACGAATTTCGTCAGTAATATAATAAGGCTACAAAACTGCAGTATAAGTGACTTTTGACTCGTATTATTTTACTATTTCGGCAATCGACCGTCTCTCTGGCTTAGTTTGGTCAGTGGACTCGAGCGCCAGGGGTCGTGGCTTCGTTTGTATTGTGATTGCTGTGGTAAAGCATATAATTTTCTACTGTTTGCGGCATACCACCAAAAGCCTTGTGGCAACTCTCAGAGCCGTAAAGCCTAGTTAAAAAAAAAAAAAAATTATTTAAATTTGACTCCTCGAAGGCATTTTCCCACTTTTCCTTTATTTTCTTATATTATTCTCTAATACCTATCGACCATATATCTCGGGCAGGTTATCTCTAATTTAATGACGGAAATATGACAAGAAGTAATGGAGTCGTATAAACTAGGTACGTTTTACATTTTTCAATAATATTTATTTACCGCAACCCAAAATGGTCCAAAAGTTTGGGGGGTATTATTAACATCAACATTTTTCGTCATTCTGATGGTTGCATTGAACAAACCAATAACTTTTGACACTTCATTTTCTATAACAGAGCAATATTATAACAAATCAGGCTTTTCTTCCCAGCGCTAACACATTGGAAGCGGTGGTAGATAAAAAAATTACGTTGTTTAAATGTACCCAGTGTACTTACACGCAATACATCATCATCATCATCATCAGCCTGCACTAGTCCACTGCTGGACATAAGCCTCCCCCAAGGCGCGCCACTGAGTCCGATCTTCAGCTCTCCGCATCCAGTCACTGCCAGCCGCCCTACGCAGATCGTCGCTCCATCTAGCCGGGGGGCGTCCCACACTACGCTTGCCTAGTCGTGGTCTCCACTCGAGAGCTCGTCTACCCCAGCGGTTATCGGTTCTCCGACAGATGTGACCAGCCCACTGCCACTTCAATGTGCTAACCCTTTGAGCTATGTCAAAGGCTTTGGTTATCTGCAAAGGTTCTCTGCACATGCAATACAATAGTTTTGAATTTTGAATGTAAATAATTCAATAGATTTACAATACCCTGTCAGCAAAGGTCAGCAACCCTGTGCGATGCGCGGAGATAACATGTGTATTTATGACGCGTTCGGTGCTAGGACCTTGGCTCCATCCTGCTGCTGCCTTCCTACAACTCGATCAGATATCGACACCGATCCGGTCAGCTGGCACGTAAGCTGCCTCGAGACTGACGCGATGCACAGTTTACGAGATTTGTTGATTTGAGCATATTTTGCAACTGTTTAGGTATTAATACCTAGGTAGGTACTGATGATTGAACTTCTAGCTTCTGAATAAATGATTACAGCTCTTATAGGTACCTACTATAATAGAGTCAAAATTCAAAAGTATTTTATTGCATGTAAGTACACTGGGTACATTTATACAACGTCAATTTTTTATCTACCACCGCCTCCAAGTTGTGGTCATAAGGAGAAAAAATATTTATTCATCGGTTTATTTGTTTGTTTTTTTAAGAGATAATCTCTAAAACTACCTACCAGTCGGATTAAAAAAAATTGCATTTGATAGCCCAAATCTTGGTGGAGGCTGAGCAGGTCAGATATAACAGCTATCATCTATAATGAGCGATATAAAGGAACGAAAATTTTTAACAGGCGTTTGTTAACCTCGTGCTCAAATAAAGTCTCGCATTTTCAAAAGTAGCGCAAGTTCGGGGTAAGCTTTAGCACGTACATCTTCATCATAACCGCCAGGGCCGGCGCATACATTATGGAGATATGTCCATTGTTCTCGATCCCGTCTACACCAACAGTTGGTTCCGCGCTTTTTTTGAGCTCCTAACGGCGGCGGCGGCGGCGCACGCGCAGGCGGCAAGGCGCGTATTCTATACAAATTACCCCCAATAGATACCGCTTGTGGAAATGTAGTATGTCAAAGTCAAAGTCTTTTTATGGGTACACTTGGTTTTACACCCTTCGGAACCATCAGTCCATTTTACCCATCGGTCTATTGTCCAATCGGTCTACTTTCCTCATTGGTCAAATTCCCAAAGGTCTACTTTATACTCATCGGTCAACATTCCCAAACGGTCTATTTTCTTCATCGGTCAAGTTCCCAAACGGTCTACTTTCGTCATCGGTCAACTTTCCTAAAAGGTCTACTTTCCTTATCAGTCAAATTTTCAAAGGTCTACTTTCCTTATCAGTCAAATTTTCAAAGGTCTACTTTCCTTATCAGTCAAATTTTCAAAGGTCTACTTTCCTTATCAGTCAAATTTTCAAAGGTCTACTTTCCTTATCAGTCAAATTTTCACCAAAATTGGAAGACTATTAGAGGCTATTTCAAGATCGCGCTGACCAATCCGACCGCGAGTCCTGGCATAGCATAGCATTTGTGCAATAGCATTGATGTGTGGTGAGCGGAATCCATTGGGTGTTATCTGTGGTATTCAAGATGTAGGTGGGGTCTGGGTCACGGGGTCACAACGCGTTGCTCATTTTTAAATTGACAATCATTATTCCATTACGTACTTACAAATTAATATCTATCTACATATACCTAATTAAATAAAATTACAATATATATATTTTTTAATTTTTATTTTTTTTAGGGACTTTTGTGTTTTCCACATGTCAGTCCCATCGTACCCTGACCAAGATTTACTGACGAGGCGACTCAAAAATGTCATACAAAGATCGTGCCGCCACAGATGCAGGCCTGGACAATAATTATTAGAAGATAAAATTGCGACCCGACTTTTTTACCCGAATCATACAAACAAACATAGATAATGTAAGTATCTAGGTATGTATAGATTATGTTTGCTTATGTATCATCCATCAATCATCATTGACAATAAATGTTTTTTACCAATAGGAAAGTACTAGCGTTGAGAAAAGGCCAAAGCGTGCTTTCGGTGTTAATGCGTGATTCATAGCAAATTTTTACACATTGCATGGACAGTCCATGTGAGGAGGAGAGCGAATCTCGCGGAGATGGTGAAACCGACAGTACGGTGACCTAATACCTACTCTACACTGTTACCAAACACGATGACACCGCAATTTCAGCCCGTCATTGTAGCAGGTAGGTAATTCATGTATATTTCAACTAACCATAAGTAAGTCAAGACTGTTTACCAATCAGCTGTTCAAAGCTCGAAATCGGGTTGAAGAGTTAATTATTATTTATTTATTTTCGCTTGCATTATCCTAACAGTTAAAAACCAAATCGGTGATGAAGTAATATTTAGATAGAATAATTAAATTTGGTATGTACACAAAACAAAACAAGTCAAAAAATATTTTTTACAACAATTGATAAAAGCCTAATTTATGAATTATAACAATAATGTGCCCGACCCTAATCGTGTGGTACCTATATATATTTTTTTAAAAGGTTCTTATTAGATGGACCATAAATTTATATTAAGTAATTGTCTTCAGAACCAAAGGTGGATGCAGTTGAGCATGATCCAGTCGGGAGGTGGTCAAAAAATCGCAAGGTCCCTCTGTACAGACAGTCAAACAGACAAACTAACGAACACATACAAACAAACAGGAAACCAAGTTAAAAAAAATTAAAAATTATTTAAAATGCTTACCCATTTGGATTACTTAGCTAACAATTATTATGGATGAAAACATTTCAATTACAAATAAACCTAACAAATTACAATTTTTACAGCGAACCAACTTTTTTACTAAAACTTACTAGATTACAACTTTAAAATGCGTAACCTTATTGCGTTGTCTGACACGCCAAGAAGTTTTTAAAAATGCTTTTCATCGCAATAAATTACTAAACTTTAGAACTACCGATATTGATAAATCGCTGCTAATTATGGCGGTGATTGCTGCGCAAGCGCCGATGTGCCCTTTTCACTAAGCGCCATACATCACGCATCGAATTACAACATAAGGTTCGAGATGAGCTAAGCACGTCTCAAGTCGAGTAAGGAAATAGCAGATCTACCACATTAATATTGTAAACGCAAGAATTGATTTTTGTCGGTTAAAATATATTTTTTTTGTTTAAACGCTTAAATCTCTGGAACTAACGGTCAGATTTTTTAAAATCTTTTTTGTTTTTATAGCCCAATTCTTGAGGAATGTTACAGGCTATTTACACCACGCTAGGACCCTTAGGAGCCGAGAAAAAAAACGGAAACTTTGTATGAAAGTCTTTGAAGTTATAGAAACATAAAAAATTAAATTCTACAGTTACTGAGCATACATAAAATAATGACTGGTTTCAGGGTTTTTCGATTTTCACTTAAGAGGGGTCAGGGAGTGAAAAAAAATTTTTTTTTCAACTGTAAAAAGATACTAAATGTAGAAAAAGAATACATTTACAATACTTTATAACGCGGACAAAGTCGCGGAGCATCGGCCAGTCAAAGTCGAAGTATTGTATTGCATGTAAGTACACTGGGTACATTTTAATACGACCCCATTTTTTTATCTAAGCACCACCGCTTCCAAGGTGTTAGCGTTGGGAAGAAGAAGCGGCGCAACCAACTTCCTCAGCGCATCTTATAAAAATCAAGTTTGTACATAACATTATTTTTGTATAAAGATTGTGTATCAAATAAAACACATTCATTTCCCTATTTCCTCTGTGCATCTACAGTGAGAATAAAGAGATCACCGGACATAAAATGACATTCCTAAGCGTTATTCCAACACAAAGTAGCGGGTATAGGCACGTAAAAGGTAGACGTATAAGGAGGTAGCACAACCACTAGATTCGCCAGCGAGTGACCAACTCTTGTGGTCAGGTCACTTTCCCTGGAAGTGAGGGTTCGCAAATGATCATGACATGTGATATTATGAATTTCCGCGTTCGACTGTTCGAACCCCCACAGTCTACGAGCTATCAGCATCTCATTAAGAAAATTACTTTACATGCATTTAACTCAATAAGAAAATTACTTTACTTTACAAAACTTATGACAAGAGCTTAAGTTAAAGCTTAAAACTAAGTTTAGATATACTACAGTTTTGTCTTGTTAGTTATTTTGTCGTGTAAGTGAACTGTAAAATGATTATTGAGAAATTATAGATCTTATACAAACATACCTATATATCGTCACGCTATGTGCCTGGCGGGGTAGGCAGAAAGAACGGAACGCTAAGTATCACGATTCTGACACACTTCTTTCGCTTCGCTCTGTCTCATCATTCTCTTCACACACGGACGCGAGTGCTCTTCACATGTTCATCTGTGAGCACCTGCTATCCGATCCTCGTATGTCAGTCTACCTTGTCTTCGGCAATACATAACAATATATTATACATAACAGTAGCGTAGCTAGCCTACTCAATTATTAGGTCACTACAAAAAATTTTCAAAAAATACCCAGGAGGTTGGTTCTAAGGTTTATAGTTAGGTATATTTCTGTAGTTTTCAGTCGATAAATCATTTCCTAAAGAACGCCACTTTTAGATATTATGAGCATGAATTAGTGGAAGTAGATAAAAAATTGACGTTGTGTAAAGTGTACCCAATAAAATAGTTTTGACTTTTTGTTTTGAATTGAGAAGCTGTTCACGTGTAGGTATACTGTGGCAAGTTGACTGCCACATTCGCGGTAACATTACTACTTTATCGACATTCCTTTTGCTTTGAAATAATGTTGTGGTTTAACTTAAAATCCTTTATTACCTATATAATTATTATTATTATACGTTAGCTAGTTCTCGTAAAATTAATATTTTTATTTTGTATATTTACTGTTTAGCCTGTTTACTTTATAGTTTTAGTGTTTAGTGTTTTTTTTTGTTTTACTTTTACTGTTTTGTTTTATTGGTCGTGGAGTATTGGGGGAGGCCTTTGTCCAGCAGTGGACGTCTACAGGCTGATATGATGATGATGATGACTGTTTAGCCACAGAGCATAATATATTTTATTATTGTACCTACTTACAGAAGAAGGTCGCAAACTCGAATTCTCTAAAATGTATGACATTTTGTAGGTTTAGTTCTGATCAGAACCTATCGGTCAGTCAGTCAGTGCTGGATAAATGAACCTTTAGAAAATCTACCATAACTAGACGACCTATTTCTACATAATATTTCCTAATACACATTCCATTTGTAAACGACATTTATTACTAAAGAGCCAGACAAGAAAAGACAGACCAATAAAAAAATTCTCTAAGCGAACAAATATAATTGAAAGTGAAGACTCTATTTGTCTTATGGACTACGCAATAAAAATGCGTTAGCAACTTGATATGCATAATGCATAGTTCACACGAGGTTTCCAACCGTTTCGCGCGTGCGCGCTAATGCGGCCGCTAAACGCGCAAACACAAGCGCGCAAGTCTCAAATATTGGGACACATCGTGCGCGGGAGCATAAGGGCACGCTTCGGGTTTTTCCGGCGGAACGCGACGAGATCAAAATCTCAAAACAATGACTACACTATCACGAATACTACTTTTGTTTGAGCTGAGACTCGGAGCTTATAGGTTCCTTATATGAGCGGAGCTTAGGTATATGATTCCTTAACTTTTAGATTTTCATACATTTTGATGCCATTTTGCGGGGTTTTTTCTTCATGACGATGCTGTTTCCAAACGGCTTAACTGATCAGTTGGATATCTATAGCGATCTTAAAGCCCTCCATCTACTCTCTCGATGACCGTCATCAGATCCTGCCCCGATCAATCCTTCACGGAGACCTATGGCTTCAAAGTGACCTCGATTATATGAAAATCTTGCCCTGTTTCTAATTATCCGTCCACCTATGTATGTCCACTTTTATTGGTCCTTGAATCCGTCCTTAGTTTTTCTGGCGGATGTGGTGCAATAAGGTATTTCTAAGCTACAAGTAATTCATACAGCAAAAATATTGAAGTCTAGAAAAAGACACTGTAATTCGCATAGTTGCTATTATTACGTTTTCCATAATTTCAATATAAAAAAACAGCCTAGTGTATCGCATTATTTGAGCATAAATAAATACAAATTTAAACGGCCGTAATTACTCTAGGCACACACTCAAATGGCATCATCATATGAAATTTGCAAATGAGAACAGAAATTGCTAAGCGAATGACATGACCGCAAATGTGTACTACCCACTACGCAACCTAAGTACCTATTGCATCCGTAATAGTTCTTTCCTAATTCACATCCCAACCTGAGAATTATTTAGCTGAAGTAGTAGTAGGTCTGTGTGAGACAGGCGGGTGACATAAAGAGACTAACCAATTTTAAAATATAAATTGTACCTAACTTGAATTTTATTACAATCTTATATCAATGTACCAATGGTTTTTTCTTGAAACTTAAATTGGTACATTTACTGACTGCTCTCAAACTTTGAAGGATAACCTGCATAAGCCAAAGAACAATGTCCGAAGTTCGATCCCCGCCTGGGCCATGTCGAACTTAAGTACATCTACGGACTGCTCTCAAACGGTGAAGGAAAACATCATGAGGAAACCTGCATACGCCGAAGAAGAAATTCTTAGGCGCATGTGAAGTCCACCAACCCGCTCAGTGCTAGCGTGGTGGACTATAGCCCAAACGCCCTCGTTGAGAAGGTATTCCTGAGCCAAAACTGTGGGGGCATGTTAATAGGCTTGATTTGATTGATTTGACTTTCATCCAAATCCCATTTTCTCTAGAAACTAACATTAAAATTATACACATAAAGAAGGGAGTCATCCTTTCAAACAGGACACAGACTGACCCAACAGGGCCAAGGTTTACCCATCCACACCAGCGCTGCAGCACCTTTAAACTCGCCAAAGACTTTAACTGACGAATATAGTGTTTATCTCAAAGAATTAGAAGTGTGCGTAGATTTTACAATGTGCGGTGAGCGTGGTAAGATTCGCAAACATGCTTACTTGCTCGCCGTCAACATTTGGTTGTTTGTTTTGGCTACCGAGTGTTAACAAACATGCAGAAAGGTGACAAAAGTGACATTACAGTTCCATAATTGGAATGAACTGATCGAAAATACTGTCCAGCACCGGCTTATCAGCAGTCCTTAGCGGCTTATCAACAGCCCTTAGTGGCTTGTCATCAGTCCTTATCGGCTTAATAACAGTCCTTAATACGTCTCGCGCTGTAGGGTGAGTCTAATGGAATGCACAGACCAAGCGGAAAAATGACTTCTGTACGTCGGCGTCGTCGCCTAGCGCTGGACATCATTCCTACGATTTTGTTTTTTAGGCTATAGTGATTGATTTATTTGACAACGACGTCAAAAAGTGCGCGGGATTTTTTCCGCTTGGTCTGCGGAGTCCTTAAACAGACACGCATCCATGCCAAAAAACCAAGGTTCTAACAGTGAAAACCTCATTTACAGTAAATTGTAGTGATGTGATTATATCATAAAGTAATACACCATTGTCACTACTACTTATTTGTGAATGAGGTTTCACTGTTAAGCTTGGTTCTTTGGAATAGTTTTGGACTGCGCGGAAAGTGGACGAAGCCAGTGGAATATAGAAAATTATTCATTTACTACCTGTATTCTTGTCTATTCGTCGTTTATTCTCGTTCTCGGGGGAATGGATCCTTCTGTGGTACGCCACATCTACCTATGGGTAGATCTCTTCATCATATCAGCCTGTAGACGTCCACTGCTGGACAAAGGCCTCCCCCAAGGATCTCCACGACGACCGGTCCCGCGCTAACCTCATCTGGGTCCTGCGACCTTGACCAGATCGTCGGTCCACCTTGTGGGAGGCCTGCCTACGCTGCGTCTTCCGTTACGTGGTCGCCACTCGAGAACCTTTCTGCCCCAACGGCCGTCAGTTCTACGAGCGATGTGGGCTACCCTATGGGGTAGGTGGATCACATATTGTCCTCAAAATTTTTGTTTCATGGATTAGACAGTCAAGGAGATTATCAAGTGACTGTGCCAATAACAGCTGTGTTGTTGATAACCACGTCTATTAGTTTTGCATAAGTTAGTCAAACATCGTCTGTAAGTGCTTCTCATTATGTACAGTCACGGTATGAAATAGTTCGTTAACTTAAGTCTAGTCTCTTGCATTATTGGGGTACCGTATTTTTCTAATTATTCCCTTAATTATGTCAAAATTCAAATTCAAAAGTATTTTATTGCATGTAAGTACACTGGGTACATTTGTACAACGTCAATTTTTTATCTACCACCGCCTCCAAGGTATTATATAGAGCTGGGAAGAAGAAGCGGCGCAACAAACTTCCGCAACACATGTTTGTAAGGAACCCTCAGGGCGCGAATCCTACTCGCACTTGTCCGGATTTTTATTACTCACACTTACCCGCTTGAGAGTGATAGAGCAGTCACGCAAGAGGTCCGTGTTCGATCCCCGGCCGGGCCATGTACGGGTTTTCACATGAATTTTAAAAAAGCTACTCCCATATGGATGAGTAACAAAATCATTTTAGGGGGTGCCAAAATCGTGCCAAATGTATATCGAAATTGATACTCACTCACACATTCTCATTTTCAAACTCCATATAAATTTGTATGAGCAACTTCCTCCCGCTAATCCGCATCATTTGTCCGCACCCCCCCTGATTTTGACACAGAATTTTTCATCGTTTCCCATACTAAATTTGCAAGATGCGATCTCCACAGGAAGCGCGCGCGCGACAAAAGAGGTTCGAATCTCCTTGGGTTTTCACGAAACTTAAGTAGAGTTATGAACGCAATAAAGAATTGAAGAATTGAAGTACATTTACTGTCTGCTCTCGAACGGTCATGAGGAAACCTGCATTGCCGAAGAAAATGGGATACTTACAACTTAATAAAATTATGCGTTTCCTTTGGGAAATTAGAAAGGTACATAGTCAGTAGCAAGCCGCATGCATTAAGCCTCCAGGCTTATTATTCACGTCACATGTCACTTAGGTACCTACATTGTATCATGAGTACGTTATTATGAGAGCGTGTTACACCTACCAGCTTCCCGCCTGTGGTGATGTAAGTCACTGGTCACACTTCCTGCTTCAGAGCCTCCGGTGTGACCAGTTCAGGCATCCCGCACCGGTCTTCGCCTATTTCCGCCAAGCGACGATCGCTTGTTGCCGCTTTCGGACTAAATAAGCTTGATCGCTTTATAAATTCAATCGGATATTCGTTTGCCAGGAGTATGTTATGCATGGAAAAAAAATGCATATTGCGGAAGAAAAATAAATGGTGTCGATTTAGTGACTTCATTATCTTCGAAAATCTCAGAACTTTTAGTTATGAAAATGGATGAATTTGCAGTTCAGATAGACTGGTTGTTGTTGAAAATGCTACAGGATGCTTCCAGTTCAAAAAATAGGGCTAACCCAATATACATTTAGGTTGTTATCATTTACCATAGGTATTCAAAAGTTATCAATATATTACCGACTGTCTGATAAACGCACAGCCCAAACCGCATAGAGACTTAAACCTTCCTCATATAGCTAGCTAAGAAAGCGTTTTTCCCACGGGAAAACTTTTAAAAGCGGGCGAAACCGCGGGAAACAGCTAGTTATAAATTAAAACACTGACTAATAATATGTAACAAAATACGTGATCGGTTACGGCGCAATCGGTATCTATTAATTAATGACACTCCATGAGCGATATACATTTAAATTTAAGTTCAAACATAATAAAAATCTAAATTCAACTTAATTATCAGAAAAAAAAACTTAATTGCTTAAAATTTTATTCAACTTAAAATCACTTTAATTGCCTTAAGCAGACGGTCAGAAATAATAGTCTTTCATAGATTAGAAAACATGTACTTTGCGTAACATAAGGTATGCTAAATCCTATCGCGCACAGACGTAAAAACATAATTGCATAAATATCGAAGTGTCTCCTGCATTATAATTATTTAAATGAGACGCTGCAACATTGCGTCAGCGTTCGAAATGACCCGTTGCCTAATATAATGTACAAACTTACTAGCTGTCTCCCGCGGCTTCGTCCGCGTTGAAAAGTTTTCCCGTTGTAACAGCTTTTCAAACCTGTTCCGTAGTTTTTGCGTGAAAGAGTAACAAACACCCAAACATACTTACAAACTTTCGCGTTTATAATATTAGTAGGATTTGTAAGTCATGTTAAATTCACATGTCTTCGACCTAATAAGATTTTTTTGATGGTCGTTGTTGATCGAAGTTGTTCAGTGGTGTCATAGCTTGTTTTGTAGACTTTATCTTCGGTTGTACCTACCAATGAATTTTTACCGGATTTGCTTAAAATAATTAATCGGTTCGTCATAACATATATATGTTAAATAATAACAAAAAATATATGTTAAATGTTAAAAATTATAAAAAAATATACTATCAAAAATATACCCAGAAGAGACTTTGGGAAGGAAATAACTTGATACTTATGTGATTGCAAAGTGTGTTGAGTTGAGTGGGTCCCACAGGGCCCGGACGTATTCATGCTTCACACCATTCATGCATCAACCAACTTTTTAACTTTATCGCTTTGCTCAGCGATCTATAGACGTCACTTGCTCAAAGAAACTTGAGCATAGGTGGGTACCTATGCTCAAGTTTCTTTGAGCCACTGACACAGCGGAACGAATTAGCATGCTGAAGTGGCAGTGGCGTCTGTCGCAGCCACCAATGGCCTTTGTCGCAGACGAGTTCTCGAAAGGAGACCGCGCACCGGTAAGCACAGCGGGTGTCACCATTATTCATTATCATAATCATTCATAATCATAACTATTAATGCAGTTTGTATAATTTTACATTGATGACCAGACATAATATAAGTTTTGGTACCATGCGCAAAATATTTATAGTGATTTATTGTCTGTCGACTCTAATTTATCGGTACGAGTAACTATACTCAACAATACACGCAATTTTTCACTTTTATTAGCGCTCAAGTTGTGACATAGACGCGTGTTTTTATTAGCGCTCAAGTTGTGACATAGACGCGTGTTTTTATTAGCGCTCAAGTTGTGACCTAGACGCGTGGTTTTATTAGAGCTCAAGTTGTGACCTAGACGCGTATTTTTATTAGCGCTCAAGTTGCGACCTAGACGCGTGTTTTGGAACGACTTACAATTATGTTCATTTGGCAAGGTGCTCCACGCACTTCAACTTCGCCTCGACTGCAATAACTTGAAATCACAGCGAGTAACTTCGAATTTCAATGCAACTTGAAATAAAATGCATAAAGAATAAGTATTTACTTAATCATAGATGCGATTTATTTGAAATACTTCTATTTAAAATGCAAATACAAAATGCAAAATACCTATTTTGTATTTTGCATTTAAATGCCTTTTAGTAAAAAACATTTTGTATTTTATTTGAAATACCTTTCGAGATATATTTTGCATTTATAATATTCATTTCAAAATGCAAAATACTTTGTGATTAAGTTTAGCCAACATTGGCAACATTACCAGTCAAACAAAATGAAATGAACGAATGACGCTTGTAGTGCCGAATTTGACCGATAAATACTGTTAAATATCACCAAAATGCATGCATATGGTGCCATGTTATTAGACGTTTTTGTTCGGCTCGGCATTGTGTCTCTATTTCTCATGATAAATACCGAAAATAAATAAAATATGTGAGATTTGGCCAAAAGGTATTTTATTTTGAAAAAGTATTTTGAAAATACCTATTTTGCATTTAGCATTTGAAATACCAAACGCAGAACTATTTGGTATTTTGCATTTGAAATAGTAAATCTGAAAAGTATTATGCATTTTGTATTTAAATGCTTTTTTAAAACCATTTTGTATATCTCTGTACTAAGGTTATTATTTACGTAATGGACTGCACATTGGACAGACCGTCGCGTCGTCTTCCAGGGAATGGAAAGGTTATAAGGTAAAATAGGAAAGGTAGTTAAGGTATGTTTACATAAAAAAAAATAGTTTTTAATGTTGCTCATCGAAGTTGTCCAGTACACGACTCAGAATACCTCTATAACGTATTTTGTACACCGAGGGTGAGCGTGTGTTTCGCTATACATGCTGTTCACATTCGCATGCTAATAGTATTGCATACGATTCTGTTTGGCGATTACATACATATTCTCTAGCATGCCTAACAGGTTATGCTTTCATAATTTATCTAATATTATTCACTTCATAATATTATGAGATACAAAGGTCACTAGTGCCTGGCGGATGTGTTGACTTTTCGGACAAAACTTTTTTTGTATGTAGTCTGCCGAGACAAAACTTAAATATAATTATAGTTAATTACTTAGTATTATTATTAGAATGTGCATTTTCATATATCAAATAATTTTAAAATAATAAAAAAAACTATTAGGTAAGTATTAGGTATGAAAAATAAATATAAAATATCCACAAAACGATTCCTGTTCATATTCGTCTACAATATTTATGTCCAAAACCTTTCGATTTCATCATTTCAATCCAAAGTTCATTTTTATCTCTAGTATGTATGTCTAATAGACTTGCAAATAGAATGTAGGCAGACCATCACATTATACGCTTAACTACATAAATAATTAAATCTGCTAATTATTTGTCTTGCATAAGTAATTACAAAAATGATTTATAGATAAAAACAGAAGATAAAAACATTTATACAGAAGACCGAAGAGTATAACCAGCCACTATGCTTAGCGTTCGTGGACTATTAGAAAGCCTTCGATTCGATTGAGACCTGGGCTGTGCTACAATCTCTCCAGCGGTGCCAAGTTGACTATCGGTACATCGAAGTGATGAAGTGCTTATACGAAAACGCCACCATGTCAGTCCGTCTCCAGGACCAGAACTCGAAACCTATCCAACTGCAGCGAGGTGTAAGGCAGGGAGATGTCATATCTCCGAAACTGTTCACCGCTGCACTGGAAGACGTCTTCAAGCTTCTGGACTGGAACGGACTGGGCATCAACATAAACGGCGAGTATGTCACTCATCTTAGATTTGCCGATGATATCGTGGTCATGGCTGAGACCCTGGAGGACCTAGGCACAATGCTCAATGGCCTCAGTAGAGACTCTCAACAAGTGGGTCTAAAAATGAACATGGACAAGACGAAAATCATGTCGAACTCCCGTGTTGTACCCACTCCTCTGAAGGTTGGAGACTCTACGCTCGAAGTTGTAGACGATTATATATACCTGGGACAAACGGTCCAGTTAGGTAGGTCCAACTTCGAGAAAGAGGTCAATCGTCGAATCCAACTCGGCTGGGCAGCGTTCAGGAAGCTACGCAACATCTTCTCGTCCCAAATACCGCAGTGTCTCAAGACGAAAGTCTTCGACCAGTGTGTGTTGCCAGTGATGACATATGGTACCGAGACGTGGTCCCTCACTATGGGCCTCATAAGAAGGCTCAAGGTCACCCAGAGGGCAATGGAGAGAGCTATGCTCGGAGTTTCCCTGCGAGATCGAATCAGAAATGAGGAGATCCGCAGGAGAACCAAGGTCACCGACATAGCTCAAAGAATTGCGAAGCTGAAGTGCCAGTGGGCTGGGCACATCGCTCGTAGAACTGACGGCCGTTGGGGCAGAAAGGTTCTCGAGTGGCGACCACGCAGTGTAGGCAGGCCTCCCACAAGGTGGACCGACGATCTGGTGAAGGTCGCGAGACCCAGCTGGATGAGGTTAGCGCAGGACCGGTCGTCGTGGAGATCCTTGGGGGAGGCCTTTGTCCAGCAGTGGACGTCTACAGGCTGATATGATGATGATGAGATAAAAACCGCCCTGTGACGCTATATTATACTTCTCGTATGATATTTAGTAAGTATAGTGGTACTGACTTTTACCTTTCTCGCCAAAGGTCGTATCGTGTGTTCGAATCTTTATGATTTTTACTCCTGATCACCCTCGCTACGAAACGCAGGTAGGCCACTTCCAACAGTGGGCTCTTATAATACAAATATTATTATTAGTAAAAAAAAAGTAAACATTTAGATCTTCTGAAACTCCCAAAACCATTCCTAGTATGTCAAATCGTTTTCTACTGCTTGTATATAGGTGTGTTTAGTGTGTCCCGAATTGAGAACGAGAGTGTCCCGGCCGGCCTATTAGCCAGTGTCTGCTAATGTCATGGCAAAACACAAGCTCCGTCGTGAGGCATGATCTACGATGTACGGAACACTTTCTCTGATCGACGACCTCTGACCCCGGTAAGATAACCGCCGACGAACTCGTGAGCAGGTAACTAAACTGGGAAATAACATCGTGCCTCGTGTTATAAATCTCCCTCCTCCCATTTACTTCTATGATCATCACATCATACATAACAGGCTGTTTTCACCTCAGAAAAAATCATTGAAAAGTCGCCTTTTAATAAGGGAAAACTGTTATTTTTAAGTAAAATACGGTTTTCATTATCAAGAAGTAGAAAGATAACCTACTAACATTATATCTACGGTATTTTCGGAGGTGGACCTAGCTATACAATACCATAGAAGAATTATTAGAAACAATACTATTAGGTATTTATATACTGGCCTGTTGGCGTAGTGGTAGTGACCCTGCCTACTGCGCCCAAGGCCATGGGTTCGATTCCCACCCGGGACCAACATTTGTGTGATGAGCATAACTGTTGGTTTTCGGATTCTGGGTGTTGTTTGTATTTAAGTATTTATTTAAAAGTATTTATGTATGTTTATCAGTTGTTGAGTACCCATGTACAAGCTTCTGCTTAGTTTGGGACTAAGCAGCCGTGTGTAAATTTGTCCATTACTTCACAATCCTATAACTCCTGGTCAATATAAAATTTTCACTTGGTTACAAAAAGCATACATAAATGTACTATAAAATCGGTATAGTAACGCAATGACGGTGCATGAACAGATTACTTAATTCATACATAAACTATGCGGTAACACCTCATAAGTCCTCTACGCATGCGCGGTGTCCATATTATGTTACATTCAAGTTCTTAGGGTCGGTTTCCACTACAAATGCTATGCTTATACGAAGATATACAATTTATTAATTTGATCTACACCTTTGCTGCTTGCTAGCTTCGAGTCGAGGCTGCAAAGGCAGAGGAAGTAATAGAGTATTGTCTAATAAATCTAAGCGCTTGAGTCAATTAGTGGTGAAAAACTTTTACTAGAAGAAGGTATATTTTTGAACTCAAGAACAAAAATTATTATAATAAGGCAAGAGCCTGTTTTCCGTAAGGTATACTAACTTTAGGGTTAGATGATTTTATCTTGTTTTTGACTGGAATTTGCACGCGCGGAATTATCGAAAGTCAAAATTTAAAACTATTTTATTTACACAACGTGAATTTTTTATCTACCACCAATTCAAATCAATCAATCAAAAAATCAATATAATTTTATCATCAGTACCTACCTAGTCCAAGGTATGCATTGCAAGTATTTTTAATATTAGGTCAGTATAACTGTGGATGTAGCTGCCAGGAGTTGAAAAGTTGGTAATACTGATAACTTGATTTTTGTTTTCAAAATAAACTTTGAGAAATGTAACACACATACCCATATTGACCGACATTTATTTATTTACATTGTATTTTTAATTTTCGTTATCAGTAGCTTTATATTTAAAGTTGATTGTGCGCGATACTATTTCTAAATATAGTTGTAGTGGAAAGGTAACCTAATACGAAACAGTTAGAAGGTCGTGACTTGCAAGAAGAGAGAATAAATTGAAACTATTTTAATACAAACAATACTACGCACAATTAATTGTTATGTTGTTTGATTCTTTAAATAGATACACTTTCTCTCTTTCTCACTATAGATTTTAGTATTGAACAAAAAAGTAAGTAAGTACTATACACAGATTCGAGACATATTTAGGATTCCGTAGTAGAACCCGTCGCCGAAAGCGGACCCAGCGGGATGAGGTTAGTGTGGGAACGGGAGCCGCCGTGGAGATCCCTGGCGGAGGTATTTGTCCAGCAGTGGACGTCTACAGGCTGATATGATGATGATGAATACCGTAAAAGCGAAATTGTTTTGTTTGTTGTAATAACCGAGAATAGTAATGGCCGACGACCTAAAGAAGGTGGCCGTGAGCGGGTAGATGCGGCGGTCGGACGACAGGGCCAGGTGGCGGTCATTGGGGAATACCTATGTCCAGCAGTGGACGATAAACGGCTGACATGACCGAGTACCCGGCACATCTCTATAATGCGTTTTTCACCTAATGCCTTAAGATAACAAACGTTTTTACGGTTGATAGCAAAATGTACGATAGACGGTGTTCCTAAGTGGACCGCATAGTTTATATGGTAACACAAACTTGTTTTTGCTGCTGGGATACCTTGCACGCATGTAGACGAGATGCAAACAGCGTTTGTTTCCCTAACACACATAAAGAAAAATGGAATATACGTAAACTATTACGTTCGTCCGCATCGCATTTAACTAAGCCATTTCCTCCCGATGCGCGCGCGCCTCCAGATAAGTGATCACCATTGCACAACGCACGCGCACAATTCTAAGTATATGACACACTTGAGAGTACATTATTGTTTTACTAAACACTTAGAGAGTAAGTTACAGACCAGACGGTCATTTCTCACTTTTCCTCCCAGAAGAAGCCAATTTTTGGTAACTAATATTGTGCTACTATTAATAATTGGTGGAAACACATACACCATTTTAACTTTGACCTTGTTGTGGTGGCATATTTTATGAATTAAGCCATTAATTACTGAAAACTGTTTTATTTCAATGTAATACAAAAAGTGCAAACCGACATGAGAGAGAGTGAGTGAGCTACAAAATATGACACGAATGAATGAATAATATTAATGAAAGAATGATGAACGATAAGTTATGGTTTGCGTTCCATTTCATCAGACCTGAATAGGATAAACAATTATATTCGGTGGCGTAGTGGGGAAGACGCTGTCTATCATGTCGAGAGGTCCGTGTTCGATCCCCGGTCGGGTCATGTAATAAAATGTTTCTTGAATGTACTGACTGCTCTCAAAGTGTGAAGGAATACATCTACACCGAGGAAGGAATTCTTACGTCCACCAACCCCCACTGGGCTAGCGTAGTAGACAAAATAAAGAAAAACAATACGATATAAAAATTTTCACACTCAGTAGGAAAGGCCAACAGTGGGGACATATTGTTAATAGGCTGTTGATCTAATTGAATTTTTTTTTTAAATTTTTGTAAGCTAAAAAAATCGTCTTAATTCCTATTAAAGAAATTGACCAATCTTCCGCATTCCTCTCATTAACTACATAGGTCAGTTGTAATATTAAGAAAGAGTTAAATTACGTGCATTTAAATTAATTGGTTTGTTCGCCTTTTAATATTTACGCAAAAAATAATAAATTGTACTCGAGTATTGAAACGGTGGTTTCACCACGCCATGTGACAGAAAAGGACGGACATACGCTAAGGAGAACAAAAAATAAATTAACGTCGTATTACATAAGGTAAGGAGACATTGTCGCTGGCACTTTAGGTCGCATTAAATAATAACGAAGGAACACGCTTGCGTACTTCCAGTTTCCACTGGGTACACTGGCGGACAATATCAAGGGTAGGGTATTAAATATAATATGAATTATTACGCACGTCGGACAAAAAAAATTTGATTAGATTGAATTTATTTCACTTTTTCATAACAATAATAGTCAAAACAAAAATAAATGACAATGTCAAAAATATAACATTATATTAAAGTTATGACAAAAGCATAAGATCAATGTTAAGAAATAATGTAAAATTTTAATTAATTTCTGAATACCCATTGTATCTAATAAAATTAAAATAATAATCAAGGTTCAAAACTTTCATAGCGAAAATTTAAACGCAGGGATTGTGTAAAATCCCAACGTGTTTGAAAAAAAAAGTTTGTATTTATTTTGTCCCCACCACCACGCTTTATTTTTTACACCAAAAAAAATAGGAGTTCAGATTACAACCGGCTTGACCGCATGTAAGCAGTGAACGTATTTGTGCTGCCACCGTGAAACCTGCCTTAACACTTACTCAGTTGTATGTCGTACGCGGCCACCGACTACTCCCATTGTCCCCCATTGTATCGCCACCACTAGGAAAAAGCGTCCCACAGCAGCTAAATGGAATAAAACTGATATCTAAAAAACATAAAAATTTGAAGTGATAATTTTTTATCATTGACAATTATTTTGATAATGTGAAAGCTAATTGGAAAAATAAACAGTCAATCTCGTCGATGTCAATAAAAGAAAAGGCTTCACAAACACGAAATTATTTTTTTCGTTTAAATGGAAAACTTACAAACATCTTTACAAACTTTCAGTTTTCAATTCAATTCAATACTCTATAACGCACATATAAAAAACAGAACATAATAATTATTAGTAGGACATCCTACTAATATTTGGAAGGCAAAAGTTTGTAAGGATGTTGGATGTATGTTTTTGAATATATTTTAATTGTGATGACAAACATTGTTTGTGCGTTTGGATGATTGCTACTCTTTCACTCCAAAACTACGGAACAGATTTTGATAAAACTTTTCAGTACATCGTACATCAGAATAACAAATATTCTATAGATACCTCGGGTAAAACTTTTCTACGCAGGCGAAGCCGCGGACAACAGCTAGTGTCTGCTAAGGGAGAAATCGTGAAAATTGTAATTGTTTGTAATTATTAAATAAATAAATCTAACCCTCTGGCTGACTGGGGGAAATGAACATTTTTCTTGGATGCAATCGGTGCGACGACGCGGCGCGACGGGGCCGTGGAGGTAAACGGGAGTACACAGCGCCGACTTACTTTCCGCGTCGCGTCGCGGCGCTATCTCGTCATTGCGTAACAGTTTCCGCTTGTATACTACTACTTTTATTCTAGTATTTACTTACACACGTCCTTATCTAAGTATATCTTGATATTTTAAAAAAATGTTTAGGTGTGTTGGCTTTGCTGGGAATGACCCTGCCTACTGAACCAGAGGTCGTGGGTTCGATTCTCACCCGTGGCCAACATTTGGGATTCTGTGTGTTTGTATGTATTTAAGTATTTATTTAAAAGTAAATACCTATGTATGTTTATCAGTTGATGAGTACCCATAGGACAAGCTTCGGCTTAGTTTGGGACTAAACATCCGTGTGGGAATTTGTCCAAACATTATTATTAATATTTAGTCTGTATCGGAAGCGTGTATAGAAATTATTTTTGATACGATTCTTCCGGCCTCTAATTATACGCGTAGAGCAAACGAATAGTGACATTTCGCATTTATATATTGGTCTAATATTCTTTAATGCACAAATACATTTACTTACATGAACAACAAACAAGAAAAATCTGTACATAAGAGGACTTATCTCTATCTTGTGCATATTGAAATTAATAAAATATTATAGGTACAAACGAATATAAAATTAAAATAAATAAAAAGAAAGACGGATTTTTCCAGTAAGTACCCCACACTCAAGATGTCCAAAAGGGAGGTTTTTAAATCCGACTGTATTATTTTGGGTGCTTTAAACCGTGTTTCCTGCGCCTGTTTTTCCCAAAACATTACACAAAACACCAGAACATTTCAATTGTTTAAGCATACACAATGTTTGTGTTTTCCGAGGCAATCGGGGAAGGGTTGGTTTCATTTCTTTACGACCGCCGAACCGCGCACATCCTTGTTTCTTTCTTTTCCCATAGATAATGTACTCTGTGTGTCTCTACACAAAATGTTTTTAACCAATAACAACCAAAGACAGCTGTTGTATGCAAACAAATGTTTTTGTTGCGTACAGTATCTCCGCCGATTGTAAACCGATTTGAATGTTTCTCTTTTCATAGAATATGGCTAGGTATATTTCGAGGGTGGTCCTATTTCAATTTTAAAAATATTTCACCTCTAAGGGTGCGACAAAAAAAATTGGCGACCAATTAAGTCGTAGGTGTAAAATAATCATAAATTTTTACAAAGTCATAAGTTTTTATTGTTCGAAAAAATTTATGTTTTTTTTTTCCTATTGGGATTTTCAACTTAGGAATGAACCAAGAACACTTGAGACGCAAACAAAACGGTCGGTTTAGTTGCTTATGCACATGAATTTTAAAAAAAAGCTACTCCCATATGGATGAGTAACATAAGCATTTTAGGGGGTGCCAAAATCGTGCCAAATGTAAATCAAAATTGATACTCACTCACACATTCTCATTTTCAAACTCCATATAAATTTGTATTAGCAACTTCCTCCCGCTAATCCGCTTCCTTTGTCCGCACCCCCCGGATTTTGACACCGAATTTTTCTTCGTTTCCCATACTAAATATGCAAGATGCGATCTCCACAGGGAGGTTTGAAACTTCTTGCTTAAGCAGGATGCTTTATGATAGGGCAAAATAAGCATAGCAATGTGGAAGAGCTGCGCTTGAACTATGACCTCTCTCTCTCGTGACGCAACTCAGTAATATTACGCCAATTAAGCCTTGCGCATACACATTGCGAGATATGTTTTGGGATCCGACCAAATTGTAAATGACTTGAGCTTTCTATGTTATTTTTACCCAACTACATAGACGTGGTCGGTGCAATAGATCAATTATGTGTGCTTTGCGTTCTATTCTGCATCGTCGGCTTGAGGTCAGAATTAACCTTGCGAGTATCGCTGACATGTTTTTTTATTGCTACGGGGGCAACAAGCAGGCGGGCCTTCTAATGTTAAGAGGTCACCGCCGCCCATAGACACCTGCAACACCCGGGGGGTGCTGGTGCGTGTTTAATAATAATCTGATTTTTTACAAAATATAGAACCGAATTAAAAAAAAAAAAGATTTATGTATGTAAGTACAACGATCCGCAAATTTTATTTCATTCTCAACCCTTAGCAGTGAAATATTATTTACAAATAGAAATGGGACTTCCCCCGAAATAAAGCCTTCTTACTTGTATAATCATTAGAATGTGGCTGTCGTCATATTTTGGTTTTTGAAAAAATAATTCTATCTAGACTACATAAAGTTTAGTATTTGAACTACATTTGAGACCCGAACGGGTTTTAAGGGATAATTAAAAACAGAAATATATTATCCATCAGTACGGACAATTCTGTAGATATTTTTAAATTATATAACTCCTAGGTAAATATTATATGAAAAACAATATTTAATGCCGGAAACGGATACAGGCAGGAAACATACGAACTACTGAACTGTTTGAGGTTTTGTTTTATCTACTATTATGTCACTATGTGTTAAGTAAATACTAGCATTCAAAAATTACATATTTCCTGTATGTTTTTTAATGCAAATTATCTCAATTAATTTATAATGATCATATTGTTTGAATACATCAGTCAGCGGTTACTGATGTAACAGTGTTGAACATACTTTTTTATATTACACATCAAATTAAATAAATTATGAACAGGAAACTAAATTAAATTGTGTTAGTTTTAGACGACCCACCAATTGTAGCCGGAAGCGACTGGTGCAGTTGGGAAAACCTTTGTCCAAGAGTCGTCAAAATACCAATGAATAATTATCATATTATCCGAAACCCCTTCAAATTCCCAAAACCCCGTAAGCTCCTAAAACCTCTAGCCTACAGTCCTGAAACCAAGAAGCGTATACAGAGAATGACACCGATGCGTTTGTGCCTTTTCGAAGCCATAAATACATATTCTATAACTTTTTTTATCTTTCCTGTATTTCATCCGATCAGACCATAGACTACCGGGATGGGTGGTCTGTGGATCAGACCAACCAAGATCAAGTAAATAATTTAAAAAAATGTAATAAATATAATCTCTTCTAAATTAAAATAAAACGTCTAAGCGCACCAAAAAAAAATTCTTATTTTTATTTGACAAATTAAAATAAAAGCCGACATTTCGTAGCTCTGGTTTCGTTATTGTTTAGACCGGGAACCGCGGTAACTATTGTGTCGGCACAATCATAACCAATACAAAGAAAATCAAAAAGTTTCAAAGCTCTTTGGTCGCGCGCGCGCTCCCTGTGGAGATCGCATCTTGCATATTTAGTATGGGAAACGATGAAAAATTCGGTGTCAGTTTCAGGGGGGGTGCGGACAAAGGAAGCGGATTAGCGGGAGGAGATTGCTAATACAAATTTATATGGAGTTTGAAAATGAGAATGTGTGAGTGAGTGTCAATTTTGATATACATTTGACACGAATTTGGCACCCCCTAAAATGCTTTTGTTACTCATCCATAAGGGAGTGGCAAAATTTTTTGATTCAAGAAGAAAATAGTTGCAACACAGTGCCGAAACAAAACCTGGAATTCGCTAGCTCCATACATATATTTACGTACATTATGTATACTACTAATAATAATATGCAAATATATTAAATAAATTAACATAAGATCCGAGTGTTATGTTAGATATATGCAAATTAAATTATGTAACGTACTCACCTCACATGACTCTATGTAATTATTATACTCAAAATAATTAAGGTTTTTTATTGCATTTTGCTTTCCATTTTCTATGGGGAACATTTAATTATTAAGCTAGGGACAGACAGATGCAAGAAGAGAAAAAAAACATTGACACATGTCTTGGTTGGGATTCAATATTCGCTTATTAAAAATTAGAACACAAAATTCTTTTTTTAACGTCAATTCTATCTAAAACTATACGTTTGTTTCCACCTGTATAGCCAAAGGGGAGAAACAGCAACAAACCCAACAGCACAGGGTCCTGACTTTGTTTCATTAGATTACATATACAGACAGAGAGACACTTACATACGCATAACGACTAAATAGTCATAAATATAACGACTCGCATTTGAAAAAAACAATACATATGTACACATAATGACCATACACATAAAATAACCAATAAGTTACCAGTACCTACCAATTTAGATTGTTTCCAGTGGAACAAGCTAGATGTTTCACATAAAAACCATTTGCCATCATACCAGGTACAAAAAGAAAGACATAATACATCAGTCCCTAAACATCGTCAAATTCATCTCAAAATGTTTTTTTATAAATACATTTATATACATCTAAGTGTGTATTTTTATACAATGTGTGATGATTTATTTACCTTTAATTTATTTATCTATTTAAGACCAAAATGGCATGGCTATTTCTTTTAAAAACCCGCTGCGTCTGACAACACCAAAGAATTCTTTTTGTAACATGGACCTCACATAGTATTAGAATGGGCTACACACAAAAACTCCACCCCACTCATACGGCATTAGGTAAGATTCCCTCCCCCCTTTGTCGCGAGTGGCATGGGCATATACAAACACAATCACAAATATCCAAGACCCGGCCGGGGTACGAACCCGGGACTCCGAGCACAGCAGACAAACTCACCATACCAACTGGGCTTCCGAGCCGACATTATAGTAACATCTCTATAAATCGTATAAACAATAAATGCTTTATCAAATAGGTAATTAAATAATATTTATGACTTTTTCATCTTACTATGGGCGGTGTCATAAAACGCGGAAAGCATTGTCCTTCGTTTTATGTGACCAATTAATATTAATCAACACATATTTAATTCATAACAGAAGAATAACAAATGTTAAACATTTCATAATCACTATCAATATAAAATAACATTCAACATGTGTATGTATGTCGTATAAACCTACCCTATTTTACTGAAATTGAAATTGCGGCACAACTTCCGCAATACATCTTGTAAAATCACTTTTGTATAACAATTATTTTAAAGACTACGATATCATTCAAGAAGAGAGTCAAAAGAGTCCTTCAATCTTGGCCGGCAGCGCACCAGCACCCCCCGGGTGTTGCAGGTGTCTGTGGGCGGCGGTGACCTCTTAACATCAGGAGGCCCGCCGGCTTGTTGCCCCCGTAGCAATAAAAAAAAGACTGCGAGGCTGAAGTAGCAATAAAACCCACCAGCAATCTTTGTCACACTTATCATGCTTTCTTACAAAGTCCTATAATATAGTATAGTGATAGTATATCCCTGGCCAAAATTTACGCTATAAATCGGCCGATTTTGGCCGAGAAACAGAGAGGGAGAGGGAATTAAAAATGATACAGGTGCTGCCAGTTTAAAAAACAGGGCAACCCTTATCTATAGGTGTGTCATTATAAAATAAAACCCTGACTGACTGACACACAGGCTGTAACGAAATACCTGCAGCGACCGGTTAGGATCGAATTTACTTTGTCCAAGCGAACGAAATCGCGGGCAACGGCAAGTTATTAATAAGAGTAATTTATCCACCCACAACAAGAGTTAACATACTAATAAACTGGTAATTTATTTCACTTTACCTCGAACCTGTGACCCCCTTACCCCATCCAACTCCGGTACAAGGTCATTGCGGCAACAATGAATAAATATTCAAATTGAGTGCGCTGTACCACGCCTTACCCTATGAAGTTGCGATAAATAGGGCTGTTGCATCACGCCGCTGGCGCCTACCTGGTCCGAATAAATTCGGAATATAGCGTATTCAAAGCGGCAACCCAAGTTAAACTTGACCTAATTGTATGCTAATGGAGCCTAATTATTGTCTACCTATAAAGCTGTCGTCATAAAAGAAAGCTACTTAAACTGGCAATCGACACTGATTGATAACCGTGACGTAGTCCAGCTACAGCACCGTCTGAATAGCTCCTGCGCCAATAGCACTAGTCCACGAAGGGCACCGATCAATATCTTTGGCTGGTGCTATTCGTGTGGCTTCTCAGCCACAGTAGTGCCTAGAATTCGTTGATCTACGTACCCATAGAGTTAAGATGTCTTTGGTGGCGCGTGCGCTCCCTATGCAGACTGCATCTTGCATATGTAGTATGCGAACCGATTGTACCATGTACAGGGGGGACAAAGGAAGCGGTGTAGCGGGAGGAAGGGAAAGTATCTACTCACTCTTTCTTGCAAATACAAATTTATTGGAGTTTGAAAATGAGGATTTACAGTATTGTAATACATTTGACACCCATAGAATGCTTTTTTTACGCCTCTGTAGGGGGCCGCGAGAACCCACCAAAAAGATCCTAACTCTATGTATGTCCCCCATCAATTCTATAGAACTTTTGAAAATAATATATCTCTCTTTTGATTATCATAGATAATAGTTATTTAATAATTTATTTGAATTAAACGACCTAAACGAATGGTTTTTATTTGTGCATTAATTTTCTTTTTATATGTATGTAGGTCCTATTGTACCTATTGTAAAGAAGTCTTTATGTATGTACATAATTTAAAAAGCACGCTGGCGCCATTGCTATACGATTGGCGGTGAGGTCGCCATTTCAAAGTATCGGACAACCATTGACGCTGGGTCTGTATTGCGAAAGCTATACTAACTAGAAATAAGGAGGTCCCCTGCGATTTTGTTCAAATTGGTTTCAATCTTTTGGTTTACTTGTTTTGTGGTCTCCTAATTTCAATCATTCGTTGAGCGCCGAGTAGGTCTATTTTTGAATCGCTCGCCTCGCTTCGAGCGTTCGATTCTACTAATTTTGTATGGGTTCTGTATCGGATGTCGAAGGAAAATTAGTAGAATCGACCGTTCGAAGGGAGACGAGCGATTCAAACTTAGTGCTGCAGGTTTTAGTTTTGTGTCGCATGTGCTATTCGGACGGGTGCTCTAGCTGGACTTTGTCTTAATTATACATTGTTCAAGTAATATGCCAATATGTTGTCAATGGTAAAGAAGAAGTAGTTGAAAATACTTATTACCACGTATCGAAAGACGCAGTGTAGGCCTCCCACAAGGTGGACCGACGATCTGGTGAAGGTGGCGGGACGCGCCTGGATGAGGTTGGCGCAGGACCGGTCGTCGTGGAGATCGTTAGGAGAGGCCTTTGTCCAGCAGTGGACGTCTACAGGCTGATATGATGATGATGATCAGTTTTGATGAAAATAACCGTTCTATTATACAACTGTTTCCCGGCCTCGCCCGCGTCTTAAATTTTATTTCTAACTTTTCCATGTTTCTAGGCTCCTTTTGGTCGTAGCATGATGTTAAATAGCCTATAATCTTCCCCAAGAATTGGGCTATCAAATGTACAAAGATTTTTTCAAATCCGACTGGTAGTTCCAGAGATATGCGCATTGAAACTGAAAATAAAACTCTTCAGTTCAATTTAATCTTGCACATTAAAAAAAATTACAAATAAAATAATATGCCATTAACAATTTATTTCATTAATAACTATAAAGGACTAAAAAATGATTTTGATTGTATTACAACTTGAGGCATACTTGCAGCTACTTAAATTAAATTACAAAAAATTACAAATAAAATAATATGCCATTAACAATTTATTTCATTAATAACTATAAAGGACTAAAAAATGATTTTGATTGTATTACAACTTGAGGCATACTTGCAGCTACTTAAATTAAATTACAAAAAATTACAAATAAAATAATATGCCATTAACAATTTATTTCATTAATAACTATAAAGGACTAAAAAAATGATTTTGATTGTATTACAACTTGAGGCATACTTGCAGCTACTTAAATTAAATTACAAAAAATTACAAATAAAATAATATGCCATTAACAATTTATTTCATTAATAACTATAAAGGACTAAAAAATGATTTTGATTGTATTACAACTTGAGGCATACTTGCAGCTACTTAAATTAAATTACAAAAAATTACAAATAAAATAATATGCCATTAACAATTTATTTCATTAATAACTATAAAGGACTAAAAAATGATTTTGATTGTATTACAACTTGAGGCATACTTGCAGCTACTTAAATTAAATTACAAAAAATTACAAATAAAATAATATGCCATAACAATTTATTTCATTAATAACTATAAAGGACTAAAAAATAATTTTGATTGTATTACAACTTGAGGCATACTTGCAGCTACTTAAATTAAATTACAAAAAATTACAAATAAAATAATATGCCATTAACAATTTATTTCACTAATAACTATAAAGGACTAAAAAATGATTTTGATTGTATTACAACTTGAGGCATACTTGCAGCTACTTAAATTAAATTAAATTACAAAAAATTACAAATAAAATAATATGCCATTAACAATTTATTTCATTAATAACTATAAAGGACTAAAAAATGATTTTGATTGTATTACAACTTGAGGCATACTTGCAGCTACTTAAATTAAATTACAAAAAATTACAAATAAAATAATATGCCATTAACAATTTATTTCATTAATAACTATAAAGGACTAAAAAATGATTTTGATTATATTACAACTTGAGGCATACTTGCAGCCACTTAACTCATGACGACTTACGTCTGAATTCCAGCATTTTTCCGGTCACTATGACCGCCCCCATCTTTGATTAAAGCATAGAATTTTTTAATGGAATGGACGCCTGCCCTGCTATTCTGTAAGCGTATTTGTGCAACTCGATCCTGAATCCGCAGTGAGATCGGTCTCTAACTCAATGATTCACAGTTCAATACTCACTTTACTTCGCAAGTGAAGTGTTTATTGTGTAGCTTGTATTTGTTTACACAATGCGACTTCAAGATCTTTCATGATCGGACGCGAAGTGAAGTAAGTGACTTGCGATGTGATGCTCGAGTTTTAATTCGTACTTTACAGAATCACACAGCTGGAAGGGAATGGAAAATGATTTTTTTATATTATGCCCTAGTTGCCTAACGTTGTCCTAACCTTGTCTAACTTCTCGCATGCCCCTTGCGAGAGAGAATGTACGCCTCAAGTGTGACGCTCCGCTATGCTTGCAACCACCTGTTGCATCTTCCATCTACATCGAACTATTCACACGCGCTCTTCAATATCGAGTAGGTACTCTGAGTTACCGTCAAGAACACTCGACCATCGCATATGAAGTAATGTAGCCTTTAAAAAAATTTTAAAGAAAAATTTCGCAAAATTTATTTTATCTATACATTTTTATTAATGACAAAAGAAACTATATTATGTACAAAAAAGCGTGTATACTTTTACGTTGGGAAATCATAAAATGGCCGACAACTGGCGTGGCACTACACTGTATTATTGAACACTTTGACATGTTTCATATTGGTCCATATCGAAATTATAGCAATTAAAAAAAAAAAAAAATTCAAAAAAGTATTTTATTGCATGTAAGTACACTGGGTACATTTATACAACGTCAATTTTTTATCTACCACCGCCTCCAAGGTGTTATATAAATTCTCTCTAAATAAAATCCAGTGAATCTCACGATTCCCACTAAATTACACGCGAACACCTGTATTTCACTGTAAACAGCGTCAAACACAATGTGGCGAATCGGCACGCTCAACAAATTAAAATTGTATAGGACATCTCCTTTAGTTTCTTTTGTGTTTGATTTATATGCATACACCGTTGTACAGCTTAGAAAACTATGCATACAAGCTTGAAGGAAAATATTAACGCGCCCACCAAAGAGATCCTAGCTCTATGCATACAGGCTACAGCGCGGTAGAGTCCGTATCATGGCACTAAAAGATTCCAATGCTGGACCTGACTCTACAAGAATAAGGTCATACGTCCCACTATTGGACATAGGACATAGGATTTTAATATTATTTCATCCTCATCATCATATCAGCCGTTCACCGTCCACTGCAGGACGTAGGCCTTTCCCAGTGAACGCCACCACACCCGGTCCTCCGCACTCCGCATCCAGCTTCCACCTTCTCTAAATTTTATGTGGTCAACAGATGTAAAAAAATGTAAAAACGACTTATTCGTAAAAAAAATATTATGTACTATGACTTACTGATCGCTAGGTTTTTTTAAATTTTCTACCCTTAGAGGTGAGAGTAAGAAAAATTTTTAGTTTGCGATACTACCCTAAAATTACACAAAAACGTTTAAATAAGTACATAATTTTATAATCTAATCGTTAAACTGGTCCTAAGCCTCGCCTGAAAAATAAAATAAAACAAACGTTAAACTTGTCTCAAAGTTTGGATACTTTGCGTGCAGTCTAGAAGCACTTGCAAAGTTGATATTTAATAAGAAAGAAAAAAATTGTCGCCGAATAAATTCAGGCCGAATAATAATAAAATCAACCAGCCCGAGCCGTGGTAGCCTAGTTGGTTGTGCACTCGCCTCACGTTCATGAGGTCGTGGGTTCGATCCTGGCCCGTACCAATAAGTTTTTCGAAATTACGGTGTATTAAAATATTACAGGATTTTCGGTGAAGGAAAACATCGTGAGGAAACCTGCATACGCAAAGACTGGTATTTACTATTCTAAGGCGTATGTGAAGTCCACCAAATAAACGGATTGTGGCACCGTTTGGCGGACAGGGGTTTGGCACAACAGATCCCATAGGGTCGAAGTGTCGCCAGGTGTTCCTGGCCCCCTAAGAAGATAAGTTAAGACCACTGGCGCCATCTATTGTTGCCCAATCCGTGAGCGACCACTTAAGTTGAACCACATAAAAACCCTCCGGGCTACTTCCAAGTTGAATAATACAATTTCCCTTCCCTGGTATACGCAGAAACTCGATCGGAATCAGGTTTATCAGATACATAGTTAGTACCCAGCGACCGACCAAGATTGACCAGACATACATGTCTATAAGGACATACTACGACCAGATGGCGCCTTGCGTCATAGCTTGTGTTCCCACAAAATAGGCTCTCCCCTAATTTAGGGAAAAATCATTTACATATTTATTCATTATCGGATCTGGCATCCGTCTCTGGCAATCTTGAGCACTCTGCATTAGTCGTTGTTGCTAAAGTTAAAAGCGTTTTTATTGTTAATTTTCCGAGGTCAATAGATGTTTTTTTAAACATTAGCCAATTCGAGAGGAAACACTTTGACTAACATTTTTTTTTAATTATGGTCTTTTTCAATGATTTATATTATTGTTATCGATATAAAATTCGCTTTCTAAGTATCTAAGTGTTTTTAAACAGGTATTTCGGCCATGTTCAATTAATGTACCTACAACATCCCATGTTTCTATCTGAAGTTCGTTTTTTCAGGATTTTAACAAACTTTGAATATAATTTTTGTTTTTATTTTTATTATTTTTATTTATTGTTTCAATGACTAACCGCTTTTCCTACTCCACTACTACTGCTGACAGCCCGGGGGGAATTGCACAAAACTCCCGCTTTCGTGGAGTCATTGCAGGTATTTGGGCGAATCAAATGCATCCAGTGGCAACACCGGCGTGAGGTGCGCGCACGCACCCGCAGGTAGTGAAATTAACCGGCACCAATACGTGAAATGCCGGCCGCGATCGAGTTCCGAGATCGAGAGTAAACGCCGCCCGAGTGACAATAGCACCCACTGTTTTGCAGTATTACATAATTATTATCTATACTATACCTACTAGATAGCTATACTAACTAATGTAGTTAGACAGACGTTTACATATTTATATTTATAAATTTAATAACATTAAAACCTTAAATATAACTAACTACCTTTAAAACTAAACCATCCTAAAAAAACTAAACTAAAACCTACATAAAACTAAAATAACCTAACCTAACCTACCAGACGTTTACATATTTATTATCATTTGATTAAAGGCTGAATAAAGCTGAAGATTTTGCTTTTTTGGCTGTTTGATTGATACGCGCTAATCACTCGATCAGTCGTATTTGATTTAAAAAAAAATGCATTTGATAGCCCAATTGTTGGGGAAGGTGATTGGCTATTTATCATCACGCTACGGCCGTTAGAAGCAGAGCAAAAATAAAAAATCTGAAGTCAGAATTTGATCAAAGTCCACATTAGGTTATCCCATCAAGTATGTGCATTCAGTTAGATCACTGTAGGTACCTACATAGATTCAGATATAGGTATAGATTGACTCGGCTTTACACATATTTCTTATAAAAGTAATAAATAAAAGATAATTTATACATCGATCACACAATATTACATAATTACTAAATACCATCATTATCTGAATAAATGTTGTTTACATTTGTAATTTTATTTTATTTACTATTGTTATGTTATAATTAGTTATAATGTAATAATATATTTTTTAATCTGACTTTAGCTCTAGAAAAGTAATTTATTAAAATAAAGTAAGCAAAAATGCGCCCGCAAATCGTACCCGGCTCAAAGGTACCCATGACGCCGGCTGCATTGCCACGTTGAATCGCCATGGATATCCTTTGAACCAGGTACGACTCGGCGCGGGGGTCACAGCCGTGCTCCCATCATGCGTTTCCCCACCTCTGAATAAATAAATTAAATTATAAGATAACTTTTTGTAGTGAGATGAAAGGGTCGATGACTCAGCGAAGCGCTGTTTTTCAGTCATCACCATTATTCTAACTGTATTCATAAGTAGTTCTGTATTAATAAATCTGTCAACCAATTTTAGACACCTCTTTGTTTTTCGCCTATCATCAAATACAAATAACCTTTTTTTACTCCACGACTGACTTAAAGTTATTTTGTGGAGTCTGGAGCGAAAATTATTTGCACTTTTCCAATACTTTTACAAAAATATACACATTTTGAAACTCATTCAAATTGTTTTGAGCAGTAAGTTAAATATTACCTACTATTATTAATATTTGCACGCTATCTGGCAGAATATGTACGGAAACATTACAATGTACTGGTCATCAAAAACCCTACTTGGTTCAAACGTTCTGGGACCTCATGGTCCCAAACAGCGAACTTTAATATTTTAGAGTTCGCTGGTCCCAAAGCTTTTTTTCTTTGGCCGACTGTCAGTAAAATTCAGTTAAAATTTATTACATTGATTTGTCAATAGGTAGTTTCAGCTGTTCTTGCGTATTATTTTGGGTAAAACCGTAGTACTTTGCTAGTTAACACGTTTCTAATTGGAACTGGATGGAGTATTATAATTTTTAAAAAATCACTTGGGGGGAGTTCGAGGGGTAGCTGGCTGTCAAATTCGGAAGTTATAGAGGGTAATCTAAGTAAATGAACTTCATTCCATTTCAAGAAATTGAATTTCCCAATTGTTTTTGCTGTGCGACAGTAAAAATCTAACCCATCCCCTATTACGTGAACGGAAAAACACATTTAGTCTGCGCCGGTCACGCTGACACCTTACGAGCGATCCTCGCAGGACAGCGAGAGAGGGGTTCGGTGATAAATATGGTGCGCGGGCGCAGCACCGCCAGTCGCCAACTCCGCTGCGCACAGCCACGCCGAAATGAGGACGCTGACGACGACGGTGGGTGCCGTGACGTGATGTGATTTGTGATTTAAAAAAAAATATCGATAAAAAACAAAGTGTTATCAAAAATAGTGCTGTATTTTTGGGACTGTGTTACGGCTTTTTTAATTGAAAAAATAAAATGTGAAATTGCAAATAATTAAAGTGCACCAATTTAGTATTTATTTTTCATAATTAAAAATACCTCTTCCTAAAGTTATGGAAATATTAAACCAACTAATAAAAGTAATTCTTATTATAAATAAAAATAAAAATCTATAACTATTATTGAGTGATTGAGTTTTAAAAACGTGTAAAGAATTTACAAAGTCATTTGTCATCGAACGCACGCGAGGACTCATCACGAAGCTTTTAAGCTTATTCTAAAGCTGTTTAATAATTCTAAAGTTAAACAAACCTTTTTGGACCTCTTCTTTATTTGAAAATACACAATAACAAATGTCAAATATAATATCTGTCAAATGGTCGCAAAAAGCTTCCAGGTGTAAAGTGATATTTTCACTTGTTAAAAAATTATTTAGAGCTTCGCGCGGTCATTTGAAACAGTTTTAGAAGTTGTAGCATTGTACTAATTAACAAGAAAAGGGATAAAATTAAATCTTATGCTCATCAAAGGTACTTTCCAAAACAAATCGGTGCATTAAAATGTAAATTACTTAATTATTTTCATAAATAAATAAACGTTTCATGAATAAGTAAATAAATAAAAATTACAAAAGCGTAACAACACTTTCGAATTCGTAATTTGAAGCGAAAGCATGACAGGTCAACCCAAACTAATTACGTATTTAATTAATTACTATATTCACCAAAAATATTTAAATTAAAATAATTATTTTAATCGGAGACTTAATAATTAGAATTTTTTTATTTGACGAAGGTTTAAATTATTTTTTTTAGTACCTAGTCATTAAGATACACACAAGACTCAGTTTTGTATTTGGCATTTTAATTAAGCAATATTTTTTCTCTTTAGCAGTAAATATTTCTTTAAAACTTCTTTGTAATATAAATTGTATTAACATTGACCTTGTTTTCAGATATGGGTGGTGCTTGCCTTCGCGGCATCACTCGCGGTGCCTATCAAGGAAGAAGCTAACGCCCAGGAAGCGAACACCCAAGATGTCGCCAGGGAGAAGCGATCTCCAGGATGGCACGAGCCAGAAGGTGTCTGGAAGAAGAAACTCGTATGGAAAGAAGAATGGAAACAAATCTGGAAAACAGAAAAAAAGTTAGCATGGAAAACTGAATGGAAAAAAGAGAAAGTACCAGCGTGGAAAACGGAAAAAGTCCAACAGTGGAAGGAAGAACAAGTCCCAGCGTGGAAAGTAGTACAGAAACCCATCTGGAAAGAAATACAGGTCCCTATTTGGAAGGAGATCCAGGTACCGGATTGGAAAAAGGTTTGGAAACCAGTGTGGAAAGAAATTAAAGTACCAGTGACGAAGACCATACAAGTACCAGAATGGAAACAGAACTTTGTACCAGCGTGGGTCAAAGAAGGAGTGCCCGGAGAGAAATACTTAGGTAAAGACGACCACGGTTGGGAATATACCAGTCACGACCTGTGGAGAAAGAAAATGATCTGGAAACCAGTATGGAAAAAGGTGTGGAAGAGCGTTGAAAAGCAGGAGTGGGTGACGGAAAAGAAATTGGAATGGAAAGAGGAATGGAAACAGATCTGGAGGACAGAGAAGAAACAAGCTTGGGTCACGGAAAAGAAGAAGGAATGGGTAGAAGAAAAGGTTCAAATTTGGAAGACGATTAAAAAGGAAATATGGGTGCCAGTGCAGAAGAAGATCTGGATTGAGAAGTGGAAGGCGGTACAAGTGCCTGTATGGAAGTCTATTGAAGTACCCGCGTGGAAGAAAGTGTGGAAGCCAGTCTGGGAGAAGGTCTGGGTACAAATCCACCACGAACACCACGACCACCACGAACATCACGGATGGGATTGAAATTAGGTACGAAACATGACATATATACTTTGTACATATAGGGATGTAATTACATAGTCATTTTGTTAACTAATTGTTACCAATCGATACCAAGTTTTTTTATATTATTTTTTGTAAATATGTTACGAATAATACTCAAGATGCCAGTAATGCCCGTTTTGGTAAGTATTTATTTAGGCGTACGCGAAGGCGAATGCTTTTTAGTTTGCAAACAGCGAATGCGGAAAATTTTGAATTTTCCATTGTGCGAAATGTGTTTGACTTTGCGTGCGCCTTGGGAAGTGAAGTGCTAGTGGATTAACCCCCTAACTTCTTATACTTGTAGACCTGTCACAAAGAACACAAATGGTTCCTTCAAAAAGGTCCACCAGCCTAAGGAGTTAAGTTTCATATTTTCGTTTCTTTTCAATAATACTTGTATCAAGTTTTTCTATATAAAAGAAAGGATATCTCTCGCAATTCACTTCCTAATAAGATACTATGGTTGCTGATTGTAGTTTTTAAATCGTTTAATGACGATAACAGGAAATTTTTTGACTTTTCAGCAACATAAATGGAAAAATGATTTAAAAACTACAAAAGGCCATTTAAAAAATGACACCGTTTTCAGGCTTTCATTGAAGATGTGTCACATCCATGCCACTTTGATTGTACAAAGTTTTGTGAATGGGACAGAGATTCAAATTGTTTCGTTTTCGAAGACACCTAGCAGAGGCTATATATAAATTATTGTTATATCATATTAAACCAGTAAACGCGTATGTCTGTCCGTAACAGATGTACGCGTTACTTTTTGGTGAAAGTCTCTCTATTTATCACAACTGGCAATTAAAAGGAAAGTTTGACGAATTTATTGTCTGCCATGGATTGAAACTGACATGCAAATCTTGTTGCAAGATTTTTTTTTTATCAAATTCTATCGTGAAACTCTCTCTGAAATAGAGTAGATACTTACTCATTGATTCACGTTTGATTACATCTTTGACCTTTCATCAATTTAGGTCAAATGAAAAAATGTCAATGTTGGTTTTTTATGGGTTTTACGGCCAACAAAGTCCTTTTTGATCAATAGAGGCGTCCTGTGGTTGACGGTTTTTTGTCAAATGTACAAATTACCTACTTACCTACTTGTTTGAGAGAAACCGTTGGCCTAAAAATGAGAAGCTCAGAATATGAGGCATCGAACGGAGACGATCGCAGGTTCTGTTCCTGGCGATGTAAAAGTACAATTGTTTTTATGTTTATAAATGTTTTTTTAAGTTCTAGCAATATATACGAGATAAGAAGACTTACGCATTTTTATTTCTTTATCAGTTTGGGGGTCCAATAAATATTTAGAAGATGATGCCATATGGAGTTGTTCAAAATACAATAAATAGATAAATTATATATATATAATTATATATTTATACATATATCAATTATATATAATATATAATTAATATATATATATAATATATAATTGATATTGCTAGCAGAATTATTAGTCGAAAATATTAGTAAGCTTAAGTTAGGTACCTACTGACTGTTCTCAAACGGAGAAGGAAAACGTCGTGAGGAAGGTTTTATATGCCGGAGAAGCTTCTTCGACGTAACGTGAAGTCCACCAACCCTCTGATGATAATGGTGATTAGTTGCTGAAGTGGCAGTGTACAGGCCATATCTGTCATAGAAATAATGGCGAGTGGAGACCGCGAATTGGTAAGTGCAGCGCGGGACGCCTCCCGTCAGATGGACCGATGACCTGAAAAAGATGTCCACAACGCGGCTAGATGCTCAGGAGCGGACGTGTGGTGGCGCGGATTAGGGAAGGTCTATGTCCAGCAGTGGACGTCAACAGACTGAAGAAGATTGATAAAAAAAATAGTTTTCAGATTCAAACATAATCTCAAATAGTCATATGAAATCATAGCTAATTTTACCTTTTTCTGAATATTTAAGTATAGAAGGTACATACAGTCAACGTCTAGATAAAAATATGTTAAAACCTTCATCATCATATCTGCCCTTCAATGTCCACTGCTGGACATAGGACTCCCGCAATGAGCGCCACCACACCCGCTCCTCCGGTAAAGTAACTATCACTTTAGTGAGGATGTAAGCCTTAGTGAAAATCTCAGACTAAGCCAGTCGTGCCTTGTTTTTCGTTTTTTTGTATTATGAATATCCGTTGCCCGCGGCAATGTCCGCGTGGGATAAGTAATTCTTCCCGCAAAAAGTTGCCTATACCCTGTCCAGGGTTCAATGTAAATCCACACAAAATTTCATCAAAATACGTTCAGCGATTTAGGTGTGAAAAGGTCACAAAAGATAGCGATACTTCCCACGGCTTTTTCGTTCGTTGGGTGAGGCCACTGACAGTGGGACTTGTGAACTACGTGGACACTGATAGTGGCACTAGTGAATTACGTGGTCACTGACAGTGGGACTAGTGAACTACGTGGACACTGACAGTGGGACTAGTGAACCACGTGGACACTGATAGTGGGACTAGTGAACTACGTGGACACTGATAGTGGGACTAGTGAACTACGTGGACACTGATAGTGGGACTAGTGAACTACGTGGACACTGATAGTGGGACTAGTGAACTACATGGACACTGATAGTGGGACTAGTGAACTACGTGGACACTGATAGTGGGACTAGTGAACCACGTGGACACTGATAGTGGGACTAGTGAACTACATGGACACTGACAGTGGGACTAGTGAACTACGTGGACACTGATAGTGGGACTAGTGAATTACGTGGTCACTGACAGTGGGACTAGTGAACTACGTGGACACTGACAGTGGGACTAGTGAACTGCGTGGACACTGATAGTGGGACTAGTGAACTACGTGGTCTCTGACAGTGGGACTAGTGAACTACGTGGACACTGATAGTGGGACTAGTGAACTACGTGGTCTCTGACAGTGGGACTAGTGAACTACGTGGACACTGATAGTGGGACTAGTGAACTACGTGGTCACTGATAGTGGGACTAGTGAACTACGTGGACACTGACAGTGGGACTAGTCCGAAAACTCAAAGTCGCTCAACGGGCTATGGAAAGAGCTATGCTCGGGGTTTCTCTGAGAGATAGGATCCGAAACGAGGTGATCCGCCAGAGAACCAAAGCCTTTGACATAGCTCAAAGGGTTAGCACGTTGAAGTGGCAGTGGGCTGGTCACATCTGTCGGAGAACCGATAACCGCTGGGGTAGACGAGTTCTCGAGTGGAGACCACGACTAGGCAAGCGTAGTGTGGGACGCCCCCCGGCTAGATGGAGCGACGACCTGCGCAGGGCGGCTGGCAGTGACTGGATGCGGAGAGCCGAAGATCGGACTCAGTGGCGCGCCTTGGGGGAGCCCTATGTCCAGCAGTGGACTAGTGCAGGCTGATGATGATGGGTGAGGCCTATGTCCAGCAGTGGACGTTTAAGTGCTGATGCTAATGATGATGATGAAGTGAATCCTGTGTATCCCTTTTAGGGATCAATATAATCCAAGTAGGTATATTTAAATATGACCGCATACTCCGTTGTAATTGGACCAGCTGTGTGATTCTGTAAAGTACGAATTAATACTCGACCATCACATCGCAACTCACTCACTTCACTTCACATCCGATCATGAAAGACCTTGATGTCGCATTGTGTAAACAAATACAAGCTACACAATAAACACTTCACTTGCGAAGTAAAGTGAGTATTGAACTGTAAATCATTGAGTTAGAGACCGATCTCACTGCGGATTCAGGATCGAGTTGCACAAATACGCTTACAGAATAGCAGGGCTGTAGTTTTAGCGTGATCCGCATTCAAACAGACAAACAAACATACAGGCAGACAGACAATTTTTTTTTGAAAAGTGTTTTGTTCTCAGATTAAGTCTAAACTAGTCCCTAAACGATCATGCTTGCATGACATGCAACGTTAAAGTGAATTATCATGCTGCATGATGGACCTTGTTGCTATCAATCAATACAGCGAAGCAACGGCCAGCACGTAGTTTGCATGTCATGCACGTCAATCACTACAACTAGACGGTCATGCATGAGTGACAGCACGTAATGCATGACATGCCGCATGATCATTCATGAAACGATTTCTTGAAAATCCTTTCAATGTACAAAAATACCTACTTCCGTTACATATTCAAAGTCAAAGTCAAAACTATGTTATTGCATGTAAGTACACTGGGTACATTTATACAACGTCAATTTTTTATCTACCACCGCTTCCAAGGTGTTATATAGAGCTGGGAAGAAGTTATTATAACAGTAAGTTAAGTTATAAGTATTTATAACAGTATACATAGATAGATGGATATAGATAGGAATGGGTCTACAAGTTCTTTGTTTCCAGCCAAGGCAGTAAAACGCATTATTATAAAACTATACGTGTGCTCGTAACAATTTACTGCGTGGGCGGCGGTGGACGTAACACGAGATGTATAAAGGGAAAGTCCTGTTCGACTCTTCGTTACGACAATAATTCGTCAGCTGACCGGCTCGTTGGCTAGGTCGTTAGACTCGCTACCAGAGATCGTAGGTTCGATACCAGGGACAGACAATCCGTTCAAAATTGGTCCCGACTGGAGTATTTTGTTTGATTTACACGATAAAATCCTTGGGATTAGATGAAAGTAAATACCAATATAATTATGTACTATTTCTAGTACTTTTAAGAACGTGTAACTCAAAATTTTAATCTAAAAGAGAAAAGCCTTAACAAGTGTTTCTTTAATTAGGTACATAATTAAAAACGTGACGTATGTAAAAAAGATGAAACTAACTTTTTGTGAAAAAGTACAAAACTAACTAATGTATAGTTAGAGCCTAATGATTAGGTCGCGGGACCCGGCTGGATGAGGTTAGCGCAGGACCGGTCGTCGTGGAGATCCTTGGGGGAGGCTTTTGTCCAGCAGTGGACGTCTACAGGCTGATATGATGATGATGAATGCTTAGCAGTCTATGACAGGAACAGTATTGGACCAGGCGTCTTCTAAAAAAATGGAGAGTGGTATTACAGGGGTACTTATTCGGCTACCACACCAGAACTACCACCAGATTATTCAGCAAAACCTGGAACGACCGCTATAGGATTAACTGTAATATTGTCCAAACTGAAAAATGTCCAACGACCATGCTCGAACTGAAAAATGTCCAAACTGAATAATGTCCTATCTGAAAAATGTCCAACGACCATGCTCGAACTGAAAAATGTCCAAACTGAATAATGTCCAATCTGAAAAATGTCCAACGATCATGCTCGAACTGAAAAATGTCCAAACTGAATAATGTCCAATCTGAAAAACGTCCAACCTGAAAAATAAATTTCTAATCTGAAAAATAAATAAATAGCGGTTTTAAAGGTTCTGTAGTGTAAAATGATCCAGAATGATCATTTTCCAGATTGGACATTTTTCAGGTTGGACGTTTTTCAGATTGGACATTTTTCAACGGTTGGACATTTTTCAGATTGGACATTATTATCACAAATCGGCTAAATGTCTTTGAACTATAAATAAATTAGCTCTATCGTTGTGTAAAAGTCGAAACAAGAATTTATTAACGAAAATGTTTTGGAGACGAATGTCTACTTGACCCCAAACATGTATAATTGGCTTAAAGGTCTTGCAACCAAGCCAAAAACACATTAAAAAAAAAGTATAACTAGGTAGAACCCCAAAAATAGAAAGTATAAAGAAGGTAGACAACAGGCAGCAGCGGCTTCTAACGACCCTCACGTTCAATGAGTCAAAGTTTCATCACTTTTTACATAACAATCTTCATTACCGTACCTTTAAAGAGTTGGTCCATTAATCACGTAGGGATTGGAGAAACAATAGGTGCGTGTGTACAGTAGGCCTCTTGTCAAACAACAGCAGCGCAGTTTAAGCTGTATACCAAGCGTGTAAGGTTGATAGTGATCATGTACTTTAGATAATTATGGTAGCCGAGAATGACTTTCGTTCATTATTCACATAGGTGGGAAAGTGTTGGAAAGAGTTACTTTAAAAACAATAGTAAAGTATTGCGTCGTTTGGTTGCGGTTTTGGGCGGTAAATTGGTATATCAATTATGACGTTTTTGCTTCGAAACCAAGAAGTTTGGAATCTCTTTGGTGGCGCGGCGGCCAACCAAAGAGATCCTAACTCTATGTTCGAAACATATCGCATCTCAAAAATACAGGAGAGAGCTTGTGTGGACGCCCTTTCTGTGTTTAAGATTGATAATGCTAAAGCCCGGCAAGGCGACCTAAAGAAGGTGGCTGGAGCTACCGGCGCGGGACAAGGTATGGTGGCGTTCATTGATGAAGGTCTATGTCCAGCAGTGGACGTTGAAAAACGAAGAAAAAAAGGTGTGTCATGATCGCGATAGGTACTTGGCGCTCCGTGCTGTCTGTCTACCCCGACAGCGACATAGCATGAAAATATGTAAATATCATTTGGAAATGTTAGGACATATGACCACTAAATAGTTTCATAGGAACGCGTACTGCATAGTAGCAGTCGACCCCACGTCAGTGGAAGCCCTTTGACCTTGAGCTGGCTTAGCCTATTCATCTTCAGCCTACACTAGTCCACTGCTGGACATAGGCCTCCCCCAAGGCGCGCCACTGAGTCCGATCTTCGGCTCTCCGCATCCAGTCACTGCCAGCCGCCCTGCGCAGGTCGTCGCTCCATCTAGCCGGGGGCGTCCCACACTACGCTTGCCTAGTCGTGGTCTCAACTCGAGAACTCGTCTACCCCAGCGGTTATCGGTTCTCCGACAGAAGTGACCAGCCCAATGCCACTTCAACGTGGTAACCCTTTGAGCTATGTCAAAGGCTTTGGTTCTCTGGCGGATCACCTCGTTTCGGATCCTATCTCTCAGAGAAACTCCGAGCATAGCTCTTTCCATAGCGTCTTTGAGTTTTCGGACTAGTCAAACTGTCAGTCTGTCATACGGTTTTGTTCCCACTGACGAGCGGTCGACCGTATACCAGGGTACGTCGGGAGGTCGCGCTCACGTCTCAACGGGTATATCTTTTCTTCGCAGGAAATATTACATAAGTAAGTCACGAACAATGTTCAAATAGAAATCTAGATCCTCCCGGGTTCTGGCCTGCACGTCTGTCTGTTTGAACTTTCTCTTTTATATAAAGAGTGAATTAAAGGCGTAGGTTGCAGTCAATTAAAATGATTGTGATTAATTAAGTATGCTTGTTAAAAATGTTAGGCAATAAAATCCGTCAATTGGGTGTACGGTCGACCGCAAGTCGATGGCAACAAAACCTGGTCTCTCATCATAGTATTGAAACTCCCTAATAGGCTCAAGCTTAAAGTGTTTCTAGTGACATGCGATCGACTGTACAAATGTCATTAATTTTGCCAATTCCCCGGTGTGACCACCTCGACGGCCTTTTTTATTTGTAGGTTTTAGGTTTAATAGTTAGTTTTATAAAGCCACTTAATTTTGTTAGGTACATGTTGTTTTTTTTTGTTGTAATCTATACGTTGTCTAATTCAATTTTAATTTAAATCTGATGATAATAAATTACATTTCTGTTAAAAATAAAAAAACTTTTTGCGAGTTTGTAAAGTTAAGTGGGCGATTTTGATGTGATATAATATTACGTACCTAAATATAATAAAAAACTAAAATAATTAACGATTTTTATTATTATTGGATTTTAATTTTACGCAGCGTATGCAGGCCTCCCACAAGGTGGAACGACGATCTGGTGAAGGTCGCGGGACCGGCTGGATGAGGTTAGCGCAGGACCGGTCGTCGAGGAGATCCTTGGGGGAGGCCTTTGTCCAGCAGTGGACGTCTACAGGCCGATATGATGATGATGACGGCTAAGGAAACAAAGCCCTTATAGGCCAGGCCAGGCTGTTCGGGTTCGCAACCTTTCGTTTTGAGTCTAGTTGCGTAATAAAATTGTCATTAGTTTATTACAATCATTGTTACGAACAATTAATCGATTCATTAAGTATCCGTTAAACTCGTGAGTAGTCATTCATAATCTAAGATTCAAATCAACAGCCTAATAATATGTCCCCACTGCTGAGGCACTGGACTACCCTCTCAACGATTTTCTTTTCCCAACATCATAATAAATTATATCATATAATTACATAATAAATTCTTAGGCGAATGTCAAGTCCATCTACCCGCACTGGGCTAACGTGGTGGACTATAGCCCATACGTTGAGAGGGTAGGCCTGAGCCCCAGCAGTGGGGACATGTTAATAGGCTGTTGATTTGAGTAGCTAAAGCTATCCGACCTAAAAGTCTTTTATATAATATGATAAGTAGCGGCAGTTGGCATGTAAGGCTGGTTTGTGAATGACTTGATGTTATAAGCCCCCTTAGAACCTATTAGGTCACGGTAGGAAGTATCACCGACGCGTTTTGTCCAAGTTAACTCGTATTTGTGTAATATAATAATCCTGTTTGCTTTTAATTTAAGAGTGAAAGTACACCATGATCGATCGAGATAGTCAAAACCTGACAAGCGAGTGGCTGACAAGCTTTGAAGTATGATTCCGTAGGCTTAAAAATAATAACTTTCGTTCGTTATATTCTGTCGATATTATGCAGGATGTGTTAAAAAGTCTGGATATTTTAGTTAGCTAATTTTACCCATGGCTGTCAATAATCAAAAACTCCGTTAAGTGTGGCTGTCAGTTTTGGTTTTTGAAAAATCACTCATGTCAAAAACAAATTATAAACATGACGTAAGACGGACGTTAAAGACCCATCAACACTTGAAGCATTATCTTCTCAAGAGTCCATAAAGACCCATCAACGCTTGATCGGTGAAAACCCTCGTTTATTTTTTAGAATACATAAAACTGCATTTAATTTTTTTTGAAAAGTCGCTTGCCTCAGGCGGGTATCGAAACGACACACCATGCAAAAAATAACTGTGCTTTTATAGCACAAATCGATAGAGTCAATTAAATAATGTCCAATCTCTGTAATAAACAGGTGGGTAGTGTCTTATGTTAGAGGAAGTACACTTCCACTCCTTACTAACGTGACGTAATAGAATTATACAATAGGTAGGTACATGAATTGTTGTAGATACAGGATATAAAGGGTTTCTGTTAGCACTGAACCCTAAAAACTGGAATATAGACTTGATTGTTTGGGTGCGTGCTTCGTGTTGCTGGTAAGCTGTTACTTGTGATGACCGGCCCTCGTTTTTAGGGTTCCGTACCTCAAAAGAGGAAATAAGGAACCCATATAGGATTATTTTATAGTGGGTTTTACGGATCTAGAGCGTCAGTGGCGTCAGGGATAAGACGCGGCCTGTCATATCGAGAGGCCCAAAGTTCGGTCCCCGGCTGGACCATGTATCAATGGCTGGCTGGCTGGCTGGCTGGCTGGTTGGTTCGTTGGTTGGTTTTTGTGTCATGTAGTCTTTTAAGTCATGTAGTCTGCTAGTATAATATTATGATTGAATTTCTAAGCTAAGTGGTCAAGCCGCGTGTAGCGCCGCGCGATACAAGCTAGTGAGCTATAATTATAACCAAATAATGGATATTTCAAGGAGAGGACAGTCGTTAGGAATATCCACAGACCACCCAACCAATTGACTGCGCATTGACGGCGCATGAGAAGGCGACAGCGTTCACCGAACATAAGGCCATCTCCGCTTTGGTATATAACCGGCATCAAGCCATAATTGTTTTAGTGTGAGTTTGATTTTGCCTAAGGTAAGGAACAAAGTCCCCTTGTAACACAACTACCTATTGTGGGAGCTTACCTTAGGAAAAATCAAACTCAGACTAAAACAAGTATGGTAATATACCTACCTAGGCGATGGCCTTATGTTCGGTGAACACTTTCGCTGTTAATGCGCAGTCAATTGGTTGAGTGGTCTGTGGGAATATCCTAATCATAAAATCATAATGTAATTTGTTCTATTGTGTTCTTATCTAATCTAATATTAGATAACCAAATAGTAATTAAACATACATTGTATTCAAATACTAGTTCAACTTTGCAGTTTTGCTTGCTAGAGAAATACAGTCAGACAGAAAGAGCGTTTGTCTAAAAAAATATTTATCGGGCAGCTGGCATCAAGTAATAGCTATGTGTTATCAAGGCTGCAAAGTTGGTTATTTTGTGCGAGTACTAGTATTGAAAACTGAGCAAAGCGAAGGGTGTTCAAAGATAGAATCCTGAGCGTAGCGAGGGTTTCAAGGTACGAGACGCAAAATAACTTTGCTGCCGAGCGCAACACACAATTTTTCACCTCACTACAGCGAGGAAAATACTAGGTAAATTGAATCCTTTCGGCGGTTTAGAACCACAAATAATAATAACCACAATTAGAATTGACAACTTCTGTAAATGTCCACCTTCTACAAGTTAGAAGAATAGTTTTAAAAAGTTTTTTTCCAGGTGCAGTTTTCCGCGCAGATTTCGAATGAGAAAGTATACCCTTCCGAGCCGGTGAGGTGAAAAAAAAATTAAAATGTCACTAAGAAACAATGAACAATGAGTTTTCACTATTGACATTTCAAAAATCTATCTAAAACTCAGAATACAGAATAAAATCCTAAAACAGTAAAAATAAAAGTTTTTTTTTCTCTATTTCTGTCTCCGCTTCTTTTTCTTGCTCTCCCTCTCTCTATAAGTACCGGAATATACAAACAAACACAAAAACTATATTACCTACTCGTACATACTATACATACTTAGTGAGTCTTAATTGAAAACAAATTGCTTTGACTTTGACTTCTTGAAATTCGTGGAATTTGGTCAAATTATAAAAATAATTCTTCAGTCGTCGTGGTTGCCTATTCGTTCGCCGAATCCGGACCATTGTCTTTTCTATCATTCATCATCAACAGCCTATTAATGTCCCCACTGCTGGGGCTCAGGCCTACCCTCTCCACGAGGGCGTTCGGGCTATAGTCCACCACGCTAGCCCAGTGCGGGTTGGAGGACTTCACATGCGCAAGAATTTCTTCTTCGGCGTATGCAGGTTTCCTCACGATGTTTTCCTTCACCGTTTGAGAGCAGTCAGTAAATGTACTTAAGTTTCGAGAAAAAATCCATTGGTACATGGCCCAGTTGGGGATCGAACTCCGGACCTTTCGATATGATAGGCCGCGTCTTATCCCCTACGCCACTGACGTCTTTTCTATACAAGCTTTTAATTAACTTCACATTTTGTGTGTAAGTACAATTACCTATGTATGTTTAGTTCAAATATTGCGAATAATTTGAAATTTGGTATACCTACATGCCTACTTGCAAGAAGTTTCGAATCTCTTTGGCGGCGCGCGCGCTCCCTGTGGAGATCGCATCTTGCATATTTAGGGCCTCTTACACCGCTTGCTGATAAAGCCCCAGATACCCTATATGCAGGTTATCTGACAGATAGCCTATTTTTTTGATTTCACAGGTATCTGATTGCCTATATCTTGTATATTTTATATAGACTATCTCACAGATTTATCTGATAGATTAGTTTATCACTAAGATTACTATCTGTAACAATGTCAGGAAGTGGTGAAAGAAGCCCTTAGTATCGGAAATTCGGAACCTATGGTGCCATTTACCGGGGGGGTGCGGACAAAGGAAGCGGAGCAGCGGGAGGAAATTGCTAATACAAATATAAATCGCGACCCATCATATCGACAGGTCCGAGGTTCGATCCCCGGTTGGGCCATGTACCAATGGGTTTCTTCTCGAAACTTAAGTACATTTACTGACTGCTCTCAAACGGTGAAGGAAAACATCGTGAGGAAACCTGCATACGCCGATGAAGAAATTCTTAGGCGCATGTGAAGTCCACCAACCCGCACTGGGCTAGCGTGGTGGACTATAGCCCGAACGCCCTCGTTGAGAGGGTAGGCAGTGGGGAGATTAATAGGCTGTTGATGATGATGATGATACATTTGACTCGATTTTGACACCCATAGAATGATTATATTACTGAGGAGTGGTAAATTTTTTTGATTCATGCTTTTAACGCAGACGAAGTAAGGGTCCTTAGTTCCTCACGAAATAGTTGAAAGAAGTATTTTGTTACCACCCATTTGTACTTTGTTAGAAATGTTTAATATATTACATAATACTAGTCTAATAATATTTTTTATTTTTATTCTATGATGTCGTCCAGTACGTTTCGCAAGTCCCAGCCTCACCCTTAAACTGAACCCTTCCACACGTAAACAGTATCCGCTTCATGTCGCTAGAGGGCGCTGCGTGTCTGTTGCAACGCGCTATGGCTTCGTTCTCGCCAAAACCTTACTCTGACGGCCGGTCTATGCGAACTCTAAGTACAAATTAGTTATAAGTGATTTCTTGTAACAATGTTGCGGGATTTGATTTTGGTTATCTATTAAAATAATTTTTTAAAAACCTTCCCTGCTTTATTGGCTGTTGGAAGGTTCAGAATTTAAAGGTAGCGGATTTTCCCTCCGCGGGCAATCCTGGTCAGTCAGATTACTGAAAGGACCTTAGTGTTTGTCCTCCGTACCCGTACAATCCCATAATGATAGGTAATGTCATCTCAACTGACCGCCATACTAAGATCAGGTATCCCATAGAACAGCTGCTAAAATAACAATAATAATCAGAGAGGGACACACTTATTACAAAAGTGGTAAGAGTAAGCTAGACAGATATAATATCTTCTATCTCTATCTACGTATGCGAATTTTACACTGCACCCTAACAACAAGCCTTAACTGTCAACAAACAAAAACCCGACTAAAATAGATAGTGTTTGTTCAGTTTGACCCCGCCTTATAAGAAGCGTCTTCTCAAATTATTGAGTTAAAAGACTATTGCTATTTCATACTATATGCTGAGTACGGTTCTATGGGATCCTATGGGATGCCGCCATAGCATTTAGTCCACTAAACTGATAAAGATAGGATCTCTTTGGTGCTCGCGACTAAACTCGACGAAATACTTACAATATGAACGCGTGTCATACGAAGTTTTTCAACACATTGTTGACGAGGAAAATAAATAAAATGCCATAAACTTATTTTCCTTTGATTTTTATGGTAAATTCAAAGTCTATTTTATTGCATGTAAGTACACTGGGTACATTTATACAACGTCAATTTTTTATCTACCACCGCTTCCAAGGTGTTATATAGAGCTGGGAAGAAGAAGCGGCGCAACAAACATCAAACGCGTTCTTCTTCAATTCGTCATGGCAGAATCGCTGCAGGACCTACAGGAAATGCTGGACAGCCTCAACGCTGCCTCCCGACGTGTGGGTCTCGGAATGAACTTGGACAAGACTAAGGTCATGTTCAACGATCACATTGTTCCGGGACCGGTTACCGTCGACGGTAAGACCCTCGAAGTTGTTCAAGAATATGTCTACATCGGGCAAAGCAGTTAGGTAGAAACAACTTCGAGAGGGAAGCCGATAGGAGGATCAGGCTGGGCTGGGCAGCATTTGGGAAGTTGCGTCATATCTTCTCGTCGCATATACCACAATGCCTGAAGACAAAAGTCTTCAACCAGTGCGTCCTACCCGTAATGACGTACGGCGCCGAAACGTGGACATTGACAGTGGGACTAGTCCAAAAACTCAAAGTCGCTCAACGGGCTATGGAAAGAGCTATGCTCGGAGTTTCTCTGAGAGATAGGATCCGAAACGAGGTGATCCGCCAGAGAACCAAAGCCTTTGACATAGCTCAAAGGGTTACCACGTTGAAGTGGCAGTGGGCTGGTCAAATCTGTCGGAGAACCGATAACCGCTGGGGTAGACTAGTTCTCGAGTGGAGACCACGACTAGGCAAGCGTAGTGTGGGACGCCCCCGGCTAGATGGAGCGACGACCTGCGCAGGGCGGCTGGCAGTGACTGGATGCGGAGAGCCGAAGATCGGACTCAGTGGCGCGCTTTGGGGGAGGCCTATGTCCAGCAGTGGACTCGTGTAGCCTGATGATGATGAAACTTCAAACACACAAATTAATTTAGTAAATAAAATAATCACAAAACACACAAATATTTGTGAAATATGGCGCGAGTGTTTTCTTATTTCGCGGAGGTGGAAGGAGAGGCGATGGTACGAAGCCAAACAGCTCAACAGCATATTAATTTAATAAACTGTTAATAATTGGATTTATTACTAGCTAACTGCTACATGTAACAGGCTGATAGTCAGAGTTTAAAAAAATAAAAATAAAAAAGAGTTAGGGCTTCTTTCACCACTTCCTGATATTGTTACAGATAGTAATCTTAGAGATAAACTAATCTATCAGATAAATCTTTGTGATAGACTATATAAAATATATAAGATATAGGCAATCAGATACCTGTGAAACCAAAAAAACAGACTATCTGTCAGACAACATGCAGATAGGGTATCTGGGACTTTATCAGCAAGCGGTGTAAGAGGCCCTTAATGTATTTTCCTTTTTTTGTGCATTTTTTTGAACTATGGAAATTAGACAGATAAATCTCAAAATTCCGAACCAATGAACAAAGAGTCATTGACCACCAACAACAGTCAAAGATATATATATAAAAAAGGTTAGGCACGGTCGACCGCACGTCAGTGGCAACAAAACCGTATAACCTGGTCTCTCGCAGTACTGAAACTCTCTAATAGGCTAGGCCAACTTAAGGTCAAAGTGTTTCCACTGACGTGCGGTCGACTGTACAAGAACGTTATTCGGTAGGTACTAAAGAAATAGCTGACGTCAAATTTTTCTGCTACACAATTTATAATATGGGTGTTTTACAAAATTACAGCAAATAAAGATGGCCTTAATATTTTTTTAAGTGTCTAGGTTAAGTATTTTGTGCAATGAAATGAGTTAGATAAATTCTTGCAAAAGTTTTAGATTAGAATGCCAAGATAGAAGACAGGTTAAGTACTTGAAAGTATGAAGATGTTTGCTGCCTTATTTCTCGGATACACCCACTATTGAACGTAACGCCTTACCAATGTGCCAGTTTGGTTTTAGAAGTAGAAACCACCTTAATTCGAAACACTAAGGGCTTCTTTCACCGCTTGCTGATAAAGTACCAGATACCCTTTCTGCAGATTATCTGACAGATACCCAATCTTTTTGTTTCACAGGTATCCGATTGCCTTATCTGTCAGATAAACTAACAGCAAGATCAAACGGCTGTTATTTTTTATCTGTCAGATATTTTAATTCTTCGTTCTTTCTGCCTACCCCGCCAGGGACATAGCGTGAAGATATGTATGTATGTATGTACTAGAGGTGTGCAACACGAAAATATTATCAGACAGATTTATCTGATAGATAAGTTTGTCTGTCAGCATACTATCTGTAACAATATCAGCAAATGGGTGAAAGAGGCCCTAAGTTTTAATATTAAGAAAAATCTACACTAAGTACTTATACTAAGAGGGGGAATCGGGGAATGAAAGTGCATGGGAGTATCGTTTTTGTAAGGTAGGGGCTAAACAGCCGTGTGTATTAATGATCATATAAGCCTATAGACGTCCACTGCTGGACAAAGGCCTCCCCCAAGGATCTCCACGACGACCGGTCCTGCGCTAACATCATCCAGCTGGGTCCCGCGACCTTCACCAGATCGTCGGTCCACCTTGTGGTAGGCCTACGCTGCGTCTTCCGATACGCGGTCGCCACTCGAGAACCTTTCTGCCCCAACGGCCGTCAGTTGTAAGAGCGATGTGCCCAGCCCACTGCCACTTCAGCTTCGCAATTCTTTGTGCTATGTCGGTGATCTTGGTTCTCCTCATTATAGAAGTTCAACCAAACATCATTATTATTTGATTAATAGGGTTCCACAGGGCTAGAGAGTTGCGACTGGTACGCTTAGTTGGAGCAAGATTTGTCCAAGAGAGAGTGTCCAAGAAGATAATTCACTGTTGAATTTTGATTGATTTTAAGGTGGTGTTGGTAATATTACGGTAATATTATTAGTGGGGTGATCGCGGAAGCCATCAAGTGAGAGGTCACAGGTACTGACGCAACCGGAGGAGACTGGGATAAGAATCTCTATCAAATCGCTGGTACAGACGCGAACAAATTAATTTGCCACTATTATCTTGCAACTTTTATAATGAGAATATTGTGGTTATTAATTTGCTTTTCCCGCGAATAAACTTTATGTTGTTATATATAGTAAGTAATACAGAAATTAAATTACAATTCTAATATTAAGTAAAAATAAATTTTACAAGTCTAAATTTATAAATAATATCATGCAAATTACTATTCTAAACAAAATGTTTTGGTCAAAATTTACTAATTTATAAATTTCAAAATAATAATAATACTAGCGAAAAATATACTGTATAAAACAACATAAAATAATATAAAATCGACACGTGTTTCACCTCTCTACGAGGCATCCTCAGGATGTTGACAGAACGGCAGCTTACGACCGAGTGCCGCTGCTTTTGAAATTTATAAATTAGTAAATTTTGACCAAAACATTTTGTTTAGAATAGTAATTTGCATGATATTATTTATAAATTTAGACTTGTAAAATTTATTTTTACTTAATATTAGAATTGTAATTTAATTTCTGTATTACTTACTATATATAACAACATAAAGTTTATTCGCGGGAAAAGCAAATTAATAACCACAATATTGTTATATAATGGATTTCCGCAAAGTAACGCCTGATACAATTAAATACTTTTATAATGAGTACAACTCGATCGACCAGATCCAAAATCCAACGACCAACTGGTTGGTCCGCTCGAAAAAAAAATTATGCCCTTCTTACCAACTAGTAAGTTTGTCGGTAGGTCACACTGTTTTTTTTTAATTTGGGAAGAAACGAAATTAAAATTTGCAATTGTTGAAATTTGCAAATCGAACCGACTGAATCATGCATTCATGCATGACTTACATTTCGTAACACATTTTTGTATTGGTCTTTCGTATTTCATTTTGCATGCCATAATTATTGTAAAACATGTAGAACTAGAATAGTAAAATTATTGACATCTGTATACCTACCGCAAATAAATAATACTTACCCACTTGACTCTTTCGAACAAATTGCAAACGCAAGCCAAACCACTGCTCCACACGTTTGCGTTTGTAAAGTTTTGCCAAATTCACATGCAGCATAACGTTTTTGGTTATGATGTGGATTTGGTAATATCGTTCAGAATTACCGCGATTGGCCCCCTGATGACAGCTTAACAGAAAAGCCTGTGGTATGATAATAATCCACCTTAAAGATTAAAAAACCAATTCATACAGATTTATTGGCATCTGAACCGTGGTGTTTATGAACTAAAATGATTCGTGAGCGCGACTGTACCACTGTAGGCTAAGCATCGTCAATTGCGCAGGAGAAATTGTGTGAATATACCGTGAATAGAATCGCCATTGCATCTTGTAGGTGTCCGGCCGGCGGCGCGGGGCACGAGCGGCAGCGGAGGGCAGCGGTTTAGAAGAAGACGAGGAAGAACAAAGAAGGAGAAAAAGAAGAACAAAAAGAAGAATAGAACCATAATTTAAAAAACATTTTTTGTAAGTACATGTTTCGGATTCTGGGTGTTTGTATGTATTTAAGTATTTATTTAAAAGTATTTATGTATGTTTATCAGTTGTTGAGTACCCAATATACAAGCTTCGGCTTAGTTTGGGACTGAACAGCCGTGTGTAAATTTGTCCAAACATTATTTATTTATTTATTTAGTATGAATAATCATGCTAAATAAATAAATAAATTATCTGCTGCAAAACACAAATATGGTGGTACAAGAAAATAAACAAGTACAACGTACCAACTTTACTTAAGCATGTGGTCTGACTTAAAATCAGGTGTACTTAGATTTTTAAAATTCTAACCCTAAAGCGGTGAAAAGGGATATTAATTAGGTATGTATGGGAACCAAAATTTACAAATCTAATTTACATGCCGCGGGCAACGGTTAGTAAGTAACATATACGATACTTTTTAATGCGAATAAAGTCGCGGGGCATAAGCTAGTGACATTAAAGAGGTCGAAAAACTTATTTGTTTTATGACTACGATGATTGAAGCTAACGAAGCTTGGAGCGTAATGTAGGACTGATCTATTTCCGAGTTTTTATACTTCGGTATTCGTGTACGTGTAACAATAGGTATATAATTATGTATTTAATAAATAATTATTATTTTATAATATTTTAAACTACTAATTATTTATTATATTTATTATAATTATATTTTTAAGAGCGTCAGTGGCCCTGGGGATAAGACCCGGCCTATCATATCGAAAGGTCCGAAGTTCGATCCCCGGCTGGGCTATGTACCAATGGGTTTTTTCTCGAAACTTAAGTACATTTACTGACTGCTCTCAAACGGTTAAGGAAAAATATCGTGAGGTAACCTGCATACGCCGAAGAAAAAGTTCTTCGGCGCATGTGAAGTCCACCAACCCGCACTGGGCTAGTGGTGGACTATAGCCCGCACGCCCTCGTTGAGAGGGTAGGCCTGAGCCCCAGCAGTGGGGACATTAATAGGCTGTTGATGAATATTTTAAAATAATAATTTTAGCAATATATCAATATATTTTAACAGTTGTTGGGTACACAGGACAAGTCTCGGCTTAATTTGGGAATAAAACAACCGTGTGTGACTTTACTCAATAAATGCATTTTGTAACTTTTAAACTTAAGAAGTATGAAGCTTTCAAAAGTACATGTTTTTCGTTTTACAAATTTTTTCCGGAATGCCCGCCGGGCGCCGCCGCCCGCGCCGGGACGAAAGTTCATCGAATTCACGTCAAACCGCCCACGCTGCTAGCACTCGGCTTGAGTTTCGCCTCCAGCGCTCATAGCTTGGGCATCCTCAAAGAATGCCCATTACGCAACATATCGGAGATTCTCGCGATTTGCGCAAGAGTCGGAGTACTGATTCGATGGCTATTCGTAGTTAGTGGGCGTCCCTCGCGCTGACCGCGTCACGTACTCTGACACTGGGTCAGGCGCGGGTGCGCGCCTATCTGTATATGTATCAATGGAATTCGTTACATGACTCTCACTTATGTAACGCTGAACTCGTAACACAGGTAGTGTTAATTGCTGCAGCGCGTAGGGATTTCTCGAGGAAAAGTTTATCCTACTCTGCCTAGTCTGATGTCGACGATTTCCTCCCGGTAGAACTGTAGTCTTATGGCTTCTTTCACCACTTCCTGATATTGTTACAGATGGTAATCTTATTGATAAACTAATCTATCAGATAAATCGGTGTGATAGACTATATAAAATATAGGCAATCAGACACCTGTGAAACCAAAAAAACAGGCTATCTGTCAGATAACCTGCAGATAGGGTATCTGGGACTTTATCAGCAAGCGGTGTAAGAGGCCCTTACTGTAGTACTTTTTAGCGGCTGCCTACGAAGTCATTCATTTTCAACGCGTGCTTCGCTGTCGAACTCACAATAGTACTTAATAACTACGAAGTCTACTTAATTAATTAACCGAGCGAGCGAAGCGTCTAAGTTTCAAGATTGGCCAAAAATGCTATTGTCCGTCTGTCCGGATGTCTTTCTGTCCTTCTGTCTGTAATTCCCTACCGGTCGCATTTTTCAACCGATTTTGATGAAAATTTGGCATGGGGTATAAATTAATTAAGCCGACAAAATGAGTAGAATAAAATCTTGAAAAACTTTTTTTTTAGAGTACGTACCATACTCGCAAAGTGGGAGTGAATTTTTTTTCCTTGTAAATCCCATAGTGTGGGGTATCGTTGGATAGGTCTTTCAAAAATATTGCGGGTGTGTGAAAACCATTTTTTGATTTAGGGATCCGGTTGCGAAATATTAAGCTTTAAAGCGGTAATTTTTGTTAGGGTCACGTGTCCCCCCCCCCCTGCCTGCTAAACGGTTGTTTCTGGATATGTGAAAAAATTCATGGCAGTAGCATATATAACGTAGTTATAAGGAAAACTATGACAGGTAAGTAGGTTCTATTAGTTTTTGAGTAATAGTCGACCAACTTATGAAAGTTGAAAAAATGAATTATGTTCATAGAACTGCATACGGAAAATGGGAAATTATTTTTTTCCGCGTGAATTCCATGGTGTGGGGTATCGTTGGATCCGTTTGCAAATTTTTGTCACTTTGGTGCATAATCTGTCTCCAACTGCAAAGTTGACTTCTGTTCGTTTCTTTTAGGTTTGGTTTATAAGGGCTGGCGAGTCTACTGTTCTCACGGAACTACTAGTTACATACTGAGAAAGTAGTATGTAATTAATTATTGTGTAAGTTTAGCAATTATTAGGTATGTAATTAAGAAAGTAGTAAGTACTATACGAAGTCATTCTTGACTGTCTTCGTCGTAGAACGTATTAATGTTTAGTACTTTTTACCGATTTATAATTGAATTCCATACTTTTAGGTAGAGCAGAGTGTAATAAGGCATACTAGTGCATCAACGCTTCAGAAAATATTACCACAGAATAAATAATAGTTTAATAAATACGTTAAAAATTAATGAAATTTTTCTTTCGAATGTGGTCTGTTTGCAAAAAGTGAATCAAATATGATATGTAGTGTAGACAGACGGTGCTGGAACAAAAAGCAAACAAAACCTGTGACGTGTGCCGTCTCATTCGAGCACACACGTTTATGGCGGCATTGTCGGAGGTCTATTGTTCTCACACATTTACAAGTGACGTGCGTGAGGTGGCAGGTTATTCCATTCACTGGCTACAAGGAAAGACCAGTGGCTTTAAAAGCCGTTAAATAATATCGTGTTTTATTTCGTTTTAATGTGTCGAAGACAGAGAATTTTTAGTTAGAGGGATATTTATATTTATAGATAACTTGTAACTGGCCTCAATAATACCACTCCTTTACTTTAGATACTTTCATCATCATCATCATCATCAACAGCCTATTAATGTCCCCACTGCTGGGGCTCAGGCCTACCCTCTCAACAAGGGCGGTCGGGCTATAGTCCACTACGCTAGCCCAGTGCGGGTTGGTGGACTTCACATGCGCCTAAGAATTTCTTCTTCGGCGAATGCAGGTTTCCTCACGATGTTTTCCTTCACCGTTTGAGAGCAGTCAGTAAATGTACTTAAGTTTCGAGAAAAAACCCATTGGTACATGGCCCAGCTGGGGATCGAACTTCGGACCTTTCGATATGATAGGCCGCGTCTTATCCCCTACGCCACTGACGCTCTTTAGATACTTTATCCATGCTTAATTTTTTTCGCTATAATTGTTGTATGTTTGGGAAAAGAATACGAATAAAATCGTAAATTACGTGAACTACCCAAGATAACTTTTTTTTATATATATTTGTATGCAATCGTTTATATAACAGTGTAAGTACATCTATAATAGGTATATTTCATCACAAATTTTGAATATGCAGGGAGTCACGTTGAAACTTAACTGGTCCGATTTGAACCGGTTTTTTGCATGAAAGCATGTGGTCTGACTTACAATCGGGTGTAATTGGATTTTTAAAATTCAAACCCTAAAGGGGTGAAAAGGGATGTTAAGGTTAATTTAAGGGAACAAAAATTTATAGAACAAATTTAAATGTCGCGGGCAACAGTTAGTAAGTAACACACACGACACTTTTGAATGCGAGCGAAGTCGCGGGGTATAAGCTAGTTATTATTTAAAAAAAGAAAACGGAAAGTAACTTCAATTGTCTTCTGGAAAAATCAAGCATCTTGATGTTAAATGGCGGTTAATGACAGGGTCGGATTAGGCCTGGCGAGAGTAGGGCCACGCTTTACGTGTCGTAGGTCATGGTAGCACACTCAATACGAATAAATAGGTAAGTTGGTAACAGCTCAGGTTAATTAAAGACATTGCATTTTGCCTCTTTGGCCTTGGGGTAAGATGCTAGTAGCTTACTGTTATCATCATCATCATATCAGCCTGTAGACGTCCACTGCTGGACAAAGGCCTCCCCCAAGGATCTCCACGACGACCGGTCCTGCGCTAACCTCATCCAGCCGGGTCCCGCGACCTTCACCAGATCGTCGGTCCACCTTGTGGGAGGCCTGCCTACGCTGCGTCTTCCGATACGTGGTTGCCACTCGAGAACCTTTCTGCCCCAACGGTCGTCAATTCTACGAGCGATGTGCCTGTACCGCGTTATAAAACCGGGAATTAGACGAATGCAATTTAATGCTAAGAAGGTTGGAAAAAATCACATTATTATTTATTCATTCAACTTACACGAACGACTTCAATGAACAAAATTTTCCACGAGATCGTTTTGTACATTTAGAGGCGTATCATAAAACTTAAAATTTTGTTCCATAATTCTTAACGCTATTATTTCATTATCGATGGCATTTGGATTGTTGCTTATAAAACCAGAAATATAATTTAGTACTTAATTAAATATAAAAATAGTTAATTAACTTACCTAGTCCAGTGAAGTTTTACATACAGTTGTGTGGACCCTTTGTGCTCCGCCCTCAGTCCGGTCCTGGTAAATTCGACATGAGAACGGGACGGTGACGCAACGGACTGCGTTAATTCCCTTGTTTCCACATGCCCATTGTTCGGGCTTCGTTTTCGGACTAATTTGCTTCGCAGGGTTATTAAAGTTAGGTACTTAGAAAAGTTGTCAAAGGCCTTGCTGAACCTCGTCTTACGGAGAGTCTTTGGGGCAGACACCTTGAAGAGCGGAAGGATCCCATTATCATCATCAGCCTGTGCTAGTCCACTGCTGGACGTAAGACTTAATCCTCCCCAAGGCACGCCACTGAACACGTTCTTCGGTTCTCCGCATACAGTTACCTACTGCTGGTTGATTGGCAGGGTTTAGTTTCGAAAATTATAAACAGACAATTTCTATTCTTGTACAAAAAGAAGTAAAAAGTAATAAAATAATCATTGTAATACGGATACATTATTTAAAAAAAAAAATTATAACTTTTATGATAAGACTTCTTGCTTGGTAAGAAATTTATGATAAGACTTCTTGACTTGGTAAGTAATTTATGATAAGACTTCTTGGCTTGGTAAGTAATTTATGATAAGACTTCTTGGCTTGGTAAGTAATTCGTAATAAAACTTCTTGCTTGGTAAGAAATTTGTGATAAGACTTCTGGCTTGGTAACAAAAGTGTCAAACGTAATAACTGACTACCCGTATTGTCTCAACCGATACTCGAAACCCGAACTATTGGGTTACGTAATTCGTCTTATGTAACGTATTGTTACAAGGCAATGTTAACTAAGGAACGCCGCATACGACCGATTGTTATTTTAGCGTAGGCGTCGTAAAAAATGTCTACTATCAATGGCGATATGGCCGCCATTACCACAGATTATATAATAGTTCCTGCCATTACCAACAAATTGACGGCAGTGACAGGAAGCAGGTGTACTAGACCTCTACAGATAACAGAGTGTACATAGGTTATTTTCATTGGTCTTTAAAAATTAACAACTTTTAACCTACGTTATTTATTGACACTGATGCAATGTTTTTTGCATAGAAATAATACTATTTCCATGGTTTTTTGACATAACTTTAATAATTTTATATTTTTGACATTGTCATTTATTTTGTAAGATAATCCCTAGAAATGATGACATGTTTTGTATTTAATAAGTAGGTATTTACTTAATAACTTAAAAAAATATTTTTTTTCTAAAATTGCATTTTGTTTGCGATGACGCCGTGTAATATACTTTTTGCGATTTTGACGGATCTCAATGTACGCAGCGGCGTCTCGGTGGCTTGTGTTTTGAGCTCCGGTGAGTGGGAGCCTTTATTGTATAATGGAAGGCAAATTCTATAGTTTATGGTGACAGGCTAGTGTTGTGGATAGATCTTGTGGACTGTATATTGTTCTTGTTCGATCAAATGAAACTAAGATTTCTTGTTCATAGACGACCATTGACGACCATGATTTATTTCACAAAGTTCCTGCTTAAGTACTATTTACAAGTTCCTAACTACTAGAGGTTCGGAGCCGCACTTGTGGCTTGTGTGCTGTCTTCTTCTCCGTCCTCTCGCTCGCACACGCGCGCTGTTCAGTTGGCCGCTGGCAGGTTCGCGGCTCCCAAAACCTCTCGTGCGCGCCATCTCCCTCTGCGCCGTCTCGCTCGCACACGCACGCCGCTCAGTCGGCCGCGGGCAGGCTCGCTGTCCGTAACAGCTAGCACGTGGGCAGTGCAGTTGGTCGCGCAGCCGACCGTGTGGAGAAGCCCTAAGGGCAAAATTTATTAGCTATACTACCCAAATATCATGAGTAAGCAATAGTGTGGGATGACAAGCTTGATTGCTTTCCGTTTGCGGAATTGGAGTTTCGTTTCAGAAGATGATGTGGCCGGTCGGTGTCATTAAAAACATTTTTAAACAAAGTTTTTATTACATGCTGACATTAAATAGGTATTTTTTCAGGTACCATTAAATGCGTGGAGCGCTCAGATTTCATATGTTCGACTAGGTGTTTCCCGCGGCTTTTCCCGGTTAGAAAAGTTTTTCTCGGTTCTTCGCCGCCAGTCACTTGTATCTTGATCATGAATGCAGTTTATTCTCATACTATTATTATTATTGAGGTGGGGCTCTTTCAAGTCTTATCTAGCCTGGTATCACTGCGACCATTGCTGATCTATTGTGATCCATTGCTGATAATTTATTCATCATCATCATCATCATCAGCCTGCACTAGTCCACTGCTGGACATAGGCCTCCCCCAAGGCGCGCCACTGAGTCCGATCTTCGACTCTCCGCATCCAGTCACTGCCAGCCGCCCTGCGCAGGTCGTCGCTCCATCTAGCCGGGGATAATTTATTGTTAAATTTATATTAGTTATTTCTTACAGATTATTGTGACATTTTATTATTATACTATGACAACGCCATTTTACAGCAGCAATTTTTATTATTATTTATAACTCATTCTTTGCAATGACAAAATCCCCTTTACAGCTGCTACTTTTACTGACAACTTTTGTATGTTTTAAATGTTTTTGACAACGCCTCTTTACAGCAGCATAAAATAGTTTTATTGTAATTTTTATTGTTTTTAATACCTATTTATTGATGTAATATTTTGATAATCATCATCATCATCAACAGCCTATTAATGTCCCCACTGCTGGGGCTCAGGCCTACCCTCTCGACGAGGGCGTTCGGGCTATAGTCCACCACGCTAGCCCAGTGCGGGTTGGTGGACTTCACATGCGCCTAAGAATTTCTTCATCGGCGTATGCAGGTTTCCTCACGATGTTTTCCTTCACCGTTTGAGAGCAGTCAGTAAATGTACTTAAGTTTCGAGAAAAACCCATTGGTACATGACCCAACCGGGGATCGAACGCCGGACCTTTCGATATGATAGGCCGCGTCTTATCCCCAGGGCCACTGACGCTCTTGATAATAATTGTAAACATTATGTTGTCAGCTCTTGCTAATTACTGCCTAGCCATAAATATATATAATATAGCTTTAAGACGTAACCGAGTGTTCCATAGGTTCCGGTGGTTGTAATAAATGAGTATGAGTATATGTATCGCCGTCTTTACGATAGTTCAGTGTTGAGCTTTGCATTCGTTAGGTACTGCAGCACGCTTTTGGCACTAATTAGTTTCACTTGATCGGGTTGAAGTATGTAGTTGCCCAGATGGACGCTTTTTTTACGCATCAGTGGGCCACATTCACACAGGAGGTGCAATTGTGTTTCCTTATTATTCATACTAAGTAATAAGTAGATGCTACAAAAAAAGTGTCAATGATTTTTCAGTTTATTCTACAACCAATATTGCAACATAATGATTAGAATTATCAAGACCTTTCCTTGTCAGAACATTCGACTCGGCAGGTTGTATTTGGAATTAAAATTAAACATTACCGCTGCGGGACTGAGGGTTTGAAACAGCGCCATCTGTGGCAACAGACACGAACAAACACTCTCAAATAGTAATCGCTAACGTCACAGAGTAACAGAGTTTGGTAGTTTAACCGCGGTGGCCAGCGCAACAGTTTACATAAAAGTTGTGAAAACTTTCAACAGATGGCGTGCTAGAGAATCTGCAAAAAAATTTGATGGGTACTGAAAAAAAAACGTTCAAACCTTCATAAGGCCTCCCTAAATGATCATGCGGCATGACATGCAATACGTGCTGTCATTCATGCATGACCGTCTAGCTGTAGTGATTGACGTGCATGACAATGCAGACTACGTGCATGACATGCAAACTACGTGCATGACATGCAAACTACGTGCCGGCCGTTGCTTCACTGATTGATAGAAAGTGTGATGAAAAAATAAGCTGCAAAGAAATAAATTGTACGGCGGCCCGCACTAAACTTTCTCTCCATTTCTTTTTTATTTTATTTTTTAAAGATTAGGCTTCGTCATTTTCCCAACAAAAAAAAATTTCTAACATTTTTTTTTGTAAATTTATTTAACATAAACTGATGAATTCATGTCGTATGACCTGTATATTCCTACATATTCGTAATACATGACAATTCAATAGTTCCAATCCAACCAATTTTGCGAGTAAATAGAAAGTTACAATTTCATTTGTAAGGTAACCATACAAACTAGATTTTTCCCAGACCAATGGATGTAAATACCCCATGTCATAGACAAACTTAAAAAACTACGACGTGCAATGGTTCATCAAAATCGTTACAGCTATTGACGGTAGGTACGAAGAAACTGTTGATAATCCTTCGATTAAATAATTTAAAACTCAAGTTCCAAATTTGGTCCCAACCGGACCAAAAGGTTAGCGTCCAAAGCCAAGCGTGACGGACGGACGGAACGACAAGTACCGATGGACGGAATTGAGACATTCGGTTTGTGTTACCGATATAAAACACATTTTCGTGAAAATTCGAAAAAGTTTTTTTTTCGAGATTACAACACTTCCTCTACATAACTCTAATCTGTGCTACGTACTGCCTACGTACGGGGGCGAGAAAGTAAAAATGAGTATGGAAATTTTTACTAACAAATCAAAAAAAGAGATTTTGTAAGACTTTTTCTATACTCGTGGAAAAAGGGGCCGTCCGTAATTTTAAAATTATAAATAAACTGAACATACTTTTCGGTACTTATAATAATCCTCTGAAACCAAAAACTTTACCTTTCAACTAATATTAGTCGAATGATGTTTAGGAGTGTAGGTGTTTGATAATCTTTCACGCAAAAACCCAGGAAGGTGCGTGCGCGCGCGCTCCCCGTGGAGCTCGCATCTTGCATATTTAGTATCGGAACCTATGATGCCATTTACAAGGGGGGTGCGGACAAAGCAAGCGGAGTAGCGGGCGGAGTTTGCTAATACAAATTTATATGGAGTTTGAAAATGAGAATGTGTGAGTGAGTCACAATTTTTTGATACATTTGACTCGATTTAGCTCGACATAGCTCAAAGAATTGCGAAGCTGAAGTGGCAGTGGGCTGGGCACATCGCTTGTAGAACTGACGGCCGTTGGGGCAGAAAGGTTCTCGAGTGGCGACCACGTATCGGAAGACGCAGCGTAGGCCTCCCACAAGGTGGACCGACGATCTGGTGAAGGTCGCGGGACCCGGCTGGATGAGGTTAGCGCAGGACCGGTCGTCGTGGAGATCCTTGGGGGAGGCCTTTGTCCAGCAGTGGACGTCTACAGGCTGATATGATGATGATGACTCGATTTTGACACCCATAAAATGCTTTTATTACTCATCCATATGGGAGTGCCTAAATTTTTGATTCATGCGCGTGAGAGAGTAGCTAATTTTTTCATTCATGTAAAAACCAGATTTTGATGAAACTTTACCCGCAGTACCTAATATAGATTATTCCTCAGAAAATCCACATGGGCCAGGGAAAATGTTCCCGCGGGAAAAACTTCTCCAAAGACCGCGTGAATCAGCTAGAATCTTAAAATGAACTAGGTATATTACATTGAACTATTTCGTTCTGCAACTACCTATTTTATATTTTTCAACACACTTGCTCGCAAAGTGGCTCTTATTTCAAGGGCGGATCCAGCTTTGGCGCCCGGAGGGGGTCACATAGTCGTGGTCAAGTCAAGAACTTATAATTTAATTTTGATAACAGTAGAATTAGTGGTCCACCTAAGTCCTGGAACCAGCTCAGGGGGGGTCATGACCCCCATGACCCCCCCTGGATCCGCCGTTGTCTTATTGCACCGCTTTTAAGGTCATAAAGCAGCCTATTAAACACGCGTGCTTTTTTCAGTATCATTACCGTACTAGTGTTTTGTTTTCCAATTTTTTATAATTCTCAGCAAAGGTTTTTTATGTTTACAAGGACCAACATTTTTGTGAATGAATAAATTGTGTCAATTTAAATAATATGATATGGCTGGCTACATTCAATCACCAGCAAAAATTACAATGAAATCTAACTCAATTAATACAAACTTTATCGAACAATTGACTGCACCAATTGGCATATTCATTGAATATGCCATCGATTGAGGGAAGATTTAATTGAATTCTACAGATTGCAACATTGGCAATGAATAGGAACGTCTATTATCTATAATTAATATCATCGTTTCAACACAGGTCACTGCATTCATCGCAGTGTGAAGCCAATCCCTCGAGCTTATCTTTGTCAGTCCGTCCGTTTGGGATATTCTCATAACTTCATAATTAAATTTGATCCAGTTTTACAATTGGAAATGCAGTTTCATTATGAAAGTTTTAATCCCACTAACACAATGCTGTAAATGACAAAGGGAATTGACGTTATCAAAGTTATATTAAACTAGAGGTTTCCCGCGACTTTGCCCGGGTAGAAAAGTTATTCCCGACAAATCTATAGCCGACTGTGATATTCTTATTTAGGTGCATATACGGAACTGACGGCCAGAAAGGGACGGGCAGAAAGGTTCTCGAGTGGCGACCACGTATCGGAAGACGCAGCGAAGGCCACCCACAAGGTGGACCGACGATCTGGTGCAGGTCGCGGGACCCGGCTGGATGAGGTTAGCGCAGGACCGGTCGTCGAGGAGATCCTTGGGGGAGGCCTTTGTCCAGCAGTGGACGTCTACAGGCTGATATGATGATGATGATGAGGTGCATATAAGTTACTTTAATGTTTCATCAAAATCTGTTCTAAAGTTTTTGCGTGAAAGAGTAACAAACATCCAAATATCCTTACACACACCTTTTTAATATTAGTAGGTAGGATTATGATCCGTTTAACTTTATTTTCAAACACTTAGTACCTAGTATTAAATATTAATTGATTTTGGGTTAAATTATTCATGCGGAAGCCGGTGCCGATGCCTTCCTGCCGTAATGCGGAAGAGAACCAGCATCCCCATTAGCTAGAGTGCAGGCTTGCAGGATAGCACTAACTGCATTAATATCAGGCAGCGTAAAGAGCCCAATAAAGCACTGATTGTGGAGGTATTATGGGTGGAACAGGGTGACAAACTCGTCGTACGGTCGACCGCACGTCAGTGGAAACAAAACCAGTAGAAACTGGTCTCTCGTAGTAGTCAACAGCCTATTAATCTCCCCACTGCTGGGGCTCAGGCCTACCCTCTCAACGAGGGTGTTCGGGCTATAGTCCACCACGCTAGCCCAGTGCGGGTTGGTAGACTTCACATGCGCCTAAGAATTTCTTCTTCGGCGTATGCAGGTTTCCTCACGATGTTTTCCTTCACCGTTTGAGAGCAGTCAGTAAATGTACTTAAGTTTCGAGAAAAACCCATTGGTACATGACCCAACCGGGGATCGAACTCCGGACCTTTCGATATGATAGGCCGCGTCTTATCCCCAGGGCCACTGACGCTCTCGTAGTATTGAAACTCCCTAACAGGCTAGGCCAGCTCAAGGTCAAAGTGTTTCCACTGACGTGCGGTCGACTGTACCAGAGCCACGCTTGTTGTATGTATTTATTTTTAACTAGCAGCCCCTCGACTTCGTTCGCATTAAAAAGTATATATATGTTACTTAGTAACTGATGTCCGTGTCATGTTTTTTGTTCCCGCCCCAACCTTATCATCCTTTTTCACCCCTTTAGGGTTGAAATTTCAAAAATTGAAGTACACCAGATTTTAAAGTGTCCCTAAACGATCATTCTTGCATGACATGCAACGTTTACGTGAATGACATGCTGCATGATGGACCATCATTCTTGCTGTCAATCAATACAGTGAAGCATCGGCCAGCACGAAGTTTGCATGTCATGCACGTCAATCACTACAGCTAGGCGGTCATGCATGAGTGCATGACAGCACGTAATGCATGTCATCCTCATCGTTTAGGGAGCCCATTAAGTCAGACCACAAATGCTTTCAAACAAACAAAAAACCCTGTTCAGATCCAACCCGTAGTTATAGCGTGATGCGGGTTCAAACAGACAGACAGACAGACAAGAAAATTTTTGAAATGTTTTGAGGTCAGTTAAAAAATTTTTAATTTTCAATTTTTTAAAATTAAACTAGCTTTTTCCCGCGGCTTCGCCCGCGTAAAAAAGTTTTTCTCGTGTACATTGTGAAACAGCCCACTATATAGGCGTTTTGTTACTTAGGGGGTATTAGCGGACGCCCCGCAACTTTGTCCGCGTTAAAAAGTAGCCTATATGTTATTCCAGGATATAAGCTATCACTGTACCAAGTTTCGTCAAAATCTATTCGGTAGTTTTGCGTGAAAGAGTAACAAACATACATCCACACATCCTTACAAACTTTCGCCTTTATAATATTAGTAGAAAGGATAGGATCATATTAACTTTGACCTTTTACGTAATACTTGGTGATAAATAAATCAAATCTAATCTAGGATACGGTGTAAATAATAGTAGATTATACAATAAGTGAATAAAAAGGGAATTTCATTCGAGGGACTAAGTTGGATCCCGAGAGCAGCGAAGGATTCTAGATTAGAATCCTGAGCGTAGCGAGTAATACAAGGACCGAGATGAAATTTTTTATTCACGTGTTGTGTACTCTACTTTATACCATTGACTGCGAGAAAATAAATACGAGTATGGTATTTACATTTATCACATTTTAATAAATGAATAGGAAGGTTGTAAAAACAATCCTTATCTAACAAGTAAGAAAATAACAGCCACATGATATTGCTGTTAGTTTATCAAACAGCTATAAAATAAGGAAGGTTCGAAATCTCGGGCGCCCACCAAAGAGATTTTAGCTCCATGGTGAAATTAGAACATAGCTCTCTAGCCAGCTATTTTTTTATTTTTATTCTCTAGTGACTAAAAGAGAGTTTTATTCACTGTTTTCGAGGAACAAAATGCTAAATGTATTCTCTAGTGACTAAAAGGGAGTTTTATTCACTGTTTTCGAGTAATTCTCTGGTGACTAAAAGAGAGTTTTATTCACTGTTTTCGATGAATAAAATACTCTTTTTAGAGTGACAATGGTATAAAAGTATATTTAAATTGAGGAGAACGTTAAGAAATACTAGATACTGAAACTGTATAAATTGTTTTATTCCCGGCGGGAGGCGGTGGTCTGATGAGTGGTTTACTTTAGATAATTAAAAGTACCGTTCCACTTAGAAATAATAAAAACAAATATACCTACAGTTAGCGAGATCTCGCAAGACCAAGAATAACCGGCTTCCTAAACAACAATCGAGATCTCGCGAGATTGGTTTTTGTTACTAGTAAATTAAATAAAATGTACACTAAAAGAAAATTATTTCATATTTCTTCTTTGGTCATAAAGTAAGGAACTCTCCAGTCAATGTAGTTTTATCTACATAGTTGCGGACGGATAATTAGAAACAGGGCTAGATTTTCATACAATCGAGGTCACTTCGAAGCCATGGTTCTCTGTGAAGGATTGATCGGGGCGTGATCTGATGACGGTCATCGAGAGAGTAGATGGAGGACTTTTAGGTCGCTATAGATATCCAACTGATCAGATGAGGCGTCGGGAAGCAGCATCGCCATGAAGAAAAAAACACGCAAAATGACATAAAAATGTATGAAATCTTTTTAGTCAAGGTATCATGAGGATGCTGCTTCCAAACGGCTCATCTGATCAGTTGGATATCTACAGCGATCTAAGAGTCCTTTATATACTCTCTCGATGACCGTCATCAGATCATGCCCTCGGTCAATCCTTCACGGAGACCCATGGCTTTAAAGTGACCTCGATTGTATGAAAATCTAGCCCTGTTCCTAATTATCTTTCCACCTATGTATATGTAAACGAAAAATTACTTTAGCTATAGGTAACTGGAACGAAAACTTACACGTTCATAACTTGGTTATTTACATGGAAAAATAATTCTCGTAGATAACTGGTTATCAAAGTTGGTTATTTACGTGGAACAGATGAATAAAAGAAGTATTTGCCTCTGGCAACCGGCAGCGGCGCTTCCTATTATTTTGCCGCACCAACCGCCCAAGCTTTTAGCTGACAACGCCAAAACAATATCTAAATTACTTTTTATTTCAATTTGTAATTCTGTAAGTATCCTACTAATATTTAACGGCGAAAGTTTGTAAGGATGTTTGTTTGACAGATTTTGATAAAGAATAAACCAATAACATATTTATTTCGGGAAAAGCTTTTCCCGGGGAAAAACTTTACTACACGGGCGAAGCCGCGGGAGACAACTAATACTGTAAAGAGGAAAGCTTGTACGAACGTTTGTTACTATTTCACGCTGTAACGGCTGAACGGATTTATGAATCTTCTTACAGTGATGGCTTATATTCTGGAATATGCTTAAGGCTACTTTTTACCGCGGTAAAATTCTCCGCGGGAAAAAAACTTAAAAAAAAACGTGGGCAAAGCCGCGTGCAACAGCTACTATACCTGTATATTATATTTTCTGCCGCCCGGGGCTACAGCCCCAGTCAACCCTCACGTATATACACGCCCTGTTCAATTAAATAGGAAATAGGTAGAAAATAGGCAGATAATTGGTTGTAGGACGGGAGGGTAGGCCCTCTGCTTTCCCTTACAGCACTCGCTACGGGCTTGGCCAGAAACCGACTCTCATTTGGGGTGACTAGCCCGGTAGACTCATTTTCAGGACACGTGAACGTGATCTTACAGGTTGAAAAAGTTTTTTTTATCAACACTAGGGCCTTAAATTATGATGATTATTATTATTTTTTAATTAAACTGACATTACTCTTATTAATTTGATATTATTTTTATATTAATTTGATATTTCAATATGTTGTGTACTATTATTGATTATTATTATGTAAGTACCTACTTATACTTACCTACCATTAAACCTAACCTACGTATGTTTTATAAGTATCTACATAATACTATTGACGCTGTATGTTTAATACAAAATAAACGAATATGAATATCGTACAAGTTTTATGATGTTCATAAAACTAATATATAATATTCATAATTCGTTTATTTTGTAGAGTCGAAAAAAGTCGAAATTAATTTACGACTAAACTATTGTAACGGTTTGTATGTCATTTTCTATAGGTATGGGAGTATTTCACATCTCCAGGCTTTATTTTATTTTATTTTCAAACTTTCAACAAATTAAAAAAAAAACTTGTTTCCTAAAAAAAATTCTTGGGTATCCGTTTTGACGGATCATTAAGAATAGGACGTTATACGGGATGTCTGGTCAGCCTAGCTCATTCCACACTGCAGCTTTTTTAAACTCCTAGAGTTGCCAGCATTCAAAAAGTACCTCGAATTTTGGTTCGTTCAAATTATTAAAAGTAAGCACTTTTATTTTATAAGTCGATGGGGTTGGAAAAATTATTTGAAAATAAAAGGGATACGCAATTTAAAGCATTTTATTCTATAGCCTTTAAAATTGGAACAGAAAATATCTCCATGAACTCCAGTAATAAGGTAAAATTAAAAAGTTTTTATACCATATTATTAAAAAGTATTTATTTTGGAAGAACATTACTTGGATGGATGCGTACCTAACCTGAGACCAATTAAAGGTCTCCGCTGATAGAAACAGCTTAATATAAATAATAAAAATAAATAAATAAAATAAGCTATAAGCATATAATAACGATACCTATTGTTTAAATTTGGTACTTAACAATAATCTTTGGTTCAGCGGTGGTTTTGAGACAGACTCGGGTTTATAATCACAGTCGGGTTTATCTTCACCTTAATAAACGGTTGCTTCTGGAAATGTGAAAAAATTTATGGCAGTAGCATATATTACGTAGTTACAAGGAAAACTATTACGGCTAAGTAGGATCTATTAGTTTTTGAGTAATAGTGGATCGAATTAAGAAAGTTGAAAAAATAAATTATGTTCATAGAACTGCATACGTAAAATGGAAAATTATTTTTTTCCGCGTGATATCCATGGTGTGGGGTATCGTTGGATGGGTCTTTCAAAAATATCGCGGGTGTGTGATAAACATTTTTCGATTCAGGGATCCGTTTGCGAAATATTAAGCTTTAAAGTGCTAATTTTTGTCACTTTAGTAGGTACTTTTTCTGTCTCCAACTACAAAGTTGACTTTTGTTGGTTTCTTTTAGGTTTGGTTTATAAGGGCTGGCGAGGTCTACTGTTCTCACGGAACTACTAGTTTTAGTTGCTTGATACGACATCCACGCAGTGGCTAGAGGTTTAAGTATTGCAGTATATTTCCACGGTATCTCCCCAGAAGAATAATTGGGTCAGTTGATTCGTGGCTGGCAACATTGAGAAGGAGAGACTCCGTCGGTCGAACAGTCCGCTTCTCGGCGCAGAAGTAACCTGACGTCTCTCGCGGTCGTTCGCTCGAGCGGCCTGCAGCTCACTGAACTGTCAAAATTAACCTCTTTTGTTGACCGAACGTATAGTGTTAATTTAATACCAGCTTTTATCTATCATGCATACCACGGACTCCAGAATATTTGTAGTGACCGTGTAAACGCGGCCTGGGCAAATAAAAATTATTTTCGCGCCATAAACAAATATGTGAATTTTTTATGTATTTCTTCGGACGTAGCAGGTAAGTATAAGTAAAAACTTTATGAATTATTTACGTTATTTATTTTTGGAGATGATGACACATTTTATTCTATTTTTTTATGTATTTTTGCGTAGACTTTTTTTTTGTTGTGTTGTTATTGTATGACCTGCTATGCGAGTAATCTAGTTTCAATACTTATTAAACATTTTATTTGTATAAGTTTCTTGCTGGCGATTGGTTTAATACCTTCTAACCGTTAGGCACCTAACCTAAGTGATTTGAATAACAAACAGGCGTTAAATATTATAATTACGTACGTATAGTCCTAACGAGCTAAGCAGCGGCCGGTGGGTACAGCGTTCTATAAACAAATAAAATTAACAGTCATACATAATACGAATAGAGTACGAATTGTCTAAAGTTTAGTAGTTCATTGATGATCAATCAGTAGGTAGATGAGTCATGGTGTGCTTACTGACTGATGGCTAATTCTCGACATTGTTTCATTAGTAGTTTTGATTATAGGACTTACCTACATTTGAATAGGTACTGTTTTATTAAACACTAGCTGTTGCCCGCGACTTCGTCCGCGTGGATTTTGGAAGTAGGTACCTATCTCTGCTATGTACAGACATAAATCGTCTAGTTATAATTTTCCAATGGTAAAATGGATCATTCTAAGTACCTTCACCATAATTTAAGGTATACCATACCTTCAGGAACAAACTATGAACACCGTATCCAATTTGGTGAAGACAGATAAAAATTTAAAAAATTGTTGTTTTCACTTCTATTGCTCATAAGACTTCTCATATCAATTTTTATTATACGTGTGTATTTTTTAACTAATACAGTATGGGCAAAACCAAAACCATAGGAGATACAGGGAAACTGTCTTAGGAACCTTTAGGTATTTTTTCGTGATATCAATTTTGACATAGTAATCGGAGCAGCTGGAGTTCGGGTGGCATGCATGAATAAGTAGTAAGTTCCTAAGTACATTGCACAGTCTGTTTTATAAGAAAACATTTTATTAAATTTGACTAACTTCTCGGATTTTTTTCTTCCGATACAATAAAGTGATCCCTACATGAAACTGAGTCGAACCGCATTAAAAAAAATATGTGCAAATTGTCTCATTTTTATGGACAACACACGCTTGACCAAAAAATTTCTATGTCATAAGACACTTTCCCTGCATCTCCTATGGTTTCGGACTTGCCTATACTGTCCCAGTTAAAAAAACACTAATATCTCCTATGTCTATGACATCGTCTTGTTACGTTAAATGATTTATCTGTAAATGACGATAACTTTTTTCGCTGTCATCCGATTTCAATGAAACAAAGCCTATAAGTTGCGCCAGGCTGTGCTTAATCTACCTGTGAAAACCGCAAGAAAATCCGTTCAGTAGTTTTGGAGATTAGCGATTACAGACAGACAGAAAGACAGACAGACAGAAAGACAGAAAGACAAAAAAATTTAAAAACGCTTTTTTGTGTTCTGTTACTCTTTTTTTATCGTCCACACTCATTTTTTTATAAATTTATTCAAAGTACAGACACACGGTTTCTACAGATTTATTATAAGTATAGATTTATAGCACTGAAAATGATTGAGATGTCTGTAATGTTATCAGGATAATACCTACCTATTTGTAGAGACAATTGAAGTGTGATTGGGTTTGAAGCAGCAACAGCAGTCGAATCAAATCGAATCTATTTATTCTTCAATGCCAAGATGTCGTTACATTATAATTGTCTTACAATTTTCTCATTTGTCAATGCCAACGCCTTGTAAGAGTTAAATTATTTTATCGAAGGATAATCAACGGTTTCTTCGTACCGTCAAACCGAAATGTAGGTGTCATGTAGGTATACACGTGTCGTACAACAAAAAGTGGATTTTTTTCCTTAAAAATGGCTCTAACAGTTTTGATGAAACTTTGCCCGTCGTAGCTGCTTATGATTGTCTATGACATAGTACCTAACTAATAATCATTGATCTGGGAAAATCTAGTTCGTATGATTTCCCTACAAATGAAATTGAAACTTGCGATTTACTCACAAATGGTTGCGGAGTTGGAGCTATTGTATTGATAATGTATTGCGAATAAGTAGGTATACCTCTTAGGTTATACAACATAAATTCATCGCGATATCTTCTTCGATTGTGAACCGATTTGAATGATTTTTTTCTTAATGAGGAGGCTTACATCGAGGGTGGTCCCATTTCAATTGAAAAAAAAAATTTCACCTCTAAGGGTGGATTTTTTTATGTACCTAAGTACTTAAGAATAAGTCGTCGGCGTACAAAAATCTCATTTTTTGTTAAGTCGGCTCTATGTTTAGCGGCTTAGTTATCTGGAAATGAGGCGTACTTACATTTTATTGTAACAATCTAATGTCTTTCACATCTCCGGAGCACGGATGGAGGAGAACATACTCGTGTTATCTCTCTGATCGATCATTCAAGGCGTTCATTCTTTGAATACATATTGTTACAATTCTATACGTTTTTAGGTAATTTGGATGTTAGGTAGACACAAGGAAGACGAAGGTCACAGATGTTTGGAGGTCACTTTGAACCCATACTTTGAACCTTTGAACCTCCTCAACCCGTACTCCGGACAGCCAGCATCGGTTCTCGTCCAAATCTAAAAGCTAAAAGTCGTTTCCAGTTTAAAAAACTGGTGCGTGAGCATCTGTTGGGGTCCTCATAGCGTCTCTGACGGACATAAATGTAGTCATCGTTCACATTTACTTGGTTGCAAATTGTTATTGTATTTGTAGTCTGATTTATTTATAATATTTTATTAGTATCTATGTATTTAATATATTTATGTATATATTTATGTAATAAAAGTATTTTTTTTATATAATTTGTATCTATTTATCTATTTGTAGTGTATGTAGTTAATTATCATATATTACTCTTTTATATTATCATATTATTTTATATAAACTATTCTATCTTTTTGCGCCTACCACTAATTTATCTGCATGGCCCAAAGGTCAGCTGGTAGAGAATGCCATTGGCATTAAGTTCGCCTTTTGTACAAATTGGTGCAATAAAGTTTTAAATAAATAAAAATAAATAAATCTTACCTGGCGATATCTATAATGTATGAATAAAAAAACGACTTCTTTGTAAAACAGACAGACAGACGGACAACGGAGTGATCCTTTAAGAGTTCCTTTTTTTCCTCTTTTGAGGTACTGAACCCTAAAAATGTGATTTATGTATATCGATGACTTAATTGTTGATCCACCCATACAGGGGTTTTGTTATATACAAATAAAAATAAAAAATAAAATATTGTTATTTAATTTTTTAATCATGACCATCATATCAGCCTGTATACGTCCACTGCTGGACAAAGGCCTCCCCCAGGGATCTCCACGAGACCGGTCCTGCGCTAACCTCATCCAGCCGGGTCCCGCGACCTTCACCAGATCGTCGGTCCACCTTGTGGGAGGCCTACGCTGCGTCTTTCGATACGTGGTCGCCACTCGAGAACCTTTCTGAGAATTTATAAATATTGTTTTCAAATTGAAATGGGACCGACCGCTCTCGCGGTTCGATCGGAAGATATCGTAACATACACACACAAAAAAACATATACATAGTTGGACGGATAATTAGAAACAGAGCAAGATTTTCATACAATCGAGGTCACTTTGAAGCCATGGGCCTCCATGTAGAATTGATCGGGGCGTGATCTGATGACGGTCATCGAGAGAGTAGATGGAGGACTTCTAGATCGCTATAGATATCCAACTGATCAGATCAGCCGTTTGGAAGCAGCATCGTCATAATTCAATAACTTTTACATTTTCATACATTTTGATGCCATTTTGCGAGTTTTTTTGTTCATGACGATGCTGCTTCCAAACGGCTCATCTGATCAGTTGGATATCTATAGCAATCTAAAAGTCCTCCATCTACTCTCTCGATGACCGTCATCAGATCACGCCCCGATTAATCGTACACGGAGAACCATGGCTTCAAAGTGACCTCGATTGTATGAAAATCTTGCCCTGTTTCTAATTATCCGTCCACCTATGTACAGTCGAATTAAAAACCTCATTTTCTGAAGTTGGTTAAAAATCCCCCTGTCCAGTTATTTTTCCTCGTGACGTAGCCGTCTCTAATGATGAAGATTAACGACTGCGTTTAAAAACAGAGGAACAATACAATCAGAATCTGCATATTGCAATTCCCGAGTGCAAGTCGTTTTGTAATTTTTTACCCGCAGCTCTTCAAGTTTCCCGCGAGACCACTAAGTAAGTGCTGAGTAGTATTACTAAGTACCATTAGTCTGTCTGTACTTACCTAATATTGATGGTACAACTACATACAATACAATACAATACAACACAATACAATACAATACAATACAATACAATACAATACAATACAATACAATACAATACAATACAATACAATACAATACAATACAATACAATACAATACAATACAATACAATACAATACAATACAATACAATACAATACAATACAATACAATACAATACAATACAATACAATACAATACAATACAATACAATACAATACAATACAATACAATACAATACAATACAATACAATACAATACAATACAATACAATACAATACAATACAATACAATACAATACAATACAATACAATACAACTAGTTGATACCGATGCAATGTGCGATAATGCTTGTTCTCGGGTCGTGGATGGATGTGATTGTGTTATGTCTATGCCACCCGCAAAACAGGAAGAGAAAATCCTACCTAATACGGACCCGGTTTGAGTGTTAACATTTATTTATTTATTTTTAAAAAATTTGGTCATGCTACTAGGGAAACACACCTTAGTACTGACGAATGATGCGTTATAGTTATTTTTTAACGTTTAATTCAATTAATTCCACTAAAGCGCGGTCGCTTCGGAAATTACAAGAAAATGCGTGATCACGTGCCAATCTAATTTCCTAAAAAGGTTTCTACATACCTACTAGTCGTTTTGATGCCAATGATTAGCTTTAACTTTGATAACAGAGCCGTGGGCTAGTTGGTTGTGCACTCGCCTCACGTTCCTGAGGTCGTGGGTTCGAACCTGGATCCAATGAGTTTTTCGAAACATAAGTACGGATTGTTATAAAACCACAGGTTTTTCGGTGAAGGAAAACGTCGTGAGGAACCCTGCTTACACCAATTTTTAAAAATTAATAAACTTATATAGATAATTTTACTTAAGATTAATTTTAAAAACTTTGTTTTCAAATAAATAAAAAAGTATCATATAGCCATAATAAAGTTCAACATAATATTGTAATTCATCACAAAAATAGCGACAAAAAATAGACTGGAATTAATTTAGTAAGACTATTAATACGGGAATGTAGTTTATGCTTAGTTTCCAGTTTAAAAAACTGGTGCGTGAGCATCTGTTGGGGTCCTCATAGCGTCTCTGACGGACATAAATGTAGTCATCGTTCACATTTACTTGGTTGCAAATTGTTATTGTATTTGTAGTCTGATTTATTTATAATATTTTATTAGTATCTATGTATTTAATATATTTATGTATATATTTATGTAATAAAAGTATTTTTTTTATATAATTTGTATCTATTTATCTATTTGTAGTGTATGTAGTTAATTATCATATATTACTCTTTTATATTATCATATTATTTTATATAAACTATTCTATCTTTTTGCGCCTACCACTAATTTATCTGCATGGCCCAAAGGTCAGCTGGTAGAGAATGCCATTGGCATTAAGTTCGCCTTTTGTACAAATTGGTGCAATAAAGTTTTAAATAAATAAAAATAAATAAATCTTACCTGGCGATATCTATAATGTATGAATAAAAAAACGACTTCTTTGTAAAACAGACAGACAGACGGACAACGGAGTGATCCTTTAAGAGTTCCTTTTTTTCCTCTTTTGAGGTACTGAACCCTAAAAATGTGATTTATGTATATCGATGACTTAATTGTTGATCCACCCATACAGGGGTTTTGTTATATACAAATAAAAATAAAAAATAAAATATTGTTATTTAATTTTTTAATCATGACCATCATATCAGCCTGTATACGTCCACTGCTGGACAAAGGCCTCCCCCAGGGATCTCCACGAGACCGGTCCTGCGCTAACCTCATCCAGCCGGGTCCCGCGACCTTCACCAGATCGTCGGTCCACCTTGTGGGAGGCCTACGCTGCGTCTTTCGATACGTGGTCGCCACTCGAGAACCTTTCTGAGAATTTATAAATATTGTTTTCAAATTGAAATGGGACCGACCGCTCTCGCGGTTCGATCGGAAGATATCGTAACATACACACACAAAAAAACATATACATAGTTGGACGGATAATTAGAAACAGAGCAAGATTTTCATACAATCGAGGTCACTTTGAAGCCATGGGCCTCCATGTAGAATTGATCGGGGCGTGATCTGATGACGGTCATCGAGAGAGTAGATGGAGGACTTCTAGATCGCTATAGATATCCAACTGATCAGATCAGCCGTTTGGAAGCAGCATCGTCATAATTCAATAACTTTTACATTTTCATACATTTTGATGCCATTTTGCGAGTTTTTTTGTTCATGACGATGCTGCTTCCAAACGGCTCATCTGATCAGTTGGATATCTATAGCAATCTAAAAGTCCTCCATCTACTCTCTCGATGACCGTCATCAGATCACGCCCCGATTAATCGTACACGGAGAACCATGGCTTCAAAGTGACCTCGATTGTATGAAAATCTTGCCCTGTTTCTAATTATCCGTCCACCTATGTACAGTCGAATTAAAAACCTCATTTTCTGAAGTTGGTTAAAAATCCCCCTGTCCAGTTATTTTTCCTCGTGACGTAGCCGTCTCTAATGATGAAGATTAACGACTGCGTTTAAAAACAGAGGAACAATACAATCAGAATCTGCATATTGCAATTCCCGAGTGCAAGTCGTTTTGTAATTTTTTACCCGCAGCTCTTCAAGTTTCCCGCGAGACCACTAAGTAAGTGCTGAGTAGTATTACTAAGTACCATTAGTCTGTCTGTACTTACCTAATATTGATGGTACAACTACATACAATACAATACAATACAACACAATACAATACAATACAATACAATACAATACAATACAATACAATACAATACAATACAATACAATACAATACAATACAATACAATACAATACAATACAATACAATACAATACAATACAATACAATACAATACAATACAATACAATACAATACAATACAATACAATACAATACAATACAATACAATACAATACAATACAATACAATACAATACAATACAATACAATACAATACAATACAATACAATACAATACAATACAATACAATACAATACAATACAATACAATACAATACAATACAATACAATACAATACAATACAATACAACTAGTTGATACCGATGCAATGTGCGATAATGCTTGTTCTCGGGTCGTGGATGGATGTGATTGTGTTATGTCTATGCCACCCGCAAAACAGGAAGAGAAAATCCTACCTAATACGGACCCGGTTTGAGTGTTAACATTTATTTATTTATTTTTAAAAAATTTGGTCATGCTACTAGTGAAACACACCTTAGTACTGACGAATGATGCGTTATAGTTATTTTTTAACGTTTAATTCAATTAATTCCACTAAAGCGCGGTCGCTTCGGAAATTACAAGAAAATGCGTGATCACGTGCCAATCTAATTTCCTAAAAAGGTTTCTACATACCTACTAGTCGTTTTGATGCCAATGATTAGCTTTAACTTTGATAACAGAGCCGTGGGCTAGTTGGTTGTGCACTCGCCTCACGTTCCTGAGGTCGTGGGTTCGAACCTGGATCCAATGAGTTTTTCGAAACATAAGTACGGATTGTTATAAAACCACAGGTTTTTCGGTGAAGGAAAACGTCGTGAGGAACCCTGCTTACACCAATTTTTAAAAATTAATAAACTTATATAGATAATTTTACTTAAGATTAATTTTAAAAACTTTGTTTTCAAATAAATAAAAAAGTATCATATAGCCATAATAAAGTTCAACATAATATTGTAATTCATCACAAAAATAGCGACAAAAAATAGACTGGAATTAATTTAGTAAGACTATTAATACGGGAATGTAGTTTATGCTTAGTTTCCAGTTTAAAAAACTGGTGCGTGAGCATCTGTTGGGGTCCTCATAGCGTCTCTGACGGACATAAATGTAGTCATCGTTCACATTTACTTGGTTGCAAATTGTTATTGTATTTGTAGTCTGATTTATTTATAATATTTTATTAGTATCTATGTATTTAATATATTTATGTATATATTTATGTAATAAAAGTATTTTTTTTATATAATTTGTATCTATTTATCTATTTGTAGTGTATGTAGTTAATTATCATATATTACTCTTTTATATTATCATATTATTTTATATAAACTATTCTATCTTTTTGCGCCTACCACTAATTTATCTGCATGGCCCAAAGGTCAGCTGGTAGAGAATGCCATTGGCATTAAGTTCGCCTTTTGTACAAATTGGTGCAATAAAGTTTTAAATAAATAAAAATAAATAAATCTTACCTGGCGATATCTATAATGTATGAATAAAAAAACGACTTCTTTGTAAAACAGACAGACAGACGGACAACGGAGTGATCCTTTAAGAGTTCCTTTTTTTCCTCTTTTGAGGTACTGAACCCTAAAAATGTGATTTATGTATATCGATGACTTAATTGTTGATCCACCCATACAGGGGTTTTGTTATATACAAATAAAAATAAAAAATAAAATATTGTTATTTAATTTTTTAATCATGACCATCATATCAGCCTGTATACGTCCACTGCTGGACAAAGGCCTCCCCCAGGGATCTCCACGAGACCGGTCCTGCGCTAACCTCATCCAGCCGGGTCCCGCGACCTTCACCAGATCGTCGGTCCACCTTGTGGGAGGCCTACGCTGCGTCTTTCGATACGTGGTCGCCACTCGAGAACCTTTCTGAGAATTTATAAATATTGTTTTCAAATTGAAATGGGACCGACCGCTCTCGCGGTTCGATCGGAAGATATCGTAACATACACACACAAAAAAACATATACATAGTTGGACGGATAATTAGAAACAGAGCAAGATTTTCATACAATCGAGGTCACTTTGAAGCCATGGGCCTCCATGTAGAATTGATCGGGGCGTGATCTGATGACGGTCATCGAGAGAGTAGATGGAGGACTTCTAGATCGCTATAGATATCCAACTGATCAGATCAGCCGTTTGGAAGCAGCATCGTCATAATTCAATAACTTTTACATTTTCATACATTTTGATGCCATTTTGCGAGTTTTTTTGTTCATGACGATGCTGCTTCCAAACGGCTCATCTGATCAGTTGGATATCTATAGCAATCTAAAAGTCCTCCATCTACTCTCTCGATGACCGTCATCAGATCACGCCCCGATTAATCGTACACGGAGAACCATGGCTTCAAAGTGACCTCGATTGTATGAAAATCTTGCCCTGTTTCTAATTATCCGTCCACCTATGTACAGTCGAATTAAAAACCTCATTTTCTGAAGTTGGTTAAAAATCCCCCTGTCCAGTTATTTTTCCTCGTGACGTAGCCGTCTCTAATGATGAAGATTAACGACTGCGTTTAAAAACAGAGGAACAATACAATCAGAATCTGCATATTGCAATTCCCGAGTGCAAGTCGTTTTGTAATTTTTTACCCGCAGCTCTTCAAGTTTCCCGCGAGACCACTAAGTAAGTGCTGAGTAGTATTACTAAGTACCATTAGTCTGTCTGTACTTACCTAATATTGATGGTACAACTACATACAATACAATACAATACAATACAATACAATACAACACAATACAATACAATACAATACAATACAATACAATACAATACAATACAATACAATACAATACAATACAATACAATACAATACAATACAATACAATACAATACAATACAATACAATACAATACAATACAATACAATACAATACAATACAATACAATACAATACAATACAATACAATACAATACAATACAATACAATACAATACAATACAATACAATACAATACAATACAACTAGTTGATACCGATGCAATGTGCGATAATGCTTGTTCTCGGGTCGTGGATGGATGTGATTGTGTTATGTCTATGCCACCCGCAAAACAGGAAGAGAAAATCCTACCTAATACGGACCCGGTTTGAGTGTTAACATTTATTTATTTATTTTTAAAAAATTAGGTCATGCTACTAGTGAAACACACCTTAGTACTGACGAATGATGCGTTGTAGTTATTTTTTAACGTTTAATTCAATTAATTCCACTAAAGCGCGGTCGCTTCGGAAATTACAAGAAAATGCGTGATCACGTGCCAATCTAATTTCCTAAAAAGGTTTCTACATACCTACTAGTCGTTTTGATGCCAATGATTAGCTTTAACTTTGATAACAGAGCCGTGGGCTAGTTGGTTGTGCACTCGCCTCACGTTCCTGAGGTCGTGGGTTCGAACCTGGATCCAATGAGTTTTTCGAAACATAAGTACGGATTGTTATAAAACCACAGGTTTTTCGGTGAAGGAAAACGTCGTGAGGAACCCTGCTTACACCAATTTTTAAAAATTAATAAACTTATATAGATAATTTTACTTAAGATTAATTTTAAAAACTTTGTTTTCAAATAAATAAAAAAGTATCATATAGCCATAATAAAGTTCAACATAATATTGTAATTCATCACAAAAATAGCGACAAAAAATAGACTGGAATTAATTTAGTAAGACTATTAATACGGGAATGTAGTTTATGCGGTAAAGAATAAACCATAGAGGAAATCTAAATCAAGTAGTAGGTATACATCATCATCATCATATCAGCCTGTAGACGTCCACTGCTGGATAAAGGCCTCCCCCAAGGATCTCCACGACGACCGGTCCTGCGCTAACCTCATCCAGCTGGGTCCCGCGACCTTCACAAAGTAGGTATACAATAAATACAAAGTAGGTAGGGTTCTTTTGTAGGTATACATAGGTATGCCTAATATTAGGTGGTCATGCACAATGAGATGGCACTGCACCTACGGTTCTAAATAGAACAATCCTTCTATAAATACTAGTGAGAGAAAGACAATTTTTTCCTTTACAAGAAAATCTTTTTCGGCTTCAAAGCTTCCAGACGCCCGCGCGCAGGAAATAAATATTAACGAAGTAAATGAAATAAATAAGTCAGCTCACTTAAATATTGCTGGAAAATATTAGGGTTCCGTAAAATTCGAAGCTATTTTGTATGTCTGGCGCATAATAACTTGAAATTAATTGCACCAATTGATTGAAACGGAAAGCTGAAGAGTTTGCATGTTTGAACGGGTTATCCATGGAACTACCACTAGTTTTTTTTTTGCTTTTGATAGCCCAATTTTTAAAGAAGGTTATGGGGTACTTAATATCACGCTACGACCCTTAGCAACCGGGTAAAAAGAAAAAGACCGAAAGAACACTAAGCAAAAACGAAGTAATAGCGCGGGCAGGCGATGCGATTCGACGTGGTGGGCCGGAGGCCGAGGGCGGCCACCCGACGAGAACCGCGGATGAAACCGCGGGGCACAGTAATATAGTACATACATAACATACAAATGTTACAAATGCAATAAAAATTATAACAGAAATTTTTTTACAAACATAAAATTACGCAACTGTCCGCTGAATAACAAGAAAATTACGTGATAAAATGTAATATACACAAGTGCCCTGCAAAATTACAAAAAAACAGTTACTTATTGAACGAAAACCAAAAGTATTTCGCCAATGACGGCGAAACTATGGAAATTTGAGCCAAATCCACTGAAAAAAGAATTGACGGAACCCACCATTAAGTACGACGTACACTTTGCTGACTTTTCCATTTTTTATTATTTGAAAGCATTTTACAAGTAACTCAGTAGAGGTACCTATTTGTCCAAGCTGTAATTGGGAAACTCGAGTACTGAAAGAAAGTTGATGTGAAATAAAAAAGCGGCTTTTGTTACCAACATTTTTCAGAATTCAGAATATTTCAAATAAACATGGTCATTGAAAGCTTGTTGAAAGGGGTAGTTATTATTATTATAATTAGGGGTAGCCGAGGTTTTTTGTTGTTGTTTTATAAGTAGTAAGGAAGCCTCTAGTGCCTTGGTAATTTTGTTTGGTACCGAACTACTGAGCCTTCTTTAGTCTCAGTACCTATACCTTTGTTACATGAACTGCAAGCCTATTTTAGTCTCAGTATACCTTTGTTACACGAACTGCATGCCTTCTTTAGTCTCAGTATACCTTTGTTAGTAGAACTGCATGCCTTATTTAGTCTCAGTATACCTTTGTTACACGAACTGCATGCCTTCTTTAGTCTCAGTATACCTTTGTTAGTAGAACTGCATGCCTTATTTAGTCTCAGTATACCTTTGTTACACGAACTGCATGCCTTCTTTAGTCTCAGTATACCTTTGTTAGTAGAACTGCATGCCTTATTTAGTCTCAGTATACCTTTGTTACACGAACTGCATGCCTTATTTAGTCTCAGTATACCTTTGTTACACGAACTGCATGCCTTCTTTAGTCTCAGTATACTTTTGTTACACGAACTGCATGCCTTCTTTAGTCTCAGTATACCTTTGTTACACGAACTGCATGCCTTCTTTAGTCTCAGTATACCTTTGTTACACGAACTGCATGCCTTATTTAGTCTCAGTATACCTTTGTTAGTAGAACTGCATGCCTTATTTAGTCTCAGTATACTTTTGTTACACGAACTGCATGCCTTCGTGTAACAAAGGTATACAGGCGCCCGCGCCCGACGCCGCATGAGTTTGTCCCTCGCCTTATGTACAAAAAAAAATACATTGTACCTATTGCAACAATTGTTGTGAAAAACCTGTAAATAAACATATTTCTTTATTTATTTTCAGTAAGTAACGTATTTCCTCTTTTTGGTATCATGCTACACAGATAATAATAGAATAAGGGTCTACTAAATTCTCCGTAATACAAGCTTATATATATAAGTAGGTATATATACATTTTTTCCCTTAATTTCCAGGAAGATAAGCCTACCCATTTCTAAAATAAACATTGGTATAAGACATTTGTTTTCGTAAGTGTTTATTTACAAGTAACTTGTGTAGGTGAGCCTTTAATGCCTGAACAGATATTGATGAAACTCATAAGAAAGGTAGCCAAGTGTCCGGCTCCAATTTAATTCGTTCTAATATAATTGTTGAATAGTATAGTAGGTTTCTTATTATTTTAAATTGAGATACAAATATTAGAACATTGATTTTATATTAATGTATTTTATAACAATAATGTATAACATTATTGTACGTTATGGGTTTATGCCTGAAAAAAAAAATGTATTATTATTATTTATCTGCAAAATAATTATTGTTAACATCAAAGCAACAAAATATGCTATATAAAATAAATAATGTAAAAATACCTACCTACGTCACAGAATATATTATTATAATAGGACAAGACTACGTCACAGAATATTTATTAGAACAATTCCAGAAGGCTATCTTTATGCCTAGGTGAAAAAAATTCCCGGCAGTAAAAAAAAATTTGGTAATAGTTATCAGATTTTTTTATTATTCCTAGTGACGATACCGATAAATTGTATAACGATACTATGGTCATATCTCGGTAAATCTATGTAATGTAGATGTTACTTATAATAATATTGTATTTTTTCCAAGGATCGGCCAAAAGGGGAAATCGGATCATAGTTTATTTTTGGAGGTTTGAGATTATTCTAAACAGTGAAGTTAGTTCTATTTGTGGAAAAAATTTGACGATCGCCGAAAAAATAGCAAATTGTGAGAAACACAGAAGAAATACTTACAATATTAATAACTATTATTCAATAGTACATACATACAATACATATAAAATATAATATATACATACAGACATGCCTACCACATCACGCTATGTCCCAAGGTAGGCAGATACTGACGCGAAATAGCCGTGTTTTCATCGAGTGGACCAAATGCGATGGGGGTTGATTGACTTAAGTACCTATATGGGATTGTAAGAAGGACTCCCCACTGGGGCAGTACAGGGTCGTAAATTCAGTAATCTGACCACAATCTGACCAACCTTTAAATTCCAACCTTCCAGCAGCCAATAAAGCAGGGAAGGTTTTAAAAAATTATTATTATTTGTTAGATTTCTAGATAATTGTTGTTACAATAACTCACTTATATCTAATTTGTACTTAGAGTTCGCATAGACCGGCCGTCAGAGTAAGGTTTTGGCGAGAACGAAGCCATAGCGCGTTGCAACAGACACGCAGCGCCCTCTAGCGACATGAAGCGGATAGTATTACATGTAGAAGCATGAATTTAAAAAAAAAGCTACTCCCATATGGATGAGTAACAAAAGCATTTGGGGGTGCCAAAATCGTGCCAAATGTATATCAAAATTGATACTCATTCACACATTCTCATTTTCAAACTCCATATAAATTTGTATTAGCAATCTCCTCCCGCTAATCCGCTTCCTTTGTCCGCACCCCCCGAATTTTGACACCAAATTTTTCTTCGTTTCCCATACTAAATATGCAAGATGCGATCTTCACAGGGAGCGCGCGCGCAACCAAAGAGGTTTGAAACATCTTGTGTAGAAGCAATTACTTCCTCTGTGATAGAAGCATTACTTGCAAATACTTTATTGAAACGTAAACACTGGACGATATCATAGAACAAAAATAATAGTACATTGTGCATTATGGGTAGTAAGTAGGATATTAATAATAATAATAATAATAATATAATAATAATAATGTTTGGACTTTACACACGGCTGTTTAGTCCCAACTAAGCCGAAGCTTGTACATGGGTACTCGACAACTGATAAACATACTTAAATACTTTTAAATAAATACTTAAATACATACAAACACCCAGAATCCGAAAACCGACAGTTATGCTCATCACACAAATGTTGGTCCCGGGTGGGAATCGAACCCACGACCTTGGGTGCAGTAGGCAGGGTTACTACCACTACGCCAACAGGCCAGTCAACTAACGAGAGTCTGTTAGAAGCCCGACGCCGAAGGAGAAGTTTGATTTTTTTACAGCTCCAAGGGATTGCAGAGCTGAGTATTCGATATTAATTTTAACTTGATACCGCTACGCGTTCCTGAGAAAAAGTTTTTGTCAGACAGACAGATGGACAACGAAGTGATCCTATAACAGTTCCTTTTGAGGTACGGAAACCTAAAAATAATAATATAGATACAGATTTGGCTTCTAAACGATTTTATTGTGTATTAGATCTAGCTCTCGCTAGATCTCTTGTTATTAGATATGTTTCTGTAGGTACCCTAATTTAATATTTTATAAACTTATAATTACATAGTGTGTTGTTTAGTGCTATAACTTGATTTAACTTTGTTTACATTACTTAACTTTAAATTATGCTGTCTTATTGCATAATGTGTTATAATGTTAACAAGTGTTAACATTATTACATATTGTGTAACACCAGTGTGTCACATACTGTTTGTAAGCAATTTACACATGCTGTGTTTACCTATTACTGGGTGTTCACACGGATGATTTGTACCTACTATTTATAAGATTGCTTTTTTTGTATATGTGCAACATCTGTTGGTAAACCAATAAATAAAATTAAAATTAAGCTCTTGCCCGCGGCTTCCCCCCCCCCCCGTGGGGTAAGTTTTTTTCCATCAAACTAGTATATAGTCCGGGGAAAATAACGCCATGGTTTATGTCATACAAAATGTCATTTGTTGCTTTAAAGAATGTATGATTAGAGATCGGTTGAAGTAGCAATAGCATAGCAATGAAAACGTGCTAAAATAAAAACAAGCAATTAATAAAAAGCACAAAAAATAGAAATTAAATCCTGATCACAATCTATATATCAGCAAACTCCTCATCAATACCAATCTAACGCGCCCAAATTCGAAGGTAAAGTAAAACCTTCTTCAATATCTGGCTTCATCATCAGACCAGCTTCATGGTACCATATTATTGCATTGTCACCGAAGTTATGTTGATATTAGAACAAAATTTAGATCATTCGGACACCGGGAAGTGGTTAAAATCTTGCTAAAAAAAGCTTGTGATAAAAACGCGCATTGGTACATAATTATTAGCTAGGAAATTATGATAAACTAACATTTTTCAACCTGACATCAAGAGGTTGAAGTTCCAGTTCTAGTTTTTATTAATATCATCATCACACGTAGAATATTTTAGTATTGAAGGCCATGCTTGCAACCAAAATTAAAAATAGTACAAAACGCTACGATGTTTTATATGAAAATAGACTCTATATTGAATGTCTGTACCAGATCCAGACATGTTTATGTCTTGTTATACCTACATGTATATTGAAACGAAATGAATTTATGCTATTGGTGGTTTTGTAGTCCACCTGTCTGGCCCAAAAAGAAAATTATCCTACACTCTCTAAGGCTTACAGGCGAATTCCACCACTAGTCAGACTATTTCTTAAGTCCACCAATAGAAAATGTTAGGGTGTACTTCACATTGTCATTAGAAATTCTTCTTGGCGTATGCCGGTTTACTCAGGATGTTTTTCTTCACCTAAAAGTATGTGGTAAATAAGTATTATTATGATTTATGATAATAAACTGTATTGAATACAAACCTATTTAGACTTAATTAAAACTGGACGTATTTCGTTTGGACGTAACAACGTGGTAACTTTGAAACCTTGGTCCTCCACCAGGCATTGATCGGGGGTGTGATCTCATGATTGCCATCCAGAATGTGAATGGAGGAGGTCCAGAATGCTATGACACAACTGATCAAGCAAACCGCTTAGAAAAAAGAAGAAAGGCGTCGAAATGAAATAAGAAAATATGATCATATTATGTGTGTGTACCTATAGCGATTGGACTCGTCAATTCACTCTCTGGATGTCACCATCACATCACGCCCCGATCAATCCCTGGCCGAGGACCGAGGCCTCAACTGACATTTAGTTTTAGACAATTAGATTTTCTGTTTATATAGATTAGCTTCAATCTTGTATATGCCTGGAAAGGTAGAATTACGGTGATACTAATACTAAGCAAATTAAGCTGCAAAAATGCTACCTGTAATTCATGCATTAAATTTCATTTCATTTCAAAGTTGCCACATTTGTATGAAAAGTTGACGAACGCTGTGAATCTAAGCCTTTCACTGGCAGTGTATTTTCTTAAGGACGTATATTTTTCTCTTTGGACGGTTTTCAATTTAGATGTACTACGTTACCTAAAGTTTTCTTCTATTTATTTTAGTAAAGTGATTTCCTCGCGATGTTTTGATTCACCGAAAAGCCTGTCGGTGACATAAGAGTTAACTGAAAACTCATTCGCATCGTCCGTGATTGGATGGGAGATTGCATTCTTAACTAGACTGCCATGAAGCCATCAGGGTTTCAATTTATTAAAGTAAATTGGTTACCCATCGTGCTGGATTTTAATATCTCGTTATTTTCTTGATTAATTTATATCTTGTCATTTCCTTGGGGCACTTCCTGCAACACTCCCCATCTGTCTACGTTTCTATCTCTGTATACAGGGTGGAAAAACTCTATGGGACTGGAGGGTAACTACCGGATTTTACCTAGAGGAAACATTCATTTAATTTTCATAACATGAATAAATGCATTTACAGAATTTGAGAAAGAACCGGCAATCGAACTAGGATCCATATTAGGATTTTTTTTATGTATGTTTTTTTTAATATCTTTCATGGATCCTATAGTTTAGCGCTGATAGTTAGTTCGATTCCCGGTTCAGGTAGGCTTTTCTCAAATTCTGTGAATGCAGATTCATTTTAGGAAAAATAAAAGTGTTTCCTTTGTGTAAAATGAGGATTTAAGGTAGTTTCCCTACAGGGCCTATATAGATTTTTCCACCCTTTATATACCTACACTGCCGGTAAATAAAGTTTGTATTCACATTAATATTTTCATACAAACGTGTTAACTTTGTATACTTGGTCCACCGCCAGTGATTGATCGGGATGTGATCTGATGATGGTCAAAGTGAATGGATGAGGTCCAGTTCACTAAATTATACATTCGGCATATCGTTTTCCCAAAAAAATATGATAAAAAAGCGAATAAACATAAATCGTGGATGTAGTGAATATTTAAAGTACCTAAATGAAAATACCTATCTAAAGTGGCCAGTAATGATCACGATTTTTTTTTTAATTCAAATTTTAAAAAGACCATCCAGATTTGAACACCCCTTAGTATTGTGTACCCGACATAGATATTAGCATGAATTTTAAAAAAAAGCTACTCCCATATGGATGAGTAACAAAATCATTTTAGGGGGTGCCAAAATCGTGCCAAATGTATATCGAAATTGATACTCACTCACACATTCTCATTTTCAAACTCCATATAAATTTGTATGAGCAACTTCCTCCCGCTAATCCGCTTCATCTGTCCGCACCCCCCCTAATTTTGACACAGAATTTTTCATCGTTTCCCATACCAAATTTGCAAGATGCGATCTCCACAGGGAGCGCGCGCGCGACAAAAGAGGTTCGAATCTCCTTGGATATTAGTGACAATTGTTTAGGTTTTTACGTTTTGTAGTAGGGAAGCATTGTATCTACAACAAAATGGTAAAAAAACCAGACAAGTGCGAATAGGACTCGCTCCCTGAGGGTTCCGTACAAAGTTAATTAAAGAAAAAATTGAAAATCGTTTTGTAGTTTATCACATTAGGTAGGTAGTAACATGGTAGTAACTTATATGCAAAATTGAGTTTGTTGGTAATAGTAAATTTTTTATTTTTTGTGATGTTACTACAAATTTACGGTTTTCGGATTTTTTCCTTTACTTGTGCTTTAAGAACTTGCTTCTTCTTAAATTTCATGATTCTAGGTCAACGGGAAGTACACCCCATAGGTTTTGATTACCAAGATACTCAAAATGTTGACTTAGAAGTTTGATTTTTTCACAGCTCCAAGGGATTGCGTACTTGAGTATTTGATATTAATTTCAACTTGATACATGAACGCGTTCCTGAGAAAGAGGGTCTTAACAGACGTACAGACAGACAGACAAACAGAGCGATAACGTAGTGATCCAAAAGAGAGCGACAATGAAGTGATCCTTAAGGGTTCCTTTTGAGGTACGGAACCCTAAAAACGACGGAAAACTGACACGGTTGCCGGTTCCCTATCTGTTACCGGCTCGTCACTGCCACCGTTACACGCACTAGTTATTTTTTAACCACTAGTTGAACGGACCGGTTAAAGGACCCATACCTGGAAGGTAGCGGTAAATACCGTTAGATTTCCTTACATTAATATTATATTACTAGCCGACGTCCCGCGGCTTCGCCCGCGTTGAATGTTTCACGTTGAAAAACCCGATACTCCCATACAAACTTTCATTCATCCCCCCTTAAAATGTGAAAATCCTAAAACCCTGAAATACGTCAATAATTATTAATAATGAGTAGCTATAATTCCAGTTTTAATGTTCCTACCATTAAAAACCCGATACTTCGATACATACCTTCGCTCCCCGTTTCTCCCCCCATAAAATATGAAAATCCAAAATGATAGGCCGCTTATTCCGCACGACGCCACTGACTCTCAAAAAATCAAATCGAGCAACATTTCCAAAATGCTGTATCTGTAGGGAGATAAGGAATGACCCGTTTGTTATTTTGGGAGGGGCCTGGTCCAGTGAGGGGGTAATAAACCAGCGAACTTTAATAGGTACAGAAGTAAGTTATGTTAAATTGTGAGAATCAAACAAAAACAAAATATGCAATTATGATAATGCTAGTCTGAAGTAACAAAGCGTGTAAGATGATTATAGACCATATCACTGTGCGACAAAGTATACATTTGCTTGTATTGAATTCTATATAATACATTTTGATGTTTTCTACTCCTACTCAATTCACCCAGTGCGACCCAGTGAAGCGACTCTTTTAGTGTCATTATTTTTAAGGCTAGTATTTCTATATCTATTCACATAGAACTAGTATCCCATAGAACTTTTACCCCAACAATTTGAGAAGACGCTTCTTATATGGCGGGGTCAAACTGAACAAACACTATCTATTTTAGTCGGACTGTCGTTCGTTGACAGTTAAGGTTTGTTGTTGGGGTGCAGTTATTCGCATACGTAGATAGAGATAGAAGATATTATATCTGTCTAGCTTACTCTTACCACTTTTGTAATTATGTGTGTCCCTCTACTGATTGTACATTTTAGACTTTCGCGCTTTGTATTCATAATTATATAATTATTTACGGGTCTTACATACACGAATAAGTTTTATTTACCTTGCCCGACGTTTCGACCAGGTTACACTGGCCGTGGTCACGAGCTGACTGGAGAGGCGAGCTGTCATTGTTGATCGCTGTGAGTAGTTTCTGAAACTACCCTCTGCTGATCTTGTATTATTTCCAATAATTATATAACTTATTCGTGTGTAAGACCCGTAAATAATTATATAATTACCTCTACTGATTATTAGGTATTATTATTTTAGCGTCTGTTCTATGGGATTAGTATCCCCTATTGAAGTTTAAAGTTCGCTGTGACGAACTCTGTTGTTGATGCGCTGAGATCACAATGGGATTGTTGGAATTGTTACAGACGAAGGATGCCGGCGCGCGCGTTCTCCGCGTGCGCGTACGGCCCGCGCAAGCGTCTCACCGTGCTGCTGATGCTTCTGTTCGCTGCTATGTTCTCCCTCGCCATCCTTCACGCCACCGACAGTAAGTCTCTTGATCATAAGGTGTGAGCGAAGATTTGTGAGAAAATTCGCATTCATTGGATCGGAAAAATCGAAACCAAAAATTCGTGTCATCCTAGGATGGCGAATAATAATCTGGGCACCTAATAATCCTGACAGTGGCACCTAAAATATTGAACTGGGTAGGTTAGGTTGGATACCTTGAATTTGAATTATTAGGTGCCAAGTTTATTGTTTTAGGCGCCCGGTTTATTACATGCCTTCATCATGTTGCGACCTATACAGGGTGGAATAAATCATAATTATATTTTATTGGTAATTATTTAGTTACATGTCAGAAAATAATATTAAAAAATGAAATACACAAGTAATAAAAATAATAAAACACTGTAATTTTTTTTTCGTTCGTTCATGTCTATTTATATCAATTGTTTATTTCTCATTTCATCATTTCAGAACAATCTGTAAGTGGAGGTTTGTACTGTCTGATTTGTTAATAACTATTGTGCAATCTTTTTTAAGAGTGCGTACTTCAAAATGAAATCTATTGCGAAAACTCTATTGATTTGCTTGATAGATTGATAAAATTGTCTTGACACGTTAACTAGGTATTATGATCATAATTGTGAGTATCTCATGTCACTTTGTTGTCTAAAGTGATAGAGTAAATTACTATCATCATCCACAGCCTATTAATGTCCCCACTGCTGGGGCTCAGGCCTACCCTCTCAACGAGGGCGTGCGGGCTATAGTCCACCACGCTAGCCCAGTGCGGGTTGGCAGACTTCACATGCGCCTAAGAATTTCTTCTTCGGCGTATGCAGGTTTCCTCACGATGTTTTCCTTCACCGTTTGAGAGCAGTCAGTAAATGTACTTAAGTTTCGAGAAAAACCCATTGGTACATGACCCAACCGGGGATCGAACTCCGGACCTTTCGATATGATAGGCCGCGTCTTATCCCCAGGGCCACTGACGCTCTCAAATCAACGTAAATTACTATTTGGGATTAGAATTGTTTAATTTTTTTTTATTTTTACGTTACTTTGTTTAATAATTTTAAAATTCTACATATACTCGTAGATATTGCACTCTTGGGACGGACGTAGTACTTACAACCCGAGGGATACATTCGCTTACATATACTTACTTATTTACTTTTATAAGTACGTAGTCGTTAAAACCCTGAGCGCTGCTCCACTCCCGAGAGACGGTGACGTCACGCACCTTGACATGACGTCATATCAAACGTCCCCCTTCTCACATTGTTCCCATTCGTAGAGAGAGAGTCCTTCAATAGAAATATTAAATTATAAGAAAGTTTTAATAAGAAAAACCGACTTGATGACATATTATAATGAAAATATATAGGTTTACTGTAAGGGTTGAGCTACAATATAAATAATGCGGGTACTCGCATTATGGCGGTTTTCCGCGCCGCCTCCGGATCGGTTTATGAAGCATAAAACTATGGGGAAAGCATGAATACTATTTTATGAAGTTTCAAACTATGGAGAAAGCATAAATACGGTAGGTAGCCGTTCGGGCCGGGCGATGTGGGATTCACTAAACACACTAATAATGCAATCACTTCGCCATCTCTTTCGAGAGATGGCGAAGCGTTTGGTCGAGGCTACCAACGACCAGAGGGCTGGGCATTACCTCGCTCAGAGGATCAGCCTCACAATCCAGCGGGGTAATGCCGCCAGCCTTCTGGGCACGCTCCCAGCGGTGGGGAGCCTCGAGGGGGTATTTTATTTATAATTTATTTTTAAGTTTAGTTTTAGTTTTATATAATAAGTTTTTTATTGTTATCATATAAACTTCACATAAGTATCTTATTATTCCTACAGCAACGAGAATATAAAAACTAAATAGGTACTTATGAAATTCTCCTTTACAATGTGCACCGCCAAATTATCAGATATATCCACACCTACTCAATAAGCGTGATATTAAGTCCGATTTGGCCATAAGAAAACGCCCTTCTGAAGACACACATTAAAAAAAATTTAAGCACTAAATAGTGTCATCTTTATCTTCATAATACTACGTGATAGGGATAGACACAATTTTAGTGCTGTCAAAACTTTGTGCCTTCAGAATCGGGACTACAAAGTGCGGCGACGCGGTGCTCCTTAGTGTGGTTCAACCCTAAATCCGATCTTGACCTTATTTTAAAAACCTGGACGGACTCCAGCCGGGTTCCACTCAAGCCAGGTTTCTTTTTCTCACAGAACAGAGTCAATACCTAGCGCTATTATTTCTTCGGTGCTGATACGAACCGTTAGTAGATTTTGACTCACTCAATAGAAGCACAAAATGACTGTCCTATTATTTCCAAATTTCCATTATGGAGGTAGGTATATAGTTCTGTAGCCGGCGGCGGAACAGGCTAATTACTTACAAAAAGAAAAAGCGCTTTTCTAAGAGATCATTAAAACATTTTCCGCCATTTTAGGTCGTTTATTTTGAGTTTCGCTAATGTAGGTACAAATTGTATTGTAAAATTAACGTGAAAATATAAAAATGAAACGTAACGAAAATGTTCGGTGTTTTTATATCCGTTGATTTCATTCAGGCAGTCAGGACAAACATTTTTTTATTATGAATTTATTATTTAATTTAATTATAACAAAAGTATTTTTGAACAAAGCGGCCCCTTTTTGAATTAGCTTGTTTCTGCCGACTGCATTAGCTAATAGTACCTAGCTTTATTGACGCCTTGTAATAATAATTATAAATTATTATTATCATATTATTAAAAGGCATCAGTGTATGTTTATCTCGTTTATCAGAACGACATGGGAGCCTTCTTTATGTAAAAACATATTTAGTTGTAGAAGAAATTAAGAATAATTATATGCACAAAATTACGGGTCTCCTAGGATATATCCTCCCTAGCTGTGTTCCGATTAATTGACTTTGACTTTGCCAGTGGACGTTGACCGGGTCAGTGATGATACCCTGTTGATGGCACTGCAGTGTCCATAGCGCGGGGCGTTCGGAACGAACGGTGGAACGCATTCAACTGTGTAATTTGCGGGCTCCGTGTCTAAACATGTCTTGGTGACGCGACGCACGAGTGACGGGCGGGAGCGTATATACGCAAAAATCCCCGCTGCCTAACTGCCCACCTGAGCTGTCCACCTGGGTGGGCAGTTAGGAAAAAATGTTCCGAACCACCCACCTTCTCAACCTGGATGGACAGTTAGAAATAAATGTTCCTAACCACCCACCTCGGATGACAGCTGTCAAACTTAAGACCGCTGTAACTCGGAGACTAGCGATCCTAGACTACCTACTATAGTTTGTAAATAGGAAAGATAGATCACGTCGAGATCTTAATTGCGGATGACAGCTGTCAAACTTAAGACCGCTGTAACTCGGAGACTAGCGATCCTAGACTACCTACTATAGTTTGTAAATAGGAAAGATAGATCACGTCGAGATCTTAATTGCGGATGACAGCTGTCAAACTTAAGACCGCTGCCGCTGTAACTCAGTGATCCTAGACTACGGGTCAGATTTTGATGAAACTTTACAGTAATAAAGATTACACATCAGAATAACACATAGGCTTTATTTAATAAACATATTGAGTAAATTGGCTATCTAATGCTAGTGAAACCATATGGATACTGATTTCATGTAAACTTACAAACCAAATAGTTAGAACAGATTGCCACAGATGGCGCTCAATACAGAAAATATATAGATTAAACTTTATTAAACCACAAGACAGCGCTGTTTCACAATGTCTTGATTGTTTGTATGTTTGTTTGTTTGAACGCCCTAATCTCTGGAACTACCTGTCGCATTTGAAAAAATCTTTTTGCATTAGGTAGCCCAATTCCTGTTTAAGGTTTTAGGCTATTTATCATCACACTAATACCCTTAGGAGAAGAGCAGAAATAATAAAGGCATATAAAAACGACTAACACTTCTTGTAATTTGTATTTTTTTAGATTTCTAAGGCGTAACACACACAGCGCGGCGGCGTTGCGAAAGCGTTGCGGCGGCGAATAAAAAGCGGAGCCCTTCAGACAGGAATACCGCTAGCGGCGGCGGCGCGGCGGCGGTTTGTATGAAGAACGCTCCGCACCGCGCCGCGCCGCCGCCGCTCTGTGTAGGGGTTCTCATACACTACAAAGGAATACAACGCGCCGCCACCGCTCCGAAACGCCTGTCTGCGCTAATCTGTCAAATCAAAACGTCAAATCTGTGCGCGCGGTTTTGTCGCTTTCGCCGTCGCACCGCCGCCGCGCCGCACCACTCGCGCTGCTTTGATGTAAAGGGTTTCATACTATTTCGAACATTACAGAAAAAAACCGCAACGCTTTCGCAACGCCGCCGCTCAGTGTGTGTCATGCTTAACCGATTATCATTATTTAATTTTCAAACCATATGTTCGACACCATCTTCTGTCAATTACACCATGCTTCTATAGGCTTCCCACAAACCTGGTTTCCCAGCCACTGTACGGAACATTTCATATGAAAACAAGCACATAATTCTAGCCATTGTCATTTAAGTATAATGGCGTGGACTACTGACTTTATAGCATCATTTATTGCAATTTTTTTTACGTTTTCTTGTAAGTACGGTAGGCTGGTTGAGTGGCCTTGATGCGGTTTGCTAAGTAGGTACCATTACCTATGAATTCTTTAGAAATCTCATCTCGTAGTTATTTTTAGACGGCCTCATCCAATAGTATGCGAGACCTAAACAAGGCACAGTAAAAAGTGTGTTGGAATGGAATTTTAGCAGTTACTAAACGCGCAATAAGAGAATTTAGAATTTAATAACAAGTTGTGTCCACAAACTACTGTGTGTTGTAATTTTGTGTAATACGTAATTTTATGTAAATAAACTACAGGTGTAGGTAATTTTAACTACAGGTGTAGGTAATTTTACCTACACCTATAGTTTATTTACATTTAAATCTCTCAAAGTTGGTGTAGTTACCCTGCCTACTGAGCCAGAGGTCGTGGGTTCGATTCTCACCCGGGGCCAACAATTGTGTGATGAGCATTTAAGTTGGTTTTCGGATTCTGGCTGTTTGTATGGTTAAGTATTTATTTAAAAGTATTAAGTATGTTTATCAGTCGTTGAGTACCCACCCACAAGCTTCGGCTTAGTTTGAGACTAAGCACACGTCCACTTATGGACATAGGTCCCCCACAAGGCGCCACTGAACCGATCTTTGGTTCTCCGCATCCAGTCACTGCTAGTTGACATCTAGCCGGGAGGCGTCCTACACAACGCCTGCCCTTTTTGAGATAGTCAAAGACTTTAGTTCTCATCACCTCCTTCCGGATCGTGTTTCCCAGAGGTTTTAATTTTCCTGTTGGGTTTGTTGCTGCTTCTTCCCCTCGGCTCATCATTATCTCATTATCGTAGGCCATGATTCATCTTGGACAGATGTTTTTAGCCAGCATCCTGGCGACGACACCGGCGTTCATGGCTGTATAGCCCTATTCGGGAGTAGACATGACGTCCGTATCCTTCGCAAGTGAGAATGTTCCCGGGTGGTGGTGGGTCGGACGCATGTGCATGTCTACGCATGCGTTTTTCGTGCAGGGTTCGGGTGCGTCATGCGTGGTGCGTGGTGCGCCCCTCCGACATAGGCCGCTTCCATTTGTCTCGGTATAACTAATAGTTTAACTAGATGGACAAACCCGAAGGTTCGAATCTTTTTCGTGGCGCTCGAGCAGTTAATTTTTTTTATTCATAAACGGTAGTTATTTTTAGTGTAGTTATTTCATTATGCCCTTGGTAGAGATGACGATCACCATTTTCTTTCCCACTTCGAATTTAGCGATGTTCGAATAATGGTGATGACTGAAACACAGCGCTTCGCTGAGTCATCGACCCTTTCACTACACAAAGTTATCTTATAATGATTGTAAGTACTAGGTATGTAATATTGTGTGATCGATGAATGAATTATATTTATTTTTATCATTTACTAAATATACACAATAAACATTTAATTACTTAGGTAGGTAGTTTAATTTATGCAATATAATTAATTATTAAATTTACATAGATAAACTAAAAAAGAAAACAAACTAAACTAAACATAAAAGATTACCTACCTTAAATAACAAAAAAAGAGCGGACAGCCCTACACTATTATAATATTCTGTGCCTACAGGTAAAATATCTCCTCCAGCTCTGCGGATGCCTTTTTATTTTTATTATAGTTTTATTAACGTGAATGAAAAAAATTTGCTACGGCGCGCGCGCCTTTAAAGAGATTCGACCCTTCCTGTTAAAAAGAGAATATGTATTACTATTTTGAACGAACGAATTTTGAACTAAATAAATACACTATTCTACTCTCCCACTGTCAGCGCCCACGTTTCGTCGTCTCAGGTTACCGAGACAGATTAGTGACATAGGAGTGTGGGTCGTTGCCAGAAGGACGCACTGTAGTTAGGCCAAATCGTACCTATTATGAATCAAAAAAAATTGTGGCGCGGCCGCCCACCAATCAGATCCTATCTCTATGGTACCTATGCTAACCAGCTACCCAACATTTTTAATGGATCCCTTTTATTACGCCCGCGCTCTAGATAATTTTCCATTTAGGACATATGCGTTTAGAGCATATGCCTTTATGAAGTCTTCTGAAATCGGTTCAGTCATACTACCCGACAACTGAAACGAGTCACTTGGCCTTGGCATCCCTCCGCCTCCCGCTTCCCTACCTCGCCCGCCCGCTCTCGTCATGGCGCGACAGTACCGTTCGCATAAATGTGACAATTCAGGTTTAAGTGACGTCGTGCCAATAATAAATGATGATAGAGATGAATTTTTTTAAAGTATCTAACTGCTTCTTACACAATGTTTTATTTTTTATTGAAAATATAAATAAATAATAATTTATTCCCATACTTTCGCCCAATACTTTCTAAATCTTTTTTGTTATTTGTACCTATGACGGCGGGGCGACGTAAGGGGAAGTGGGAGACGCGGAGTGACTCATTATAGTTACTGAGTAGTACGCATAGTAAATGTAATGTAAAATTTGTAAAAAGTCCAATGCAGACAACATTGCAAACAGGAACCTAATATGCTTTCTTACTAGAAGAGAGAGATTATACTCTAAATTCGTAACAACAAGCCTACCACAATGTCCAGTTTAAAATTTACTTTAAAATTGAGACTTAAAAAGTTTGAGTGGGTAGTGGAAAAGATTCCTTCCATTCGAGAAACGGACGGAAAGCAATTTTCGTTTAGTAACAGGAATTCTATTTCGTTTCGCCTCCCGGGCCCGTAAAAAAAGAAATAGTTACAGAAAATCTGATGGGTTAGAGTTCCGCGTCCCGAATCCGTGGAATTTCTACGTGGGATGCCTTCGTAACAATTAGAAGCAAAAACGTATTGACGCGCAGTAAACTCTTATAAATACAGTCATTAGAGTAATACAGCCAGCCACCCCTTGACTGCCCCCACCCCCAAGTGAAAAAAAATTCAATAAGAATATTCCCGTCCAGTTCCAATTAGAAACATAATAGCTAGCTAATTACTACAGTTCTTCCCAGAATAAAAAAAATAATTCGCAAGAATAGCTGACAATAGATACCTATAAAAACAACGTAAAAAAGTATTGACGATCGCCGTTTATATCCGACATTATCTGACAGCCTTTAAATATCAGAAGCTTTAGGAATCTGAAGCCCCAGGACGTTTGGTGTTACTTTTTTTGGGATCCTGAAGTCCCAGGACGTTTGGCGTTACTTTTTTTGGGATCCTGACGTCCCAGGACGTTTGGCGTTACTTTTTTTGGGATCCTGACGTCCCAGGACGTTTGGCGTTACTTTTTTTTTGGGAACCTGACTTCCCAGGACGTAGGTACTAGTCTTTGAGATTGTGAGAAAAACTGGAATAACAACTCTATACCTTCGTCATCATCATATCAGTCTTTTAGCGTCCACTGCTGGAAATAGGCCGTCCCCACTGAACGCCACCACACCCGGTCCTTTGCCCGCCGCATCCAGCCGCTTCCGACCACCTTGTTTAGGTCGTCGGTCCACCTGGCGGAGGGGCGCATTGAAAAAAAAAAACCCGTACAATGGCACCAAAATGTATGAAACTTTAAAAGTTAAGAAATCACGAAGATGCTGCTTCCAAACGGTTCATCTGATCAGTTGGATATCTACAGCGATCTAAAAGTCCTTTATATACTCTCTCGATGACCGTCCTCAGATCATGCCCCGATCAATCTTTCACGGAGAACCATGGCTTCAAAGTGACGTCGATTGTATAAAAACCTTGCCCTGTTTCTAAATATCCGTCCAATGTAGAATATTAGAACAACACATAGGCTTTAGATAACCGGGAAAAGCAGTTCCCGCGGGCATAGACTAATTAGTACCGTTATCGGATTAATTACGACTGAATATGAAGCTCGAACGTGGTGTTACAGTTTTCAGTCGCTCGCCGCGACACAGTTCCGCCCGTACCGGATGTAGTTACCTGTCAAGAAAGCACAACAGCAGCAGAACCCTTTACTTGAACTAGGAAATAACATTTTATAAAGTAGTTGCATTTTATAAAGTAGTTGCTGTCTACCTGCCAATGCATGAGCGCGCTTGCACGGAGGAAATGTCTATACATGACAGCTTCGATCGTAACACGCCACTTGCAGCCTTGCAGTCTTAAAAGGTTACCGTTAAAATTAACCAGGTGATTGACGTTCAAAGTCACAACGCTTATAAACTTCAATGTTAAGAATTTTAAGCAAGCTGACACACACAAACACACATTCTTTTTTTTTGCTACGGGGGCAACAAGCCGGCGGGCCTCCTGATGTTAAGAGGTCACCGCCGCCCACAGACACCTGCAACACCCGGGGGGTGCTGGTGCGGCGCCGGCCAAGGTTGAAAGACTCTTTTGACTCTCTTCTTCAAGGACCCCATATCGTAGCGCTGTGGAAAACACAAACTGTCTATGACACGCCTATTTGTAATTTAGAATCTTCACAAAATCCGTTTGGCAGTGAGCGGTATTATAATCTAGAACAATGTTGTTTTAAGTTTTGTTCTTTGTTAATATAGTTGTTTCTGCTGCGGATTTTGTGAAAACAAATACGTTCACAAGGAACTAACGCTGAATAAAACATGATATCGGATAGGAGGACATTTGTTTTAGAATCAAAGATGGGTTTTAAAATCCGTTTAAGCAAACGCTTTCAACATCGCGGATACATTTATTTACAGAACATAATATCATTATGGTCAGATGTCACGTCCGCCATCTGATGTTTTCCACGCGGATGAAGTTGCGAGCAATTTCAATTTGGACGTGATTACACTTAGATTAAGCGTTACCTAAGTATTTATTTGGTTATCTGTTTGATTTAAAATATCACATTTGTCCTTTCTAGTTCAACAGGCTAATTCTTATCATTAGGTATATTTTAATTATCACTTGTAAAGAAGAAAATACTTCGTTTCGACTTCATTTATTTCTTTCGAAAGGCAAAGATTTTTTTTCTAGCATTTTATGGTCAAAGTCACCATAACCTTGGTACCCACTTTTTTATACACGCATTTTTTTAAAAGCAAATACACGTAAACGAAACTGTTCGCGTGTCCACCAAATAAAACTTATATAAATAATGTCCAAAACAGGAAAAAACGAGATTTGGAATGTAAGCGAAAAAATTCGACAGCGGGTACAAACTGACAACATGTCATAATGTTAAAGTATCAGATAACTCGAGGGTCAGAATGTACAATATACTGTTGACAAAATGTCCGTTTGTCAGAATGCACTCATGATCAAATGAGCTATGGTCTAATTATCCAATTGCTCAAGTTCTAGAATTATGTCCTACCACTTGATGGCAAAAGAAACAAGACTAAGAACAGTAATTTATTTTCTTAGGTAAGTACTTCCACTTGCGATAAGTATCACAAGTGGAAATTTTACTTCAATATTTTCTTAAGTTTCACAATCCAGTTTAAAAAATGATTAATTGGCATGTCTTTTCTGACTAGTTTACTCAGAAAGCCATACTTTCTGTCGAAAACCAGATCCTCTCGCCTTCATTTTCTCATTTGTACATTTTGACATTCATGCAATATTGCATTTGTGATTTCTAGCAAACATCACTGCATTCCTACATTTGACCGTTCAAACACTGACGAAATTCAACAATTTGACATATTTTGTACATTTTGACACTCGTGCTATCTGGTACTTTAAATAATATGACATGTTGAAGTTTAATGAAGTTTAATATTGTCAGTTTGTACCCGCCGTCAAAAATTCTAAGGGCTTCTTTCACCACTTCCTGATATTGTTACAGATAGTAATCTTAGTGATAAACTAATCTATCAGATAAATCTGTGTGATAGACTATATAAAATATAGGCAATCAGATACCTGTGAAACCAAAAAACAGGCTATCTGTCAGATAAGCTGCAGATAGTGTATCTGGGACTTTATCAGCAAGCGGTGTAAGAGGCCCTAAGTCTATGTCAAAAAGAATATTTTTGTGATATATTTATACATCTATCATTTATACACCTACAGTTCAAATTGAAAAACCTTCGTGAGTAAAATAAAGGATGTTAGGTTACCCTCAGCGGCAGGTTCCATGCCCCCCCCCCCCCTATAATGAATTCCTGCAACCCTTTTAACCTCTCCTTAACACCCCGCTAGACCTGTCATATTGTGTTACCTGTGTAGGGCTACCATGCTTCTGGGTGGATTTTCTCGGATACAATCATACTTTAGGTTAATTACTCCTGGACTCAACTATAAATAAAATTCTATTATTTCAGTACACAAATTTGACCTTAATTGTTAGTAAACTATTGGATTTTTAAATGATAACACACGGCAAAACTGACAGAAGGTAATTCACGAAATAAAACAGAAAATTATTATAATATATTATCGTCCTTATTTCCAAAGTAGGATTCAGAATTTAATACCTAATTAGTTCAAAGTTGTCAATCAGCATTTTGTTAAATAAATAATAACAATAAAAGCAATAAATGAAGGCGGTTCTTATCGGTAGATTAGATTTATTTATCTCACATTACAAATATTAATACATAGTTTTCTTACGTAAAAAGTCAAAGTTAATGTGATCGTCAATAAAATAATAATGATTAAAAAAATAAAAAACCATAGTAAAACATAAAAACTAGGTAGTTTATGCTAAGCTAAATATTTTCTTTCTAGCTTAGTATTCTAGTTCTAACACCTTGGAAGCGGTGGTAGATAAAAATTTGACGTTGTATAAATGTACCCAGTGTATTTACATGCAATAAAATAGTTTTGACATTGACTTTGTATTTAAAAATGTTTTATTAAAAATATCTTATTTTCCTTTTAAATGATGGTTACGCCTAGCCGCACGTTTCTCTCATTAAAAGGGCTTTCATAATACACTTCACGGTGTACGACGCGACGGCGGCTTTGTTCAAGCTGTGACAACATACCTACTTACTTGCGGTGACCGGCTCCGCTAGCCTGACATGAAGCTAATAATAAATGGCTTTTGTTTGTTCGGATGTCAAATAGTAATTACAGCTAACTATTGAAAGATCTTGAACTTCATAACAAAGTCAACATAATTTTATATTACATATGAGTACACTTGGTATGTTTATTGTTTTATCTACCACCGCTTCCTGTTAATTTGATTTAACTTTACCATTATTTTAAAAAAACATCAGAGTTTTCATTAACTCATTATCAGTTTAATGCGGACGTGAACTGCAGTGTGGATCACCGAATGGCACTAATTGTGCTTTTGTGGAGGCAGTGCTGCGGTTTTTATTTTAAATCGCTGACTATTATAGTCGTGCCCTGTTTTTGTGGAGGCCGTGCTGTAACCGCCGGTTTTTGAAGAAAAACATACAAAATGTGACTCGGCTGTATGGTCTATGACTTTTGCCTGTCCATCATTGAACGAATTCAAAAAAAAAAAATCATTACCTACTTAGGTACGCTAGCACAGCACATTATACAAAGCAGGACAATATCGGTAAAGAAAATAATAAACCAAGCGACCAAAAATAGTTAAACTGGCGACTAATTGATTTAACTGGCGACTAAAATCACGGTTAGGTTATCTTCTTGAATAAGGCCTTTTGTCGCCCGGTTTGTTATTTTAGTGGCTCAGTTTATTTCTATTTAGAATTATTAAATAAATACAAAGTCTGTTTATGTATAAATCTAGAATTATTATCGTATACGGTAAAAGAAAAAAAATTAAAACCGGTAAAACCGGTTGTCATTATAAACGAATATTTCTCGAATGAGTGCACAAGCCTGTTCAAAAGAATATGAGATACCAGACGTAAAAATAAAATTGTACAAGTTTCAAAGAAAATTCCTGCTTCATAGTACTGTAGTACGTTTTATGAAACTGCATACCAACCCGTCTTTAATATAGAGGCAGGAAAAGGTGCTGGGAACTTCAAAAGCCTGGAATCTAGAATCCTATTTTATTGACTCGGTGCCATTTCAAAAGACTTACCTATACCATATTCTACATATTATATTCGTTTTTGCGCAAATAAATTTATAGTTATGAAAAATGACAAGAAAAATGTGTACAAGGGGGGACTTAATTCAAGAGATCTCTTCCACCCAGTTGGAGAATACATATTATAATCTAGCACTAAATACAACGAAAACTAAATGTATTAAATTTTGCCTACAAAATGTAAGACATGTAGATAATAATGTAACTTTAGGTACAGACAGATTAGAATTTATCAAAAGCACGATGTTCCTTTATATCTTTTCATTCATCTCTTCAATGTGGGCCCCACATACCTTCACTAGCTGGCAGACAGAGCTCGGCCGCCTACGCCGTTAGGAAAATCAGACAAATAACTGATATTGCTACCGCGAGACTAGTCTATTTCAGCTACTTCCACAGCATCATGTCATACGGCATCCTACTGTGGGGTCAAGCGGCAGATATAGAAACCATCTTTATTTTGCAAAAGAGAGCTTTTAGGGCGATCTATAATCTGCGTTATAGAGAATCATTAAGAGAAAAGTTTAAAGATATTAATATTAACCGTTGCCAGTCAATACATTTTTGGGAATATTTTGTATGTCCGCAAAAATATATCTCTCTTTTTGAGCAGCTCATGTTACAAGAAATAAAAACAAACTTGTATCACCACACCACAGTAAAGGCTTAGTTACGTCAGTAAATCGTTCACGGGGCAATGTATACGCTTCTACAACAAACTACCAGAAAAAATCTTGAATATGAATGACAGAACATTTAAGTCTCACATTTAACAACAACTCTGTAAGAAAGCATAAAACAGTCGATTATATAAATGACAAAGATGCCTCGTGTTAGTGTTACTTCACCCTCGCACATTAACCTTTACAAAAATAATGCTATGGTACAAACTTGATTTTTAAAAAATAGTTTTGACTTTAGACTTTTTTTGACATACAAATGACGGGAGATAAAAAAGTAGTGCATATTTAAATTAATAAAATTATATAATCTATACAGCTATATTAAAAAGGCGAAAGTTTGTAACAATGTACTCTTTCACGCAAAAACTACAGAACAGATTTTCATGAAACTTGGTACAGTGATAGCTTATATCTTGGAATAACATATAGAATACTTTTTAAGTTGGACGAAGTCGCGGTGCGTCCGCTAAGCATAAAACGCATACATACATGGCGCTGTTTCACAATGTACACGGGAAATACTTTTCTACGCGGGCGAAGCCGCCTGAAGTCAAGTCAACAGCCTATTATCATGTCCCCACTGCTGGGGCTCAGGCCTACCCCATCAACGAGGGCGTTCGGGCTATAGTCCACCACGCTAGCCCAGTGCGGGTTCACATGCGCCTAAGAATTTCTTCTTCGGCGTATGCAGGTTTCCTCACGGTGTTTTCCTTCAGTACATGTACTTAAGTACATGGCCCAACCGGGATCGAACTTCGGACCTTTCGATATGATAGGCCGTGTCTTATCCCCGACGCCACTGACGCTCTCCGCCGCCGCCGGAAAAGCTAGCTACTATTATATATGGAAAAGTAACTTTGTCTGTTGTTGTCTTTTCACGCCCAAACCATTGAAGGAATTTTGATGGTGTGAAAATACATCCAACCCTGAGCCAGGAGATAGGCTTCCTTTTACCGCGATGTTCTGTTCCCGCGGGGGAAAACTTATCCCACGCTGGCGAAGCCGTGGGCAAAAACCAGTAATAAATATACCTAATGAAATATCAATCATCGAGTAGATCTCGAATTTCATAAAATTCTTTCTGCACTCAAGTTTGTCTCTAGTTTTCCCTAAGTTTTCCTCGTCTTCCTGAAGCCAACAACCAAACTCTAATAAAGTTTCTTAACAACTCCAGAACTAATTAATTAAAAACCTAGCTTCAAGTCTCATCGCAGTGCTCGATTTTTTTAAGACGACGAAACTAGAAACTCTCGGTCAACTCAAGACTTCGAGCCTTGGGCGCTCAGTCACGCAAAATGAGACGAGTTCCAAAAATACGACTCGAGGACTCGCGAGTATGCAACTCCAGAACTCTAGGTAGAGCAGAGTTCATAGACGGCAACATAAAGTACCTTATTATATTACACGCTTAAACACATAACCCTCCTTTTGGGCTTCGCCGCTGTCGGGTAATGAAAGTCTAAAAAACGTTCGAACCTAAAATGACGTTTTCCCATCTACTTCACTCCATCTGTAGACTTGCAGTTTCATGATTACAGACCGATTAACTTTTTAAATAGACGAACTTACCACAAAACATACCCTCTACGTCTTACTGAATGAATGAATGAATGAATGAAATTATTTATTTGACGCACACAAGAGCAACACAACACAGAATATAGAAAAACAAACATAATTTTTCGACATGAAGGATGTTGCCGTCAAAAGCGACTCCATCTCAGCATATGCTGCATCATATGCTGCAGCATATACTGTTTTGAGCAGTGGTTTACCCAAGTACAGTCCGCCATGCCGGTCAATGGAGGGTTGGTGAGGCGAGCACACACTTAATAGACTACCCAGATTCAATTACGATTGGAATCGAATGAAAACCTGTCGTGTAAACGGCAGCCAAGTCGGCTCAAACGACGTTACCGTTCCGCCCATGCAACGAACGTTGTTCACACGTGAGCGAACCGATGAGTAAACACGATAGCGCGATATAGGTACCTAAGCCACGCTGTACTGCAAGCGAAGCTAACAGCCGGAAAATACGTTTAAAAAATATAAACTTGACTGAAGCAAATTTTATTTCGTTGACGGTTTTTATTTTTAGGATTACGTCGAAACGGATACCATTTACAGCGCGTGGGTTAAGGTACCAGTGGACTAGTGCAGGCTGATGATGATGAAGATGTAGATACCATCGTGTCGTTATAAACATCATCAACATATCGGCCTGTAGACGTCCACTGCTGGACAAAGGCCTCAGCCAGCGATCTCCACGACGGTCCCCCAGTCGAGTTATTCCCAACGAATCATATGATCCGTTCAGGGTTGTATCTGATCACACAAAAAGTTCCCATCGGATCACCATGATTCGATGCAACTAAGAAATTGTGATTATTTTTTCCCAACCGATCATTGAATGATCGGTTGCAACCCCGAACGGATCATATGATTCGTTGGGAATAACTTCCCCAGTCGGGTCCCGCGACCTTCACCAGATCGTCGGTCCACCTTGTGAAAGGCCTACGCTGCGTCTTCCGATACGTGGTCGCCACTCGAGAACCTTTCTGCCCCAACGGCCGTCAGTTCTACGAGCGATGTGCCCAGCCCACTGCCACTTAAGCTTCGCAATTATTAGAGCTATGTCGTTATAAACATAATCTACGATAACTTATAATTACAAATTAAGGAAGACCACGAAATGTAACATCCTGAAACCTGATACCCACTATGAGATAGTAACGTATCGACGAGCACGCGCTAATTGGTGGAAATCAAGAAGTTTCAAATCTCTTTGGTCTCGCGCGCGCTCCCTGTGGAGATCGCATCTTGCATATTTAGTATCGGAACCTATGCTGCCATTTACCGGGGGAGTGCGGACAAAGGAAGCGGAGTAGCGGGAGGAGGTTGCAAATACAAATTCATATGGAGTTTGAAAATGAGGATGTGTGAGTGAGTCGTAGTTTTGTGATTATTTTGACACGATTTTGACACCCATAGGGTGCTTTTATTACTCATACATATGGGGGTGGCAAAGTTTTTTGATTCATGGTGGAAATGGTGAAAGAGTTCAACCAATCGCTGCGTATTAATCTCATTCGAAAGTCAAATTACTTTCCGATACAGAAAGTCATTACAGTTTGATGTAACGTATCGTGCCTTTTCAACAAAGTTTATAATTCCGTATTACATTATTTATTATCTACTAGTAGTTTCCGCGTAGTGTCAGTTGTACCATTGAGTAGTACCATTGATGGTACAAGTGACACAACTTTGTATCACTAGTACCATTGATGGTACTACTATGGTTCGATGTGCAACTCATCACCATATCAGCCTCCCGCAGCCTCGCCCGAGTTTTAGCTATCAGTTATTTCTGACTGTTTTTCTTATTGCTCGGCTAAGGGTCGTAGTGTGATGTTAATTACATAGCCTCAAAATCCTTCCTCAATATATATTTCAAACTGATTGGTGTACCAGAGATGTAATACTAAAAATATTATACATAGGTATAAAATCATTTGTTGAGGCTAAAGGTAGCATTCGGATCTGAGCAGTCGCTGCCCGGCAGCCGCGCTGCCATGGCCGCGCTGCCATGGCCGCGCTGCCACGGCCGCGCTGCCCGGCCGCCTGCATCGGACGGTTCTCCATACAAATCCATATAGACATGTACGGCCGTCGCTGCCCGGCCGCGCTGCCCGGCCGCCTGCATCGGACGGTTCTCCATACAAATCCATATAGACAGGTGTACGGCCGTCGCTGCCCGGCCGCGACTGCTCAGATCCGAATGCTACCTAACGGAGTGACTTGACGAAACTTTTGGGAAAAATTACCGTACCGCCAAGTTTGATCTTAGTTTATCTTGGAATTAAATTAAGTAATGTACATTTTACTCATTTCACGCGGACAGTAGATTTAATTCTGAAATAATACATTTATTACCTTCACTGAGCGTTAAGATTTATTTTGATCTATTTTCAGCTATGCGTTAGGTGTTCAAACAGAGGTATACAGAGTGTTTTTTTTAACTGGGACACGTAGGCTAAAACCGAAACCATAGGAGATACAGGAAAACTGTCTTAGGAACCATTTGGTCTTTTTTTGTGAAAACAATTTTAGCATAGAACATTTTTTGGTCAAGCGTGTGTTGTCCATAAAAACTAGACATTTTGATCAAAAAATTTTTTGATGCGGATCGACTCAGTTCATGTAAGGATCATTTCATTATATCGGAAGAAAAAAATCGACTCCGCATCAAAAAAATTTTTAATCAAAATGTCTTATTTTTATGTTGTCCATAAAAATAAATAGTCGATCCGCATCAAAAAAATTTTTAATCAGAATGTCTAATTTTTATGGACAACACACGCTTGACCAAAAAATTTTCTATGCTAAAATTGTTTTCACAAAAAAGACCAAATGGTTCCTAAGACAGTTTTCCTGTATCTCCTATGGTTTCGGTTTTAGCCTACGTGTACCAGTTAAAAAAAACACTGTATAGAGTCTATCTATCTGTGAGTTTAACGAGATCACCTCTTGATCGCTATACACATGTTGTTCAGTCCGCTTCTGTTTTTACGCGGCTTTGCAGGTTTACTGTCCAAGTTTACCTTGGAATTTATTTTTCCCATAGTAAGTACTGTCGACCGCACGTTAGGGGAAACAAAAATTAGTATCAACTGGTCCCTCATAGTATTGGAACTCCCTAATAGGCTAGGCCAGCTCAAGGTCAAAGTGATCCACTTACGTGCGGTCGACTGTACCTACATCGCCGACAAAATTATTGTGACGCTCGTACGGAATATTTGAGAAAAATAATATTGAGTCGGCGCCAAACAAACGGGCAAATTACGTTTTCTATACAGTAATTTAATGTCATTGATTGCTTGATTGCTGTCATCATTTCTGTTTACGTCGTAGGTAATATCTAATTTGCTTGTTATTTGTTTCTTGTTGTTTGCTCCGTCTTTTTCGTCGGTTAAAAATTAGAAGAGTCCAAAAGGATTTTGTTTCCAAAGTCATTTAACATTGAAATTCCTACGCTGGTGCCAATAAGATTTCGCAACCTAAAGAAAATACCTGTCTAACTTCCAGGGCCGTACAATCTATTAAAAAACATGTCGCTTGGGTCAGTGTGGACAAATTTCTACAATTATTTACGGGTCTTACACACGAACAAGTTTTATTTACCTTGCCCGACGTTTCGACCAGGTTACACTGGCCGTGGTCACGAGCTGACTGGAGAGGCGAGCTGTCATTGTTGATCGCTGTGAGTAGTTTCTGAAACTACCCTCTGCTGATCTTGTATTATTGGAAAGTCCCGGCACACAACACTCACGGTATCCGCGGGTGTATTCGACGATAAGTCACGAGATTTAAGTTTATCGATCACTGGATTCCACGACGGTGACAATTTAAAACCATCTTCCCTATTGAAATTTTTGAATTTCTTGATTTCAATAGCTTCTCGCACTATCCGCGGATAGTAGTGGCGATCGGTGGACAGGATTTTAGGTTGGTGGAGCTCAATCCAGTGGTCAGTCCCAGCGTTAATGACGTGGTCCGCAATGGCTGACTTATACGTCTGGCGGTTTTTTACAGCTGCGATATGTTCTTTGACCCTTTCCGCGATCGTGCGTTTAGTCTGGCCGATATAAGACGTAAATGTAATGGCCGTGTGTAAGACCCGTAAATAATTATATAATTATGAATACAAAGCGCGAAAGTCTAAAATGTACTAAATTTCTACAATTTTTTCTCTAACATTGTCTATAGTAGGGGGTAGGGTAACACAGCTCTCGTTCGCAGCTTCGTGATTAAGAGATGTGGAAAAGATCCGATATGTATGATACGGTGCTAGACTGATAAATTCTATTATCCAATGCCTATCTCCCTCCACTAGGGTACCTACCTTAAAATAGTTATTTATTTTCCATACGATAAGCAGTTAGATAGAAGCGGTTTATTTATTTATTTATATGTCAATTTACACACAACCTTCCAGCTATTGCCATCGTGTTTCATGGTCACATTATTCTAGCGTATTTTAAGATATATGAAATAGTTTAACCTTTTTATCGATCTATAAGATCTAAGATTAAGTATGTTTTTTTTCTGACTATATTATTTGATGTCACGTAATTTTTTAAATGAGTTTACATACAATATAGGTATGTACATACTTACTTGTAGATTTATAGGAGTAATAAATAAATACAGTGAATAAATTAATTTTAATATGCTGTGTTATTTTAATTTGCATTGAATCAAATTTGTTTTGTTTTTGTTAATTTATTCAGAAATTTGTAATCAATAAAGGCAGAAAGGTTCTCGAGTGGCGACCACGTATCGGAAGACGCAGTGTAGGCCTCCCACAAGGTGGACCGACGATCTGGTGAAGGTCGCGGGACCCGGCTGGATGAGGTTAGCGCAGGACCGGTCGTCGTGGAGATCCTTGGGGGAGGCCTTTGTCCAGCAGTGGACGTCTACAGGCTGATATGATGATGATGAATCAATAAATTATTCATTATAATAGGTATTATAATATATAGAAAATAAATTGATAATTATTTATGTTGTCCTACGTATATTCCTGCCATCAAGTCCGCCCTTTGATATAATGAATGTTATCGACATCGGTCGGAATTTGACAAGGAAATTACCATTCACGAATTAACAGGGTAGGTAATTTAACAACTGGACACGAGGGAGTAGTCTCGCGCGAGCCCAGTCCATGAAACTTGAAATCGGACATTTCGGTGTTTCGTCAACTAGAGGCCAATCGTGTTAAATCTGAACATTATTACCAAATCCAAACCATAACCAAAAACGTTATGCTGCATGTACACGTCTTTACAAACGCAAACGTGTAGAGCAGGGGTTTGGCTTGCGTTTGTAAAGGTCTGCCAAACGTCTTCATGCAGCATAAAGCATAACGTTTTTGGTTTTGGTAATATCGTTCAGAAATACCGCGATCGCGTGTCCAGGTAGTGAAAAATGTGTATAAAGTTGCATGTCTCCGGTCAGATTTGGACATGACCATAGCGTTAAGATCTCTTTGGTGCGTGCTCGCGGCCCCATAAAGAGGCGAAAATGAAGCATTCTATGGGTGTCAAAATCGTGTCAAATGTATCACAATACTATGACTCACTCACACATTCTCATTTTCAAACTCCATATTTTGTATTAGCAACCTCCTCCCGCTACGCCGCTTTCTTTGTCCGCTCCCCCCCTGTAAGTGGCACCATTGGTTCCCATACTAAATATGCAAGATGCAGTAGGGAGCGCGCGCGCCACCAAAGAGATTCGAACCTTCCTGGACATGACCGGCCATACGCGCTCGCGGAAATCTCCCGAACTACTCTACAAAGTTGAAGATACTGACACATCTGTACAGATAAAAGAAATACTTGGTGAACATGTGCGACGTCACAGCTTACATAGTGTGCGAAGGTCGAGAGAAACATACTAATTGGCACTAAACATGGCAAGTCCGAAACAACAATCTACTACCGACCTGACGCACATAGCTATAGCTTTTAAAATCCCATGAACTGAAGCCTCAAATGAGTAGATCGTCAGTTATGTGGTTTAAAAATTGTGACAATTTGGAACGGTTTTTAAGGGTTCCTTCAGAACCCACTGCAGACCCACCGTTGTACCCCTGGACGTACCTCTGCCGGTATTTTTAAACAATACCACCAGCTAATTGTGTTGTAAAACCGCAAGGGAAAAACGCTATAGGTAATTATTTTAGAGTTAGAGCTGTCTTTTGGCGGGAGCGAAGTGTCATGGTCGTCTCTTCTATTTTATTTTCTTAAACTATGTATTTTGCCGGTTTCAATGTGTAATGGTGATAGTATTTTACACATTAAGTGCTTGTGGTTGTGCATACTGTGCGGGGAATTAAAATAAAAACGTGTAGCAACTCTTTCAGCTCGTAACAAAATTGTCCATTGGAAATCTTCATTATAGTTACTATCGATTTAGTGAGAATATGAAACTTAGTGAATATCGCCGACTAACTCTGGTAGTGCTCTGTTTTTGTGGAGGCTGTAATCTGTGCTGTAACCGCCGGTTTAAATAGATATAAGAAATAAGACTTTTAATTCAAAATAAGATATGGCTTAAAGGTCTCGTTACCAAGCCAAAACCTACTTTAAAAAAAAAGAGTTAGAGCTAGAAGTAAAAAATATATATCGACGGAACCTGCATTATTTTACCTACACTTTGTTGACTTGTTAATTTACATCTGTGATGACAGCTGTTGGTCATCTGCATCTATTTATTTATTTCATTTGAAATGGAACGCATACGTTTTCAACCGACGAAAAACAAAGAGCCGGAGGTTCTCAACTCGAAGGAACATGACACCCACCTAACAACCCTAGATTAGTATAGATCAGGAAGGTTCGAATCTCTTGGTGGCGCGGGCGCTCCCTGTGGAGACTGTATCTTGCATATTTAGTATGGGAACCGATGGTGCCACTTACAAGGGTGCGGACAAGGGAAGCGGAGTAGCGGGAGGAGGTTGCTAATACATATTTATATGAAGTTTGAAATTGAGAATGTGTGAGTGAGTCACAGTATTGTCCAAAGAAATTGAATAGCAATAGCTATTCAAATTTCTCTGGTATTGTCATACATTTGACACGATTTTGACACCCATAGAATGCTTCTTTTACGCCTCTTTAAGGGGCCGCGAGCACGCACCAAAGAGATCTTAACCCTATGGTATAGATGATTTGATTAAACTATGTTATTATTCCCAGCTCGGTTCTCGCGTGTCGACGAGATGGAGCAGCGGTTCGCCGACTTGCAGGCCCATCTGCAGTTCTTGAACTCTTTGTATCAAGCGCAGCATGAGGACGTCATGGCTATGCAGGTGAGACCAGCCTCGAAATCACAAAACCAAAAAAATATATATAACAAACCCAAACCGCCAATCAATGAAAAAAAGATTAATATTTTTTTCCCGAAAACACGATCAAAAAACAGGAAAACAAACCGTTTTGTCGCGGGAATTAATTTTCCCCTTTAGGGCCGTAATAGTAGGTAGGTTAGGTATACTTACCTACATAACAGGTCCACCATGTTGGTTTTGTAAGAGAAACAAAAACACCTGTTACATATTAACGACGATTTACGGCATGATATGGTTAGCCATGCACCGGTCAATTCTAAATGTTTAACTTGCAGTTTTGTTTGGTAGGACATTTTGTAATTATTTTCAAAAGTAAGTACTTGTTTTAAATAATGTTTATTTTGACTGGCCCGTTGGCCTGGAGATCGTGGGTTCGATTCTCACCCGAGGCCAACATTAATTGTGTGAAAAGCAACGCATATCTGCTGGTTGTCGAATTCTGGGTGTTTGTAGTAGCTATTTATGTATTTATTTTAGAATAGGTAAGTATACGTTTATCAGATAAAGAATATATTTAGGACTAAACAGCCGTGTGTGAGTAAATTTGTCCTAAAATTTTTTTTATTTATTTGTACAAACAATGGGTTTTTACCTAAAAATAAGAAAACCTAAAAAGCAAAATCATTTACTCAAAAAAAAACTATATTTCTAATACACCACTCTTTGTTATTGGTTGCAGGCAAAGGTTCTCAGCAGAAACGGGAATGACACGCCGCATCATCTGAACGGCCATCTTTACGGGGTGTCTACCACCATTGCTCCTGAGGTCACCAATCTGCTGAAGAATATGTCTGGTAAACAAAAATACAGTGCCAATGTTTTATTTACGTTACCTACTAAACTACATTGTTAAAATCCATACTAATATAATTATAAACAAAGTAACTCTGTATTTGTGTCTGTTTGTTACCTTTTCACGATTTTGTGTCTGTAGACTGGACATTGTACATCGAATCCTGGGGCAGGACCAAGACGTAGAATACTTTTTACCGCGATGAACTGGCCCCAAAAAAAATTTTTTTTTTATTATTTTTTTTTTTCAAGAAAGTTTTTGTTTTTCAATTCATAATGACAAGTTAATGCCTGCTAACAAAAACCTCTTTTGGTTTATACGTGGCTCGCAATAGAATTATCACTTACGTTATATTAAAGGGTAAAACTCGGTAATACGCCCCACTTGATAAAACGACCCACTCACCTAGCACGCACACTAACAAAGCTACGCAGCACACGAATGAAAACGCAAGTAGTCATACAACAGTTTCAGTTTCAGTCATTTATTAATAATTTAAAATTATACGTCATTACAATATACATTCATTACACATTTCAGAAATTGTCAAATTATAAATTAGTATACAGATTTTATAGAGATAATAAATTAATGCAGTGGTCATAAACATGTTAAATTAGATAGTTATTTATATGTCCATTCATAACAATATACATGGTCCTTACTACTATCTGTGTGGGCCGCCGAACGCACTAAGTAGAGAAAAACTCATCAATAGCGTAGTAAGCGTTTTGTATGAATTGAGCTTTTAGTCCAGACACAAAAACCTACTCGCTAGGTGCAAGCCTTAGTGTGTTGCTAAGTTTGTTGAACACCTTTGGGCCCAGCACTTGGAGGGTCTTGGTTGCGCGTGTGAGTCTACGTCAACGTTGTAGACAACTTGTCGGGCGACTGATGGCTACTTGCGTTTCTATTCGCTTGCTGCGTAGCATATATAGTGAGTGGGGCGTTTTGTCTACTGGGGCGTATTACCGAGTTTTACCCTATTTTATTACAATGTTGCATTCACCAGCGAGTCGCAATTTTACGCGTGCGAAGAAGCGGGCAACAGCTAGTTCTTTAATAGTATTTGATCATTTATTTATTCAATACGGGTATTATAATTGTTTACACGAGTGTTCTTTGTTGAGGATTTAAACGTAGGGGGGACTTTGATGCGGTTATTATAGGAGGGGGAATATGTTGCAAGGTTTTGCGGCCGGAATACGTTTCTTCCCGTCGCTGTGGTAGGGGGAAGGTCTTTGGTTTAGTATGCCTTTAGTATTCTGACAAAACGTCCTGAAAGTAAAATGCCTCTGGGCAACAGCCAGTATCAAAATAAATCATAGTTATTAACATAGAGTAGGTCTGTTATTAAGTGCCGATGGGTTTTTTCTCGAAACTTAAGTACATTTACTGACTGCTTTCAAACGGTGAAGGAAAACATCGCGAGGAAACCTGCATACGCCGAAGAAGAAATTCTTAGGCGCATGTGAAGCCCACCAACCCGCACTGGGCTAGCGTGGTGGACTATAGCCCGCACGCCCTCGTTGAGAGGGTAGGCCTTAACCGCAGCAGTGGGGACATGTCAATAGGCTGTTGATTTGATAGTTATTATTCCAGATAATGCGGAATCGCGCTATTTTAGATTTAACTCGAGCCTACTAGCGGCCGTGCTAAGCCTTTGAACGGTCGCAATTCATAAACCATAATTAGCGGAATCGACGTTCGTTCGAAAACCGCAAGCCCTATCGAAAATCCGTCAATAGCAGATAGAATGACAACCGCACAATATGACTAGCGGCCCGCGAGCCGCGCGCGCCGCCGCCGCTCTCTGTACGGTAGTTCACAAAATTATCCGTTAGTTAATTTACTTTGTGGACATTTAGGGCCTCTTACACCGGTTGCTGATATTGTTACAGATAGATAACGGCCAGATAACCTAATCTATCAGATAAATCTGTTAGTTTAAAAGGCGGTATATCTGACAGATAAGGCAATCAGATACCTGTGAAACAGAAAATAAAGGATATCTGCTAGATATCCTGCATATAGGGTATCTGGGACTTTATCAGCAAGCGGTGTAAGAGGCCCTAAGGGCCTTGGCATGGCATTGGAGGGTTAAGCGAGACAATTATTTTTATTTTAAAAATTCCGTTTTTCGTTTCGATTGATTTGACAGGTTGAGTGAGATTGCCAAAAATAGCAACTAAAATGTAGTCTATACATATTTCATCATCATCATATCAGCCTGTAGACGTCCACCGCTGGACAAAGGCCTCCCCCAAGGATCTCCACGACGACCGGTCCTGCGCTAACCTCGTCCAGCCGGGTCCCGCGACCTTCACCAGATCGTCGGTCCACCTTGTGGGAGGCCTGCGCTGCGTCTTCCGATACGTGGCCGCCACTCGAGAACCTTTCTGCCCCAACGGCCGTCAGTATACATATTTATTAGAATAAAATCCTAAGGAAGCCAAATTTGTTTAATAAATATTTTCAATTATAGTTAGTGTTAGTATTACTTTAAATACTACCAAAACAGCTGTTTTTAAAATTTTGGTCTGTTTGTTCGAGCATCACGCAAAAACCATCGAAGGGATTTTGATGAAACTTTGCATAGTGATAGTGATAGTCCTTCACCAACTTAAAGGCTATAGAACATTTCGGAAATTGCCCGAGAAATAAGGACCAGCAATAAAAATCTCTCATACCTTAACATTTGTATGAACGTACAGTTAAGAATACACTGGTATTTTAGAAAAATGCTAACAGTCTAGAAATAATGTGTCACATTCAATTATCCACGTGGACGAAGTCGCGGGCGACAGCTAGTATGAAATACAGGAAAATGGCACAATCCACTTTGCAAGCCGGTATACGGCAGGTATGTTATGATTGTAAAGTAAACCAACGAAATATCGATTCCCGACCCACTCCATTCCGCCTTGAAATGTCTGATTTATAATTTATGATTAATATATCCTATTCACTAGCTAGCTTGTGTTGGATAAAGGTAGAATACAGTTAATTTATATTTAAGTAGCTTTTGCTCGCGGTTAAGCGTCTCACTGTCGGTCGCGTGGCGTTTGAACACCCGTGGGTGGAAATGAGCGTGGGAAGTTATTTTTAAAAGTTACTTTTTATCTCATGACATGACTATGAAGACAACAGTTTTTATTTCACTACGACTTACTGTTTTTTATTTGTATTATTATAAATTGTGTAATATAAACTATTTGTAGCCTAATAATTAAATCCGTCAAATAAGCTCTTTCACAAAAATTAATACGTATTTACAAAGTTAAAATGAAGGGACAGAATTTGTGTAATCAAATCACTGTACATCGCTTTATTTTAGAGAATTCGCTGGTGACGTCGCACCGGGCGATTCGGGAAAAATGCGCGGGAATTTTCACAAATCTTAAAAAAATATTGTGAAGCAATTTGAAGAAAAAATTAATGTCATATTTTAAAATGAAACGCTTTTTATTAAATTGTTTGGCGGTCCGCACTAAACTTTCTGGCCATGTCTTTTTTAATTTATTTTTTAAAGAAATTCATACAGCTTCGTCATTTACCTAACAACAATTCATACAATAATTTAAAAAAAAACATTTTTTTGTATGACTACTCTTTGGGTTGACAGTACGAAGAAACTGTTGATAATCATTCGTTAATCGGACCAAATTTTGTAAAAACGAACTAATCGAATTTAATCTAATCAAATAGCTGGCGGTTCAATTTGGATGAAAGGTTTTTTTTGTTTCCAAAAGAGTTGATCCGGTAAACGATGAGCCCCCTGTAACCGGTCACTACCGGTATCTCGTTACACTCCACTCCGTCTTACGAGCAGGGTGTTTCGGGTCTTAAATTGTTGTAGATAAGTAATTGAAATTTTCAATAACAATAGCATATCAAAGGATACTCATTGTTTCACTGTTTGAAGAGGAAATTCGAAAACGTTCTTGGGATTTAATTATATATAAAACAATAAAACTCTTCAAATACATAATTAATAAATATTTATTTATCAACCGCCGAATGCTTCAAATGCTCTCAGCTCTGTCTTTTGGGTATTTATTTAACTTTTCAAATTGCTCACAATTGGAGCTAATTAACCTATATTAAATACCAAGATTTTATTACATGGGCCTCTTACACCGGTTGCTGATATTGTTACAGATAGATAACGGCCAGATAACCTAATCTATCAGATAAATCTGTTAGTTTAAAAGGCGGTATATCTGACAGATAAGGCAATCAGATACCTGTGAAACAGAAAATAAAGGATATCTGCTAGATATCCTGCATATAGGGTATCTGGGACTTTATCAGCAAGCGGTGTAAGAGGCCCTTAATATTGTTATTATTTTACTAATAGATACAATGTGTATTCTGAATTAAAATTAAATTCATTTTAATATATTATTTTTTGACATTGGTGTTATGGTTTTTAGCATTGTATTTTATTTTATTTTGACATTAATGGTATGTATGACGATCCCGTTTACAAAAGTAATGACAAGTAGGTACCTACATCGGATTTAATTAGTAAAAGCATGAAGGAACAAAATCTACTCTAGGGCCCACAAAAAGTTTTTAGCTTCATTTGTAAAAAAAACTAAATTAATCTAATATAATCTATGCTTTTGGTCAAAAGTGCTATAAAAATATACCTAGTAGTTTCAGCAGTTGTTGAGTCATCGGGTGGACAGATAAACTGACAAAAGCGATATTTTCCGTTTTCACGTTTATGTAGGACTGAATCCAGCAAACTGTAAGCGTACACAGTATTGTGGTTTCAATGTTGTAATAATATTATGCTGATATGCGACTAACTTCTGTGTTTACTAATGGTGATCCGCGAATGTTTTGGCACATATCTTGTTCGTTGTCACAACGATTGCATATCACAATTAAAAATAAGTATTTGAAGAATTCAGTCAAAGCGGAAAAAGCGTTTATGGCACAAAAAAGTGTCTTCGTGCAGTTTGTAGAACACCAAATGGGAACAGAGACTCTTGTAGACCCTTGTTTAAAAGTAATAAAGTGCTACCACTGCCTTGCTTGTACATTAGACAGGTTTGTATTATCGTACGGGACCATCCTGACTGCTTCAAAACGCACGTCCAGGTTCTTAAAAGAGCTACAAGGCACAAAAATAGATAATTATATAATTATTTACGGGTCTTACACACGAATAAGTTTTATTTACCTTGCCCGACGTTTCGACCAGGTTACACTGGCCGTGGTCACGAGCTGACTGGAGAGGCGAGCTGTCATTGTTGATCGCTGTGAGTAGTTTCTGAAACTACCCTCTGCTGATCTTGTATTATTGGAAAGTCCCGGCACACAACACTCACGGTATACAACATGGATGTGCCAGGACTTTCCAATAATACAAGATCAGCAGAGGGTAGTTTCAGAAACTACTCACAGCGATCAACAATGACAGCTCGCCTCTCCAGTCAGCTCGTGACCACGGCCAGTGTAACCTGGTCGAAACGTCGGGCAAGGTAAATAAAACTTATTCGTGTGTAAGACCCGTAAATAATTATATAATTATGAATACAAAGCGCGAAAGTCTAAAATGTACAAAAATAGATTATATTTACCTCTAAGCAGAGTAAATGTACATGAATTAAATTCGTTCTGTATGGTATGGCTATCCGTTTGCACAATAAACTGCCAAATCAATTTAAGCTTAAGCTTAAGCACTTCCTCACTTCAAGACTAAAATTACAGAGTGGTTATTAAACAAATGTTATTATTCTGTTTATAAGAGTTTCTTAGTGATTTTCCTTATTAAGGAAATATTGGCATACCGTTTTTGGCAGACCATAATGATATCTTTATAAAATTTACCATGTATACATATGTTCTTGCAAATAAATCCTTTGACTTTGATGGCAATCGGTAGCTCGGTCACCAAGGTGATGGCAAGGAAAAAATCACAAAAGTTTTTTTTATGGTGTGTTTTTATCGATAATTGAAACTCCTATTTATCATCTTAGTATTTAAAAGGTATTCTGAAAACTATAGAATGCGAAGAATATGCTTTTTTATTTTACTATTTCGTTATCTACTAGGTGGGTACTTACATAGATTTCTTATTGGGACATTTTTTGGTAATGTTTATTTTAGTTACCTACCTACATTTTTTTACTTTCTCGCCCCTGTATCGTAGGTAGGTACGTAATTGTAGAGGAAATTTGTAATCGCGAACTAAAAAAATCTCAATTCCGTCCGTCCGTCCACCGTCGTCGGTTCGTCCGTCCGGCAGTCCGTATGTCACGCTTGTTTCAGGGCACCTACCTAGTAGCTATGTCAGAGTTTTAGCATATCGGCTGGTTACAATTTTATGTTCCATCCTGTAGTCGGATTCCAAAACATATTTGTATGATATTGATAGTCAACATTTGTTTGTGTTACTATAGGCTAGACCTTCATATAGATAGGATAGATACATCAGGACAAAGCGGTCATTGTCGGATTGTTGTTTTGGGTTGCAAAGTGTAACATAACCTACTGGTTCGATTTCGGGTTTTTTCCGGGCGCTCCTATGTTTGACTAAACATCGAACCTAGGAGCGCCCGGTCCTTGTGTTTTGACAGCAGATAGATTTCAGATATACCTATGCGTCCCTCGCTCAACGGGCTATGCAAAGAGAATTTCTGTGAGGCAGTGTCCGAAACTAGAATAAGAGAAAGTGATCCGCCAGAGAACTAAAAGGCTTCGACGTAGCTCAAAAAGATAGTACGTTGAAATAAAGTGGGTTGGTCACATCTGTCGGGGAACCGATAACCGCTGGGGTAGACGAGTTCTCGAGTGGAGACCACGACTGGGAACGCTTAGTATTCCCCGCCTATAATAGAGCGACGTTCTGCGGCTGACAGTGACTGGAGAGGCCTACGCTATGTCCGGCAGTGGACTAGTGCAGCCTGATGATGATGATGAGCGTCCCTTAATGTTTGCATCGACAGGAACCAGGGCAGCGGAAGGTCTGCACCCTCAGAACCTGCAAGCGATTCGGTTGCCGATCATCTACACGCTGCTCCCGCATCTCATAAACGACCCCTTCAGCCTGCGGCCGGCTTACCACATGAAGGGGCGGCGGTCCTTTGCTGATGTTGTGTTGGGGATACCCACCGTGCGACGAGACAAAGAACGATATCTCATGATGACGTTGTCGGTAAGTGCTGTGAATATGAATCTCACTATCAATCATATCAATCGCATCTCGTGCGAGACGACTGTTGTCTTAGTACATTTTAGACTTTCGCGCTTTGTATTCATAATTATATAATTATTTACGGGTCTTACACACGAATAAGTTTTATTTACCTTGCCCGACGTTTCGACCAGGTTACACTGGCCGTGGTCACGAATCCAGTGATCGATAAACTTAAATCTCGTGACTTATCGTCGAATACACCCGCGGATACCGTGAGTGTTGTGTGCCGGGACTTTCCAATAATACAAGATCAGCAGAGGGTAGTTTCAGAAACTACTCACAGCGATCAACAATGACAGCTCGCCTCTCCAGTCAGCTCGTGACCACGGCCAGTGTAACCTGGTCGAAACGTCGGGCAAGGTAAATAAAACTTATTCGTGTGTAAGACCCGTAAATAATTATATAATTATGACTTTTGTCTTTATCTTACTCTACATACCTTAGTACCGTACTTAGGGCGGTGTCACCGGTGCCCAGGCACAGGGCGTAGACTCTGGGGGGCGCAAGAATGGCCAGATCAGGCGGGACTATTATTTTTTCTGTTTGCTCCTGATCAGTTCCCGCTGCGCCCCTAGTGCTCGATTCCAACACATACGTACTTTCATGCCAGTATCATCAAAAACGTCTATTAAATTAGACAAAACATCGCACCTCATTTTATTGGCAGCGCACGAGCGTATAAAAAGCGTATAAATATATAGAGCGTATAAATATCGGAAGACGCATTGTAGACAGGCCTCCCACAAGGTGGACCGACGATCTGGTGAAGGTCGCGGGACCCGGCTGGATGAGGTTAGCGCAGGACCGGTCGACGTGGAGATCCTTGGGGGAGGCCTTTGTCCAGCAGTGGACGTCTACAGGCTGATATGATGATGATGATGATGAGCGTATAAAACAAGGGCGCATTTATAGAAGCTCGCACAGGGCGCAGAAAAGGCTATTTACGGCACTGCTTACCTAATTGTTTGTTCAACAGCATTTAGTGAACGGGCTGGCCAAATCGGATTACAACTCTACGCTGATCGTGGTGATGGTTGGAGAGACTGACTTGCAATACGTCCTTAGCACAGCCAGGCAGATCGAAAGTCTGTAAGTTTTATATAGAAACTAGACATATTATAGACATAGACATAAGTTTTACGGCCTCTCTCTTCGGCCTTAGTGCTTAGCGCATATTAATTTATTTCCGCTTCATTCTAAGCTTGTTGAGAGTTTGTTTCTTTGGTCTCTGAAACTACCAGTTGGAATTGAAAATATATTTTTGCATTAAATAGTAAATGACTACTTATGCTTGCGACTTGACGTAATTTCTACGAATGCGTTGGCTACCCTAACTAAACAGACTTGGACTATTATACGCTGATGTTTTGATATCTGATTGAGTTTTACGCCGACTATGGCGTCTTTCCCGTAGTAAAAAAATAAAACAATGTTTGAAGTATGACACTGGAGGTGTTATAACGGCTCACATAATCCCGGATACTCTGCGCAAGATAAAGTTCGACGGAATGTGTTATATCGAGACCGGAAAGTTGAATACCGGGATGCTTTTGAGTGAAAGAGAACCGAATGCCGAAACTAACCACAATTTCAATTAGTTTTGATATTATTTACTTGCAATAAGGCTCTATTACTCGCAGGACCTAATAATAAAATATATACAATCTTAAAGTGTCAAAGGCAAAATCTTTGTTGAATAAATATTACCTACATAGTTACTTCAATTCAATTCAATTTTTGTGTTGTGGCATTGCATCGAGTCCACGATGATTCTGCCAATGTCCAACGTTGAAGGACACACAGTGCTTTAATCCTTGTACGGTAACAGACGACAATATTCTGTTGGGTGACTACTGAAACAGATGACAAACACATAGTTACTTAATTCCAAAATTTACCAAGTGGTAAAAGTCAGATTTTTTCTTGAATAAGGACTATATGAGGAACAAAAGATCCCAAAACGGTCGAAGTGTCGTATTCCTGGCCCTAAGAAGGTAAGATAGCTTTTAGTATAAAACCTAATTCCAAATTCGACCAACAGTTTATGGCGGAGACACTAGTGGGGGACTTTAACGAATTCATATCGACTTCGCCAACAATTAAATGACGTCACAGTGTGAACTGAAAAAGGGGCCCGCGAGAACCCACCAAAGAGATCATATCTCTATGGAAAAAAAGAAAAGAATAAAATTTAAGATATAGTCCTACCTTTCATTCCTCAAATCAATATCAACACAACAGAATTTACATACTACCTTACAGCTACAGTGTACATCAAATTACATGGTGGTATTTTTACACGCTTATTACATGATGATTGATGAGCATACTGTGATGAATACAATTTGGTTGTCGTTTACAGGTTCCCAAAACAGGTGGAGAACGGTATGATAGAGGTGATGTCTCCGTCTGCGTCGTATTACCCCAACTTGGACGCGCTGTCGCCGACCCTGGGGGACTCGGCGAAGCGGTTCCGCTGGAGAACGAAGCAGAACCTCGACACCATGTACCTGATGGCGTACGCTCAGTCCAAGGGCACCTACTACCTGATGCTGGAAGATGACGTTGTCGCCAAAAAGGATTACATGACTGTAAGAATCTACATTCTGGTCAAAGGCTACTCTCTCAACGAAGATGAAAGGATCCACCACGCTAGCTCAGTGCGGGTGGACTTCACAAGCGCCTAAAAATTCCCTCTTCGAACTCGAAACGTGGACACTAACAGTGGGACTAGTCCGAAAATTCAAAGTCGTTCAACGGGCTATGGAAAGAGCTATGCTCGGAGTTTCTCTGAGAGATAGGATCCGAAACGAGGTGATCCGCCAGGGAACCAAAGCCTTTGACATAGCTCAAAGGGTTAGCACGTTGAAGTGGCAGTGGGCTGGTCACATCTGTCGGAGAACCGATAACCGCTGGGGTAGACGAGTTCTTGAGTGGAGACCACGACTAGGCAAGCGTAGTGTGGGACGCCCCCCGGCTAGATGGAGCGATGACCTGCGTAGGGCGGCTTGCGGAGAGCCGAAGATCAGACTCAGTGGTGCGCCTTGGGGTAGGCCTATGTCCAGCAGTGGACTAGTGTAGGCTGATGATGATGAAGAATTCCCTCTGCGCCGTATTCAGGTTTCCTCGCGATGTTTTCCTTCGCCGTTCGAGAGCAGTTAGTAAATGTGCTTAAGCTTCGAGAAAAATCCGTTGGTGCGTGGCACGACCTCTCGACATGATAGGCTTATGTCTAGGACTAGTGCAGGCTGATGATGATGAATTAATCTTGTTATTTTCCAGCATATAAAGGCATTCACCGCGCAGACCTCCGTTGCGAACCCGCAATGGTTCTTCATAGAGTACTGCCCCGTGGGGGGCATAGGGAAGCTGTTCAGGTCGTCGGACCTCCTCCACTTCATCACGTATGTGCAGCTGTTCTACAACAAGATGCCCATAGACTGGCTCCTGGAGAGCTATCTCGCTGATTCCATTTGCACCATCGAAAAGAGCGGAGTAAGTTTTTTTTTCGGTATAATTATTAAAGTTATGAAAAAAAAAAGTTTTAAAAATTTGTTATTTAACCAATGCCAGGTTTTTACTCTTTTACGAAAAAAAAATGTAAAAAAAATGCATGTAAATGTGTGCACAAAGCGCAAATGTGTAAAATGTATGTACTTACAGCCAGAGTCAAACGAAGTGAAGGAAAACATTAGAAAGGAAAATAATGTTTCGTGACTATAGGTAGTTTCAGATTATGGTATCTAGAGTTTTCCAAATTACTTAATCTATGGTTCAGAATAAACTGAAATCTCTTTTCTCAATTACTATAACTACTAACTTACTATGACTATCATCTTCATCATATCAGCCTGTAGACGTCCACTGCTGGGCAAAGGCCTCCCCCAGGGATCTCCACGACGACCGGTCCCGCGCTAACCTAATCCAGCCGGGTCCCGCGACCTTCACCAGATCGTCGGTCCACCTCGTGGGGAGGCCTACGCTGCGTCTTCCGATACGTGGTCGCCACTCGAGAACCTATCTGCCCCAACGGCCGTCAGTTCTACGAACGATGTGCCCAGTCCACTGCCACTTCAGCTTCGCAATTCTTTGAGCTATGTCGGTGACCTTGGTTCTCCTGCAGATCTCCTCATTTCTGATTCGATCTCGCAGGGAAACTCCGAGCACTATAACTATAACTATATTATTTCAGAAAAATTGCGCAAAAGCCAAGCTGACTCTACGGCCTAAGTATAAGACGTCACTCTTTCTACACATCGGGCTTTACTCCTCGCTCAAAGGGAAACTGCAAAAAGTGAAGGTAATATAGAAAAGAAAATACATGGATAAAACAAATTAATCAGCTCTCGTCAGGAAGAAGACTGCATCTTGCATATTTAGTATAGGAACCAATGGTGCCACTTACAGGGGGGGTGCGGACAAAGGAAGCGGTGTAGCGGGAGGAGGTTGCTAATACAAATTTATTTGGAGTTTGAAAATGAGAATGTGTGAGTGAGTTACAGTATTGTAATACATTTGACACGATTTTGACACCCATAGAATCCTTTTTTTTACACCTCTTTAAGGGGCTGCGAGCACGCACCAAAGAGATCTTAACTCTATAGTTACCTTGGTTGGTTGAACATAATAATAATATGGCATTCCAATAAATCGACAGGATCCTCAGTTCGGAACGATACCGACGTTCTTCCCCCACACGAACCCAGCTCTGGACACCATCAGGTCGGATGTTGAGGAGCACGCTGAGCATACCCTGAGGAAGGCATACGAGGGTCGCAGCTATTTCTGGGGGATCAAGCCCAAGAAGGGTGACGTCATCGAGTTCTGGTTCGAGAAACCTACGGCTCTTGAAAGGTGGAAAGGACTTAAGTTGATATACCTATGTCATTACTAGCGGTTTCATCGGTGCTCCGCATCCAGCCATCTGGCGGGAGTATCCGACACTACGCTTGGCAAGTCGTGGTCTCCATTCGAGAACTCGTCTACCCCTGCTCGGTTCTCCGGCAGATATGACCAGCCCACAGCCCACGGCTCAAAGGGTTAGCATTTCAACGTGCTAACCCTTTGAGCCATGTCGAAGGCTTTGGTTCTCTGGCGGATCACCTCGTTTCGGATCCTATCTCTCAGAGAAACTCCGAGTATAGCTCTTTTCATAGCCCGTTGAGCGACTTTGAGTTTTCGGACTAGTCCCACTGTCAGCCATGGATGCAATAAAGAATTGAATCGAATGTAATGTTTTCCGCCTCAGTGGCCTCGGGGATAAGACGCGGCCTATCATATCGAAAGGTCCGAAGTTCGTTCGATCCCCGCCTGGACCATGTACCAATGGGGTTTTTCTCGAAACTTAAGTACATTTACTGATTGCTCTCAAACGGTGAAGGAAAACATCGTGAGGAAACCTGCACACGCCGAAGAAGAAATTCTTAGGCGCATGTGATGTCCACCAACCCGCAATGGGCTAGCGTGGCGAACTATAGACCGAATGCCCTTGTTGAGAGGGTAAGCTTGAGCCCCAGCAGTGGGGACATGTTACTAGGCTGTTGATGATGATGATGATGTCTTCCACAGATACACATTCCGTAGCGGCAACGTGGAGCATATTTCCGACAAGTTCTATAGTTCGGTGGTGGAAGTGTTGCCGCTGAAGAGTGCTGAAAACTTCACCCAGGTGGGGGTATTCGACGAGTTTGGGCTGGCCGAGGGGGAGCTGGGCCTGCTGGGACTGCTGCACGCCATCAGGATCAAAATCAACCGAGACAGCCAGTACTGGGTCATACTTAGCGAAGTGAGTAATTATATTCTATATTTTTGACCTTTGAGTTTATCCGGCTCGAAGGACCACTTAAAATATAGGAGTTTTGGGTCACGCACTGCTTCCACTAAGCAAATTAGACACACTTTATAGTTTTTAAGCACTGTTTTAATATAAGTTGAGCAGTTACAATATTTAGATGCTATATGTTGGACGTTCGTCAAGAAAGTGAAAGAGATGTGAGAACTGTCAGTGCAGATAGCTGTCAGCTGTCACACTTGTCAATTTTAGTCTTTACGTACCTACATTATCAATTACAAATTAAGATGCAATATAGTTTTGAATAGCCCTCGTTGTGTAATGGAATCCTACATTTTGTCCAAAACATAATTTTAAAAAATGTACTCTATGACATTTTTTTTCTTTTTTCAGATCGAGCTCAGACCGATCGTGGCAGATGAAATTAATGTCTAAATAACTTGTAAGGCTGTTAAATCGACCACAAAAATGCTATAAAGCTATACGAAGTAGGAAGTCTTCACCAAGTTAAACTTGGCATAATTCAACATCATCACCCTGTACAAGTCCGCTGTTAGCTGTTTGTTCCACTGAAATCATTACTTTCTCCATATTTCCATGCTTTTTTTACATTATTTATTTATCAATTTTTAAAGTATAAAAATGAGAAAGTCGTACCGATTCTAAGTTATGAAGAAATATTGATTATCTTTAACAAATCATGTTTTTAGTTGATTGATTCTTCGCAAAATCTCTCTACAAAAAGTAAAAAAGCATCGACAAAATTATTAAACTTTTCTTGTGGATTTATAATAATTATATTTATTTTTTATTTTTACGAGGCTACCAACGACCAGAGGGCTGGGCATTACCTCGCTCAGAGGATCAGCCTCACCATCCAGCGGGGTAATGCCGCCAGCCTTCTGGGCACGCTCCCAGCGGTGTGCCTCGAGGGGTTTTTTTATTTAAAGTTTAGTTTTAGTTTTATATAATAAGTTTTTTATTGTTATCCTATAATATAAATATTACAAAAAATAATTATATAATAATTATGGTTTATTTAATATCGTAGATAGGCATTTATTCATTGACACAACACAAACTCACAAACAATTAACAGATGGCTTAAACTGTACCGTGTAACTATTTTAATTCTCTGTCGCTTCGCTCGCGGGCACGCAACGAGACACATAGGACTGCTACTGTTGTCTTGTCTAGAATACGTTGGGAGTCCACGAGAGCGACCATTCCATAGTTACGCACAGTAGATCTAGTATTAGGCTGATGTTGAAATGCAGCAGGTCGATTTCAGCTTTTGCGATTTCTATTAATCTAATTAATATTATACTAGGTAGGTACTAGGTAGTGTTATTTTACTTTAAGGCATTCACCGCGCAAACCTCCATTGTGGACTTCGTATTTTTGATTTATTTATTTATTGATAGGCAGTAATCGCTAAGTGTCACCAGAGTATCTCTACCACGTCAATATTCGCAAGCGACAACGTAAAAACTGTATCTATATGTCTCTGTCTTTCGTAATTAGTCGAAGAGACAGTACTATAACGTATTTACGTAGAAGTTAGCGAGTATCGAATCGACGCTGTCACCTCATGGTAAGGGATGGAGATTATAACGAATATAGCGAACGAAAAACTTTGTACTGCGAAACTACGACGTAAAAAGACGTTAATTATTTTATTTAAAATATAACTTGTTAAGTATGTAGAGCCAAAAATAATATTGACTTTATAAAGAGAGCGTCAGTGGCGTAGGGGATAAGACGCGACCTATGATATCGAAAGGTCCGAGGTTCGATCCCCGGTTGGGGCATGTACCAATGGGTTTTTTCTCGAAACTTAAGTACATGTACTGACTGCTCTCAAACGGTGAAGGAAAACATCGCGAGGAAACCTGCATACGCCGAAGAAGAAATTCTTAGGCGCATGTGAAGTCCGCCAACCCGCACTGGGCTAGCGTGGTGGACTATAACCCGCTCGCCCTCGTTGAGAGGGTAGGCCTGAGCCCCAGTAGTGGGGAGATTAATAGGCTGTTGATGATGATGATGAAAAGTGGCTTTATTTTCTTATTTTAAGATATTATGTGATAATTATTTAAAAAATGAAACCTTTAACGAAACCACGTTAAGATTTTTTTATGTAAAAATATCTTCTAAATTAAATAAAAACAAAGTGGTGTTTTATTTATACAAAAAATTCAATCAAAACATTAAACTTTTTTTTGTTAAATTAAAGTTTTTTCAGTTTTTATTATTATTGATGTTATTTTACTCATAGATAGGCAACGCCGTATTAGTTCAAAGTTTTTTGACATCTCTATGGCGACACTTAACGAATACACTTAGTATAAGTCTATCCCTATTAGAGGGAATAAGTTAGATAATAAATAATAATAAGGCATATCGATTTCAGCTAATTGCAACATAATATATAATCTTAGTAAATAATCGACCATTGACCTATGTCTTTAAATTACATGGACTTGTTGCTGGCAAACTATTTTTGTCACTATTCATTATCGCCATTTTGCGCCGAAGGCGTAGATACGTGTGTCAATGGAACTAAACATCATTATGGAGCAGATTGCTTAGGTTTAGTCCTCAGGACACTCCCGGGTGGCGCTTCGAATTGGCACAGTTCAATGTGATAGAGAGACAGAGGTCAGTGGTATAGAAATAGAATAGGTACTAAATATATGACTGCTTGTAGAAAGGACACGCGCCTCCCACCAGAATAGTTAAGTACCGTACATTTTGTGGCTAAAGTATGTTTTTTTCATGGTTTTTTATGCGAATAACTTTCGGTGAGGAAGACGCGGCATGTCATTTATGTCGAAAGGTCCGAATTCGGTACCCGGCCCTGCCATATTTTTTGCTGACTGCTCTCAAATCATCAGGAAACCAACCCAGCCAGACCAACCCGCACTGGGATAGCGTGGTGGACTGTAGGGACACATTAATAGGCTATTAATTTGTTTTTTTAATAAAAATTTAATTATCCCGAAAACTAAATGCCGCCACAACACAAGGTTAATTTTGATTTGGAACGCCACATTTTTTAAAAGTATATTTATATTTAGTACAATTTTTATCTTACAGTTTTTTACAGTTACAGTACAGCCATTATGAGTTTTAAGCGAGTGTCGCGTCTACAATTAGTTTTCGTATCTGTAATGATGAATTTCAATATATTAAATAATATATACATATATATTCGAAAGAAATATATTAGAGTAGTAAGTAATTAACAGTCAAATTACTTGTCTGTACACGGTATACATGAGTTTACAACGTGAAAACTCGCTAGTGACTAAGTAAAAACTAAGTATATTATCCTTTTGTTATTCGTAATTAGTCGAAAAGAGACAGCACTTTTACGTAGAACCTCATGGTAGGGGTACAGGCCAAGAAATTAGTCTACCTTCCGTTTTGATAAGATTTTATTTGTCATATAATTTGCATAATTGACCGCATTAGTACTATTACTAAAGATAGTACTACTACTAAGTATGACTATTCATACAACCGATTATCAGTGAAAACAACTTGTTGTTTTTTAATTTGCAAGCGAATGTGAACTTTAGGCTGGTACACTACTTTTTGGCCGATTATACCATTAAACTCCGTATGTCTGGATTTACTGTGTCGCTATGTAACAGACAAAATTGCATTGCATTAATTTGCATTAATGTTTTAGTCACTGACCTTATTGTTAGTAGGTAGTCGATGTTTTTAAAATTATTAAGAATTAAGTATAAGTATATGTAAATTTTTAAATGTTTTTAAACTATACATGTTTGTACTTATCAAGTTTCCGGCAATCTTGCTTTTTAGAGATGCAGTAAGAAATGCTTAATGAGGAGTCAATGTTACTTGTGCTTAGTAGAGACCGAAGATTGTCTCTATATTCATAATCTATGATTGTGTCTAATCTATGATGTCTATTCATATCTAGATTCATAATTTATATTTGACTTATTGTTTAATTTGTTGTTAATTTACTTTATTGATCTAAATATTTCATTAATCATCCTTAATTAACCTTAATTCTAATAGAAAGTAATGTTTATTTATCACAATAAACTTGTAATAAAGTGCTAGCGAATGGAGGGTTCCGTTCCATGTAGAAAACGAGCTTCTCTTGTCTTTTTATTACAATTTTTGATGCATCCCTACTGGTTGGGATACCTTGGTAGGGATATGTGTACCAGCCGACATTTCGCACCTCCAGTACTAAACGTCATAACTGTCATTACGTAAGTTTTACAGGAGAGCGTTTTAAAGATTTTAATATTTCATACTAAGTTCTGGCATTGTTAACTTTTTTACAAACAAATTTTTTAAATTCTGCATATGATTTTTAATTTGCGTGAACTATGTGAAACTTGTTTTTTCGAATTAAAATAATAAAAAAACTCACTGTTCTCCTACAATGACTGATGAAAAAATGGTGAAAATAACAACATTTTGTCACGTCACGTTTCAAATCTAGAGGCCTTTGACGTTGACTCAGTAATAAACAATCCATTTGGACCCTCTGGTACGGAACCCTAAAGGCAAAAAAATTGACGATGTGTATGTGTAAGTTGGTACACAGGGTTAGAATACATAAATGTAATTTGGAATTGAAGATATGTGGAATACATTTCAAGCCAAAGGTATAGTTAGGTATTATTCTATGAAAAATATGCTTACATAATAATTAATGTTTAATAAAATTTAAAATTGTAATGTTTAATGACTGAAATTTATCAGGATTACCGCTATATTAAAAATTATACACAATAATATTATATAAAATATGTAATTATAATTACACTACTTTAATCTTGATGATTGGTGTCTATTTTGTGGAAAGTATAGAATGTAGTTATCTTTAAAATTGGAGATCCTAGCTCCATGCGGCAGGCGCTCAACAAAATATAAAGTTAATAGGACTACTTTACGTTGCAAGGTTCCGGTTTTTCATCAATGCAATTGGATTTTTTTTCCATTTTAAAACTATAGTTATTAATTGGGGTTATAATCCCAATATTTGGACTTCCCAGGTCATCACTATAATATTGTTGTAATGGGAAAATCACATAGTAGATAGATAAGTAACTATGTCGATCGGGAAATATTTTTTCACCTCAGCAGCTCGAAGTAATTTTAATGTCGAATGTCGCAAATTGTCATTTCTCAATGTGGGTATCTGTGACTACAAAATTCGAAATATTTGAACTTAATTTTACTCTTTCTAGTTCATGTTGTATTTTTACCTCTAATAAATGTTCACGTTGCTGAGGTGAAAAGTTGTATGTGTCACTCGAGAGCAAAGTTATTTGCATCTCGTGCCTTTGCATCCCTCGCTACGCTCTGGATTCATTTATAAAACCCTTCTCTTGCTCGGGATTCAATTCTAGAATCCTTCGCTTGCTCGGGATTCAGAATCAGCACTTCAAAAACAACTTCTCTCTCTTGTTGCACGAGGTATTCCCATTTCTTAACTAGTGATAAAAACCTTATGAAACGGGAAAATAAAGCCCAGACCAGTGACGAAAGTGGAAAAAATGTAATGAAACGGTAGATTTAAGGGTATACACAATTCTCACTTAAATATTTAAAAATATTTTAATTTCCAAATTCTATCTTGTCGTATTATAGGTTAAAAATTCTTTAGGTACGCGAATCAGCATCCCCGAGCTGTAAGCGTGGAGTTGATCCTGATGATCATTATTAAATTAGTGATTGTAAAATTACGGCCAGCAGTTTGTCAAAACATTTGTAAGAAACTCGGACCCTAACACATATATTTTTACCGACTTCGAAAAAAGGAGAAGGAAGAAACATAGAAATGTTCGGTTGTATGTATTTTTTTTCATTTGTATAGGTATTCCATTCCAGATGGAATGACATTCGAAAACAAATTTGTATTCGCCACACTTCTATTATTTATTAAAGCACACATACATCAAATAAATACTTAATTCTAGACGAAATATACTGACTGCGCGTCAGAGTGCAATCAATATTTTTTGATGTGCAAATCAAATTTTTTTGATGAAGGTTAGGTTAGATGTATTTTCATTACTCATACTCTGAAAGTAGGTCTGAAGTTGCCTGAGGAGCGGGTTGAAAGTAATACATCTCAGCCCTAGGGAGAATCGCTTTCAACTGACAGCTGTCAAATTATATTTAAAAAAAACTAGTACTATTTTGACATTTCTATTGGACCATGTTCCAACTGTCTATACAGCCACTCAATTACAGCGCGATGTAAAATTGAAATAACATAAAGTTACGTAATAATTAAAGAATATATTTTTTGACTTTATTATAATTATTACTGTCAACTATTTCTTTAAAATAACATAGATTTGGGCAAAATATTTACCATTTTTTCAATGATGGAAATGAAAAATAGTTTTGTTGTGAGTTTTGTTTATACTTCCGTATAGCAGATATTTGTATTAACACTCATTGTATGTTTTTGTTTATACTTTCAGTGTATTAACACTCATTGTATGTTTTTGTTTATACTTTCAGTGTATTCTTAATGAAAAGCACAGTGTTTCCCTCGGGTTCAAGACTTATTTGGAGGTCCCTCGAACTATTGGCGCCCTCGCTACGCGTCGGGCGCCAAACCCCGTCTCGGGACTTAAATAAGTTACTTTCACACCTAGGTTAACAATGTACTATTAAATACAACCCATTGTTTATTTTGTTACCGAAATGCGAATGCTTTTGTTTGCATATGCCATTTTAATTCGGACAAAGGTTAAATAGCTCTTTAGGTAAAAGAAGTGAAATTAGTGAGGCAAGTAACAAAATGCATTTAGATATTATGAGTTTACTATTTTTTTATTGGGTATTATATCCTATCAAGATTGTTTTAGTTTTAAACTTTTATTTATTTATAAATTAAGATTACTTATTTTTTACGATCTGCAACTGAGTTGGTAGATGTAAGTTTTTATTATTAGGTAAGTAGATACTTATTGTTTAAAAATATAAAACGAAAATATTAGTTTCGCACTCTGTTTCAAATCAATTTGACTTTTTGGGTGATAATTTTATACTTAATTTATTATAAGTTTAAGCTATATTCTGTAGGTATACCTACATTAATTTTGAGGAAGAAATTGTGATCATGCTATTATTTTTTGCGTTTTGATGATTATCATTTGTATTGTTATTTTACGCTTATAGTCGAAAAAAATCAATACTGCTAAAAGAGCCACATCACAGAATTGCATTCCGCCTCTCATATATAGACCTGTAAGGTTACGTGGTGTAGACGTTATAAATTCCAGTCTGTACCAAGGTAGATGCGCGCTGGACCATTTATATTTCTGAGATAAATAATTGTTATACCTACCTATGAATCCTACGATTAATCCAGAATAATTATTTTTGACACTGCAAATTTCTGGCCGCGAGTTGGTTTGTCTATGTAATACAAGGTCTATGATGATGTATTTATTTATTGAAGACTGCTGTAGTCGATAAATCTTTAGACTTTCTGATTATTAAAGTCTCTTTCGCAAAACGACCCACTCATGAAAACATAACATGTTCGCGACATGTCACGTGCTACAGTTGATACGTTTACGTTCCGTTTACGAGTTGATATGTGTGCTACGACCATAACATTGCACCCCTTTCTTGTGTGATTGGCGTTTATATTCTTACCTCCACTTGTCGGCTTGATTATTCGGCCTGACCATGTATCTATTTATTGACTTACGTTTAAAATGTTGAAATTATACTGCCTTGAGTAATATCATTACCTATCGCGTTTTCGTGTAGGAATGTATTATTAATAATTTTTAATGCACGATAATTATTATTATTATTAACGGCATAGATAATAATCTTGGCCGTTGATTGGTTTTGAATTGCATCGATATTTATATTATTATGCATACTACTCATATGTATGCAATTTATAACCGTATGGTGTTGAATGTAGTATATTCGTAATAATTATGTAATGAATAATATATGTGTTAGAAAATGAATGTTCTCTGTGCTATAATTATCTTAATGTCAACACTGAGTGTTATTGCGTAAATTAGTTTAAATAAAATTGCGGTATAAACGCATTATTGTTTAATTTATTCCTGGTCAAATCAAATCAAAATACCTACATATTGCATACGACTTAGGTACGTTGAACTTTTACCACCACTTCGTAGGTGTTAGCGCTAGAATGGAACAAGAATGAAATAAAAGTGAAACTAGGATGAGTATCTTATCTAAAAATTAATCTAACTATTAGACAATAAATCTAAAAAGCGACAATGGCGCCCCAGTTTCTTAAAAATAAAATATTGACATTATTTTTAACACAAAAATCACATTTCTCAGTTGTTTCTCAATTTGCGAAAGGACGCAAATTAATAGCATTCTAGACTAACCTACCTAGTTATAAAATTTTATAATTCGTAAAACAGTTTATTGAGTTGTCAATCAGTAGGTTGGAATTAGGAAATTTAACATCATTTCTTAAATTCTTATTCCTTGACTGTTTAATAAAGAATAATTGAAAGAAAATAATTTTGTAACTGTTTTATTTTAACTTTTAAAAATTAAACTTACAGCTATTTCAGCAAAAAGACTTGGTAACTATCATAAGCCTTAGTACTAACTAGCATAGAAGTACTGGTTGGTACTTTAAAGCCTCAACAGGTTATTCCAGAAATTTTCTAAGGATTTCTAAGGACATAGGTAGGCTATGTCCAATCCTTAGAAATTTTCTTCAGCCATATCGTTCCTTGACGATGGTCCGTCCTACCTAGTTAACATCTGCTTTATGGTCCACTTTCATGGAATCTCTTTGCAAATAACAACTTTATTTACCAGCGGTTGACTTGGGTTTCACAGTTAGTTCGGCTTTCGGTTTGCTGCCGAAATATTATAACCTCTGGGCGGTTTCGGCCGAATCTTTGGACAGCTTATGTGTCTACACCCTTGGTACTACCAAAGCCTTAAACGGCGCTGCTGAAGGAGTGACTCCATCCACATGTGCCAGCGAAGGCAGAGGCTCCCCAGGGATCGGTAAGAATGAGAACCTCTGTAGCATGGTGGTTGTGAAGACGAAGATATTGCATTTCGCCAGAACCTCGCCCATGCAGCGATGCTTCGCCAAGCCGAATGGAAAGTAATGGTCGGGCACGACCACCTTGCCGTCGTCGGAGAGAAACCGCTCAGGCTTGAAGGCCTGAGGGTCAGGGAACAGGTTCTCATCCATCAGGATGTTGGTGAAATTGCTGACCACCATTGTGTCCTGAAATAGAAAGTGGAAACGAAACTCAGCCAAAAATATTCACCCCAGCGGCAGCGCTTTATGCTGCCGAAAATAGAAAAAAAATCAGTAACTAGGTACCTAAGCTCAGAATATTTACATGCAGGGTTTAGGAATTTGTATTTACTGACGTAGAGGGCAACGAGGGTTTGGTTTGGTTACTAGACCTTTAAGCCAGATATTATTTGAACTTCCCTCCTCCCGACCACCGACCCCTCTCCCCGCCATATGCGGAGGCGGTTGAGTGTGGTGGCGTTAAGTGGACGCCGAAGAGGTGATATGAAGGTCTCACCTCTGGGACGTGATGACCACACAGCGTTGTGTTCCGTAGCGCGCGATGCGGCACGCCGAAGGTTCTGCCCATGAAGTGGCGAACGCTCTCGTGCACGACTGCCTCAAGGTATGGCATGCTGGAACAATTAATACACGAACTCACACTATTGGGCTCTTCTACACTCTGTTTTATTTTCTCTTTTCCAATATTTATATAACTATTAGACATCTTTATCTAGCCAAAAATATAACGCTCTTTATCATCCCTTTTCTACATGCATCGATCTACCAAACATTTGTTACGGTGTTTAAGAGTTCCTCGATAAACTATTAATGTTCTGAACTTTCATTATACTTCATCAATTCATCAACAGCCTATTAATCTCCCCACTGCTGAGGCTCAGGCCTACCCTCTCAACGAGGGTGTTCTGACTGAACTGCAAAGAACAGGTACGGCAAACGAGAGCCTCGCCGTAATACTTACTTAGCCCGATCATCTAAACATGGCATCCGATCCTTCCCCAGCACCCGATCTATCTCCTCCTGGGCTTTCTTTTGTACTTCTTGCTCCCTCACCATGTAGCTGAAACAGAAGCTCATGCTCTTGCTGGTAGTCTCCGTTCCTGCCATGAACATGTCCATACACATCGCCACCAATTGACCTTCAGAGTAAGTATCTATTTCACCATTTTCTCCAAGAATTCTCAAGTAAACGTCCATGAAATCTCGGTCTTCTTTCTCGGGATCAAATTTCTCTTTATGCCTTGCAATCTCCTCGCGTAGAAACCTCCAGATTCTTTTATGGATCCTCATGAAGTCTTTGTAACCAGATGTGGTAGGGGCAATGATGCTGAGTATTGGGAAGTGGCTGAATGCTGTGCCTACCATGTCAATTGCTCTGAAGAGATCGAATAGCATCGCTTGGAGTACTTGCATTTGAGGATCGAAAGCATCGTATCTGATCCCGGCCATCATAGTCCAAAGGGTGTTCAGGATGTATGTGTTGAAGAAGTTGTGCATCTGGACTAATCCACCATTGTTGTTAGCGTCCACAAGAGTCATTACATCTTTTACCATGTGAATGGCTTCAGATTGAGCTATATTTCCCATACCTCTCCTCCCAAAACCAAATTCCTTTAAATGTTTTAAAAGGAATCGTCTCTGTTCCTTCCATAGTTCTCCATCAGTGAGAAGAACACCTCTCCTTTGCCCCCAAGTCCTTGTTTGATAGAAGATACCTTTAGGCCTTCCGTCGATGTCTTCATTGTAAAGCATCTCTTTATTCGCGTCCAGAGTATTCACCATCACCATTCGGTCTTTGCCGATCCTTATTCCAAGAACCGGACCGTTCTTACAGTACTTAACAGATAATTCTTTAACGGCTTTGTATAAGTAGCCAGTTTTTTCGCGGAGTTTATGTATTTCTATGGCACAACCGAGGATGGGCATCCATTTTGGCCCTGGTGGAAAGTTTCTGGGCTTGATTGTGTCCAAATACAGGAACAAGCAGACCACTAACACCAAGGCTAGTGCTGCTAACCACATCTGAAATAAATAAAAACAAACGGTCAGCAAAATCTATTACTATTAATTCAACCAGTTATTTAAAGTTGGGCAAACGGGTTGGAGAGAGCTATGCTCGGAGTTTCCCTGCAAGATCGAATCAGAAATGAGGAAATCCGCAGGAGAACCAAGGTCACCGACATAGCTCAAAGAATTGCGAAGCTTAAGTGGCAGTGGGCTGGGCACATCGCTCGTAGAACTGATGGCCGTTGGGGCGGACCTTTCCGCCCCAACGGCCGTCAGTTGAGTGGCGAGCACGTATCGGAAGACGCAGTGTAGGCAGGCCTCCCACAAGATGGACCGACGATCTGGTGAAGGTCGCGGGACCCAGCTGGATGAGGTTAGCGCAGGACCGGTCGTCGTGGAGATCCTTGGATGAGGCCTTTGTCCAGCAGTGGACGTCTACAAGCCGATATGATGAAACGGGTAACGGTTCACGATGTTAACTGATCACCGCCGCCCATAGGTGCAACACCATGCGGATTGCCATTGCAGGTATTCCTTTTGATGAACCCTTTATTAACGTAAGTGGGCAAATGTCAGGGTTAAGATCATTGCACATTTTTGCAAGTACGCAGCAATATAAATGAAAAAATTTAACCTGACCCAGCGATATGAACTGCTTGTTGTATGAGTCAGCCAGCAGGGTATGTCAGGATCCTTATATTTACACAGTGTCGTTGTAATAAATTGACTTGACGCGATCGGTAGGGGTGTCGGGCCGTCTACGGGCCAAAGGCGTGACGGGGCACCGTGATCTAATTACATCCCCGGGTAAGCGTGGTGAGGGAGCGGGCGCTCCTGTGTGACGTAGTAGTTAGAGATACTAGTTAACTCCTTAGCTAGACTCCTTGACTAGTTTAACGCCTTAGGAGCTCGCATTGTGATGACGAGGAGGCGCATGAATAATACAGTATCTGATGAAGGGTTTATCTGATTCACAATTCAGATATAAGCATCAAGTAACAAAAAAATAGTACATTGTTACCCCAGGGGTGAAAGTTTAAGTTTCGGTCCCGAGGTGGGCTTTGGCGCCCGACGCGTAGCGAGGGCGCCAATAGTTCGAGGGACTCTAAATAATTCTTGAACCCGAGGGATACACTGTGCTTTTCATTACGAATACAATGAAAGTAAAAACATATACATAAAATGAATGTTAATACAAATCTCTGTTATACGGAAGTATAAACAAAACTCTACAACTCGAAAAAACAAATGGAGATCGGATTGCCGCTTTCCCGTCTATTTTGTTTTTTTTCTGTGGCCAGCCAGCTATTCTGCCGTTACTTTTCATTTCCATCAATGAAAAAATGGTAAATATTTTGCCCAAATCTATGTTATTTTAAAGTAATAGTTGACAGTAAAAATTAAATGTTTTTGTTTTGTTTTTTTTGTTTTTTTGGACAAATCCACACACGGCTGTTTAGTCCCAACTAAGCCGAAGCTTGTACATGGGTACTCAACAACTGATAAACATACATAAATACTTTTAAATAAATACTTAAATACATACAAACACCCAGAATCCGAAAACCAACTGTTATGCTCATCACACAAATGTTGGTCCCGGGTGGGAATCGAACCCACGGCCTATTGGCGCAGTAGGCAGGGTCACTACCACTACGCCAACAGGCCAGTCAAAAAAGTCATTTATAAAAATATATTCTTTATTTATTACTTATCAATTTTACATCGCGCTGTAATTGAGTGGCTGTATAGAAAGTTGGATCATGGTCCAATAGAAATGTCAAAATAGTACTAGTTTCTTTTTAATAATTTGACAACTGTCAGTTGAAAACGATTCTCCCTAGTGCTGAGATGTATTACTTTCAACCCGCTAATCAGGCAACTTCAGACCTACTTTCAGAGTATGAGTAATGAAAAATAACTTATTTACTTGACTATTCAAAATAACAATGGAAATATACTCTTGAAAAACTGTGAAATATATTCGTGTAGCTTGGTGGAAATCTGATGTAGGAATTAACTAGTTAAAAAAACCCAATTCCTCAGTTCCTGGTACCGTATACTCATTGTTTTCCTCCACATTGTGTTTTGAGACAAGGGGAAATACACAGAAGGCTGCTATTCAACTGGCACCGCGAATGAAGTCGCGGGGCAGCCCCTAGCGTTAAACATGCTGCGTAACTGCATACATGTAGTTACGTGGCACTTACTGGCGCGTGCTGTTGCGTGCGATTGCGTTATCAATTCAATAACGTAACAATATAAGACGCACCGTGGCCAGGGTGGCCAATCGCGCTAGTTCTGTACATCAACAGCCTATTAATATGTCCCCACTGCTGGGGTTAAGGCCTACCCTCTCAACGAGGGCGTTCGGGCGATAGTCCACCACGCTAGCCCAGTGCGAGTTGGTACTAGCGTGGTTGGTTGGTAACCTGCATACGCCGAAGAAGTTCTTGAAGTGAAGTCCCTTCAAGAACTTCTTCGGCGTATGTAGGTTTCCTCACGATGTTTTCCTTCAGCGTTTGAGAGCAGTCAGTTTCGAGAAAAAACCCATTGGTTCATGGCCCAGCCGGGGATCGAACTCCGGACCTTTCAAAATGATAGGCCGCGTCTTAAGCCCGACGCCACTGACGCTCTCACTGTATTCTGAACGATATTACCAAATCCAAATCATAACCAAAAACGTCACACGTTTGGCGAACCTTTTACAACGCAAACGTGTGTAGCAGGGGTTTGGCTTGCGTTGGTAAAGGGTTGCCAAACGTGTGGATGCAGCATGACGTTTTTGGGTTGTGGTTTGCATTCGGTAACATCGTTCAGAATTAGCACGATTGACCTCCTGTACAGTCAAGGCAATAGTCAGTCAATCTGCTGAAAACCTGCTGAAGGTATAATGTGTAGATATAAAATAAGTTGGGGCCGCGGACGGCGGTGTTGAAGAGGCAGCATGAAGCTCATTTGTATAGATAGATATCTGTCAGCTAGGTATTCCCCGCGGCGTCGCCCGCGTTTTATAAGTTATTTCTGACTTTTTATTTTGTTTCAGGCTATTTAACATCACAGGAGGAAAACAAAACTTAAAAAACACGGGCGTGGCCGCGGGAAGCAGCTAGTATTAGTATAAATTAGTAATTACCATGCATATTATACCACAATGCCTGAAGACAAAAGTCTTCAACCAGTGCGTCCTACCCGTAATGACGTACGGCGCCGAAACGTGGACACTGACAGTGGGACTAGTCCGGAAACTCAAAGTCGCTCAACGGGCTATGGAAAGAGCTATGCTCGGGGTTTCTCTGAGAGATAGGATCCGAAACGAGGTGATCCGCCATGGAACCAAAGCCTTTGACATAGCTCAAAGGGTTAGCACGTTGAAGTGGCAGTGGGCTGGTCACATCTGTCGGAGAACCGATAACCGCTGGGGTAGACGAGTTCTCGAGTGGAGACCACGACTAGGCAAGCGTAGTGTGGGACGCCCCCTGCTAGATGGAGCGACGACCTGCGCAGGGCGGCTGGCAGTGACTGGATGCGGAGAGTCGAAGATCGGACTCAGTGGCGCGCCTTGGGGGAGGCCTATGTCCAGCAGTGGACTAGTGCAGGCTGATGATGATGATGATGCATATTACAGAAGAATAAACATTCGCAAAGCCTACCGCCGTCACCAACTGGACACGCGGATCTGGATACACCAAGTGATAGGTACTAATCGAAATGAATAAATAGAAATGGCGAAATGAGCGATTTTTCTGTAAGTACTTATTATAGTTGACAATAGATTGCGTTGCGAGATCTGAACTGGCAGTGTCAACTATTTTCGGAAACTTCGAAGATAATAAATTCGTTCGATACATTTTTAAAATAACTTTGTGGCCATGCTTTACATACTTTTTCCAAATTTTCGTCATATTTGACATTTGATCTTACAATCAGTGCCATCCATCGAGGTTTTAGGAACTGTATTTTTCATAAAAGTGGTACTTACTGCAAAACCGCTCATTTGTAATTAAATGCAGTAGGTACGAATTAATATTATTATAATTACAATAGTGCACAATTTTTATTAACATTAATTGCAAAGCAATGAAAGGGTACTTACGGCTAATTGTTCCATAATATTTTAAAATTCGCAATAACAAAAATGGATACGCAATTTGTATGGGATAGAAGGATAGACAGGAGAAACTGTCCTACCAGATAGGTCCAAGAAGAATAAATATTACTATATTATAATTCATTTTATTATATAAATAAATTTCCTTTAAAGTAATGTATGTCATAATAAACATAGACGGGTTCGTGTACTACAAAATGGACAAACAAATCCAGACAGTTCTACTGCTCACCGCCATAGAACATAATCGACAAAAAAAAATCTATGATTTTTGAAAACTCTGGAGTAATTCAGAATCTACCACCGCTTCTTCCTGATGGTTGGGACGAAGTCAGCGATAGGTTTTCAAAGTTCTAAATTTTCCTATTTCTACTATTCTCCACACTATAACTATTTACTACACACTGAAATCATAAGTGTTTTGTTATTCGACATTAGAAATATCGCAAACAGAGCTTGCATGTGAAGAGAAATGGCTGAATTCATACAAAATGATAAGAACTTAATAATATTATATTTACCTTGTACGAATGGCACTGGTTGTGTACTAGCTTTCACTGCTTCGCATCCGGAAGTGGCAGCACTAATATGCTGCACCCCGCCAGTTCGATGCAACGCAGACCCGACTAGAGACGGGCACTTCGTATCTGTTTGGTATCCGTAATGAGCAGATCCGACGAAGAAGAACGTGTAGAAACTAATAAGAGAGTCAAAGTCAAAACTATTTTACTGCATGTAAGTACAGTGGGTACATTTTATACAACGTCGATTTTTTTGCTATAGGGAGCTTGGAAATCGAAACAGATCTCTTTATATTTAAACTCTTTACACATTATACTTAAGACGCGTAATAAGTGTAAACAGAATGCCTGAATAGTTTACTACTCATCTTTCTGAAAGGATGTACTCGGTACATGGTTCTATTGTTTTAATATGAGAGAGGTCGATTTGGACGAGAAAATAAAAAAATCATTTCATTCATTTCAAAAAAAAAGTACACATATCGAATTTATAATAATGCAAAGAGTCCTAACAAAAATTATAGGTATTAATTTTTTTTTTGCCAGCTGTTTCACATTCGGACGAAACTGAATGAAACCTGAATGATGTCCTTTGTGCATAACACTAATGCAGGTGTTCATAGATCATACTCGGATATCCGTATACGTGGGACAATATCTGACATCCCACATCCCTAATAGTCATAGATGCAACTGAATGCAGGGCTAGTAAACCTGTTCAAATTTCACGTCTGCATTCTATATTTGTACTCTCCAGTTTATACATTCCATAATTTATACACTTACCTAAATGTGATTTTTTATATAGGGTGGTTCATTGGTGGGGGAATTCCGCAACTGCAAGAAAGAAAAATATACTCTAAGGAACCACGTTTTCGATTTTGGAGATAAGAAAAACTGCATTCAAAGATTCATATTTCAAACACTACTCGGAAATCGATTCCGGACATTATAGAAAAAATCTTACGTTGTTTTAAGTGGTAAGGAGCCTTTTTGCAATAAAACCTTGTATCTAGCTGGTGCTTATAGTACGGGTTTTTTCAATAACCTACAATATGTACCAGCGTCTTCCGATACGTGGTCGCAGTGTAGGCAGGCCTCCCACAAGGTGGACCGACGATCTGGTGAAGGTCGCGGGACCCGGCTGGATGAGGTTAGCGCGGGACCGGTCGTCGTGGAGATCCTTGGGGGAGGCCTTTGTCCAGCAGTGGACGTCTACAGGCTGATATGATGATGATGATGATGATGTACCAGCGGAAATATTTTTAAGCACATGAAACCACGTATCTTTTATTTTTATTAAGGTGTCTACAAAAACTTTGTCATATAAAAACTCTGTATTTATGGAACTCTAAGTGTATTCGCATGCATATTTTAAATAAACTTATTATTATTATTAACTGAAATTAATACAGTTTATCTCCGCCAAGCTCCGCGCTGATCCTAAGCCACCGACATAGTTTTGTTCTACAAACCTAGCAACAGTAATCGTTAGCTATTAAATCGTTATCAAAGAGTACCTAACAGGTCGGCCCCATTGTTGAATCCATTGGGTTAAACAAACACGCTTTACATAATCTGATACTTACATATAATAAAACTGTATACCTATAACTGGACGATGTATCGTGAACGCATGTTTGTTACGGCATCGCGCAAAAACTACTGCACCAAATTCGATGCGGTTTCCACACTGCTGTTTCTGAAGTTCTAACTTAAAATTTGATGTATATTTTAACTTGATACACCATCTAGTTGTGGTATATTTCAATGGTTTTTAACGCGGTCGAAGTCGCGGGGCATCCGGTAGCAATTTATACGAAGAATGGTGAGCTGCGCGTGTTTTTGGTATTAGGTTCAATAAAAAGATCACGATGTTATGGGCCTAAACGATCATGCGGCATTACGTGCTGTCACTCATGCATGACCGTCTAGTTGTAGTGATTGACATGCATGACATGCAAACTACGTGCTGGACGTTGCATCACCGTACTGATAGCAAGCATGATGGTCCATCATGCAGCATGGTAATTCACCTAAACGTTGCATGTCATGCAAGTATGATCGTTTAGGGACCACTTAGAGAGTGTTATATTATTATTCGCTTTGATCACGATTTTAGCGGTAAACGGAACAAAAGTCCTTCTTCTAATGTATCATTTCATCATCATCATCAACAGCCTATTAATGTCCCCACTGCTGGGGCTCAGGCCTACCCTCTCAACGAGGGCGTTCGGGCTATAGTCCACCACGCTAGCCCAGTGCGAGTTGGTGGACTTCACATGCGTCTAAGAATTTCTTCTTTGGCGTGTGCAGGTTTCCTCACGATGTTTTCCTTCACCGTTCGAGAGCAGTCAGTAAATGTACTTAAGTTTCGAGAAAAAACCCATTGGCACATGGCCCAGCTGGGGATCGAACTCCGGACTTTTCGATATGATAGGCCGCGTCTTATCCCCTACGCCACTGAGGCTCTGTATCAATTATGTTTGAGTAGATAGCCGCTAGATGTCGCCAAGCGTTTCGAAATCACGCCAAAAATAAATAAATATGAAATGAGCGGGTTCTACCCTACGAATTCGATGCTTCCAATTCATCGCGGTGGAACGCGAGCCGAACCAAAAACCTTTTAATATTAATTGATTGATTAAAACACATAAATCTAGTGCTCAACCTGTGTGTCGCGTTTGTGTGGACAAATAAATATAAATTTACTTGTACCTAGACCATAAATAATGAACATTTAGCAATCACTGTCTTCTTACACCGGCGCCGGGCTACCTTAAAGGTACAAGTTGGTGGCCGACTGCACGCAGCAGCAGCAGACGACGTGTCGCAGCGACACTACTGGTTTCTATGTATTTCTATGAAATTCCCTCCGTAGCTAGCCGACGTGTCGTCGAGCGACATGAAGTCGAGCGACACGTCGTCTGCTGCTGCTGCGTGCGGTCGGCTGCCAACTGCTGTGTGATTCAGTAAAGTACGAATTAAAACTCGACCATCACATCGCAAGTCACTCACTTCACTTCGCATCCGATCATGAAAGACTTTGATGTCGCATTCTGTAAACAAATACAAGCTACACAATAAACACTTCACTTGCGAAGTAAAGTGAGTATTGAACTGTGAATCATTGAGTTAGAGACCGATCTCACTGCGGATTCAGGATCGAGTTGCACAAATACGCTTACAGAATAGCAGGGCTGGTACCTTATGGTAGCCCGGCGCCGGTGTAAGAAGACAGCGATTTCCTGTTATATTATACGAGGGATCTCTAATCGTGACTAACTACATTCAAACCTTTTCCATCTGCCAATTGGTCATTCACAGTCCCTAAGCCGAAGCTAATTACGTCACAGCGGCTCTTAATTATGGTTGCGCGGTGAATGACGGCGGCATAACAGCGGCATAGTGACATTTTATTGACGACTTAACAGCAAGTAACTCTTACTTCTTCAAAGGCGGATCCAGGGGGGGTTATGGGGGTCATGACCCCCCCCCCCCCCCCTGAGCTGGTTCCAGGACTTAGGTTCACCACTAATTCTACTGTTATCAAAATTAAATTATAAGTTCTTGACTTGACCACGACTATGTGACCCCCTCCTGGCGCCAAAGCTGGATCCGCCCTTGTACTTCTTCTTCTTCGAGCAAGAATAGGGAAATGGTCGGGCATAGTTACAATACACGAAACAAAGAAACAGAGGAGGAACAGGCTACAAAACAACAAGGGGAAACAAGGCTACAGAAAGTCATGAAGCAGGGAATTCACACGAAAAAAAAAACATGGTATATTAAGTAAGATTTTCATCTATATATTTATTTATATACTATATCAATTACTATATACTATACTGCGATCATTAATACTATACTAATTATGTACCTTTAATTATTACAACTATAAAATATTATTATTATAATATAATTATGTATGTCTACTTTTGAACGCACACACACACACACACACACACTCACACAAACACACGGGGACATCTAGCCAAGGCCCCCAGCAGAAAACCAGCGCTGCGCCTCCTGGGTGCAGCACTATGCTGAGCTGGGGACCTTTTCACGATCACAGCATCGTCTACCACCTCATTTTATGTCAGGATAATCAATTAATTAATTTTACTAATATTTTGTTGTGATTGTCGAATAAATTATTTTTCTTTCTTGCTTTCTTCTTTCAATATACAATAAACTGCAAAAGTAAAAGGGAAGCTAAAATAATTTTTTAAGGCATCCTATTTATTGAATGATTTCCTGGAAATACTAATAAAGGAATATTCATTTTAAGTAAAATACCTCCTTCAAATGATCTTATTTAGTTTAATATAATGATTATTTTAATTTTATATAGTTGTAAGGCTTTTGTAATTTGACCTGCCCAATGCAACGTACCCGGCTAATAAATGAATTGATTTGATTTCTTTACGTTACATTTTTATTTAAACATAATATTATGTATATTTGCAAATTCAAATTTAACGCGGGTGAAACAGCGGGCAACAGATAGCTCGTGCATCTACGAGGCCTTCGAAAGAACTAATTTTATACTCGGTTAAGAAGTGCCAATTTCATTGCGAGTAAATGTGGTCTGCACTGTGCACCCATACCGGTTTTCCGTTTATTTAACCTTGGGTTTTTGTCAAATTAACGAACTTTAACCGACTCCGACGCGAAAAAAAGGAGCGTCAGTGGCGTCGGGGATAAGACGCGGCCTATCATATCGAAAGGTCCGAAGTTCGATCCCTGGGCCAAGTACCAATGGGTTTTTTCTCGAAACTTAAGTACGTTTACTGACTGCTCTCAAACGGCGAAGGAAAACCTGCATACGCCGAAGAAGAAATTCTTAGGCGCATGTGGAGTCCACCAACCCGCACTGGGCTAGCGTGGTGGACTGTAGCCCGCACGCCCTCGTGGAGAGGGTGGGCCTGAGCCCCAGCAGTGGGGAGATTAATAGGCTGTTGATGATTATTAAATTATGAAGAGAAAGAGAAATAAATCTACCCATTTTCAGTACATACAAAACTAATTATCGGTTGATACATAGGTGCATACGATGGTGGTGCTTGGAATGCATCACAGAAATAAGGTTAAGACTTAATGTAATGTCCTATATGCTTCCCACGATAAATTATATATTTTGTGCCATAATGTACAAAACGAGGAACAGGAAGGCGTGGGAGAAATTGGGGGAGGACTTTGCCAGAAAAAGGGCAGTTCGAAATATAATACAGGAATATAATAATAATAAATATATATTGCATGTAAAAGTGTATACTATCAATACAAAAGGCTTATTTTATTTTTATTTTAAGGTACAAAAATTTAAATGAAAGGGCCTCGTCCTACGTAAGGGAGGGCTGTGCCCGACAATGGACGTTAACAATCACGTAACTGGTTGTATAATTATAATCCTTGTGGCACTGTACGCGTGTATTCCTGGTGCATGAAACAGTGATGTAATAACGGAAGTTTAGCCCATGGTGGGGGAACTTCCACAAACTACGTGGACTGATTTAGAATAAACCCTCCCCCCCCTCCCTTTCCGCCCAGCTTCCTAGCGCTATCACCTAGGTAGCGACGGTAAATTTAAAATTGACTTGTATAAAATTTATTTACTATTTAATGTACTGGGTACATTTAACGTACCCAGTGTACTCATAATTGCAATGAAATTGTTTAACTTTGACTTCCTTCCTTAAAATCAAACGCACCACGAGTTAACGTGATGATATCTGTCTAACTAAGCTATAAGTAGGATAAATCCGAGTGTGTACGTTTGTTCGACAATGTTAAAGCATTTTTTACAATAAAGCATTAGAAAGAAAGCAGAAAATAACCCAATTCTCTTTTAGTGTAAATGATTACACTATTATTACATTTTACACAATGATTTTTTAAAATTTATAATTAAAATTATTATCTTTAATATTGCAAAAGGGGCCCCTGTTGCAACTTTAACACATTAACACACATGCCCTTTTCCAAACGAGCCACGTAGTTTGTGGAAGGCGCCTAGGTACCCAACCATAATGAGGCTTCGCTCGCTTGGTTTTGGGTCAAGATAATACAATATATGGTCGTAAAATGCCATGGTACGTAGCTCAGTATAGCTCGGTCCACGCTCGCCTGCCGTTTGAGGGGACAAAGGCCCAAGGGACCATATACCACGACTTTTATTTTCATCATACGGTGCGTCTACGATGAACTGCCAGTCATGTCTCACGGATGGACACTGACGGCGGGAGTGATCCACAAGTTTAATGTCGCTCAGCGAGCTGTGGAGAGGGCTATGCTCGGAGTTTGTGTAAAGTAAAGGATAGGATACGAGATCTGACGGACGAAGGTACCTAATTTCGACATAGCCGAAAGGAATAGAATCGAATGTTAATATAACTTTATTTTCTGCTACAAAACACTAAAGGAACACTATAGATTAGCAAGCTGAAGTGACAACTAGGGGGCAGCTCACATCTGTCGCAGAACCGGCGTGTTGGGACAGACGAGTACTGGAGTGGGTACGCGCAGCGTGGAACGCCCCCCGCTAGGTGGACTGACTACCTCTGCCCGAATTGCCTTTATACTTCACTTCTTCATAATTAAAGTAGTTTTAATTAAGTTTTTGTAGTAGAATTTGTCTTTGTTTTCTACGTAATTTCATTTCTTGCGAGACAATTCATGGCCTGTATTTTATTTGAGGAAAACTGAGAATTCTACAGCTATAGTCAGGTCCAAGATAGATGGTATATTTTCTTTTTGTTCATGTATATCTCCCTTCTTAGGGAAAGACCGGGTTATGTGGGATTTGAGCCCACTAAGACCCCCTCGACGGTCACCCTCACTGCATATTGCGAGTCTCCGGGCATGGTGTCCGAGATGGTACCGCAAGGTGTCAATTTCCCCGTTTCCCACCGCGTCCCCCGGAAGCCCGGCAGTATGAATGGGCTACGGTGGGTGAGCGTAACGGTCGCGCATACCTGCGCCCGCGCCGCCGGGCCGGAGTTGTACGGCGCGTGTTGCACAGAGTAATGTCGTCGGAAGAGACTGCTCTGCCGTACCAATAATAAGTCAAAGTCAAACTATCCTACCTATTCTACTAATTGACCGAGCGTCTCAGTTCCAGATTGGCCAAAAATGCTTTTGTCCGTCTGTCTCTCTGTCTCTCTGTAGTCGCCTACAGGTCGTCTTTTTCAACCGATTTTGACAAAAATTTGGCATGGCTATATATTAATCACGCCGACAAAGTTAGTAAGATAAAATCTTTAAAAAAAAATTCTTTAGAGTGCACGTAAAGTGGAAATGATTTTTTTCTCGTCAATCCCATGGTGTGTGTGGGGTGGTATCCTTGGATAGGAGTTTCAAAAATATTGCGGGTATGTAAGAACCATTTTTCGATTCAGGGATCCATTTGCGAAATAATAAGCTTTAAAGTGCAAATTTTTGTTAGAGTCACTTGTTCTCTATAGCAATTGGCACTTACAGATAACATATACATTACCTATACTAAAGTATTTATATACTTACTCATTAAAAGTGTGTCAGTCCTTTGGAATTTTCACTTTTCATTTATGGCCCTCAAACAAAATCCTGCAGCTATTGCCCGAGACTTAATTAGAGATTTTGATTGCTTATGTAACGTTATTCGCAAAAACTCTATAGATGCAAAACTTTCAAATGAAACCGAGGGCTTTGAGCTGCGACTGGCTGCGAGCTGATTGGGCTCCGCAAAAACTCGTTACCATTCCAATCAAACTGCAACCCAATCAGTCTCCCTCTCATTCATTGAAGAGAGTCAAAAGGAACAACCCCATTAATAGAGTTTCCGCTCTATCCACTAGTATTTCCCTCGCAATTCGTACCAATTAGAACTAAAAACTAGCTCTCTGGGACGGATGTTTCCACACAAACTTGTAGATATTTTGTTTTATTTTTACTGTCTGAAGCATCGTCATCTCGCTCTTTCAACGTCCACTGTTGCACATAGCCCACACCCCTTTTGGTCATCGGTCCACCTGGCTGCGCCGGTCCGCGGTCTCCACTCCAGAACACGTCTGTTCAACGGCCGTCGGTACCACGACAGAATGTGACCTGTCCATTCCCATTTTAGATTGCTATGTCGCTGACTTTAGTTCTTCTTCGAATCTCCTCATTACGGATCAAATCCTTAAAGAAAACCCAGAGCATAGCCGTCTCCGCAGCTCGCCGAGCGACCTGAAACTTGTGGATCAGGCCCACCGTCAGTGTCCACGTTTCTGCGCCGTAAGTCATGACTGGCAGGAAGCACTGATTAAAGGCTTTCGTCTTTAACGATTGTGAAATTAAATGACGCAAAGACTTGACGCACTTTTTAAATGCTGCCCGAAGCATGGTGTATGGTTAAGAATACGGACTATATTATGTTGTTTATTGAGAGCCCTTTTTTCAAACTAAGTGCCTATTTACATAAAAACATTGCGGCAGGAAAATTCTGAGTAGCATTGCTTCGTTAAATGCAATCGAGGCAGGCGAGAGAAAAGTTTACCTTGCCATTAAGGTCTTCAATGGAAATCGGTTAAATAAAATCGAGGCTTGTTCCGAATTAAAATAAAATTTTAAAACGGTTTTCATTCACTCAAGCAAGCGGATTGAATTAATTATGGTTAGTGAACGGGAGTGAAAAGTGCAACGGTAAATGACGCAGATACTTTGAACAACCGGGGCTGAAAGTGAGTAGCTCGTTGCGGGAACGCAATTTTCCATCAGCGGTAGGAAGTTTCTACTTTATTTTATTTATCTTGCATTTTATAAAACTTATTTAAGATATTATTTAACAATGTTTTGTAAGCAATAGACACATTTAAAAGTTGTATATTGTAAGATATTTGAAGAAATTGTTCAAAATAGTCGTAACCCGGATGCGGACTCCCGTAATATAAGTTTCTAAACTTAGTACGGAGTCCTTCGAATTAATTGTACTGCGCTATTCATATTGGAAATAAATGAAATTTATAAAAAAAAGTACAAATTTAAGCGAATAATAATGTAATCGCTATTTACTGAATTCTTATCAAGTAGTAATATAACATAATCGCACTTTACTGTCTACGTCAGTCTAAACCATTTTGGTAATAGTATGTAACCGACTTATTCGTGTGATACATTAACTCGTGAGTGTATTAGAATAAACCGGCCTCATGTCCTAACCTTGCAAATATCAGCGGGAAAAATCTGAAAAAAAATTAGAAGGTGTATTACGACCTCCAGTAGCCGAATTTGACATAACATTAAAAACCCCGTAATAGCACATCACCGGACTTTTCGGTGGGGGCGTCGATATGAATTCGAGTAACTAAAGACCGCGAATTAATTTTTAAAAAAAGGGTTTCTTTTTTTCAACATACGAAAAAAAAGGAAGGATTCGACTCGTTTTTTTTTATGTTTTTTTTATCAGTATTAAATAATTTATAAATCCCAGTCTTTTATACAAATAGCTTAAAACACAAATACAAGATTCATTACAAGATAGATTATTTATAAGGAATGAAACGTAACATTATTTTTTGAATCATTATTTGAAATACCTACTATAGTAATACTTGAAAGCAATTATATCATAAATGACATTAACGATCTACGTTAATGTTTAAATTTTATACTTCATATAAAATATATTTATTCTTGCATACCAAAGTAAGACGGAATACCAACGTTGCACTTGTGAAACTCCAGCGCACTAATTTATTTCTTAATTAGATTTTATACCTACTCATACCGAGAGGCCAAAGTTCTCTTGCTAACATGTTTTCAAAGCTTCAGGTAGCAAATATTTCTAAGTTAGATACAACTTACACGCCCGGGAAAGTTATTTTAAAGTTATAATCTTGATATGTTCAGAAGCATAAACTTACTAACTAGAGTAAGTTTGGATATTGCTAAGAGCACTTCCTAACTGTCTACCTATATGTGTTCTCCATGGCTTTGACGGCGTGGAATAAATTTTTCCCGCGGCAACAGTTTATCGCGGCAGCTTATATATTATTCCCGGATATAAGCTGTCTGTGTACGAAGTTTTATCAAAATCCGTTCAGCCGTTATAGCGAGAAAGCGTAACAAACATCCTTAACAAACTTTCGCCTTTATAATAATTAGTAGGATATTAGGAAGTAAGGAATACTTGTGGCAGGAGGTCTCGCTCTTCGTTACAAATATCAAATAGCTTAACTAGATAGTACATCAGTTACATTTAAAGGTAAATCATATTTTTTAATAAACTAGCTTTTCCCGCGGCTTCGTCCGCGTAAAAAAGTTTTTCCCGTGTAAATTGTGAAACAGCGTCCTCTATGTAGGCGTTTTGTTACTTAGCGGACGCCCCGCGACTTTGTCCGCGTTAAAAAGTAGCCTATATGTTATTCCAGGATATAAACTATCCCTGTACCGAGTTTCATCAAAATCTGTTCGGTAGTTTTTGCGTGAAAGAGTAACAAACATCCTCACATCCTTACAAACTTTCGCCTTTATAATATTAGTAGAAAGGATATAATAAAACTGATGAGTTTGTTTTTTGTCTGTAATATGTCTGTGTGTTTGTTACCAGTCGGATATGAACTTTTTTTTTGCATTTGTTAGCGCAATTTTTCAAGAAGGTTATAGAGAGATAAAAGGCTGAAATAATTTATAAAACGCGGGTGAGGCCACGAGAAGCAGCTGGTATATACATAGGTGGACGGATAATTAGAAACGGGGCAAGATTTTCATACAATCGAGGTCACTTTGAAGTCATGGTTCTCCGCGAAGGATTGATCGGGGCGTGATCTGATGACGGTCATGGAGAGAGTACATGGAGGACTTCTACATGGCTATAGATATCCAACTGATCAGATCAGCCGTTTGGGAGCAGCATCGTCATGATTCCATAACTTTAAGATTTTCATACATTTTTATGCCATTTTACAGGTTTTTTTCTATATGACGATGCTGCTACCAAACGGCTCATCTGATCAGTTGGATATCTATAGCGATCTGAAAGTACTCCATGTACTCTCTCGATGACCGAAACCAGATCAAACCCCGATCAATCCTTCACGGAGAACCATGGCTTCAAAGTGACCTCGATTGTATGAAAATCTTGCCGTTTCTAATTATCCGTCCACCTATATATATCATAAATTCGAAAGTGATCCAAGCCAAGGGATCTACGTACATGAAATTTTACATCCATAATTATATTACCCTGTGCAATGATGGGAGATGAACTTTCTCTGATTAATTACCGTAGGAGGGTTTATTCTCGCGGGAAATAAAAATGATATTGTATACATAACAGCTTAGTAATGCAGTTTGCTCTCTGTGCAAGTTTAGTAGTTCTGTTTGTTTTTATTGCACAAAATAATAAGAAAAGCGAACTTTTCCAACTTTATTTGTAGACGTTATTTACGACCTCTATGAAATTTTCTCTGTTTGTCAGTTATTTACATGATTAAAAAAAATTTGCCACTCCCATATGGATGAGTAATAAAAGCATTATATGGGTGTCATAATTGTGTCAAAGTAATCACAAAATTATGACTCACTCACACATTCTCATTTTCAAACTCCATATAAATTTGTCCTAGCAACCTCCTCCCGCTACTCCGCTTCCTTTGTCCGCACCTCCCCTGTAAATGGCACCATAGGTTCCGATACTAAATATGCAAGATGCGATCTCCACAGGGAGTGCGCGCGCCACCAAAGAGATTTGAAACTTCTTGGTTATTTATAAGTTTAAATTGTTTTCATTAATTTCTATTATGTTCTGAAGTTTATTTTTAGTTTGTTCTGAAATTTTAACTTTGTTGTGTGAATTTTTTTTTGTTTTGCTTCACAAGGGTATATACGACTGCCTCGTTGGCGTAGTGGTTTGGTCAATAGACTCGAGCGCCGGTGGTCGATATGAATTATGCATGAAATTTTCAACCGACGAAAAACAAAAGAGGGGGTTTTATTTTTTTATTTTTTATGTATGACCACACATAACTTTTTATTATTATAATAAATAAATTCGCGCTTCATACACTAAGCCCACTATTTTATCTACCTATGTATGTTTAGTATGGATTTATGTAGTAAACGCTTTAATGTACCAAAATTTACAGAAAAAATAACAATTAAGAATAAAACTATGTACAAAGGCGGACTAGGTAGGTATATAGATACATAGGTAGGTACCTATGTAGAATACATCCGTAGCTATATAGGTACATGGTATACCTACTCAGATAGGATACCTCCGTAGATATATACATAGGTGGACGGATAATTAGAAACAGGGCAAGATTTTCATACAATCGAGGTCACTTTGAAGCCATGGGTCTCCGTGAAGGATTGATCGGGGCGTGATCTGATGACGGTCATCGAGAGAATACATGGAGGACTTCTAGATGGCTATAGATATCCAACTGATCAGATCAGCCGTTTGGGAGCAGCACCGTCATGATTCCTTAACTTTAAGATTTTCATACATTTTTATGCCATTTTGCAGGTTTTTTTTCTACATGACGATGCTGCTACCAAACGGCTCATCTCATCAGTTGGATATCTATAGCGATCTGAAAGTCCTCCATCTACTCTCTCGATGACCGTCATCAGATCATGCCCCGATCAATCCTTCACGGAGAACCATGGCTTCAAAGTGACCACGATTGTATGAAAATCTTGCCCTGTTTCTAATTATCCGTCCACCTATGTATATACATACCTGGTATTTATGCAAGTCCAAGCAGAATCACCATGATGGCCCAACAAACATAGAAAACCTTTCACCGGCCGTCTGGATTCGTGTAACGTTAAATATTTTGCATCTACTCCAGTCAGAGCCTGTGTTTGTTGCGGGAGTTCACTCCTGTTAAACTATTAGACAGACTAACTTTACAAAATTGAGTAACGTACTCCAGCACCCCTACCACGAGTTTACATCGTCAATACTCGATAAAAACTATATCTGTCTCACTGTTTTTCGTATTAGTCGAAAAGAGGACAGCGCTATTACATATTTTCGAAGTTGTTAGCGAGAATCGAAGTTGTCAAGTCATGGTAGGGGTCTGAAACTAACTTAGCTTCATTTTGTTATTAAGGGGCTATGATATCTCACAGCGGGTCGGATGATCCGTCGCTATTTCAACAATACTGTATCATTCATTTTGTAATAAATATGCAGTAAAGTAGAAGACTTTTACTAGTTATTCACGATTTCGAAATCACAGTTCGTTAAAATTTTCTCAATTAAAAAAAATTCCAAAGTTAACCATTTTAAGAATTTATTTTCGCTACTTTTATGTAATAAAGCTACGTACAATCACCATATTTTGAGTACTAACTGTACTTACTAATATGCAGATCACATAACATTTGAATTTACAAAATACACATAACTTTCGGCAAAAAAAGGAAAAACCTAAATCTAAGCGTTTTTGAGCCAGCCCAACTTGAGCCGCATGGCATCTCCCTACCCCGCGTCAGTCCCGCTCTGCCAGTGGCACGGGGAACACGTGTCGCTCGCCGCCATCCAGCTGTCACTCCCGTCACACGTCATTTATTCAAATTATATTTTGAAATAGGGTAGCATCTTTGTTGCTATCCTAGTGTTTTTTGGAGTACAGTCTCCTTGACTGAAAAATGACTGGATGTTTGTTTGTAATTTGTTTCGATACTTGGTTGTTTGACTTGACAGAACAAAAATAGACGACGACGTGTAGACAGATAAATAAGATAAATTAAAAGATTTTTATTTATCATGCATGTTGCCAGAGTTATGCGATCCTAGACATGTTCGAAATATGCCAATTCGAGAGTTAGGCGAGGTGTGACGACAAGTCCGCCCTCAATCTACTGAATAAAAAAATTAAACCGCCGAAAAAAGAAAGGAACTGAAAAGTAAAAATAAAAAGCCGGCAAGTGCGAGTCGGACTCGCCCACGGAGGTTTCCGTTCCGTCAGCCACACTAATATAAGCTATCACTGTACCAAGTTTCATTAAAATTAAATATTTTTCCCGCAGGAAAAGTTTACCGCGGTAAATAGTTGCCTATATGTTATCCCAGGATATAAGCTATGACTGTACCAAGTTTCATCAAAATTAAATATTTTTCCAGCGGGAAAAGTTGCGGACCAGGACGCGGGCGCAAACACGCGTGACAGGAAAACCGGCCTAAATGTATTAAATTTTGCTTACCAAATGTAAGACATATAGAAAATAATATGACTTTAGGTACATATAGACTAGAATTTATTAAAAGTATTGTGTTCCTTGGTATAACTATAGATTCATCTTTTCAATGGGGGCCCCACATAGCTTCACTAGCTGGCATACTAAGTTCGGCCGCCTATGCCGTTAGAAAAATTTGACAATTACTGATATTGCTATCGCAAAATTAGTATATTTCAGCTACTGCCACAGTAACATGGCATAAGGCATCTTACTGTGGGGTCGAGCAGCAGATATAGTGACCATTTTTATTTTGCGAAAGAGAGCTAGGTATTAGCTCGATCTATAATCTGCGTTGTAGTCATTAAGAGAAAAGTTTAAAGAAATAAATATACTAACCGTATCCAGTCAATATAGATTTGAGAATATTTTGTTTAAGTAAACCCGCTGTAAAACCACAGCCGCCTGCTGGTGATGTCCGGATGGATGATGAGGGTTTCACTATCGTACAAACTACCAGGAGATATATATATCTATCTTGAATATAAAGCACACAAAGTTTAAAAATCACATTATGTAACAATTTGTTATTATAAAATAGACGATTCTTTGAATGACAAAGACGCCTGATATTAATGTTACTTGGTGATGTGGTACTCCTATGCTATAAAGTATGTTGACATTGACTGTAAATAAATTATTAATACATAGTGTTTTTTTTATTAAGAACCATCTTGGACGGTCAATATTGTGTAGCTTACCCTACATAAATAGTGCGAGTGAGATAGGTGCGCTGACGGCGGCGGTGGGAGAGGCATGCGGGGGGGAAATTTGAATTTGAGCTGACATACCATCGACTCTTAAGACTAAGTTTTAATAAGTAATTAAATTAATGCAGTATGCCGTCCCATGAAGGCCATTTTGAAATTTTGAATTTTCCTAAGCCTTTAGGCGTAAGCCATACAGAAGCGGGCGAGGACTGGGCGAGGACGCTGCCTCCTTTTATGAACTTTCATACAAAATGTATGGAAGCGTCGTGAGGCGAAACATACCTACTGGCTTGACAAAATCTGACGGTTGAATACCGAAAACCACAATTGTCGGTGAGTTAAACAACACCCCCCCAAGTCAAACTGTTCCGGGTTCCGCCATTTAAAAAACAATTGCGACTTTCGCGGTGTCCAACGTCCAACATTGAGAATCCAACATTTTGAGACTCAACATTTTGAGAATCCAACATTTTGAGAATTCAACATTATGAGAATTCAATATTATGAGAATTCAACATTTTGAGATTCAACATTTTGAGAATTCAACATTTTGAGTATCCAACATTATGAGAATCCAACATTTTGAGAATCCAACATTATGAGAATCCAACATTTTAAGATTCAACATTTTGAGAATCCAACATTTTGAGAATCCAACATTATGAGAATCCAACATTTTGAGATTCAACATTTTGAGAATCCAACATTATGAGAATCCAACATTTTGAGAATCCAACATTATGAGAATCCAACATTATGAGAATTCAACATTTTGTTCCTGCGCGTTTTTTGCCAGCCGACGCAATAAAATACTGAATAGCCGACTCTTCTTTGATTGTTGCATTACAATGCGCAAGCCTGTTGTTGCTGCTTCATTCTTCTCTCTCGCCGCTTCCGCCGGCTTCTTATACTGTGCCACTGTTCGCGAAGCCAGCTGAAGTTCACCTCCGATCTCACGAGATCGCAGTTGTAAACCGGACCTTCTTCCTCATGCACTATCCCATCCATCATCTTACCCCTATGCTCCTCATACAGTGGTCATTCCCACAGCGCATCCTATTCTTCTTCACCACAGTAACACAAACTTACCTCACTCAGCTTCATCATCATCATCATCATCATATCAGCCTGTAGACGTCCACTGCTGGACAAAGGCCTCCCCCAAGGATCTCCACGACGACCGGTCCTGCGCTAACCTCATCCAGCTGGGTCCCGCGACCTTCACCAGATCGTCGGTCCACCTTGTGGGAGGCCTGCCTACACTGCGTCTTCCGATACGTGGTCGCCACTCGAGAACCTTTCTGCCCCAACGGCCGTCAGTTCTACGAGCGATGTGCCCAGCCCACTGCCACTTCAGCTTCGCAATTCTTTGAGCTATGTCGGTGACCTTGGTTCTCCTGCGGATCTCCTCATTTCTGATTGGATCTCGCAGGGAAACTCCGAGCATAGCTCTCTCCATTGCCCTCTGGGTGACCTTGAGCCTTCTTATGAGGCCCATAGTGAGGGACCACGTCTCGGTACCATATGTCACTCAGCTTCATGTCTTGCAATCTCTTCCGGAAAATCTCGTTCGAGAGCAGTCAGTAAATATACTTATGTTTAGAGAAGAATCGAACTCGGACCTCTCGATATGATAGGCCGCGTCATCCCCACTGCGCCACTGACGCTCTTTGAAGAAACCCGTACAAATTGTGCTGTTACTATTACGTGCGAACCCACTACCTCTACCCTCGCAGGACACAGCTATAACCTCTGCGCCAACGATGTGATCTATTCTCATTTCTCGCCAGTAGAGCTTAAAATGCATTGTATGTTAATTTAATCAATATCAAAACGCCTTGAAGTCAAACGATTCTCCATTAATGGCGGTTTCTCTCTCGGGAAGTCACAGGAGTCTTGACTCCTCCGAGTCTTAAACCTTGTTGAGACCAGCTGCGGTGATTCCTTGACATATATAAAGATAATAATATAACACAACACAAGAATTAGATTTATACAAAATAGTGACGATCCCTTTTACACATAGACTCTATAATAATGTTGTATATAATATTGTATACAGTTTTATCATGTATTAGCGAAATAAAGAAATCTAAATCTATAGGAGTGTGCGGCTATCTTTTTAGAATTTAGATTTTTTTTGCTTCAATTTTTTTTTCTTTCTTTCTCCCATTTTTTATTTCCTGATCCCGTTTCTTCTCTATCGGTTTTTTCCATTCCCTTGTTTAATATCTATACGGATTCATTTGTAGATGGTCTGATAATAAAAATATCAGTTTTTTTTAATTACTACCTCTCCGAAACCGATGTCAAATAAATCAATTCTCTTTATTGCACAATATAATACTACAATAAATTACGTTAATACATCTGGGCGGTCCAATCGCTAAAAGCGATTTCTTCCAGAAAACATTGGGTGCCTAGGGTGCTGTTAACAATGTAAGACGCGTGTAAAGTCGTAGACAGCGGCCTGAAGACACAAGTCTTCAATCAGTGTGTTCTACCCGTAATGACTGCTTCTTTGTAAGACAGGATCCGAAACGAGGCGATCAGTCAGAGTACCAAAGATTTCGATACCCATAGCTCAGGGAGAACCGAATAACTTCTAGTTGATGGTACCGCGACGCACAGACAAGACATTTTAAGCTAGGTCTAACTGTAACAGTAAGGTGTTTACGCGTTTCATTTTTGAATCATTTATATTAATTTCGAGGTAAATAAATAATAGGTAATAATATTTCTTCAGGAATAACTGTGTAACGCTTCCCTGAATTTACTTCAAACGGAGAGTGCTTCGTAAATAAAAATGAACCAACGATATAGGTAAGTATTTATTACAAACTTGACCTAAAATCCAAAACGTGACGTATACCCACCTACCTATCTATTGATCATTCGAAACTGTGTCAATTTCATATCCAATTACAATGGTCCCAGCTCGGTTTCTTCCGTCACCGACACCGACCGTCACTTGGCGCCTGACAGTGACAAACAATGACGATGGATCTTACGGGAATCTTTGGAGTCCCGGGTCCCGGGAAAAGAGAAAGCACTCTGTTCTCTCTGTCCTTTTATTAATCTGTGCCGGAGGACAGCAGCGGGCGGGAAAGGAGCGGCGAGGGGTGACGGTGCGGTGGAGCGGTGGCTCAGCGCGCGTAGCAGTAGTAAAGTAACCAGTCGCGTTCGCGGTACCGCGGCGGGAGCACGCGAGTCGGGTTGGCACACGAGTCGCGCGGCACATGTAGCGATGGACGTCCTACCCAGCGGCAACCTTTTCCGTGAACTGCAGGACGTGACCGACACCGGCTACTTCGAGTGGAAGCTGTCGCTGGAGGACTACTGGCAACAGGTAAGTCGCGCTTCGCGGCCACTGTCCTGGCACCACTGGCATGCAGCGAATGGGCTGAGCGTATATTGTTTAAATGTACACTGTCTTCTGACTGACTGGGCGACGCGCTTGCGTGGCGCTGGCGCCCTCCTGGCGGTCGATGTTACTCACTTTTAACAACTTTACCAAAGTGCGAACAGCGAGTATTTTTGAACTTGAAATCCTGTAAATATTGTGTGTTGCTGAGCGTTCGTTTAACATCAGTCGAAAGTTTACAATGTAGGTAGGTGCCTCGGCGCGTGGTCGGTTGGATTTGAACGGGTTACGCCATGACTAAAAATATCCTGGTAACGCTCGTTCGTGGCTTATTGAAACCAGCCGTTCAGTTTTATGCGTGCACTCACGAATGGATCTATGGATTCAGATCGTTCCTATGATATGATAGGTATTTGAACTGATTCCAACTGGATATACCTACCTACCTTCCTACTTATACCTTCAACAGTTCAAGGCTGTGATCGTGAAATAGTACATTGTTGCAGAGGCCCGGAAAGTAAGGAATTGTCTATATACATGCGAGTCATCCCCGTTTCCATTTGTATTCTTAAACAATGTGAGGAAAAAATGCATTCGCAAAAGAACGAGTAGGTAGGCAGGGAATTAATGGAAATAACAGATGCGTTTACAAGAAACAAGCGAAATGTAACCAAATAAATGTTGAAATGTTGAAATAAATTGAAAAAAAAAACCTTTGTCCCTGGAATTTTTGAAACTTTGTGGCGGGAAAATTTTGTTTTTTTATGTTTTTACTATTCGGCAGAGAATTGTATTTTTACCCGACGAGGCTCTTGGAGCGTTTTTCACAAAAAATCCGAACATTTTTAAGAAAAATATAACCTCAATAACTACCATAATGTTTGTATGATTATTTACCTTATGCTACCTAACTTAGGTAGTTTTTTTTCCTGGTCATCATCAACAGCCTATTAATCTCCCCACTGCTGGGGCTCAGGCCTACCCTCTCAATGAGGGCGTTCGGGCTATAGTCCACCACGCTAGCCCAGTGCGGGTTGGTAGACTTCACATGCGCCTAAGAATTTCTTCTTCGGCGTATGCAGGTTTTCCTTCGCCGTTTGAGAGCAGTCAGTAAAATGTACTTAAGTTTCGAGAAAAACCCATTGGTACATGACCCAACCGGGGATCGAACTCCGGACCTTTCGATATGATAGGCCGCGTCTTATCCCCAGGGCCACTGACGCTATTTCCTGGTCTATGAACGACTTTTACTTGCAAGTGGCAAATGTAATTACTTATATGTAATCTTCTTGAGCAACTAGGTAAGTATAGGTACTTACAAAAGTAGGTCACCTACTTACCTGTTTAGCGTCTCGTTTCATTGAATTCATTTTTAAGGACCCTTGACCAGGAAAAGCTGTTTTTTATTTATTTTCAGAATGTTTTAAACCCGTGATTTTTTTTCATGATCAATTTCTAATCGACCGGGTCCAGTAATAATGCGCTAATATAATTATTTTTTTCTTAGACTGTTTTAAAAAAAACTCGCCACAGAAAAAAATCGTACAGAATTGTATATTTAAGTATTTTCTCTGAATAAAAAACAAGCATCGAAGATAAAATATACCTAAAAATTGATTGTTACCTACTCATTTATTAACATTGAACTACCGTTTATGTTTAATTAAATAAATAAAGTGATGTTTTTTAATTAAAAGTCCAAAATTATACATTGGCAATATGAAAACCTATATAAAAATGCTAATTAATAATAACCTACTTTATCGATCGAACTTTTAAATTTTTCTAACCATGCGAAGTCCTAAATTTTCCTTCCAGTATACTGACTCTGTTTTTATCGTAATGTTTCAAATACTAAAACTTGTCGTGAAATCGACTTTGCAACATAAAGGTAAGTAAGTATACTTAGGTAAAGTCGTCAAAAAGTTTTAAAAAATGCGTGAGAACTTGCGAAATAAATGAGCCAGTTCTTTGGCAACCCTATACGTGCCTACCTACTCGTTTATAATACAAATGCTAAACAAGTACCATGAATCATCACATCATCATACTTCGTTGACCAAATACCTACTTCGTTAATCCAGGTTATGGCAGAGCATGACCCCAGCGGGATCCCTTCCAACCGTTATATCTCCGAAACTACTGTGGCACTTATTCTGATTTTTGGGCAAAAATTGAGCACTAAACATTGACGTACAGTAGGACTCGAAATTACGTGGTGTCACGCTAGGGTCACGGATACCTTCCACTCATGAATATCAGTTGAGCCGGTAGCCAATACCAGCTCACTGCCTCCCCAACTTGGTAACATTAAAACTCTGGCATTACGAATCCTTTCTTGAGTTCCGAGCCTTTTGGCTTTTATACCAGAGATTGTCTCGTCATCAGCCTGCACTAGTCCACTGCTGGACATAGGCCTAGCTCCCACAATGCGAACCCGATCCTCGGCTCTCCGCATCCAGTCACTGCCAGCCCACGCAGGTCGTCGCTCCATCTAGCCGGAGCGCGTCCCACACTACGCTTGCCTAGTCGTGGTCTCCACTCGAGAGCTCGTCTACCCCAGCGGTTATCGGTTCTCCGACAGATGTGACAAGTCTACTGCCACTTCAACGTGCTAACCCTTTGAGCCATGTCGAAGGCTTTGGTTCTCTGGCGGATCACCTCGTTTCGGATCCTATCTCTCAGAGAAACTCCGAGCATAGCTCTTTCCATAGCCTACCCATGTGACCTATCGTATATCTTTAAACCTACTATTACTTCAGTGAGGATGTGAATTGTAGAGTGGATCGCCGCCTGGCACTAGAAAGCCCCCTGTTTTTCTGAAACCCGCGCTGTAACCTCCGGGTTGTATATTATACTAACTGTATCCCGCGGCTTCGCACGCGTAGAAAAGTGTTTCCCACGGGAACGAGGTATCTTAGTCTATGTGCTAAGAGTAACAAAGATCCAAACATCCTTACAAATATAAACTAAACCTTTTTTTTTTTATATTTTCTGGAAACTTAACTGATAAAATAAACCATCCATACGAAATTATCTGAATGATTGTGAAAACCGATCAAAATCCGTTGCGTAGTTTAAAAGATCTAAGCGTACAGACGGACAGACAGTTTGTTTTATACTTATTAATATAAAAAGGCATATGGTATAAGACCATCCAGTGCTGCCCCCTGCGTTCCCCATGGTTTGCCGAAGGCTTAAATAGGAAACAGACTGTGACAAGCTTAAGGCTACGATCCGGACACATTCCGTTAAATAAGTTTGCACACTTAATGAAAAAGGTAGCTTCTCCCAACTGTACTGAGTGTGGTGTGATAGAGGATGTGCAACACATTTTGACGGAGTGTGTCCGGAACGAACCCTTAAGATATGATATATTTAGACGCATTAACTTTAATATGTATAGTGTTGGTATGTGCAACACAATTTTGGCCTTCCCGTTATCGGAGGAAGCCAAGGGGTTGTATGCACTAACGCTTGCAGGCCTTAATCTAAGACAGTAGCAATATGTGTGTAGAATATACGAGGGTGGCATGGTCAAGTCTTTGTACCAAACCCTCAATAAATAAAAATTAAGATTAAAAAAAATAATAAAAAAAGATTATTATTATGTTATTAAATAATTATAAAGGGTTAATGACGTGATACAAAAAAAGTCGAAAATTCCTAAAAAGTCTGTAAAGGGACATTTAGGTATTATTTGATGCTGCGGTAAAATACAAAAGCGTGTAATTCGAAATAGTATGAAGCCTTCATACTATTTCGAACATTACAAAAAAACGCCACCGCCCCGCTTCCGCACCGTCTGTGTCGCGCTTAAGTGAGTAACGCCGCGTGATAAGCTGGTACTGGTATAAAATAAATCAGCTGACTGTAAAACATTTCGTACAACGGTTTAGTGTTTTGGTCGTAACTGATTATGGTTGATAACGTTGATAGACGTTTCGCGGAAATCAGCGCCGTCTCGCCCGCGGGCGCTTGCGACGTTTTCTTTTAGCAACACCATATCGTTAATATTGCAGTACAGTGACATAAGGACGTATACACCAGAGTTTAATATGATACATTTTCTATTTGTTTTGCATTGTTAAGGTATGTAGATAACTTGTTTGGCTGACTGTCAGGTAGATAAGTGTATTTACTCGAAAATGCAGTGATAGATAACGTATCGGTGTAACTAATATAATAATAGGTATAGGTGTTTTTATTTTAATAAATTACTAAATAGGTCAATACACAAAAGTCCCTAAATAAAATAAAGATTAAAAAAAAAAAAAAAATAGGTCAACGCAAGGCCGTCTCGTCGGCCTAGTGGTTTGTGGGTTTGCTTCCACTCTCCCGGATCCGGGTCAGCTCGCCGCGTGCATAAAAAATACCGAAAATAGAAACATTTAGGGCTGATTCGGCTTTTAGGGCGGCTTTGTGTGGAGTAGGAAAATTTTCCGTGGTCTGATTGGATATCCATGTTCGTTTTCATGGAGACCTGTTTAGCGGTAAAGTACCATCAACAGCCTATTAATCTCCCCACTGCTGGGGCTCAGGCCTACCCTCTCAACGAGGGTGTTCGGGCTATAGTCCACCACGCTAGCCCGGTGCGGGTTGGTGGACTTCACATGCGCCTAAGAATTTCTTCTTCGGCGTATGCAGGTTTCCGCACGATGTTTTCCTTCACCGTTTGAGAGCAGTCAGTAAATGTACTTAAAAGTATGATTAATGGCAATCTTAACACCTAAACTGCAGCAATATGTTAGGCAGGAACCTAAATGTTTTTTTTTTTAGATATGAAGGGTCTAATAGGACTTTGTTTCCGAGTCGCTGACAATTCGGACACAAAATATTCGGACACTTGTCCGAATTGTAGCATTTTAATTGCCTTGTTTTTTTCAGAGCCGTGACACCCATTAAGAATAAAAACAAAGTAGCTATATAAACGAGCTATGCAGAGTAGAACTACTTTACGTTAATAACTACGTTTTTTTATTGGGTTTTACGGCCCTATGGAAACGAAGTCTTATTAAATTAGGCCCATCATAATTTTTAAATTATCATATGGCTCGGCCTACACAAAAACGGCGTACGACTTTTTTCATCCTACTAATATTAACTACACGTAAAAGTTTGTAAGGATGTTTGAATTTTTTCTCAAAAATATGTTCACAATTGAGTACAGATAACCCTAAGATAACCTTTAAAATCTATAAAGGTAAGGTCCACTGAGTTGCCTCTAAATAAATTCTAAATCTTGAAAACTCTACGGCCAATATATTTCAGGCACGTTCTCTACGTAGAGATTAGAAGTGACCGATCTGGGCCGAACAAGGCCCGCTAAAAGCCAATGCAACTATTTTTACGTGGTTTGCTTAAAATATTGGACTTTAGACAAAACGTTTCGCGAATTAAAAGTGGCTTGAAACAAAATGTCTGCATTTCAAACTTTCGAAGCTACCTAAGGGTGGGATTATTGGCACCTCTATTTATTACTAGCTTATGGCCCGCGACTTCGTTCGCATTAAAAATACCGTATGTGTTACTTAGTAACTGTGGCCTGCGGCATGTTGTTTTGATCCGTATTTTTTTGTTCCCGTACCAACCTTAACATCCCTTTTCACCCCTTTAGGGTTAAATTAAAAAAAATTCAAGGACACCAGATTTTAAGTTAGACCACATGCTTTCAAACAAAAAAAAACCTGTTCAAATCGAACCGGTAGTTTTAGCGTGATGCGAGTACAAACGGACAGACAGACAGAAATACTCCCGGCACAATTTTACAATATTTGATTGTATCAGGCGTCACTTTGCGGAAATCCATTATATTATTATAACAATATTGTGGTTATTAATTGCTTTTCCCGCGAATAAACTTTATGTTGATAAATATAGTACGTAATACAGAAATTAAATTAAAATTCAAATAATAAGTAAAAATAAATTTTACAAGTCTAAATTTATAAATAATATCATAATAATATTATAATAATTTTACAATAGTATACATAGATGTAAGCACACAAAATGTCTCCAATATGAATTAACCTACTGCATACCAGAAATACTAACTTGCACACTAAATTATCCAATCTTACAACGGAATTAAGTCTAATTAATGAACGTAGTAAGAGCGTCAGTGGCCCTGGGGATAAGACGCGGCCTATCATATCGAAAGGTCCGGAGTTCGATCCCCGGTTGGGTCATGTACCAATGGGTTTTTCTCGAAACATAAGTACATTTACTGACTGCTCTCAAACGGTGAAGGAAAACATCGTGAGGAAACCTGCATACGCCGAAGAAGAAATTCTTAGGTGCATGTGAAGTCCACCAACCCGCACTGGGCTAGCGTGGTGGACTATAGCCCGACCGCCCTCGTTGAGAGGGTAGGCCTGAGCCCCAGCAGTGGGGAGATTAATAGGCTGTTGATGATGATGAATGAACGTAGTCAGTAGTAATAAGAATAATAAAGAAACTTTAATTAGGTTACAAAAAAAACACAGGTCACAGGACAAACATGACCATTGGAGGTAGCGAAGCGAGCGACAGGGCACAAAACAATTCCATCAGTAATAACTTTGACGCCAAATGAATTTTTTCGAAGTGCATTTTGATGCCAAGCCAGTAAAACAGTTACAGATTTAAAATTATAATTATTTAGGGCTTCTTTCACCACTTGCTGATAAAGTCCCTGATACCCTATTTGCAGGTTATCTGACAGACATCCAATTTTTTTGGTTTCACAGGTATCTGATTGGATATATCTTATATATTTTATACACAGATTATTATATTATATTTTTATATTTTATAGTCTATCACACAGATTTATCTGACAGATTAGTTTATCACTAAGATTACTATCTGTAACAATATCAGGAAGTGGTGAAAGAAGCCCTTAGTGTCCATTTAGTGGATAAATTCTGTACTTTTGATGCAACTTTCGAATATTTTGTTTGAGCAATGGGGATTTACATTAAATACTACCCATTCATTACGTTCCTAAACCCGGTAGTAGACAGTCCCAACTGTAAAATAACAAAAAAGCACAACTTTCCAACCGCAATACGTCAACTAAACCAAACTTTTTCCCTTGATGGTTAGTTTAGACAAAAAGTTCGTTTTTGTGACATCTCGACGTTTCAAAGTTCCGTGGAATGGGATGACATATACAGGTTGTAAATATGCATGCTTGAAATAATATTCAGGGACATTATATAATAGTAATCATCAACAGCCTAATTAACATGTCTTGACATGCCTTGTATAATAGAAAATTATGAAATTACCATAAAATGTACACTGCACTCGGCCACAACAAAAATAACATCTTAGAATAAATAGAATAGAATGATAAGATTAATCCAAGAATTTATTGTATTATTTTATTTATTTACGTAAGCGTTTTTAATAAAGTTATTGTTTTGATATAAATTATTATTATTTGTGTCTGAAAATAATACTACTTGGTGTACCAGGAAAACATACTGACATCACAACAATGACAAATTCATTGTTATCATAAGGGAAAACGCACTTCAATTCATCGTAGGTACCTTTTACGTATATGACACAAATAAAACACTCTAATAACTAAATTATACACTATTCTTGTATTCTAGGGACATCAAATTGTAACTGACATCAAAATGTACCTATAATATACATTTTAATAAAACTGTAGAAAAGTTGTGTGTGTTAAGATATTTATTTTCATTAAGAATTTTACAATTCACTTACAGAAAAAGTTGCGTCTGTATAATCCATTTTTCCCGAGTCTTAGGAAAACAAACGCATTTGCGACTGAAAGAAAAATAAACGGTGGATAGTGTTCCTAAGTGGACCGCAAAATTTTTATGGTAATACAAACTTGATTTTACTGCCAGAGTACCTTGCGATTACACGTTGCCGAGACGCTAATGAAGTTTGTTTCCGTAAGACACCTAAATAAAAACCGAATATACATATAGCTCTGGGCTGTGGTACCTTCTCGCATGTTTATCTGTCTGTGTGTCTGTTCAGGTACCAAAAAAAAATCACTGAACAGATTTTGAAGTAGATAGGTATAACACGGTAAATTTAAGGTGACATGTAATCGGCTAAACATTCTCTTTTCGCGGCTGTTGCAACCGGTTCGACATCGCAGTCCCTCAGGGAACTTCGTTGACAGACTGACAGACCGTCGTCGTAAAAATGTAGCAACACTGTATTCCACTACCACTTCACGTTAGGCTGTCCCCTGGGTGACCAGCAACCAGACAAGCTAAAAAGCCAGCGAGCTAAAAAGTATTTCAGTTCAAAGGTAAAGTTAAATTTTATTAAAACTGGCCGGAAATTACTTTAAAAAGGTATTCAGATTTCGCTAGAGTGCATGGTGCGTTCGATGGAAAAATAAAATGTTAGTTTTAATAAAATTAGCTCAAATTTTAAAAAATCATTGAACAAAAGTTGTTGTTTTTTGAAACTCCTTTGACATGGTTTTGGATTTCGCACCATTTTTAGAAAACCCTGTTTAGGCCTACGGAAGATAATGACAAATGTAAATTCGAGCTATCAACTACACTCATTTTCCCTTTAGAAACACTTTTAAATAATTTTAACTAGGCTGTATTGTTAGTCTATATATAATTTTATTAATATTTACTAATAGATAAGATTAGATAAGAGGTCACTATGAAGATAAAACAGTTACGATGACTGGTGACATCATGGAATCAACGTACTATGTTAAGTTTGCAACGAATTAATTAATTACAGTCTGGTAATAAAATTACTCAATTCTGAGGATTCCTAGATAAGATGAGGAGTTCTAGATAAGATGTTTTCCCACGGGAACAGTTTAAAAGTAACCTGTGAAAAGGACAAACAGACAGAGCTACCACCCCATTTATAATGCTAGCTGTTTCCCGCTGCTTCGCCTGCGTATAGAAGTTTTTCCCGCGGGAACAGCTTTTCCCGAGGTAAATTATACCGTCTTTGTTATTATATGTACATAATCTATATAACTGTAAATTTCCATCAAAATCTGTTCCGTGGTTTTTGCGTGAAAGAGTAACAAACATCTTCACAAACTTCCGCCTTTATAATACTAGCTGTTGCCCGCGTGGAATAAGTTTACCGCGGTAAAAAGTAGCCTATATGTTATTCCAGGATATATGCTATCACTGTACCGTGTTTTATCAAAACCCGTTTAGCCGTTACAGATTGAAAGAGTAACAAACATCCTTACAAACTTTCGCCTTTATATTATTAGTAGGAAAGATATTAGATTATGTATATTCAGTCGATCTCGAGAGTGATACGAATACAATGACGCCGCCGCCAAAATAGTCTAAGACGCTTTATCACTAATCTGTGGCCGAAATATCATAATCCGTCCAAGAATCACAACATATACATACATAGGTGGACGGATAATTAGAAACAGGGCAAGATTTTCATACAATCGAGGTCACTTTGAAGCCATGGTTCTCTGTGAAGGATTGATCGGAGCAGGATCTGATGATGGTCGTCAAGAGAGTAGATGGGGGACTTTAAGATCGCTGTAGATATCCAACTGATCAGATAAGCCGTTTGGAAGCAGTATCGTCATGAAAAAAAAAACCTGCAAAATGGCATCAAATTGTATGAAAATCTTAAAGTTAAGGAATCATGACGATGCTGCTTCCAAACGGCTTATCTGATCAGTTGAAATCTACAGCAATCTTAAAGTCCTCCATCTACTCTCTCGATGACCGTCATCAGATCACGCCCCGATCAATCCTTCACGGAGATCCATGGGTTCAAAGAGACGTCGATTGTATGAAAATCTTGCCCTGTTTCTAATTATCCGTCCACCTATATATGTTTAAGTTGTAACATAATCTTGAAAACATTAGGTACCTACCAACATAAGCCTTCTTGCATGGCCGTCTTCTAAGTGACACGACATGCACGTCAAGTATGTATGTTGTGAATCACATTATTGTCACTTTAAAATACATATTGATGCATTGTGACTCACTGTGTTCTGCCGTTGACATAATAATCACCACAGAGTAGATAGTGACAGAGGGCACAAATACCCTACCACCACTAATAGCCAAATAGCTGCCTAATCAATCATTATAGTATAGACGCCTAGGCGTCTGCGAGCTAACAATATATATTTTATTCATCCCAGATACTTCCGTTTCCGGCTACCTTTTTCCAGCCGTCAGTTCAGCCTCTTCTACCTTGGTTTTTAGTCGAATCTCGTCATTTCTAATTACTCTTTGCTGTAGAGGCTTGGTCGTCAGACTCCGTGGGATTGATTCCCCCGGGGTTACAGACAACTTTGTATGAATTGGTCCTGATATATTATGGTGAACTTTAACGGTTTTATATATGAAGTATAATTTTATACCTACGCCATGCCATGTCGCCTTGCGTGTAGTGACGCCATTTTTTAATTTTAAAAGTGGCTTATCGAGCAGACTATACAATATTACCGAGTATCTGGCATTTTAAACTAAATAGTACTACGTACACAAAGATATTGAACTAACTTTTTCCAGCGGCTTCGCTCGCGTAGAAGTATTTCCCGCGGGAACAGCTTTTGCCTACGTGTTATTCTGATGTTACTGCCAAGTTTTAGCAAAATCTGTTACGTAGTTTTTGCCTGAAAGAGTAACAAGCATCCAAACATGCATCAAACATCCTTACAAATATTCGCGTTTATAATATTAATAGGATTTTACATTAATAAGCGTACAATTAAGAAAAATTAAGTGATTGTAATTAATAATTATTATCAACAAATTATGTCTATGTTTACATTTGTAGGTAATACACACTGCGTCCGGTCTGTTAATTGTTTACTCTTTGCCGGGGTTTTAGTATAGTTAGTTTGGAATGTGTTAATTAGTTTTAGAGTTAGATTGTGCCTAGTTAATAATGGCGAGCTGTGGAATGTCTCACTAAATAGTCAATGTACAGCCGACCGCACGTCAGTGGAACCAAAACCAGTATAACCTGGTCTCTCATAGTATTGAAACTCTCTAATAGGCTAGGCCAGCTCAAGGTCGAAGTGTTTTCACTGACGTGCAGTCGACTGTACTATTGCTATAACTATATACATAGGTGGACGGATAATTAGAAACAGGACAAGATTTTCATACAATCGAGGTCACTTTGAAGCCATGGTTCTCTGTGAAGGATTGATCGGGGCGTGATCTGATGACGGTCGTCGAGAGAGTAGATGGAGGACTTTTAGATCGCTATAAATATCCAACTGATCAAATGAGCCGTTTGGAAGCAGCATCGCCATGAAGAAAAAAAACCGCAAAATGGGGTCAAAATGTATGAAAATCTTAAAGTTAAGGAATCATGACGATGCTGCTTCCAAACGGCTCTTCTGATCAGTTGGATATCGATAGCGATCTAAAAGTCCTCCATCTACTCTCTCGATGATCGTCATCAGATCACGCCCCGATCAATCCAACACGGAGAACCATGGCTTCAAAGTGACCTCGATGGTATGAAAATCTTGCCCTGTTTATAATTATCAGTCCACCTATGTAATGGTGTGCAAGAAAATACGTTTAGTAACCGGTAATCCAGTTACAGTGGCACTCAGTATCTAGATACTGATCAAAATTTGGAAACCAGCACTGATGTCATAGTACGAAATGATTATTTTTTATCTCAATTGTTCAAAACTACCATACTAGCATTTTTACCGGAGCTCACTATCCGTGACGCCATTGAACAAAAAACTTATTTTTACTAAATGTTCCATGCTTTTTACAAATTGTTCTCGCAAGGAGTCGGTTGTTTGCTCTATAGAACCATTTTGAAAAAAAAACCTATTTGTTCTATTAGACGAATAGTAACTATAACTTCTTCTGTGATAATTAGGGCTTCTTTCACCACTTCCTGATATTGTTACAGATAGTAATCTTAGTGATAAACTAATCTATCAGATAGATCTGTGTGATACCTGTGAAACCAAAAAAATAGGCTATCTGTCAGATAACCTGCAGATAGGGTATCTGGGACTTTATCAGTAAGCGGTGTAAGAGGCCCTTAGTATCATTTATTACTGACACAAAATAGCTACCTATCATTTTGCTCCGTGACGTCATGTTCCATGGAACAAACGGAAAGCAAAGGAAATTCGAAGTCCGACTCCATAAATAATTTACCAAAAACTCAAAAAATTTTTTTGTGTAATTTATATATTTTTAAAAATGAAATCAAACCAGAGCTTGGATGACGATTTTTCTAATTCATCGCTATCCATACTCTTTTATGTAAAATAAAGCCGCATTTAATTGGAATAAATCGCAAAAAACTATTTGGATCAACTTAAATACTTGCCTAATACTTTCCGAGCATCAAAGTTCGTCGCTGCCCATTATTTTTGACCTTAGCAAGGTTATGAGACATTATTAATATACCTTTCACTGAAAATTGTTGAGATATTCTTCATTCATACGGTACAAAAGACAGGACCTTCAAATAAGGTTATTCATTTTATTATACCTACGTTAGAAATGAAATAACTTATATATTATAATATATTATATTATAAAAAATATATATTATATAAATATATTATATAAAAGGGCGATCGTTTTGCTCTAAGTAGGTACCTACTTATAAAAAGTAAAAATTTCGCATTCGCATCGACCTAAGAAGGTCATTCCGATACGAACGCCAATTGTTTTTCAATAACTATAAACCGCAAGTTTCAATTTTAATGTTATATTTAGTAATGGATTCTAGTTGATCTTCGTAAAGTAAGCGACAAAAATTAATAAATAAATTTTGACAGAATTGGTTACGATAAAAATTTCGATTCCAAAAAAATTACGACAAGTGGTTAGGGCTCGTTATGGGCACCCTAAACGATCATGCGGCATGACATGCATTACGTGCTGTCACTCATGCATGACCGTCTAGCTGTAGTGATTGACGTGCATGACATGAAAACTACGTGCTGGCCGTTGGCCGTTGCTTCAATGAACTGATTCATAGCAAGCATGATGGTCCATCATGCCGCATGATAGTTCACGTAAACGTTGCATGGCATGCAAGCATGATCGTTTAGGGACCACTTTATGATCGTAAAATTATTGGAGTAAAAAATTATAGATAGAAATGGACGGTACTGCCGTCTCAGTAGTTGTCTCGCTCGCACCTGCAGGTGGCGTGCTTAGTGCTGGAGGGATAGAGATAGCGGCTGTTTGATCCCTGGACTTTGCCTTAATCCTCGCACAGGGTCGCAAGTCGGTGCACAGTGGTTCATTGTGCAGCGAATTAGAATCAATCAGTGAGCCCAGCAATATTGACCTCCGTTAACTTAATAGCCTTGTGAGCTCTGTATGGGCCCGCATGTATTTTCTCTCCCTGCAGTCGGCTCGGTGGGCGACTTTGGATAGTTGAGATCAAGCAATAAAAGTCTCATAAGCGCCATTTTCACCACACATCTTGGGCGTACGCCCGCTGAAGGTCATGTTAGAAGGTCATGTTAGACGTAGCATTTACACCATCTAGCGCGGCACCTAGCAAGGCATCCAGCAAGGCATAGACAAGCTTTGAAAAGTAGGTTTTGGCTCGGTTACAAGACTTTTAAGCCATATTACTTGATATTTTAATTGAGATATGGCTTAAAAGTCTAGTCCAACCAAGCCAAAACCTACTTTTTAAAAACGTTAGAGCTTGTCTATGCCTTGCTAGGTCCAGCACACATCCTGCACGTCGTGAAAGCAAATAATAATAATTATTGTTGTATAGCAAGCCTTTTCACGACAGTTCTGCATGACCTTCTAACATGACCTTGAGCGGGCGTACGCCCAAGATGTGTGGTGTAATTAGTGCTTTATTTTCTAAACACTTGTCTATGATCTTGCAGTTGAGAGTAGACTGGTTTTTATTGAAAATGCTACCTACAGTTTAGTTGGAGAAGTGATACTATGCATGGTCTTTGGAAGGCAAAGACCACGTCCATTGGTTGAATGAATACTCGATGTTGGAAGGTCAATGCAGTCTTGCGGAAGTGACAGGGAGACGAGATGTCAAGTCAAACATTTGCTTAGTACAAAACCAAAAAAAATTCTTCGATAAAGTAATTTATTATTTTAGGAAGAAATAGGTAGGTACTTTTAAAAACTTACCTACCTGTCATTTGGTTTATTTGTTGTGTATATTCATAGAACATACCAATACATACACTAGAATTTAAAAAATAAAATAACAAAGGTGTAATGTTTCACTGGTGTTATAATTTGGGGGAATTCAACATAAAGTTATGTAATGGCATTGAAATGGGTTTTTTTTCTTAAGGTTTTGTACTGTATTTATACAGTCTTAAATGATCCCCGTGTGACCTTCGCAAGGCTACGAAACACCCTGTATGTATAGTGTTTATTTGCTGAGCTTTATGGTGAGCAAGAAACATACCTACCTAGTGAATTCTTGTCAACTCAAATCTATCGAAAACTGTTCACTGAACACTACAGGCATAATGGGAGTTGATCATGTAGTGATAGATTATTTCGTAAGTGCGTAGAGATCGGTTCCAAAATACAATAGATCTTCCTTGGAAAAAAACCACCTAAATACGACAGAAAATTTCATTCGTAATACTAAAACTTCTGTGTGTCCGGTGATGAGAGACGTCTCATCTCTTGGTTATGCTACAGTGAGATAACACAGAAACAAGGGTCTGATTGATCCAAGTTATTACTCCAGAGCCAAAAACAGACACCGAAAAAGGTACGCTTTACAAAATCCAAAAATATCAAATAAATTAAAAATGGCAAATCGCTGTGCAAATCATAAAAAGTCATAATAAATTAATAAATCATAAAAAATTTAATATAAAAAGTAACATTATAAAATCAAAAATAGTCCAAAACACTATAGTGCCCCGCGTCATAGAAGCCTGAGAATAATAGATGCCTCACGTTTCTGCCTCTGCCGTAGTCTATGGTCCTTGTGCACCCGTCCCTGTGGACTTTAAACGTGTAGTCCGAGAATATTTCGCTGACGCAGTGAAGTTCTACGTGGCCGGCGTATTCTCCGTCCCGGGCCATCAAGCCTCGGTAGTCCGAAGCGCTGCGCATACGCGGCCCGTACGACCGGTCGCCTATAATGAAGTCTTTGTAACGCTGCCAGTTGTCCACCACTCGCTCCACAACCCGCGTGCGGATCTCTCTGTGACGCTCCTGGGTTCCAAACACGCAGAACGACACCGACCTAAAAAGGCAGTTACCGTCCCCCCTAATCTGTATCACCCGACGCGCCATTCTTCGCTGTCGCTGCGTCGGTCTCTTCGTTTTCTGCAGGAGGTTCATTGATATCGAATCATTGGTCATCATTACGGTTTCAGTCATCGAAATTGCTCTTTTTACCGCTTACTGGAGTTCCATTGGTGAGAGTATAAAAAAACGGGGCAGTACGTAGCTCGTTTCGGGGATTGTTTTGGATTTGGTGAAATTACACGTAATTTTTCACACATAGATTTTTGACACATTTCGTCGGTCACCATAGGCTGGGAACGTCAGTTTGTTATTTTTTTAAGACCAAAGCAATCGATCAATACTTATCCTTTCTTTTATTCACAAAAACACCTTACAACTGAGTCGTACTATATAATTATAAATATAAATAACTAATCTACAAATAAATAAATAAACTAAACCTAAACCTAAAAAAAAAAAACTTTGCTAAAGGTAGAAGATCTCCTCCAACTCCGCCAAATTTCCAATGGTGCCTAAAATGCTCGCGGCGTTACCCCTCTGAATCTCCACACTGATGCGGCGAACGAAGAAAGCCCTGGCTCGTGAGTCACCCGATTTTTCTTTTAGACTATGCCCGATAATTTTCGCGAAGGCTATGATAGCCTCAGGTGACCACGAGCCAAGGGTCTCAACCGCAAAAGGCAGAAACTCAAAGAGGTCTCGCAGCGAGGTATATTTTTGAATTTTGAGGGCCGCCGCCCGTCTGGCAGCGGCGCTAGCAGAGTTGGAGGAGATCGAGATCCTTTCTTAGTGGTTTTCAATTAACCTCATTATATTTAATGCATCGTATGTTTTCAAGGTACACACTGGGTACACATCGTATAAAAAATTGAATTTCTCATCAAACCGTATCTTCACTTGCTTATCTAACTCCAAGGTAATAAGATTCAGTAAAATTCCTGTCAAAAAAACTACAAGCGTTACTTATTATTTAATAGTATTCCTTCTTACATATTTATTTTTAATCAATTTAATGTACGCTGATAACCTCCTCAATCACAGAGGCTGATTCATCTCAATTATGATTCATCGTGTTGATAATATACAGTTGTATATGAACAAGGAAATTGAGTTGAAATACTTGCTATATTATTAAGTTTCACGCATCTAATGCGCCTGCGTGCATTATTAGTGGTCCTTATATGTGCATCTTAGGTGCGCGTTGGTGGTCCTAGGTTCATCTTAGGTGCGCCCGAGTGCACTATTGGTGGCCCCTAGGTGTGCATCTTAGGTGCTCTCTAGGTGCGCCTGCGTGCACTATTGGTGGCCCCTAGGTGTGCATCTTAGGTGCTCTCTAGGTGCGCCTGAGTGCACTATTGGTGGCCCCTAGGTGTGCATCTTAGGTGCTCTCTAGGTGCGCCTGCGTGCACTGTTGGTGTGCCTTAAGTACTTATCAACCCCCATGGCTGGAATTTCCACAACAAATATTTCTTTGTTATTACAACCTCTACATAACATGCAAAGCTTAGTGATCAGCCAGTATCAGACAGATAAGTAGATACTTGAGTAGCCTATTTTTAAATAGCTTTACGGCTCTACTACTTGATCTTAATGAAACTTCAGGCTTTGCCGACTTTCGCAGCACTTGCTTTATTATGGAGATGAATATACGCTAACAAGGGAAAAACGTTCTCGTAGGAAATAAAAATATATTTTACGGGCTAGCCTGTAGAGCGTACTTTTATTTTCCATCCCACCCAAGTCTTACTTACCTGAGTTCCCTCCTTTGCCTTTGACGTTCATTTTAAAATGTACTCAAAGGCTCTTAATAGATGCAGTATAAATTAAAAGCTTTATTAGTAAATTTAAAATTCCACCTGAGTGAAAACAAATTTACCGATAAATTAAATATTTATTAACTATCGATTTCCCGCTTCGTCCGCGTAGAAATGTTTTTTCCCGAGTTCTAATATAGATTTATACATCAGAATAACAACATAGGCTACCTATAATAGGTAAGGATGTTTGTTACTCTTCCACGAAAAAACTACGGAACAGATTTTGATGCAACTTTACAGTAATATAGATTTATACATCAGAATAACAACATATGCTACCTCTAATAGGTAGCCTATGTTGTTATTCTGATGTCATCGAATATAAGCATGCAATAAAATATCATAAATTATCCCACTAATATTATAAACGTGAAAGTTTGTAAGGATCATCTTCATTGTACATCGGACACATACAACATAGGCTACCTATAATAGGTAGCCTATGTTGTTATTCTGATGTATAATCTATATTACTGTAAAGTTTCATCAAAATCTGTTCCGTAGTTTTTGCGTGGAAGAGTAACAAACATCCAAACATCCTTACAAACTTTCGCGTTTATAATATTAGTGGGATAATTTATGATATTTTATTTAATTCGATGACTTAGTATTTACTCAAGAAGTTGTTCAATGTTGCTAGAATACTTTTCCAATTGACCTTAACCACAGAATAAGTAATAGTTACCAGGTTAGCCTTAATTTTACGAATGTCAAAGTTTGGGTTATAGTTTTAATTGTGTTTACGTAAAAAAATTATACTGAAGTTTTTGATGACAGAAAGCTTTTACAACTAAAAGGTTCAACCGTTTCGACTGGTCCCTAATATTGACGCGACAGACATACAGACGGTTACACAATCGAGTGTGAACGAACCATGCGCGTTCAATGTCATCGAATTAGCAGTCGTGATAGGAAAGGTATGGCGGGCTAAGCCAAGAGCATACGCGTCCGCGGGAGTCAGGGTTCGATTTGTTTTTGGTTTTCGAAAAATCACTCATATCAAAACATACATACATTTATAAGTAGTATTAGCCTACAGCGACGAGACCCGAACAGGTCGTGCCACACTCTGCAGACATTCGAAATAAAAACCCGTTTTAAACGTGAAAATTATCCAGTTATTACTAATATTCATAGTTCAGGAGTGTATTTAAATTGCCCTATGAAAATTTTTATCAAATACCATCAACGTACAGTTTTTAACGTTCAACATTTAGTATTCGGAGTTATATATTAATTATTTTGTACGAGTAACTTATATGTAAAAAATATTATGGAAAGTTGTGGGGGTGTGAGGCTAGCGTTTATTTTTTGTTAGAACAGTACCACGGAGAAAACACTTACTTACCTGCCTACCTAAATAGACAAATAAATCTATTGGCATTCAAATCAAAACCTTCTTTTTAAATAGCATAGTGCACTTTGTTGAAAGTTACGTGTGTTTTGCTTTTCCGTGTCTTTAACGATAAGTCTGTAAAGTGATAAAAATAATCTTGAATGAAAAAAATAAGCTACGGGCCGCGAGCACCCACCAAAGAGATCGTATCTCGATGATAATAATAAATAATAAGTCATTTCAGGACATCACACAATCCCATATACAATAAATGCTACAAGCGACACTGATTGTAAGAAAAATAAGTTTCGCTAATCAATCAATCGAGCTAATTGCTTATCACTTGCACCACCCACTAAGATATATCGAACAGATTTCCATAGAATAGCCGTAATACTAAAAATATGGATGAGTCGTCCGTTGCGATTCAAATAACCGGTCCTTATGATTGTTATACTGTCTCTTTCACTCTCGACTTGAACCCCGATAGGGTTGGCGACGGAAGTAGGCACATTATTGTATTTTTGAAGCAAAAACAAGTGCAATAAAAGCAAAAAGATGGGATTTGTCCGAAATCTTTGTAAGTTTTACAGATTACTGAATAAATTATGTCTACTTTTTTCGTCAATTAATATTTCATCTGTGGGCTTATTTAATATCACCATTACTTTGGCCTCATACTTACATTCTGGTTTTCATTTAATTTATGAGACAATTTAACAGTTTATTCACAGGTGTGAAATTCACGCGTCACATACACACAAAAGGTTAAGCTTATTACTATAGAAATAGGTATAGAAATGTTTTCCAGCTAACCTTTTATTTACTAGACTTACTCTTAAAGTGGCAACCCTACAGAACAAACAGTGGAACAGAGACAAAATGGCGACTTGAAAGGATACGCGTCCCACGCTTTGCTAAAGTTGTACAACAATAACATTTGAAGTCGAGTCACACCATTTTTTAAAATAAATAATTAACATTGTTTGTAAACAATTAATTCAATGCAGTGATTTGCAGTTGACATATGTATGTCAAAGTTATATCTGACACTTATTTTTTGGAGGTTTTGGCTTGGTTACTAGACCATTAAGCCATATCCTTTTTAAATTATAAAGTCATGTTTCTTATTTTAAACCGCCCCGGTTACAGCACGACCTCCACAAAAACAGGGCACGACTAAAAGTTAGTCGACGATTTTCACTGAAGTTCACATCCTCAATAAAGCTACAGTAACTTTATGGAGATTTTTATACATAATTGAGATATTTATTTTTATATTAATTATATTTTAAAAATAGTGATGTCGATCGTTTCAGCGGAATGTATCGATATATGTATATCCGACCTTCTAAAATTACCTATAGTAAGTCGGGACACCGGAATCAAAGATGCTTCATTGAAATGCTTCTTAAAATGTTATTTTTTTATAGGTACCTGTATGGTTATATTATTATTATTGGAATCTAGAGTAAAATAGTTCGGTTTTTTAGCAATTTGATGTCTTGAAACGAGTGTACGAAGGTACGAACGAATGTAAAGTTACGTACCTACCGCAATGCGTGCGCCTGGCAAGCGTTTTAAATATCCCACGACTCAACTGGTTGATTTATTTGGGCCATGGTGGGTCTTGTTACAAGGCACTAATGCCTAAGACTGAAATAAGCCGTACCGTTAAGATTTTAATTGATTTGTAACAGATTTTTCATAAAGTCCTGTTGCTAGGTCTCGCATTCGGGATCAAGAACGTGGACATTTGATATCCCCAGCAGTTCAAGAAATGCCTTCTGTTGCAAGGTAATATAGTTTTCTTATCTGCACATGGGAGCAAGACATCAGCCCCCTGCGAACTGCATTAGCATTGTGTTAGTTTGTGCCCCTTCAAATTTCCTTTTCAATTTAAAAATGTCTTAGAAATATTAACCTGCAATTGATCTTCCCTGTACACATTTTTAGAATGTGCCTATAAGTGACTCTGTCCTGTAAAAGAGACCACTACAGCGGTGTAGAGTTATGAAACTAGGTAAAATAATTAGCTATCTAAATAAAAAAGAATCATGTTGCTAGGTGCAATTTTTTTAACATGCAGCAGCATGTCTGTGAGTTAAAAAAAACTATGAAGTTAGAGTGATTGGTACCAAGTTATTCCATAAACATCAAAAAGAAATACAGGTATCAAATTGTCTCAATAACCTTTTTTATCTGCTTGTAGAATACTACCTCAAAATAGTTAAACTAGGCAACATGACCTATTAGCATGCTGAAATATTATCAGGTAAGGTACTACTAACCATAAAAACCCATTAGATAAATTTTCGATCACTTTTACTCGGAAACTAAAATCCTCAAAGTAGTGTATTTTACTGGACATTTCACCTAAGGCACATTCCATAACTAACATCAACAGAATGATACCCGCATGTAGTAACTACCTAAGACTTGCAATTGTTATAAAAGCTTGGTTTTTAATGCAGTTTTGCATAGTGACCCATTTTTTCTCCCTTAAACATAATTATTATGTAATAACTGATATACCTACCTAGGTATATAATTAAGTTTGTCCGGCTCACTTACGATACATATGTGTTTTCACAGTTTACTTATAAAATTTCCATACTTGTGTAAAGTCATGATCTGACTATGATTGGCTATCACTAGAATCGACACCTGAAACTAAATTATGTTCCATTTTTGCGCTCAGCTGGCTGATATTATGTTTAACACTATAAGGGCGCTCTAGTCTCCCTCCCACTGTGTCTAGTAAGCATTTTGTTTGTAGTGGCTGTTATAGTACTTTTAGTATACCTACAGATAAGATATACCTAGTTGAACTGTGCAGCAAGAAGCAAGTTATTTCTTGCTTTAAGGTATGTTTGAAAACATGAAAAGTAACAGACAACTGTCAAATAAGGCAACTGTCTCATTTTAGTCTGATTGTATGATAGAAATAGAGTGCATGCCGTGTCTATGTGTAGCAGTCTGAAACCCTAAACTATTGGATTAATTTTGCAACCATAAACTTCTAGGGTAACCCATTATTGACTCGCAATAGAGTTGTGCTTTGTCCCTTGTCCCCTGAGGTTACGGGACTCTGTAGAATATCTATTACAAAATAAAAAATAAAGTATTTTTTTATATATACTATACTGAGTAACTCTTGTTGTTACTTAACATTTTTCTACTGGCACAGAATAAATAATAGTGCTACTGGTATTACTGTGCCTTAGTCAGTCAGCCTTTGAGGGATAAGGTGGACTGTCAACTCTGCTGAAAAGAATATCGTCTGTGGAGAAAGAAGAGAGATATGATATGGTTGGGTAGGATAGGACAGTTTGTTTGACAATAAAGACCTACACATATACCTAATTTAAAAAGTTTTATTCGTTGGTTACTTAATTCATTATTGTTAATATAACATGTATATTAAATAACAATAATTAGGTATAACTAGCATAGTATAGTAATCTTCTAGCAGTATTAAATAGCAATATTCAGTCTATTTTAAAAGAAATGAATATAAATGAACGATAAACTTTGTAATTGGATTAGGCTAAAAATATTGGAAAAATTTTATGCATTTTTCTCTGCTATAAAAAGACCGACATCGCCCTGCCTAATAATTAATCTGTGGCTCTGGTGATTTCTAATAAAAAATATAATTTGATTTATATTTTATGCTTTATTTAGGCTGTTACAAAGTACTAGTGTGTGTTTTGGTCTTATTTTCACGTACCACAAGCATCAAATTTTTGTTCCACCAATCTAAAAACCTTCGACTGTCCACATCGAAATGGCTATTTCTTTTTCAAATTTCGAAATGTCATAGAAAAAAATGTTGTTCCTTGTTGGTTAGTAAATGCAAGTGGTAGGTAACTTGTAGTTAAAAATAATAAATTTAAAAAAAAATCCTAATTCGTGTCCGGTATTTTCAGAGGTCCCGTTTTTTTGATTGTCGATATTTAGCGCCCCTAGTGCGGAGCTCTCTAAATACTCTAAATACCTATTGAAACGTCGAGGGCGTGGTTTGAATCCGAATAATTTGCCCAATTAATAAGCTAGCGATGTCTTATAGTTACACTAGTTGTTGCCCGCGACTTCGTAAGCGTGGATTTCGAAGTAACTATGTACAGATATTTTCATATGGGAAAACATACACTAGATTTTTAGTTAGACCTTCATTCATGAACGAGCACAAACTGTGAAAACCGCATGCAATTTCGTGCCGTAGTTTTTGCGTGACGCCCCATCGCCAGAACAAACATACAGACAGATCTAGACAAAAATTCTAAAAGTTATTGTTTAGGCTTCTATTGTTCTTATTAGGACCCCTCACATCAGTTTTTCTTAAATATCTCCTATGTACGTACATCGTCTAGTCATATTTCTAAAAGTACAGACATCGTCTAGTCATATTTCTAAAAGTTCAAACATCGTCTAGTCATAATTTTATGATACAGATATTTATAATTAAAATTATAATTACAGCCGACTACCAGTTTTTGTCCATGGTCCGCTTGGAAACAGAAACGCCTAGTTTAGCAAGCGGCTGCAGCCACTGTAGTACGTGCCAACTATATTTGCATAAAAGTACATTGACCCCATCCGTAACAAAAAGCCGAGTAATTTAAGAATAATCTTTACTAATATAATAAAACATAAAAAACTAATGTAATAAAACTGAAGAATTTGTTTTTTGTTTGAACTCGCTAATCTCTTCTAGCTAGTCGGATTTAAAAAATTCTTTAAGAATTTGAGAGCCCAATAATTCTTGTGGAAGGTTACCTATACGATATTTAAGTTACGCTACGACCCTTATGAGCCTAATAAAAGCGCTTGGCATTGTGTGGGTTCGATTCCAGGCTGAGGCAAACGAAAGTAAAAAAAGGTTACAGTTTTTACTTAAGTACATAAATACAAATATATATTAATTTGCTGTCTTTAGTGTTTAGGGTAAATACTTCAGAGCGTCAGTGGCGTCGGGGTTAAGTATCGAAAAGTCCGAAGTTCGATCCCCGGCTGGGCCATGTACCAATGGGTTTTTTTTCGAAACTTAAGTACATTTACTGACTGCTCTCAAACGGTGAAGGAAAACACGAGGAAACCTGCATACGCCGAAGGAGAAATTCTTATGCGCATGTGAAGCCCACCAACCCGCACTGGGCTAGCGTGGTGGACTATAGCCCGCACGCCCTCGTTGAGAGGGTAGGCCTGAGCCCCAGCAGTGGGGATATGTTAATAGGCTGTTGGTTTTTATTGATTTGTAGGTACTTTTCTTCAGATCGAAGCCTCACGTAAAGCTGTCGTAAAATGGACTTGTTTTACGCTTTTTAGTGCCTTTTTGTGTTTTTGAAGTCGTTTTTTTTTAAAAAAAAAAATATTCGGTATTTACTTATCTCTCAACTCGGTATTTTAACTTAGAGAATACTTAAGATTATAAGCTTAAACGACTTACCTATTAGTGAAAAAATCCAGGTAGACAGTACAACTGATAGTAAGGGACACGTCATGTTCACCACCGCCTGCACTAGTCCACTGCTGGACACAGGCCTCCCCCAAAGCTCCATCTAGCAATGGCGTCTCCAAAGTCAAAACTATTTTATTGCATGTAAGTACACTGGGTACATTTATACAACGTCAATTTTTTATCTACCACCGCTTCCAAGGTGTTATATAGAGCTGGGAAGAAGAAGCGGCGCAACAAACTTCCGCAACACATCTTTTAAAATCGAGTTTATACATAACATTATTGTTTGTAAAGGTGGTGCGGGGCTGAAGTAACATTAACACCAGGCATCTTTGTCATTTAGATAATCGACTGTTTTATAATAAGCTTTCTTACAGAGTTGTTGTGAGACTTAAATTTTCTATCATTCATATTTAAGATTTGTTCTGGTAGTTTGTTGTAGAAGCGTATAGCGCCGTGAATGATTTATCCGCTCGACAACTCGTGGAGAGACACAGTCGCCCAGCCTTTCGATTGCTGCGTACATTTTGGTAGCCACATGTTCCACCGGCCAATGCCTTAGGCAATCGTCCACAATGAACTCCACCTCCACATTTTCAACACAATTTCACTCCATTTGACTGAACCCTATTCCCCGGACTCCACTAACTCTGAGCGGAGAGGAGATTGTGTGTAATCGACCAATAGGATTTCATTATTTTCCTATCTCCGCTCCGCTTAGGTTCACGAAATCCTATTGGTCGATTACCTGGAATCGACAGCAATTTGCGCATAGCGCGTCGGTCGGGGCCGAAAACGCTGTATACACGAATGTGAACACGGTAATGTATAAATAATTCTTAAAACAAACACAGCGCGGGATGAGTCGTCGCCTGCCGAAGAATACCACCGAAATACCCGAACAAGGTGATACGAAATATCTGTCGAGATACCGGAATAGTTAATTCTATATATTTTTTTCTCAAACAAATAATAATAATGTTTGGACAAATTTACACACGGTTTAGTCCCAAACTAAGCCGAAGCTTGTAAAAGGCTACTCAACAACTGATACATTATACTTTTTTTCATTACTCATACTCTGAAAGAAGGTCTGAAGTTGCCTGAGTAGCGGGTTGAAAGTAATACATCTCAGCCCTAGGTAGAATCGCTTTCAACTGACAGCTGTCAAATTATATTAAAAAAACTAGTACTATTTTGACATTTCTATTGGACCATGTTCCAGCTGTCTATACAGCCACTCAATTACAGCGCGATGTAAAATTGAAATAACATAAACTTATGTAATAATTAAAGAATATATTTTTTTAGATGACTTTATTATAATTATTACTGTCAACTATTTCTTTAAAATAACATAGATTTGGGCAAAATATTTATCATTTTTTCAATTATGGAAATGAAAAATAATGGCAGAATAGCTGGCCGGCCACAGAAAAAAAAACAAAATAGACAGGAAAGCGGCAATCCGATCTTCTTTTGTTTTTTCGAGTTGTAGAGTTTTGTTTATACTTCCGTATAGCAGAGATTTGTATTAACACTCATTTTATGTTTTTGTTTTTACTTTCAGTGTATTCTTAATGAAAAGCACAGTGTTTCCCTCGGGTTCAAGACTTATTTAGAGGTCCCTCGAACTATTGGCGCCCTCGCTACGCGTCGGGCGCCCAACCCCGTCTCGGGACTTAAATAAGTTACTTTCACCCCTGAGGTAACAATGTACTATTAAATAATTACTTAGGGCCCCCGTGTTTAAAATTTTTTAAACGAAGCCTTAATCTATCAAATGTATTTTTGTTCAACTTCGTTGTAATGCTGACAAAATGTGTAAAATATTTAAACAAAACAATAGGTATTCAATTTTATTTTTATTGATTTTTAAAAAGAAAATATCATATTTTATTGGCTCTTTATCTTATAATGTTCCGGATTGATAAAAAAACTAATTAAACTAAACAAAAATTAATTCAACCGTTTCATAGCTCACACTTTTATAAACGTTTTATTCGTTTGATACTAATATCCAAATAGAACAAAATCCAATAGGAAAAATTACCAAAATTCAATTTTACAATCGTCCAATCAGAAATCAAAACTCTTTGAATTGTCTTTATCAAACATTACCTACTACAAGGAGTAATCGATTATGTTTTTAAAATAGTTTGTGTAAAGCATTGCCAGTTTACTCACAATGAGCACAAAAACTTTTTTACAAAAAATATTGTGTATGTAACGTATATTGAAATAGACATGGGAACGCTTTTAACTTGCCGCCCGCCCGCCCGTGCATTCAATCAGTTACCGTATTAATCGATTTGAGAGGCTTTCAATTTTATAAACTGACTGGACACGAAAGCTTTTAAAAATGTCAACTTCCATTGCGAACAGTGTTTTTTAAAAGTTTGTTAGGTACAAATATTAACGTAAATAGAAAATCGTTGAACTTTTTGATGGGTTTTTTGTCTAATTATACGTAATAATAAATGCCAAAGTACCTCCGATGGTTACCATGAGAAAGAAAATGTACCCATGGTGCCTGTGGTACAAACTGCTGGTACCACGAACAACGCACCAATTCGTGCATAATTATTTAACTGATCGATAATAGGTACCGTTATTTGGTACACCCTGTACAAAGTGCGAAGGAAGATTTACCATCTGCGTTGGGGGAGGTAGCGGGAGGGGTGAAGTACTCATTACGGAGGGGGGGTGGGTAGGCCGCGTGCGGGTCGAAAGGTTTCGTATTTCGGAACCACAATACTTTATCCTGTTTCTACGGACGACGTTAGGCTTCCATTCAACTAAACGTACCAATGCCGCAAGTAAAACAACCTCAAAAATAAACGTTAACTCGTCGGTGGTTCTTTTACTTGTGCTCTATTTAATTGTATAACATTCAAATTAACAGCCTATTAACATGTCCCCACTGCTGGGCTCAGGCCTACCCTCTCAACGAGGGCGTTCCGGCTACCAGCCCAGTGCGGGTTGGTGGACTTCACATGCGCCTAACAATTTCTTCTTCGGCGTATGCAGGTTTCCTCACGTTATTTTCCTTCAACGTTTGAGAGCAGTCAGTAAATGTACTTAAGTTTCGAGAAAAACCCATTGGTACATGGCCCAGCCGGGGTCTCGAACTTCGGACCTTTCGATATGATAGATTATTAATTGTCATAGTTGAAACTACGAAAATAAATGAATGATAGAAATTAACAATCGAAGGAAGACGCTGTTACAATGTTATGTCGAAATATGCCATCTGCCATAGGACCCATCCTAAATTGTACAAAGTATAGTAATAAAATAAATATTAATCAGAATTTTAATTTACTCCTTAAAATCTGTAACAAGGCGTTTCTCTTTTCATTGGAATTTGCTTCTAAATATCTTATCTCCTATGAATAACTGAATAATAGATTGTACTTTCTGTACAGACAAAGCCGTATGGGGCCGTCCATTAATCACGTGAGGCTTGAAAGGGGGGGGGGGGGAGGGGTTTGACAAAAATCACGAAATGTCACAAGGGGAGGGGTTTTAAGATATCACGTGTATTTATTTTTTCAAACGCGCGATTTTTTAATCGAAAAGCGGCGTGTAGTGTGACCTTGACTCGCCGTTGCTAAGTACAATATATGTTATTCGCATGATTACACCATTCGTTTATTATTTTTATGCCAATCAAAAACAACCTGCAACCTTTCTGTCTAGACATTTTTATCATGGTCCTTAATTTCAGAATAAAATAAGATTATACTTTATACCTGTATTTTAGATAATATTCTAAAATATTCGAAAAATTTAAGATTTTTTGTAGATATTAAAAATACACGTAATGTTGGGTGGGGGGTGGAGGGGTAGTCTTAAACCTCACCATGTATTACTAAGGGGAAGGGGAGGTTAAAAAATGCTTAAAAACGATCACGTGATTAATGGACGGCCCCTATGCAAAAAATATTTTTCATCCAATTATCAAAATCATTCATTTCATCCATTTGTACATAGTTTCTGTTTTGTATTTGTATGCTGTTAATGTTTTGTGTGTGCAATAAATTGTTAAATAAATAAATAAATAAAATATAATCTCGAGGCGTCATAGAGAATCCTGGGAGTAATGAATAGCATTAAATTCTCCGTTGCTAATTGGGATTGCGAAAGATCCGCCCGCTCACTGAAAATTAAATTAGAAAACTGACTTTTAATATGATATAGTGAAAAACAGACGGCGAGAGATCTGAGTCAATGCCGCTCTTTTTTTTTATGCGGTCTTATAGTTATCTCGTAGACCAGAAGTTGGTTAAACATTCTGACATTTGATTCAAACTTTTAAGAAAAGCAATGAACAATTAATTTCATTAGGCGATTTGAAAATGAAAATGAAAAATGTTTGAGTCGAAAGTGCGGTATTTTTACTTTTGCGATGTTGAAATGATTTATGCGCAAACACCTTGGAAGCGGTGGTAGATAAAAATTTACGATGTATAAATGTACCCAGTGTACTTACATGCAATAAAATAGTTTTCGACTTTGACCTTGACTATACCTTTAACGTTTGCTACTACATTCTCGTTTAAATGTCTGCACCCAACACCTAGAGTGTAGGCACTCCTCGACAAATTCTCCATCACCCAAAGGTTGCCTGGAAGAAATCGCTGATAGCGATAAGGCCGCCATTGTACACAGTTTATTATATTACCGTAGTGTAAATTTTTAGATTTAATATTGGTACACAATGTAGTATATTTGATTTGACCCCCTAGACACTAAATGCTAGAACAATAAAGATTAATGAAATGAAATAGTACACTGAAGGCAAGAAGTTTCAAATCTCATTGTGGTCCGGCGCGCGCTGTGGAGATCACATCTCGCATATTTAGTATCGGAGCCTATGGTGCCATTTACCGGGGGGGTGCGGACAAAGGAAGCGGAGTAGCGGGAGGAGGTTGCTAATACAAATTTATATGGAGTTTGAAAATGAGAATGTGTGAGTTACAGTTTTATCCATTTGACACGATTTTGACACCCTTAGGATGCTTTTATTACTCATCCATTAGGGAGTGGCTAAATTTTTTGATTCAAGACTGAAGGGAATAAACGTAACACTGCAATCAAATTCAATAAGGAGAAAATATCTGAAGTTTAATTTATTTAAACGGAGTTTTCTCTCTGAACGGCTTGAAATCCAATCAGAAAACTTAGTTCAGAGCGGAGCAGAGCGTTCCTCGCTATCAATAAATGCCGCTGTCTTTCTTTCTGCACTTTTTGCGCGGCATCTTAGCGGCCCCGGGGAAAATCAGAAAACTTGATTGAATTTGCGTTTTAAACGAATAGAGCGGTTTTGCAGTTACTCAGTAAACTCATTAAAAAAACTTTCTTCTTGCATTTTGTAGCGTCGTCTTTCAACACTTTTTGCGCTCTTGGAGGCCTCAAGGAAAATCTGAAAACTTGATTGAATTCCCGTTTTAAGCCGATATAGAGCGCCTTTAAGTAACTGCTTGAAACTCGTTAAAAACCTAGAGTTTGTAAGAGCATTTTCTTAGCCTATTTTTGCATCGGTAGCGTCGTTTTTCTACACTTTTTGCGAGGCTATTGTGGCGGCCGAGGCTGCTGCCTCGAGGAAAATCTGAAAACGTGATTGAATTCCCGCTTTAAGCCAATAAAGTGGACTTTGCACTATACTAAGTAACTAGTTTAAAAAAACTTAACGTAGAGTTTGTAGAGCATTCACTTTGAGTCTTTGCATCTTTAGCGTGAACTTTTTATAACTTTTTTCGCGTCCACCGTCCACCCCGAGCCCACGGCGCTGAGTTTCTAATTAAATGGAATGCAAAGATATATATTAATTAGAATGTGGCTGTCAGATTTTGGTTTTTGAAAAACGAACTCTATCTAGACTTCACATAAGTCTAGGATTTGAACTTGTTTTTTGGGTCGCAAAACCCGTTTTAACACTCTTGAGGGTTAAGAAACCTTTAGAAGAGCGGAATATAACATTCATTTTCATTACGTTATTTGAGGCGAAAACACGGTATTTTTGTGAGTTTGCTCCACACTAAAGTTGCGGTTTGAACTGCATAAATGAAAATCAATTCAATTAAATACTCTTTTCATCACACTTGCTCGTTATGTGGATTATTATATGCATGCATACAGAAACACAATGGCCTATATACACCCGCGGGAGTAATGAAAATCAGTACAATATTATACCCCTAGGGACTATAATGTGTAGTTTTAAAAAATGGCGTTCACTCGAAGGCAAAGAACTTTATAGCAAACAGGTATGACATTCCACACTGAGGAGATTTTAAATCAAACATGGTTTTTTTATCTCTTCGAAACTTCTACAAATGGTAATTTAAACATTTACGCTTTAATTAAATGTATTATTTTTTGTGTTTTAAAAATGTTTTAAAGTTTACTTTGCAATTATTTCAGTGAATTTTATTTTGAAATTCTATAAAAACTGGCTGTATATCAGCGAACTTTAATAAGTATAGAAATACTACTAAGCCCTAAAAATGATACCACTAAAAGAGTCGCCACGGCGACTCTTTTGTTCCCAGCAGTAGGTGATTTGAGTATGAGTACTAGACATGAAAATGTATTATGTAGAATTCAACACAAGCAAATGTATACTTTGTCGCATAGCGATATGGTCTATAATCATCTTACACGCTTTGTTACTTCAGACTAGCATATCATAATTGCATTTGTTTTTATTCGAATCTCACATTTTCAAATAAATTTGTATGAAGTAATGCTTCTATACTTATTAAAGTTTGCTGCTGTATATGCTTTTGCCTTTGGGAGTTTCTAAATGCATTTTTTTATCATTACCTGTGGCAGTGTGGACCACCGAATGGCACTGATTGTGCCTTGGAGGCCGTGCTGCGGTTTTATGTGTTCGTGATTATAAACTATATTTTTTTCCAATTGGCCGTAAAACTACATATGAAAAAAACTTGAAGCTCCATTGACAAAGTTGACAATAAAACTATTTTAGTAACTACCTGTAGTTGTGACCTATTAGTATAAATAAAGAGAGAAACAAACTTAAAATATGTCTATGTCATGTGAAGAATCCGAGTCTGAAAGTGCAACAACAATATTAACACCTCCGGATAGAGTGAATGCGGCTCAGTTGCTTAGTGAAAATTTGTTACCAGCAAAGTCTAAAGAAAATAGATTTGTTCCCTTCGTAGGTATTAATTTCCTCGCAAATGTGATGAAAAACATTATGTGCATCACGGAAAGTAAGGGTATTACAAACTCGAGTCATTAAAATCCCTCCGTCTTCGGAGTCGGGCTTCTAACAGACTCTCGTTAGTAAATCCTTCTTACTTCCCTTATTGCACAATGTACTAATATTGCACATAAAGAAACAGAACACAATAATACAGTAGATTCAGAAGGTACATCTAGGAGGTCTTATCGCTAAAAGCGATTTCTTCCAGGCAACTTTTCAATTGGAAACCCTGCAATTGTTAGAGAATTGCAACGAACGGCTTGGATGGAATTCACTCAGAAAAAGAAGCGGATCAGATCAAGTGAAGAAATGAACCTTCATAGTCGAATCGAATTTACATCCACTTGTGTAGTAAATAGGTACATTATCAATATCCATTCAACGTCCACTGCTGGACATAGGCCGTCCCCGATGAACGCCCGGTGGCGTTCCACCAGTCTTCCGCATCCAGCCGCTTGGCGACCACCTTCTTTAGGTCGTCCCGTACCGGTCTCCACTCTCTCACGTATTCCCCAACAGGCGTCGGTTCTCCGACAGATGTGACCTGCCCACTGCCACTTCCGCTTGATTATCCTTTCGGCATATTAATCGTTAATTTTAAAATAATATTGAAACGTATTTTCATTGTCGTTTTGTAATATAAGTATTACACAATGAGTAATGCGACAACAGTAAAGACAGTTATTACAACGTTTAACCCTTTCCGAACCTTGCTATAATACCAACGAAAATGAGCTTGCACTAACTGACTTTTATGCTCTGAAATAAATTGTTTGCAATTCTGTTATTTTACAGAACAAAAACTCACGTATCTGTCGGGCACACAATAGCTCTCGAACTGATGCAGCCCTCGCAATGCGGCGGACACTTGTTTGTTTGGCCCGAATTCATGTGAATATTGTATGACCGCTTATTTATTTATATTCCGCGAATATTTTTTTACAGTTTATTCTCGATAGTTCATGAAAAATAGTAGGTAATTGTCCAATTAAAAGCGAAAGTGAGTTTTTCTAGTACGATTTTGCGAATAGGTTATTAACCTATGGTATTTTTTCATAGATCTAAATATAGCTGTCTGGAGATTAATCTATCGACTAATTTTACTGCGAGACGTGGATGGATTACAATTTTGCATTTACGTTGAACAATTATAAAATTCAAAATTCGTTTATTCAAAATTTAAATACAATATTCTCTTTTTGACGTCAATTCTGTCTAAAACTAAAACTACTCTGTTTCCACCTGTAAGGGAAGAAACCGCAACAAACCCAACAGCACAGGGCCCTGCCTTCATGCATATAGCTTGTTCATTAAGACTATTAATTAAATTACCACTTTACCAAAACGAATTTTTTCATAATAGTCAAAGCTTGTGTAGTATATAATTTTGAAAGACCTCGCGTTTGCTACAACTGCATATTATACGTAAACACAAGAACACATTTGGAAGCAATCACCCGCGACGGCATGGCTCAAATGTTAATATTTCGGTGAAATCCAAAATACCGGTATCCGTCTGTGCCGGTAACAGGATTATATGTAGGCTCGGGTAAGGCGTGGAGACAGCGCAGATATAAGTAGGTTGGTGTGCCGAGCGATCGATCGGTGGCCCGTTTACCGACTCTACCCGCTCCCGGCCGCTTGGGGTCCGAGATCCTTTAGCTGCGGTGAACGCGCGAGCCACGAGCGCCAGCGGGAGCGGACGCCACAACAGTCTGCTTTTTTACAAAAAAAAATATTTTTGCACCTTATATTTTTTAACATTGAAAATGTTTATAGGATCGATGTCACGAAATAAACAAAATCTGCGATAACTTCTAGAAATTTAAGGCTACGAGGTCAGACGAGAGCTCAAAAGGTGCAGAATTTATCAAGACACATTATGTTTGAAAATCGGTTGGCAAATTTTTTTTAAATCGAAAAAGTTTGGTACATTTTCAATGTACTAAGATTCTTGCGTATTGCGTAAAGTTTTTGGATTTTTGCTTATTATTATGACTTATGAATTATGATCCCCTATTTTTTTTAATAACCCCCTTAAAGTATTGAAATAGGACCACACCTGAAATATTAAAAAAAGAATCATTCCAATCGGTTCACGATCGGCGAAACATCAAATGCGTATACTTATAATAATATATTTGCTTGAAAGAAATCATACTGTCAAATTGAGAACCTCCACAATTTGCAGACGGTTGAAAACAACTCGATAAGAATGCACATTGCAACAAAAAATATATATTTTAGGCTACAAATGCTCATTCTATTAGTAGATTGAATTGATTGGTTTAGGAGATACAAGGGCTGACTTTTTGTTTTTTTCATCATCATCAACAGCCTATTAATCTCCCCACTGCTGGGGCTCAGGCCTACCCTCGCAACGATGGCGTTCGGCCTATAGTCCACCACGCTAGCCCAGTGCGGGTTGGTGGACTATTGGTTTGTTTTTTTATTTATGAATAAACTTTATTGCACACAACAGACTAGCAATACATTCTCAAATATTTTTTTTATTTTTGCGAATTGTTTTACCAAATCACCGTTGTTTTCATTCATTTCAGTTCTCTTTCGGCCATAGCTTTGACTATTATCTGTAACATGACAATGCCCGCTTACCGCTTGTCACTTACGCGGTTTCGAAAGGTGTCGTCTCCACTGTGCCAATTAAGGAGCGTAGAAGGCCGGAAGGACATCGGAGTTTTACTTGCGGCGGCTCTGGGAAAAGGAATTTGATCACTTTCACCCAAGCCGGAGGTATTTTCCCCTAGGTAGATATCGTATAATAATGCTTATCATCAGCCTGCACTAGGCATCTGCTGGACATAGGCCTCCCCAAGGCGCGCCACTGAACCCGATGTTCGGTTCTCCGCATCCAGTCACTGCCAGCCGCGTCACGCGATCGCCAACACTGCGCGCCTATGCGTGGTCTCCACTCGATCGTCTACCTCAGCGGTTATCAGTTCTGTAATAGATAAAGATGGCCACATAACCAGCCATCTGCCGATTCCACGACCTTTTGAGATCCCCTCACACCTCGCTTCGGATCTAATGTATAATACTCGAATAGATAAATAAACAATTTTTAACAGATTTTTCACTGTATATAATACTTTTTAGTTTTTAGACGATTCGTAAAGTTTATAATTATTATTTATATGCTTAATCCCAGATGTGTTATTCATTACAATTATGCGTTTTGGTCGTTTAGGCATATCGCGTTTAAATTTCAGTGATCGTTTTGCTCGGCAATATTTTTTATGGTAAGTACTAAGCACATATCACGGAAAAAGTTCGCTACGCTTTATAGTAATCTCAAATCTGTGGTACTAAGGATACGAAGTTGTGTCACTTGAGTACCATCAATGGTACTACTGACACTACGCGGATTTTTTTGCTGCTAATGTAAAAACAACTGCATGCGGTTTCTATTACAGCTCATTCATTATTATCATAACAGAAAAGTGCTCCTGGGTGCTCCATTTTTAATTAAAACGCAAATGGAATACAGTTAATTTCACATTAGTTGCATAAATTGCTCGCGCATTTGTCCTTTCCGCCTGATATAGCACGTACCTTAATCAGGCGGCCTTTCAGTCAAGTTGTTAGTTCTAATTTTGTACTAAACAGCGAATTTTAATAAGTATAGAAAGAAGCATTGATTTACTGTAATAATGTCCAATCTCATTACTTCATACAAATTTATTTGAAATTGTGAGATTCGAATAAAAACAAATGCAGTTTTGATATGCTCGTCTGAAGTTACAAAGCGTGTAAGATGATTATAGACCATGTCGCTATGCGACAAAGTATACATTTGCTTGTATTGAATTCTACATAATACATTTTCATGTCTAGTACACATACTCAAATCACCTACTGCTGGGAAAAAAATCCTACTAATATTATAAATGCGAAAGTTTGTAAGGATGTGAGTGAGGATGTTTGTTACTCTTTCACGCAATAACTACCGAACAGATTTTGATAAAACTTGGCACAGTGATAGCTTATATACTGGAATAACATATAGGCGACTTTTTAACTCGGACAAAGTCGCGGGGCGTCCGCTAAAACCCCCTAAGTAACAAAGCACCTATATAGATGGCGCTGTTTCACAATGTACACGGGAAAAACTTTTCTACGCGGGCGAAGCCGCGGGAAAAAGCTAGTATATATGTATATATCTATGTACAGCCGAACATAGTACCTCCTCCTTTTTTGGAAGTCGGTAAAAAGAGTCGCCGCGACTCTTTTGGTGTCATCATTTTTAGGGCTTAGTTCTATACCTATTAAAGTTCGCTGATACTAAACGATGAAATGATTGTTTGCAAGAGTGTTGGAAAATAAGTCTGGTTGTATTCTATAGCGAGCGTAGGTAACGTAATGGCCGGCTTATCTACAGTCACGTCCGTCTCGCCGCCACAGCCTATCTGCTGCCTCGGGAGATGAATACAGATGACGGCGGTGATGTACACTGCCGGTAAAAAGTTTGGATTCTCAGCAATATTTTCATACAAACGCGGCAACATTGAAACCTTGGTCCTCCGCCAGGGGTGTTTATTGCGGCCATCCGTAGAGTGAACGGGAGAGGTCTAGATCGCTAATCACCATGGTCCGCAAGTCGCTTATCGAGTTAATAAAAAACGATTTACAGCATAAAGGGTTTGCTTTGCTATATTTACAAAAACTCTTATATAACTCGACACCGCTCCTTTCACTCTTTTTTTTCTTATCAAACTTTAGTGTTTAAACCATAAACTGTGACTTGAGAAAGCCAAGTAAGTGTGTAGTACCTTATGAGGCAGAGAAAGTAAGTTTTCTTTATAAAAAGGTGTAAAACAAGTGTACATTCCCGCGTAGAATGAAACCCTCAAACCCACTTTATAACCACTCGTAAGTATAAAGAAATAAAAAGCAATCATAAACACATACAGTCATAATGTCCCTCAGCTCAGACCCGTTTGATGCTGCCAAAGATATTTCGGAGACTTACTACTTACTAGTAATAACTTTTTTTTCTTTTCGCCATTTGGAAGAGTTATTTTTCGTTTTCACAACTTATTAATAAAAGCTAAACTTTGGATATTTGTTTGATTGTTGCTCAATCGATTTTGATAAAACTTGGTACAGTGATAGATAGCTTACCATGGAATAACATTATGCGATATTTTATAATTCAAATGTCGTGTTAGAAATTGAATTTAAAAGGAAAAAAAAGATATAGGTAGCTAAAGTTGTAATATTTTTTGTGGTAATTGATCCCATCCTGTAGGTACAGTCGACCGCACATCAGTGGAAACACTGACCTTGCGCTGGCATAGCCTATTATAGTTTCAATGCGATGAGAGACCAGTATATACTGGTTTTGTTTCCAACGACATGCGGTCGGTGGTACATTGAAGGTTTTTTTGAGTCGATGCTGCAGTAATGAGATCATATGAGATCATCTCAGCCTCAGCGCGGCGCTTGTATTGCAGCGAGTCGGCCCAAGGGTACACGCGACCGTTCATTCATGCCGTGTGACGTCATCGCGCAAGAACGCACGCGCATGATAAATTTGATTCTGAGACGTTTGAATGCGCCATACTGTCTTTTTGTGCGTAATTTTTTTTTGTGGCAACACTTTTTCACTTATATATTTTTTTAATCATTCATAATAGCATACCTACCTGCTTAATTTTTTTATAGTCTACCTGCTGTCAAGCGCACGTCAGGGTTACACTTTGACCTTGAGCTGGCCTAGCCTATTAGGGAGTTTCAATTCTATACGATACTGGATTTGTTTCCACTGACGCGCGGTCTACCGTACCTACCTATTACTTTGAAAGAAAAGAAAGAAAATAAATTTATTGCCACACAAGTAGGTACTTACATGCAAAAAATAAAATAAAAACCATAATAATGGTACACAAATAGGGTTATTTAAAACAATAAAAAAAACCTTTAACATAAACCACAATAAAACATGTGTACCTACCAAAAAAAAAAAAAAAGTACCTACCTAGAGGTTGGCAAAAGGATAGGGCTCAGCAATGCTGACACAGTTAGTGGGACTGACAGTGCAGCGCTGGTTTTCAGTCTTCAGACTTTCATTGTAGTCGTGGTTGCCTATAATTATATAGTTGGTGGCGCGTTTGCTTCCGGAGTTAGTCGCTTCGGAAGGTTATCATATCCTTACTAAAATAGGAAAGTAATTCTGTCTGTCTGTTAAGTACCTTTTCACGCCTAAACCGCTGCACGGATTTTGATGAAATTTGGTGTGGAGATACGTCGAACCCTAGGGCAGGATATAAGCTACTTTTTACCGCGATAAACTCTTCCGCGGGAGAAATATCTATTGCATGCGCGCCGCGGTATCGTACCCATATGTATACGTGTATAGCCCCATATTTAGCCCGATAGCACCATGCAGGTAGCCTGACTGACCTGCCTGATACCGCCGCTGCAGACAGAAAAAAAGGTATCGCTTGATAATGGAAGGACTAAAGGCTAAGTCAACGTTGGACCCCCCCGCACGGCTTCCCCTCAACCGAACAGATAAGCCACGAAATACATACCCAAGCTAAAAGCCTGTTTGGGTCCGACCTTGTAATCCATTCCCACAGAATAAATAATGTGTCCCTACCAGAGTGTCCCTACTCACTTTTAAGTCAAGCGGATCGATAATTACCTGCGGTTATACGATTTTGTCTTATTGTTATTTATAATGCTTAAAGCTATTATGGGGTCGAGATATTTAATATTTGCGAAGAGAATGATGAGACTAAGCGAAGCGAAAGAGATGTGTCTGTGTCAGGTAGGAGCGTGATACTTGGCGCTCTGTTCCCTCTGCATACCCCGTCAGGGACAAAGCGTGAAGATTGTATTCATGTATACCTAATGTATGATCTAACTAAATCCACGTAATATGGGATAGATCAATGTAAGTACAATAAATTACCCTTATTAATACTCGTATTGTTTATCAGTGTTGAGTGCCCATATAGGACAAGCTTCGGCTCAATTTGGGACTAAACAGCCGTGTGTGAATTTGTCCAAAACATTATTACAAAAAATATAACGTATCTTCCCTAGCGCAGTAAAATAGTTTCTCGAAGCTACCTCATTTTATATGACTGATAGACTGAAGGGTCTTCGAAAAATGTTTTCCACACACCCGCGATATTTTGGAAAGACCTATCCAACGATAACCAACACCATGGAATTCACGTGAAAAAAAATCATTCCCATTTTACGTGCAGTTCTATGAACATAATTTAATTTTTCGACTTTGTTAAGTTAATCGACTATTACTCAAAAACTAATAGAACAACCGTTTAGCTGGCAGGGGGGGGGGGGACACGTGACTCTAACGAAAATTAGATAGATAGACATTTATTCATTGACACAACACAAACTCACAAACAATTAACAGATGTACAATAGACTAGCTTAAATTAACCTGAACGCTTCGCGGGCACCCAACGAGACACAATAGGACTCCTACTGTTGTCTTGTCTAGAAGACGTTGGGAGCCCGCGAGAGCGCAGTAGCCGTGCGTTAAAGCCGTAATTACCGCTTTAAAGCTTAATATTTCGCCAACGGATCCCTAAATCGAAAAAATGGTATTCACACACCCGCAATATTTTTGAAAGACCTATCCAACCATATCCCACACTATGGGATTCACAAGAAAAAAAAAGTTCACTCCCACTTTGCGAGTATGGTAGGTACTCTAAAAAAAATGTTTTTCAAAATTTTATTCTACTCATTTTGTTGGCGTGATTAATTTATACCTATGCCAAATTTTCGTCAAAATCGGTTGAAAAATGCGACCTGTAGAGAATTACAGACTGACAGAAAGACTGACAGACGGACAAGAGCATTTTTGGCCAATCTCGAAACGGAGACGCTTCGCTCGCTTCGCTCGCTCGGTCAATTAGGAGATCTCGACTGATTTTTTTTGTGTCTGTGTGTACGCTACGCTATATTTTCGCTGATTGTGGACCGATTTCAATAATTATTTTTTTAATACAATAGGAGTGTGGTCTCATTTCAATTTGAAAACAATATTTCACCTTTAAGGGTGAATCAACAAGTCATCGATATACTTACATAAATCATTAAATCGGATTAAGTAATCAATCAACGGATTGTAACGGAAACTCATCAACTTTTTTTTTAACACGAAATTACCAACTAACTGGTTTTAAGTTTGGGACGTAATGTGAACATAAATGTTACCAAAAAGAGGTTCCCAGTTCTACGGAAGTCACGAAACTAAATAGCCCTATATCTGGCGGTCGTATGCTTTGACCACAGTTAGTAATCAGGCTGAAACTAAAGTCATTAGTAAATTAAGAACTGCTTAAATTATCACGACACCTCTTGATTAAAGGTCGCGTGAGAGGCATGAGTCATCACCCCAGGATGACCCCTCGAGTGTCGAACCTATAGTGATGGGCACTGCAGTGGTAACAGGTACTGTCACTGTTACGTATTTATGTGACAACGTATAATAGCTTCAATTAGGTTTTATTGTCGTTTAAAAAGAACCGATACTTATGAGCACTGCAGTGGTAACAGGCATCTTGTCACTGTTCCGGATATTAGTGACAACATATTATAATACAATTGTAGGATTGAACAAGGTTTTGTGAATTGTTTAAATAGTTTAAAAAAGTAACGCGTCATGCAATTGGGACACTATTAAATAACGAAGTAGCACTATTAAAACATTTTTTTAAAGTTTTCATAATTCCTTTAAACTAGTATAGTTGCATGATTTTCAATAGAATATAATTATCGATAATATTGAAGGTTTCGAAATAAACAACAAGGTTGGAAGCATCGAGTCGTCATTATTGTATCCATAGGGCTATCGATGGTACGATTGATTATGCCTATTTTTTTATCGGTTGTACGGCCCTGGAAACAAATTTTAAGCCAATACTATCACAATTAGTATACATTAAAACCCGCTTTTGCTTTTTTTTATGTTGTATTTTTACAACATATCTATTTTAGGAAAATAAGATGGAAGAGACGAACATCAATACTTTTGCTCCTGCCAAAAAGAGTCTAATTTCGTATAAATGCCTTCGAACCACAGATTGTCTATCGATATTCCTGTAACATTACTCTGTAGAATAATTATATGCCTATATGTTTTGAAGAAGTGAATGTTACTTCATTCTGCACCTGCCACGTTATATCGATCGTTGCCCATCCCTAATCCCTTAAGCTGTGACACACCAAGCTCAGCTGATTGGGTCGTGACTCCGAATAAAAATTGTGTTTAACATCATCAGGTTCTAAGAACGCCGCCGTATGACTCAGTAAGTCAATACACCTAATACTTTTGTAAATGACTTAAAATAACTGACTATGCTCGTGTTCAATTTATCACAGTAAATATCGATTCTTGCTGGAATCGCAAAATCTTCATTTCCATAATTTTATTCGAAGATTTTCTTATCGCCAGGGGATTGCAGGATACATTTAAAGATCTAGTTAAAAATAAATCTTAAAGACCATTTACACGATACAAACAAACAAATATCCACACATTAGCATTTATAATAGTAGAAATCATCATCATCATCATCATATCAGCCTGTAGACGTCCACTGCTGGACAAAGGCCTCCCCCAAGGATCTCCACGACGACCGGTCCTGCGCTAACCTCATCCAGCCGGGTCCCGCGACCTTCACCAGACCGTCGGTCCACCTTGTGGGAGGCCTGCCTACACTGCGTCTTCCGATACGTGGTCGCCACTCGAGAACCTTTCTAATAGTAGAAATAATTATTCTTAATTAGATGACATTGTTAGGCGTTGGACACTAGATACCTGGATGTACAGTAAGCCACACGTCACGTTATACAAAACCATTTTTGTAGCTTCTAATGCCACTACGTAAGGTGCTTGTGTATAGGACGTATGGCCCACTGTACGATTATAATCCATAAGGGTAAGTCTATTAGGTTTGTTTGTTGGCCAAACGACACGACCCAGCGATCGTTTTTCAGGTCAACGCCTTAGTGACTTCACTTTATTACCATGTAGCTATTATGGTACTATGTCGAAGTAAACATAGTGCATAATACAGGGTGAACCAAACGAAGGAAAGACGGGAAAGTACCCTAAATAATAAAGATGGCGAATAAACAATTCTTTATTTTCAAAAATGACTGGTACTGCATTCAAATAATTTTTAAAAATCACCTGCCAGAGCTGGGAATCGAGCCTAATATACCAATCGAAAGATTTTCAATCATCAGAATCAATTTCAGAAGGAATTTAAAAAATAAAATAGTAACTTATATTATAGGAAGACCATCAAAACCAACATAATTAAAAAATGTGTTTGACAAATTTGACTTTTTAGGAAGACCGTAATTTTGTTATTTAAGTGTCAATGGTCTTCCTTAATTTAAGATACTATGGTAGTTAGACGGAAATGATTCTTATGATTGACTCTTTCCATTGGTAGGTACTTATATCATAAAAAATATACAGGTGTTTTTTCATATTTGTCCGGTTTGATTCCCGGCTTAAACAGGTGATTTTTCAAAACTCTTTGAATGCAGTTTTTCTATAATTAAAAAATAAAATCAAAATTCTTTTGAATAAATTTTTTAATCTTCAATGTTTAGGGTAATTATCTTCCAGGGTCGTTTGATGGTTTGGTTCACCCTGTATAGTAGCCAAAGCATCTACATGTGTTTATTTAGACAAGTGTGACAAAAATCGTTGCATGAAGCAGGTGGAATCGATATAGCTCCGTAATCATGACAGATAGATAACCCAAGGACACAATGATTTTTTTTATTTAAGGATGTTTGTTACTCTTTCACGCAAAAACTAGTAAACAGATTTTGATGAAACTTCACATGATATAAATTTTACGTCAGAAATATCCAAAAATTCAAAAATATTTTATTGTACACTGGGTACATTTATGCAACGTCAATTTTTTATCTACCACCGCAGAATATTGGGCTATAATTCATAGAGATATCACCTATCTATGTAAATTGGCCAAACCAAATTTAACACGGGTAGCCTTCTACGAAATACCGACTTATTGTTGGGTACAGATCTGTACCGCTCATCATATCAGCCGGAAGACGTCCACTATTAGGCATAGGCCTCCCCCAAGATCTCCCCAATGATCGGTCCAGTTAGTTTCAGCGATTTTGACCAGACCTGTCAGTCCATCTTGAGGTAGGCTTCACTACGTCTTCCGGTGCGTGGTCGCCACTCTGGAACCTTTCTGCCGGAACAGAATAAATAATACTACAAGGCTCAAGTACCTACGGTTTTTTATCTTACCACAGGCATTTCGTTGAAGGAAACATCACAGGGAAACCAGCGTGAGTAGAAAAAAGAATTATAATTAAATTAAATTAAATATATCTTTATTTCAGGCTATAAAAAAACCCATAGTTATAAAAAATAAAATACAATAAAATACTAAAACAGGAAATACGGTTTACAATAAGCACTTAAGGTACATAAATTGCAAAATCAGAGTCTATTTTCGATTCTCGTTTCGATGCACAGAAAGCCAGTACCTTAGGATGGGACTGTCCAGGCACTCGCACATCGTCAGCAAGATCTGGTTCTTGGACAAACGGAGCCGGTTCCAAAAGGAAGCAATGCGAGACCTAATTACGGCATAGAAATCTGGAACTCTGGCTGAGGCGTTGATGTCGTATTTTTTATACATATGGGCCAAATATATCCGCATTGAGTTGGCTAAATATTATTCCCGAATATTTTCCGCGTTGAATTATTCATGCCGGAAAGTAACACCTGAGCCGATCGCTCAGGAATTTCCTCGTGCGCCAAATCTATAGGAAGTTTTACCATATAATTTGAACTTGACCGCATCGTTGGATTAGGGGTTTGATTGAAGTTTGTAGATCAGCAGTATATAAGTGTAGACATGATAAGTGTAGAGCGTCAGTGGCCTCGGGGATAAGACGCGGCCTATGATATCGAAAGGTCCGAGGTTCGATCCCCGGTTGGGCCATGTACCAATGGGTTTTTCTCGAAACTTAAGTACATGTACTGACTGCTCTCAAACGGTGAAGGAAAACATCGTGAGGAAACCTGCATACGCCGAAGAAGAAATTCTTAGGCGCGTGTGAAGTCCATCAACCCGCACCGGGCTAGCGTGGTGGACTATAGCCCGAACGCCCTCGTTGAGAGGGTAGGCCTGAGCCCCAGCAGTGGGGAGATTACAAAACGCCTACATAGAGGGCGCTGTTTCACAATGTACACGGGAAAAGATTTTTTATTAAAAGCTAGTTTATTAATATAATCTTTTAATATTTATTTATTAGTTTTTTGTTATTTTAGTAAAGATATCACACTAACATTATGAATGCGCACAGACCACCCAACCAATTGACTGCGCATTAACGGCGAAAGTGTTCACCGAACATAAAGGCCTTCGCCTAGGTATATTACCGGCGTCAAGCCATACTTGTTTTAGTGTGAGTTTGATTTTTCCTAAGGTAAGAGCTCCCACAATAGGTAGTTGTGCTACAAGGGGACTAGGTATGTTCCTTACCTTAGGCAAAATCAAACTCACACTAAAACAATTATGGCTTCATGCCGGTTATATATTAAAGCGGAGATGACGTTCGGTGAACGCGGTCGCCTTCTCATGCGCCGTCAATGCGCAGTCAATTGGTTGGGTGGTCTATGTGAATACGTAAGTTTTTATCTAGGTACATACATTATTATTATGTGCATGCATATCTTCACGCTTTCTCTGATGGGGCAGGCAGACAGAACGGAGAACCTAGTGTCCTGACATGTTGGTTAATTGATTGAGCATTAAACAGTATTATTGTTTTTTGATATAATTTGTATTGATCAGTGAGAAGTGATGTTATGTCGTATTCTAGTCACTAAATAATAAATGTATTATTGTACTACCTGTAAGTTAGACTATAATGTGTGTAGATACGATTGGTCACAGTTTCGATTCGTCACGGTATTTTAAACTGTATGTTAATTTGTGACCCTTGACCTAATATATCCGGGTCTATTCATCACTAACCCTGCCTATTTGAACAGTCCGTGGCCTGGATAGAGGTCTTTTGGTCCTATTTTCGCACAGTTCGTTCATAACAATACAATCCCCGTGGCCCCAACGTAGAATTAAACCTTTGTCTATTTTACCTGAGCTACCGCCTAACAATGGCGTATGCTTTTCAAATTAAACTTTTTCTTTGCAACGGATTAAACCGTTGATGTGTGAATTTAAAATCTCGACCTACGATAAATGCTAACCATTTACCGGTAAAACCTAAGATTTATGGCGGAAATGAGATAATTGTATATCTACAGGGCTGAACACTAAATAAATATACCCATCTAACCACAGAGAATTAATTCCTCTGTGCCACAGATCCAAGAAACCTCTGGGTATTTTTTAATAAAAAAATTAGTAACCCAATCGTGTCCGTGTCGTCATTTGCCTTGGAAGCGGTGGTAGATAAAAAATTGACGTTGTACCCAGTGACTTACATGCAATTTTTTTTTTAATTTTGAGTCATTAAGTTATCCCGGAAAACTGAATGCCGCCCAGGAGCTCTATTTTTGAATCGCTCTGCTCGCTTCGAGCGGTCGATTCTACTGATTTTTGTATCGGATGTCGAAGGAAAATTAGTAGAACCGACCGCTCGAAGCGAGCAGAGCGATCCAAAAATAGGGCTCCAGCTCCCTTTTGAATTGGAACGCCACATGTTTCATAGTGTTTGTTAATTGTTATTGTTGGCATTGTTTACTCAGAATGTAAGTAGGTAAAATTAATAGCTTAAAGTCTTGTAAAATTTAACTTGTAATGTTGAAATCTCATATATTGTCTTACTGAATTTAAATCGCTATTTTTAAAGCTTTTTCATTCCATTGTAGAATAGAATCAATACAATACCATCTTACTAATATAATAAAGCAGAACCACTTACTAGTCAGATTTTTAAAAATCTTTTTGGGTTTTATAGCCCAATTTTTGAGGAAGCTTATCATTAGGCTACTTATTATCACACTATTCACGCTACTACCCTTAGGAGCTGAGCAAAAAGAAAAGTCAGAAATAATATAAAACACTGGCGAGGCTGGGCTCGTATAATAAAATATGCCGACTAATCCATTTGCGTGCATTTTCATGCAAACGTATGTTTTTTAACCGGTTGACTGCTTGTTAATCCCTAGGCGAAGTGCAATTCATTCGTATGGATATGAAAGGTAACAACTTGGCCGGGTTTTATTCGCTCCGTGGTGCTGAAAACTTGAAAAGTAATAACGGCTCAAGTCCGTGTGTTCACTCGGACGTGCATAACGAATGCGCTTTAGCAAAATGAAATTCTCGCAATATGCGCCGGGGCTACCCGCGGATATAATATTATGACCGCTGGTACGCCTCCCTATGCGGTTGAGCCTATTCATGCCTTTTTAATTAGATTTCCTTTCATACTTGAGAAAATTTAAATATTATAATGTACTATTTCAGTTGCGTCCTTATCATACGCAAACGGCATCGTACTGTGGAGTCAAGCTTACAGACACTTTTATTTTGAAAAAGAGAATCTGCATTGTCGAGATACATTGAGAGAAACTAATAAAGAAATAAATATATTGTCCCGTCTTGAGATATTTGATGTATTATACGGCCTCAAAAATTTATCTCTCTTTTTGAGGCACTGTGACATACTATAAACACAACATAAGTTATAAATACTTACAAGAAATAATAAAACAACTACAGTACATACCACGTTTCGTAACCAGTTGCCGTAGAAGAAGTACTTTTCTTTGTTCGCATCACGGGGCAACTCTTCTACAACAAACTACCAAGTGAAATCTTATGAATGACGGAAACTTCGCCCGCGTTTTAAAGTTATTTCTGAGTTTCATTTCTTTTTCCTCGACTCCAAAGGGTCCTTAGCTCGGTGATGTTAAAAATAGCCTATACTACCTACCTTCCTCAAAGGGATTATTACAGAAGTGCGACACGCCAATTGATGTACGATAGTGCGACATGCCAATTGCGCGATTTATCGTTCGTGCAATACGATTGTGCGACATGTCATTAGTGCGAAATATCATTCGTGCTAAAATTACTTATTCTCATAGACCCACTGGTACAATTCACATAAGACGTTGGTCCAGTTTAGTCCAATTTAGCCGAGTTTATAGTTTGGTGCAGTTCGGTGAAAAATTGATAGTTTTGTCCACTTTAGTCAAAGATCCGTCTGGTAGTTGCAGAGGTTAGCGCGTTCAAACGAACCCTTCAGCTTTTATAGAAATAATAGATAATACAATTGGTATTATAATGTAAATTATGTTCCTGAGCGAATTAACAGTGTAGTACTGTATGTAGAATGTCGCCTCATATCAATAGGACATCTTGCAGCTTCTCTCAAACTAATTTGGACATCGCACACTAGATGCCTTGCCCAAGTTGGAAGCGCGGTTAGCCTTCGAAATTCTCCGAAATTTAGTTCTCTCCTAACAATGCAATCGAATGCTTCTGTGTAGCTAATGAGGCTGTAGGTATAACAAACTTCCCAGTTTGCAACTGTTAACTGTTTGAAACAAATTCCAATTATAAACATTGATGAGACAGCATCATGTAGTAGTCATATGCTTCCAAACATTGTTAGGCCTGTTTGCTGAGTTGAACATGTTAGTATTTGAAATGCCTCGGCACTTTTTATGTAAAAATATTTGCGTCTCTGCGATTTTTTTTAACTTCGATTAGTCAATTAAGTATATGGCGGTACTTACTATAATTTTTATATTTTTTTATATTTCAATGTCTAGACTTCGGGTTAATCTGTTACCCACTCGCTTTTAATTAAATATATTAAATTAATAAACAAACTAAACTAAACATAATACATCTACAACTAATCTACAAATAAATAAATAAACTAAACCTAAACCTAAAAAAAAAAAAATTAAGTATATTAGTACATCAATCCATTCATCGCATTTAAAGCATACAATCCTATTCACAAATCTATCTGAAACTGTCTCAGAAATATCATCCATCGAAGTATTTTCGTTACCCCGAAACTATGACCAAACTAATCCTTTCAAATTGTGTACCAAGCCAGACTCATGTAGTCCACTTTCGTAACTGTTTTTCGTAATCAGTTTCGAAACTGGATATGTTTTATTTTGTTTTTAAAATGGAGAACCGGTTGCAGAAATTAATATAATTAAATATAGTGACAATCGTCTATTTTCGACGCTAGTTACGAAAATAGTGGAGTGTGGCTTGTTAATAATAGGTACTTTACAAGTTAGTCGCTTGGCTAGTTTTAAAAGCATTAGTTTGGCTATCAGTTTAGATTCGGAGTAACATATTTGAGAAAACAATCGGTAAGAAAGCTTTTTCTCCAGCGCTAACACCTTGGAAGCGGTGGTCGATAAAAAAAATACGTTGTATAATAAATGTACCCAGTGTACTTACATGCAATAAAACATTTTCACTTTGACCTTTAAAGAATTTTCAGAAACAATTTGTAATAAGATTGTATGCATAAAAACCCTTGCATAGCGATGGATTTTGATTCCGAAAATCCGATTTCGTGATAGCAATTCCAACGGATAAAGGACTTTGCTATAACTAATTTTCCTTTGTTGTACACGGCCAGGTGAATACATCTTGAGAAACTACTCCGTACTCAATTATGTAACGTTCTAGACGGTATACCGTCAAAGCCTTCCATGTCAAAGGGTGAAATTGCCGACATACTTGTAAACATAATTATAAATATGAACGCAAAGCTGTAAATCTGTTTCAGTTTGTTACATATTATTATACGTGATAATTCGACAACCGTACACACTGGATCGAATCACAGAATATTACCTTTTTTACCCAGATAGATAATCTGATTGAAGAATATGAGATTCTAAATATGGTTTTCTAGCGGACGACCCACGACTTCGTTTATGCGTTAAAAACCATACATATTATGTATAAATATAACTACGAGTACGATTCTAACTATAAAGTATACTTATGAGTCCACTGCTGGACATAGGTCTTCTCCAATGGTACCTCGCATTCCGTATTCGACGCTTACGGCTCCTTTTCAGATCTTCGGTCCATCTTTGCAATTACTTGACATGACAGACATTGATTGATTGAACCATTCACAACAGGAACTCTTGTCTAATCTATGACCAATGGAACCGTAGTCATCAAAATATTAAAGAAGAAACTGCCTCCCTGACTGATCAATCAACGCACGGCCCAAACAGCTGAGCCTAGAGACTTGAAATTTTGCGCGAAAGTTCCTCATATAGCTCTGACGTCTACTCCAACAAAGGGTTTTTTCCATTGTAAAAACTTTTCCACGCCGACGAACCCGCGGGAAACAGCTAGTGTTCCTATAATCAAACAAACTGAGCAACTACGTTGACTGCTCAAATAAAAGCCGGTCAATTTATATCTCGCTTTTCATGCTGCGCCGGGGAAGTTAAAGTTATTTTAAATCCCGGTTGAATTTGACCATACAATTTCACTGTATAAATGAAATTCATTTGCGAAATTTAAACCACATTCAAGCGTTTCATACTCGTAACGTCAAGTCCAGTTTGGTGTGGCCGCTATGTGCCTTTGACACGCTTTACCGCCCCTTTTGATTATTCCAATGCGGCGGAATCCATTCAGAACAAATAGAACACGCGGAAATCCGTGCTTATTGTGACCTCTTACTATAACCTCAAATTGTTCATGATATTATTCATATTCATTTATTCGTACCCGTCAATATTGAGATACAATTCATCATTCGTAATAAAATATATTCGTACAATGTCAAAATAAAAAATAAAAATAACAGAATCGACAAACTATTTTTCTAGTATAAATTTATGTAACCGGATAATTTTGTGAACATCGTTAGTTTGTAATAATTGTTATGTAAAATGACGAAAGAATGTGATCGGACAATTACCATTTATCGCATTCATCATCATCATATCAGCCTGTAGACGTCCACTGCTGGACAAAGGCCTCCCCCAAGGATCTCCACGACGACCGGTCTATCGGTCATTTATCGCATTATAATTTTTATAATCTAACCGTGCCTAGCAGTCAATTTGTGAACGGAACGATTTTCTGATATGATGTCACCCGGTAAATTGTGAAGCGTCCCATAATTGGCTAGTTGCGAGATAGGTGGCGAGGAGCGAAACATCGAGTCTGCTGGGTTAGGTTAGAACATGAAAAAACAAAAACACACCCAAAAATAACCAAGATTTCAAGATTTTTTTCATCATCATTTGACCAATCAGCACGTACCTTGCTTTCCGATTTGACAGCTATAATATATCCTTTAGAATGTGGCTGTCAGATTTTGGTTTTTGAAAAACGAATTCTATCTAGACTTCACATAAGTCTAGTATTTGATCTTGTTTTTTGGGTCGCAAAACCCGTTTTAACACTCTGAGGGGTATATGTATAGGTACTCATAGATTATAAACTAGCATAGGTATCGAATACAAACGCGATAAACCGTAAAATCTACAGAAAACAGATGAAATAGTTTTTTGTTTAAGGCATTTATTGGTAATTTAACATATACGTCATTTCACTAAACATTACAAAATTTTTCAAATTATAAATTAGTTTTATACAAATTTATCATGATAATGTTACAGAGATAATAAATTAATTGACCTAGCATGACCTTATCTAGCATGTTTTACATCTCTACCTATACATTGTCAAACCATGGGTAACATTCTGCGATGGACAAAACATTTTTCTAAAAACTTACACAGCTCGTTCGTTCCTTTCAAAATTCCTTCATCGATGTTAATTATTGCAATTAAGTGTGAACCGCCGCGGAAATAGTGAGGGAGAGAACGGATACGCCGGAATGACTTTCCGCTAGATAAGGGCGCGCGCTCACTGAAAGCTGATGCGGGCCCGTACAGCACAGCGCGGATCGGATATGCGTCCTCCGCTGTTTTGACGTAAAACCTTTGTATAAACAAAGCACAATGGGAGGTTCTACGCGGATAAAGAGAGTGAGTGACGTCATCGTTACCTGCAGCATTGTTTTTGTTGCATGCGCTGTTAACCCTTCGCGGCCACGTTATCCGATCGGATTGTCCGATCGATCGGACTACAAGAATTTATTATTTGTACCCTAAGGGGAGGGCGTTTTTACGCTGACACTTAATAATAATAATCGTCGTAGTGTTGAATAAAAATCCTGAAGGAAAAAGGTTATTCCATAAATCTCTATTGAGTATCCTTATCAATAGGGATATGTGGACTGTTTACTCAGAATCGAGTTCCAATTCAAATTCCAGTAGCTAAAAACCTTAAACTTACCTTAGGTACCTTATGTAATGTTAGAAATTCGATTAAAGTTTTATGAAATACATAAAATGTAACTTTTATTGGAGAATTTATTGGCTCGGCGATGTAGGTGTTTATGTTTATTTATTTGATCTCAATAGCGACGGTGTTCTCTCCGACATTGAAGAATGTGGCAAATATTTTTAACCTATTGTCTTTTATGCGGTAAGTTGTCCATTAAACATAAACTTTTTTTTAAATACTATTCACAGGGGACTGGGGTAGTTTCCCGTGGAAAATATAGCTTAGGTAAGTAAATTTTTGAATCTGCATTAAATCGATAGAATTTCAGTTTGAAATGTATCTAAAGAAGTAGTAATAAGTTATGATACTGAATGAATTTCATGAAATATATTTCATTTTAGTTACCAGCTCTTGTATTGCTTCCAAAGAAGAAAATTTGAATGAACTCGGAAATAGTACCTTAAAAGATCATAAAGTAATGCACCCAGCTGGGAACAGCACATGTAACGGGACCGCCGATGACATCAATGATAACTTCAGCGTGCCCTGGGACACCTACATAGCACTCCTTCTAAAAGTATCCAACGAACAGATAGAAAATGTTAAAGCCAATACGAAGAAATATTACAAACTGTCAGAGGAAGAAAAGAAGGCGGTAGACCACGCATTTAACGGTTCCAATACCGATTTCGAACAGATGCTACAAAACAATCTGAAAATCATCATTGCAAAAGACAAGTTCAATGCAACACCAGAATTCATGTTGGACTTCACAGACTTATCTAATTTTATATTGGAACAAATAATAGAGTACAACTTGGGCAGGGTGAACGGTCAACTTCTGCTCCCGACGAAATGGTACCAACAAATAATGAGGCAGAAAATTCTGAGGCAGCAGTCTAAAATCGCGACGAATTTCGTGGAATCCCACATTTGTACCACACTATCTCTCTGTAAAGACAGGTTATCCTATACAGAATATTTGGTGGAATGGTTGAGACAACTGTTGAATGTTAGCTCTTTTAATTTACACACTATGTACAGCGTCGTCCCGATTATACTCGAGAAAAACATGCACACGATCAAATCCAATATTAAATTCAAGAAAACAATCAAATACATAGTCAACTCCAACGATGTTGTCAAAAGAGATACTATAGATTATCTAGACGAGGTCATTACGAATCAGAAAAATGTGGTTAATATTGTACCGATGCAATTGAAGAAGGCTGCCACGGTTATGGTTGAATTGTTCAAGGTTCTAGATGATAATTACGATATGAATGAAGAAAATGAAGACCAATTGGAGAATATAACGGAGCTGTTTATGGATTGGATCAATGGCGGTAAAACTGACATAAAAGATGTGCTCGAACGGATACTTGAAAATATGCAGCTGAATCTAAAGATTTGGCCGTTAGATGTCCAGAGGAAAGTAGATTTGACTTGGTCTAAAATAACAGGTTTATAATCCTAATATTTAGTTTTATTGCCGGTGCCTATATTTTTTGGGTCGCTTCCCGAATTTGCACGTGGAATTTCAATCTTTTCTTCATTATCATCATCAGCACTAGTCCACTGCGTCCATTAATTGCGTGAGTTAAATAGTGTGAAATAGCCCCTTCCTACCAATTTCACACTATTAGCTCACGGAGGGGGAGGAGTTCGGTAAAATCTCACCAAATCTCATTAACTGGTTAACGGACGGACACCTCACGTCAACTTCATAATTGAGAAAATATATAATGTCAGTTTTAGTACCTACTAACGAACTTAAACTCGATAAAACCTTTAAAGGTTAGGTATAGAATGATCACATCCCAAAATGACCACACTATCAATAGCAGCTTAAGGATCGTCCAATCGATATTATAAAATCGAAAGCGTGGACGATTGTCTATCTAGATAGTTGCCGTCGTATTGGAGTGACCTAAAGGCAACAAAACGTCATATTAGCAAAAGTTCTTAATTGCTCAAACACGCCATATAACGAGTGATCGGATTTTGATGGAACTTGGCACAGTGATAGCTTACCAATCTTATCTTATCTTGTAATGACAATCATCATCATATCAGCCTGTAGACGTCCACTGCTGGACAAAGGCCTCCCCCAAGGATCTCCACTACGACCGGTCCTGCGCTAACCTCATCCAGCCGGGTCCCGCGACCTTCACCAGATCGTTGGTCCACCTTATGGGAGGCCTGCCTACACTGCGTATTCCGATACGTGGTCGCCACTCGAGAACCTTTCTGCCCCAACGGCCGTCAGTTCTGCGGGCGATGTGCCCAGCCCACTGCCACTTCAGCTTCGCAATTCTTCGACCTATGTTCTATGACCTTGGTTCTCCTGCGGATCTCCTCATTTCTGATTCGATCTCGCAGGGAAACTCCGAGCATAGCTCTCTCCATTGCCCTCTGCGTGACCTTGAGCCTTCTTATGAGGCCCATAGTGAGCGACCACGTCTCGGTACCGTATGTCATCACTGGCAACACACACTGGTCGAAGACTTTCGTCTCGAGACACTGCGGTATTTGGGACGAGAAGATGTTGAGTAGCTTCCCGAACGCTGCCCAGCCGAGTTGGATTCGACGATTGACAATCACAAGATATTTTTTGTTGCAGACGAACTCGCTGGTATAAACTAGTCATTAATATGCCACCCCATATTAACGTTTTCCAATAACTTGTCAATTCGCGCGCGCCGCGCCGCGCCGCCGCCCCCCCAGCCGACAGACCGTGTGATGTCACACTCTATAATCATCGCGCTGCGCTGCACTCTGGCTTTTAGTCAATTATTGGTTTTCTTTGGCCCTGTTCATTTGAATTTCGCGCCTCTGCCGTGTCATTATCATTTTACGAGGCAAATGGTTACTGTACGAACAGCGTCAGTTTTTGGCCTAAAAATAACTCTCGACTAAAATATGAAAAAAAACAACGAAGTGATCCTATAAGTATGGGTTAAATTTTCCTTTTCTATCTTTTTTCTTATCTTTTCTACTACTATAGGTACCTCACCTACGGAACCCTAAAAATCAGAAATAAGTAAGACCGCGGGGAACAGCTAGTCATCTCACACAACCAAAAAGTGTCATAGTGTCAAAACTTATAAGTAAGCGTGCAAGAACGGGACAAAACTCCTGCTAGGCTCAGAAACTGAAGTCGCCGTCTATACTTACAAATAAGTGTATATCATAATTATTACCTACTCAATCTGAGTCTATCAACGACTGACGTCGAACAACTGATGCTCACCACACATCAATGCATTTGCGCAAATGCTACACTAGGATTCGCAGTCGCGTTCGGCCCTAAAATAAACTTTATTTTATTAAAGACTTCAAAACAAATATAACTTTTCCGTTATCAATAAATTTATATTGAATACTAGATTGTTTTGCAGCTCGATAACGAATATTGAACGAGGTTGAACAATTGTGTTTGAAATGCAACAGACGCAGTATTCGGTTATGTTGCATATAATTTTACTGTTATTCAGTAAGTTCTATTTTAATTGTAATGTGTGTATGTCCTTCTATAACGTTCCAAACATTATAAATCAATCGATGCACATATAGAAACGCGTCTTCAAAGTAAATTTCGCGTCTAATTTCGAAGTTCTTCAATTATCATGGACAACAGCTAAGAATTCTTGTAATTGTGTCAAAATTTAGCACTTTTGTCTGTAATGAACACTTACTTATTTGCCAGCAGCGGAACGTGCGAATTTTAACATCTAAGTGGATAGTAATATTTAAATACCTAGGTTTTATTTACATAATGTTTCTTTTTGTCTTTCTTTAGTAATTTATACAGAGTTTATGGAATAAGAATATTATTGTAATGAGTACTTACTGGAATAAGTAGTTGAAAAAGTGGCATAGGCTTCGTTGGTTCGCCGCTGGCTATAGCCGTCTAGCGGGGAGAGCTCGCCTGGAGTACGGCGCGTAACAAGCTTTCATTCTTGCGCGTGGAATTTCTAAAGATCCTTTGTTAGTGCTTGCTTACGTTAATTAGGAACCTCTATGCAAGTTTTCACAAACAAGCTCTGCGATTTGAGTTGGTATCTAGATCTGTCAGAAAGTCAATGTTTTTTTAAATAATTGTTTTAGTTGTTCACGCTTGCAAAGCTTCTAAAGAAGAAAATCTAAATGATCTCGGAAACGATACATTGAAGGACACGGATGCCATGCTTAACGGTGAAACAAACTTTAAACAAGGAAATACAACTGCCAACAATACATCCAATGAAGCAAGTGAAGATTTCAACGTTCCGTGGGAGGCATATATAACACTCCTCATAAAAATATCTCAAGAACAATTAGAAAATGTAAAAGAAAATACGAAAAAATATTACAAACTCCCTGAAGTAGATATGAAATCAGTAGACGATGCATTCAATGATTCCAATATTGATTTCGAACAAATGCTACAAAACAATCTTAAAATGATAATTGAGAGTAAAACGTTTAATACGACCCCAGAGTTCCTGCTAGATTTTGTAGACTTGTCAAATTTCATATTAGAGCAGCTGGTAGAGTACAATCTCGGGAGGATCAATGGAAAACTATTGCTGCCAACGAAATGGTACAAACAAATAATGAGACAGAAAGTTTTGAGGCAACAGACAAAAATCGCCACAAACAATGTGGAATCAAATTTATGTAACATACTATCTCTTTGCAAAGACAGATGGTACTTCACCGAGTATTTAGTTGAATGGCTGAGACATATATTGAATTTGAGCACTTTTCATCTCAACTCACTGTTCAAAGTCATACCTCTTGTAATTGAGAAAAGTTCCGAAATAATCAAATCTAATATTAAGTTTAGAAACACTATCAAGTACATTGTAAATTCTAATGATGTTGTCCAAAGGGATACGATAGATTATCTAGATGAGGTCATAACAAATCAAAAGAATGTTTTCAATATCATACCCGAGGTATTGAAGAAAGGTGCGACAATTTTAGTGGATTTATTCAAAGTGATCGATGATAATTACGATCTAAACGAAACTAATGAAGAACAGTTAGAGCATATTAGTAATGTGCTGAATATGTGGATGGCTGGGAAGGCAGACATAACTGAGTTTCTTGAGGGTATACTGAAAAATATGCAACTGAACTTGAAAAGTTGGCCTTTGGAAGTTCAGAAAAAAATCGATACTATTTGGTCTGCCATAATAAGTTTATAAAAGAAATAAATGACGTTTATACATTTTTTGTTTTCGGTTATCTAAAGCTAGTTTGTTGCTACTCTATTATTTTTACCGAAAAGGGGTAGAAAATCACGTCTGATATTCGGGTCTCATAAAACTCTACCTATGCGTCATTGCCGTCCCTTTGGTATTTATTTTTAAGTTTTGGCTTGGTAACGAGGCCTTTAAGCCAGATCTTATTTTGAATTTAAAGTCTTATTTCTTATATCTATTTAAACCGGCGGTTACAGCACGGCCTCCACAAAAACAGAGCACGACTAGAGTTAGTCGGCGATTTTCACTAAGGTTCTTATCCTCACTAAATCGATAGTAACTGTAATGAAGATTTCCAATGGACAATTTTGTTACGAGCTGAAAGAGTTGTTACACGCTTTTATTTTAATTTCCCGCAAAATATGCACAACCACAAGCACTTAATGCGTAAAATACTATCACCATTACTCACTAAAAACCTGCAAAATACTTTTCATTACTCATACTCTGAAAGTAGGTCTGAAGTTGCCTGAGTAGCGGGTTGAAAGTAATACATCTCAGCCCTAGGGAGAATCGTTTTCAACTGACAGCTATCAAATTAGTAAAAAAAAAATAGTACTATTTTGACATTTCTATTGGACCATGTTCCAACTTTCTATACAGCCACTCAATTACAGCGCGATGTAAAATTGAAATAACATAAGTAATAATTAAATAATATATATTTTTAAATGACTTATAATTATTACTGTCAACTATTTCTTTAAAATAACATAGATTTGGGCAAAATATTTACAATTTTTTCTATGATGGAAATGAAAAATAAGTGCAGAATAGCTGGCCGGCCACAGAAAAAAAACAAAATAGTCAGGAAAGCGGCAATCCGATCTTTATTTGTTTTTTCGAGTTGTAGAGTTTTGTTTAAACTTCCGTAACAGAGATTTGTATTAACACTCATTTTATGTTTTTGTTTTTACTTTCAGTATATTTTTAATGAAAAGCACAGTGTTTCCCTCGGGTTCAAGACTTATTTAGAGGTTCCTCGAACTATTGGCAATAAGTTACTTTCACCCCTGGGTAACAATGTACTATTATTTTAGAAAAATATATATAAAAGACGACCATGACACTTCGCTCCCGCCAAAAGAGTCCCTTTGGTATTTATTGAATGTAACAGAGCAGGGCATACAATTTAATATCCCAGCGCGGATAGTAGCTAAGTAGTGGCCAGTAGTTGGTGTTTCATTGTCTCTAAAACAACAATGGGTAGAAAACGAAGCGCTGTGACGCGAAACATTCCAAACACTAGGGTTGCTCTAACATCGATACAATACATAAACGGTTGATACCTTTGATTTTGGTTCTGTTTAAGAGTCGATGGTATGTCAGCTCAAATTCAAATTTCCCCCCCGCATGCCTCTCCCACCGCCGCCGTCAGCGCACCTATCTCACTCGCACTATTTATGTAGGGTAAGCTACACAATATTGACCGTCCAAGATGGTTCTTAATAAAAAAAACACTATGTATTAATAATTTATTTACAGTCAATGTCAACATACTTTATAGCATAGGAGTACCACATCACCAAGTAACATTAATATCAGGCGTCTTTGTCATTCAAATAATCGTCTATTTTATAATAACAAATTGTTACATAATGTGATTTTTAAACTTTGTGTGCTTCATATTCAAGATAGATATATATATCTCCTGGTAGTTTGTACGATAGTGAAACCCTCATCATCCATCCGGACATCACCAGCAGGCGGCTGTGGTTTTACAGCGGGTTTACTTAAACAAAATATTCTCAAATCTATATTGACTGGATACGGTTAGTATATTTATTTCTTTAAACTTTTCTCTTAATGACTACAACGCAGATTATAGATCGAGCTAATACCTAGCTCTCTTTCGCAAAATAAAAATGGTCACTATATCTGCTGCTCGACCCCACAGTAAGATGCCTTATGCCATGTTACTGTGGCAGTAGCTGAAATATACTAATTTTGCGATAGCAATATCAGTAATTGTCAAATTTTTTTAACGGCATAGGCGGCCGAACTTAGTATGCCAGCTAGTGAAGCTATGTGGGGCCCCCATTGAAAAGATGAATCTATAGTTATACCAAGGAACACAATACTTTTAATAAATTCTAGTCTATATGTACCTAAAGTCATATTATTTTCTACATGTCTTACATTTGGTAAGCAAAATTTAATACATTTAGGCCGGTTTTCCTGTCACGCGTGTTTGCGCCCGCGTCCTGGTCCGCAACTTTTCCCGCTGGAAAAATATTTAATTTTGATGAAACTTGGTACAGTCATAGCTTATATCCTGGGATAACATATAGGCAACTATTTACCGCGGTAAACTTTTCCCGCGGGAAAAATATTTAATTTTAATGAAACTTGGTACAGTGATAGCTTATATTAGTGTGGCTGACGGAACGGAAACCTCCGTGGGCGAGTCCGACTCGCACTTGCCGGCTTTTTATTTTTACTTTTCAGTTCCTTTCTTTTTTCGGCGGTTTAATTTTTTTATTCAGTAGATTGAGGGCGGACTTGTCGTCACACCTCGCCTAACTCTCGAATTGGCATATTTCGAACATGTCTAGGATCGCATAACTCTGGCAACATGCATGATAAATAAAAATCTTTTAATTTATCTTCCATAATCTGTTTCCAGAACTTGTCATCGCGTTGGATTTTTTCAAATGTTATGTCTGTGTCCCGTCCAGACCATACCGCGAATATACATTGCCGCCTGCCGGTGATGTGTAATTGTCCCTGGATTTGTATAAACCAAGGATGTTTTTTATTAATATAAAGTTGTTCTTTTTTCTTTTTCCAAAAATTAACTTTTTTATTTGTAATTGCTTGGTCCAAAGACGTTTTATAAGCCGTAATCGGACATTTAATTTCTACTATGGTGTCGTCTACCACCGCCTAGAAGTCTACCTATCAGCCGTGTTATGTTATTAGTACTCATAAATTGGATAATCCCGAAATCGAAATGTTGCTTCAGAACTTACTTTTCCATGTTGTTATATATGTTAACATCTGTTTTATTCGGAGCATTCTCCTTGTCAGAGCCATGGTTATTTTCGGATGCCCCTGATCGTCGTAATCTAATTTGAGAAAGATAAGTACATTTATGATTACGTATAATAATTTAACCCGATGTGAATTTTCTTTACCAAATAAATTATACTCACTTTAGTGCTTTACTCAAGTTTTTGCCTTTTTTTTTACGCCTACCAAGTCTTTTCTTTTTTTTGTTACCTTACTTTCCCATTTTAAAAAATTCGTTATACTAAACGGTCGGGAAATTATTAAGAAAGATATTGGAAAATAAATATTATCTTCAGAAAATTTCTTTTGTAGTCTTCTGTCTACACGTCGTCGTCTATTTTTGTTCTGTCAAGTCAAACAACCAAGTATCGAAACAAATTACAAACAAACATCCAGTCATTTTTCAGTCAAGGAGACTGTACTCCAAAAAACACTAGGATAGCAACAAAGATGCTACCCTATTTCAAAATATAATTTGAATAAATGACGTGTGACGGGAGTGACAGCTGGATGGCGGCGAGCGACACGTGTTCCCCGTGCCACTGGCAGAGCGGGACTGACGCGGGGTAGGGAGATGACATGCGGCTCAAGTTGGGCTGGCTCAAAAACGCTTAGATTTAGGTTTTTCCTTTTTTTGCCGAAAGTTATGTGTATTTTGTAAATTCAAATGTTATGTGATCTGCATATTAGTAAGTACAGTTAGTACTCAAAATATGGTGATTGTACGTAGCTTTATTACATAAAAGTAGCGAAAATAAATTCTTAAAATGGTTAACTTTGGAATTTTTTTTCATTGAGAAAATTTTAACGAACTGTGTTTTCGAAATCGTGAATAACTAGTAAAAGTCTTCTACTTTACTGCATATTTATTACAAAATGAATGATACAGTATTGTTGAAATAGCGACGGATCATCCGACCCGCTGTGAGATATCATAGCCCCTTAACATTGAAAATGTTTATGGGATCGATTTCACGAAATATACAAAATCTGCGATAACTTCTAGAAATTTAGGGCTACGGGGTCAGACGAGGGCTCAAAAGGCGCAGAATTTATCGAGACACATTATAGCGTTGAAAGTTTGAAAATCGGTTGGTAATTTTTTTTTTATCGAAAAAGTTTGGAAAAATCTTGGGATTTTTTGGGACGAAATTTCGAAAAGATTTTTTTTAGTAATCTATTTGGAATATCAAAAAAATGAGAAAAAACACCTCTGCGCTTAGATGGACTATCCAAATGTATATTTTTTGAAATTTTATCTTTTATAGGTTCAGAGATACGTGACCCCAAAGTTGGGACATTTTATCAATATCGCTGTGCTGACGTTATAGTTCGCCGAAAACTGAGCAAGCGAAGGGTCTTTTCTCCACTTTATTCCTGTGTGTCGACAATTATAATTTTACTGTCGATATAAACTATCGACGTGCCGACAACATTAGCAACGCCCTGTCCACAATCAATGGTATTGTGAAGCACGTGACACGCATGAGGTGATGAGTTGTGTGATTTTGTTGAGCCATTTGTGGATTTGTTTATCTAAGCATAGTATATCAGTATATCCCTTACTGAACAGCGCTTTTGACCGTAAAAAGCCACGCTCGCAGATTCTCTAAGAGGCAGGATCCGAAACGAGGCAATCCGCAGAGAACCAAAGCCTTCTACGTAGCTCAAAAAGCTAGTACGCTGAAGTGGCAGTGGGCTGGTCACATCTGTCGGAGAACCGATAACCGCTGGGGTAGACGAGTTCTGAAGTGGAGACCATGCGTGGGCAAGCGTAGTGTGAGGTGTAATGGAACGCAATCCATTATCACACGGGCTGATTGGTTTGTGCCTTTGCCTCGCTCTCTCGCAGCGCGGCCATTGTGTGCGGCGGAGGTTCTAGAAGATTTACACTGAAATAAATAGTTTGTGCTCCCAGTACGAGTTTAATTATCAATATAAACAATAATACATGGCGCAGTCGGTAGGATACTGCACATTGAAAACGTAGCTGAGAACCGAAGATCGGGTTCAGTGGCGCGCTCTGGGCGGGGCCTATGTCCAGCAGTGGACTGGTGCAGGCTGGTGATGATGATTAATTAATCGTTAAAGAGAAATTAAACAAATACCTACACTTTGTATTTATAATATCATATAGAACCTCACCCTCCCTCAGATCCATTAGGTTTTAAATAATCATGAAGCTAAAAATGTCATTATGGAGAAAGCATGAATGCGGTCGCTAGGTTCCGGCCTGGGCCCTGTGGGACCCACTGAACACACTATGCGATGACAAAGTATCGTGTTATTTCCACAGCAACGAGAAAAACATAAACTGAATACTTATGAAATTCTCTTCTAAAATGTTACCGGCTGAATATCCATAGGTACGTAAAGCATTACACTGACACCATTTTCAACCGACTACATAAAAAATGATTTTTTTTCGACTTTGTTTTTTTCTGATTTTACGCGATATCCGATTGCGAACCGTTTTGAATAATTTTATTATTATTAGGACATTATGTTTCGAGTTTCGAGGATGGTCCCATTTTAATTTAAAAATATATTTCACCTGTAAGGGTGGATTATTAAAAAAATCCATGGTATCAACAAGTCATCTACATATGTACTTGTTTACATCATCAACAGCTTATTATTAAGTCTCCACTGCTGGGGCTCAGGCCTACCCTCTCAACGAAAGCGTACGGGCTATAGTCCACCACGCTAGCCCAGTGCGGGTTGGTGGACTCACGCGAGCTTTTTCCGGTGTTCTGTGGGTGGACTTCACATGCGCCAAAGAATTTCTTCTTCGGGGTATGCAGGTTTCCTCACGATGTTTTCCTTCACCGTTTGAGAGCAGTCAGTAAATATACTGGCTCGTCTTTAGAACACGACACGTTAGATACCGAGTTCATATTTTTTTATAGATAGTACTTGATGGTAGGTTTAACATACCTAAAGCGCTACTTACGAAAATTGATAGTTTTAAAGATATTAATTTTTTAGGTTTGTTAGGTTACTGGTGACCCAGAAATGTAGTCAGACCACCCCGAAGGTTAGGTGCGAGGAGCGAAGCAACGAGCTGTTAGGTTACTGGTGACCCTTGGAGCGAGCGAAGCGAGCGACAGTACGTGGAAGAGGGTGCGACACAAGAGATTTTGATGACCTTTTTTAAAAGCGATAGCTGTACACTGTACCTAGTGACTTAACCTCAAAATTTTCAAAAATTCATATCTTCAATAATACTAATTTTCGTAAGTAGCGCTTTAGGTATGTTATACCTAAAATCAAGTACTATCTATAAAATAATTATGAACTCGGTATCTAACATGTCGTGTTCTAAAGAGCTTCCAATATACTTAAGTTTCGAGAAAAACCCATTGGTACATGGCTCGGCCGAGGATCGAACTGCGGACCTTTCGATATGATAAGCCGCGTCTTATCCCCGATGCCACTGACGCTCTCTCTCTCTCACTTATTGTACCTAAATCATATTTTTTTACAAAAAAATTATTGCATATTTTTTGTAAGGAGTCAGAATAAAACTTATAATTTGTTACTCCTTACCTGACGTAACTCTTGCATAGACACGACACGTAGACTGATAATAATTCTGTCTGTCCGTTTATACTCGCGGGCTTGTATCGTGACATTCCTTCGGAGTAATATTACGTCATTTCAACGGCTGGTGCTGTCTTTAATGGCCATTATCTCTCGACTCTCGGGCTACGTTTTAAGGCGGGAATGAAGACCCATTGTTATTTTTAGAACGATACATTTTTTTTTGTTAATTGGTTTTACGACCCTGAAAACAAGTCCACTTAGGCCAATCATAGTTATTTAATATTTATACTACAAAAAACCGCACGGATTTCACAAAAATAGCAGGCTGATTATGATGTATAGTAGGGTTAAGTGACCTTTTTTAATATATGTTGAGATTAAATTCTAACATTTCTTCCCTCGGCTATCTATACAGGTGGAAACTGAGTAGTTTTAGACAGAACTGACGTCAAAAAGAAAATATTTTATTCCAATTTTGAATAAACGAATTTTCATTTCATTTGTAAATTTTGACAATCCTGGCGTTGTAGTACTGAAGGTATTAGTGCCAGCCAGCGGTTCACAAAACAGTTCAGATCAACAGTGGAGACAATTATTTATTAGGCTGTTGAATTGAATCTCTTCACAGCACTCTTGAATGTTAAGGCTGCCGGTTGCACTGTGTTTTAGGGTCACGAACGCGTTCTACAGTGACACACTGACATTCGACATTCAACACTGTACTACTGATAGCAATGACATTTAATTTGAACACTGTACTTTTCCCGTGCATCCACGTCTATACAATATACATTCAGTAGTATATTCAACACTAGCGGACGCCCCGCCGCTTCGCCCGCGTTGAATAAGTTACCCATGAAACTAACCGATACTCCGATACAAAGTTTCGCCACCCCTTTCCCCCACTTAAAATAAGATGGGTACCTAGCTGTAATTCAAATATTCATTTTTTAAAACTTCAAAGAACAAAGAGTTTCATACAAAGTACCTATCGATACTTTGTAATAAACATAAAATATTATTATAAAAAGTTTTTTTAGCGATACAGGGTAGGTAATCAAAGTCAGTCAAAACTATTTTATTGCATGTAAGTACACTGGGTACATTTATACAATTCGTCAATTTTTTATCTACCACCGCTTCCAAGGTGTTATATACAGCTGGGAAGAAGCGGCGCAACAAACTTCCGCAACACATCTATTAAAATCGAGTTTATACATAACATTATTTTTGTAAAGGTGGTGCGGGGCTGAAGTAACATTAACACCAGGCATCTTTGTCATTTAAATAATCGACTGTTTTATAATAAGCTTTCTTACAAAGTTGTTTTTTAATGTGGGTCTTATATTTTCTGTCATTCATATTTAAGATTTCTTCTGGTAATATTTTTAGTGTTCCGGTTTTTAGGGATAATCCTTATGGCTCGACTTCGTCCGTCTGTCTCGCTGCTTATTTTTGAAAACCTCGATAGTGTTTTCCATCATGATTTTCAGTTTAATTAATTATCAGATTTTGCAATCTACTCACTATGCTTCTGGTATTCATTTTGTGTCGTTTTCCTTGAAGCCTGAACATGGCACTATGACAACTTTATAAATCTCTAAAAATATTTTAATAGTGCTGTCTTGGAGTCGTGATACACTTTGTTCCCTTTGCAATTCCGGACAAATATTCCCAGCAAATAAAATACATCACCGAGTCTCCTGATAATATTTATGAATATAAGTATTAGTGAAAATATATATAACTAATAAGTATTTATTTTGTTTCAGGTAAGCCAAGCCATACGTGTGCCCTAAGCCTTTGCTTCGACCAGAGAAGTAAGTTCCATATTATTTCATAAGAAAGAGTTTCAAAATATGTAATACTTTCCTAATGCACTATACGTTTTTCTGAGCAACCTAAACTTATTATGAAAAAAAAATTGCTCTTCTACGCTCAGCGATTTTAGCAGTCAATCAGGGATCCTTACTACTAAAAATATTTATTTATACTGGTTATCTAACTAAATTTTACGCACACACACATACCCTTTATAAATATATACAGGAAAATATGTTTCATAATAGCTTTTTGTAATTCCTTTATTGTTATTCACTTCAACTTTATGCTTTTCTTTAAATACTTATTTCCGTCAGTCCGGAGGTGGACACCTGGTGACCTGAGAGACACCTTTAACAGGCATGAGACTCCAAAGTGACTCCAAAGTCGCGTTGTATAATATGTACCTACTGCACATATTTATAACCGTAACTATTATTAACAGTAGTTGTAAAATATTGCACAGAGTGGAGAAAACAAATAAATGATTTAATATGAATTTATTATTTTCTAAGAACAAGGCTCCTTTTTCTTACATTCGAAGTAGCTTTGAGCCCTTGGGACTCCGCCTGGGAACGGTTTGGGTGAGATCGTTCCCTGACAGATATGTAAAGGCTCTATGTGACCTCGAAGGTATGAGAAAAGCCTGTCGGATCCTCATTTTGTTTTGAACTGATTAGATGTACATGATGAACAGAGTACAATCTATACCATTTTTATTTATTCAGGAAACCAATTATAAGCTGTTGGTTTCCTGAATAAATAAAAATGGTATAGATTGTACTTGTACCTTTGCCTATTTTTAACCGGCTTTGGAAGGAATCATGTTGCTGTTCTGTATACTATTTTTAAATCTGTCACCCCACGTGTTACAGGTATGAAAATTTCTACCCAACTTGTTACAACCCCAATGTGTATCTTTGAAGCGTAACGTTCTTGCTCGCTTCACATGTTTTTCCGTTACATTGTCCACTATTTTAACTTTTTTAAACAGATTATATTACAGCCAACTTAAGAATATTATGAATAATTTTGTAATAAGTTAACTGTCACTAACCCATAAACTGTAATAATATCCGTACACCAAATGGTTGAGTTTAAGGACTTCTATTCTATTAATTATTATTACGGAGATATACAGGCCCAAAGTGTCCTCGTTTACATGAAAAAACGTCCCCTGACCCGAAATTTATTGCAGCCGACTTCAGTAAAATAGAAACCATGTTAGGTATTGTAGAAGATGTATAATATAATAGATAACACATGAATATTTATATCTCCATTTTACCCGACAGTAAATATCAAATAGTAGGCAACACGTTGCCGAGTAATTTAACATCCATTTTCAATTCGTTTCATCTTACTCAGCCATGTCCTGAATCAGTTATTGTGTTCCCTTCCCTCAATTACAGCATTGTGCATCGGACATACACGCCGGATCATGCCGGATACATCGCCCGGGGATACCGGGATTTACACAGCCCGCACTGGCAAATGCAATATCCGATTCGCTTGCATTTCTGTATACGAATCAGTTCACTAGTGCAATATTCAGCTTGGACATATTCAATTTGGACATTCTGTTCGGGAATCGTCGTTGGTCATTTTGAGATTGGACATTATTATAGTACTTACCTATTCAGAGTTAACTCCTGTGCGTATGCGGTTTTCAATACATTTTGATGCCCTTTTAGATTTTTATATTTGGCTTGCTTGAACAGTTGTGGTGTGTGCGGCTCTCTGGACCTCCTTCATCCATACTCCGGGCAGCCACTATCAGATCTCAAGCACAAATCAATCCCTGACAGAGATCTGAGAGCACAATGTGACCTTGTTTGTATGAAAAAGGCCGAACTCATTGCAGCCGAGTGCAATACATTTAAGTAGGTACTTATTGATGACTGTAGAAAAAAAAACAGATCCGAAAGGGAAAAATCTCACTTTGCAATCAAAATATGTTCTATAAAAACCCCGAGAAGCATTTTCACGATCTTTGAAACAAATTACCTTACACCAATTTAGACCAAATGTGGCCAAGAACTTTCCCTTAAATAAATATATATATATATCATACCAATATTATAAAGGGGAAAGATTTGTATTTTTGTATGTTTGTAATGAATAAACTCAAAAACTACTGTGCCGATTTCAAAAATTCTTTCACCATTGGAAAGCTGAGTTACATAGGCTATATATGTCCACCCGTGCGAAGCCGGGACCGACCGCTAGTTTATAATAAAGAGATATGGTCTAGAACATAGTTGGAAAACTGTCATTTTTATACTTTGTCATTTTTAATTTTAGACCAAAGACAAACCGAACCCAGCTCAAACATATCGTTATGTAAGTGGGATATTTAGCGACCCAGAACTATAGCATCTCCCCCTAAAAGTTATATCCCTGACAATTGCCATCTAGTTAAAAGTTAACTGTCCTGGGTTTCGGTCCCACCAGCATTTGGAAATATCGGATATTTAAAACAAATATCGAAAATATCCGATGGTTTAATAACAGCCTCGAGGGGTTTTTTTATTTATAATTTATTTGTAGTTTAGTTTTAGTATTATAATAAGTTATTTTTAGTCCTTTATAGTTATTTAATTTAAATAAATTTAATTATTTAATTAGTTATTTAATGAAATATATAATTAATAAGATATTTTTGATATTTACAAAAAGTAAATGAACTTTTCTTTTTCAATTCCATGTTAATAAGCGTTATTTAGTTTTTAAACTTTAACTAAACGTTGTTTAGTTGTTGAGGCCTTTGTCCAGCAGTGGTCGTCTACAGGCTGATATGATGATGGTGATGATGAACTAAACGTTTTTTAGTTAAAGTTTATTTTGTAGGTACACTTTTAACATTGGGAAGTGAAATTAAATAAAATAATATTTATTTATATTTGGAATCAATCTACCGTTGCACAGAATCAGTATTTAAAATTGTGATAGGTATGTACCTTATCTTTATGTGAACTGACTAGCTGTATCCCGCGACTTCGTCCGCATATAGAAAAGTTTTTCCCGAGGTAGGTAGCCTATGTGTAATTCTGATGTATAATCCATTTTACTTAAACCTACTGTAAAGTTTCATCAAAATCTGTTCCGTAGTTTTGCGTGAAAGAGCAACAGACCTGTATACATACCTCAACAAATCCGAACATCTTTACAAACTTAAGCGTTTATAGTAATAAAAATGTTTTTGGACAAATTTTACACACGGCTGTTTAGTCCCAAACTAAGCCGAAGCTTGTAAATGGGTACTCAACAACTGATAAACATACTTAAATACTTTTAAATAAATAATTAAATACATAAAAACACCCAGAATCCGAAAACCAACAGGTTATGCTCATCACACAAATGTTGGTCCCGGGTGGGAATCGGACCCACGACCCCATAATTGACCGAGCGAGCGAAGCGAGCGAAGCGTCTATGTTTCGAGATTGGCCAAAAATGCTAATGTCCGTCTGTCTTTCTGTCTGTAATTCTCTACAGGTCGCATTTTTCAACCGATTTTGACGAAAATTTGGCATGGGTATAAATTAATCAAGCCGACAAAATGAGTAGAATAAAATCTTGAAAAACATTTTTTTAGAGTACGTACCATACTCGCAAAGTGGGAGTGAACTTTTTTTTCTTGTGAATCCCATAGTGTGGGGTATCGTTGGATAGGTCTTTCAAAAATATTGCGGGTGTGTGAAAAACATTTTTCGATTCAGGGATCCGTTTGCGAAATATTAAGCATTAAAGTGCTAATTTTTGTCACTTTAGTAATTATTCTGTCTCCAACTACAAAGTTGACTTTTGTTCGTTTCTTTTAGGTTTGGTTTATATGGGCTGGCGAGGTCTACTGTTCTCACGGAACTACTAGTATTAGAAGAGTTCCCATCCCAGCGCTTGTGGCGCTCAGGACGCTCAGTCGAGCAGTCGAATGGGAACCAACGGTCGCGGCCTCCATCTCAGATTGGACGCCATTCTTGTACTATTGCCGCATTGGGACTACTTGGGCTGTATTTTTAGCGCCGCGCGCGCAGTTGCCGGAAAGTCAAACTATGTCAGATCTAAAGTCCACCAGGACGAGCCATCGAATGGATGCGGTACTTCGTACATACGTATTCGTACTTATCGTAAGTAACAGCACAAGATTTAAATTTAACAAGTCTACTCGAATAGACCTCCAACAATTAAACAATAAATCGATCGAAAACGAGTATACTTATTTATTACAATAAATTTTGTTGTTTTATTTAGATCGTGTTGTATTTTTTCGTCTAACACGTTCTCATTCCTGAGGTGAAAAGTGTTATCTCGCTATTAAATTCTAGAATCCTTCGCTTTCTTGGGATTCAAACTCAGCACTCGGAGCAAAGACAACTTTGCTCTACTGTTGCACAAATAACTACTATTTGAAATATATACTAAAGAAAAAAGCGTGGAGATTCGTTCGCCGCATCAGTGTGGAGATTCAAAGGGGTAACGCCGCGAGCATTTTAGGCACTATTGGAAATCCGGCGGAGTTGGAGGAGATTTTCTACTTTTAGGTAAGTTTTTTTTTTTAATTTTTACTGTTTGTTTAGGTTTAGTTTATTTATTAAAATTATGTTTAGATTTAGGTTGTAGTAGATTAGTTTTATTTTAGTTTTACTCCTATCTTTAAAATTCAATAAAGATTATAAAATAAGAAAAAAAAAGTCATTTGTACATTGTGCGAGAGAGCGATGTAAGGTTAAAAATAAGCAGAATCTGGACGTACGCCATGTAAACCTTCGCTTAAGTACAAACACGCTTGTAGGGCATCACATCACACACACACACACCTCACTACTACATCCACACCCACACAAGGCGCACTGCGACGTTCTTTTTTACGTTCTTTTTTACTTTATATATATATCTGTACCTACCTACCTATTATTATTTAAAAACTATAGTTTACAAAAAAGAAATCTGTTATTGGCTAATGTACGAGTTATATTATAATGGCTAAAAAATACTCTGTAACTAGCTGTAGATTTGAGAATGAATAAATAAAATAAAAATAAAATAAAATAAAAGAATAAAAATGCCGCATCCGCCCTAGTGCTGACTTCCCTTCTGTCGTCGCCGGTAGAATTCAACTCCTCTGTAAATAATTGGCCCGCTCGCTTCAGAGCGCACAAGTTCACACAAACAGACATGAAGCTATAATGCGTTGTCTGTTTTCGTATGTCTGTTATTCATCTGGTTAGTATCATACATCATGCACAATTTGGGTATCACAGACAGTCCTGTACGGGATGAATGAAATTCCATGTGTCAATTCAAATAACCTATAATTTAATATTATGAAACTATGAGACTAAGAAATGACGCATAATACATTATGGTATAAGTGCGGTAAGTTGAAAATTACAGCCGAGGCGGTATAGCTAGCCCGAGCCGTATGCGAGGGCTACAAGAAAGCAGAGGCTGTAATTTTCAAAGCGCACGTATGTCATACTTACGACGTTTTATAACATATTTGCGAGGAAATAAATAAAACTCGGAAAACGAATAAAGGTTTAATTACTTGTTGAAGCAGTTATAAAAAATTGAACAATTTTTAAAATTGAATAATTTTATTTGTTCACAAATTAGCGATGCGCGCGCATCAGCGCTCTTTTTAGGCAAAGGCACAAAAAAACGATTTATAAAGTAAATTAATATTTTTGTGTTTTTGTTACAGATAAATGGTTGTAATTTATTGTCAAAATTAATTTAAAGATTAAATATTTATTTATTTTATCTCCTAAAGTTAATTATATTCATAAAATGTTGACCCCTAAATCGTTAAAAATTAATTAGCATTAATCTGTTTGATAAGTCTATCCACGAAATTATTTGACTCTCCTTATTAACTCAATATTTTGACGTTCTTGCTGTTAGGACTCGACTGGTCTTCACGGTTTCTTCTATCGTCGTAAGGTCCAGTCTATTGTACTTTTTATGTCTTACGACCGATGTGTCTTTTTAAAGGACCAATACTTATTAGTAGACTTGGTCGTAGAAAAAGGTACTTGGGTCGTAGAACACAAAAACTTGAGTTAGTCAAAAATGTCACAGTTTTCCATTATTTTGGCACAGATATGTGTTACAGTTTTGTAAATGCTTGAGGCCGACGATACTCATGCCTAACTGAAGGCATGAGTCACTCACAATAATACCGTAATGGTACAATAACGTAACCCTATGACGCCATGCATTTATTTCAAGGATTCATACTTTTTGTTCGCTTTCGGGGGCTTCATCATTTGTGTCATCACTTTATATCTATACTCATACTCATTTATTACAACCACCGGAACCTATGGAACACTCGCTTACGTCTTAAAGCTATATTATATATATTTGTGACTAGGCAGTAATTAGCAAGAGCAGACAACATAATGTTTACAATTATTATCAAAATATTACATAAATAAATAGGTATTAAAAACAATAAAAATTACAATAAAATTATTTTATGCTGCTGTAAAGAGGCGTTGTCAAAAACATTTAAAACATACAAAATTTGTCAGTAAAAGTAGCAGCTGTAAAGGGGCTTTTGTCATTGCAAAGAATGAGTTATAAATAATAATAAAAATTGCTGCTGTAAAATCTATAAAATCAACATCTATCTGTCTGTCTGTATGTATGTGATCTACGATTATGTAACTGTGAGGTAGCAGTAGACGTCGAAAGGCTGGTACGATGATGATAAAAATTCAATTTTTTTACCTAGAGCGCTACAGTCAGTGTATCGTTTTGCATTAGATAAGCCAATCAAATCAAATATTTTATATTAATTGAGAAAAAACGTTTAAAGTGTCGGTATGACTGCCCCGGGACGCTTACGTCACGCGCATTGTTCTTTATTTATTTATTGTCTAAGGGTGTTTTTTCAACAACCAACCCCTGACAGCGACACTTTAGGATTTCATGGTTTTTTGACACTGTCGCTAGATTGGTTAGGTATATCAAAATTTTACACTACGATAATTTACTGAACTGTTTAAAATCAATGTGCCAATCAAAGCAACGGGGATGGATGAATTATCAACCGACTTTAAAAAAGAAGGAGGTTCTCAATTCGACTGTTTTGATTCATTTTCTTGTGGGCGGGCGGTCCCGTTTCGATTTCTAAACAATATCATTTTTAAGTCTTTTTTAAGCTTAATCTTTGGTTTCTTTTTTAGGTAGAATAAATTTAAAAAATTAGGGGATCATCAATAGAAAAAAAAGGTTTTATATTTTGTAAAAAATCTGACACCCAATTACACCAGTAGTTCTACTATTAGTTCTAAAGGGCTCCCTAAACGATCATGCGGCATGACATGCAATACGTGCTGTCACTCATGCATGAACGTCTAGCTGTAGTGATTGACGTACATGACATGAAAACTAAGTGCATACCCTGCAAACTACGTGCTGGCCGATGCTTCACTGTATTGATTGATAGCAAGCATGATGGTCCATCATGCAGCATGACATTCACGTAAACGTTGCATGTCATGCAAGCATGATCGTTTAGGGACACTTTAAGGCTATGGGTTCTTCTATACGATGTCGAATGTCACCGTTTTATTTCGCTGTCAATAAGCAGCCAGCGATTCAAATACGAGACTTTGCTAAAGATGTGCCCATTAAGAGAGGAATCGAATAAACAAGCCATGTTTACAGATACCGGCATGCGGCAACACGGAATCCCTCAAAGATTTTCATTCCTTTGCCATCCGCGTAATGATGAAGCGAAAGCTTGCGGGATTTGCGGGTAGTATCAGCACATTGCACTACCCGCAAATCCCGAAAGTACCCAGTGGCAGCAGTCTACCACTGGGTGCTTTTTATTTTATTTTATTTATTTTAAAAACTTTATTGCACACAATAGTACAAAAGGCGAACATAATGCCTGTATGGCATTCTTTACTAGTTGACCTTTGGGTCATTCTGGCATATAACGTCCGGTTCCCACAACGTCCAATCCTCGAATGCCCAAATCTCTAACGTCCAATTCCCCAAACGTTGATTTCGGTCATGCAGTTAATGCGCTTTTAAAGTACTTTCGTAATTGAGTGAAAAACCCAGACAGTTCTAAAATGTACCAAACATCATTTAAATAAATATAATAAAATTATAACTAGACGATTGTCAGCTTGCTAATCCTTTCGGCTATGTCGGTAACCTTAGTTCTCCGTCGGATCCCTCATTGACAATACTCACAAAATCAATTATCACAAAAGTAAATTCAGTTAAACTCAAGAACTGATTGAGATCAAAACGGTTTTACAAATAATGAACGAAGTAGGTAAATACTTTGCGAGAGGTACTTTGGAGATACTTTTACGCAAATACCGACAAGAAAATTGCTCCATTGTTAAATATTAACCGCTTAAACGATAATCGGCTTATGGTGTAACGTTATTTATTCCTGGTTATTTTTAAACCGATACGCCTCGGGTATCGCCGAGGTGGTTACAAATAAATACTGGAAATGCGAAAGTGGGATTTTACTATTTGTTTGAGCATTACCACGCCCCGCAACGCTGCAATGCATGGCTAGTACGATTTTATTGAAACTTTGTACGGTGACTAGCTTTTCCCCGCGGCCTCGCCCGCGTTTTTATAAGTTACTTCTTTTCGCTCGGCTCGTAAGGGTCGTAGCGTTTTCTGTTGCATTTCATCTGGCTATCAAATGCAAAATAAAACATTTTCAAATTTGACTGTTAAAAAACAAACAAACAAACAATCAAACAAACAAGCAAGCAAGCAAGCAAACAAACAAAGAAACTCTTCAGCTTTATTGTAATACCTATAGTACAGTATAAATAGTCCTACACATACATTTCTCCCGAAATTCATGAATGAGAGAATGCCTCCGAAGGAAAAACGAAAATAAAATAATTATGGTGTAGAAAATTAAATAAAGATTGATGTGTGTAGTAGGTGGGCGAAGTCGCGTATACGTCCATTGAGATCCTTGTGCGCTGCTTACTTTGATCTAAGCCTGTCTTTACCAACCTCGCACAACAAGAGGAGTATTGTTTGAACAAGCAACAGTGGAATTATCGAGTGTTTAACAGTTGTGCCGCTAACAAACCATCGATATGTTCAAACGGTGTCTAAACGTCCTTAATAGCGTGACCTCTTTCCCCGCTCCAGGGGCGCACTCGGGCAGGACTTTGCTTCTGAGACCCCCCAGCTTCCCGATTGTACTGTTTACTTAATCCGGCGAACTTTATTTAGTTGGTAATGTAGGCCATAAACTCGAATGTAGTTTTTCTATGATTAAAATTAATTTCAAAGGTATTTGTACACGAACTTTTTCATTAGCAGGGAATGATTGAAGGGAGATCTGATGATGAATGTTCAGTGGCTAGCTATTACTTAGCTATTAATATCACCTATATATGTACCTACTAATCCTTTTGGTTACTCTAAAGTCGTCTGAAAGAAATCCTTACGTGGGCCAAGACCGCCCTTGTTCAAAATAATATGTTTGAAAACATGAAAAAATAGCTTGAATCTTGCTTCAACAAATCTGTCAAAACTTTAGTTTTAGTAACTTTTAAGACTTTGAAAGTCGTTACCTAAATACGTGACTAGACTAAATAGGACAGCAACCCAAAAAATGCGTGTTAATTTTTTTTCTGTGACTAACCTACAACAATAATGCATCAAAATGAAACCGGACACTTGGGTACCTTTCCTTGTGAGTCGCATTAAGGGCACTTTTATTTTCCTGCCGCACCCACTCTGTTCGAACCTCACCCCTGAATGCGTGCCTGCCCCACTGTCGTGTAAACTGAACCGACGGCTCGGTGAACGAAATCTATTCCTCACTCAAGATTCACTTTTATTGCCTGCGAAGACCCATCTATTGTTTGCATTGTACTGCTTGTTGTTGTGATTTCAGTTCTTTTCTTTTAAAGGGAAAGGTATTTAAAACCATACAGCCTATTCTGAGTGAGATACTAAGCGGAATTTGTGTTACACTTACTCGTTTACACGTTTATTTTAGAGTCCCGTTAAATCTTCCGAGAACTGAAACCAATTCATTACGAAAGACCTTGGAGTATACATAAGCAAGCTATATGTATACTCTAAGAACAGGGCTTCAGCATTAATTGATTTTATAACATATTTGCTCGTAAAGGGTCACTTATTTTATCAATTTCAATATCGTTTTGTATCTCATTACGCACCTTGTGCGGTAATGTAAAGTAAAACGCACAGTTTATCAAGATGCTCCGTCTAAAAACGAACGATTAGCAATAGTACATTACTGCCGCGGCCCGCAACAGAGGCATTGATGGATGAGCGTGTGAATGTGGGCCGAGGCGAAGCCGAGGCACAGTGTATCCCTCGGGTTCAATAATTATTTAGAGTCCCTCGAACTATACCTATACCTAATAAGTTAATTTACTTTCACCCCAGGGGTAACAATGTACTATTACAAAGCCAAATCATGGCTGTAACCAATATATCATTTTAACGTATTATAAAAACGATTAAAAAAATTAATTTGATTTTTAACTTAATTTTAATTTGTTTCCAGAAGAAGTCGCATAAGTAAAAAGTTAATCCATTGTTTAAGTACTTATCTGTTTCTATAATTGTTTTCCTTAATAAATTATTCTTAGTGTACCTACTTTTTCTATTAATGAATTTGGTTCAGCAAGCAAGCAAATTATTATTTTATATGCATAATAAACATGCCTCGCGGCTTCACCTGTCAAGGAACAAGAGGTAATTTGTTTAATAAAATTGCAAATCAATCAATTCGCAGTTAGCAACCACTAGGGATCAATTCCATAAGCAACGGTCCGTGCCGTTCGTCGGCCGACCGATCAAGCAGTCGCGGTTTATCTATGACTTTATGACTTAGAATAAGTATCCCATAGAACAGACGCTAAATAATCAGAGAGTGTCCCTCTCTACTTATTACAAAAGTGGTAAGAGTAAGCTAGACAGATATAATATCTTCTATCTCTATCTACGTATGCGATTTTTTTGTTGGGATGCAGTTCAACTGCTACATACTCGATGGTGTCAACAAACAACAGCCCGACTAAAATAGATAGTGTTTGTTCAGTTTGACCCCGCCATATAAGAAGCGTCTTCTCAAATTATTGGGGTAACATACTATTGCTATTTCATGCTATACGCTGAGTACAAAACTATGGTAATTCTCAATCAACGCGTTATGATTAACACATATTTTTTTTTAAGTTAGCGCCATAAACTGCGAAAACATTTTTCTGTCCTATAGACTGACAGTTAGACGGGATTAAAATAACCGGCCTTTCTGTTCGTAGGTCGTCAACTTTATCGCAAACAAAGGCTCGGAATTGCTCTAGTCAGTCCTATACTAATATTATAAACGGGAAAGTTTGTAAGGATGTTTGAATGGTGCCCTTTCTGTCAAAAACTACAGAAAACATTTTTAAGAAAATTTACAGAATAATTATTATAGATTATAATAATAACACGAAAATTATTTTTAAACGATTTATGTATTGGCCAATCCAAAGACGCGGGTGAAACCGCGCGCAACAGCTAGTTCTAAACACTTCGGACCTCTCCGTAAAAGTAGGCTTTTATTTCAAAGTAAACTCGCGCACTGCGAATGTTCACGCGCGTGTCCATTGTCTCTATTTCCCTCTGAGAGTGGAAACACACGAGAAACTGCGAAAGGCAAGGCAGTGAAAGCCAAGCGCTAGAGACGTCGTCGCAGATGTAGGGTGACCGCGCACTCGCACAAACCGGGACAGTATTTTCAACCGACTTCAAAGTTTCAAACAAAGGAGAAGGTTCTCAATTCAATTGAGTGTTTTTTTTGTGTAAAAGTACCTTATATCCGAGTTAAATGTTGAAAGTTACATCGAATTTCAAAGAATTTCAATAGCCTAGCTTGCTTGGCGAATCTTACAATAGCAACGTTTTTTATTCTTTTAAGCTATCTCACTCAAAAGCTTATGCGATTTATATAATTTTGCTCAGAATAATCTGTATTCTGAGTAATTTTGTAAGAAAACTGGTTTTGCATAATGACAGCTACAGCGAATTTCAACTTATGTTTTTATGATTTTAAAATAGTCTATGCGAAATATTATTTTCCTTTGATATTATTGTAGAATACAATATGAGTAATAAATAACTACTGTTATTCCAAATGGAATGTTTTTACAGACAGTAACGATTTCCTGAAATTGTTTGGTAGTTTTCGGTAGATCTCGAATAAACATACACACAAACATTCCTTCTTTTAATTAACAATCTGTTGCCCGCAGCTTCACCCGCGTGGGATAAGTACCTATAAACCGTCCGGAAGAAATTATCTGAATGATGTGAAAACCGCATCAAAATCTGTTGCGTAGTTTAAAAGATCTACGCGTACAGAGGTAAGCTTTTAATAAAATGATTATGAAGTTCACCTAAGTCTTATATTTTTCTTATTAATTAATTACTTACCATTGTCCTTTTTGTCGTAAAAAGCTCAATTTATCCTGTTGGTAAAATTACTTCTCTTTGTTGTTCATTTTTTGTATCAAACTACGAGTATTTTCCTTTAAAAAAGAATTACCCTTCGTAAACATAAACTTTCTTTGTTAGCTTGTTATTAACGAAGTGGGAAGCTTTAGCAATTGTTTTCTTAAACGAGGAAGTCAACCCTTGTTTCACGTTGTCAATTTGTGTCACGTTGTCTCCATCAACACGTGACCTATTGTTACAATAACCGAAGCTATTTTGACCTAAGGCATACTCGGCATACCCGACCATCGTATGAGGAACGTTTAGAGATTGAGAAACATTTAAAAGAACTGTCAATTAAGACACGTTCTTACTGTGTATCCTTCAATTACATTTTTGTGAGATCTGTATGACGAATTTGTGTAAGTTGGGCACCGTAGCGGATTGTCGGTCGTCGGCGACTTATGTCTCGGCCTCACGGCACCTCATTCATAAGACGACAGCGCGTTAGACTTCCGTAGGACTCCGACCACAGTCTTAATTTAGTCCACAGCTGCTGTCCAGACCCCCACGAAATAATGGGAGGTGTTTTAAACTCCCTTTACGGGAGATCAAAGAACTAAGTACAGTCAAGGTTCATAAGTGCAGTAGGAGTTTCGTAACTCAATAGATTGAGAGACCAGTTTCATTTACGACTTTCTTTTATACCTGTACCGACACACGCACATATCCACTTATATATTCCTATTCCTGGATATCACGATGAATTATTGCTAGGACAATAAGGTTTAAAACACGCCATTGACTTGGGTGGTTAAATATAATTTTCACCTCACCTGCTCGGAAGGGTATACAACCCTTCCGAGCCGGTGGTGTTTCTCATTCGAAATCTGCGTGGCAAACTGCACCTGGAAAAAAACTTTCTTCTAATCTGTAGAAGGTGGACATTTAAAGAAGTGGTCAATTCTAATTGTGGTTATTATTATTTGTGGTTCTAAACCGCCGAAAGATTCAATTCACCTAGTATTTCCTCGCTGTAGTGAGGTGAAAAATTGTGTGTTGCGCTCGGCAGTAAAGTTATTTTGTGTCTCGTACCTTGAAACCCTCGCTACGCTCAGGATTCTATCTTAGGATTCAATCCTAGAACCCTTCGCTTGCTCAGTTTTCAATATTAGTACTCGCACAAAATAACTAACTTTGCAGCCTTGCATAACAAATAACTATTAATTGGTTTTCGAGTTGTCGTGCGCTCCGTTGTACAGAAAAAAGCTACTGCACTTATGAGCCTTACTGTACATTAACAAAGGGACACAGTAAAGTTATTGTATTAGTGGGAAGATAGTACCGTTAGTAGCGAGTAACCTTGGGGAGTTTGTTGAACTTTTGACAAATGCCCGCGAGTTCCGACCGTTTTCATCAAACGAGGAAAGTTGATTGCCACCGCTAAGTATGAATTAGTTATTAGTACTGCCTAACTAATGTATGCAGGCAACACCATTGCACGGTGTGGCCCACTGATGCGTAAAAGCAACACGCACCTGGGCAAGGGAATGCCCTGATGAAGTAGACGAGTAGGTCCCACTATCACCATTGCGAATCTTTACGGAGACAATGAGAATGTGCCAAACTTTGAACTACTGATTTTATCGCCCAGAATAAATGAGATACAATATGTTGGCATAAAGAAGAATTCAATACATCAACGGGGGTGTCTTTATTATGTCTAATACATAACTTGTTAAACAACTAATCATAATTATAAATATAAGTAACTGTTAATGGCTGCGGTAAAATGCACCATAATTATGACGCATGTGGCTACATCTGCAAATGCGCTTAAACCCTTTGATGCGCTGCTTTGATGAGTCGAAAACCCGCCACCCGAGCTATCACACAAAATGAAGCAAAAGCGCATTAAATGTTGGCAAAAGCGCATTAATTAACGCGTTAATGAGGTGGAGCAGTAGCATAAGAGATTATTGTAAGTATTCCAATTTTGAATTTGACTTGTTTGCAGACATGTTACGAGATGGAGCGCTACCTGCGGGAGGAGCCCCGCAGCCGGCGTCGCGACCCCGCGCCGGAGGAGGACTGGGCCATCTCGGCGACCCCCTCGCCGCCGTCGCCCCAGTCGCCGCCCTCGCCGCCCCTCTTCATCGTCACGGCCGTGAAGAGCGAGCCCCCCAGCGACTCCGACGAGCCCAGAGGTAAGTTCGGTTCTTGAACATTGAGTGACGTAGAGGGGGAAAGCTCACGCATGTAGTCGACTGATCTACCAATTAGCGCGTTCAATTAGGTCTGGTCTGCCAATAACACTCGATTTTTAGGTCTGATCTACCCATAGAGCTCTCGATTTGGTCCGATCTACCAATGACGGTCTCAATTTATTTATTTATTTTCTTAAAGGAAGATTACGACTTCTATAGCCTAACTAGGTATATAAACATTTATGTATAAGTCAACACAATTCTTCTTAAAGGATCTCAGTTGCCTTTATTTTTTGTAAAAACTGGGACACCTATACACCAGTACCCAATATATTGTGGGATGCAATCATCAAGCTAAAAAGTGTTTTTCTTCAAGGATGCAATAAAATGATTTGAATTGGAAATACGTTACTCGTTTCAGACGAGGCGCCATGTCTGAGCCCCGCGGCGGCCGCTGCGGGCGCTGCACCCGCGGTCGCGGCCGCGGCGCGGCGGCCGCACGCGCCGCGGCTGCACGCGCTCGGCGACGCGCGCCGCCGCGTGCACCGCTGCGAGTTCCCCGCCTGCGACAAAGTCTACACCAAGAGCTCGCATCTCAAAGCGCACAAGCGCACCCACACAGGTACTACCCCCACTTTATTGTTCAGAATTTTATTGTAAGTTTAAATATTGAATATTGTATTATATCTATGAAGACTTGTAGGCCGCTGGGACAGAAAGGTTCTCGAGTGGCGACTACGTGATGGCGAAGACGCAGTGTAGGCAGGCCTTCCCAAGGTCGCGGGACCAAGCTGGATGATTCCGCTGTGGTCAGCGGAAGACTGTTGACCCGATGGCTGTACATGTTGTATTTGGCGTTCAATGTTCCAGGTGAGAAGCCGTACAAGTGCTCGTGGGAGGGGTGCGAGTGGCGGTTCGCGCGCTCCGACGAGCTGACGCGGCACTACCGCAAGCACACGGGCGCCAAACCGTTCCGGTGCCGCCACTGCGAGCGCTGCTTCTCCCGATCGGACCACCTCGCGCTCCACGCCAAGCGGCACGCGTAGCCCGACAACCCGACGCCCGCCACCAAGAAACGCAACCGGAACCGCAAACGTTCCCAAAAACGCTAAAACTGCGAGTGAGATCGCGCGCCCTCTGTTCATGTGTGATTCCGTTTTATAAGTTGTTGTGAGTTGTCGTCTACGGAATGGAACGTTGACTGTTTCGCTTGTTTGTTTGTCGGCGCGCGTTCGAGGGTGCGGCCGGGTGGTGCGTTAAGCCAAAGAAATGCCGCTACGTCCAGTAGCTGAGTCATCACTCATTGCACCTAATGCTTTAAAGTTATTTTTACCTTTTTGTATTAGTTTATAATTAAAGTGAAAAGTTTAAAAATCTCTTTTTAATGTTTCGGCACCGGCCTCTTTATCGTTCGTTACGGTTCTTTGTTGCAAAAACGATTTATATTCGCCGTTGTTTATTATTAATGTTTCGTAGGCTTCGTGTACAGAGAGGTTTTTTTATGAGACGCGCGGTCGCATAGCGGCGGCGCGGTCGTGAGTTGTGCCATTAGTCGCGGGGCGTGCGGAACGCGGCGGTTTTTCCCCGCCGCGTGCGCGCTCGCCCTTTCGAGCTGCATTTCAATCTTCGTGACATATTATTTATTGGCGGTCGTTCGGCTGATTATCCCACCGACGCCGAGCACAACCTTAGGCTTTAGTAGGATGTGCATCGCGTTACCTGACGTTTTGTCGTTGCTACGAATCTGTCATTTCGAAATGTTAATAAGTTTTACCCTGTATGTTTTTTAATACAGGTACCTTTTTAAGTGACACATTCGTGGCATCGACTTTTTGTTTATTTTTACTATACTTATATTTAATAGTTAGGATGCACAGTGTGCGATATATTTTACTTTAAGCTACACTTTACTGATTTCATTCCGTGCGCTCTTCTGTGCTGCAAAACGGCTGGAATTTATCAAGCTGTTGTTCATATTTAATTATTGCTTTTTTTGTGCAGATAGGTTTTTTTTTGTAAATAGATATAGTAATAATTACTCCTTTGCACACTTAGCTTTTTCTAGCCTACAGGGAGGGTACAGAGATTGCTATATAAAAAACATTTTCGAATGATTTTGGATTTGCAAAATTTTGCGCAACATTTCAATAGCTACTTATACATATAAAATTGCACCCGTCTTCTTAATTATTTATTTATTTACCCTGTATAAATGTCAAAGCCCGATCGCGAGGCGGCACACTTCACTAAACTAACAATTCATTTTTATAGTAACATTAAATAGCGTAAAATTAAATAATCTATTTGCATATTGGAATCGTGGTCTGTTCAAAACGAAATTTTAACGCCTTTTTTCTATTTATCAAGTGAAATTTTTAGTAGAATTATTAATAGCTAGGCTTAGCTGGGCGTGCAAAGGCGTCAGAACAAGTTGATTCTTAAGGTGGAAATACACATCGCCACATTTGCCAAAACGGAGCGAATCTAGATGGTCCTAATTGTCTTAAGACTAACTAGGAAACCATGGCCATTCAATTTGGTCCATTTCTGAAATGTTCGGCAAGTGTGACCATGTTGTTGTCAAAATAAACACAGCCGCTAGTTTCTAGACGAATTATATCTAAGGCCGGTTTTTAGACGAAATTTATCTAAGAGCGGTGTTGTAGAGCTTAAAGTATAGTTTCGTACGAAATAAGCTTTCGGACTTAGTCAATAAGGGATAAAATATATCACCACCGCTTTTGTATTGGAACTTGTGCTTTAAAATTGCATTAAAGCTCTTCTATCAGCGTAGCAACTCAGCCTTTGGACAAATCCAAATTAACTTCATTATGTAGACGGCATAGAGCGATGATATTCTATTTAAAACCTTGAATGAAACCAACAAGTTACTTATTTACTGAAAAGGGTCCTACAACACAAAGTACCTACAAACTAGTTGGTTTTGGTACGCTTTTTTACCTTATATAAAGATATTATGCAGTTTGATACGGAGAAGTTTGAAAGTTATTTATACCTTTCACGTTCCATGAAGTGTTGATTTCTAACATAGACTGTTAATACTCGAAATTAAATAAAAATCGAGTCCTAATATGTATATATAGTATATTTTTGTTTACCTTACCTATTTAGGTACTTCATCTTCAATGTCAAAATGTGCTTAAAATTAAAACGAAACATGTTGAATTTTATTTTTTTATTGATTTTTAAGGTTATTTGACCAGAAGTTAACATCTTTTGCCCCTCATTTAAGGGTAGTAAAGTAGTTCGAAAAATCAAACTGACATAAAAAGCATGCGGATGAAAGCACACTTTTCCAATACAGAGTGATGTGGTGATTTATTGTAAAGTAGGTACTCTCAAAGCGCTCAATGTAAGGTAGAACTACAAAAAAGATGTTTAAAACAATTTTATCTTGTACCCAGTGATGTCACGTTTAGTCTAGCTCTAAGTAAAACAAAACAGATTTAGATGCGTTTTGCGTGCTTTTTATTAGGATTACCATAAGAGCAACGACTGGTAAATATCTTACTGCCATATTTAAAATAGTTTTCTACAATAAAAATGTTGGTTTACTGTGATTGGTTGACAGGAAGGGTGGAATTCTAGGAATCCCTTCAACGCTCCTAGAAAAATGAGAGGTTTTCTCTGCAGGAAATTAAATATTATGCCAAAAATTTGTCAATGACAAGGTGTGTCAAACAGAAACAATATGGAATTGACAATAAATTTCCTACTCATGGAACTACCGAATGCAATAGATTGAAAAGAAATCCTCTATTTGAGAATGCGTTTTTTAAAATAAAATAAAGTCTCTTTTGACTTAATTTTTTTATTATATATTTTAACTTTTCAATATTTTAATAACGAACCACGTACAGCGTTCGTTTTTACCACCCTGTATATTATTTTGGATAGTATTTAAATAAACATCTAACTTAACATACATCAAAATAATCTGATTTGCACATAAAAAAAACTTATTGCACACCACTGCGCACTCTTACTACAAATAAATATTTATTTTATGTGCACTTTACAGCAATTTAAATAGTTTTGCTAAATTAATATATGTATACATTCGACCGCATGTCAGTGGAAACAGTTGAGTTGGCCTGGCCTATTAAGGAGTTTTAGTACAATGAGAGATCTGTTTATACTGGTTTTGTATCCACTGACGTGCGGTCGATCGTACCTATTTTACTGATAGGACCGTTTAAGGGGAGCTTAAGAATTCCACTCTTAAAAGTCCACTGTGTTCTGTAAGTTTAATACCTCCCGGGGCCAAAGGCACAGTCTTCCGGTTTTAAAAAATATACTTATGTCTGCAAGTTGCAGGTTCTCGGGTTAACGCGTGCCACCGACCGAAGTAATGTTTTTTGAGAGTTTTTTTCGGCTTTGGCATCTTTTGCCAAAAGTGAGATACCTACGTGACACATCTTAATTTGCATTAGAATTTTCAAATACAATGTAGATTGAAATGAGAATAAAATACTCTGAATAAGTACTTAATTATATTTCCTCCTTTACACCGGAAAATAGTCAAATATCCATAACAAAGCTGTAGAGTTTGTTTGAACACGCTAAACGGATTTAAAAAATTCTTTTTGCATTTGATAGCTCAATTCTTGGGGAAAGCTATAGGCTAGCCTAGCAAAAAGAAAAATGTAGAATTAACGCGGGGGAAGCCGCGGAAAAAGCTAGTTAGAAGCTGTATTTACATTCTTGTTGTTGCGGTTTCTTATTGGCAGAACCGCCCAATCATAGCACGCGTGGCTAAGCAAAAGCTTAAAGTTTTTTTTATCGAATCGCACTGGTTTTTCATTGTGAATCCAGCCTAAAAGGGCGGAAGGATTGAGCTTGTTTAATTTTATTTAAATTTCGACATCTCAAAACGTTTTAAAACATGTCTAGATGCCCATATTTAGTTCAAAATATTAATAAATTGTGGATATTAAAAACATTTTATTAATTGAAATCATTTGCTGAAGTACGTAGCTAGTTAAATCGTTTTCGATGCAGAAACACCAAATAATAAACAATATTATATTTATTATATTAAAATACGTAAGTTATCTACTAAAGCGAAAGTAATGAATTTAGCACATAATTCGTATCAAATTTAGCTTAGCAAATTATTGAAAAAATATATAAATGATGATGATGTCACACCTCATAAAGACTAATATAGTAGGTACCTACATTAATTCGTTCTTTTTCTAATAAATTTATAAAATTTTCTATAGGTATATTTTTTCTATAGAATAATATGGAAGTATCTAGTTCAAATTATAGATGTGTAAAAACTAAAAAGTTAAAATATAACCGTATCAAATATGTAAAATAGAATATTATGTAAATGTAGTTCAATTCTTATTCAAAAATATACACCTAAACATTACATAGCTAACGGTATAAGTATATGTTCATAGAAATAAATGTCTGTAGGATTAATGTCAACGGAATTTATGCATTATGTGCTTCTAAGGAGAACTAGGTGTGACTAGACAAAACTATTGTAATATTACAAACTAAACATTTTGTAACTTATAAGTAAGAGTTTATTTTGAAGGGTTGGTCCTTCTCTAGGTGTGAGGATTGGGTGAGATCTTAAGTGGTTATGAATGGAGCTGAGAGAGGGTACATAGCACCTAACCTAACATAAGTACACACCTATCAGACGAAGGTCCAGTTAATAGAATCCTAAGTATTTAACCATCACCTGATCAGAGGTACATATCTTAAGCACTTTGAGTCTCCTTCATCCAAGCTCCGACCGACCACCGTCAGATCTCAACCAAGCCACTTCCGGTGGAAAAGCGACACTGGTCATATTTAAATTATAACTTATAAATAAGTGTAATAATGAATTGTATGATTATGCAAGATGGCTGGTAACTGCATAAAATTAGTTAAATAGGCAGAGTTATAGGTAAATAACTTTTATGTGAAATATAGGTGTTTACCGAGATAATATGAATTACATACCTAATTATTGTTAAATTTATATTTAAAAAATTGCGGCTGTGTCTCAAAGAATCAACCTGCGTTTGTTGTATGTGTATAAGCTTACTGAATTAAGTCCTGACACAACATTTTAAAATATACCTTCCTTTTTTTAATATACCGGGTAAAATAAATCTTATGAACTAAAGTTTTACTATTCAATTGTATTTTTGCAACGAACCGCATTGTATGGGAACAGGATTTCGCTTATAAATACAAAAATGTAGATATAAAAAACTTAAAAACTTTACGAGTAAGTATGTCACTCGTAAACTGTTGTTTTTTTTATTAATTTTACAAAACCGTTAAAAATATTGAAATGGTATAAAAGTTGCGGGATGTTTGTTTATTGGAAATCTTACAGAACTAACTACATTTATTTATTAGATACCAGAAATAATAATGACGTCATTTGAAATGGTTTATATTTTTTCAGAGTATTACTCGTCCATTGTTGTTGATTTACTTACATTGTGTTATTTTCGGCATTTATTTATTTTATTTTTGTTTGTTTCTTTAAAGATTCTTCATGGAATAATATAAACAGATATTTATTAGTGCATTATCTTAACGGCTTGTTTGTTGGACATGAGAGCCAGAGGTTGTAGGTTCGATACCCAAACTACAAATTTGCACAAATTGATCACGTTTTGTGTATTTGTTGCTCCAATAGTAAATAAGTTTTATTTTTATTTTACCCCGCGCAAACTCACAAACCTTATATTACATTAGCGTAGATTTCAAAAGTTATTGGCTTTGAATAATCTTTATACACATTTCAATGCCATGCATCTCACTATCAACGCAATTATACGCCGGCAAAGAGCTAGGTGTATCTCTTTGGTAGCATTAATCATTTTTGGTACCTGGGTTAAAAAATTTGTTTCTAAGACCACCTCATTTCACCCTGTATACCCAAAGTGCAATATTTTGTAGCGTTTGTTATCTCACAAAAATGATAGCTTTACTTTTCTTTACAAGTATTACTACGCTGTGTTATTTTATATTTTATTATACTCGCCGACATACTAATTTAGACGCATTACATTCATTATCAAACTTTGCAGTAGTGGTGGGAAAGAGATTGATTACTACATAATTATACCAGTTTATGTACAATAACAGTGTGACGGCGAATAGAAAAAAATACTTGTAGACACAAGTATTTTTTTCTATTCGTCGTCACACTGTTAATGTAGGTACATAAACTACTAAAAACAAATTAAGAGAACGCGAGTAGTAGTATTTACTCACTTATGCATTAAGTCTGTCATGCGCCTAAATAAGTTGGTCGTCTTATATTATGTTATTATTACATTCCAACGTGCGTCTTAAATCGGTCGGCTTATACTGATATTCCGTGTAAGGTATCGATATAATGTGCGGAAGAGAGAGTAGACATTGTCGACTTTTTTTACACGGCTTGTAAGTTTCAGGCTCTCGCAGTTATAGAAACATTATCTCATCGTATTTTTTATACACTCATAAATAATTATACTGCTCAAAACAGTTAGGGGAACAAGAAACCAAATGTTTGTAATTTGAAATAAATCCACCAAACTATAATGTAAGTATATTTCTTAACTTATGGGATATTCCTTGATTCACAAATTATGTAGGTAGCTTTTTTATCTGGCCTCATAAACGGAGTGGCCTTTACGCGGACTTTATGATTCTGTATTACTATACTGTATTACTAGGTCCACACTATTATTTCGGCACCAATTCGTTTTTCACCCAAACTGCATTTTTACACAAATAAAAAGTAAGTAAGTATAATTTTAATGGTCGTAATTAACATATTAACAAGGAAAAAGCGAGAACCTGATTAAAAATTAAAATATAAAAAATATATAGTTAAATATATACAATAGCACAGAAAATTTACAATAAAAAAAATTCAGTTATGTCTTCTTTTTAATATTTCTTTAAGGATCTTATCCATATTAATATCTACAAGACACAACTACATGACATTAATGACGTAAAAACAGCACTCCCCCGCCGACCTCTGGTCATCATGTATGACCGTGTAGGTTAGCATTCAGAGAACTTGATGTGGTCCCCTTACACTTTAATAGAATTTTCATTACTCATACTCTGAAAGTAGGTCTGAAGTTGCCTGAGGAGCGGGTTGAAAGTAGTACATCTCAGCCCTAGGGAGAATCGCTTTCAACTGACAGCTGTCAAATTATTGAAAATTAGAATTCATATTGTTTTGAGCAGTATATTATTATAATATTCTTGGCTCATTCACGATTTCCTAAAATGTACCTATCTATGGATAAGTCGGCCGTATGCTACTTTCTGTGGAGTGTATTAGGATAAAACCCACTTTGGTAGGATAGGAAAATGACGTCATTAACAAAAGTTGTAAACAACTAAAATAAACTTGTGTGTTTACAATTAGTTACAGACAGATTAACCCAATACTTATTAAGTAATAAGTAATATTACCTATTTAAATAATCAAATATTCACATTAATATTACCGGGTCTTGCAAACTTGAAGTCATTTTTCTTTCCCTTTTAAGTGTAATCAAATGGCTATGTAAGACCAATCGATACAAATTAACAATTTTTACTGTCTGCTGAAAATAAAACGAAATGACACTTATATGCAAAATGTTAGCTAAATGACTGTGTTACATTTTTCGTCCCAAATTGAATGAAACTTTTCGTACTGTTTGCTATGTTTTCACCATAATCATAATGCGAAATCGAATCGATTAACATACAGTATTTATGTACTAACAGTGTTAAATGAATTTACCTAAACGAATTGCGATTGGTCTCACATCTTTAATTTTAGTGTAAAATGTACGTAAATGAATCCCATTCAAGTTACGATTACATGTGTACCTACCATTACTATTTTACGCAATGTATCTACACAATGAAATATTCTGAGATGCATATCAGTGAAATAGATTTCCGAGGTTTAAACGGCATCCCGGTTTATTTTGGAAACACCTAACGGTGTGTGTGAAGAAAACTATATCATTGTAGCATGTTAATTTTTATCATTTGGCCTAACATTGCAGACGTAATATCGCCATAATGTAGGTATTTCAGATTTTTTTATTAGTTCGTAATTCATAATGGCCGAATTATCTTAGTGATCGTAACGGATTTCATAGCCTAGACATTAACGACTTAGTTGCTTTTCCTATTGTAATAGTCGCAACCTGAATGGGACTCCTAAATGTATTACTTATCTCGTAGTTTAAAGAAAAGCCACGGCTTTATATTATTCTTCCAACAGGCCGTGTGACTGTATATATCGACGGGGAAGTGCTAACAACTCCTAACTTACATTTTTTTTAAGAAAACGACTTATGAATGCAGTGCGATAAACGCGTCTACTGGCATATGAATTAAGTTGAAATTCGCAAAATTTGGTTTTTGTAAGTTAGGAGTTGTTAGCACTTCCCCGTCGATATATACAACCTAAATGTAGTTATTTAGTAATCATTTATTTACAAGAAATTATAACTATATATATGTTTTAGTTTTCCGATGTGATTGGTTGTCGTTCGTATGGTATATGTGTACCCCGACGCTAGGGGTAGCGAATTGCGTAGCGTATTGCATTTTATATTAATAATTTTTTCTTATATGTGGACATATTGTGTTTTTTTTTCACACTCTAAAATACCTATTAGACTACCTACCTTAGAAATGAAAAAAAAAACGGACAAGTGCAAGTAGGACTCGCGGCCAGATGATTCCGTACAAACTTAATTAAAGAAATATTTAGAAAATCGTTAATAAAATCTAACTTATCATTTGATACAAGAAAAAAAGATTTTTTTGTGATGTAACCTCAAATTTACTGTTTCCAATTTTTTCCTTTACTTGTAAGATCTTGCTTCTTCCCAAATTTCATGACACTAGGTCAACGGGAAGTACTCCATAGGTTTTGATTACCAAAATAGCTACTCAAAAATGTGGCAAAATCGGTCATATCTTCTGACTGCGTTGACTTAGAAGTTTGATTTTTTTACAGCTTCATGGAATTGCAGACCTGAGTATTTGATATCAATTTTAACTTGATACCTCCACGCGTTCCTGAGAAAAAGGGTCTTGACAGACAAATAGCGAGAAGTTTATGTACCTACCCTTCACAAATATGATTAATTTATAACATCTAATCCAGGCCTAACTTGTACCTACAAAGTGGTGTCCCCAATGGGATCGAACCCTCGACCCCTGGTGCTCTGGCTACTGAACGGAGTAACTCTTATCTACTTCTACTGTGCCACTAATCAAGCCACTACGCCAATAAGGTGGTCGTGGTTATGAAATAAAACAAACGTAGGTAACTGAAACTTTGACTGTATTTGTTTACTGTGATATGAACATGCCAATATTACTTCTGTGCCAAAGGGACAAAATAAACATAGCAATGAATCTATAAAAACACTATAACTAGAGACAACTGCCGAAAAGGAACAAGTCTTATAAAATGGAAAACTTATACCTAACCTTAACTTTTCTTAGTTAAGTTCAGGATAAGTATCCTTGAACTGAACATTAATTTAGTTAAAGCTATTCCAACAGCATAAAAAAAATTACAAGAGGTGGTAGAGTACCTACCTAGTAATTATAAAAAAAATGTTATAAAAATTATCCTAAACATGTTTGTCATGATATTAAAAAAAGTGCAGTGACCACTATTCGATACAATAAACTTATATATGTACACAAGGGAAAACATACAATGTTGTAATTATTGTAATCATGCAATCGAATCGAAATTTATATTATGACAGACATATTAAGGATAATTTGTTTTTGATCATAATAAGGTAAGCTGACCTTATGATGATCAAAAAGATATTGTCCTAAACATGTTGATCATAATATAAAAATAAATTAAAATGCACGTCGACATTACGTCGACCATATTATGCATTTTCTGTATAGGTGGGGTTAAGATACACGAGGTTCTACTAGACCAGAGTAGACTTTCCCGGTGTCTCACTTACCCCACCTGACAAACACTATCTTATACAATTGGCTATCTATTGGTATATATCATAAAACTTACAATAACCAATAAAACAGATTGTAATTACAATATGATTGATAACATGAAATCGATAACTGTCAAAAAATGTTGTCAATGTTTAAGTTAAATAACTTAAATATAGACTACATAACACAAAAACATTGTGTGCCGCGACCATAATGCATTTTATTATGTACAATGGGCAGTGGTCACTTTCAACACAATACACTTATAAATTAAAAAACAGTACATACCTAAGTTACTTTTATATATAAGTATTCATATTATTCATTTATTCGTACTGTATCTAACTATATTAACTAAATATCTATACTAATATTAAAGAGTAAAGTTTGTTTGAATGTGTGATGGAAGTAAACTTTGTAACTAATACGATCTCAATAATCTCATAATTTGCCTTCCGGCCGTCATAACAACTTAACCTAACTGTACACTGTACAAACTCTAAATCTAAATCTACTAATTATCTATGAATCTAATTAAATATGTACCTCAAAAAAATCCAATAATCTCATTTCCATTAAAATATTGGCCGTTTCGTGTAGGTCGGCCGAACACCTGTTTTATAAAACTATGTTTTCGCAGTATTTAAGAATCTGAAACAATAAATAAAAAATTAAAGAGATATATTTATATTTATAGGGTGACAAACGGAATGGCTGAACAAGCAGCATACGAAAACAAATTAATTTGCGTCTCGAAAACAGTTCGCAAACTGACATGCAAGATACCACAAATTTGTTTTTTATGCTAGTATCCAGGAATGTCGAATTTAGGGGGCGCGAGCACGCACCAAACAGATCCTAACTCTATGCCAGTATCCCTTTGGTGTGCATGTATGTATCAGTGACACAAACAGCTTGTGTTTTGGAGAGAGTGCTGTACTTACATGTACAAATGCGTGACTCGTGCGCCGCGGGTGCTTCCGAGCCGCGCGGCCAGTCAGGCCGGCCGGCATGTGAGTAGTGCAGCAGACGCCGGCCGGCCCGGGCACCCCGCCCGGCCGCGGCCCGCCGCCGGCAGGTGCCCACCTGCCTAAACACACACGACAACACTCATCATCATATCAGCCAAAGGAGTCCACTGCTGGACAAACCCCTCCCCCAGGAATCTCCACGACGACCAGTACCGCTCTAACCTCGTGCAGCTCGGTCCCGCGACCTCCACCACATCGTCGCTCCAGCCCTCCCAGAGCAGTCACCACTCGAGAACCTTACTGCCCCAACGGCAGTTTGGAAAAAAAAAGTTTGGAAAAAAATATATATATATATATATATTGAGAAAGGAGCTTGGCGTTATTTATTCATGTATTTATCTGACAGTATTAACAGCCCGACTGATTGGACCGACTACAGAGCAGCCCGACGACGAAGGCGTTATTGTGGTGCCTTGCCCCTGAATGGGGAGAGTTGCGTGTGCAAAGCACCTAGGGACGGGATAAATAACTTGTAGGGGGATCAAGCAGGGTGTCCGGGAAAGAGCCCGGAGCAAGTACCGGGCACCTCCCCCGCGATTCGGCCTATATGACCTAGACGTCGAAGGCCATGGGAGGTGGTGGGATTTGCCCCAACGGCAGTCAGCTCTACAACCGATGCACGCCGCCCTACGCCCACACATTTGTTACCTATTGCTGATGGCCTTTAATAGCCCGGGGGAACACTACGGGGGGCGGGCGTTTTGTTAGAATCGGCTGGACAAATCTATTTACTCTGAATAAAAAATGTGCACATTCTTACGTAGTGAGCAGCGACCTGTAGTGGGTAGGTAAGGTAGTTTTTTCGGTGTGGTAGGAAGGACTAGTCGACGGTTTGGATGTGTACCTTCCACTTTCGCTAAATAGCAGTGAAAGGTGAAGGGCCTCGTGTACCTACCTTTAGGTACACGAGGCCTTACACTTCCCGCTCGTGCCGTTTGGAGGGTTGGTCGCAGCAATGCAAGGGCTGCAGGCGGCTAAACTTCGTTAAATAACCTCGAATGGATAACACGTAGTCTACGCCTTACTGTGACCACGTGGTCCTGCCTACCCCTAGAGGCGCGTGGGTCTGCTTCGTGACTCGACAGTCTTCCAGCACTGATTAATAAAAATCAACACTCACCGAACCCAGCGGGCCACGGACATCGCTGGACCCCGGCATCTGTTAAATAAAAGAAATGTTTAGTATATTTCAAGTAAAATGGTGTATGAAATCTACGGCGCACTAGCATGGAACCGAAATAACGGGAAAATCGAAGCAAATACATAAAATAATCAAAATGGAAATAGAATAAAAATTGACTTTAAAGAAAATAAGAACAATCACTTAAAATATGAAAGAAAAACGCGTGGCGTGCTTAACAGGTTAGCTTTACAGTATGGCGGCCATGCTGTGTGCGCGCGCAGCTAGAAACAGGTGTATACTCACGTCCGCGACGGTGTCGAGTGCGAGGAGCGAGGGCGCGCGCGCCGCTTTTATAGTGTCGGCAACACGACGACGCCATGAGACGGAAACGGATATCGCGCTCCAGCGAAACGTAGTGATTATATTCTCTTTGCTTCAGACGGCCATTTTATCTACGAGCATAATATACAGAATCCGCTTTATCGGGCGGCTAAATCAGACGACAAAATAAGAACGACTTTTTCATACTCTGTTGTGTGTACTATAATACTAGATTGTTGCATCAAACAGAAAGTAATTTATTGTATCGAGTGTAGTTTTGTGCCGTGATAACAAAATATAGCTAACCTAAACTTTTAGTCAAATTAAATGTTTGAACTTACATCATTTTGAGGACGCCCTTTGTATAAAACCTGGGGCTCAGGCCTACCCAGTGGTACAGTGCAGGTTGATGGACTTCACATGCGCCTAAGAATGTCTTCTTCGGCGTATGCAGGTTTCCTCGCGATGTTTTCCTTCACCGTTTGAGAGCAGTCAGTAAATGTACTTAAGTTTCGAGAAAAACCCATTGGTAGGCCCAGCCGGGGATCAAACTTCGGTCCTTTCGATATGATAGGCCGCGTGTTATCCCCGGCGCCACTGACGCATGTACTATATGTATATAGGTACTAAGTATGTATCCAATTTCTGTATACACCTTGTGTGCCTTTCTGATCAGATGATTTACTCTTATTCTACGTTTCCATTTCGCCGCCCGCTATGTCTCGACGACTTGACCCAACGACCGGACCGCGTCAGCCGCTCCGTGCAACAAGATGTTACCAACCAGATACAGTCTATGTCCAACAGAGTGTACTTTTATCTATGGTAAGTATGTGATTTATTTATTTACAGCACGGCCTCCAACATAAACAAAGCACGACTAGAGTTAGTCGGCGATTTTCACTGAGGTTCTTATCCTCACTAAGTCGATAGTAACTTGAATGAAGATTTCCAATGGACAATTTTGGTACGAGCTGAAAGAGTTGTTACACGCTTTTATTTTAATTTCCCGCACAATATGCACAACCACAAGCACTTATGTGTCAAATACTATCAACATTACACATTAAAACTCTCAAAATACTTAATTTTAGAAAATAAAATAGAAGAGACGACCATGACACTTCGCTCCCGCCGAAAGAGTTTATGCAACAAGTGCCTATTAAAGTGTATATTGTGCGGAATAGTTAAATAAAAGCGTGTAACGACCAAAGAAATTGAAACGACTCTACCGGATCGTTCCAAAATTGTCATTTGTCAAAATGAAAAGCACAGTGTATCCCTCGGGTTCAAGACTTATTTAGAGTCCCTCCTTGTCCAAATCCCGTCTCGGGACCTAAATAAGTTACTTTTACCCCTGGGGTAACAATGTACTATAATTACTGCTAATGAAATTATTATTTTTTCATAGTCTTTCAAAATAAAACCATATTTAATTAAATCTAATTTTTATTTATTTCCTTCGGTAACTGATTTGCCGACATGTTTAATTACGACGTCAGTAAGGTCCATATCGATGTCCTCCACGGCTTCCATCGTCAAGGCAGATTCTTTGGAAATTGCATCTATTTCCGATGACAAATTTGCAATTTCTTCTTGTTGATCAACGACAAGATCTTCGGTGGCATCATCTTTGGATTCTTCTTTACCTTCTGTAACGACCTTAGGTTGGTCATTCAACAAGCCATATAGAGAAATGTTATCCAGTTCCTTCAGGTCATCCACAGAAATGTTATCCATTTGCTGAATAATATTATCAATTTCATCTTGACGGACGACCGCCATAATTTCTTCATAAGCTTTCGGATCCATTACCATTAACGAATTTTCACTTTCGGTGCTTTCGTTTAGTCTAATTTCTGATTTATCTTTGGGAGCATCATTTTCAGCAACATCTTCCTCAAATATTTCAGGGTCTCCATTCAACAAGGCTTTTTCAGAGTTATTTTCTGTCTGTGAATTTTCCTCTATTTCTGCATTCCTCTTATTAAGAATACAAGCGGCCTTGGATTCCCAGTTATGCAGGTTGCTGAGCGCCATGCTGTACATGGGTTTAGTCGCTGGAATAATTGTGTGGAGTATGTTGTAACACGGGATGCATATTTGGCTTAAAAAGCCGACCTGAAACAAAATTAAAACGATGTTCTATACATACATTAATAACTAATTAGTTATTTATGCCACTGACTAAAAATGGTATTAGATGTAATGGTGGCAATAGAGAGTATGTGAGTCGAAGTCCTATTGTGAAATGGTGCATACAATAATTTATATCTACAATTTACTATAGTTAAATAACGTAACGACTGCCACCACCTAAATAGTTTTAAATCAAAAATACAGCTATCCGCCCTAGAGCTAAAAGGTATACAACAGGCCAAAATGCCAAATGGGAAAAAACTGCAAAAACGAAGGTAAATCGAATACTATAAGTCATAATAGGTCCAAACCACACAGAAGAGACCTATGTCATAGGAATATATATTACTAACGTAACCCTTACCCGTAACATAAAAAGAAATAAATAAAAATTTGTTCACTTCTTCCAGGACTCAGGAGGATAAAGCGTATCCCAGACACGCTGCCTGCGGTGGCGGCCTACTGCAGGCCGCAGCGTCAATATACAAATTATCGCCGCGCGTGTTGAAGTCTCACATACATTGCATAGGGAATACAACAGGCCGCCACCGCCACCGCAGGCCGCGTGTGTCAGGGATACGTTGAAAAAGTCGCATCCGAGCCCCGTCGTCGGTACGTCTCATCTATGAGGCCAGCGCCTTAGGGTTCCTAGTTTCACTACTCAAACCTAAAAATTTACGTGTTTATGTACCTATGTAATAAACTATCAGACCTTTGATATAGGAACTTACTTGGCTGGAAGGTTGCTCATCGGGCAAGTTTCTATCCATCATAGGGATAGGTGTCCTATTGGCTGCCCGCTCCTTGTCCCCCTGGTCATAGAACTCCTCAAATATGACCTTCACGGTCTTGTTTTGGACGTCCCAGGGTTTGGCCGCGGCTGAGAGGTCCGCAGCGGTCATCGATATGGCCATAGACAAGTCCCTGGAACGTAAAATCACATCAATACCAGAAAATTCGCTATGTATGAAGCTTGCGCATGATTGAACCTAGTGTCAAAAATCCAGTAAAAGTAGGGCTTCCGACCGTCAATTCTCATGTTTCCCTTTTTCTTTAATATCTGGGTAAAGTCTCTTGGCCATGTGATGGTATTCGCTGTCAATCGCTTTAGGATGCATTCGCAATATTGGCAGACATTAATTCGCACTTACATTTTAATTTACATATAGCCAATGATCATAAACCTAACAAAAAATTACATAACTTAGAACGTTAATCAACTATATTAATACAATATCAAATCTAAGGGTATGCCAAGCTGAACTTGGCATGCGTGTTTCTAACCTGTGGCTAGGGTCTGCCCAGCTGAACTTGGCATGCGAGGGCTCGCCGCTATGGAGCTCCTTCATCTTAGCCAAGTTAGGAAAGAAGGCTGCCAGGTCTGTGGCCAGGATGCACTGGCGTATGTAGCCCAGGATAACCTTGTACTCGTCGCTGGACATGTGTGAGAAGATGTTGTGGCCATCCTGTACACGACATACATATAAATAAGTATATCTTTACGCTATGTCCCTGATGGGGTAGGGTCTCTTTCGCATTGCTCATTCGTGACAAGCACGCATACTGCATAACATGGGGCGTACCAAATCAAAAGGGTCCTTAAGACGGCATTTAGTTTCCGAGATAATTAAAGTTTTGTAAAATGACTCAAACGACGACCCGACACGATTGGGTCACTACAGAAATTCAGGAGGTTGGTTCTTGGATCTATGGTTAGGATCTCATTTTTGATTTGCAACGATTTACATAGTGTTAGATGTCTACATCCTCGATCGTGTTTATAATATTAGTTAAATTATAAGGATGCCCATAAAATCCACACAAGCTCAAAGTACATAGATCATATCTGTATCAAGAACCTGAATGTCCTACGAGCACAGGTGAATAATCTAAGCTTACGACTAATATGAAACGCGCTAAACAACTACCTGCTGCAAAATGGTGACGGTTATGTTAAAATGGTGGTGCTCCAGAGTGGATGTGGTGTACATCGCGGCGAGAGGGGAGGCCGTCTCGCTCATGTACTTGTTGGTGTAGCCGCGGTGGTCCAGGTCGTGGCACAGGCTCGCCACGAACAGAGCTAGCCGCTGAGAGAACAAGAGAAGTATTATATTTATTATCTGCATAAAAGTACAGTGACCTTGTATCAAGATCGCGAATCATTTTAAATAATCTATAAGTAACAAGAGCAATGATTCGCTTTGAAGCATAGAAGCGAATGCGTAATAAAGCAGAGGGTGTAATGATGACCAACGCTTACGCGTCTCATACGACGTTTTTTAATTGCAAGAGAAGAAATATGAACCTATTTTCCTGTTGGCAAAAGGCTGTTTGTGTTTTGTGCCTCAGTAAATATTTCAGAAAATATAAATTGATTTACTTTATCACTTGAAGTCGTTATTTGTTAAAATAATTACAATACAAACACAACTTCGTACGTTTAGAAAAATATTTTATGGAAAATGGGTATTTCTTTTTTCGCACGCCGTCGCATCGCTTGGGTCATGTGGGGGACTGGGGGTGTGCAACATAGTTTCACTCACCATTTTGTAATCAAATCGCCCTTCGACTTCATTTTTCAGAATCACATACATGGTGTGGGCCACTGTCCAGCCGTGATCGAAGTTGTGATATGGGACTGTCCTGTAGTTCTTTTTGACAGTCAGCACGAACCTTGTCACTGTGGCTTTGTCAAACTTGGACATATCGAAAAGGTCGTCGAACATGACGAGCACTGCCTTGCATTTGTCGAACTCGTCGAGTTTGTAAGGGTCTAAATAAAAGTCGTCGAGGGCAACCTCGAGCTGATTTTTGTCGACCATTATAGCTTCGACCTCGCTCTCGCGGCAAGTGTTGTGGTAACTCAATACCTCCAATGCGACCCTAAAACAAAATATTTATACGAGTGGATGAAGCCAAAGATACAGTACTTTCCTACATTGCATAAATGAAAACTCGGTGCACTTCTAACACACACTCACACAGATGTGTATAAAGTAATGTGTCACCCTCCCTCGTTCTTTTCTTTCAGCCTCTCTCTGTCCGCTCCCTCCCTTCCTCCTTGGCAGTCACTGCTGAATTATTCCAGCAGACTCGGTCCGTAATATTATCTCACCTGTACTTTTGCTCTTTGCGCATAATTGTATCGTACAGCCTGGCGTAGTGCAGAGCAAGTCCGAAGTAAGTGGCGAACACCTCGAAGGCTACCTCGTCCTCCCGGCGGAAGCGGTTGTCATTCCGTTTGTTCACCATCTGGACGACGCCGATCACCTCCCCCTGTACCTTGATGGGCATGCACAGAATGTTGATCGTCTTGTAGCCTGTCGCGACGTCCACGTCACTGTAAGGTTCAAAGAAACGTTATCGGGGACTCGCTTCGCTACTGAGTAAAATATACCTACCTACTTATGTAGATAGTTGACAAATAAAGGATTTTCGGATTTTTCCTTTGCTTGTGCTTTCGAAGCTTGAATCGAGAATCAATGGATCGGAGACATTAGTATTTGATATGAATTTCAACTTGATAGCCCTTTCTGAGAAAAAGGTCTGGACAGACAGACAGACGGACGGACGGACGGACGGACAAACAAAGTGATTCTTTATGTGATCTTATAATTTGAATCATCAAATATCACCGATACTAACCAGTTGAATCTATGATCGGCGTAAGCGTCAGGTATATTCATGGTTTCTCCAGACGAAGCCACGTGACCTGCTATACCGCGGTTGATGGGGACTCTGATCTCCTTCTGCACGCCCGGGGCCTGTCCAGGCTCGAACCTCTGGTCGAACACAGTGGAGACCAGCTCCGAGTTCATGCTGTCTACCAGAAAGAGAGACGCTCGGTCGGCATTCACCAGGTTTTGAGCGAACTCTAGGATTCTCTTTATTAATGCGTCGAGGGTCACCATTTTCTCGAAAATTGCCCTGAAATTTTTTAAATAAATATTACTCGGGTGCGAGAAAAACTATAAAGTTAATTTATAAATCTATTTACTAATATTTATAATAAGTTATTTTTATTTTTAATTATAAAGTACGACTTAGTTGTAAGGTGTTTTTGTCAATAAATAGTTATTTGATATGTATATAGTTTATTATAGTTTCATCTCTTTTACATTAGCATAGATTATGGTGCATTTAATGGAAACAAGCTTTAATTAAACTTACTTTTTAATTAATTACTTTTAAGTAGGTAGGTGTCAATAGAAAAGATTGGTAAGCTTCATTTTATGGGAGAGAAAGTGAACATTTCTGACTGCTTGGTCTCATTTCGCCGAAGCTAGATGATAATGAAGTAAATTATTCAATTACTTACTTCACGACTTCGAGCAGAAATCCAGACGTATTCTTCTGCTTTTCGTTGTCCGTATTGAGGTTATAGAAAAACAAAGCGAGCCCCGCCCAGAGAAAAGTATTACACTTTTCCAGATCTGAATTTGTGAAAGGTTTAGTTGCCCTCCACATTTCGGCGACGTAGGAGACCTCCTTACCGATGAGTATGGCTTGATAGACCACTGACTGTGCTGCACTCTGGAAACAAAATATAACAGATACCTAGCGTTGATATCGTAACAAGTGGACATTCCGGGAATTCGAGCGAACGCGCCTGAAGGGTTTAGATTTGGTTAGGAAGTTGACATTCAGGGAAGTAGACGTTGGAAGAAGTGGACGTTCCGGGAAATAGATGTAAGGGACCGAGTGGACATTCTGGTATTACCCAAACGGACCTGAGGTAAATTTTGTTAGGTACCTAGTACAACATTGCATCTGTAATGTTATTTATTAATAATTAGTAAAAAATTTACAAATGGTTTTTTTTTTTATTTTTTTTTTTTTATTATTATTTTTTTTGCAAACATTATCATTACAAGATTATCATTACAAATGAAAGAGTTGTGCGGCATAGTAGCCTCCTTTGGCTTCCCTTGATATTATTAACTAGCTTGTTTCCTGCGACGTCGCCCGCGTTTTACTTATCACTTTTTTCTTTTTACTCGGCTCCTGAGTCGTAGTTTGCTGTTATAAATAACCTATTACCTTCCTCAAGAATTGGGCTCTATGAAATGCAAAAACTTTTTTCAAATCCGACTGGTAGTTCCAGAGGTTAGCGTGTTCAAAAAAAAACTCTTCAGCTTTATTATATTTTAAGTAAATGCTAGGTGTTTCCCGCGGCTTCGCGCGCGTAGAAAAGTTTTTCCCTCGGAAACAGCTTTCTCGAGGTATCTATAGCCTTGTCTTATAATGATTTATACTAGTAACCTATAGCTATTGCTGTTTTTTTATCAAAATTTGGTGTTCGCGTGAAAGACATCCAAACTCACAAATCTAACAAATTATAAGTAGTATAGATTATAAGCAGTATTCGAAATTCGGCGGAGTTCGAGGCGATCTTCTACCTCAAGGTAAGTTTTTTTATACTGTTGATTTGTTCATTTAGGTTTAGTTTATTTATTAAAATTATGTTTAGAGTTTAAGTTATTGTATACATAAACACATTCTGAATCTATTAATACATTAAATTATTTACTTCAGTAGTATAATAAAGAGATAAATAAATAAAGTAATACAAATAATATTTATTTAGTTGGATAGATTTATTTACCACATTTGTAGCTTCGAACTTCTGCAAGACTGAAACGGGGGTTTCAGGGAAACAATCGTCTTCACCCCGGGTCAGGCACAGCGAGACGCCCGACTTGGCCACCTCCAGCACGAAGCTCATGCACTGTGGGTCGGTGCAGTCCGTTTCCAATGATGAATCTTCAGACTGAATTCAGACAGAAGGAAAAACAGAATTACCTACAGATTTTTCACAAGGAATTTATAACTAATAGGATCGCAGCTAATAGGTAACTTAAAATAACTTAACTTAACGTAACTTTACATGTACTTAATACTGACTGCTCTCAAACGATGAAGGAAAACATCGTGACGAAACCTGCATACGCCGAAGAAGAAATTCTTAGGCGCATGTGAAGTCTACCAACCCGCACTGGGCTAGCGTGGTGGACTATAGCCCGCACGCCCTCGTTGAGAGGGTAGGCCTGAGCCCCAGCAGTGGGGAGATTAATAGGCTGTTAATGATGAACGTAACTTTTAACTAAACTTTTTTAACTAAACTTTTAATAGGCTGTTGATGATAAACGTAACTTATATTAGGTTCCTAATGACACTAAAAGACGTAAAGACAATAAAAGCTGCCGAATAGGTATCAATATTAGATTTAACTGAAACACACTGAAACAACATTTTACATTTCCAGCAACAAACACATTTTTACACTTCGAGATAATATATCGTACATTTTCAAAAATCATTGACAACGGAATAGATTCTTGGGATTACCTAGTAATGGGTATAAGACCTATATCACTAATATGTGTAGAGTAAGAACCGAAAGAATTAGAAAACGAACTGATAATTATAAAGTAGGTTTATTCCAAAAAGACACGTGAAATAATGTATGGCAAAAGAACCAAGGAATACATAGTGACGGCCGTTGGGGCAGAAAGGTTCTCGAGTGGCGACCACGTATCGGAAGACGCAGCGTAGGCCTCCCACAAGGTGGACCGACGATCTGGTCAAGGTCGCAGGACCCAGATGAGGTTAGCGCGGGATATCATTCTTCACTAGACTTATTAGAACTAAAAGATAAAAAAAATTGTACATTAAATGTAAAGAAATATAATTAGATCAGTCACATTATTAGATTAGTGAGAGCGTCAGTGGCGCAGGGGATAAGACGCGGCCTATCATATCGAAAGGTCCGGAGTTCGATCCCCAGCTGGGCCATGTACCAATGGGTTTTTTCTCGAAACTTAAGTACATTTACTGACTGCTCTCAAACGGTGAAGGAAAACATCGGGAGGAAACCTGCATACGCCGAAGAAGAAATTCTTAGGCGCATGTGAAGTCCACCAACCCGCACTGGGCTAGCGTGGTGGACTATAGCCCGAACGCCCTCGTTGAGAGGGTAGGCCTGAGCTCCAGCAGTGGGGAGATTAATAGGCTGTTGATGATGATGATAATTAGATCATTATCATAATTTTACCTTTACGTAGTTGTGTATAGTTATGTATAGAATGACATGTTGTATTTAATATTATTTTATTTCATAATTTAAAAGTAAATGATCATTATTATAATTACATAGTATTTATCTTTGGCTTATCTATTATTATTAGACCAACAACTAATAGTTCATATATTTTTTCTAAGTATATCTCATTTTAAGTGAAATGTAAATTTCTTATGAGAATTAGGGCTTCTTTCACCACTTCCTGATATTGTTACAGATAATAATCTTAGTGATAAACTAATCTATCAGATGAATCTGTGTGATAGACTATATAATATATAAGATATAGGCAATCAGATACCTGTGAAACCAAAAAAATATGCTATCTGTTAGATAACATGCAGATACCGGATCCAGATCCAGATCCGGATCCAGATCTGGGACTTTATCAGCAAGCGGTGTAAGAGGCCGTTAAAGTTATTTAAACCTAACCAAAACATTAAGATATTTATGATATTTATCGCCTATATATTGTTGGTAGGTATATAAGCGCACAGAGGTGATGATTTCCTAACCATAGTTTTTTTTTTTTTTAAGCTGTCTATATGCAGCTTTTCCAGTTAATCCATCAACATATGGTTGATGCTCTTGGTGGGAGATAAGGTTTATTTTTTTTTATATATATAAATTTCATGTAAAATATAATATATTATTTTGTGGTTTCTCCTCCTCTTTACTTTTAGTTTTGTTTTTTGCATTTGTTTATTCTTAACATAATTATTATTTATACAGGTTTATTTCTTATATTATTCTAGTTTCTATATTATACATATCATATCATATTGTGTTTTATGTCTACTGAGAATATGTTCAACATATTTCAATATACATATATATTTACTAAATCTATTACTATTTCTATTACTATTGCTTATTCTACTATTGCTATTACCTATCCATAGTTTGCGTAACAGCTCTTGATCCGCCCGCTAAACTTCAATAAAGTTTGGGAAAAGTACAAAGGGAAAAGCTCAAAGTATTTTGTATATTTAAAGTAATTTAAAACGTTGACGACATTCTGTGGCCAAAGAGAATACAATAGAATACATCCTACTACTACGTGACCGCGCGCTACAGAAATCAAGCGTAGGGTCAAACTATTATCTAATCTGTGGTAGGGTGTTCGACAATATCGATATACTTATGTATGACGACGCCTGGTCCGGGGGCTTGCAATCAGATGATGACATGATGAAGACATGATGTGAATCCGAAATAATAGTCGAATTGGTAAACGCGGCGAGTTCGTTACGGCGTGGCGCTCCATCCGACGGCTCAACTCAAACTGACTCGTCGGCCATTCGGCCCTCGCTTTATAAAGCTTCCCTACCAGCAGCGCCCCAGCGGCTGTTAGCGACAACTCCCGTAACGACCCCACGACGACGTTTCAAACTTTGCCGATAGATGGCGCCTGTGTACTTGAAGCTCCGACATGTACATACCCTCTTACAAATAATAAAAAATATCGAATAATAAATCTAGTTGGGTTTGTCAATAGTAACAATTAATTATTCAGCGCCTCACTAACAGACTTTGACTGTCTGAAACATTTTGTTGGACATAATGATTTACGATAATAATGTCCAATCTGAAAAATGTCCAACCGTTGAAAAACGTCCAACCTGAAAAATGTCCAACCTGAAAAATGTCCAACCTGAAAAATGTCCAATCTGAAAAATGTCCAACCTGAAAAATGTCCAACCTGAAAAATGTCCAACCTGAAAAATGTCCAATCTGGAACATTTTACACTACAGAACCTTAAAAACCGCTATTTATTTATTTCACATAAGGTACCTCAATACATTACCCACTTACCCACAGCATATTATTATGGACATGAGTTCAGTTTTATACTTACAACATAGCTGATCAACCAACAACGATCTCCTCTTGATTGGTCTGGGTTCAGCTGGTAAATTCTGTAGGCGTCCACACCGATCGAGTCTGTAACGCACCGGACCAATTCCCTGATGACAACTTGTTCTTCAGGCTGACATTTGAGGGTATCCATCAGATCCTGGAAAACAATGGTAAAATCGACAGTGAAAACACTTTGACCTTGAGCTGGCCTAGCCTATTTGGAAGTTTCAATACTATGAGAAGCCAGTTTATACTGGTTTTGTTTCCTAACATGCGGTCGACGATAGAAGCCAGCGGTAGAAGCGACAAAAGTCGCTTCCATTCAATAGAAAATACAAATTATTCGCTTTCACAATGATTAGATATAAAAACATCGACCTGAATGTGTAAAACCTGAACATACGAACCTCAAATATTTGTTTTGGGGAAGGGACAATATTTTTTGCCGATTTCACATCATCATGTGCTTCCTGAAAAAAACAATTACCTATATAAAAATTTAAATATATATATTTGATACATACATATACTTCTCTAAGTGAGAATACGTCACAACTTGTACCAGGATACGGGCTGCATAAAAAGAGCATAATTAGATATAAAAATAATAATAACTTACTTGAACTATTTTGCTTTTCTTAAAAAGCCACTTGCGAATGGTCTCAACATTCACGTTTTCCAAAACGTAAGTCTCCATCATGTCTCCATCGTCATTGGAATTCAAAACACGGCCCGCTGAAAAAAAACACAATTTAAAAATAAATTAAGCAATGCAAATGGGAAACAGCATAAAGAAGTAAACAAAGTATACAAGAAGATGCAGATGCAGGCATGACTCTTATGCAGCCGCACAGTCCTTCAAGCGGAAACCCTAGCGATCACTCTAGCGGCTAAAACAACCTCATCCGGAACTATAGATATAAACACTGCGAAGATAACCATTGTCACGAACAGCGCAGCTGTCCTCGTGGGCCTACAAAGACCAGTAAGCAGATCCAGGACAATGCTGGAATGTCACACTGCACTACAAAACCTGTCATGCAGCTATGAGGTAACACTAACTACAGTGGACAGGCTGGCCAAACAAGCAGCTAAAGCGCCATTTTCACCACACATCTTGGGCGTACGCCCGCTGAAGGTCATGTTAGAAGGTCATGTTAGACGTTAGAATTTACACCATCTAGCGTGGCACCTAGCAAGGCATCCAGCAAGGCATAGACAAGCTTTAAAAAGTAGGTTTTGGCTTTTATGCCATATTACTTGATATTTTAATTAAGATATGGCTCAAAAGTCTAGTCCAACCAAGCCAAAACCTACTTTTAAAAAAAGTTAGAGCTTGTTAGGTCCAGCACTCATCCTGCACGTCGTGCAAGCAATTAATAATTATTATTGCTGTATAGCAAGCATTTTCACGACAGTTTTGCATGACCTTCTAACATGACCTTGGCGGGCGTACGCCCATGATGTGTGGTGAAAATGGCGCTTAAGTCAGCCGCGCCAAACCAAGAGAATCTACTGTGCCTACCATCAGCAGACAAGATCAGGAAACTCCTCTTAAAAACACGAACATGGAACATGGACGAGGAACATGAAAGATTGTGGGAATCCCGAGTGAACTGCGAGCAAACGCGGTCCATGCTCAGAGCGAGACAGTTTAGCAAGCATGCAGTGCAAGAAGAGCGAGAAAGTGGGGCATGCAGTGCAGTGTAAGATTATGTATACAAGAAAAGAACGGATTGAAGGCTAGAGAAGAAAGAATGCGAGCGCGTGCCGTGCCCGTTCCAGCTCTTATACTCAGGCTGGTTTCACAGATGTACCGTCTCCCGGAACGGAGACACATGTGAGGCGTGTCCTAGAACAGAACGATCCGCGTCGCTTTCAAACGATGTTCTAGCGCCTCGTGTCTCCTCCCGTCCGGGTCCCCATATAGCTGTGAAACCAGCCTTAGCCACTGAACCTTTCGAGTATGACAGCCAGCTACCCCTTGACTCACCCTCTATTGTTTTTTTCCAATAAGAAATATTCCAGTCCAGTTCCAATTAGAAACGTGATAGCTAGCAAACACTACAATTCTACCAAAAATAAAATATAATAACGCATAAATAGGTAGCTGAAACTATACAAAATCAATGTGAAAATTCGATATTAACTGACAGCAGGTGACAGGACTGGGTACCTGAGTGCGATCCCAGGACGTATATATGAGTAAGTAAGGCACCAAATGAATGCATTGTAATGTATGAAACAGTATGGGTGGCGTCGCACCGGTTGCGTTGCGTTTGCAGAGCGTGGAAGCAGATTTGGGTTAGTGGTACTTAGCGTTAAGCCCCATTATCATTAGATCCTGAAAATTGTGGTTCAGCAACGTAAAAGTAATCCGTTAATAATTATATTATTGACCATAGTGTCACATTATCATTTTAACTATTATGTTATGTTCTAAAGTATTGACTGATTGATATAACAACCCACAGCAAAAACTTCTAATTCTAAAAAGCTGTTTGAAACTTAAGTCTATTTTTTATCTCGTGATTAGGCTGTTACAGGGAAGGAAATTAAAGATGGTGAAGATGACGTACATATCATAATGCAACAAAACCAAAAGCCATGGAAACAAGATGCATTGTAATGTATGAAACAGTATAAGTGGCGTCGCACCGGTTGCGTTGCGTGCGCAGAGCGTGGAAGCAGATTTGGGTTAGTGGTACTTAGCGTTAAGCCCCATTATCATTAGATCCTGAAAATTGTGGTTCAGCAACGTAAAAGTAATCCGTTAATAATTATATTATTGACCATAGTGTCACATTATCATTTTAACTATTATGTTATGTTCTAAAGTATTGACTGATTGATATAACAACCCACAGCAAAAACTTCTAATTCTAAAAAGCTGTTTGAAACTTAAGTCTATTTTTTATCTCGTGATTAGGCTGTTACAGGGAAGGAAATTAAAGATGGTGAAGATGACGTACATATCATAATGCAACAAAACCAAAAGCCATGGAAACAAGATGCATTGTAATGTATGAAACAGTATAAGTGGCGTCGCACCGGTTGCGTTGCGTGCGCAGAGCGTGGAAGCAGATTTGGGTTAGTGGTACTTAGCGTTAGGCCCCATTATCATTAGATCTTGAAAATTGTAGTTCAGCAACGTAAAAGTAATCCGTTAATAATTATATTATTGACCATAGTGTCACATTATCATTTTAACTAGTATGTTATGTTCTAAAGTATTGACTGATTGATCTAACAGCAAAAACTTCTAATTCTAGAAAGCTGTTTGGAACCTATGTCTATTTTATAACTCGTGATTGGGCTGGAAGGAATTAAAGATGGTGAAGATGACGTACATATCATAATGCAACAAAACCAAAAGTCATGGAAACAAGATGCGTTACACACAAGTGACATGTTAGAGCTATCATAGAAGTGGTAAGCTTGATGAAAGCTGGTGCCGAAACATCCCAAGTCAAATACCTTTATAAGGCACTAGTTGCAGACTCTCCATTAGATGCCTGCCTTGTTTTACTGAAAACAAAATTAATATTAATTCTTCGTCGTACAGCACATTCAGCTAAACTTACACCTTCCATCTATACTAAGTACACTGATACTATAGAAAAAAAATACAGTTTTTTGTGCAAATTAAATTATGCATAAATCCTCCAACGTTTGTGTGGTTAATTTTGAATACCTTATTTAAAGAGCGTCAGTGGCGTAGGGGATAAGACGCGGCCTATCATATCGAAAGGTCCGCAGTTCGATCCCCGGCTGGGCCATGTACCAATGGGTTTTTTCTCGAAACTTAAGTACATTTACTGACTGCTCTCAAACGGGAAGAAAAACATCGTGAGGAAACCTGCATACGCCGAAGAAGAAATTCTTAGGCGCATGTGAAGTCCGCCAACCCGCACCGGGCTAGCGTGGTGGACTATAGCCCGAGCGCCCTCGTTGAGAGGGTAGGCCTGAGCCCCAGCAGTGGGGACATTAATAGGCTGTTGATGATGATGACCTTATTTAACTAGAGATCGGCTTTTGAACAGAAGTATTGAATGAACTGGAGAACTGACCATGATCCCTCTTCCTGCCTCTGCCTCGGCCGCTGCCTCTGGGGCTGACCGAAGTATTGCAGCTGACACACCCCCTGTGGTACTTGGACGAAGGCAGCACCGGCGGAGCTTCCGGTGAAGAAGAGGTGGACGAGTCCGGGGTTTTTTTCCGCGGACGGAGATCTGACCGAACGGGACAAATGTTTAGTTGCCATGTCACAAAATATACTAAACATTTAGGGATATTTTTAGTCACTTTGCGTGTAAAGATATCCGAACTAGTGTCCAGAAGAGGATTTGTCTGAAGAACGATACTGTAAATCTTCTTATTTTTCATGTGGATAAAATGCATCTTTACCCTATTATGCATAAAAACCAAATACATAGGTAATAAAATAAAAAGGTGAAACAAAATCACATTGTTGCTCTAGACCAGAGTGAACGAGAGTGCAAAAAGAGCAGCTCCTTTCCCGTGGTTATCTCTGTGTGCTAGTGTATGTGAACACTGCAGCACGGCGCAACACAGCACGGCTTATGACGTTGTAAATGTATGGTATATTATGGGAGAGGACACACCAACGCACGATGCTGCACAGCGCTGCGCAGCTACGCGCGTACCCGTGCGATGCGTATGAACGATCGTATTGGCTCTCACTAGTTGACGTCACACCGCGTGCGGCGATTGCGTTACGGCACAGCAGCTGCAACGCTTTGCGCTGCACCGCATACGCATTCGGTTTAACCCGGCCTTAAAGCGTGACACACACTGGTCGGCGGCGCACAGTGGCGCGTCTGTATGGGAACGGTTGGACGTAGGGGCCCCAAAAAATAAAAGTTGATATTTTAACATTCTGAGTATACCATCGCATTCCTCTATTGAAGGGCAGTAAATGTTGTGATTATACATTTTTTAATATCCCCATTACTTTAAGAGTAAATCGAATAAGACTGTTTTTTTAGTATGGAAAACAATTAACAAATTATATATCTCGTGATTCCCGCCTTGTTTCGGTTTGCGTTTTTTTTATTAGTGTTGCCTTAATGATAAGCCACATTTTGTTCAAAGACACATGGTGCCCCTTTTGTGCCCTTTCCGAGATATCATCATCAAGACGTAGGGGTCCAACCGTTCCCATACAGGCGCGCCACTGCGCGGCGTTGCGAAAGCGTTGCGGCGGCGAAGGTTTGTATGAAGAAAGCGCCGCGCCGCCGCCGCTGTGATGTAAAGGGCTTCATACTATTTCGAACAATACAGAAAAAAACCGCAACGCTTTCCCAACGCCGCCGCTCAGTGTGTGTTACGCTTTAATGAAGTCGCCGCGCCGCACCCTCGTTCACTCTGCCTAGACCGAGCGCGAGCTATATCAAAAAACTTAATAAAACGTAGGTAGGTACTTACTGTAAGGACTGGCGCCTTCGTTACCTCTCGCAATGGGCGGCAGAAGACGTCTCGACGGCCTGGGTTCATCGGACTTCTCGGTCCTCATGTCGACTTGCTGAACGACGAATAATTTTCCTTGGGCACCAGAAAACCTGAATACAAAGCCATTACGTAAATTATAAAATATCATAATCATTCTACTTAATATTAATTAAGTAGAGTGATTATTAGATTAATATTAATTAAGTATAATGATTTAAGTTTCAAAGGGAAATGCTATTGGTTATGGGTATACATTGTATTATGGCCTAGGTATATTAATAAATGCTGTCCATTATTTCTATTGGAAAGTTCAGTCATTTGACCAGTGCCCCGTTTCAGTAATTACTTTAGCCCAAATGGCAGCAATTCTGTATTTCTTCAGCAAACATGGCTTCAAGGCTTTACCCGACCTTCGACCTTCGCAAATATTTATTGCTGTAGCTATTTATTTAAGTACTATAACAACTACGACTTAATTGGGCTATCAAGTACCTACCTAACAGCGCATGGTTTGTTTTCATACATACATATCTTCACGCTATGTCCCTGGCGGGGTAGGCACAAAGAACGGAGCGCCAAGTATCGCGATCCTGACACACCTCTTTCGCTTCGCTCATTCTCTTCATACACGCTTGGTTTGTTTTCATTTATAAAAAAATAAATACCTAAGTAAATACCTACGTAAGTTAATTTTTAGCGTTAAATATTAAACAACAAATAAATTAATAAACAATATTTTAGATGACAATTTTACTATCTATCCATAGGGACATAATAGGGGTTATTTTATTTATTTATTTTGGGTATCAAATCAAATCAAATCAAATAGTCATTTATTTTGACTATTTGATTTGATTTGATTTGATACCTAAAATAAATAAATAAAATAATCCCCATATGTCCCTAAGGATAGATAGTAAAATTGTCATCTAAAATATTGTTTTAGTTTATTTGTTGTATATAGATCTATTACCTATAAACGCGAAAGTTTGTAGGGATGTTCGGATGTTTGTTGCTCTTTCACGAAAAACAATGGAACAGATTTTGAGGAAACTTATAATATAGATTATAGGTACATTAGAATAATACATAGGCTATCCTATCCTACCATAATTTATAAACGCGACAGTTGTTTGGATGTTTCCGATTCCCGCGGCTTCGCCAGCGTAGAAAAGTTTTTTCCCGCAGGAACAGCTTTTCTCGAGGTAAAAGTAGATAATTATTTAGTTGCAAAGCAAACTACACACACACACACACACACACACACACACATGCACATTCACACACACACACACACGTTTATTTATACTCTCATTACCTGTCAATAGTACACTCTAAACTTTTGTACATGCCATATATTGACAAACGGAAGAACACTGACCCCCAAGTTACAGGCTGACCTAGTTTTGGGAGTCAGGGTCTATTAATTATGCTATCTAAATATTGTATTCAATTGTAACAATTGTACTGTACTTTTCATTTCATTAATAAATTATTATTATTATTATTCACTTATTTATTTATATTCTCAAGTATACATTTTTTATAATATTTTTATAAAAAACTAATTACAAAAACATTATAAAAAACCTAACCTAGAGTGCCGCCGGCAGCGGGGCAGGGCCCAAGCTACCGGTGGTTAGGGCCGCAGAGTGAGGAACCTCCGGACAATACGCGCCGTGTCCAGGAGTACTGCCTTCTGGATCTGGCCCTTGATCCAGCCGTCTAGCGAGAGCCTCTCGAGGTGTTGGTCGAGGCTCTTCGCTATAAGGCCGTTCGCCGAAACGACTATCGGGACAATGCTCGTTGAATCAACATTCCACATGGCGGTGACCTCGTGAGCCAAGTCAAGGTACTTGCTGAGTTTGTCCTTCTCAGCCTTCACGAGATTATCGTCATGCGGAATGGTGACGTCAACGAGCACTGCCCGGCGCTGGGACCGGTCTATCAGCACGATATCAGGCTTATTGGCTACAATAGTCCTGTCCGTGATGATAGACCGGTCCCAGTAGAGCAAAGCACGACCATTTTCGAGAACCGGCCCCGGTAGGTACTTGTAATACGGCACCTCCGACTCGACAAGGCCGTATTGAAGGGCAAGTTGCTGGTGGATGATCCTGGCTACTAGGTTGTGTCTGTGCAAATACTCTCCGTTAGCAAGATGAGAACAACCGGAAATAATATGACGAAGAGATTCCCCAGGACGGCGGCATGCCCGACATATGTCGACCGTACCGTCCTTCATTATATATTTCCGGTAGTTATTCGTCTTGATAACTTCGTCCGCAATTGCACAGACAAAACCCTCGGTTTCCCCAAATAGGTCGCCGAATCGTAGCCAGTTCACCGACGCATGCAGGTCCACATCGGGCCCTGTTAAGGCCCGATAGAACCGCCCGTGCAGCTCCTTGCCCTTCCATACGTCCTTGCGTTCATCGGTGCTAAGTACCACCGGTTTACGCCAGTTCCCGTTGGCCAAGGAGAGCGGCGTGAGGCCCTTGTCAACTGCTACCACATCGCGATGCATCCCACACTCGTTGCCGAGGAAGTACTCCCTGAGACTGCACACTTCGCGGTTATGGAGGTTTTTGGCGTTTAAAAAGCCACGACCCCCCCACCTCCGCGGAATGTACAGTCTCATGACCGACGAACGTGGGTGCAACATGCGATGCGACGTGAGCAGTTGACGGACCCTTCTGTCCAGGGCGTCCAGTTCGGTCTGAGTCAACCTGAGTATGCCAAAGGAGTAAATCAGTAAGGGCATCACCCAACCGTTGAAGGCACGCGTCTTGTTGCCACCTGACAAAAGACTATTAAGGACTTTTGTAAGGCGACAAAAGAAACGGTCCTTCACCGACTGCTTGACGTCCCCTACTGAAATACCCAACGACTCTGACATGCCCAGGTATTTGTAGGTTTCGGCTTCCGAGGGCGATCTGAGAATCATTGTCTCGGAAAGCTGTATATTCGTAGAATTTACAACTTTCCCATGCTGTACATGTATGACCGCACACTTGTCCACACCAAATTCCATCTTGATGGAGTTGCTAAAGTTCTCAGTGATCTTTAACAGTTCCACCAAGTGCTGGCGTTGCCGTGCGAACAGCTTGAGGTCATCCATGTACAGCAGATAAGAAATGATCTCACCCCCTCTCCGAAGCCGATAGCCCAGCTTTGAGTCCTCCAGCAGAGTGCTGAGAGGATTCAATGCTAGGCAAAACCACAAGGGACTCAGACTGTCGCCCTGAAATATGCCTCGCTCTATCCTTATCAAGGGCTGCGGATCAGAGGGACTGTCTCCCCCGCCTGGTTGACGAAGGACTGTGGTCCACCGCCCCACACACGTGCTAAGAAAGGATCTCAGAGTTGCATCTATTTTATACAACTCCAAGATCCTCTCCAGCCATGAATGAGGCACCGAATCATAGGCCTTCTTATAGTCAATCCAAGCAGCCGAAAGAACCCTTTTATTATTATTATTATTAGTTACCGTTTGGTAGCTCTGTACTGTACCTCGCGCATGTATCGTTCGGATCGCAAGCGCCGTGGATATCACGGCGCTTACGCGTTTTATTACTTCAATTGTCACTTAGCGAACGCCCCGCGAATTCATTCTAGTTAACAAATAGCCTATATGTTATTCCAGGGTATAAGCTATCACTGTACCAAGTTTCATCAAAATCCGTTCAGCCATTACAGCGTGAAAGAGCAACAAACATCATCACAATCCCCCAGGCCGGTTAGGTCTATTCATCACAAAGTTACAAACTAGAAACTTTCGACTATAAATTATTAGCACAGATTATGTAGCTAATATATGTAATGTAATAATCACAATAAAAGTCAACATTTGATACCTAAAGGTTAGATTAGAGGTAACTCGGCGAACAAAATAACTTTCCAAAAATAGACACATTAATTTTACATTAAGTAAAGTAAGTAAGTAAGTGCATTTATTGTGCATAAGTTAGATTTACAAACAAAAACACAAATAACATATGAAACTTTATAGTGTGCTGGTGTTTTAGAAAAGCACGTGTTAGTGGACGTTCGTTGCTACAATGTACATGTCATTCGGAAGTCACAAAACGAGAGGTTCGGATCCTTGATACATCAAATCCTTGTTTAAGAGGTCAAATCCGATGCAGTATGATTTTTCCTCCATTTTAGCTGAACAAAATAGGTATTGAGTACTGAACACTGCTCACCTGCTGCGTGCGCGGCGCGCGGCAATCAACTGAATGTGGCAATGAGCCGTCAGTATAGGATTAAAGGTAAGGGATACTATTCATACGAGGAGCGTCAATATAAACTTTACGGCGGCCCGCACTAAACTTTCTCGCTATTTAAAAAGAAAGAATAAACTGATGCAGCTTCGTGATTTTCCTAACAAACAAAAAAATTTCATTCAATTTTGTGAGTACGGATTTTTTTTTTTAATTATACATTGTAACGGTTGTAGGAAAGTATATTTTGATTTGATTTTGATTTTGTTTTACATACATACATACATACATATCTTCACGCTATGTCCCTGGCGGGGTAGGCAGTAAGAACGGAGCGCCAAGTATCGCGATCCTGACACACCTCTTTCGCTTCGCTCATTCTCATCATTCTCTTCACACACGATTTTGTTTTTTTATTATTTATTAATTAAACAATATATTAACTATGCATGATATAAACCTAAATATAAAATAATTCTTCCAGCGCGTCCCCGCGAGGCATGGTGCCCAGAAGGCCGGCAACGTTTCCCCTTTGGATAATGAGTAGTCATGTTGTAGGACCATACAATACCTAGGTACTTATTCATAATGCATGATAATTCAATAACCCTAACCATTTATGAATAAATCGCAATTTCATTTATAGGGAACCATACGAACCAAAATTTTCCCAGACCAATAGATATTACTATGTCAGAGACAAACATTTATAAGCAACTGCGACGGGCAAAGTTTCATCAAAATCGTAAGCGCCGTTTTTGAGGAAAAAAAATCCATTTTTGTTGTCTATCAGTCACTCTTCGATTTAAAGGTACGAAGAAACTGTTGATAATCCTTCGATAAAATAAATTTAAAACCATAAGTTACAAATTTGGTTGGGACCAAATTTGGACCATAGGATTGACCTCTAGATAGATACATTTTTGCGAAAATTGGAAATCTTTTTTTTTGTTATTAATTACAATACTTTCTTTTACCCTTAGTACCTACTACGGTGCTGGGGTTGCGAGAAAGTAAAAAGTGAGAATGAGTGTGTTACCGGCACAGAGTATAAATAATAGTTTTGCCGGTAACTTTTAGTAAATTTTATTTTATTTTTCGATTAAAGTTGCCTTTTAGCGTAATACACTTAGAATATCTTTTTCGTGGGCTTAAAATTTCATTCCTAAAAATTCTACTGAGTCATTATATTCGCATCTCCGTCCTCTCAGATACTGTTGACGCCATCTATTACCGTCTGTAGTTATTAATAAAAAGGTTAATCAATTGTTTGACGACCTCCTTCTTTCCAACCCTTCCCTGTGCACCAATTTCGCAACAAACAGCGCCACTCATTATACAGTGGCGCACCTATAGTGTTTTTGTGGAACTATATAAAAGACTATAATATAAATAACTATATAAATATTGACTATATCTTCATTATATATTCTAGAGTGTTGTAAATTCGTTAAGAAACTTAAGTACCTGTACTCCCCGATCAAAACTATCAAAAGAAACAACCGAAACCTAAATAAATTAAAACTACCAATTACCACACTCAGTCTATATAGATCAGGCCCACATTCAATGGCAATTCAAATATATAATTGTATCCCAAACTATATAAAAAATCAAGAAAAATATCCTATCTTTTATAAACTTCTCAAAAAATTTTTAATCGCAAAAACATTTTATAAACTAGACGAATTTTTTAATGAACAGTACGATTAGAGTCCTAATTGTATAAAAAAATAAAAAAATAAATATATATATATTTTGAAATGATGTTTTGTGTCCTGTGATATGATTGTAATGTAGGTGAAATGAAAAGTTATATATGTTTGTATAGTTTGATTTAATGTACTAGATGCAGTGCTGATCTTTCCACATGTTTTCAGTACATGTTTAGTTTAAGATCTTAAGTACCATGTGATATGCAAATAAATAAATTATGAAATTATGACTTCAACGAACGATACTTCGTGTACTTAAGAAATGAGTCATCAGCTCACTGCCAATATCCATTGTGCTTTTTCGCTTATGGACGTAAACTATTATTGATCGGTCCTCGCAAACCCGCTAAATCCAGTGGTAATAATGCTCAAACCAAGCAAATTATGAAAAAAGATTTTATGTCCAAGTTCACAAAATAATACTGGCCACTTGCTTTTTCTATAGAAAAAGAATAAGTGAAAATTGCGCGCGAGTCCCTGTCTTTCGTTTTATCTGAATTATTATTCACAATTTGTAAAAAATACTAGATAGTTATTTTAACAATGTCGTAATCAAGAAGTTTCAAATCTTTTAGGTCGCGCGCGCGCTCGTGGCAAAATTTTTTCAAATTCAAATTTATTTATTTCACATAAACTTAACTTACAGTAAAAACCAATGCGTTATAGTTTATTCTTTTAAATTGCAATTAAACAAATTAGATTAAAACAAATTAAAAAAATTAATAGTATCATGTCAACAGCTTAAAAATAATTATGTATGTCAATATCAATGGCAAACAAGCTCAAGTAAAAGTCTCGCAATATCTCAGGCATTCCCTTTGTACATTTTTTTTCGTTGCATTTTTTGATTCATGGTCGTAATAGTGATTGAAAGCGGATATTGACGTGACGTGAAATCCAGAAATAAATACAGCAATACATTAATATGATGATTTTTATGGAGGAAAAATTTGCATTGTTCAATTTGCAATTTGTTCTGTTTGCATTGATCCTAAACACAGATTACGGGAGCGTAGCGAGCTTTTTCCGTGTTCTGTGATCCTAAAGATTAGGTGGAAAACCACGTGTACCTGTTAGGTCACACTGGTTCTCTTTAGTGCCCTTCAATCAGAAACACAGATAATTTGACTTTGTACAAAAAATAAAACCGATTACTTTGTAAAATGATTTTATGTAGGTAAGTAAGTAATATCGACGATTCCCAATTTGTTTATTATTTATTATATTATCCACCCTTATGGGTCCGCGAAACGGTCAATTGCGATTGTCAATATTTACATGATTGAAGGTTTCAAATGATGGGCAATTGAAGCTCCAATTGACGGTGCGTCAATCGGCGCATCATTCGAAAATGCCTAACTCGCCACGTCGAGATCGTGTTCATAATTGAGGGTGCGATCAAGAATAGGAAGGAAAACTATTGTCATTCGCCATCAATGAGCGTCAATGTGCCGCCGAGATGGTCAATTGCGATTGTCAATATCCGCCGTCAATCAAAATTTTCATCATTCGCCGTCAATACCGTAGTTTCAATTGAAAATCGTTTCAATTGCCGCTGTATACGGTCATTCGTTGCTTCAATCGCGTAAATATTGACAATCGCAATTGACCGTCTCGTGAATACTTTAAAGGTGAAATATTGTTTTCAAATTGAAATGGGACCACCCTTGGAATAAAGCCTATTTAATTTTTAAAAATAATCATTCAAATCGGTTCACATGCAATTGGTGAACATACCTAATACCCCACAGTACACAAATAGAGCTTAAAAGTTAGGGAACACATTAATTATATTTTTTTCTATGTTAAAATGATTACCTACTACTTGAATGATAAATTTTCATGGAGTACTTACCTGATGACTCAACCCTACGTAAATAAAAATGATTGTAATGATCAAGATAATAGCAGTGGGCTGGGCACATCGCTCGCAGAACTGACGGCCGTTGGGGCAGAAAGGTTCTCGAGTGGCGACCACGTATCGGAAGACGCAGCGTAGGCCTCCCACAAGGTGGACCGACGATCTGGTGAAGGTCGCGGGACCCAGCTGGATGAGGTTAGCGCAGGACCGGTCGTCGTGGAGATCCTTGGGGGAGGCCTTTGTCCAGCAGTGGACGTCTACAGGCTGATATGATGATGATGATGATGAAGGTAATACTTTTTTTTAATGGGCAGGGCCCTGTGCTGTTGGCTTTGTTGCTGTTTCTTCCCATCGGCTATACAGGTGGAAACAGACGTAGTTTTAGACAGAATTGACGTCAAAAACAGAATATTGTAGGTAGGTATTGTAATTTTCAATACACGAATTTTGAATTTTGTTTCAAAATCATACATACAATAAAATAAAATATTACTATAAACTATGAATAAGTAATTAGTTTATTTATATATTATGTTATTTCATCGTTATTTAAATGTAAGTACACACGTTGTCTGCCTTCACTATCTATAAATTATCTCTCTCGTGGGTCTGCTGGAAGAAATCTCTTAGAGAGATAAGTTCGCCCTTTGTACTTAAGTTTATATATATTTTTTTGTAATGTTTGTCTGTGTGTGTGCAATAAAGTATTAAATAAATAACTAGTAGTTCCGTGAGAACAGTAGACCTCGCCAGCCCTTATAAACCAAACCTAAAAGAAACCAACAAAAGTCAACTTTGGAAACAGAAAAAGTACCTACTAAAGTGACAAAAATTAGCACTTTAAAGCTTAATATTTCGCAAACGGATCCCTGAATCGAAAAATGTTTATCACACACCCGCGATATTTTTGAAAGACCCATCCAACGATACCCCACACCATGGATATCACGCGGAAAAAAATAATTTTCCATTTTACGTATGCAGTTCTATGAACATAATTTATTTTTTCAACTTTCTTAAGTCGATCCACTATTACTCAAAAACTAATAGAACCTACTTAGCCGTAATAGTTTTCCTTTTAACTACGTTATATATTCTACTGCCATGAATTTTTTCACATTTTCAGAAGCAACCGTTTAGCTGGCAGGGGGGGGACACGTGACTCTAACAAAAATTACCGCTTTAAAGCTTAATATTTCGCCAACGGATCCCTAAATCGAAAAAATGGTATTCACACACCAGCAATATTTTTGAAAGACCTATCCAACGATATCCCACACTATGGGATTCACAAGAAAAAAAAAGTTCACTCCCACTTTGCGAGTATGGTAGGTACTCTAAAAAAAATGTTTTTCAAAATTTTATTCTACTCATTTTGTAGGTTTAATTAATTTATACATATGCCAAATTTTCGTCAAAAACAGACAGACAGACAGACAGCCGGACAAGAGCATTTTTGGCCAGTCTCGAAACGTAGACGCTTCGCTCGCTCGGTCAATGACAACTATTTCTTAATTATAAAAAGGTCCAGATATACCTTAAAATGTTCCAAATGTTGCCAGCAGATTGGCGTTCTACGTCGAAACTAAACGTCCACTCAAAACAACTGAACTCACAGGATGCGAAACGGCCACTCCAATCAATTAATGGCCATCAATATATTAAACCTAATACTAACTAATGTTAGAACCGTGAACGTCTGTCTGTACGTTTGTTCAACAAATCCGCACAATATCAGCATGGAAAAAATAATACATAATAGTAACCTTGTTCTGGGGTCAGGAATACCTGGCGCCTCTTCAACCTTACAGGGTATGCCAAACTCCTGTCGACCAACGGTGCCCCAATCCGTTTTTGATGGACAAACGGCTTAGAATATTTTTTTTGAAGGGTATGCAAGTTATTTACGGTGTTTTTCTTCACAGAAAAGCCAGTGGTATTATAATAAACCGTATAAACTAATTAGTATAACGGCCATGGATCCAACCCATGACCTTATGAACGTGAGGCGAGTGCACAACAAACTCAACTACCACCTAATTAAGTACGATAATGGGGTGGATATTTGTTAACAGGTTTAAGTAGGCAATAATTAATAAAAATATAAATAATAATATATAATATGCAAAAGTATATATATACATATATGTGTATACATATATATATATATGTGTATATATATATGTAGTATATATTTTAATATGCAAAAGTTTTCGTTTTTGTATTGATTTCGAGATGTCATTAAACAAGGAAAGGCTTTAATCCATTAATGACTAAAGCGAAGCCGCGTTTAAAAGCTAGTAAATTAAGTGGGGGTTTTAGGGTTCAGTCTAAGGTAGGTCTTGAAGCGTGCAACCTACGAAACGCTACTGTCCAATGTTTAAATCAGGATTTTTTTTAAAGGAGTTCTCGATTGGGTGAAAGATTTTTGAGTGTATGTTGTTACGCGATACCTTAGCCGATTGTGAACCGATATACATAGGTGGACGGATAATTAGAAACAGGGCATGATTTTCATACAATCGGGGTCACTTTGAAGCCATGGTTCTCCGTGAAGGATTGATCGGGACATGATCTGATGACGGCCATCGAGAGAGTAAATGGAGGACTTTTAGATCGCTGTAGATATCCAAATGATCAGATAAGCCGTTTGGGAGCAGCATCGTCATGAAGAAAAAAACCCGCAAAATGACATCAAAATGTATGAAAATCTTAAAGTTAAGGAATCATGACGATGCTGCTTCCAGACTGTTCATATGATCAGTTGGATATCTATAGCGATCTAAGAGTCCTCCATCTACTCTCTCGATGACCGTCATCAGATCATGCAACGGTCAATCCTTCACGGAGACCCATGGCTTCAAAGTGAACTCGTTTGTATGAAAATCTTGCCATGTTTCTAATTATCCGTCCACCTATGTACATACCTAAATAATTCTTTTTTGTTATTAAATAGGATATATTAGTGGTTCCATTTCAATTTGAAAACTATATTGTACCTCTAAGAGTGGTTAAAAATAATTTGAGGATCAACCAGTCATCGATGCTACTTAAGTGTAAGTTGTGTGTGTTAAGTTAATTGTCAATATACCCACATTGTCATTTTATACTATTATATTTTACTAGAGAGCGTCAGTGGCGTAGGGGATAAGACGCGGCCTATCATATCGAAAGGTCCGGAGGTCGATCCCCAGCTGGGCCATGCACCAATGGGTTTTTTCTCGAAACTTAAGTACATTTACTGACTGCTCTCAAACGGTGAAGGAAAACATCGTGAGGAAACCTTCATACGCCGAAGAAGAAATTGTTAGGCGCATGTGAAGTCCACCAACCCGCACTGGGCTAGCGTGGTGGACTATAGCCCGAACGCCCTCGTTAAGAGGGTAGGCCTGAGCCCCAGCAGTGGGGAGATTAATAGGCTGTTGATGATATTTTACTAGCTTATGCCCCGCGACTTCGTCCGCGTTAAAAACTATCGTATATATTACTAACTGTTTCCCGCGGCGGTACCCGGGATAAGTTTTTTTCCCGCGGGAACAGTTGATCGCGGTAAGAAGTCACCTGTACATAGGTAGACGGATAATTAGAAACAAGGCAAGATTTTCATACAATCGAGGTCACTTTGAAGCCATGGGTCTCCGTGAAGGATTGACCGTTGCATGATCTGATGACGGTCATCGAGAGAGTAGATGGAGGAGTTTTAAATCGCTGTAGATATCCAACTAATCAGATGATCCGTTTGGAAGCAGCATACGTCCACCTATGTATGTCCTGCCCCGCACCTTTCATAAAAATTTAAGTTTTCAAGTTTCCCTCTTGAAATGATTTTAATTTCAAGAAGTAATGAACAAATAAAATTAATTAATTAATTTTTAACAAAGTCGTTTTTTTAAATCTGATTAAGGCCACAAGTTCTGGGCGCTTGTACATTGCGCCGCCGCTCCGTCCGCCCGCCCGCCCATTCTTATCGCGGAAACTTTGTCCATATTGCAATAATCATCACCGTTTGATTAATTTAATCTATAGCGATAACTTATTGCTATATAGATAAAAGCAAGAACAACAAATCCCACACGGTAGTAGATAGTCAGTCACCATGAAGTGTACGTCATTAGGTGCGTCCAGACCTGCTGAGCCGCGGCACGCCTCGCGAGGCAGCGCGGTCGGTGTGGACGTGACAGGCGCATGCCTCGCCCGCATGCTCGGCCGCGGCATGCGCCTGTCACGTCCACACCGACCGTGCTCGGCCGCGGCATGCGCCTGTCACGTCCACACCGACCGCGCTGCCTCGCGAGGCGTGCCGCGGCTCAGCAGGTCTGGACACGCCTATCGACTCTTCGTACACAAAAAGAAATCCTAAAATATTTCCAACTTGTATTTTTATTAGTGAGAGCAGCCTTACGAAATAACGAATCGCAATAGTACCACAGGCGAAATTAATTCAGAATATGTGTGTTGTCTTTATATTGTCTAATTTCATATTTCTAATTACATTAGAACATGCTAGGTTTGGAATAAACACAATGTTTCGTACTGTCAATGTACGGTCGACCGCACGTCAGTGGAAACAAACCAGTATAAAATGATCTCTCATAGTATTGAAACTACCTAATAGGCTACGCCAGCTCATGGTCAAAGTGAGCACTGACTTGGGGTCGACTGTACTTTCTTCAACAGCCTATTAAAGTCCCCATTGTTAGGGCTCGGGTATGTATACATACCCTCTCAGCGCGGGCATTAGGGCTATAGTCCACCACGCTAGCCCAGTGCGGGTTGGTGGACTTCACATGCGCCTAAGAACTTCTTCTTCGGCGTATGCAGGTTTCCTCACGATGTTTTCCTTCATTGTTAGAAAGCAGCCAGCCCATTATTTATTGTATTACCTAATATAAAATATTTATTATTTTTAAGTTTCACATGCTAAAACTAATCTAAGGGTCCATTAAAATATAAAATGTTTTTGAACTAATTCATACACGGCTGTTTAGTCCCAAATTAAGCCGAAGATTGTGGATGGGTACTCAACAATTGATAAACATACTTAAATACTTTTAAATTCCCAAAACCGAAAACCAACAGTTTTGCTCATCACACAAATGTTGGTCCCGGGTGCGAATCGAACCCTCGACCTCTGGCTCTGTAGGCAGGGTCCAAATAACCAACAGGCCGGTCAAATAGAAAGTGCTAGTGCGTATTTTTCCATTCCCAATCTAATCAGGCAATTCGCTCGAGCTCGCATAATGATATTACGTCTGATTAGAACCAAATACCTATATAGCTCTGTTATTAGTAAGTGATCATAGTATCCAGAGCAAATTAAGGGTCATAAAAATGTATATAATATGACGCCACTGACGCTCAACACGTCCAAAACGTGGCGTCGGGGATAAGACGCGGTCGAAAAGTCCGAAGTTCGATCCCCGGCTGAGCCATGCACCCTTCGATCACCATATACTATTCCCGATCATATATTATTAGAGTATAACTATTATTATTATTAGAATTATATTAGAGTATTCCCGATCGCCGCATGCACCAATGGGTTTTATCTCGAAACTTGAGTACCATTACTGACTGCTCTCAAACGGTGAAGGAAAACACGACACGTGACGAAACGGGCGTACAAAAAAGAAAAGAAATTTTTTTTGTAAAAAAAAATGTACAAAAATCATTCACAAAGAAATCGGTTTTATTTCTGGTAAAAAATTATACCTAGACATTACAAACTCTTTCCTGACATTTTTTAAAAAGCATACGCCTTTCCATGTGTCATTCATTTGTCACTGCTTCGGAACAGGCCAAAATGGTACGCTGTGAGAAATATGAATATTCACCAAAGTAACAAGCAGGACCAGTCTCCACCATGTGCCAAGACATACAATGGTGGGCTACCAACAAAACGATTCGCTAACGCCACAGCAAAAATTAATAGCCGGATGTCTGTCGGGTATGCTTACGTCACCATCAGTTTCATAGTCCACTGCTGGACATAGGCACAATATTTCCTTATAGATTTCATACCTGGTATTATTAGCTGGTAGATAACAAATATGATCGACGCCATAAGTACCAAAGTATATGAAATATACTTCACGTGATCTTATCTTTTTAGGGGGCCAGGAGAGGAATACCTGGCGACCATAATGCCCTAAGATCTCTAATTTAGGGTCAGACTCACACCACACACCTCGATTCAAAGGAAAGCATTGAAATGTGAGCTATATTTTTACTTTCAGGTGTGATTACAAGGGCTATAACCCAGCCCTTGGACGTGCTGAAGATAAGGGTGCAGCTGCAAAGGAAACAGCCAAGTAAAGGGCATAAACTAAAATTGATAAGGACCACTAGGAAAATTTTAAAGGAGGAAGGTTACTCTGCTTTTTGGCACGGCCATAACCTAGGTCAGGTATGTTGGGTTACCAATGTCCTGACTTCCATTAGGTAGCGAAAATTTAAATGCATAGGGATCGAGCGTAGTAGTCTATCGGTGGAAGCAGAGTAGTTTTAGACAACATTGACGTCAAATAGATAATAATTGTATTCTAATTTAAAATCAACTAATCATGAATTTTGGTGTAGATGTTGTTTCACTAGCTGATGTAACATGGAAGTACCGAACTTTGGTCGCGCGCTCGCTCCCTGTGGAGATCGCATCTGGCATATTTAGTATCGGAACCTATGGTGCCATTTACCGGGGGGGTGCGGACAAAGGAAGCGGAGTAGCGAGAGGAGGTTGCTGATAGAAATTTATATGGAGTTTGAAAATGAGAATGTGTGAGTGAGTCATAATTTTGTGATCAACCTATGTATTAAACCTATATATTAAATCAAACTATGACACGATTTTGACACCCATAGAATACTTTTATTACTCATCCATATGGGGGTGGCAAAATTTTTTGATTCATGGAAGTACCCATCTGTTGACGTAAGGGGGAATGAGATGCTCTTCCACTCTTATCCAGTGGTTAAATTCATGGGTACAAAATTAATCAGATTCATGGGAAGCAAGAAGGGCCCAGGGGTGGGGTGGCACATGCTTTTTGGTGTTTTATTCGTATGTGCACAGAAGAAATAATATGTGTAAAATCACATACTCTAGTATTAAAAAAGAACGAAGGTGTAATGTTCCATTTGGTGTATGGTATGGGGTCCATATGTATGGGCAGCATTTGGGAAGTTGCGTCATATCTTCTCGTCGCATATACCACAATGCCTGAAGACAAAAGTCTTCAACCAGTGCGTCCTACCCGTAATGACGCACGGCGCCGAAACGTGGACACTGACAGTGGGACTAGTCCGAAAACTCAAAGTCGCTCAACGGGCTATGGAAAGAGCTATGCTCGGGGTTTCTCTGAGAGATAGGATCCGAAACGAGGTGATCCGCCAGAGAACCAAAGTCTTTGACATGGCTCAAAGGGTTAGCACGTTGAAGTGGCAGTGGGCTGGTCACATCTGTCGGAGAACCGATAACCGCTGGGGTAGACTAGTTCTCGAGTGGAGACCACGACTAGGCAAGCGTAGTGTGGGACGCCCCCCGGCTAGATGGAGCGACGACCTGCGCAGGGCGGCTGGCAGTGACTGGATGCGGAGAGTCGAAGATCGGACTCAGTGGCGCGCCTTGTGGGAGGCCTATGTCCAGCAGTGGACTAGTGCAGGCTGATGATGATGATGGGGTGCATCGTCATTATGGCCCCCATTGCGGGCCGCAACAGCGAATTTTTTACATAGATTCGGCCCACAACAAAAATAGGAGGGAAAAAAGTCAACTCTTAGAAGCGAATTTGTATGTTAGAAATTGGGTCATAAAGTTAAACAATCAGTTTGCTCTATTTATTAAAATTATTCCAGGTAATAGTGAGAAAATGTGTTTATTAAAAAATAAATTAATACAAAATTCTCGAATCTTCTCTTCCATTCTTAACACTCTATATAGGTTGACTAAAAATGGCAGTCGTGATTATACGTTTTTGATGTTGCAGGTCCATTCGATATTAGCTGTAAGCTGTCAGTTCTACGTATATGAATTGACTACAAAATTCGCAGCCGATACGCAACTAGGTCAAACTCACAAGTACGCATTTCACCCTTATTGTTCCTCTCCCTGAGTGTATGTTCTCTCGTAACCCGTAAACCATCTTATGCAAAACGCCTGTACTTATTTTGTGAGCAACGACACACGTCGACTTGAAAAATATTCGAATTGATGTACGATAGACCGCACGTCTCAGTGGAAACAAATCCGGTATAAACGACCTCAAGGTCAAAGTGTTACCAATGACGTGCGGTCGAATACAAGTAACTCTAAAATGCAGAGGGACTGTATTTTAATATACATTATACAGCTGACTGACAGCTCGTGACCACGGCCAGTGTAACCTGGTCGAAACGTCAGTCAAAGGTAAACAAAAGTATTCGCGTGTAAATCTAAAATGTACTAGGGACTGTGTTACCAGTTAAATTAATACATGCAATGTAATTCATCATCATCATCAACAGCCTATTAATCTCCCCACTGCTGGGGCTCAGGCCTACCCTCTCAACGAGGGTGATCGGGCTATAGTCCACCACGCTAGCCCAGTGCGGGTTGGTGGACTAGGCAGTATTACCTAAGGGTTTTTATTCTACCGATATACGTTGTTATTAGATTAGTACGCTTCTTAGGAATCTTACAAATTTCCTGTGCGGTGTAATCGGGGGATGCAGTAGCGCCACCCTCGTCATCCCCCTGGAGGTGATCAGGGTAAGGCAGATGGTACTGTCCAAGCAGTACAAAGGGCTACTGAATGGAGCGAAACAAGTGTACAAAACGGGAGGGATCCTGGCGTTCTATGGAGGTCTCAGTGCATCGCTGTTGCAGGTTTTATTTCCATACACTTTACCTATTTCCCGCAGGAAAAATCTCTTAGTGGACGTCAGAACTATAATTATGAGAAACCTTTGTGCAAAATTTCAAGTCTCTAGGCTCAGCGGTTTGGGCTGTGCGTTTATCAGTAAATCAGTCAGTTTTTCATTTTTTTTAAATTGATCTACCGCGCCGAAACGTGCCCACTAGTCTGTTCTTCAGTGGAGACCACGACTGGGCAAGTTTGAACACACTAATCTCTTGAACTACTAGTCTTTTTTTTTTTTTTTTTTTTGCAATTGATAGCAAAAAAAGTCACAGAACTTATAAAACTCGCGCGAGGCGCCGAGAAACAGCAGGTGTAATTTTATTTTTAAACGCATTTGCAAAATGTGATTGTAATATGCCAAAGAATTTCCCTGTCGCAGATGGGTCCTTCCGTGGGTATCTCTTTCGGAGTGTTCAGCTTCATCCAGCCCCTGATCCTGGGCTACATCCACGACTGCGACGACCACAACTGCAGGATCGCCCGGGGCAACCTCCACCGCCCGGAGAACCTGCTGATTGCAAGCACCATCTCCGGCTCCGTGGCGGGGTTAGCCTCCAAAAGTCTCACATACCCTTTCGACTTAGCGAAGAGGAGACTGCAAATTGCCGTAAGTTGCTACTTACTACGCAATTTACTACTACTAGCTTTCGCCCGCGACTTCCACCGAGTGAAATTTTAACCCTTAAGATATTTGTGTCGCTCCACAATTGAAAGGTTTTTTTTCTAAACTTAAGAAGGTATACACTACTGACTTGCTCTCAAGCGGTGAAGGAAGACATCGTGAAGAAACCTACATAAGTCGTAGAAGGAGTTAATTCTTTATCATCATCATCATATCAGCCTGTAGACGTCCACTGCTGGACAAAGGCCTCCCCCAAGGATCTCCACGACGACCGGTCCTGCGCTAACTTCATCCAGCTGGGTCCCGCGATCTTCACCAGATCGTCGGTCCACCTTGTGGGAGGCCTGCCTACGCTGCGTCTTCCGATACGTGGTCGCCACTCGAGAACCTTTCTGCCCCAATGGCCGTCATTAATTCTTAGGGGTATGTGAAATCCACCAACCCGCACGTTGGCGTGGTGGAGTAATAGCCCTAACGCCCTCCTTGGGAGGGTAGGTTCGAGCCCTAACAGTGGGGACATGTTAATAAGCTGTTGTATGTAATTGTGAGTCAGATAAGGAATTCTTTCTATTATAATACTTATTTATTGCTTACTCCAGACTCACAAACACCAGCTGGGCGTGGAGATACCAAGCACCTCCAGGAAGCTATTCAAATGCACCAGCCTGACAGAATGCCTAGTCCAGACCTTGCGGTACGAGGGTGTCCTCGGCCTGTTTAGGGGTTTGACGGTCACACTGTACAAGGCCCAACTGACAAGCGTCGTGGCATTCACCAGCTACGAACTAATTTGCTTTGCCTTAAGGGAGATAAAAAGAGTTGAGACTTGAATAAAGCTATTGGAAAACTAAGAGTCAATTCAGCCTAGGAAAAACAACTGAATTCCACCTTGTAATATAGGTAGCATAAAACTGCTCGTGCATGCTCGAAACCGCGCGAGCAATTTTCGATTTTGAGTACAAATGTAGTAGGTACAGTTGTTTTTACTTAAGCGGCACAAAAGTGTTCGTAGTCTTTGGTTTTTATTATGATTTTTGTTTAATTTAGAATTTTGCGTTTTACCATATTTTTTTTAAATTAAATGAATAAACAAAATTTTGTGTAAGATCTGATGCCTTCCGCCACATTGGTACAATTTCCGTATTTGTACAAATGCATTGGAAGTCCAGATTCGTACAATTTTTAATAAATGAGTTTCCTCATTTGTACAAATTATAAATTTTTCGCTAATTAATAGAAAAACAGTTTTTTTTTTAATATTAACATATTGACAATAAACAGTCGGAGTGACTCGCCCGCTCCTCGAATTGCATCGAGTAAATATCATAACTGGCAACATTGCCGCAATGTACTATATATGCTGGGGCATCGACTCAGGTAGGTAACCTATCCCGAAGGAAGTAAAAGGGGTATAATAATATTTCAATTTGTATTAATGTTATAATTTTCTACTGTGAAATTGTACCAATTGTACCAGTGGAATTGTACGAATGAGGAATTGTACAAATACGGAAATTGTACCAATGTGGCGGAAGGCGATCTGATCACTTGTGTTTACACCGTCTAGATCTAGGTCTACTATGTTAGGAAGGAAAATAAACACGTTAATTAGGTACCTAACGAGATTTAGTAATAGTACATTGTTAACCTAGGTGTGAAAGTAACTTATTTAAGTCCCGAGACGGGGTTTGGCGCCCGACGCGTAGCGAGGGCGCCAATAGTTCGAGGGACCTCTAAATAAGTCTTGAACCCGAGGGAAACACTGTGCTTTTCATTAAGAATACACTGAAAGTAAAAACAAAAACATAAAATGAGTATTAATACAAATCTCTGCTATACGGAAGTATAAACAAAACTCTACAACTCGAAAAAACAAATGAAGATCGGATTGTCACTTTCCCGTCTACTTTGTTTTTTTTTTCTGTGACCGGCCAGCTATTCTGCCATTATTTTTCATTTCCATCATTGAAAAAATGGTAAATATTTTGCCCAAATCTATGTTATTTTAAAGAAATAGTTGACAGTAATAATTATAATAAAGTCATTAAAAAATATATATTCTTTAATTATTACATAACTTTATGTTATTTCAATTTTACATCGCGCTGTAATTGAGTGGCTGTATAGACAGTTGGATCATGGTCCAATAGAAATGTCAAAATAGTACTAGTTTTTTTTAATATAATTTGGCAGCTGTCAGTTGAAAGCGATTCTCCCTAGGGCTGAGATGTACTACTTTCAACCCGCTCCTCAGGCAACTTCAGACCTACTTTACGAGTATGAGTAAAGAAAAATATTATTCTATTGCGTTTAGGAAGCTTCTTAGAGTATCTAGTACAAAATTAGGCCTTTGATGCTAGAAAAAATTACGTGCTTTTATGTTGATAAATATTTTTTCACGCTTTATAACAATGTCAATTTGGTATTTATCAATTTGGTAATTATCATTCCTGCTGACGAATTCGTCCATTATGACAGTTTGTCCACTTCCTCACTCGTCCACTTTGCGGCTGTGGTGTTTTTATGGGTTTTTCACTCCTATGACCCACTGGTGGGACCACGGGGAAAAGAAATTCCCCGTGGTCCCACCGCGCTAGAGATGGACGAGGTCAATGGACGGAGCTACTCGTATAACAGAAAAACCCAACCGGTCATATTCGCAACCACGTTTCGTAACCAGTTGCCGTAGAAGAAGTACTTGAAGAAGTAAGAACAAAGAATGTTAGAAGAACAAAGAATTTTATTCGCATTTAGTAATAGTTTCCCCCATAGCTTTCCCACGCAACTAGATGCAAATATAGAAATACAACTAGTTGCGAACAAAGAAAAGTACTTCTTCTACGGCAACTGGTTACGAAACGTAGTTGCGAATATGGCCGGAAGCAGACAATGTATTACGAAATCTTGTATTAAAGGAATGATTGTGTGTAATTATTATTTTTATTATTAGTGTAATTATTTTGTTGACAAAATATAATTCTATACTAAGGTTTATAAGAACAAGGCTGAGAATCAAAAGAAAAGAGACAAAATCTTGTGCTGTGCCTTTTGGGTGATTCGCTCAAGGCAACTTGTGTATTATATCGTATCAATTTGTATAGATATTTTTTACATAAATAATTTATTAGGTAGTTTTTTTTTATCGTTCTTATTTACCACAAAGTTTTAGTTGGCTATCATTAATGAAAATTGTTAAGGGGGTCTCACAGACCACTCAACCAATTGACTGCGCATTGACGGCGAAAGCGTTCACCGAAAGCCATACTTGTTTTAGTGTGAGTTTCATTTTGCCTACAGTAAGAGCTAAGAGTTGGCTATCATTAATGAAAATTGTTAAGGGGGTCTCACAGACCACTCAACCAATTGACTGCGCATTGACGGCGAAAGCGTTCACCGAAAGCCATACTTGTTTTAGTGTGAGTTTCATTTTGCCTACAGTAAGAGCCCCCGTAATAGTTATTTGTGTTACAAAGGGACTTTGTTCCTTACCTTAGGCAAAATGAAACTCAGTGTGAGTTAAACAATTATGGCTTGATGCCGGTTATTTACCAAAGCGGAGATGACCTTATGTTCGGTGAACGCTGTCGCCTTCTCATGCGCCGTCAATGCACAGTCAATTGGTTGGGTGGTCTGTGGGGGAATAGACATTCCATCTGCTGGCCACCCCAAATTAGGATACTATGATCGGGATAGCCAGATGAGATAGAGAAAAGCGAGAAGTGTATCTTAAGTTGTCCCTACATGATCAGTCTGCATGACATGCAATACGTGCTGTCACTCATGCATGACCGTCTAGCTGTAGTGATTGACGTGCATAACATGCAAACTACGTGCTGGCCGTTGCTTCACTGTACTGATTGATAGCAAGCATGATGGTTCATCATGCAGCATGACTATCACGTAAACGTAACGCATGTCATGCAAGCATGATCGTTTAGGGACCGCTTAATATGTACCAAGAAAGCTGTGTATCAGTTTGACAAGTTTCAGTTGTAAAATAATTTGCAATAAGGACAGCACATTATTGTTTTGACAGTGAAAATAGACCTTATTGTTTTATGACGTGCAAACGAGTGTCAACCTTAGGGCGGTCCACCACTTTTTTGGCCGACTTGTACACTGAATTACCCCATTTTAAATCGCAAAATGGCGGCGATTGAAATTTTTTTTTGATGCATTCCTCTCTTATTTGTTTTATTACACTCTATGAGTCTGTTCCCTTTTTACGTGCATTTTTTTTGTTTCTAGCCTTGTTTGTGGTCATAAATTAGAAATATTGTCTAATTACAATAATTAAAAAGAGTCTTTAAAAATTAACACATCTTTTATTTTCTTTGGTCACTAAATATAATTATTATTATACAGGGATTTAAAGCAATGTGGTAACTTGAAGAATACTGGTCACTCTGTCATCATAGCTGGTGTGATTATAGCGGTGATGATGATGACTGATGATGTGTTGATACTTATGCGAATCTGCGAACAAAGATCAGAATATAAATTTCTCATTTTAGAAGTGACCTGTGGCGTAGTACGTAGGGAAGACGCGGCCTGTCATATCGAAAGGTCCAAGTTCGATACCCGGCCGTGCCATGTACAGTAAGGTTCATAAGTGCAGTAGCACGCTAAGAGTCATTTTTCTGTACGACGATGCGCACGACAACAAGAAAACCAATTAGATTAGGTAGCTGGTTATTTACTGACCCACTGGTATGTCAGTTTGGTTGGTTTAATTTAGTCCATTTTTGTCCAGTTAGCCACTTTATGGATAATTTAGCCCAGTTTAAGTATGCAGGTTTGTTAAGTTTAATGTTTCGTCCACTTTAGTCCAGTTTTGTCCTATTTATTTATCTCATTTATAAAGTTTGGTCCACTTTAGTCTAGTTGTCGTATTTAGCTCATTTAAATAGTTTGGTTCAGTTTAGTCCAATTTATCCAATTGGTACACTTTGGTCCACTGTAGCCCAGTTTATACAGTTTGGTCCAATTTAGTCCATTTGATAGTTTTTACAGTACCAGTGGGTCTACCAGAAAACAGCGGATATAACCACCCAAGTCAAGTGTATTAAACCTTAAAGTATACATAGGAATAAGTCATCAGGATAATTTGTATGTGTACACATATAAAAGAAAGTCGTAAGTGAAACTGGTCTCTCAATCTATTGAGTTGCGAAACTGCTACTGCACTTATGAACCTTGACTGTACCTGTCAATGAGTTTTCTCGAAACTTAAGTATACATTTACTGACTGCTCCGCCTCTCAAACGGGGAAAGAAAACACCATGAGGAAACCTGCGTAAATCGAAGAAGAAATTGTAAGGCGCATGTAAAGTCCACCAACCCGCACTGGTAGACTTAGCTAACGCCCACGTTAGGAGGGTAAGCCTGTACTCTAACAGTGGGGACATTAATAGGCTGTTGAATTGATTTGATCATACTATATCCATGGATAATCTTACCTTAAAACCTAAAAACAGACTATTCCGATCAGTTCCAGCCGTGCGACAGCGACTCGCTTTCCCACCCGTGGTGCTGGTGGCTCTCCTCATGCTCGTGGTGATGATGGACCGGCACGTACACCTTCTTCTCCACCTCTACTTTCTTGATGACAGGCACGTGCACGTGCTTGATCACTTCGACGGGCACGTGTTTGTACACCGGCACCTCCTTGATGACCTGTACCTCCTTCACTACAGGAACGTGCACAGGAACGTGGACCTTGGACACGTGGTGGTGGTGGACCGTGTGGACCTTGTACGGCACGTGGATGGTCACGTGCTTGCTGCGGACAAAACAGAGGGACTTGTAAGTTATAGTTTGAAAACGACAGAAACGTTTTTGTGGAAACATTTGCGCTTCTTGCGATAGATGGATTCGAAAACTTGCGCAAGTCCTTAAATTTGAAGTTCATTCTTGTTTAATTTATTAAAAACCAACACCTAGCGAGTATTATATATAGAGCTGAAACGGGGGCGGCGCGTGCGGTGCACTGGTAATAGGGTTGACACACTGTTTCACACATTTAGTTTGACACATATTTCAGGTGACACTATTTAACCCGGCAAATTGAATTGTTCGAAGTTATTTATTTCATTTATTAAAATGAACAAGATATTATATATGGATAAGTTTCTATGCTAGTCCCCACCACACAAACCTCTGAGGTTTATCTGTGATGGGAGAAATTGTCTGCTTCATACCGCCACCTCTTTACAAAATGGTCAAGCGATGCCGATGTTTTAACTAAGATTAGATTAGACATTTGTTTGTTTATTATTATTTATTTAATAATTTATTGTACACACACAAAAATAATAACTATTCAAAAAAACAGAAAATTATACAAAGTGTCAAGTTTATTTCTACGATATTACCTATATAGAAAATAGATTGTTAAATTCATAACAATGCCATTGATTGAATGATGGATTCGAAAGAGCGTCGGGGATAAGACGCGGCCTATCATATCGAAAGGTCCGAAGTGAAGGAAAAACATCGTGAGGAAACCTCACATGCGCCGAAGAAGAAAGTCTTAGGCGCATGTGAAGTCCACCAACCCTAGCGTAGTGGACTATAGCCCGAACGCCCTCGTTGAGAGGGTAGGCCTGAGCCCCAGCAGTTAGTAGGCTGTTGATGATGATGAATGATGGATTCACATTGCTATAAAATTAGCATCTGCTTTTTTAGTTATCGCCAACCCTAGCTGGAGCAGTCGTACGATTTAACTTCATTGCTCAATGATACTTGGTCAGGCAAACGTACTCTGCCTACAAATTACATACTTTCTCGTACAAAACGTTTCCCGTACGATTTTCCGTCGGAATGCAGACTCTACAGTATAATATTAACCTACTGAGGTGACGTAATTTACAAATGAATGATACCGCGCTGTCCGCATTTTTTTGAGATCACTGTTCGCTATTGAGCAATATTGTGTTTTTTTCATAAACAGTTTTTAAGTTCGTATAAAACACTGCCTGTCTTGGAAATTTGAGTACTTAATTAAATTAAGTTGAAAGTCATTATAATGTTATTTTGTAACTCACTTTGTTTATTTTCTTAGCTTATTATTAGTAGTACCTACCTACCCAATTCTCACATCATGGGGTCCGATTCCGAAGCATCAATTAATTAATTAAAGTTCGGTCAAGTATTAGTTAAAAATTACATTACACAAGTGGAAATGTTGAGTAATATTTTTTGCTGAATAATTTTAAATTCCAAGCCGAGAGCGAAACCGCCGTCATTAAATAATTTGTCATCTTGATTACAAATTACCTACCTCTCACTGGCCCACGTGGTCGAAAGTGATCCATTTTTTTACATGCATTATGATGCAACAAACTTTTGCCTGCGGCTTCCAATGCGTAGGTTTTTTTACATGGGCGTGTACGGCGGCGGTGGCTGTCATGGATTCGATTTTCATATTCATTTATAGACTAGCCGATGCCACGCGACTTCATCCGCGTTTTATAGTATACTATTTAAATGTTATTCAAAATTTTTTAATCCGTTCCAATCATGCCAGTTACTTAGTTTTAAAGTTTGTCAATAGATGGTGTTATAGGTGTATTTTACACCCCGCTATCATTTGGTTCTTCGCAACATTGCAAATTATCCACCAGTTTTTACCTCTTTATATTTATTTAAAGATTAAAGATTTCATTAAAGTATGCACATCAAAAATTTCTATCATTCTAATTAGTGTGTAAATTTGTCCAAACATTATTATTATTATTATTCTCAGTAGATCCATTGACTAAATCCATGATGGATCCAGTGAGATTAAATACTTAATTGTAGACCAAATATACTGATTGCGCATCAGTGTGCGATCAGCATTTTTTAATGTGTCAATCTGATTCTTTTTTAAATAGAATGTGATCAAAAATTTTACTAAATGTACTTTAATTAGGTAGGTACCTATTTCTACTATTTTACAGATTGCACATTACTATTAAGACATTGCAGAACATTGTTTTAAAATCCAACAACAGAAACTACGAAGTTCGAGGTGGTTCGAGTATGTAATTCATTACCTACATAGGTAGTTACGTTTGGTGCATGGAAGCCCCTCGATTTTTTACGCAACGAACCGATGTTTGTGATTACGTTACAGACTAACCTACCAGTTTATGGTCTAATTAGTGCTGTGCGATCATAATCTGTGCTTTACAAATAAAACAAAAAAGCATTACGTAAAATATTACAAGGTAATCAGATTGCAAGTGGGTTGTCTTGTTATTACATGTTATTAAATTCTCCGTGACACTCCGATCTATTGTCGCGAGATTGGTAAAACCACGGTAAAACTCACATAATTTTTAGGGTTCCGACCTCAAAAGAGGAAAAAAGGAACCCTTAGGATCACTCCGTTGTCCGTCTGTCAAGACCAAGGAGATTCGAACCTCTTTTGTCGCGCGCGCGCTCCCTGTAGCTTTTTTTTTAAATTCATGGTCAAGACAATATTTTTATAATAAGAAAAGGTAAGTTGGATGTAGGTCTAAGCAAAGATTGATAGAATACAAATTGAAAGGTTGTCTGGAAGAAATCGCTCTTATGCGTGACACACACTGGGCGACGGCGTTGCGAAAGCGTTGCGGCGGAAAAGGTTTGTATGAAGAACGCGCCGCGCCGCCGCCGCTTTGATGTAAAGGGCTTCATACTATTTCGAACATTACAGAAAAAAACCGCAACGCTTTCGCAACGCCGCCGCTCAGTGTGTGTCACGCATAAGCGATAAGACCGCCTAAATGTACATTATTGTATCTGTTTTTTTCTTTGTGTCTGTAATTTTTAAATGTGCAATAAAGTGTATTGAATTGAATACGCGAACTTCAATCTTAAGAAATAGGTAGCTATCTTGCTATCTCTTGGTATCATCCTAGTTAACCTAAGGTGGAAACAGAGTAGTTTCAGACAGAAATGACCTCAAAAAGAGAATATTTTAATCTAATTTTGAATAAACGAATTTTGAATTTGAATATACTGAGAAATGACTGACAGGTTTTTTGTACCTTACCATATTTTAATCTAGTAAATAAGGAATGGACCTTCAAAGTTTTAAGAACGACTAAACTTGTTTGAGAGATTTGTTGAAGCAAGATGCAAATTATTCATTGCCTTTAAGATATGTTTGAAAATATTAAAAATACAGTCCCCTATTTTTTATAACGATCCTACCTAACTCACAATTTACGAGAAGAAATCAATCATTAAAATTTTGAATTTTCCTTCATGTTATGGAGTTTCACGTTTGTTTGGAGGAGAAAAATATTACTGTGTCAATTACCAGTACTCTACGACGTAATTATTACAAAGAATCAAACCGGACACTTGTCTTATTCCCGTGGGCCGAATCGATATAAAAACATAAATATTGGTTCCAAAGGTTGATCTGCGCTGAATTCCGTTGAACGTACCGCGTAGTGTCAGTAGTACCATAAATGGTACAAGTGACACAACTCTGTATCCTTAGTACATACCTACCATTAAAGAAAAAGTGGACATTCCTGGCAATTGTTGATGAGATCGGTTATGATCATTTCGTCTGAAAAGCAATTTGCCTAAAATCAATGTCTAAATTGTAGAATTCCTAAGTACCTGTCACGCATTTCTTTCTTCTTTTATTTATTGCCCTATGTATTCAAGTTGTTACCTATACCGTAACGCATAGGAAACAGTACAAAGTATAATGTATTATAAACTAAGCGTAACAGAATATTGTAAGCAATTTCCTATTGTTCTGGATTATAGAGCGCATCCAAACCTCTACAACATAATCATGGTGTCTGTCAACGATGACAAATTTATCTTTTGCGTGTCGATAAGGAATTTGTCAATAGAAGGTGAAGGTAAAATAAAGTTGCAAAGAAATTTCTTAAGTTTGCCGTAACAACATAATAAAAGCACAAAGCGTGTTATATGATTGAATTGAAAGAGCCTAATCTAAATAGTCTAGTTTTTTATAAGGCTTAGTTTTATTAATAGGTAATACATACTTACCTATTATGTATGTTAATTGCCTGTCATGTCAAGAGGTCCGAGTTCGAGCCCCGGCCGTGCCATTACCAATGGGTTTTTCTTGAAACGTAAGTACAATTAGTGACTGCTCTCGAACGGTGAAGGAAAACATCGTGAAGAAACCGGCATACGCCGAAGAAGGAAATGCACTGGGCTAGCGTGGTGGACTATAGCCGTAACGACCTCGATAAGAGCAATGGGGATATATTGATAGGCTGTTGATTTGATTTGAATAGGTATATTAAGAAAGTTGCACTCACAGAATAAGGAAAGGCTCGCTACGTCACGCTCGCTATGGTTCAATTATTTCTGTGGTTGCACTCATAGAAATATAATTAGCAAGCGGGAGCGTAGCCAGCTTTTTCCGTGTTCTGTGGTTGCACTGTATATTTTCCGAAGAAGAAAAAAATACAGGACTCACTGTCAAACGCACGCCAAATTGTACAGGCAGTCAACTATTATAATCCTCTGTGATTGTACTAAAAAATACTAATAAAATTTACACAAATAGTAGGGTCATGGGTAATAAATTTGTAAATGAATTTCCCATAACACACTGTAGTGCCAAGCAGCTAGGTCCACGGGGAAAACGTGAATTAAACATTATGTCATGTAATGACATATTAATCGTAATTTATTGTAAGGCTTCCTTAAGAATGAATAGAAATTGTTTTATAGTAAATGAATATTCAATGAAGTATCAAACCTTTGACCGGACCTTTATTGTTATGTAATCTATAGAGATCGAGAGGGGACATAATTTGTAGCGGAATGTAGGTATTTCATGTTACATAAATACCTATAACCCATTAGATCCATCGAAGGTAGCTGTATGTGCATTCACCTGTCTATTAAGTGAGAGGGAGCACTGCATCTTCAATTAATTAAGAGCGGTGTGAAGCTATTTATTTTATTACGAAAAATGAAAGGTATCTCCGTACAGTCAGCCAGAGAATATGTTTGTCAACATAAGACACCGTGCTGGCTGCACAGTATCTTATCAAAATCACCTGAGGAGAAATGTCCAAAACACTGTAATGTAAAGAAAACAGTCCTGAAGTGAAATGATTTACCTGTATAATTTTGGGGGGTGCTTGTTGGGCTTAAAAACAAGTTTTAAATATTTCTTGTTGAACTTGTCTTACGATTAAATTGAAATATTTTAGGAACATTATTAAATAATTTTTAAAATTTCCTGGTACACCTAGTGTTTTTTGGGTAACGGACAGGACACAATCTGTTTCCATCTTCACAATTTCAGTAATTTCCTTTAAGTTATGGAATTTGCACTTATTTGTAAAGAAATAATACTAAAAAAGTAACACTACGATGAGACCTTTGCATACCTAAATGCTTCTACTTATTTTTTGACACTATGAGATGCGTTGATTTTAAATAATATTATTATTATTTAACAATAATTTAATCCTTAAATAAAATGAAAAACAAGCGAACACTTTGTGATATTTTGTTTCTTGACGAACCTTTTCGTGCCGACTGTACCCACGAGAGCATTGTATATCGTAGGATAATAAAATAACAAATATTAAATTTGATTTTAAGTGTTTTTTCACATGTTTTAGTTTAAATAACAGTGTACTAAAATTTTATTATATCTACACTCACTCTTCACTAAATAATGCCATAAAAAATAAAGTGTGAGTTTCTATGGAACGCAACCATCGGATCTCACGCATATCGTTCGGTCTAAGGGCCTAACCAAAGTGACCTCGTTTTTAAAGGAAAAAGACCAGATTTTATTGCAGTCGAGTTTTATTAACTCCCCCTTTTTTTAATAAGCGGGAAAAGCTAGTGTATTAGGCTGGTTTCACAGCTATACGGGGGACCCGAACGGATTCCCGGAACGGAGACACGTAAGGTGCTGGAACATCGTTTCACAGCGACCCACTGTCCCGTACGGAACAATCCGGGTCGCTGTGAAACGATGTTCTAGCGCCTCACGTGGGGCTCCTCTCCGGGACCCCGTCATCATCATCATATCAGCCTGTAGTCGTCCACTGCTGGACAAAGGCCTCTCCCAAGGATCTCCACGACGACCGGTGCGATGTGCCCAGCCACGGAGAAAATTGCCCAGCCAACTGCCACTCGGGACCCCGTATAGCGTTAAACCAGCTTTAACAAAGTCACTTTCCTCCGCTCGCGTCCAAGATAACGTGTTATGAAGTCTTTAACCGAGTTTTAATCGGCCTTGACTGCGTTGCATAACGAAAGCAGTTATACAAAGTGCAGTTATACACTTTGTTATTTGTACTATTTACAAAAAAACATGAGGCAATCACGACGGCGGCTGTGAATGGAGGTTTTCTTTTATTTTAAAAAAGTTGGAGAAGTTCATTGTCGCAGATATTTTGTTCGTTTTTAAATATCCGGTAATGAACTTGATCTGTTATCGATCGAGTAACTGAGAGTGAAATGATCGTTAACTCGTAATGTTTTTGGTCGTAAAATGGAGAGTAAATGAGAATGGAATATTTATTTGGAAATTATTAATCCGAGCTGTTAAAAAATACTGACCCAAAAATTCGGTTAAGTTAGACTTTCTTCTTGATTTAGTGTTTTTGTCTTTTGTTTTTTAGTACAGACATGTTTATTACTAGTCTTCTCCAAACTTAGAATTTAAATAAGTGTGAGATTTTTTTTGGATTTTATGGCCTTGGAAACCAAATCCTTTTAGACCCATCATAGTTATAAAATCTACAATAAACTGGCGATTAGCACTAGCTCGACAAAAACAGGGCACCACTAGAGAGTTAGTCGGCGATTTTTACTAAGGTTCACATCCTTACTAAAGCTATAGTAACTTTAATGGAGATTTACACCAAACAATTTTGGTACGATTTTTTTTTAACTGGGCTTTACGGCTCTGGAAGCAAAGTTCTTTACTGAAATAATGTTACACGCTTCCATTTTAATTGCCCGCGCAATATTCACAACCACAAGCACATGTATAAAATACTATCGCAATTTTATTATACACCGCAAAATACATATTTTTGGAAAATAAATAGAAGAGACGAGAGAGAAAGAGAGACGGCTCCAAACAAAAGAGATACCTACTACCACAGAATATATAAAAAGTCTACAAGTGTACAAGTCTACTACTCTGAAAATTAGGCAACGACTTTACAATTATTCGTCCGTTTTATAATTTCGATTTAAATTTTCATTTTAAAAAGTTTTTTTTTATGTTAAAGGTACTTACTGGTGGTGTCCGTGACCGCCGGGCGTCGGAGAAGCCATCACAACCGCCACGACGAGGGAGACGAGCTAAAAAGTATTTTAGACACGTTAATTTAAAATTAAACAACAATCATCAACGCATTAACATTTTTGTCTTTCCACATTCACACAGCGCATCTTCAAACGCAACGATCCAATTCCAAATATTTATTAATTTCCGAAAGCCTATTTTGTTTTTTATGTCGTTCATTAGTTAAAAATACACTCACAGCGAGTTTCGCGTACATCTTGCGTAGTTTGCTGGACTGATTCCGTGTTACGGTTAAGCTGTGGACAGTGCCTTTGCTTTCTACTGATTGTGAGCACGTTACAGCTTATATACCCTAGCGTATACTCCAGTCCATGGGTTGCATAACGTAGCCCCTTGGTTCATCCCTACCTTCCCGTTTTACCCGACCGCGTTGGAAAGGCGTCTAATGTTCCGAGATGAAAGGTAGAAAGGCGGTCTTCGGATTTGGAGGGGTAACCTGAGGTGGGGTAGATACTGAGCGCGGAACTAGCGGAGTGCTCGCGTTCGTTGTTTAAAAAATCGTGGCCAATACGAGTGCTTCTGTCAGTGGTACCATTGTTGTTTATTTTTTAAAATACTTACAAATGTAGGAGCGTGAGGTCGCTTCTTCTAGTATTTTAAAGAATTATATGAAAAAGATTCAGTATAGATTCGTAACAGTTTGGATTTATTTAAAGTGCTTTTAATTTAATTATTCTACATTATCTAGGTTAGTTAACGGTAGATAGCCTTTACAAATATATTAAGTAAAGGTAAGCTTAAAGTTTTCGTTGTTTTGATTATAATTTTTGGTTACCACAGGTTATAACAATAGTTTTGTCTTTAATATTTAAACTATTATAATTCTCTGTCTCTTCAAAGGAAAGCTTTTTAATGTAAATTTGAAAATTTATTTATTTTGTTTTGGACGCTGCCGCTCAGTACTTGGTGCCTACCCCTTTATGGATATAGCGTACAGGCAACCAGTATTTTTAGATTAACGATAACTCACTCGCCGTTACATAAAATCTGTAGGAATAGTACATACTTATAATTGATGACAAAGAGAAGAGACAAAGACAATAATTGATGACAAAAATGCCTGGTATTAATGTTACTTCAGCCTCGCACAATCTTTACAAAACATTTTTTAAGCGGTGATAGATAACAATCGACGTGTATAAAATATGTACCCAGTTATAAAATATGCAATAAAATATTTTGACTTTGATAGGTTCCAGATTCCCACGGCAAAGCGTTTGGAACATGGCAAGCAACGCCGCGGGGCACAAATACATACAAATATAGTTGTTAGTTCCCGTCGAAGAAACGTCGAACTTTTACCTCAAATAGAATGTAGTGGTTCCATAATCACTGCTAATTTTGATTAGATCCTAGTAAACTGTACGTAAAAACTTTGTTACATCATACTGCTAACAAAATGTGAGCTAAAGAAAGTAACTCATCATCAGTACCTACCAAGAAGTTTCAAATCTCTTTGGTCGCGCGCGCGGTCCCTTTGGAGATCGCATCTTGCATATTTAGTATCGGAACCTATGACGCCATTTACCGGGGGGGTGCGGACGAGCGGAGTAGCGGGAGGAGGTTGCTAATACAAATTTATATGGAGTTTGATAATGAGAATGTGTGAGTGAGTCATAATTTTGTGTTTATTTTGACACGATTTTGACACCCATAGAATGCTTTTATTACTCATCCATAAATTTTTTGATTCATGATCAGTACCATTTCGATTGCAAGAAATTGGGACTAATTTTGGCGTTTTGAAGGTTTGTCTTTCCGTCAGGAATAATATTTGAAATCCTACTAATATTATAAAGGCGAAAGTTTGTAAGGATGGAAGTTTGGATGTTTGTTCTCTTTCACGCTGTTACGGCTGAGCGGATTTTGATGAAACTTGGTACAGTTGACAGCTTATATCCTGGAATAGCATATAGGCAACTTTTTACCGTGGAAAACTTATCCGCGGGCAACAGCTATATAATTTATAAGTAATGTGTTTTTTTTACTAGAGGACGCCCCGCGAGTTCGTCCGCTTTAAGTATCCTATAAATCATTTAAGAGTATCCAAGCTATCACTGTTACCGAGGTTCATTAAAATCCGTTCAATAACAGCTAGAAAAAATTAAATACCGATTTTTCCAATATTTTTTTTTTATCTTATCTTATCTTTGAATTTCTGCCCAATCTGTCAAGTAAAGTAGTTCCTGAGTCATTTGACAGACATGCAGACGGACATTTACGTACCTATGTCAGAAGTCAGAGTCATAGATACTTTTTCACCTACGTACCGACGAGTGTAAAATATTTTTGACCTAAACAACTTTAAGTCATAAATTTTTTGTACATTAAGTATATCCGTGTGTACTTATTTACTTATTATTCTGATTAACATAATTACATAATACATAACCGTGGTAAGTATTTTTTCAGCACCATCCATGCAATCAAACAATTTTGTGTTAAATTTTTACTAAGTAAGTTTTTACATACTTATAAGTAAATGAAAACCAACTTTCTTTTACGAATACCACTAACAAACTCATAGAAAACATAAAAATTAATCAGGTTATACAATACTTTGGCGGTATGGTCGAGTTTTGGAGTGGAGACCGCGGACCGATACGCGCAGTGTGGACCGACGACCTGAAGAAGGTGGCCGGGAGCGGCTGGATGCGGCCAGTGGAGGACCGGGTGTGGTGGTGTTCATTGGGGAAGGCCTATGTCCAGCAATGGACGCTAAAGGGCTGATAAATGATGATGATGATACAATATTTAAAGACAAAGTCAATTAGGACAACATGGCCTAATTTATGAGGTCCAAGCTAGACTCTAGCGGCCAGAGGATCATCATCCATCCACAATCATCAACCATCAAACATCTTCCGCTGGTTTTACTTGTATCGATGTGTTTAACAACAAAAGCTTTACTTTTTGCAGTTTCTTTGGTCGAATCATTTTGCAAACAAATACGTTTCTTTCTATATCCTTTAGAATGTGTCTGTCAAAATTAGAAAACTCCGCAGAATGTGGACGTCATTTTTTGATTTTCGAGAAATCACTCATACCTATATATATATGTATATATATATATATATATATATATATATATATATATATATATATATATATATATATATATATATATATATATATATATATATATATATATATATATATACGTGATAATAGCCTACAGCGACGACACCCGATCGGGTCGCGTCACATTCTGCTGACAATATTAATAAAACCCGATCGGGTGTTTTAACACACTGAGGGATAAAACTATATAATTAGGTATCTTTATTTATACATACTTATCAGTCATTCCGTCCACTGCTGGACATAGGCCTTCCCCAATCGAATACGGGCACGTTGTCCTATTCCTTAGTTCCCGTAGGTACCGGAGAAAATTCTAGGACTTCCCAAACATTTCCAGAAACAAAACTATACTTACATTACTAGTGGAATTCTTCGAATTTTTTTTAGGAGTTACGGTTACTACAAACCATTAAACAGGCAGCGTTTTGTATGAATATGAAGGTATTTATGATAATTATCTTGACTTCCATTGATAGAAGCAGGTGTGTTTGTAGCCTAATTTTAATTATGCTCAGCGAATTTTTAATGCATCACCTAATTAGCCTGAACTACAATGCAATGCGAATTTAATAACCGGTATCATCATCATCATCATCAACAGCCTATTAATCTCCCCACTGCTGGGGCTCACGCCTACCCTCTCAACGAGGACGTGCGGGCTATAGCCCACCACGCTAGCCCAGTGCGGGTTGGTGGACTTCACATGCGCCTAAGAATTTCTTCTTCGGCGTATGCAGGTTTCCTCACGATGTTTTCCTTCACCGTTTGAGAGCAGTCCGTGCATAACCGGTATATTGACTTACAATGAGAGACTATTTATTATTATACGTAGAGATGAGATGGATTTCTATGCCTTTCTGAACTGGGAAGGTACTGTTCGGCAGTGGACTACAAAAAGATGAAGTGATGACCTGATGGCAAGTGTCTACAATAATATTTTGCCGCATAACAATTAGAAAAAGTATATTTTTTCTCGAAGAATTTGACGGCCGTTGGGGCAGAAAAGTTCTCGAGTGGCGACCACGTACCGGAAGACGCAGTGTAGGCCTTTCAAGGTGGACCGACGATCTGGTGAAGGTTGCGGGATCCGGCTGGATGTGGTTAGCGCGGGACCGGTCGTCGTGGAGATCTTTGGGGGAGGCCTTTGTCCAGCAGTGGACGTCTACAGGCTGATATGATGATATTTTTTCTCATTAATAAATAATAGAAGGTAAAACGGCCATGGCTACTCAAATTCGTACAATATCAAATGATTTATTTAATCTGTCGTTAAAATGAATTTTGAGTCCACAAAGTTAAATTTTGACAGCATTAAAAATGTTTCTGTCACTGTCACTGAGTATATAAAGATGAGGTGAAGATAATTTTCGTGGTGTCTTTAAAATGATTCAGCCTATTATAACGTTCATTATATATTTTAAGAAGAATGTCATACAAAGATCTTGATTTACTTCTGTAGTTTATACCCGGCACTTGTGGAGTAGGTAGCTGGATCGAGCTTTTAGAGTTAAAATGTCTCATTCTAAACTAGGATTTCCTACTATGGATAACTAATGAAACGACCTTAATGATGTGACATTAATGATAACTTTGACAATGATTATACATAAGACCAGCAAATGCTTAATACCATATATTCACAAGCTGGCTGTATACCAGTGTATACCTACCCGTATCTAATAAGAATCGAGCCTTACTCATACAGCCTTTGCCATTTAAGTTAAGCGGTCGCTCGAACTTACTATACCTACAGGGTGGAAATTAAATCCGACGGTGTAGGGAAAGTATTAGAGAAAGTAAGAACTTTTTAATAAAAAAATATCGATTTAGAGAAAGTATATTTACCTTAAATATTGAAGATAGCAAATTTTACTCAGGGAAAGATTCCTTTATTTTTTTAACTAAAAAATTAACAAAATGTAAACATGTTTTATTACCCCCTTGTCTAAAGTAAGTACCTACTTACTTTAATTTGAGATGATGTGTTTATTACAGAGATTTGATCCTCTTAATTGACTCTATCGTTTGGTGTAATATAATATTAATAATGTTTATTTTACTTAAATACATACATACACCCAGAATCCTATAAAATCAACAGATATGCTCATCACACAAATGTAGGTCCCGGGTGGGAATCGAACCCACGACCACGCAGTAGGCAGGTTCACTACCAACACGCCAACAAGCCAGTCAATAATAAAAATACAGTGTGTTATTTTTTCGCACTTTTTCGGTTCATAAATCTTTGAATGCATTAGGCAGTTAAGTACATTACTTAATTTATATAATGGAGTATTTCCTTTGAGTAGAGAGTTTCCTATTTTCAATATATAAGGTACTTTCCCTCCACCGATATTAATTTCCATCCTGTATATAGACCGTCGAGTCTGAAGATGTATTTACGTTAACGTTATATCGTACTATTATTAAGTGTTATTTAAGTGAAATATTTATTTATTACATTACGCCACACGTGGTCGATATATAGCGATTTTCTTGCGCCACAGCCATCGTTAGGCGGCTTAGAGCTGCCCAGGTCGTGAGGTTGCGTTTGCGCCACTGTACAGAGCCGCATTCAGGGCTTGTGTACCAACATTGACTACCAGTAGTGTATAGGAGGAAAAAAATAACCGATCGTAAAATTACTTGTCTGAAACATGCTTGGAAATGTGAACATTATTTTGACAACCTTCTTCGAGTTAAATCGACAATGCTGTACTAGTCAAATAAATGAGAGCAGGCGGGCAAATAATTTATATCTGTCGTGTAACCATGGCAACCACGGAGGTAACATAACAAAGGTTTTATTTAAATTTCGAACTGCCTTGCAAGTTTAGTGTAAAAAAAAACAAATGAACATTTTGGCGCGTGGAAAATTATTGTTGTTCGTCATTGATTTTGGAATGTATACGTATGAAATAAAATGGTATACATAGGTAATAGTTTTATTTCCGCGCATTTGTTTGAGAAAACTACGATGCAAGCCATACCAGGCATTGATGGACTCACGTACGTTCATCCGTCAATGCCTCTGTTGCGGGCCGCGGCAGTAATTTACTATATGTGCATCAGCGCTAACACTTTTGAAGCGGTGGTAGATAAAAAATTGACGTTGTGTAAATGTACCCAGTGTTTACATGCAATAAAATAGTTTTTCACCTCACAAGAAGGGTATACTTTCTCATTCGAAATTTGCGTTGAAAACTGCACCTGGAAAAAAACTTTTTAAAACTTTCTAGTTTGTAGAAGGTGGACATTTAAAGAAGTGGTCAATTCTAATTGTGGTTATTATTATTTGTGGTTCTAAACCGCCGAAAGGATTCAATTCACATAGTATTTTCCTCGCTGCAGTGTGGTGAAAAATTGTGTGTTGCTCTCGGCAGCAAAGTTATTTATTTTGTGTCTCATACCTTGAAACCCTCGCTACGCTCGGGATTTTATCTTTAAACCACTCGCTTCGCTCGTGGTTCAATCGTAGGACCCTTCGCTTGCTCAGTTTTCAATACTAGTACTCGCACAAAATAACCAACTTTGCAGCCTTGCTTATCAAATAACTATTGATTTGATTTGTCGATTCTATCTTTCCTACCTGCCTTCGTCTCTTATACATACTGAACATCCAATTTTTTTTGAAGCCGGTTGAAAATTATTTATCCCGTAATGACACTAAAACATAGATAAGCTATTTTGAGGCCCATTGAACGATTTTGTGGCCTTATACTTTCCGCAATTCGGCCCTGGCCATTAGAGACGCCTGTACGATGATTTAATTTGACTACCTGTTCAATTACGCGTCATAAAATTTGCTTGTGAATTATTATGTACCTAGGTTGTATGTGTTTTACTTTTCAGTGATAATAAACAACTATAGTCTTCAGCAGTGGACTAACCACAATTTAGTCCACTATTATACTCCACTGCTGAAGCAGGCTTCTACCGATATATGGGAACCTAACCTTGTGGATAGGGTCAGTAGTCAGCGCACAACCTGGCGGAGAAAATAATTTATAATTTATAAAAAAATACTAGTGCAATTTGTGTGTGTGTCTGTTGTACGATATCTTCGCCGATCGTTCGTACCACCAAGTACTACCACCGGTGGTACTAGTAGGAAATTGCATTATCATTAGTAAGAAATAAGTACCACTTGTACAATGGTGGTACTGAACCGATTTGAATGATTATTTTTATTGAACAGCTAGGCTAATTTTGAGCGTGGTCCCATTTCAATTTGATAACAATGTAAAACATCCTACTACAAACCTCTAAGCGTGGGTAATTTAAAAAAAAATTGGGGATCAACAAGTCATCCTTAATATTTTTTTACAAAAAGTCGGTTTTATTTATTGTAAAAAATCTGATTATTATTGTATAAAAATACAGTTAGGCACCGTTTACTTCATTGCAAGTTGTGCAACTAAGATGCAACTTAAGCTTGTTTAAAAAAACCACTTTCCTTTTGACCCGGTTTAAAATCTAGGCTAATAATAATATGCTTTAAATAACTCTTAGAATTGCTGACAAACATCCACGAGCTTACAATTGCACAAGCATACGACCAGAGCTTGACTAAATACTCGAACGCTCGTTAATTTTTAAGGACGAAGTCAGTACAACCACGTACATAAGTGGTTGCTCAAAAATGCATTGAAATCGTGTGCACGCGATCGGTAGAGTACAACCCGCGGTATAAAACATCTCTTTCTAAACAGTCGCTTACTCCTAACATTGCATTTGTATGAACGTGTATTTCAGAGTACACTGGTTGTACATATTTGAAAATGCTACAGGATGCTTAAAACCCTGACCCACCAAACCCAGTACCTAACCATAAATCAAAAAATCAAAAATATTATATTGGATTTTAGTACAATTCACATTTATACAACGTAATTTTTTTATCTACCACCGCTTCCAAGGTACCAAAATACTTGAACGCGACCGGGCCCTAAGCTATCGAATAAAGTATTACTTTGTCCAAGCGAACGAAGTCGCGGGCAACAGCTAGTTCTAGGTAAGTGTACCATAAACAAGTTTTTTTTTGTGTGTGTGGGGGGGGGGGGGGGGGGTTATTATTTTTGCCGATGTTGTCTGATATTGAATCACATCAATAAATCAATATATTTATGTACCTTTATGTAAAATGAGCTACCTTACCCACCCACTTGACCTGCCTCATTAAGCCTGCCCAACACTGGTGCGATGATGACGGCCGCGACTCGCGAGGGGGCGGTCAGTAGACATAATGGGATTGTAAGAGGGTCAGAAAGAAGCTGTCGGTGGCGGTCAGTATAAAAGTTGCCCGCGGACCGGTGCACCGCCTCCGTGTGTAGGTGGCTTTAAAAAGCGAAAGCCTTTGTAAATATTATTGTTACGTTTCCTGTTCCGGTCCGCGTCTTAAAAACTATTATTTAATAGTTAAAACCAACCGTTATCGAGTACACTCAGCACCAAAAATTAATAAGCACTTGGTTTAAACATTAAATAAACTATAATTTATTAATATTATGAGAGTTGCTTTTCACGTTGTTACTTTTCTCCTCCAAACCCACTGCATGTATACCTTGGTTCTTCGGCAAGGTTTTTACATGCGAGGAAAGCGCTGGCAACGGCTATTTTGTATTTTAATAAAAAAACCTTCGTGTTGTGGTCGTTTTTTGTAATGTTTAATCAAGTTGGGTAATATAATTATATAGAGCTGTTACCTAAATTTCATTCAGACAACCTTTGTCTTGTAACCTTAAAGTCATGTGTTATTATTATTAATAATTAGAGTATAATTACCTACTTTAAAGCACTTCACTCTCACCATTTATAAAACGAGGATAACTATCATTGGCTTTTATATTTTGCAAATTTTACTATGTTACCTTAAGATTAAGTTAAGCTGTTGTTGTCCCAAATAAAGAAAATAAAAATAAAATAAATAAATAAATGCATCGTTGTTTTTTATTATCTTTTAAACAAACTTTTTAATAGTTAGGTACTGTCAAAAATACAATTGTGCTAAATTAAAAAAATACAACTTCAAATACAACTTCAAAAATAATAAACTAATGCAGTAAGCCAATAAAAAAAAACATAGTCTATAAAATATTTGAAACAACTCATTCGATGTAAGTAAGTACCGACAATAATTACAAAAAATCAAAAACATACAATTATTGTAGCATTTGGAACATTCAGGGCCTCTTACACCGCTTGCTGATAAAGTCCCAGATACCCTATCTGCAGGTTATCTGACAGGTAGCGTATTTTTTTGGTTTCACAGGTATCTGATTGCCTACATCTAATATATTTTATATAGTCTATCACACAGATTTATCTGATAGATTAGTTTATCACTAAGATTACTATCTGTAACAATATCAGGAAGCGGTGAAAGAAGCCCTAACAGTCAAATATCACAAAAAAATAATGAACATATTTAAACAATAATATTAAATGATGCAGACTGTCCATACCATGCGGTCAAGATAAGCACATAGCATTTCGTAACGAGTGTTCTTAATTTGAAATTTGACGTCTGTCGAGCGATTTGCAATTACAGGTTGTGGCCGAAATAAACTAAGTATCAAAGTATCAAATAACTTAAAATTACAACGAATATATTACATTACACATTAAGTATTACACTTATTAAACTCTATACGTTTAGGTATTTGTGACACCTTTTACACCTGCATACCTAAGTATCAAATTATTGTTGTTGAGATGTTGTTGTATCAACTGATATGTTTTTTTTTGCTTCATCATATTCTGATAGGCAATGAACATACCTGTATGGATTCTAATCTTATCTTGTTAGGGGGGCACAAATACCCGACGACACATCGCCCCTACAGGACCTCTTGCGCCGTACTGTCCACCATCGGTGCCCCAATCCGTGTTTTGGTGGACTTATTATACGCCTTAGAACAAAAATTCTAATTTTTGACGTACGCAGGTTTCCACACGATGTCCGAAAAGCCTGTGGTATCATAATAAACTGCAATTAAGTTCCAAGCCAAGGCTCGAACCCGCGACCCCATGGACACGAGGCGAGTGCATCCAACTAGGCTACCGGGGCATCCAATGGATGTACCTACGTATAGAGTTACAAAATAAATAGCACATGGGAATATTTTCCAAACAATCACTGTTTCATTCCCACACATAGTTCGCCATTGGTTGAAGTAGACCGACTGGCCTAATGACAGCAATTCTGATATTGCGTTTTAATTTTTATGGTTCCGCTGCGACTGGTATAAAACACCTTTTGCCAGGTAACCCTGTCTTACTATGTCCGGTACGGGGTATAAAAACCCTATTTTGCCAAGTAACCCTGTCTTACTATATCCGGTACGGGGTATAAAACACCTCTTTTGCCAGGTAACCCTGTCTTACTATATCCGGTACGGGGTATAAAAAACCTATTTTACCAGGTAACCGTCTTACTATATCCGGTACAGGGTATAAAACACCTCTTTTGCCAGGTAACCCTGTCTTACTATATCCGGTACGGGGTATAAAATACCTATTTTGCCAGGTAACCGTCTTACTATATCCGGTACGGGGTATAAAACACCTCTTTTGCCAGGTAACCCTGTCTTACTATATCCGGTACGGGGTATAAAAAACCTATTTTGCCAGGTAACCGTCTTACTATATCCGGTACGGGGTATAAAACACCTCTTTTGCCAGGTAACCCTGTCTTACTATATCCGGTACGGGGTATAAAAAACCTATTTTGCCAGGTAACCGTCTTACTATATCCGGTACGGGGTATAAAACACCTCTTTTGCCAGGTAACCCTGTCTTACTATATCCGGTACGGGGTATAAAAGACCTATTTTGCCAGGTAACCGTCTTACTATATCCGGTACGGGCGGAACTGTGTCGTGGCGAGCGACTGAAAATTGTGACAAAACCTTCAAGCTTCCTATTCGGTCGTGATTAATCCGAGAGCGGTAGGTACTTGATAAGAAGCTTTTGTAGTCAAAATAACAATGTAATTCTGTAACTGTAATAGAGTTCCCTGTAAAAAGTTTTGACGCATTGTGCTTTGTGTTTTTAGGGTTCCGTACCTTAATAGAGGAAATAAGGAACCCACATATTATCACTTCGTTGTCCGTCTGTCCGTTTGTCAATGCCCTTTTCCTCAGGAACGCGTAGAGGTATCTAGTTGAAATTAATATCAAATACTGAGGTCTTGCAGTCCCTTAAAGCTCTAAAAAAATCAAACTTCTAAGTCGACGCAGTCAGAAGATATGACCGATTTTGCCGCATTTTTGAGTATCTTGGTCATCAAAACCTATGGGGTAGTTCCGGTTGACCTAGAATCTTGAAATTTGGCAAGAAATAATATTACTTACTCTGTGGTAAGGTCTTATAGCACAAGTAAAAAAAAATTCTAAAACCGTAAATTTGTAGTTACATCATAAAAAAAACTTATTTTTCTTGTACCAACAAATTTAACTTTGCGGTTGAGAAAGTTATCCATTTAGGTTAGTATCATGTGTTATAACTACAAATTTTATTATCGATTTTCCAATTATTTCTTTAATTAAGTTTGTACGGAACCCTCAGGGCGTGAGTCCTACTCGCACTTGTCCAGTTTTTTTTAGTATGACCAACTAAATTGTTGCCGCATTTAGATTAATTAATGACTTTGCATTATTAATACAGAACCCAATACCTTCATTATGTCCGAGTCGCTCTTCGCCAACTTTTTTTACTCACGGACGTTGGGGGATATCTATCTCTGACATAAGCATAGGAAATGTCACACAGCTGTGCTGTCTTCGACTTTTTCTGTTATTCATAGGTTATGGTTATGTCTGTAGATAAGTACAACTTCCTATTTTAGGAGCCAGAGCCGCAATGTTATATTTACAAATGTAATTGTGGATCAATAAAGATTATTTTATTTTTTATTGATAGCAAGCATGAGGGTCCATCATGCTGCATGATAATTCACGTAAACGTAATCCATGTCATGCCGCATGATCGTTTAGGGACCGCATAAGTATTAACAGCTCGTCGTTTCGTTTCGCTCCGCTCTCGCCTAACCTTCTGGGGTGGTCAGACTCCATTTCTGGGCGACTTAATAAACAGACAACCTAACCTATCCAACTAATGTTTATTTTAGTGCTCATTTACTAAATTTGGTGGTCATCTTGAATGAAAAAAATTAAGCGAGAACCCACCAAAGAGATCATATCTCTATGGTGGTCATCGTTTCAATTTTTTGATATCAAAGTTGGTAATGGTGGTTACTATATATTTTTTTGCCCTATGTTAGGACACCTACGACAAACTCCACTATACACGGTTGCATAGGTACACCTTGACTGATTTTCACTTAAGCAATTCTCCACAGCGCAATAATATTATTGTATTGCACCTACTCCTATCATCACTACAAAAGCACATTATATTTGTTAATTTCTGCCTACAAGGTGATACAAGCAATAACTGTCCGCATACTACTTAAGTCATTCATACACTTGGCACCACGCAACACGTAAGCATCCATACTTAGCCCGGAGCATACCAATTTACTTACGTTCCAGCTCAGTTTGTAAAGGTACGGTTTTCAAATTGTCAAAATTATTTATTGTTGGTATCTTACCCGCACGCCCCACTGTGCGGTTGGCTTTATAATGAGCCAGGGTTGCCACTTGCAATTCTCATAATTTTATGCTCTACTTAACAATTACAAAAACACTAGCATTGTATGATCATTTCTATAAATATAATGGGGGTTTCCGAGATTTCATACTAAGCATTGTTACGGATACTGGTTGCTTATACTTAAACGTCAAAGTCAAATTATTTCATTGCATTTGAATACACTGGGTACATTTATTACACGTCAATTGTTATCTACCAATAAGTTTCAAACCTCTTTGGTCGCGCGCGCGCTCCATGTGGAGATCGCATCTTGCATATTTAGTATGGAAAACGAAGAAAAATTCGGTGCCAATTTCCGGGGGGGTGCGGGCAAAGGAAGCGGATTAGCGGGAGGAGATTGCTAATACAAATTTATATGGAGTTTGAAAATGAGAATGTGTGAGTGAGTGTCAATTTTGATATACATTTGACAAGATTTTGGCACCCCCTAAAATGCTTTTGTACTCATCCATATGGGAGTGGCTAAATATTTTGATACAAGTTATCTACCACGAATTTATGTACCCTTCAAAATATTGGAATCTGAATCATCAGCCTATTAAATATGTTCCCACTGTTGGCCACCGGCCTACCCTCTCAAAAAGGTAAAGTGTACGGGCTACAAAGCAAACAAAGCATAATAATTCCTTCCTAAGTATGCAGGTTTCCTCGCGATGTTTTAGAAAAAACGAGAGCAGTCAATGTACTTCAGTTTGGAGAAAACATGACACGGCCGGGGATCGAGCCCGGACCGGCCGTATTTCAACACTAAACACAACTGTCTGCAAATAATTATATTTCTTGACAGCCCTAATATGACCCGGTTGTTTGGTGACGCCAAATTTATAAACTAACATTAAGAAATGCGTTACCATTAATTAAGACTTAACAGATTACAAGTTAATCAATAACAACATTATACATGCAAACACCAGTCGAACGGGACCGTTCCAACAGTGTATAGCGGATGGCGTCACACTGTGGTCATACCGATTTGGCCTAGTTAGTCCCATTAGGTTTGAAATATGTGGCGTCTAAAGGGGACCTTATATGTCGGAATGAGTTAACTACAGGGCTGAAAACTGCATAAATATACCTAACCATAGATCCAAGAGAACGTCAGTGGCATTGGGCATAAGACGCGGCCTATCATATCGAAAGGTCCGAAGTTCGATCCCCGGCTGGGCCATGTATACCAATGGGTTTATTCTCGAACTTAAGTACATTTACTGACTGCTCTCAAACGGCGAAGGAAAACATCGTGAAGAAACCTGCATACGCCGAAGAAGAAATTCTTAGGCTCATTTGAAGTCCACCAACTCGCACTGGGCTAGCGTGGTGGACTATAGCCCGAACGCCCTCGTTGAGAGGGTAGGCCTGAGCCCCAGCAGTTGCGACATGTAAATAGGCTGTTGATTTGATTTGATTGTAAAATGTACATTTGTGAAATAGGTCAAATCAGAACTAATTTGCCTAGCCAAGAGTCGAACCTAGCAGCTCACACAAATACAGACGAGCATGCAGGCTTCCAAACTGGGCCATAACGAATACATTACAACCTATAACCTACAAACCACGTTATGTAATTAATTTATTGTAATATATTTTCCGTGTACAATATAGAATATATAAAATAAACCTTTTGTGTGTCAGTTTAAGTAACTTTAACTTCAAAATTCATACACTGATTTCGTCTGCATGCAAATTCGACCATCCACGCTGCCACAGAATTATAATAGTCGCTGCCAACTGCATATTAAAATGTAGAAACCTATAACGCGGTGGTTATTTTACACCTTCGCCTAGACTAGAATTACAATTCAGGCGTTACTACACGAAATCATCATCATCATCAACAGCCTTTTAATATATCCCCACTGCTGGGGCTCAGGCCTACCCTATCAACGAGGGCGTTCGGGCTATAGTCCACCACGCTAGCCCAGTGCGGGTTGGTAGACTTCACATGCGCCTAAGAATTTCTTCTTCGGCGTATGCAGGTTTCCTCGCGATGTTTTCCTTCACCGTTTGAGAGCAGTCAGTACATGTACTTAAGTTTCGAGAAAAAACCCATTGGTACATGGCCCAGCTGGGGATCGAACCTCGGACCTTTCGATATGATAGGTCGCGTCTTTTCCCCGAGGCCACTGACGCTCTTACGAAATAAAATAAAAATATTTATTCATCAAAATCATTCAGATCATAACAGATCACTTTTTGAAAATTATTCTGGTGAAATTATGTAAGTCATAGTAATTAAGTAGGTAGGTTAAGAAAGAGAGGTTCTCATATTTTATAATACATTTTCAACCGACGAAAAAAAGAGGAGGAGGTTCTCAAGTCGACCCGTATATTTTTATTTTTTATGTATGACCACGCATAATACTGGTCCAAAACTTGATAAATCCTAAGTATATACTTTTTTCACTTTTTCATGCAATGTCGAAGGGTGTGAAATTTTGCACTGATGTTTAGGAAATTTAATATAGATCGACTTCTTTTTCGATAACTTGCTCTTATTTGTAACCGTTTTTCTGTAAAAAGCAAAAACCACGGCAAGGGACACCTGGGGGGGGGGTGTTGTGTTGTGGAGCAGTTGGCAGAAAAGTAATATGATTTGTTACTAGAACTCCACTTTTCAAATTCTGGTCGCCCAGGGAGGGAAGCCACCACCAGCCAGAGCAGAGCCTGCGTGTCATCGAATCTCGTTGGCATTCCAGCCGCATGCGCAGGCGACGCTCTGTCTTTCATCAAACGCGGAGACATTCCGCGTACACTCGCCGACACAATTGTTCTATTTAAGTGTTAGGCAACTCTTCAAGTACCACCTGACAAAGTGTTGCACAGCTTAAAGGTAACTAAAATGAATTCTGAACAGCAAATTTATGTCAAAATAGTATTCTTCTCTAATTTCATGACGTATTTATTTTCAACCGACTTCAAAAAAGGAGCTTGTTCTCAATTAGATCGTATTTTTTTCTTTTGTCCGTGTTTGTTACGCGTGGTACTTCGCTGATTGTGAACCGATTTAAATGAATGTTTTTATTTATTGAATAGGTTATATTTCGAGGGAGGCCTTTTCAATTTGAAAACATTATTTTACCCAAATAAATGAAAACTTAGGGGATCAATAAGTCATTTATCGACGTACAATAATCGTCAATGCTACGTTATGAATACGCACTAAACGTAGTTATTATAACGCTTTGACAGACTGGGACGGACGGACAGACTGGACGATCTTATATGGTTGCTGTACGAAAATTATTCAGTTAAAATCACAGAACACGGAAAAGTTCGCTACGCTCCCGCTCGCTACGCTCCCAAGTAATCTATGGTTAAAATAGTAGCGTGGACGCACCGCTCTCCCCACTCAATAAAGTTCATTCAGGGATTGGTTCACAAGTATTTCCTCACTAGGGGAATCTTTCCATTTTTATACTACGCAAAATATTTTTCAGGATATCAATAGTTTCGTTGTTTCCTCGTATATTAATTACACCATATAATTAACACGTCCCCACTGCTGGGGCTCAGGCCTAATACCCTCTCAACGAGGGCGTTCGGGCTATAGTCTAGTAGTCTATATAGGGTAGTAGTCGAGTATGGGCATGTATTTTCATCATTCTATTCAATAAAAAGGCACTATTTATAGTAATGTAACAAATGGGAAAAAACTATATACTTGAGCGGTTACATTACTTTCCTTATTGAATTTTATCCATTACACGCGTCTTCAAAGGACGTGAGACGTATTGTATTGTGTACTAGCTTATGCCCCGCGACTTCGTTCGCATTAAAAAGTATCGTTTATATTACTTACTCACGCATTGTATATTGTTGTTCCCGTACAAACCTTGACATCCCTTTTTACCCCTTTAGGGTAGGAATTTTTAAAATCCAAGTACACCAGAAGGCATACCACATGCTTTCAAACAAACAAAAAACGGTTCAAACCGGACCAGTAGTTTTAGCGTGATGCGGATGCGGGTACAAACACACAGACAAGAAATTTTTTGAAAAGTGTTTTGGGGGTAGTTAAAGCCTAAATAACGTATTCTAAAAGTTTTTTTTTAATCCCTTTAAGGGACAGATATATTCCCGTTACGATTTTATAATAGTATAGAAAACGAGTAGGTAGCATCCTTGCTATTTATAGACGCGGAAATCACACTTGATTTCCCTGTAAGGGACGCACGAGTAAGAAACCTGACGATAATAAAAAGAAACTGAATTTCAAAGTCGCTTCTCCACAAGCCTGTCCAATACTGCACTATCAACTGGTCATTTCTCCGTCAGTATTTCGCAATGGGTACTCACCTACTCACGTTGAAATTTTAATGAAAGTAAAGCAAAAAGAATTTACATGCCCACCACGACGGCGGGCGCGGCGGCCTACGATGCGTTCACCGGTTTTGTCATCAGATGATACATATCTGGTAAGTGGTAAGGTATTTTAGGCGTTCAATTGAAGTTTACAAAACCAACACCACTATTATACATTGGACAGTTTTGCTAGAAATCGAATAAACTTATTTTTTAAAAGTAAAACTGTTATTATAGTCTTACTATTTAATATTATAAACGCGAAAGTTTGTAAGGATGTTTGGATGTTTGTTACTCTTTCACGCAAAAACTACCGAACAGATTTTAATGAAACTTTACAGTAATATAGATATAACACTTAGGTATGCTATAGTACATTTTATACTTTCGCGCTTTGTATTCAAAGTAAGTATACCTGCGTCGGGCAAAGGTAAATATAACTTGTTCGTGTGTAAGACCCGTATATAGGTATGCTTTATACTTTGGGAAACGTTGTTTCCGCGGAAGTACCTACAAATTTTTAATTTATAGAAAATTATCATTTACCTACTCTCTTACGAATGAATTAGCTTCGTCACACAAGTTTTTTTGGTCAAACTTTTTCTAGTTTATGTTGTTTTTGTGCGGAAATGAAATAGGTATGTTTAATTATAAAATATTTTATTTTGTTACAAAAACTAGCATAATGTATTACGTATCAGCTTATAAGGATTTTGGACAAACGAGATCATTATTTTGACAACATCTACTGAATCATCGTGATCTATTCGCATCTACTAGAATGATATCTAATATAATAATTTAGAGTTATTGAACTCTAAAAATAACTAGGGTATCACGGCTCGAAGTATTTAGTATTAGTTGGAGGTTCTTTGTCGAACATCTCTAGGTGCTTTCTGTTTTGGCGGGGCTCTACCCCAGTTTGTTTGTTGGTCAGGCTCAGCATAGGTCTCCGAGTGGTCGCTGGCCGCGTCATTGGTGTACTTACTCCTCAGCTTACTCCTCATTTCGAAGAACAGCCTCGGGTACCCCCGCATGTGCCTTCTAAAGTCGTTTTTGTCCAACAACAGTACCTGTAGATTAGACTAGATTCAAGATTCAAACTTTATTGCAAAGCCACATCGCACGCTTAATAATAAAGTGAAATAACTCAAAAATTGTAACTTTTGGGAAATGATTGTTAAAGTTGGTTAACAGTCATTTCCCTAGGTTATTCGACTAGGTTTACTGATGGTCATTTCGATCATATATGCCTACAAGATCTACTCGAGTCACCTGCATTAACTAACTAGGTGATTCTGCCCAATGTAAGTATATAATTATCATTCAATCATTCATTAACAACTTCTCAACGCTAACACCTAGGACGCGGTGGTAAATAAAAATTGATGTGTATTAAAATATGTACGCTATTTTGACTTTGATAAAAAATTATAATTTTTTGAGTTTATTTTTTATTTATTTATCAAATCTGCATTAAGTAGATGCTGGAAATAAATCATAACGCTTTGAATTTGAGGTCGTCATTTATGTTCAATTGTATAATACAAGTTCGAGACACTTGGTTGAATTTGTGTGAAGTGATTTATCTAGGTATAATGATGTGATCTAACAGATGATCACAATTATAGCCGAAAGGACAACTGGAAGAGAACAGGTCATAGTTGAAGAAGTCAAGACGGCTACCTTCTTGAGGGATCTGGCTCATAGGCATATCACGTACAGCTACCACTTGGCAGTCTCCACACCAGTGCTCGTCTGCCCCAATGGCCGTCAAATGTGATCAGTATCTTAGCTCTTACATTATACTTGCAATTTGTAAACCGGACTGCAGTTCTTTTATATCAATATCACCTTACAACAGGTGGTAGCGACGACATACGATGTGCCAATCTCCTTGTCGGTCACAAGGGACAGTTCCCCGAAATGGTCACCATCGATTAAGTGGCCAGTCTCCTTCTGGTCCGAGCTGTACACCGCCAGGACTCCAGTGTCCACTATGAAGAGGCCGTCGCCTGATGACCACGCCTATAATTAAACTACAGTTAGTCCATCAGATGAATATCAAGCAGGGCGTTTGGTATGAGATGTCCTTACTAGAAGTCAGGGCAAGTGGTATAATAAATATGAATATATCCAGGTATGGTCGAATGGGTGAACCGATTGACGACTTAAAGAAGGTGGCCGGAAGCGGCTGGATGCGGCTGGCAGAGGACTGGGTGTGATGGCGTTCATTGGAGAAGGCCTATGTCCAGCAGTGGACGCTCAATGTTTAGTTTATATGCGAAAGTTGTAAGGATGTCTGTGAGGATGTTTGGATGTTTGTTACCCTTATCACGTAGGCTATAGATACCTCAAAAAACTTTTCTACGCGTGCGAACAGCTAAAGTACGGCAGCATGAAACGGCGTGTCATGCTTCGATCACCACAGTATTATGGTGATCGAAGGTGTCATGCCAGAGCGAGCCTATCGTTTCTGAAATAGTTAAGAAATATAGTTTACTATTAATTATATACAGTTTGTACTAACATCCGCTATGACGTCCTGCGCCAAATACACATTATCTTTTAGCAACATAACTATTTCTTTTACAAGTTTCACCGGCCAATCGGTGAAATACGGTATCTTCCTTACGTAGTGGGTGTAGCAAGTCAGCTTGATCTCTTTCGGCAGAAACACATAGGTATTATTGACCAATTTTAGGTTGCTCTTTAAAATAGAAATAGTATAATATGTACTCTGAAAGTTGCCGATTTTTTCATACCTACATTTAATTTTGCATGTAGGTAATTTCCATAAAACATTATCTATAATTTTTTTTCATCAAAAATTTACTATTTAGAAGTACAGTTTTAAGAAGTACAATTTTCTCATTTATTTGTGTTTCTGTTAATAAAGATTGAAAACAGTGCATTAGAATCTCTTGGGATTGATTGATTCATTTCATCGTCATAACACGATGGTTTCTGTTTTTGAGAAATTAAGACATGTGATACTTAAGATTAATGTTAAAAGTCATACATACAAAATATCGCTTATTTCGGATACGTTTAAAAGAGTATTTAATGCAAAATAATTTGTATGAAAAATGGAACCTTCCTTCATTTTCTTCATACAAATCGGCAACTTCATTAACGGACCCAATCGTGTACAGACCTTTGATTAACGAAGACGGCAGGAATTGATACAGGTCGTTAACCTTCTCAATCACTACCAGTTTGCTCAAGTTGAAGTGGTAGTAGTCCATCACCTTGGAGCTGATCTTATCGGTCAGCTGCCGACAGCGCATCATGTTGATTGTAGTCTGCTTGTGCACCTTGGGGATCCAATTACAATTAAATATATAAAAAAAACGTCGTTTGTGAAAATCGGAAATCTCATGAATACAGTTGCGATCGAAAGATGTCGTTGGAAAGAAGTATTTTTGGTGAGTTCACTACCTACTACCCTCAGAAAAACACACTAACTTAATATTTTTTCACACGAAAGCGGTAGTGATTCAGTGGCGTAGGGGATAAGACGCGGCCTATCATATCGAAAGGTCCGGAGTTCGATCCCCCTGCTGGGCCATATACCAATGGATTTTTTCTCTAAACTTAAGTACATTTACTGACTGCTCTCAAACGGTGAAGGAAAACATCGTGAGGAAACTTCTTCGGCGCATGTGAAGTCCACCAACCCGCACTGGGATAGCGTGGTGGACTATAGCCCGACCGCCCTCGTTGAGAGGGTAGGCCTGAGCCCCAGCAGTGGGGAGATTAATAGGCTGTTGATGATGATGATGACACGAAAGCGGAATCTGATATTGATAATAACAAACATGTAATATACCTCACCTCAATCTGATCTTCTGAATAAGTCAGCCTATTAACAATGGCAAAGCATTCCAAGAGGGTCCACATGAAGAACATGTTGGCCAACACGGTTCCTATCAAGCCGAACAGTATATCCAAAAAAGACACTTTCGGCTTCAAAGCGTAGCCAAACAAGAACAAAGACTTGAGTATAAGAGACAGTGTCATGCAAAGGAATTGTATCTTGGAGGGCGGATCTTCCACCCAGTACGTCATTTGCAGCATCATGGCGTAGTAGGAGTCCTCCTGTACCTGCTGGGTATTAATAGTGATCAACACATTCACTGTGTTGTTAAAGTCCAGAAACAGAGTCATTGTCAACAGGCCGAGCACGAGAATACGGAGGAATTTGAAGAAGTACGTCAATCGGAACGAGCGGCCTTCCTTCGACCAGTGCCGCGTTGAGTCGTACAATCTGTACCAGCCCAGAGCACCTACCAATCTCACTATGCACATAAATATATTTGATTTACACAGGACACACGCCACATTCTTTCCATATCGCATCAACACAATAGTCTGAAGCGGAATGGCGCCAGCACAGTGCGCGAACAACTTTGTTGACGCGAAATGTATCCAACCCTTTCTGGAATCCAAAACCGTTTTCCTGGCCTCCCGATCGAAGTAGCCGGTCTTCAAACTGACGATGATATCGATTAGCATGAGAAACTCGGAACCCACCGCTACAGTATATATAGGGATGACGAGCCAATCTTCTATTTCCCCAAATATAACAGAAGTTGTATCATGGAATATTATTCTGTTCAGCACCACGACAATGGAAATTAAACGGTTCCAGTTATTGCTGAAATCAAAATGGTTTAAGCAATGTAAAAGTTAAGATCGAGATAGATTTTTGCGCTACCCCTTTGGAACTATCTGGGTTTCCAGATTGTTACGATGTTGATTTTATTTGTGACCCGCCTCTGTCGCCGTGAGAAGAAAAAAAATGTAGGTTTAAAATGTCTCTTATCGCCAATAAACATTGCTTTTCACCTGAACTTGCTCATCGGATGGATGCGGCCCCTAAATTTGCGGAAATGATTGCTTCTCTCTAGTCTCATAGCATGAGAGCTGATGTAGTAAATCCTGCATCTCAAATCATCGTAAGATAGCAAAAACAGATTATGCCACCAGCGCTTCAACTTCGTCAGACAGGTCCTCCCTTTTATATCCGTGTACAAAACATCTTTTTCGTTGCCTAGTACGCAAGAATGCTCGTAATATGATTCATGGAATATTGAGTGTTTATCGATCATTTTGAGAATTTCCTATGTCAATTTGAATGTGCCGCTCTTTTGACATGAATCGAAGAACAACTTTTTTGTTGTTGTTGTTGTTGTTGATTTGTCCTCTATTGAGGACGGGCAAGGGAAGCTTCGTCCATACAGCCCTGACTTATTTAAAGTATTATTTCTTATATTTATTTAAAGCGGCGGTTACAGCACGGCCTCCACAAAAACAGAGCACGACTACAGTTAGTCGGTGATTTTCAATAAAACCGCAGCACGGCCTCCACGAGGGCACAACTAGTGCCATTCGGTGATCCACACTGCAGGTTCATGTCCGCATTAAACCGATAGTAGATTTAATGAAGAATAACAAGGGACATTTTGGAACGATCCGGTAGAGTCATTACACGCTTTTAATTAACTATCCCGCACAATATACACTATAATAGCCGCTTGTTGCATAAAAAACTATCACAAATAAACACCAAAACCTACAATGTACATTTTTTGGAAAATTAAACAAAAACGACTACCATCTCTGAGAAAATCCCGCCAAAAAGCCGAACAACTTTATTAATAATAGTTTTACGGCCAAATGGAAACAAGTCCTTACAGGCCAAATCGTAGTTTATAATCACCGTTAAAGTCGTGTTGTTTTACTTGTTTTCCTATTGAAAGCGGATGTTTCTACAATATTTAGATGATATATCAATAACTGTGCCTGAGATAGTGCCTCTGTCAGTACAAATGGACGTGTTCTTTTGTAGATAGAACGCTTTGAACGCGAGCTTGTGTGAGCCCACCATTAGAAAAAATAGTAGATCCTGATTAATTACTGTGTTCAGGACTGTGGGTGGTTGCGGGGCCTATAATTATTGGTATTTTATTAAAATAATTAAATAAATGAACCAAGAATAAATAATTTATTATAGAATTTAAACTGAATTTTCGTCAATCATACGATTACTTTTACATTACATTAGACTAGGCTGTATAATAATATGTCCTTTGATACCTTTGTCTGACTACAAGGAAGGAATGAAAAGTTATTATTAAAATAAATATTCGGTCGGCCATTGAAATTGATTGGTGTTCTAGGTGTTTTTATTTGTTAAAAACTGTAATTTTCACTGCACAAAATGCCGAAAAACATAACGACTGAAGTGCGTGAGATCATATTGAAGGTGAAAGAGTTTATGGACGAAGAGAAACGTATGCAGGTGCCAATAATTCCGCTTAGCAAAGTGTATGTTAGAGTGTCCGCCGCCACAGGTAAGTAATTTGCAAGCATTGTTTGCATTATAATAGAAGTAAATGTGGCATAACTTAAAGATCGCTCAATCTCATTTAAAAATAGGCACATCTGTTTTGAAATCTGCATTGTTAGAACGTTAAATTTACATAGGTTACCTTGTGGAATTTAGTTTTATGTGTAGTGATTGAAAAAAAGGTCAGAGAAGCAAACGGCAGCCACTCTTCGAAAAATACATTAAAAATTTGATACGTACAATTTGCCTCCGACACTCGCCAGCCGATGCCGCGGCACGCTCGCTTTACTGGCTCAACTCGTGCAGTGGTCTACAGCAACCTGACATTGTCGTCGCTTCGATTCTTGGAACCTATAATAATATATTTTTCACAAGAGATCCAGTTACTCCAGTCCATCAGAAATAAAACTTGATATCTAAATAAACCCTCAGTAAAACCCCACTTCTTTGTTAAAAGGAACTGTGGTGGTTGGGGTGATGTCTTGGTTGCAATGATTAACAATTACAATAAACAATGATGCAATCAAAATAAACAATGGATGGTGTCCTATAGCGTACCATGGAGAAACTTCCCCCTTACCACCTTAAGGTTTATTATTGCGTGCGGCTACTAAGCGCCGAGTGACCGCCTGCTCCGGCCATTGTCCTCGCTAAACAATCGAATAGCGAGCGAAAAGGGCTTAGCTAAGATCGCCACATGCAAGCAACAAAATTGTTAAATGGTGAGGCAGGAAGTTTGCTGATAGTACCACAGAGTCTACATGTTTTGTTTACCTTTCATATACCTTTTTACATGTTTTCATGCCTTAAATAGTGTTGGTTTTTATTATGGCAAATTTATTTGGAATGAAATATGTTGAACATTACAACATACTTACTGCTGAATGAAATAGGTCAGTTTATAATAATAATGTGAACATTGCAATGCTCGACTCAACATTCTGACCTCTGTCAAATGTTACATTACACCAAAATTATTTCTGTTAACGGACCCTAACACAACATATTTGTAGCAAAGCAGTGATTGAGTTTTCCGTTACCAAGGACTCTACATTTTACTAACCCTGTGAGAATAATTTTTCTACCATTTAGTCTTACTATTTCAATTTAGTTTTTACTTAAAATATTTTCCTTCACTGAAGAACCAATAACATTATAAAGAGCCAGGTTTAGTCCGTATGGCTACTGTGAATGCTAAGCTGAACTGGGGGTTGCTCTCAAGATACATGTATTAATGTTAATATAATAATTTAACATTTCCAGGTGTATCCGAGCGCACCGTTCTGAATATCGTCAAGGAGGCGAGACTAGTGGAACAGGGCCTACTAGATCCAGAGACGTTAAAGAAGACACCGAAGAAACGAGTCCGGACAAAAGGAAAGATAGAAGTTGACGAGAACCACTTACAGATTATTAGAAGGAAAATACACGAGTTTTATGCTTTCAAGAAGGAAGTGCCAACAATCAATAAATTGCTTCAAATTTTAAAGGAAGAAATCAACTTCAAAGGATCTCGGGAGACGCTGCGTAAGATCCTACGTAAAAATGGATTTCAGTTCAGAAAAACTAAGAATAATAAGGATAAGGAAACACAGGTGCAAGAGTCCACGTCTGCCGTTCCTCCAATGGTCGCTCCGTACATTCACTCTATGTTCAGTCACAAAAATATTCAACCTTAGACTTACAATGGCAGCATCATCTAATTTAATGTTTGGTGATATTTAATGTTGCCTAGTTACTATTGGGCAACTTATAGTTCACTATAATTCATTTTTAATTAAAGTATTTTAACTTAGTATTTAAGTTACTTTAGTAATAGATTTTGAGCTTAAGATTGTATTAGTGATAAATATGAAAGGACAATGTGTCACTAATATTTCATATTGTATTGATTTCTTTTATTTTCTTTCAAATTGAAGAATTTCATTATTTATTTGCACTGTTCAGCATCAAATATTTGTAGATCAGTCGTGCAGTCCAAATATTTCTGAACATTTTTGTTGCTCATTAGTACAATAACATTTAATTTCAATTTGTATACTATGTTTTTATTCTTGATTTACGATCACAACTTCGACGATCATGAAAATCATGCAGGTATGCGATAATGATGCTTACTTAATGTGATTTTGGTTGGTTGACCCGGTTCCGGGACTCAGTGACTCATGACCCTGTTGCGTAATAAATAAATCTTATCTTAGTTTGTGTCAAATATTTTGTAAACACCAAACGGTGTTTAAATATTATATCATTTAATGAAAACCAATGAAATTTGTTTATAAATAGGTGGCCTCTTCCACTGCATACAAAATATAATTTGATGCTGACTGTACCACGAATGGTGACACTCTCCATACAAAAGAAAAGACTACATTTTACTGGCATTACGAAAAAAGTTTTGAATAATATAGTATTCTGTGTGATTTGTATATGAAGCTAGTTGATTTAAATATTTTATGAGTAGTTTAATTAAAATCTGTTTGACTTTGAAGAATATTCACTTATGAAAAATATTTTTGAGAACAGACTGCTGCGTTTGTGCGTTTACATTTGTTCAAGGATGTTTGCTCAAGGTAATTTCCGAAGCTACCAGAAAGATTTCAAACATTTTTTTTGTGTTAGACCAAAATTTATTTGTTAGGGAAAAATGGAGATTTTACCTCTTGTCATTGTCGTCTAAACATGTAAAAATGCTGCGTTAGTCAATTTGTGTCAAGTTCACAGTAGAATGAAGTTGACGTAAATGGACTATGGGCTGCTCTTTTAGGCCTATATTACACTATACTATATACATGATCCTATGTTGTCTATGGGATATGATCATATAAATATGACAATACTTGATGCTATGCCTATATTACACTATAATACATATATGATCCTATTTTGTCTATGGATATTAACAAAATTTAACAATAATTGATGCTATGATTGTATTTTCCTTAGAATTGAGGACAAAAAGTCTTACAGGACATATCTGCGTATGACTGAAGCTACATTTAACTACATTCTTTCAAAAATTACTCCCCTTATCATCAAACAGGTGACTCACTTGAGGAACCCTATTTTCCCAAAGGATAGATTATTGGCCACTCTGAGGTTTTTAGCTACCGAAGAAACGTATTCCAGTTTGCAGTTTACTACACGCATTCCTCAATGTAGGTTATTTTAGGAAAACTAAATAAAAAAGACAATTAATATCTCTCCAAATCCCGCCAAAAAGACCTTATTCAAATAGGATCCTATTTCACGACATGCTGTCAAGTAGAATACTATGTATATGACGTAGACAGATAGTAGTCATATGTTGGTATTAGACTATCATATATATATGAGTCATACATATAGGATCATATATATAGTATAGTGTAATATAGGCCTTACATGTTCAGCCGACGATATACCATATTTAGAGTAATAAATTAGATTTAAGTGTAAATCTCAATGGTATATAAAATATTTTTATTCCTTTCCATTGTAGTGGTGATTTATGGTCTGTACAGTCAATTTGAAACCGAAGTTAAAATTATAAAAAATCCAAATAATATTATAAATGCCAGCATGGATAATTGTGGCTCAATTACGTCATATCGACTGAATGGATTATGATGAAGATTGGTACATTGATAGTTTACCATATAGATTACTTTCTTAACCTAGGTTTCTCTGAAGTCACCAGTTTTTAATATAATCTTTGTATGTATGTACTTTATTGTACTGAAAACATTACATTAACAGATAGTTAAACCAGGGAAACTAAGTACAAAGGCGGACTTATCCCACTAAGGGATCTCTTCCAGTCAACCTTAGAGTTACTGAGAGGATTAGCTTTATTATTTTGGTGTTTATAAAGTTTATAATACAAATTATGAACTGGTGACTACAGATGCGAGGTAAATACAATCGAAATGTCTAATTATTGTCACAATGTTCTAAAATGGCCGACATTTTGATTTGGTTGACTGTACCACAGAATATATAAGTGTCCCTAAACGATCATGCTTGCATGACATGCAACGTTTACGTGAATGTCATGCTGCATGATGGACCATCATGCTTGCTATCAATCAATACAGTGAAGCAACGGCCAGCACGTAGTTTGCATGTCATGCACGTCAAATCACTACAGCTAGATGATCATGCATGAGTGACAGCACGTAATACATGTCATGCCGCATGATCGTTTAGGGAGCCCATATAAGTTTGTATTGTAAGTATTGTCTAACCTAAATACCTGTGACTGTCAAATATTTTGTTAAAGATTTTTAAATTTTGCTTACCTACCTACTAATTTCAGTAATAAGTATTGTCATATTATTTCAAAAACATAGTAAGTACCTAACTCATATAAATACTTGATGAATTTGTAAATATTTTATTCTTTATTTTTAACGCAGCCGGTAACTAAAATTAATATTTTTAATTCATTTTCCATAACCCAACGTTATATGATAATGTCATTGTGGGATATAGTATGGTCCTTTAATTAATAGTCCATGTCTTTGCTAAATCAGGTCTTTGTTACAAATTAATCAAATTATATTTTATATATTTGTGCAAAGGTTTCAGCCGAGATGTAGAAGTGAATCGAAATAGTATTACGAAATATCTATCTCATATATTTACATGTTATGTAAGACTTACGAGATAAATAAAAACAATCATGTCTTTTTACGCGTCTATTTTTTATGTATTTCTTTCGTTCATACGCATCCTACCAGAAACGCAAATTACCTTATACGCGATTTACCAGAATTTCGTTACACGAACTATTTGGAGCCTCTTTTCACCCCTTAATCTCAAAAACTATTTGAGCTGTATTTATGAAATGTGGGGTTTTAGTTAGTTTATTTGATCTTAATAAATAAACCAAATTTCATGTGTTTATGTTAAATAGTTTTTGAGATATTATAGGGTGAAAAGAGGCTCCAAATAGTTCGTGTAATGAAATTCTGGTAAATCGCGTATAAGGTAATTTACGTTTCTGGTAGGATGCGTATGAACGATTTCTATTAATGTTTGGAAAATAAGACCCTTGAACTTATGTATACCTACTTATTAAGTCAGGTATTGTGAAATGTATATTTTCCTGGGGTAAAATCAATGGGGTACTCTTCCCGTTTGATCTAGAATCATGAAAGGAATGAAGCAAGGTAAAGGAAAAAAGTCCGAAAACCGTAAATTTGTAGTTTCATCATAAAAAGATATTAAATTTGCGTATAAGTAACTAAGTTAGTACAGTCAACCGCACGTCTCACTGGAAACCGAGGAAACACTTTGAGCTGGCCTAGCCTATAGGGTTTCCGCCGTTTTCAATACTGCGAGCATGGAACTAATATGTACTATGTGTACGTACGGCGAGTCCTACTCTTGTCCGGCTTTTTTTCTCGTGGACCCACATAACCCCTAGTGAGGTGCAGATTCATCATATTCATACTAATTTGTCATATGACTCGAGGATATACATGTGATTTCTGTGCATTTTACAAGGTACCAAGTAGGGGTTTGTCCATCATACGTGATGATTACAAAACTCGCTGGGTATTACCGAGGTAGTACCGACTGTACCTACGGAAATTTAAAAATGCTTGTAAATAAGTAGGGGTATGTCCATCATACGTGATGATTACAAAACTCGCTGGGTATTACCGAGGTAGTACCGACTATACCTACGGAAATTTAAAAATGCTTGTAAATAGCACTAGTTTATTTACTAATCATAACACCCAAACATCCGTAATAAATGCAGTTATAATATTAATTACAATACATTTTAGACCTAAGAAATGGAAAATAGTTCCTAAAAATTAAAACGTCACAAATTGTTAAATTAGTATTCCTCGCCCCCTTCGCCCTCGCCCTCCCCGGAGTCCATGCCGACCTCTTCGTAGTCCTTCTCGAGGGCCGCCAGGTCCTCGCGGGCCTCGGAGAACTCCCCCTCCTCCATACCCTCGCCCACGTACCAGTGGACGAAGGCGCGCTTCGCATACATCAGATCGAACTTGTGATTGAGTCGGGACCACGCTTCGGCGATGGCAGTGGTGTTGGACAACATGCACACTGCCCGCTGCACCTTCGCCAGATCACCGCCCGGCACCACGGTCGGCGGCTGGTAATTGATGCCCACTTTGAACCCAGTGGGGCACCAGTCCACGAACTGGATCGTTCGTTTCGTCTTTATCGTGCCGATGGCCGCGTTCACGTCCTTCGGCACCACATCTCCTCGATAAAGCATGCAGCACGCCATGTACTTGCCGTGGCGGGGGTCGCATTTCACCATCTGATTGGCTGGCTCAAAGCACGCGTTCGTTATCTCCGCTACAGAGAGCTGCTCGTGATAAGCCTTCTCTGCTGAAATAACAGGCGCATACGTCACCAACGGGAAGTGAATCCGAGGGTACGGCACCAAGTTGGTCTGGAACTCGGTCAGGTCCACATTCAGAGCGCCGTCGAAGCGCAGAGACGCCGTGATGGACGACACAATCTGTCCGATCAAGCGGTTCAGATTAGTGTACGTCGGCCTCTCGATATCCAAGTTTCTTCTGCAAATGTCATAGATCGCTTCGTTGTCGACCATGAATGCGGCATCGGAGTGCTCCAGAGTAGTGTGCGTGGTCAGGATAGAGTTGTAGGGCTCTACCACAGCCGTCGAGATCTGCGGCGCGGGGTAGATGGCGAATTCCAGCTTCGACTTCTTGCCGTAGTCGACCGAGAGGCGCTCCATTAGCAGGGAGGCGAAGCCCGAGCCGGTGCCGCCCCCGAACGAATGGAAGATGAGGAACCCTTGCAGCCCAGTGCACTGGTCTGCCAGCTTGCGTACTCTGTCGAGGACGAGGTCCACTATTTCCTTGCCGATCGTGTAGTGACCCCGTGCGTAGTTGTTGGCGGCGTCTTCCTTGCCCGTGATGAGCTGCTCGGGGTGGAACAGCTGCCGGTAGGTGCCGGTGCGCACCTCGTCCACCACCGTCGGCTCCAGGTCTATGAACACCGCCCTCGGCACGTGCTTGCCCGCTCCCGTCTCGCTGAAAAAAGTGTTGAACGAGTCGTCTCCTCCTCCGACTGTCTTGTCCGAAGGCATCTGCCCGTCCGGTTGGATGCCATGCTCCAAGCAATACAACTCCCAGCACGCGTTCCCGATCTGCACGCCAGCCTGCCCGCCGTGTATGGATATGCACTCGCGCATTTTTTGTGTTTTTCAATAACTTATTAAATTAAAACTTAAAAGAATTTCTTAATAGGGTCCCGTTTGTATTCCGTCCAATCTGGATCAAATTGAAAATTCAAACTGAGAAAATTAGAATCACAAAAATATTTTTTTTATTCCTAATTTGAATTTGTTTTCTGTTTCTATTAAAATTGTCGCCAAAATAAACGCACTATACAAAAAGGTTGTATACTTAACTCATAGAAAAGAAAACTACTCTCCAGGAAAACTACTATTTGATGAGGTTTCCATACCTGCTGAAGAGTTTATTTATTTGTTGAACGCGTTATTCTACAACTATTTCAGTTCATTCCAAAATTGTCCATTGTAAATCCCTTTTAAAGTTATTATCACTTTATTGAGGATGTGAAAGTCAGTGAAAAGCGCCGGATAACTCTAGACATGCCCTTTTTTGTGGAGGCCTAACTGCCTGACCACGCGACCTTCTATTTTTGACATACATCGTGTTCAAAAAACGAAGGGCTATGCGCGGTGTCGTGGCACCGATTAAGCTTGGGTTTCCTCCAGTAGCGGTGCCGTCATTTAGCGGACGTAATACAGCGGTGAATGACGTCACTACCCTAGTAGCATTTATTGTTGGCGATCGGTCGGGCCAAAGTGATCTCGCCTACATAGTACGTTGGCCAACGGTTAGGTTTGGCCGCCTGTTGTCGTGATGGGCCAACCATCAAGGGCCTATGTAGTATTTCCTACCGAGGGCCTCATGTGTAATTTTTCGTAGGGCCTCTGTATAATTCCCCAACGGTCGGCGAATGGTTGGGTTCCTGTTAGATTTTATATTGTACAAAAATGTACGTATTTTATTTAACGAGACCCTGCCGAAAGTGGCGCCCTTAATTGAAAAAATATCCCTGAAAACTAAGACATTAATCGGAATTCTGGCTTGTTCAAGAAAATTAAAAGGTAAATATTTTTGGAACTGCTATTTTATTTTAGTACATTATTGTGATTGATAAAAAATACAAGTAGCAGTCCTAAAAGACCTTATAATTTTCTTGAGTACATGCCAGATTAACGTCTTAGTTTTCAACTTAAAATAATAAAAATAGAGAAAAATCTTATTTTAATAAATATTTTATTTTTATTTTTTAATGCATACAAATGTGTCATCATCATCAACAAAATCGGTTTCAAAATAAGTCATAAAAAAGTGGTTTTTGTATACCCCGTAGTAGATGATAATCTTATCAAAATATCATTATATTTATCTTTGAGTTCTTTGATATCACTTTTGATATCTGCTTTGTATGTGGTAATTAAATCTGAAACAAAAAAATCAGAACATACAAGGGAATGTCAAAAATATATAGGGCTCGATATTGGACAATGGAACAATAGAAACACTGTGTATACTATTGTAATACTCACCGACAAATGCAATGATTTTGCAATGCTTATATCGATAGTTTTGGCTCCACCGGCATTCGATGTGGGGTTTGAGAAGATAATGGAGATTCTGTAAATCAAGCAGTTCATGTTCAGTAAATCACTAAGCAACCAATTTAATACCGTTTATAAGTCGAACTTATTTACTCACAATACTACCTTCTATTAAGAGTTCTTGTTGTTAAATATTTCCTGTGGGTGGTGTTGTGTTTCCTCGGGATCGGGTTTCAATTCAGTCTGTTTAACTGCAAATTAATAAAAACAAAATATTAGGAAAATGTAATTGACTTATATAGGGAAAAAAAAACTCATCCCGGAGGGTAGTAGTTGCCTCAATCGGCTTAAAGCACCATACAAGAAATATGGGGATCACAATTTTAAGTACCGCCCAGAATACATTTTTCTTTCTCTCTATTTTCACTTCCCTGGGGAAAAGTATAGAAGTATGAGTTCGATGGACATAGGTTTGTACCTTTTTGTAAGAGCGCTGGTTTAGGTGAAGGAAGATCATATTGTGTATAGGAACATCCTGCAACTGGAGTGTTTGTTCTGGGTTCTGTTGATTTAAGATGTATTACGCACTTATTACTGCTTACACCTATAAGTCTAAATGGTTAGGAACTAAAGGACTGGTTGGTTGGTGGGTAGACTTGGGTACTATTACCTATTCTGTCTTGGAGGCAATTTGTTTCTGCACTTACACAAAAGTTATGTTAGGTAGGTATACCTACTATTATCCTTTCTCGCGTGGGAGCCCACAGCGCTATATACCCCTGTTGGGGATGAAATTTTGTACTCGATTCCCATCTGTGGCGAATCACAATTTATGACATGCTCAATATCACGGGAACTATACCATTGTTAGAAAAATGGCATACCTTTTTGAAATCTACATGAAGTAATAGGGTTTTTGGAAATTATTAAATTGGATAATACCTACTTATAGCATGGCGTGACGTACGTCGCAGAAATGAAAGCATGCCTCACCCAGTTCAGTTTGATTTGAGGTTATAAAAATAGATATCAAAACTCACCAGTATCGTATAAAATTCGTTTTATGCCATGTAATAGCCCAGTCTTCATCGGGTAATGCATCCGAAGTCAAGAATTTATTGAATGTAGAAGTTTGCTTGGCGGCCACACGCATTCTTTTTTTCTTGGCGTCATCCAGTTCTTCCGCCATAGAATTCGACCCCTATCACATAATGTAATACCAAAAACCGACCGAACCACACAATTACATATCACAAACAGTACAAAACGCCACAAAGTACCTTTATTGATACTCTAAACACTAAAAATAATAATTTTCCTCGACACAAATGACAAACAGTACTCAATTCTTTTTTTTTGTTGATTTCGTCCAATGATGGACAGGCGAAAGTCGTCAGACCATACAGCCAAGTCATATTTGTATCACTTTTATTAATTTGATTATTGTAAGGCCGAATCCAATTCTTATTTGTCTTTTCTTGTAGTTCGTCAATCCTTGTTTTTTTTTCAATTTTCACAAACTGACAAAACAAAATGGCCGTACTCTTTTTTTTGGCTTGGTTACGACACCTTTAAGCCATATCTTATTTAGAATTTATAGTCTTATTATTAGATTTAGAATGTAAGCATAACGAAATTTTTTGAAGAATATGGTCATTAGGGTTCATTCCCGGGCTTATTATCTTATATATTATAATCGTTGGGCTTTGTTCCCGGGAAATCAAGCTCGAGAAAAGTCGAGAACTCGAGAAATCATGTACACTATATAGAAATTAAATCGCCGTTTGTTGTTGCGTGGTGGCGCGGGCCAAAGCACAGCGGCACCCTTTGATCTCGCTGCAAGCGCTCTGCGGCGTCGAAATTTTCGAAATTTTTCGAAAAAAGTATTTTTTGCCTTTATAAGGGCGCCCCCATTGACCCCCCTCTAACGGCCAGGGGGAGGGGCGTACGAAAAAAAAGTATATGACAAAAGTTGCTAACCTATCGAATGCGTATCGAATGGCATCAAAAAAGTAGGGTGTCATAATAACATCGAAATTTTTTTTAAAAATTTCTTAAGTCCAGATCAAAAATGTTTAAAAAAAATTTTGCGTCCCCTTTGGTCTACCCTGACGCCAAAAACGCCAGGGCAGCGTCGGATTCCAAAAAAGTGAAGTTTTTCTAAGTTTTTTTTTTAATTTTAGACATTTAGCACATGTGCATAAACCACTGAATTTCTTGACGGTATTGGAACCATAATCATATGAGAAAACGTACGTAAATGTAAATTTCTCGGCAACCCGAGAAGCCCCGAGAAATTAGTCTCGAGAATTTTCGAGACCGGAGAAATTGAAAACCTCTAGGAATCATGAACCCTAATGGTCATATTTATAAATGATGAAATTTCACCTCCCGGCATTCATGTTGTTTTGTTTTAAATAGGCCTAACCTGAGATTAACCACCTGAGGGCCTAACGTAAATAAATTGCGGTAATGCCAACATAATTTAGCCAACAGTAGCAAAATTTACAAAGGACCATCGTTATTTTGTTTTATTTGGGCCAACAGTTGCAAAAGATCAACAGGCCCATTATTGGCATTGTGTTGGCGTAATCACAATGTTTGCCTACGTTGGTCCAATGTAGTTTTATGTTGGCGAACTAACCATCATTATTCCAACGAATTCCCAACCGTTGGCCTGATGTAGCCAACGGTAAATGCTACTAGGGTAGAACGTTGTCCATGTAATCAATTGGCGCGGTTTCCTAGAGAGCGGTCGTCGTTTAGTCCATTTGTTCTAGTGACGTCATTCACCGCTGTATTACGTCCGCTAAATGACGGCACCGCTACTCTCGGAAACCCAAGCTTAAACGACGACCGCTCTCTAGGAATCCGCGCCAATTTGATTACATGGACAACGTTCTAGTGACGTCATTCACCGCTGTATTACGTCCGCTAAATGACGGGCACCGCTACTGGAGGAAACCATAGCTTTAGTATGGAAGAGTTTTATTTTGTTTGTTTGAACGCCCTATTCTGTTGGAACTACCTACCAGTCGGATTTGAAACCAATTCTTGAGGAAGGGGTACAGGCTATATAACATCACGCTATGCCCCCAAAAATCCGAGCAAAAAAAGATAGGTCGCTCTATAAATTGAATTCGCCTCCGAATGCCTCCGATGATATATCAATTAAATCAAGAAGCAAACTTATTGAATCCATAATGTACTGTGCCTTCTTTAAAAAAATTCTTTAGAACGTACACCTCCTAGGCCAACCGTCAAAGTTATTGAAGGCAAAATATATATTATATTATCGCCACTTGTGTGGTGCCTTGCTATAATATTATATCGACACTAATCTGAGGATACCAGAGTTACAGGGGTTTTGGCGGGATTTTGACAGAGATGGTAGTAGTTTTCCAAAATATTTAGGTATATTGTGGGTTTTGGTGTCTATCTGTGATAGGTTTATGCAACAAGTGCCTAATAAAGTGTATATTGTGCGGGACAAAAACGTGTAACGGCTCTAGACTAGGTATACCTACCTATGGATTGTTCCAAATTGTTCCTTGTTAAATCGACATCAAACCTACTATAAGTTTAGTGTGGTTTGAGCTGCAGTGTGGATCACCATTAGTGTTGCCTGGAGGCCATGTTGTCGTTTTATTGAAAATCGCTGACTATTATAGTCGTGCACTGTTTTTGTGTAGGCCGTGCTGTAACCGCCGGTTTTTGAAGAAAACAAACAAAATATGACTTGGCTGTATGGTCTATGACTTTTGCCTGTCCATCATTGGACGAATTCAACAACAAAAAAAAAAGTAGTCTGCAGCGACACTATATTCTGTGGTCTGCACTGCAGCAATGGCATTTGATTTGCGTTCTTGTATTTTGCAACCAGTTTCGTAAAATCAAATCATGTCATGGCCATTTTATTGCAATGTAGTGTGGCTGAGTGCTTTGGTTTGAAACTAAAGAATTGTCAATCTGTTACAATCCTCAAAATTACAATGGTTCCCATATTGTCGTAGTATGGAGTTATTCATTAAAAAAAATCACATCATACCTTCTTCCCTTAGAGTATTGTCCAAACTTGTGACAGACATACTTGATAAGTTTGTGAGCGTTTTCGAATATTTGTATCCTGACTTCGAAGTATAAAACATCATGCTGGAACAAGTAGTGAAAGATTATGCTGCTTACTTCAAACAGGACATTGCCAGTGGATTTCAAACCGTCCAGGATGTTATCGATAACATGCTGACAAGACTTGAAGAGCTGACGAGTGCGCTACAGATGATAAAGTTGAAGAACAAGGACTGTAGCATGGCAGTATCGGAAGACATCAGCAAATACCGCAGTGAAATAACGATTCTATCGAAGAAAGTGAGTACAATCAATGAAATAATCATGAAACTACAAAACAATGTAGATGTCCTTGACAAACAGGTGGAAAAGGCAGAAATAGACTTTGGGCTAAACAATGAGAATAAACTTATAAATTTGCTAAGACCATTCCTGCAAAGAAAAGAGTCCGTTCCAGCAAGCAATGTTATTACAACACCTGTTAAAATACAATTTGAAAGTGTGATGGACAATTTTGACGATAAGAATTTATCTTAGGTTCAAGGGTCTTTGTCATCATCTACATCACAGCCAGGAGACATCTACTATCCCGTGGAGGCCGCATCCAGTTATTTCCTGCAACTTTGACTATATCATCAGTCTCCAGAATGCCATGTTAAACTGTTGAAAGGATATGAATTGCACATTAGCATATTATGAACATTCATGAACATATTTCTCATCTTCATTATGACAACAATATCAGTGATTTGATTGGAGATGGGTTATGACCAAAAGTATCTCATTGAAGACTATTGCCTCTTTGTTTCAGCAAATGAAAAAAAAATATTGAAATAAAGTTTCCTATACTTCGTTTTTTTGCATTAGAAATTGTGTAAACAAAGAAGCAGTGGTACTGACAATACCGATGAGTTTGATGTGTAGTGTGACATCAAAAACAAAAAGTGACTGCTTTAAAAATCTCTTATTTTAAGTACATATTCCACCATTGAAACACTCTTTTTCATTTTGTTGTGTTAGGCTACTAAGCTTCCATTTTATGGTTGCAATGCAAGCCACTGCTTCTTTAAGTCTTTTATTGTGTATATTTAATTCAATACTCTTTATTACACAAAAAAATAAAATAGAACACAATAATACAGTAGACTTATGTGGTACATCTCGGCGGTCTTATCGCTAAGAGTGATTTCTTCCAGAGAGAACCTTTTATATTAGTTTGTTTTGTTTATATTATTTATTTGTTTATTGTATTAGTTTTGTGGAAGAAATAGAAATTATAATGTTTTGTTATTTAAAATATGAATACCCATCACATTAATTGCTATTTATAATGTTAGGACATAAATGTAAATTATATGACATTATTCATAATATATTTTCGCTTGCCACACATTGTACACAATAAAAAAAAACATTTTCTTTCTTTCTAATCCTAAAAAAACGAAGTATAGGTAGTTTTTTATCAAATTTTTTTATAACGTAAATAATTGAATGTTTTATGGTATGAAAATAATAACACCTGGTCCAGTTACCTCGAGGCCTTGCTGGCAATAATATTAACCTGTGAATGTAATATAACAGCTACCGTGTACTTAAATAAATAACAAACTTGACTCCTTTACCCAGCGAACTTTATTAAGTGCATATTAAAGTTCGCTGCCTTTTCCTCAATATGAATGACTAGACGATGCATTTTATTTTGTTTCTTATAAGTCACTTTCATTAGAAGTTTCCAATGAAGTAAACAAAGCACTTGGACCTTATTAAATTAGTATTATTTTATTTTCATAAAACATTAAAGCGGAACACAGACAGGGCGGCGGCGGTGCGAAAGCGTAGCGGTAATTTTTTGTAATGTTCGAAATAGTATGAAGCCTTTTACATCAAAGCGGCGCGGCGGCGGTGCGACGGCGAAAGCGACAAAACCGCGCGCACAGATTTGACGTTTTGATTTGACAGATTTGCGCAGACAGGCGTTGCGGAGCGGCGGCGGCGCGTTGTATTCCTTTGTAGTGTATGAGAACCCCTACACAGAGCGGCGCGGGCGCGGCGCGGTGCGGAGCGTTCTTCATACATACCGGCGCCGCGCCGCCGCCGCTAGCGGTATTCCTGTCTGAAGGGCTCCGCTTTTTATTCGCTTTCCGCAGATTCGCCGCCGCAACGCTTTCGCAACGCCGCCGCGCTGTCTGTGTTACGCTTAATTCACACTTGAGGTAATTAATGTCAGTCAGCCATATTTGTTTACTTAATAAAGTAAATGTTTACTTAATAAAATTTAAAAGTTTAAATTTAATTAATATTAATAAGATATCTGTTAAAAATTATAATTCTTGTAACGTGCATGTAAAACTATACTTAATTTAAGTTTATGTAAAAACTGGTATACATATTATGTACCTAGTTATGTAAAAATAGGTACTTATCGTATTAAAACATATATTTTTATTGATTAGTAACTTCATTGTTAATCTCCGTTTTATGATATACAAGAGGACGCCCCGTGACTTCGTTTGCGTTATAAAGTATTCTATATGATAATACAGGTTTTAAGCTATTACATGTTTCATCTGAATCAGTTGAGCCTGTATAGCATGATTGAGCAATAAACATACAAATTTACGCATTTATAATAGATGCGCAAAAGAATCGCTTCCCTGGTGCGTCGGGTTCGTGACAGCCCTAACAGCCTCCTGAGCGTGCTGCGCGACGAGGTGGACAGCCCAATGCTCAGGCACTGGGAAACTGTCCATCTTGTCGACAACAAACGAAAACCAATTTAATTTTACTAACATAGTTTTAAAGTAATTACTAACAAATTATATGGATTCATGTCTAAATTAAATGATTAAATTAAAAATAAATAGTAGTGGGGTTATTCAAAGTTAGTGGGAAACCTTAGTCCAGCAGTGGGACACGACATGCTCCCAAAAATAACAATTATTCAAACAGGCGAAGCTTTAAGTATAATTTTAATTAGCGAGCTTTTTCCGGTGTTCTGTGATTTTAACAGAATAAGTCTGGCCTGTTGGCGCAGTTGGTAGTGACCCTGACTACTGCGCCAGAGGTCGTGGGTTCGATTCCCACCCGGGACCAACATTTGTGTGATGAGCATATCTGTTGGTTTTATAGGATTCTGGGTGTTTGTATGTATTTAAGTATTTATTTAAAAGTATTTATGTATGTTTATCAGTTTGTTGAGTACCCATTTACAAGCCTCGGCTTAGTTTGGGACTAAACAGCCGTGTGTAAATTTGTCAAAAAAACAAACAAATTAAATTAAATTAAATGTGCAAAATAAAACTCTTCATAAAATATACGAAGCCGTGGTAGCCTAGTTGATGGTAGTGCGCTCGCCTCGTGTTCATGAGGTCAAAGGTTTAATTAAATCCGGACCAACCTGTATACTAACTTCTTGGAAATACAAACTATATAGACAGAACATCTGTGGTTTGATTATATTTTATTGTGATATTTCTGATAACAATATTTTCCTAAAAAAACCGGACAAGTGCGAGTAGGACACGCGCCCTGAGTGTTCCGTACAAACTCTATAATTAAAGAAATAATAAGAAAATCGTTAATAACTTAGATTAGAAGTCTGATTTTTTTACGGCTTCAAGGGACTGCAGACCTGAGTATTTGATATTAATTTCAACTTAATACCTCCACGCGTTCCTGAGAAAAATGGTCTTGACAGACGGACAACCGAGTGATCCTATAAGGGTTCCTTTTATCCTCTTTTGAGGTGCGGAACCCCAAAAACGACTATAATCAATTTAGAAAAGCCATTACAATGTAATTCTATCTGTGTAATTGGTTTGTAGTAGGTAATTTTACTAGTAAAGGTAGACAGAAAGCCGCCACACTGCTTTACCTTGCTATGCTACCTAACTACGGTGGGCGGTAGGTAACTACCTAGGTACTTACATAATTAATACATCCATGTGGCAACCATGCATTGGGTTCGATGTTTGCCGACCGTCTTCTGAGAAGCCAATAAATACATAGGTACCCATAAAAAATCATTGCCAATTGCGATTTACGATTCGTAAATGAGAAGCCGTTTAGTACGACTCATCGAGATCGAAGCGAGGTACTTATGTATCTACTTGTTTCTTAATTGATCGTCATCTGCCGCACGTTTATTGCAGTTTAAAGTCTAGCTAAAGAATTACCCTTCCTTACAAACGTATAACATAACTAGCTTTTTCCCACGGCTTCGCCCGCGTAGAAAAGATTTTCCCGTGTACATTGTGAAACAGCGCGCTCTATGTAGGCGTTTTGTTACTTAGGGGGTATTAGCGGACGCCCCGCGACTTTGTCCGCGTTCAAAAGTAGCCTATATGCTATTCCAGGATATAAGCTGTCACTGTACTAAGTTTCATTAAAATCTGTTCGGTAGTTTTTGTGTGAAAGAGTAACAAACATCCTCACATCCTTACCTACAAACTTTCGCCTTTATAATATTACTAGTAGGAGGTAGGATACTGCACTCTCAGAACAAGATAAATTAAGAATGGATGAGGTAAGTAGATAAGGTAAGAATGTGTGTATGTGAATGTGAAGTGACGACGCATTTTGCAATAGTTGCTATGCTTGGCATTCCCTTCACACCTCTCCCTCCGCCACTTCTCTAATCGAGGATCACTAGAGGTACAGTAACAAATAAACCTACCGGTGAAGGTAAGTGGCGTCTCTGGGACTGACTCTACGCTACCTTGGGCCCCAGAGAGATGAAAGAACAGGAAAGAGGTACCTACCACTTGCAGCAGTGGACAGGAAAGTCGAAACACGAGGTGGCTTTTTCTTGGTTGGGGAAAATAGTAGGTCAAGAAATGCCACCCCTTCTAAGGACAATTTATAAAGTTACTCCTGCTATAATCGCAGATTATACCTTGAATTAAAATCCTAGGTCAAAGTGAGTAGAATAGAAAACTTTGTAAGAAACACAGAAGCACGATTTAAGACCCCAGAATCTTTTACAGGGAACTCTACTAAAGGTAGCAGTTGGATCTGAGCAGTCGCTGCCCGGCAGTCGCGGCCGGGCAGCGACGGCCGTACATGTCTATATGGATTTGTATGGAGAACCATCCGATGCAGGCGGCCGGGCAGCGCCGGTTCTCCATACAAATCCATAAAGACAGGTACGGCCGTCGCTGCCGGGCAGCGACTGCTCAGATCCGACTGCTACCTTAACAGTTACATAATTACATTATAGTTATTTTGAGTGCGCAAGCCTCTTTTCGCGATCTACCTAAACAATTAGTACCGGTCTCGGAGTATTCACGACTGAATAGGAAACTCGAACGTGCAGTTACAATTTTCAGTCGCTCACCCTTTGTCGTAATTCCGCCTGTATCGGATAGTAAGACAGGGTTCCCTGTCAAAAATTATTTTGGTTTGCTTCAACCCAGCCAAATCTTTTGACATGGAAATAATCCGTGGCTACTAAAGTTCTGAGAAATCTGATGGCACGGTCCCGGATGCGAGCGAGCCTTCGACCGCTGCAAGGAACGCAACGCGCGCGCCCATATGGATGGGTTATCGGTCCAAGATCTCTTTTAAATAAAAGAGTGGCTTGTAAACATAATATTCATCGCCTTATATCTTTTTACTCTGTATAGGTCCTTTCATAGAAAAAAGCAACTGCGTCCGGAGAGCGCTGCAGGGGAGGAGCTAGGGTTACCATAGGAGATTAAAAAAGTAATTTTTAAAAGGTTGATTTGATTTACCTAATGACATGACATTGAGAATTTTAGAATAATGAAGAAGGATTATAAATAAAATATTTAAGCTAAAATTATTACATAAACATAAACGAAAATAATCGAAAATTAATTTTAAATTGTGTTTTTGTATTTTAAAGGTTGAAATAATTAATCAATACTTATCAATAAGAATGACTTAATTTCGAAGTTTATTTTTGTTTATTTAAATTAATTCAAATTCTGGCTGATGTACGGTAACCCCGTAGGCGTGTTCTCATGTAGGTATGGGCCATATAAACAGTAGAGACGGCGAAAAGCGCTTTTATAAAAAAGTCTAAGGGCCTCTTACACCGCTTGCTGATAAAGTCCCAGATACCCTATCTGCAGCTTATCTGACAGATAGCCAGTTTTTTTGGTTTCACAGGTATCTGATTGCCTATATCTTATATATTTTATATAGTCTATCACACAGATTTATCTGATATTTTGTTTATCACTAAGATTACTATCTGTAACAATATCAGGAAGTGGTGAAAGAAGCCCTAAAAATGATTACATAGGTATGTACCTACTTACAAAATATTATGTTAGATTTTGTCCTGCTGTAAGATGTCGTGTGGTTACCTTCGCTGCAGGGGGGTGCAACCCGCCGCTGCGATGCCGGCGTGGTGGGGCTGGCTCGCACGGAGGGGTTTATAGCTGGTCCCCCACCGCAGGTATTTCTATAGTTCCATTTCTCCTTTTGTTTGGACCACGTACGTTAAACTTTATACTACTAATCCTAATATAAATCAATCAATCACGTTTCTACCTACTTTAAGCAAAGGCAAATCTAGAGTAATGTCCAGAGTTGTTCCAACTTCGGAATAAAATGCGACTGCGCCAGACCGAATTACTTTATTATTCGCAATTTTATTTTGTACCTTCTGTTTCCTAAAAAAACTAAAACTTTGTTGAAGATTAAGGGCCTCTTACACAGCTTGCTGATAATGTCCCAGATACCCTAGCTGCGGGTTATCTAACAGATAGCCTATTTTTTTGGTTTCACAGGTATCTGATTGCCTATATCTTATATATTTTATATAGTCTATCACACAGATTTATCTGATAGGTTAGTTTATCACTAAGATTACTAGCTGTAACAATATCAGGAAGTGGTGAAAGAAGCCCGAAAGCTTTCTATTTAATAAATAGTGTATCAGATAAAAACTTTATAATTATATATCATTCAGGTAACAAAATAAACACATAGTACATACATAAACATACATAAATGTACATAAATACATAAACAAACATATATAAAAGTATACCTACATAATTATAATGACCGGTGACATTATCAGATGTCAGAACAACCATTTTTTAAGTCCAAAAGTTGTTTAGTATTCGATAATAGGTGCTCTTGAGTGTACAGATATTAGGTACCTACAGAATATACCAGATGTAAATAATTGTTCCTGCGAGTCCATTTTATTTAATCATTATTATTTATTATTTATTGTCAATTTACAAATAACCTTTTTTACCACCTATATCTATTTTACCATCTCCTTGAGAAGAAAGAAATAACTTAAAATGTACCGAACCGATTAATTCAAAATTGGGAGCATAATAATATTGTCGTCTTATTCAACAAGCAAAGATAAGACAAAAACATGAATGATGGAAGCAGCGCATTGTTTACGATTTTTACTCTTTTCAACTTTTTTTACTTTCAACCTCCGTTAGAAGCAAGTAAGTTAGCTATTTGTAATTGCGAAAAAATAGTAAGTACTTACTTGTAACGTCGTAGGTAGTCAATATTGGCAAACTTTTTTATCTAGCATCAGTACAAGACATAAATCTCCAAGAAAACAATGTCATCAAATCTGTCTGTTATTTTATTTAGAGTAAGCCATTACCTACTTTTTGTTAGGTTTTGTGGTGTTGCTAAACTATTTGTTGATTTCACGTCAACACCAAATCTCAATCTTGCTGTCTGTCACAGGTAAGAAAATAGGTAAAACAGTATTTAATTAGTTAATCCAAACATAAGCTAGGTAATAGGTTTTTCCCAAACGAGCCTCTACACGCAGCCTATCGTCATCATCGTCAAGCCGGAAAGTAAGTGCGGGCCTCCGTACAATTTATCTTTCATTGGTATGCTGAGCTGACTGACATTATTTGGCGGATGTTTGTTTGTCAGGTAACAAATTGTCCTAACATAAGATGTATCCATCCATGTGCAAAAGGAAACTGCGCCGCGGGGGATTGCAAACTCGCCTGAAAATGATATTGATTGACATTCCCAGTACAAATTGTGATGGATGATTAATGTATCGCTATTTCATTATTCTGAAAAATATAAATATATTATGTAGGTACCCCCTTAGTTACATACATGGAAGCGGTTATGATGATCATCGTCTAAAAAAAGCAATTTGCCTGTATGACAAAATGCCTAAACCTAAAACGTACAATGTCTAATAATAATTTATCAAAGCACTTTTGGCGTCTATTTTTACCGACTTCCAAAAAAGGAGGAGGTACTATGTTCGGCTGTATGTATTTATTTTTTTTAACTTTGTTGTCAGTTTGTACACAGGTAGAACCCACCGTGACATTTCTTAAATGAATCTATGCATTGTGATTGGTAGATTAGAGTAAATACCTATCTTGTTTAATATGAATATGACAAGTGCATTTAATTTTGCTATTAGAAATTGTTACCTATATAATTTCGCAATATTGTTTTCATAAATTTTAAACGCATAGATATTATTAATAATCCCATGATGTGCACAGAATACAATACAATAATATTATAATAAGCGGCACGATAATCGATGGATACAAGACTTTCCTGAATTAACATTTTAATAGTAGGTACCTAGGTACCTACAAAGTAAAAAAAATTGCACATTATTATTTATAGTGACGGTTCCCTCAAATCCGCTGACTGATCATAACCTTTTGAGACAGGCTAAACTTGCTGCGTCCTTCTAACAAACATAAATAAATAAGTACCTATATTCTGTGCAGTACGTAGCCCATCGAAATTGGCTAACTATCTTTATGAGACTGGTCTAAGTTGGATTGGAAAATCTTTCTCTTACCCGGCCAAAGAGTTCACCATTGTGAATGAAGGTCCATGGCGAGCTTTCTTAGAAATACAGAATGCACTAATTAGTGATCTGATGACTTTAGGTGGGGGCGGCGGAAGGAAGTCATAAATTTTGATTCGAATGTTTTGTTTTTAATCAAACTTGTCTGGTGGGCTAACATTGTTTTTCACAAATAATTTGAAGTTAGTAAAACTACATTTTTGAGAGAATATTGATATAGGTGAACAGAACAGAGCAGGTACAATCGGCAAAGTTCCCGCGTTACCATTTAAGAAATTTGTTGCTTGCATGTGGCGATCGTATCTAACCCCGCTCTTTTTACCCACTTCCAAAAAAATGTTCGGCTGTATGTATGTTTTTTTTTGTTTACCATAGCTGTGACCATAGTAACTATTACTTATTCTGTGCCAATGAGAAGCAAATAGTAAAAAAATCATGTTTTTCTTTCTAAAAGCCTTTTGTTTCCATGGAAACTGGTGGTTTCTTCTATTATTTTCTCCAATGGCCTGCGAGTTGACGGTCACTCGGCGCTTAGTAGCCGCACGCAATAATAAGCCTTAAAGTGGTAAGGCGGGAACTTTGCCAATGGTATCTACACATAAGCATAGTTAGTTACCTACTTTATATAGGTACCTATATAAAAAGTTCATTTACTTTTTGACAGATAATTATTGTCTCACAATGGGACTGCGGTGGCGGCCTACCGCCGGCCACAGGTTCAATATGCAAACGCAGGCCGCGCGTGTTTGAAGTTTCACATACATTGCATAGGGGGAATATAATAGGCCGCCACCGCCACCGCAGGCCGCGTGTGTCTGGGATATCCTTTAACGACGCACTGTCTTCATAAAAGTAATCTATTACAAATAGATTGAATGTAACTAAACTAGGTACAATACTTTTAGTATGAGTAAGTAGGTAAGTAAGTAGAGAGCGTCAGTGGCGTCGGGGATAAGATCGGCCTATCATATCGAAAGGTCCGAAGTTCGATCCCCAACTATTCGACTATGGTTTTATTTTCTCGAAACTTAAGTTCGTCTACTGACTGCTCTCAAACGGTGAAGGAAAACATCGTGAGGAAACCTGCATACGCCGAAGAAGAAATTCTTAGGCGCATGTGAAGTCCACCAACCCGCACTGGGCTAGCGTGGTGGACTATAGCCCGCACGCCCTCGTTGAGAGGGTAGGCCTGAGCCCCAGCAGTGGGGACATATTAATAGGCTGTTGATGAAGTAGATAAGTACCGTCAGTCGCAGGCACAGACCACCCAACCAAATGACTGCGCATTAACGGCGAAAGTGTTCACCGAACATAAGAGGCCTAGGTATATTACCGGCGTCAAGCCATTACTTGTTTTAGTGCGAGTTTGATTTTGCCTAAGGTAAGAGCTCCCGCAATAGGTATTTGTGTTACAAGGGGACTTTGTTCCTTACCTTAGGCAAAATCAAACTCACACTAAAACAATTATGGCTTGATGCCGGTTATATACCAAAGCGGTGATGACCTATGTTCGGTGAACGCTGTCGCCTTCTCATGCGCCGCCAATGCGCAGTCAATTGGTTGGGTGGTCTGTGGTCGCAGCCTAGGTCAGTGGAAACACTTAGACCTTGAGCTGGCCTAGCCTAGGAAGTTTCAATACTATGAGAGACCTTTATACTGGTTTTATTTCCACTGACGTGCGGTCGATCGTACAATCATACCAATATTATAAAGATCAATGATTTGTATTTTTGTATGTTTTTAATGAAAAAACTACTGTGCCGATTTCAAAAATTCTTTCACCATTGGAAAGCTACAAATTCAAATTCAAATTATTTATTTCAGACATTGTCCATATAATTATGTTAGTAATACAAAAGACTTAAAACTATGTTAGTAATATAAAAATAGAAAAAATCAACAAAAAATATTTATTTCCTGTATGGGACTCTGGAATACGACACGTGTGTCTTATTCCAGTGTCCCATAATAGGGATATCTATCTTCTTACTAACAACGCACAGGAGACTGTTGGGGCTGCCCCTGACGCGGCGCATCAGGGACGCGGTTTTCTTGCGCATAATAGCGAAAAAATCATCAGTGCGCGCCTCCGCGAACATTCCTGATGCGCTGCAGAAACGTGGCAGCCTCAACAGTATCCTGAATGCATTGTTATACTGCACGCGCAGGGCGTTGTACGTCCGCTGCGTGTAGCTGGTCCACAGGTTGCAGGTGTAGAATGATTGGCAATATGCCCTAAATAACGTGACTTTGACGTGGTTGTCACAGCGTGCGAACCTGCGGGCCAGCATATTACATCTGACGGCCAGCTACATTCACCCTGAGTGACATAGGCTATATTTATTGCAAAAAAAATGTCCACCCGTGCGAAGCCGGGACGGGCCGCTAGTCTTTTATATAGTTCATAACTAATATCGAACAAAAGGTCTCACTTCACGCTTTGTCCCTGACTGGGTAGGCACAGGAGTTCCAGAACAAAAAATACCGTTTTGATTCGTCAAATTTATAACAATTAACCTACTTTGGGTAGGTAGGTATTTATTTATTTCTCTCCAAAGCTTAGGACTACTTTAAAACAATACCTGTTCGTTTACCTTACTGTTTTATTTGTTAATCGGATACTGCCATAAAGTGTAATGGAATTTATTTTATTACAAGTCGAAGGTCTCCAATGATTGGAGTTCAATCTCGGGTTCGATTCGGGGCCCATTGAGGCAGGTAGGTACCGCGCTACTACGCTATACATGTGAGTCATTTTACCTACCCATGCCTACAACTCCAAGCCTTGTGACTCGGAGACCCAAAAACACGAACAAAAAATATCTACCTGCCCTGTCCCAGTGTAGGGGTTTACGATTAGACACAATGCAGATTCGGTGAGATAGCGAACGCCGTATCTCAGCGTACAGCTAGCTACCCACTCGAGAGGTTCCCATTACTTCCCATTGAGAAAATGTCCACAGCCGGCGGCGGGGGTCGCGTCGATCAATATTTTGTTAAGTACGCGGAAGTCGGGCCGGTCCGTCCGCCGCCGCCGCCGCGCCGCTCAAATTTAAAATCGGCGGCATTCGCGACTTGTCTCGTGCTACACATGTTCTGATCACAGGGAGCAATGTAATAGTGCACGAGTGCATTGTGTGTCGTGAATCATGCGGGTGCGTCCCCACAAGGGGAGTTGGAGTCCACTTTTATATATACGCGTGCCCCCGGCGGGCGGCGACGGCCTGCGCGCGGCGGCGCTTCACTCCGCTGCCACTCGCTTCTACAGTTCCACGCACTAACACACCGCAACGAGCCCGATGTAAATATTACTCATACCTCAGTATTTACTCGCGGATTGTTATTTTCAAATAATCAACATCAAGATCTAGTGAAGTGTTACCGTTTAGACGCAAAAAGTTATAGGTTTCCAGTGAGAATGTGTTGGTAAAGTGATTGTGAATTGTTTCGCTCCGGACCGTCAGTGCGAAGAGGAAATGCCGCCTGTTCCCGATGTATTTCAGGAAAGGTTTCAGCAAACAACTTTTTGTTCTCATATCCCACGCTAGAGGTCAGTATTTGATGATAAAAGTAGTAATGAAGTTATACAATAACATTTTTATTTGTAACGTTCATTCATATGCAACAGCTATGCTACTAGGGTTCAATCACCGACCCTCTCTTCCCTTTTTAGCATCCCTTCTCCGCCCTTTACGCATGATCGACCGGTGTAGATTTTGGGGGTTTTGTTGTGTAGGGTGCGATATTATATCTATAGACACACATATGTATTTTAACATACACCTATACGTAGGTAACCAATGTAGATGCGTACCACGTGTAGGTACCTATGCAATACACCCCGTCAACTGTACTGTGCTGTGATTGAAATTACGGTCCTAATTTCTACTATACCTAGAGTAACTAAATACCTACATGGGTAGGTACTTACTAAAATGTTGTTTTAAGTTACCCATCCATGTGAATTTAAGTTTCTGGTTTTGTTACTAGTCTTTTAAATACCCTGTAGGTAGACCATTAATTTAAATGCGATGCCATCGAATTCGATGCGAATGTATAACTTATAAATTTCTCGGTGGCGCAGTCCATTGTTCCATCTTAGTTTTGTTTTTAATTTTCAAGTCAATATTTTAATCTTTGATGACAATTAAATTTTTTTCTTCCAAGAATAAACCTGGTGGGTGGGACCATAGAATAGTTCTGGTCAAAGCAATTTTGCACTCTATAGGTAGGTATAAAGTGGTTTTTTAGCTGACAAGTGCAATATTACTAGGTACTTACAGTTAGTCAGACATATTATGATTATCTATGGGCTATCCGGATCCGGGTTTTATTTATGGAGGGAACTTTTTAAAGCATAACTAGACTAGTAGTAACCAAGTATAAACACGAGAGTGTGGCTGTCAGATTTTGGTTTTTGAAAAAAGAATTCTATCTAGACTTAACTTAAGTCTAGTATTTGAACTACATTTTGAGACCCGATCGGGTTTCTTAACACTCTAATAGCGTCCCTAAACGATCATGCTTGCATGACATGCAACGTTTACGTGAATGTCATGCTGCATGATGGACCATCATGCTTGCTATCAATCAATACAGTGAAGCAACGGCCAGCACCACAGAATAGATAATAGTAGCAGCACGTAGGTATATAGTTTGCATGTCATGCACGTCAATCACTACAGCTAGCCGATCATGCATGAGTGACAGCACGTATTGCATGTCATGCCGCATGATCGTTTGGGGAGCCCTTATGGGTTACCTTAAGTCAATTTTAATTTTAAAAAAACATGACTTAGACAAGGTAGGTATAGTAGATACAGTAGGTTAGGTGTTACACTGCGCTTCTCTACAAACTAAAGAACTACTAGGGGCATTAACGTTTCTGACAGACTGCCTTAGTTAAATTTTTTTTTAACACTTGACACATAAATTAATGACGGGTTGTTTCTGGGCGGGACGTTGGTATTTCAGGACATTAATAAAAACAAAGAATGGATATAGGACCTGGATTGCTTGCATTTACTATTTATTTTTACAGCATACTATAGGTAATAGAGTCATGAATTACTTAAGATTTACCTAGGTTCCTATAACAGCACTTGATAGCTATAAATAAATCGCCATTTTCGCGATCGATGTCAAGTGTTCAAGACAAAGAAAGACGTATTCAAACCTCAGGCATCAGATTCAAACACCCCGCGCCCGCCGCGCCGCCGCCGCGCCCCATCGCCCGCCACCCACCACCCATAAGGGCGCGTTCCGTTCCAAAACACCGGCAATCCGTTATTTGACGTGGAATAAGTTATTAGCTATGGAAATTTTTTGCGTGTAAAATTACATAAAATAACACATTTTTTATTAGTAGTATAATTACCTACAAAATAATTCAGATCAGACCTTTTTATTTTCATTGTAACTTATCTAAGTAACATACAGTTTTATGACAAAAAAAAATTACTTAGTATTAATTAAACATATAATTATATCTACCTATTTTAGTTGTGCCTTTTTTTTGTGGACTTTATGTAAAGCATAAAGTGTAGAGCAAATATCTTGGCCTCTAATATAAAAGACTAGGTACCTACACCTAGCATTCATTAGATCAAGTCTATTAAAAGTGGAAACATGACATTAAATTCCTTCGTACTCTTTTTTTAGTACTCGTGAATAATTTATCAACTGTGGAACAAACCCAATTTGTGAATGGTGCAAAGCGCTTCAAGCGCTGAAAGGAGCAAACATCAAAAACCCGACCAAGTGGAGTTGAACCCCGGCGTATCTTAGTAACATCTGCATTTTGTAATTTTGTGATGCGGCGTGTTATAATCACAGATAGAGATAGAAAATAAGATCGAGTGATCTCAAATACTTTTCGTTGTATGTCTAATAATATACCTACCTATAGTTCTAAGTAAGTACATGCAATGTAGTAGGTATTGTAGCTTCATAGTGTATTAAAGCCTCTACTTTGCCTAAATTCCTACAGATTAAAAATCATTATTAATAAGGTCTTACTTCCTCCGAGATTAAAAACATCATAAAATAGTTAACAAGTTTTAAAGTTATAGTAAAAATTTTACCTAGGTACCTAGGTACTTATCTCCAGTTAAATATAAACTTAAAAGTTAATAGGTGCACCTACATTTCGCATATAAAAACATAATTATTGGATAGATGCGATAAATGTGTGTGACCCATTACAGATAGTAAAATGATTTAACAGCGAGAAGTGAGGTAGCAAGCAAGGGGCATGTTTGTTTTCATACCGGTCCGAATTAACGTCGCGATTGGTTCAAAATCCATAACTGGCCTCCGAGCAGAGAGCCAGGTGTCGTTCACACCGCGGCCTCGCGCTCGCGTCTCGCTCGCTATTGTTGAGCGCGGCTTACCGTACCGTACCTTTTTGTCAAATTAATGGAGATTCATTTTAATGATTTGAGCGAGTGAATTGTGTGCGATGTCAAATGGAACACAACGCCGATAAAGTGGTAGCGTCGACGCGTCGCTCGGCGCCGTGTGTGCTGCGGTACAATCGAGTGTACATTACTACTACATTCTCTTTTGTTTTACTAACGTCGCCCGCTGACGCTGTGCTGAATGGAAGCGTTAACTTACGGCGTTAACGACCAGTGGATCATTAAAATGATGGATGATGTCGTCTTTTGTAAAAAGAGTGCAAAGTGATCGTTTTAGTAAATAATGTGAAGGGTTGCGGTCGTGTTTATGTTCGGGCGTGCATGTAATGAGAACTGCGTTATAATTTGTCGTACACATTGCATGAAATGAGTGGAATGGCGTTGGGGCGCGCGCGGGCCGGAGCATGCGCGCCAGTTTCCTCGCAATCGCTAGGAACGCACTGAGTGTTCTTCGTTTACGAGCACATCAAAATGGGAAGGTCGAGATTCCCTGGGAAACCGCTAAAATTTCACAATAGAAAGCGTGTTAGTGTATTGTCGGGTGCTGTTTACCATGAAACTGCTTCGGATAGCCACCCGCCCGTCCGCGGCGGGCTTGTCAGCGATTTTGATGCGGATAAAGAGGTATGATTCTGTCAATTTGCTTTGTTTTTGTGCACGGTGCTCGATAGATAAATACATTAAGCGATTTACACACGGAAATGTTGTTTACGTAATAACCACAAGCGAGTCGCCAATAACGTAGAAGCGAAGCGCCCAGTGCGTCTCACACGTACTTTGACATTTAGGTGTTCGTCTATCATGTTTCAAGTAACATCTATGTCAACAAAGGCGTTCGATAGATACCTAGTTCTCGTCTGCTAGCTCATGGCCATGAGAATCTAGCTGTATTAAAATCGATTTGGAAAACCTTGTCAGAAACATAACCTATAATCATAATACAAAGTGCCTTGTTGTAGTCATCCACATACATAGGTACTCATGCAGTGTCCTTGAACAATGTACCTAATCTTATTTTAACTTTTGTTTTGTGTGAATACAGCCAGTCATTTGATTCACAATGTCTTTGTCACATTATTTCGAAATATTTACTCCTGTAGGTACTTGCAATACATAAGATTGCTTTTTCAATGCAGGTGCATTTTAATGTCTTTCTATCATTTCATTCACATCTCTTTGAATTTGGAAACTGTTTCTGTCTATTTCTATTATTTGTCTAAAAGTATTTCTTTGTTAGACTGTATATTAAGTTTCCTGAATAAAATAAATAATCTTTCACCATATTATATTCTTGTTAGACCAATGAAACTACACAATAATTATATATTGTGACTATAATACCTACTCCAACAAATAAATTCTGCAAATCGACAGTAGCGAATGATAGATAGTGTGACTATTTTTCATATAAAATAATATATAACTACATAGGTAGGTAATAAAATAGGTAGGTAAATACCTACACATCACCCTTGAAAAGTTAAAAAGCAGTGGATCACCGCCTTAATTGAATTGATTTTGCACTTAACCATGTTTCTGAACTCAATTTAAAGTGGATTTCAGTCAAGTTTACATCTTCGACTGCTTTTACACCCCTCATTTAATATAGGAATGTACAGTAAGCTGCAGCGATGCAATCCACACCCAGCTCAAATTGGCATTGACTATCTAGAGCACCTTTGTCTTAACCCTTTGGATCGGGGGATCCAGAGTGCAATACCTTTTAAACTCGGACGTATATCACGTCAGTAAGACACCCTGATACAGTCACATAAAAACTCATTTTTACGAGGTCAAGGTGTCGTCGAGGACAATCTATGACAATGTCAGGACAATATGACATTACCCGGCGCAAAACTAGCTAGCTGTCATCCTACTATTATATTATGTACTTATAATAAATAAATAAATAAATAAATAAAAAAGCTTTTTATTCCAATTTTTACATTGTTTTAACTTAATGTTAGTATAACAGTAGTGTTTAACTGGATCCCTTTTGGGTGTAAGCCTCCCCCACCTTTTTCCATTTCTCTCTCTCTGTGCCCAGACTCCACCAGTTCCTGCCAGCAGTTTCCACTATATCGTCTGCCCACCGTTTCTTTGGCCTTCCGACTCTTCTTTTTCCTAATGGTCCAGGCCACTTTGTTGACCGTGAAGTCCATCTTTTGTCAGAGTATCTTGTGATGTGACCTGCCCATTGCCACTTCAGCTTGAGGGCATGCTTAAGAGCGTCTGTCAGGTTTGTCTTCTTCCTTATTACTTCACTTCTAATTTTATCTATTTTTCTCAGTTTCAGGATGCTTCTTTCCATCGCGCGTTGTGTTGTAGTAATTTTGTTTTTTATTTTGTTTGTAAATACCCATGTTTGACAGCCATATGTTAAGCTAGGAAATATGCAAGTTTCTATTACTGTCTTCTTTAGTGGCATGCTGTATTATGTACTTACATGTCTTAGATTAATGAGAGCCGCTGAGAGTTAAGAGTTAAAGGCGAATATTGGGTACCTAACTAATGTTCTTATGTAAGTAGGTAGTCCAACATGAAAGTACTTTCTGTTACTAGATAGGTGGGTTGACATAATCATAATTATTTCCAAAGTTTGATACATACAAGTTAAATAATAGAGCACCATCATGACTAAGAGTTCATCCCTGTCATCCACTGCTGGACATAGGGCTTACCCAATGAGCCCGACCACACCCATGCCTTCGCCCTCTCCATCAAACCGCTTCCTTTAAAGAGCAAGCAGAAATCACAGAGAGATACATGAACTCTAAGCCTTGTGATACTGGATCCATTTTTTCTGTTGTTCTGGAGATGGTCGCGGGACCCAGCTGGATGAGGTTAGCGCAGGACCAGTTGTCGTGGAGATCCTTGGGGGAGGCCTTTGTCCAGCAGTGGACGTCTACAGGCAGATATGATGATGATGAAGGTTTTTTTTATCTCTGGACCTTAGGCAAAGGCTTTTTTTATTTTCTACTCCTAGTATTCCCGATCGCCGACTCCTCCTAATCCAGAGCCACTCTGGGAACTATTATCTAATCTGTGACTCTGGTCCATATACTTCACGATATTGTCTTCCCGTGCTAAATGGCTAAATTAGATAGACATAGTTTTATAATGAACAATTGTAATGTACCCTATTCAAATGCATTAAAGTACAGCATTGTCTTATTTTATTCATCCCATTTCTCATCATAAATGATACAGGATCTAATGAGAAATATAAATCTCACTAGATCCATCATGGATCCCATAGAAGGGAGCGTAGCGAGCGGGCGCGTAGCGAGCTTTTTCCGTGTTCTGTGATGGATCCGGAGAATAAATGAATATCCTAAGGGCTTCTTTCACCACTTCGTGATATTGTTACAGATAGTAATCTTAGTGATAAAATAATCTATCAGATAAATCGGTGTGATAGACTATATAAAATATATAAGATATAGGCAATCAGATACCTGTGAAACCAAAAAAAAAGGCTATCTGTCAGATAACCTGCAGATAGGGTATCTGGGACTTATCAGCAAGCGGTGTAAGAGGCCCTCTGTATCCTTTTTAAAATCTAGGTTTGTTTTCATAAATTCATTCAATAAATCAGGAAGGGTCGAATCTCTTTGGTGGTGCGCGCGCTCCCCAAATTTTTTCGATTCATGCAATAAATAGAGACAACACTTCTTTTTTTTTGTTGATTTGTCCTCTATTGAGTACGGGCAAGGGAAGCTTCGTCCATACAGCCCTGTCTTATTTAAAGTATTATTTCTTATATTTATTTAAACGGGCGGTTAGATCACTATAGACATCCTATTAATCAGATAAGCCATCTGGAAGCAGCATCTCCTGCCCTGTTTCGAATTAACCGTCCACGTACATATGTATGTGCCAGCTTACATTATCAAAGAATAGTTTATATTGTTACAGGAAGAAGAAAAGAAAGAAAATAATAGTGAGAATGATCTTTGTCCAGCCGCTCTTCTAACGTGCGAGAATCACGTGACCAATGGAGTAGACAGCAAGCAAAATAATAACAATCAAGAAAACATCCATAGTGATTCGCATAAATCGCCAGTACGTACCAGGTCACAGAATAAAATGGATCCACCTAAGAATGAGAAGCCGAAGCCAGTGAAGAAGACTGTTACGTTTGGCACCGTTGAGAGCTGTGACGATGTATATTTGCCTTTAAAGAGAATTCCAACCAAACATCATGCACCTCTTGTGCCCATCATCAAGAAGAAGTCATCTCTCAAACAAACGGAATACTCCACGTTCAACAGCATCCTCAAGCCTGCCAAACTAACAGACTTGAGCTCCAAGTCCACATCGGAACACCATGAGGGTTATTTGAGGAAAAATTTGAATCCTCTATCGAAGCCTATGAACAAATTTTCGCAGATAGGTGAAAGCCGTTGCATATCGCCTCCACCCAGGAACACTTCACCCGTAGAAAAGGAAAGCGGGATCTCGACAAAATTCGTGTTGCCCTTACGAAGCGCACACTCATCTAGGGTTATCAAGCCTAACAAGAAATTTATTGATGGTGAAGAACATACGAATCTAGCGAGCAGTATAGGACCAGGCAAAGTCCTCAAAAAACCAAAGCTGAAGAGGCTAGTGTTTAATAACATTCCTGATAATGCTGACAGCCCGGAAGAAGGCCTTGAGAATACAAATGACAATGAAAAGAACAGAGATAAACATTCAATTTCATCATCAAGCTTGTTCAAAGAGAAACCTGTAAATTCATTCACAGGTATTGGTTCTGCATCTAAAAAGCCTGTGCATGACTTGTTCTCTTATGACAAAGAGGCGGAGTATTCACAGGATGAAAATTCAAACTTAGAAAGTCCAGATAAATTGAAAGCAACAGAACCTAACAAAGAGGACAAGGGAGGTCATGCTATGAGAAAACTCATGGATATATCCGATGCTAGCAGTTCAACCAGTACCAGCAGTGGCTCAGAGTCAGAAGAGAGCTGGGAAAGTGAGAGTCCTGGTTGTAGTGGTGATGATGAGGAAAAGTTGGATCCACCTAGTGCTGAAAAGGAAAAAGCATCGGTATCTCAGCTACTCAGAGGTAAAGTTATCATCAGAGAAGCGAGGCTGCAGCTGAATCCTCCGGCTCAGTCCACGTCTGGCTTGGATGGTCCGTTCTCAACACTTACATCTGCTAACTGTAAGTAACTAATATAAATAACAACACATAAGTTATTTATTTGTTGTACACATAAAATCATACTAAACAGTACAAAAGACAGAAAATTATACAGTACTACAATATCCAGAGTTTTAATTAGTGTTCGTAAATATCCAAAATATCCGATCTGATTTTTTCATCTTTAAATTAGTATAAATTTTGATAGATATCAAGCATAATATATTACGAACCCTGGTTATAATTAATAAACCATAAGGCAGCGAGGCTCTGGAACCTACTCCCTATCTATGTAAGAAAATCTCCCTCACTGGCATCCTTTAACAATAAATTAAAAACTAACTCTGGGTTCAACATCGATGCTTTGAGCTAACAAATATAGTTTATATTATCAACTATTTAGTTTATATATATATTAGGTTAGGTAAATATATATATTTATATGTATGTATAAGTATATGTATTATATATGTACTTACTGTATATGTAAATAAATAATCTGTGTAATAGTATGATCTATGTAATTGTAATGTATTATTTTGGTTTATGTATTTTTAGGGTAAGTTTACAGACAAGTAGTTCTTTCTCCTACTTTACTACGAAATTGTGGTACTTAACGCAAAAGCTAATCCTCTCAGTAACTCGAAGGTTGACTGGAAGAGATCCCTTAGTGGGATAAGTCCGCCTTTGTACTTAGTTTCACTGGTTTTACTATCTGTTATTGTAATGTTTTTAGTACAATAAAGTGTTTACATACATACATACATACAAACCAGTAATAAACTCTTGTTTGACCCCAACTATTAAGTCATAATCTTATGTTTATGCAATATTAATTAATTAATTTGAAGTACTGCCTCTGAATAAGGCGCCTTGCAGAATCCTAAAAGCCTCTGGACCCCTCGGATTTATTCTTATAGGTACAGTGAGGTTCATAAGTGCAGTAGCACGCTAAGAGTCATTTTTCTTTACAACGGTGCGCACGACAACACGAAAACCAATAGATATAACTGACCACCCATAGCGTGTTTTAAACCTTATTGTCATAGCAATAAGTCATCTAATATCCAGGAATATATTATTGGATATTTGCGTGTGTGGGTACAGATATAAAAGAAAGTCGTAAGTGAAACTGGTCTCAATCTATTGAGTTGCGAAACTGCTGCTGCACTTTATGAACCTTGACTGTATGTACATAGTTAATGATGTTTACATTACAGCTAACAATCTGCCTACAACAGTGACGTGCGGAGTCTGTGGCGCGGTGAGATTCTACAGATTTGTGAAGCAAGCGCGGAAGTTCGGGATATACTCCTGCGAATCCTGCCGCAAGTTTATTTCCAAGATGCTGAAGAAAGAAAAGATGTCGCAGAGGGCTGGTCCCGTTGTGATGCAGTGTTTGAAGGGAGAAGGTCAGTTGAAAATATTATAAAAATATTCATCATCTATTTTTAGGAATCCGTACCTCAAAAGAGGAAAATAGGAACCCTTATAGTATCACTCCGTTTCGTTTGTCCGTCTGTCTATCTGACTGTCTGTCCGTCTGTCAAGACTATATTTTTCAAATCAACGGCGTCTTAATATGTCCCCTCCCCACTGTCGGGGCTCAGGCCTACCCTCGCAACGAGAGGGCGTATGGGTTATAGTCCACCACGCTAGCCCCGTGCGGGTCGGTGGACTTCACGTGCGCCTAAGATATTCTTAACGGCGTATGCAGGTTTCCTCGCGAACGCCGATTTCTTCCCCACACGCAATCGATGGACCTCCTATCTATTGTTTACTCTGATTGTATTATTATATAACGTATTCTATTTCAGGTAACTGCCATGTACCTCCCATAGTGCGATCCCAGCAGTGGAAGCTACTGAGGTGCACCAACAAGGCTCGATGCCCAGCATGTTGGCTCAAGATGTGCCTAAAAGCCTTCCAGGTTCCGCCGAGTATAAGGACGGGCCTCACTGCGCTGCTGCCGCCGTACATGCGGTCTAAGGCCGCGCCCACCGGACCTTTGGCGCAAGTGAATCCGTTGAGGGTAGCCAGCAACACCCCACCCGGCCAGCCAGTGTTCACTGCCGTGAGCAACGAGAATGAGAACAAAATGTTTGCTCCTTTGAAACCAGCGAAGAAATCAAGCGAGGAGGTCGACAAACCGGAGGTATGTGGCGGTTCTACCTGTTCATTAACATCTAGCGTTTGCCCGCGAGTTCGGCTGCGTGTTATTTCAACCCATTCCTCTATGTATTAAGTTGTAACACATAGAACACGCTTTTCCTCTTTCATACAATCATCAATCAATATTTTATGTATAAAAGAAGAACACGTCTGATCAACGCACAGCCCAAACCACTGAGCCTAGAGACTTGAAACTTTGCACAAAGTTCCTCATAGATCTCCTAACGTCCAGGGATTTTTTCCCCCGGTAAAAACCTGTATACGCGAGCGAAGCCGCGGAAAACGGCTAGTTTTATATAACTTCTTTCTTATATCGATAACTGTACATAGAAAGTTTATGATCTTCTGATATTTTTTTATGCATTAGGTATGTACCTATACTATACACCAATACAAAATATAAAAAACATACATAGGTTATTATAATAAACTTTTTCATACTTCGCGTGCGGTTAAACCCTGCGGATTACTGGTAATTGATTTTATAACATGCAATTTAATTGACAACAACGTAATAATGTATTACGCCATTTATATATTCTAGGAGAAAACGCAGAAAGAGCGACCAGTATCGCATGAAGAAAGCGAAGACTTTAGCGCGAGCAGGAAACGGCGCTTGACCAGGGTGAAAGTGAGGAAGAAAGATAAGAATGAATCCAAGCAAGTGGAGGATCCAAAGCGGCAGAAGGTCGAACTGAAGGGTCCAAGGGTCAAGCATGTCTGCCGCAGCGCGTCCATTGTCCTGGGACAACCTATCGCGACATTCCCCATCCAGGAAGAGAAGCAAGACAAATCACTGTTCGATGAGGAGGCCACCTCCGTGCCTGGTGTCGATAAAGACACTTCTGCCCCGGACCTGTTCAGTGTCGATCCAGAAGTTGACATTGAGAACAAAACACCCCAGGTTGTCATCGAGACATCAGTTACTAAAGAGCTGGATGCAGAAATGCAATCAGAGTTGAAGAAGAGGAAGGAGGTGGCACCAGTCAAGATACACAACAAATCTGAATCCAGTGAAGATGAAACTGTAATGGAACTGGTTCCGAAGAAGGTGGCTTTGAAGCCTTTGACGAATATTACAAATGTAAGTGCGTTATAATTTTTAATATATTTTAAAGTGAACTTGAAGTGCCGCAGAGACGCTCCGTAACTTGAGAGATTGGCTTTTTGGAAGGTTGTAAATTGCTTTTAACGTGGGAATCATTGTACTAGTATTACTAATAGGTAGTACTATGTACCAGGTAGTATATTCTAATTCATTCAACATCAAGAGGTGGCCATAGGAACTCCGCAACGAAACAAGATAGCCTCGCCGTGTTTGGGCTGGCTAGATTGCTCTCAATGAGTAGTTTGCTGACAGATGGTGATAAAGGTCTGATGAAGCCAGATGTTGGCGACTCGAGCTCCCCAAGAAATTAAACCTTAGAATTTGGGCGCGTTAGATTGGTCTTGATGAGTGATTTGCTGAATAGACAGTGATTAGGGTTGAATTTTTTTCTATTTAGTGCATTTTAATAAAAGCTTGTTTTTTCTGTCGCCTCCCGTAGTCCAGTTGGTATGTGACTCTGCCTTTTGTGCTCGGAGTCCCGGGGTCGAATTCCGGCCGGGGCAAGTATTTATCTAACCAATAAATGCTAGTTCTCGGGTTTTGGTGTGATGTATTTGTAATGTGTCAATGCCACCCGCGACACAGGGAGGAGGGACTCCTGCCTAATGCGGGGGTGTGAGAGTCGTGTTTATTTTTGAAATATATATTTTATAATATTATCAATGATTTTCTTCAGGTGCGCGGCCGTCCACAGAAATGTGGCCAGAACCGCCCGGAGCTGATATGCGTGGATTTCTGGGAGAGTTACGACCCCGACGAAGTGTGCAGCTCCGGTTTCGGTGTCATCGGCACAGCGCCGTTCACTGTGGCGAGGCTGTGCTTCCTGTGCGGGAGCGCCGGCAGGGAACAGGTACGGCGATCAGTTCAGGCTTAAGTTATGTGTTAATTGTAAAAGCGTGTTTCCTGTGCTAAAAATCGCAACAAAAACATTAGTTTTCATACAAAAGTTGTCTCCTGCTACAGACAAATGTTTTTGGTCAAAACAAAACATTTTGTGTATACGTAAAATCGTAGAGAGACACACCGAGTACATTATATATGGGGAAAGAGAGAAACAAGGATGTGCTCGGCAGTCGTAAAAAAAAACATACATGCAACCGAACATAGTACCTCCTCCTTTTTGGAAGTCGGTAAAAAATTTTCGTCTGTCTCGGAAAACACAAACACTGTATGCTTATACAAATGTGTAAAGCCACGCCCCAATGTTTTGTAAAAAAACAGGCGCAGGAGACACGGCTGTGAGTTTAGTGTCGTGAATATATTGTGACTGTTGTTTGGCAGATGCTGGCGTGCTCGTCGTGCTGCGAGTGGTACCACGGCTGGTGCGCGGAGGACGCCGCCGGCGGCGGCGGGTGGACGTGCGCGCGCTGCGTGTCGTGCGCGGCGTGCGCGCGCCCCGCCGCGCGCCTGCGCTGCCGCAGCTGCGCGCGGCACTACCACGCCGCGTGCCTGCCCGCCGCGCCCACGCACCACCGCAGCGACTGGCCACAGGTACGCCACTCACACACATTAGCCTTTCTTTCTACACAATCGCATTTTCAACCGACCTTAAAAAGGATGACGATATCTTCGCCGATTGTGAACCGATTTGAATTTTTTTTGATGAACACATTTCGAGGGTTCTACATTGCGATTGGGAAATAATATTTAACCTCTAATGCTGGAAAATAATAAAAAATTAGGGGTGAATAAGTCGTCAGAGTAAATAAATCTAAAATTACAAACAAGTCTGTTTTTCGCAACCAGTTGTCGAAAAGAAAAATACTTGCTAATTACTCATATGAATCTGGTGAGAATCTTTCAAAGAAACGACAGCTCATTTAAATCGGTTCTGGTAACTAATTTAGTGCAATGAAATGCGTTTGTGTAGAAATGAAATGAAATGCAGGGAAGCAAAAAGTCGATCAGCTGTCAGGTCTATATTGGTTTGAGGTTCCGCCTTTAGTTTTTGTGTTCTAACGGTTTCTTCAGTAGAAAATAGGCGGACGACTTGATTTTAATTTTTTAATTTTTTTAATTTTATTTTTTTATTTAGTTTTGTTATTTTAATATGTTATGTTGTCTTAAAAATAAAAGAGCACTCGCGTCCCGTAAAGTTTTAGCTGTGCGTTTGCAGATGCCGAGCGATATCATCATCATCATCAACAGCCTATTAACATGTCCCCACTGCTGGGGCTCAGGCCTACCCTCTCACGAGCGCGTGCGGGCTATAGTCCACCACGCTAGTCCAGTGCGGGTTGGTGTACTTCACACGCGCCTAAGAATTTCTTCTTCGGCGTATGCAGGTTTCCTCACGACGTTTACCTTCGCTGTTTGAGAGCAGTCAGTAAATTTATTTAAATTTCGATAAATAAAACCATTGGTACATGGCCCGACCGGGGATCGAACTCGGACCTCTCGACACGATAGGCCGCTTCTTCCCCACGACACGCCGAGCGATATGTTTTTTTTTGTGTTTCTATGCCATAATGCTGGGCTATTTATGCGAAAGTAAATTAAATGCTGCTTAAGTGCTGCAGTAGTTACTTTGTCGTATTACTGACTAGCTTTTTGCTCTATGGCATTGCCCGCCGTATGTCGATTTTCCTCAATAGACAAGACATAATAGTGCAGCCCTATTTGGCGAAATAAATCGTTTGTGGCGCTTCGTATCGTTGTATACCTCATAGCTTATTTCTTTCAGGCCAAATGGTACTCTAAGGTAGGACTGCACTTTAGAACTCGACTGTACAATGCAGAGTTTCAACATTGAAGGGTTTTTAGGGATACCTCGAGGTCATAAAGGGTATTCCAGCGAAGCTTTCTTATCTGTCTGTCCCATGGATAACTCGAAGACTACTGGACCGAGCTGGAGTTTGGTCCATACAGGTTAAATAGCCCAGTAATGATGGGATCGGATTCATTTTACAGCAAATATATTAAAATATGTGTTAGAGATATTCAAAGAGTATGTATGTCTGTTTTCCTTTGGATAACTCGAAGACTACCTACTGGACCGAGCTGAAGTTCGGTCCATACAGGTTAAATAATAGCCCAGTAATGATGGGATGGGATTAACTTTACAGCAAAAATATGTGTTAGTAATATTCTAAGAGTATGTATGCCTGTTTGTCCCTTGGATAACTCGAAGACTACTGGACCGAGCTGAACTTTGGTCCATAATCTAATACAGTGAATAATCAAATACAGTTAGTGATACGCCACTTTGCGAATAATGCTCATATTTGCGAATTATTCATCTTGTTTTTTTATATAGGTTTCTACTATTTGTTTCACAAAATTGTTGATTACATAGAATATATAGTAAATATATAAAAAAATAAGATGAAGCATCAAGAAGTTGTTTTGTGCAAAGACAGTATGATTATCTGCGCCAAACTCTTTAACATTGTACAAAATAAAACGACTTATATCAATAAAACTAACTACAAAGTCAAAACAAAGTCGCTTTTCTGCTTGCGCGGGACTCCGTGAAAAGTCAAAATATTTTATTGCATATGAGTAGGTACAATGGGTAAATACATTTATATTACCACTTCCCAGGTGTTAGCGCTAGGAAGAAGAAGCGGCGCAACACACTAATGAGGTTGAAAGATTGTGCGAAGTTTACTAATACTTCTCATTTGAAACTTATAATTGCAATGCATACTTAATAAAATGTACTGGCTACAGACTTAGTTGGTAGTGACCCTGCCTTCTACGCTAGAGGCCGTGGGTTCGATTCCCACCCGGGATCTACATTTGTGTGATGAGCATATCTGTTGTTTTTAGGATTCTAGTGTTTGTATGTATTATGGGTGTCGTGTGGTGGCGCTTTGGGGAAGGCCTATGTCCAGCAGTGGACGTTAAAAGGCTGAAATGATGATATGCACAAAGAACCAGTGCTTAAAATGAATAAGTACTCAGAAATAGCTGTCACTATTGTATACTCAATGCTGCACAATGAGCATGTGAGAGATGTGTTTACGCATTATGGTGATGGTGAGACAAGAAAGTTATATAAATCCTATTTGACAGAGCCATATCTGGACTTTACCAGCTTAGCGATTCCATAAATCAACAGACAGGGTATAAATAAAATAAAATAATTATCAGGGTAATAAAATAAAATAAATGTGTTGAGACTGAGCGAAGCGAAAAAGGTGTGTCAGGATCGCGATACTTGGCGTTCCGTTCTCCCTGTCTACCCCGCCAGGGACATAGCGTGAAGATATTTATTTATGATATTTATTTAGATATGTATTTTTATGCGCAGTCATTATTCTGGGAGAGGCTTAGTCCAGCTGTGGACCCTATATAATCTGTAGATGACATTTTTGCATGCGAATTTACTTTCTATTTTTAAAGCTATGCACGGAAAGGGTTTCTCATAGCCTATGCGAACACTTTCTCATAGTAAATATAGCCGACATCATAGACTATGTGTATGCACCATGAAATGTAACAAACAACACACTTTCGCGTTTTTCGGGATTAGGATTTATTGCTACGCGAAGTGTCTTTTTGCTTTTTTCAAATCCAGAGTGAGGGTCCTTAACCCAAAGAGGTTGGCATTGTGCCGCCGCGTGTGCGCATTCTGTGCTCTGTGTTCTAAACGAATTATTCATACAACTAAACACGGAATGCGAAGCGCTGTGCAGCTTCGTGCGTTTGGTGTGTCATTTCCCATACTATTCCAAACATTACAACGTCGTAAACTGCGCTGCGGTGTAATGTATTCGGTTTGACCAGCCCCTAGAAGGCAAAACAATATGTTTAAATGATTAGTTAATGTGATGTTTGCAGAATCAACATGCGAAGATTGTAGTTCATTTAAATATTATGTAGATATATATTTTTTAAAATTTGGCTATAAAAGTTGTAATCTTCTTATGAAGTAAATAAATAAAAATAAAATAAATAAATGTTTGCAGTGAAGCGATTGAGTTTTTATCCTAATTTGATGGTGGTTGTATATATACTTCATGTATCTTATATTACAAGGTACGTGTCGGAAGATCGTCTTGGTCGTATGTTAAGTTTGCTTATTCAACCAACAGTAGAGAAGAACAAAGAATGGAAAATGGATAGATCTTACAACGCAACGTTTTTTTTGGTTCAGTTTTTTTATTTGTTTTCCTTTTTTTTCCTTCTTTTTTTTATAAGTTTGTATCGTTATACTTACTCACTCAAAAACTTATTATTGCTACGGGGGCAACAAGCAGGCGCGCCTCCTGATGTTAAGAGGTCACCGCCGCCCACAGACACCTGCAACACCCGGGGGTGCTGGTGCGGCGCCGGCCAAGGTTGAAAGACTCTTTTGACTCTCTTCTTGAAGGACCCCATAACGTAGCGATGTGGAAAACTGTCAGGGGGAAGGTCATTCCACAATTCCTTTGACACCAAACAGCCCAAAGTAACAATTCCGATAAACCAAAGAGATTGTAACTGTGCGGTAACAGGATAATGTGTCGGTTGCAGATCTGCAGCGCGTGCCTGAAGTGCAAGAGCTGCGACAGCGGCCGCGTGAGCAAGTTCGTGGGCAGCCTGCCGTTCTGCGCGCCGTGCTTCAAGCTGCGCCAGAAGGGGAACTACTGCCCGCTCTGCCAGGCGTGCTACAGAGACAACGACTTCGATAGCAAGGTAAAAAAAAATTTAAAATACAACATGCCAAAAAAAAAAAAAAAAGAATTAATAATGAATTGATTTTCGTTTCCGTTGCTATTTATTCAATTCTGAATTATTTTTATATATTTGACTCGGAGAGCCTTTTGGCCGCGGCCTTCTCCAACTACCTCTTTTTTTTGAAAGAAAGAAGCCACTCTTGCCACATCCATCTCCTTGATCCATTCATTTCTTTGCATTTGATAGCACTGTATGTCGCTTATTTCCGCACTCGGTGTCACCTGTGGGCACATCTGTCTAAAAACCGATAACCGCTGGGGTAGGCGAGTTCTCGAGTGGAGACCACGCGTAGTGTGGGACGCCCCCCGGCTAGAAGGAGCGACGATCTGCGTAAGGCGGCTGGCAGTGATAGATGCGGAGAACCGTAGATCGGGTTCGGTGGCGCGCCTTGGGGGAGGCCTATGTCCAGCAGTGGACTAGTACAGGCTGATGATAATGAAAATTGCAATTGCTATGCAACATATTAAATACCTCTTTCTTGTATTCTATAGCATATTGCATACGAGTACACTAGGCATATTTATACGCGTAATTTTTTTTATCTACCAACACTCCCCAGGTGTCGTTTCACTAATAGTCGATTTGGTAGCAGTTGGTCAAACATGAATTTGGCGTAGGACCGGTCGTCGTGGAGATCCTTAGGGGAGGCCCTTGTCCAGCAGTGGACGTCTACAGGCTGATATGATGATCATGAAGATGGTCAAACATATCACACTATGCTACATTATACAACAGTACTCAGAAGTCACAATACACACGTCTTTCCTTTTGTAAATGTAAACTTAACTTGCAGATGATGGAGTGCGGCTGGTGCGGCAGATGGGTCCATGCCAGCTGCGAGGGTCTAACCGGAGAAGGGTACCAGCTACTCTCAGCTTTGCCGCCCTCCATTGAATACATTTGCTGCAAGTGCATGCCCCAGGACCCGCCGTGGCGGAAGATGATGACAGAGTACCTCAAAGGGAGACTTCTACACCTCCTCAAGCTACTCGCCAAGAACAAGAAGGCCTGTGCACTGCTGAAGCTCACGCCGCACAAGAACACCCCCGTGCCCAACAAGCCGTACAGGCTGATGTCTCCGCAAGCCATAAGGAAACTACACTTCGACAGTGTAGACGAGACCATGAAGAATACGAGCGAAACGAAAGTGTACAGAAACACGGCGAAAGGACGCCGAAACACCTTCGCCCAGAATAAATTTGATGATCCCAGCACGTCGCACATATGGCACTGCTCGTCGCTGTTTGCCGACGTAGACATTGAGAAGGAAGACATACCCCATACACTGCACAAAGTTGTCAACTTGCAGGAGCCGTTGATGCAGAATAAGGAAATATGCTTCTCCACCGGTCTGTACGGGACGAAGACGGAGTTCGACGCGCCATGCGTCGAGGTACACGAGAACTATACTCCCCAGAATAAGTCTGAGAAGGCTACGACGATGCTTCCGACGACCGTACATGATGACAAATACGAGGCTATATCTGACGACGATGAACCTGCGAAAACCTTCCTTCAGGCGTGCAGCGAACAAGAACTCAGTCCCGCTTGCATAAAGCAGCCGGGAATGTCTATTGACGATACGATCAACGATCTGTGTAGAATAGTGTCGCCATCACTATTAGACATCAAGAAAAGGGTCAACAGCGATGAATATATCTCCCTGAAAGATTTTAACCACGACATGAAGGATATAATCGAAAGGACATCGAGTGAGGATTTAAAAATGATATACAAAGACCTGTTTTCCGAGACATTTCCTTGGTTCGATTGTGACAATAACAGTCTCCAACCGAACCTGGAGGTGGATGGAGAACTCGATGACACAGACTCGTTGAAAGACCTTGATATGTCAGATAACAGAGGTATCAAAGCGGCTGTACTCTCTATTGAACGACCCTTACATCAAATTGTTCCTAAATTAGAACCGGATGGACAGAAGTTCGAGGAAGAATTGCTGGAGTTTTATCCAGTCGTAGATTCACGAACTTGCGTTCTATGCAAGTCTGTGGGCGACGGCTTGCCGTGCATGGAAGGGCGTTTGTTGTACTGCGGTCAAAACGATTGGATTCATGCAAACTGTGCTCTTTGGTCTGCCGAGGTGTTTGAAGAAATTGACGGCTCCCTTCAGAATGTCCACTCTGCTATATCTAGAGGCAAAATGATCAAGTGCGCTGCGTGTGAGATGAAGGGCGCCAGCGTTGGTTGCTGCGCTAAAAATTGCAGTGAAACCTATCACTACGCTTGCGCTAGAAGACAATACTGTGCCTTCATGGACGACAAGAGAGTGTTCTGTCCAACTCACGGCAAAGATATCCCCCTGAAGAGCTTACAGAAAGATGCCGACTTTGAACTAACGAGGCCGGTTTACGTAGAGCTTGATAAAAAGAAGAAAAGGTACAGTGAAATCGGCAAAGTGCAGTTTCTACTGGGTTCTTTGACGGTCCACAGTCTAGGGAAGATAGTACCGTCCGTGTCAGACTTTGAAGAATTCTTGATGCCAGTAGACTTCTCGTGTACCCGACTATTCTGGTCTTCCAAGAAACCATCTAAAATTGTGAGATACACAATAAAGACCAAGTTGATACTGGCCGAACCTTTACCTGGTTTTGATTTTGGTGTCAATATAACTGTGGATCACACTATGGAGGTTCAAGTTATAGACAGAGTTATGGCTGAGATTGGAGCGTGGCATGAGAGTCTGGAAACCGGAACGAATAAAGCGGCATTTATGCTTAAGAGCGACAAATCGCCAATTAAACTAGGAAATACAGTGACCCTGGAGGATTTGGCCGTGAAGCAAGTTGTGGAACATTTACTAGACAACGTGTGTAAACAAGAACAACAAGATGAAGAAGAGCCTCAGAACACAGCTGACCTTTTACCACCTGAGCTCAAGGATGCCATATTCGAAGACCTCAACCACGACCTTCTCGACGGAATATCCATGCAAGATATCTTTCCGAATCCATATGAGGATCTGGTTACTATGGACTTGAAAACTGAACTCTACAGCGCTATGAGTCAGTCGGACGACAAAAGTAATGACAAGCCTGACTTCATTGACGAACTGCTCAACGCCAGGCTGGAATCGGGCGGCAACCAATTGAAAAGGTGTAAATCGGAAATGATTCTACAAAATCATAATCTCAAATCTCTCACAACCGGACGCGGCCAACAGAGGTCCACCAGTCTCACATGGAGTAACAAGTATGATAGCACTTTATTATCTTCGACGATAAAGAGGTGCAAGATCGGACGTCCTTCCACGGTGACCGGTAAACTGAGTCCTATCCAAAGAGCAACATTGGTTGAGAGCCCCATAGATACAATCAAAGACGCCGACTCCAACGACGATACAAAACTGAAGGCTGAACCCAATCCCACCAGCGACATGTGCGACGAGACACCCCACACGTCAGGGGTAAGCTATCGCACGATATCGGTTAAAGATAATAGAGACGAAACCAGTGATGACAAATCAATTAAAAATGAAACTTACTACACCGGGATCATAGATTTTTATTCGAAGATACACGGAAGTCCAATATCTCAATTGGACGGCGCGGCCGACTGGTCTGGCTCGGATAGCGATAGTAACTCTCGCCCCAACAGTCCCCGAGACAATGATCACTTCACGCCCATTCAGCAGTTAGACGGTGCCGAGGACAACCATCCCGGCGATGTGGCGAGGAGCCAAGCGAACAACCAGTTTCTGTACAGAGCCAGCGGGTCTGACAGCACTTACACTGTCACTATCGCTGGCAACTCTATAAGTGGTCAACCAGAAATAGTTATGAGACCGTTAGACGATAACAGCGCATCTGGTCAGATGGAGCACCCAGTGAGATGTGACAGATGCCAGTGCACATACAGAAATAAGGAATCGTACGACAGGCACGTTCCGTCTTGCGATATGATGTCTACATCAGAGAGCGAGAGTGAGAATCCAAAATCGCCAGAGAATAGAACGTTGACAACACTACAAAACGCGTTTCAAGGTGGATTCGCACAGCCAATGATTATCCATGCCGTGTCGGGCAGTGAAAATAGTGTGAAAGCTGAAGGCATTTCCGCCAGACGGACTTCAATCAACACAAGACAAATTACGATCAACGGTACTATAGTGGAAACACCCTCTCCAGGGCCATCCAATGAAATGTCAATGACAATTACAGATCATGTGAAAACGGGACCCGTAATGTTCGAACAAAGCAAGCAGACTAACGTACAAGTGTCGGCAAACCAACAGCTCCTATCGTCGCCTCAAATTGTTGTAACACCCCAAATGTTGCTGCCTCCTAAAACTAGCTCTGCCAACAATCAGAAAATTATGACTCCACAAATTATTACGCAGCCTGGCATCCTTCCTTACAACATTTGTGTAAAACATGGCAACGGCAGTACGAACATCCAACAAATTCAAGGCACTGACATGGCTCAGCTGCTGTCAGGCTCAGGGGGTATTCAAGTCATATCATCAAATTCTAACCAGGTGTTGACGATACCTTCGAATCAGGGGAGTATTACATCCGTGATTCAAGGAAAGAATCAAGTCCAGAATTTCCCTAATCTGGCTAGCGCATCTTCTATTGCTTTACCAGTTAATTCAATACAAGGAATGCCAAACACATCGATTATTCAGAACATTCAACCTATGATCAGGCCACAGATAGTATTGCCTACCATGACCACTCATAGGCTTACTTCGCCCAACACACAAAACAAGCAGCAAATACTTCTTTCCGGAACCACGCATAAATCCCCCAAGAAGCACCTGACGCCTGTACAGCCCAAGCCGATATACCAGGCGACTAGCCGGGGCAGAGGGCGACCGATACCCAAGCCGCAAACGATCAAGCGGCAAGCTAAGTTAGAGAAGACGTTCACTGCCATCAATCAGTCGCAGCTAGGAGCCGGGAACACCGTCATACAACTGCAAACGAATAACCAGACCGGACAACCGTCCATCATTGTGCAACCGATGGCTAACCAGAACATAATGTCTGCCTACGTGGAGGCGCTGTCTCAACAACAGAATCAAAATATGCAATACATTGCAACGATTGCTCCTCAAGGAGACTTCAAAACACCAACCCAGTTTATATCCCAAGGTGGTCTCATGCCTCAGACATTCCAGATACAGCAGACGGAATCGGGAGGGTTGGTCGCAGTTCCCAGTGGGGGAATTCCTGTGTTATTGCCTCAAGGCAACGTTGGTATTTTACCCCAGACAAATATACAAGGAGCAACGATCTTGCCACAAGGCACGATACAGACGCAAGGAATTATATCTCAGGGACCCAATGGGCCTACCATTTTGCCCCAAGCTATTCACACCCAGAACGGTACGACTATAATACCGCAAGGAACAATTCAAGGCCTCACGCCTGGTAATATAACCACACAAACTGCGACGCTTCTTCCTAACAATACTTTGCAAACAGGTGGCGCAACAGTCGTCCCGCAAAGTGGCATAGGCAACGGTCAAACCACCATAATACCCAATGCCACGCTAACACCCCAAGGGACCATATTACCGCAAGGAACTATATTGCCGCAATTTTGTAATGATCAAGTGATACTTGGATCGACTCCAACCTTAGAAATGGTGACTGACCCATCTGGATGTATGTATTTGACAACGACCCAGCCTGTGTACTACGGCTTGGAGACGATAGTGCAAAACACGGTGATGTCTTCACAACAGTTCGTGTCTACAGCGATGCAGGGAGTGCTCGCGCAGAATAGCAGCTTCTCAGCCACCACCACGCAGGTGTTCCAAGCCAGCAAAATTGAGCCCATAGTGGAAGTACCTACTGGATATGTGGTCGTGAACAATGTTGGCGAGACTGTGAGCACTTCGACACCGCAGTCCGTGCAGTCCGCCCAGCAGACGATGAAGACCGGCAAAACTCCGAACTTGACACTCCAACCACTGCCTGATAAATCCTCGAACAACAGCAACCGACACACGCCTAAAGTTGTTCAAATGAGTTCCACGCCAATAGCTGTCGGATCACAATCGGGCATCACAGGAAGGCAGGCGATCAATCCTATTACATCTCAAATACATAGCATGACGCTGTCGAGCGCATCGCAAAATCTGCACAGAGGAAACATGTCGAAGCAAAGCAACGTGTCAATGTCACCGAACGTAACCCTCGTGTCGTCCATAGGCCAGCCGGTGATGGCGATTTCACAATCTGTGCCCAATTCAGCTTCATTCACGTTGCAATCGATACCTTTATCGCAGCCTATAGTGTCAAGCTCGATAGCACCATCCAACAAGAATAACATCAAGATTGAAAATTCACATGTCATTGAGATTAGTGGGAATTTACAGGAACATTGCAACTCTTCAAGTATACCCACCATAAGCATCACTCAAGGCGTCAAGTCGCCGACGCCGTGGCGGCAGCTGAGTCAACCTAGTGCCAATGTTGAAGCCAAGATAGAAATGCCGAGCATGACAGTGAAAACGAGTGCGTCCTCAAATGCGCCCTCAATAAATATTCAAAATATCGCATCTGCACGTGCTCACTCACACAGCGAAACTGAAAAAGTGAATCAAAATTGTCTGACTGCAATGTCAAACAACAATAATTCTATGTCTGGACTGCCACACCAGTTCGATGCAAATCTCAATGTAAGCCACCATTCATCAGTGCATTCCACGTCCAACAATGTTATCCAGATTACAGCTGGAAACATTTATTCGCCGTGTTCAGCTATGAACAGCAACTTCGACGCTGATACGACCATGAAACTGAGCAAGATCAACGCTCTGTCAAAAGCTGAAGGTGGACATTTGAACTTTTCGCAAGAAATAATGGCGTCACACTCGCAGCACAGCCAGAACGAAAGGTCTTTCCAAAATATGGGCAGCAATGATAATAAACATGGATCAGATAATATGAGCAATCAAATTAACTTGCATAAACTGAGCAGCTGCCAAGTGACTGGAAATATGGGCAGTACACCGTCCATCAGCATTATACCTCATAACGTGATGCGACCTCCGAGCAACCAGAATACCATCTCCGTCACGAGCAACCAGAGTCAAATGTGTTCAATACCCAACAACTCTCCTCACCCAGGCCAAGTCCAGATATTGAACTCTGGCAGCAACAGTATGCACAATGTGAACATGTCTTGTCAAGAGGCCGCCAACAACAGATTGAACATTACAGTATCCAGTGACAACAGCATGCAACAAAACCAACAGCACGACATAACCAGCTCGTCAATGAACATAACCACGAATATGGCGCATAACAATAACAGCATGCAAATGATATCCCACGACACGTCTCAGCTGTCGGCACCGAATCAGATCCACATTATGAACGGGCAGATACAGCAGCACAACCGACCGGTGGACAGTAACGCTCAAATGCAACAGTTAAACCAAGGGGCATCTAACAGCAGATCCTTCCACGATAATTTGGTGGGCGGACAACAAACGCACAATCAAGCCAATTTGCTTTCTAATCGAAACACACCCGATAACATTATGAATCAGTCTATGAACATGCACACTATGGGCATGAATCGCGACTTGAATGACCTCAACCACATGCATAACATGCAACCACCGATGTCCAACATTGGCAACATGCAGAACAGTCGAATGGTGATGGACAACATGCAGTCCCACGCCATCAACAGCATGAGCCACCAGATGCATTCAAACCGATCATTGGACAACATCCATAACGCACAGCTGCATAATATGAGCCAACAGATGAGTCATCATATAAACAGCAACAACAGGTCTCAAATGGACAACAACATGCACGCAAACACGCCCATGTCGATGCAACAGAACAGACAAATGGAAAATCCAAGCCTCCATCACCAGCATCCCATGTCTAACGTGATGCAGATACAAAACAATCGACCGCACATTGACAGCAATCTGATGAACATGCATCAACATGTGCCCAACCAAATGCACAATCGCCAACAGTTGGACAACACCATCCACATGCATCATATGCAAACTAATCAAAACATGGCTTTAAGTAATCAAATGGACAGCACCGGCGCCATGACGAATATGCACGCTGGCAATAGGCATGACAATAACTCCATGTCGATGCAGAACGTCCTTAATCAAATGCAAAACAACAGAAACGCAATGGACACTCATACGACCCTGATGCAGCATCAGATGAACAATATGAATAACATGAACATGCACAACAGCACGATGCAAATATCCAACGCCAACCACCAATCGATTAACAGCTCACTAAATATGCAAGTCCCTAACATTCCAGACATAAAGAACGAGATTCAGAACTCGTGCGGCGGCAGTTGCTCTAATAACACTGCACAGTTTGGCAACAACCAAACTTCTTTCGAAATCTGTGCCAACATGAATGCGAGTAACAATATGAACATGGGCACTGGAAACATCATGCAATGCATGAGCGTAAACAATACAAACATATCTAATAACATGATGATGAGTACTGTCAATAACCCTGGCATGTATGGAGCGAGTGGCCAGAACAACATGACTGGCCACGATATGTTACTGAGTTGTAGCAACGCCTCCGATCATATGATGATGAACACTCCCCAGCCTCTTGCAAACACCAATCAGAACCAAATGCTGAGCAACGCAGTTCCCAACACGACACAAATTAACATAAACAGTTGCAGCATGAGCACCAGCAGTACATCACAGAATCAAATCACAAACATGGAAAACCAAATCAACAGAAGTAATATACAAGTGAACGAAACACCCAAATTTACCCCAGAGCCGTTGAGAGCGAAAAATTTAATGGGACCGCCGTCTACTGCGAACATGACGCTGTCAAACATACAAGGCAATGATTGCGCCAAAGTGAGCATCCTGGGTAATGATAAACAGAATCACACCATCTCGGTGAGCAATCAGATAGGCTACATGCAAATGAACTCGCAAAACAATCGAGTCATAAATCTCCCAGAAAGGAACCGGATGAATAGCGCAAGTCTAGAAAGTAATATCAACCAACATGTGCCTCAACAACATAACATTAGAGTTGTCAACAACAGTAACAACAATGTCGCAGATCCCCTGGCGTTCCAACAAAAGCCTGAGAACAGTGGCACCATGATAAACGTGCCGTTCCAAGCTATACCCAACAGCGCTCCTATGAACATCAACGTAAATTCTAGCAATAACACTGTGAACATCACTGTTCAAAACAATCTTGTTGATCCCAAAATAGCGTCCAAAGCTGCCGCAGACATCAATTTTCCACTGCAAACAAATACAAACTTGCTACAAAATCAAAGCACTACTGCAAATATGATATGCATACCGGTACAGAACAACACAATTAGTTTGCCGACACAAAATAGCTCGAGTATAACATTACCAAAGGCGCCACCGACTCAACAATCTGGCATTCCCACGAATGTTGTCAACCCAATGTCGATGAGGCCTATGAACAGGGTTCTACCCCTGCACAGAGATGGGCAAAGCAAATCATCTACTAAATGTGCCAATGCCACCAAACCCGCTGCAGTCCCAAGACACAGATCAGCCGGCAACGATATGCCAGATTTGAATATAAAAGATGAAAGTATCGACAGTGATCTAGAAAAGGCCATCGAGGAATCTAAACGACTGATGGAGTTAGAAAGAGTTAAAAGGGAAAAGGAAGAAATAGACGCAGCTCGAGCTATTCAATTATCACCAGAATTGAACGAAGACAATTCGAGCAGTTCGCCGACAAATGAAGATGTCACTGAGGATGAATCTCTAGACGCTACTCCCAAGATGACTTCCTTACCAGACCTGGATGCAGAAATGATAGACGATGAGCCAATATCGAAAGTGTTGGTCGAAAAAGAACCTAACACTATTACTGTACCATCGAAAACATCGAACGCTCCCACGAAAGTGATGAAAAGGGCGTTAACGGATAAGGCCGAAGCCGAACCAGTCGTATCAAAGAAGCAAAATAAAATCCTAAAGGGTCAAGAGAACAAACCTTTGCAACCGAAACAACCGCCCGACCCGCCAAAAGACGATGGGCCTAAATTGATATACGAAGTGACGTCAGAGGATGGATTCAACTACACGTCGTCTTCGCTGACTGATCTTTGGGCAAAAGTATTAGAGGTTGTACAAAATGCTAGAAAACACTCGGGACTGCCACTGATTCAGTACAATTTGCCGTCGACTCAAGCAGGAACCCATCTGTTGGGACTGAATAACAACGCACTGCGATACCTCATAGAGCAACTACCCGGGGTAAGTTATATTTCTATAATATTTTGTTAAGTTTGTAACCAGTGCGTCCAGACAGTCATGACTGTCGGCGCAGAAACGTGGACACTGACGGTGGGCCTGATCCACAAGTCGCTCACCAAGCTGTGGAGATGGCTGAGCTCAGAGTTTCTTTGAAGGGTCCTTCAAAAAGCTCTATTTTTGAATCGCTCTCCTCGCTTCGAGCGGGCGATTCTACTGACTTTCGTATCGGATGTCGAAGGAAAATTTGTAGAGTCGACCACTCGAAGCTCCAGCGAGACTCCGAAGCGAGGAGGTTGTGGAGGAGGACCGCAGACCGGTACGCGCAGCCAGGTGGACCGACGACCTAAAGAAGATGGGAAGCGGAGGGCTGACGACCGGGTGTGGTTGCGTTCATTGGGGAAGGCCTGTGTCCAGCAGTGGATTTGAAGTACTGATATGATGATGATAATGTGTGTATTTGTTATAATGAACGCGAAAGTTTGTAAGGGTGTTTGTGACTCTTTCCACCAAAAACTACGTAACAGCTTTTGATGTTATGTACATTACATCAAAATCTGTTACGTAATTTTTGTAAATTTGTTTATGTAATGTACATTATGCTGTGTTCAGGATGCTGGTAGGGCTTCCGCGCCTCTTTAGTGCGTCTGGCTTGTTCGCCGACGCACGCACAGATGACTTCAACGCGATCATGCGTAAAAAGGTGGCGTCAGTAATGAGAATACGCGGGAGCACTAACAGCATCCTGAAGGTGATAGCGGAGAGATTCACGCGTCACTGTGTGGAGTGCTGGAGCTCAATTTTTGAATCGCTCTACTCGCTTCGAGCGGTCGATTCTACTGATTTTTGTATCGGAGGTCGAAGAAAAATTTGTAGAATCGATCGCTCGAAGCGAGTAGAGCGATTGAAAAATAGTTCGCCTGGTCAAAAATAATATATATTTTTTTCTTGTGCATTGATACCTACTAACATAGTGTAATGTGTGTGGCATACTAACAATGTTTTCCGAAATAAAACTAATTATTATTAATAATGTTGAGTAGAAAATAGTAGTATTAATAATGCTATTTTGTTATAATAATAATATAATATTTTATAGGCGAGTCGCTGCACTAAATACAAGGCGCACCAAGGGCGGCAGCTCAACAGCTGGGACAACGACCTGGACCTGAGCGAGGGCTTCAAAGAGAGCCCGTGGGGCAGCGCGCGCGCCGGGCCGGTCGCCAGAAAGCACAACCACGACATGTTCAGCTGGATGGCCTCGCCCTTCAGGGAGGAGCCCCCGCCGTTCGGTGGCCAGGAGGGAGAGAGTTCTATCTCCAGGTAAGCATCAACCAGTTATAATCCTAATTCAGATAAGAACGGGTGTAGGAGTTCATATATTTGCACATGAGACTACAAAGAGCCAATGCACTGCTGAACCCCTACAGAAATTTTCTACGCAACAGGGTTGCATCCAAATGGAACGATCTGTCAGAATCTGTTGTATCTGCCACTTCAAGAACAGACTAGACAACTTTCGTAAAACTTTAAAAAATCGAAATAAATAAATAATGAATTATGAAAGCGAGTCGACTGCTGATATGGAAGCATCAGCTTTAAGCTGTCTTTGCATTTAAAATAAAATAAATAAATGGGTCCCTATAATGCACTACATTGTTTTGCACATACCAGTAATGCACGACATCAGTAATGCACAGCACGAGAATGCGCGACACGTATTTTGAATTCCAATGACGCGCATTGTTATGTCGTGCATTCTCGGACCGGACCAAGAGTGCCCGTCATAGTATTGTACAGCATAACAATTGGAATCAAAACAAAGAGTGACGTCACATTAAAAAAGTAAAAGGCCACTAGGGATGGGTGATTTACTGATTTGATTGATTTTTCTTATTTGACGATGGTTGATGGTTCACGTTGCCTAACGTTCTAACTACTGTCGCTCGCTTCGCTCGCTCCAAAAGGGTTTACATTGAACCTAACAGCTCGTCGCTTCGCTCCTCGCACCTAACCTTCGGGGTGGGCTGACTACATTTCTGGATCAATCGACGAAATCACTCAATGCAATCAATCGTCTTTCGGAACAGCACTACCTAGTATCCAAGCCTCAAAATTCGGAGTCACCTGATTGGTCAACCAATCGGCCAATCACGCGATGTCGCCAAATACGGTGCTGTACACTCTCGGCTCGGACCTGCAAGGTACAGCGGCGTATTTGGAGACATCCCGTGTTGTGCAATCCATTGTCGCGCTCTGCTGGTGTGTACATTCTCGTGTCGTGCGCTCTCGTGCCGTGCATTGTTGATGTTGTGCATTACTGGCTCCCAAATAAATATACATATCTAGACTTTGCAGGTACATTCGTTCATTAACAATCGACATTGATATAATTTACCAATAATGTTATTGTTACATTTTTAGGCGCCTGGCGACATTACCAGCGGCTATGCGATTTAGACAATTAAAGGAGACATCTAAGGCGTCGGTGGGAGTGTACAGATCCCACATTCACGGACGAGGTCTGTTCTGCAAGCGAGACATTGAAGAAGGTACACATACTTTATTCGCTTTTGAGATTTTCCTTGTTGGCAACTGGTTGCGTAACAAGAATAATTTTTCTTCTCTCACAACTGGTTGCCATGAAAGACTAAAAAACCTCGTAGATAACTGGTTGTGAACACGCGATGGCGGCCTAAAGCCTGCTGAACACTTGGTTACGTCTTGTAACTAGATCAGTCGTTTTGTTATAATTTTTGGTATTTTTTTAAAATTTCATGGTCTACTTTATGTTACTTTGAAGAATTTGATTCCCCTTTGATCAGAATCAAAAATACAGATTGTTTTTATAACTGTCCGGTTCGGTTCCCAGCTCAGACAGGTGATTTGTCGAAATTCGTTGAATGCAGTTCCTGAATTGATAAAAACCATTAAAGTAAAGTAAATAAGTAAATCTTTGCTAATTAATTACATACTCAAAGTTATGTCACACGTTTTTTGTGAAATAATTGAGACCAGTTTGTTTTTACAGTAACTATATATACCAAAAGGGACTAAGAAATTAAAAAAATTTCAAAAAAAAAAAATTTAAATTAAATCTCTGGAACTACCAGTCTGATTTGAAAAATTCTTTTTGCATTTGCCAGTCCAATTCTTGGGGAAGGTTATGGCGAGGCAGCGGGGAGCACCTGGCAAGTTAACAATATGTTTGCTTGTATATGTAACAGGTGACATGGTGATCGAGTACGCGGGGGAGGTGATCCGCGCCGTGCTGGCGGACCAGCGCGAGAAGCGGTACGAGGCGACGAGCGGCCGCCGCGGCGTGGGCGGCTGCTACATGTTCCGCATCGACGACCACCTCGTGGTGGACGCCACGCTCAAGGGGAACGCGGCCAGGTTCATCAACCACTCCTGCGATGTGAGTCCGCATTGTTCATTTGCTAAGAGTAGGCTACACCGTGTGGAGTGTGGTGGACCGACGACCTAAAGACGGAGGCAGAGGACCGCGTGTGGCGAGAAAGTTTAGTGCGAGGCGCCGTACAGTTTGGTTTAATAGGCTATTCCAAGGGCGGTCCCAAGGTGGACCAATTTAAATTTAAAAACAATATTTCACCTCTTTTTCGACCAATTAAAATTACGAAAACCAGAGAGATATAGGTATAGCGTTTATGTAGTCGCTACCGCAGTTTCCTCTACGTTGTCAACCTATAATAGGGGCGTGTTCCTCGTGGCCAAACTTGATTGCCAAACTAGTTTGGCCATAGGGAAACTTAATTCCTCATAGCCAAACTACAAGTAATAACACACTGTGTATACATGCCCTTTTATCGCATCTTGGCCATGAGAAAACTTAATTCATCGTAGCCAAACTACAAGTAATAACTCACTGTATATACATGCCCTTTTATCGCATCTTGGCCATGAGGAAACTTAATTCCTCGTAGCCAAACTACAAGTAATAACACACTGTATATACATGCCCTTTTATCGCATCTTGGCCATGAGGTAGCCAAACTACAAGTAATAACACACTGTGTATACATGCCCTTTTATCGCATCTTGGCCATGAGGAAACTTAATTCCTCGTAGCCAAACTACAAGTAATAACACACTATATATACATGCCGTTTTATCGCATCTTGGCCATGAGGTAGCCAAACTACAAGTAATAACACACTGTGTATACATGCCGTTTTATCGCATCTTGGCCATGAGGAAACTTAATTCCGCGTAGCCAAACTCTACATTCGTAGTCACAGTTTCGTTAACAGGCGCACTGTAACTAACTGTAGATTTCAGAATTTAATAAAAAAAATATGTATTGTGCAGCCCAACTGCTACTCGCGCGTGGTGGACATCCACGGGCACAAGCACATCTTGATATTCGCCCTCCGCCGCATCACCATCGGCGAGGAGCTCACGTACGACTACAAGTTCCCCTTCGAGGAGGTCAAGATACCGTGCACGTGCGGCGCCAAGAAGTGCCGCAAGTACCTCAACTGAGCCACCAACACCAGACGGTGCAGCTTCAAACGGCGAGTGCCACGGCAGTGGTCCTCTCAAGGGTTAATCCAAGTAGGTTATACTCGGGTCTATTCCGTTGCTTCCTCGCGGACGAACTTCTCGATTCCGAGGTGCACGTCTTAACTAAATTTTTATCTATTATGCTCTTTTTTATCTTCCACTAGCGGCCCGTCCCGGCTTCGCACGGGTGGACATAGACATGGCCTATGTCACTCAGGGTGAATGTAGCTCTCCAATGGTGAAAGAATTTTTGAAATCGGCACAGTAGTTTTTGAGTTTATTCATTACAAACACACATGATATCCTGACATATTATAAAACAAATATCCTTAAGCATATTATAAAACAAACTCACTTCCGCCGCGTCTGTCCCTTTGTACGCTGAGATCTTTTAAATTTCGCAATGGATTTTGATGCGGATTTCACTGTCATTCAGATAATGCGGGCCAATCCGCTAGTTAACAATAAGAAAGAGATAACATGAATTTTAGAATTGTCAAAAAGTTTTGTCCTGCTGTCAGACACATGAAATCGTACCGGGTTCTATTCCAATTTAAAACATGGTGATTAAAAATTCCTTGGTTCATGCCATCTCTTTCATAAATTTAAAGTTAAAAAAGAGAAAACATGAGACTAAAACTTAGTTTTAACGTGCACCATCCGAAGCAACACCAGTGATTGTATCACAAGCCACTTTTGGCTTTAAGCAGCATAATAATAGAGTACATTATTGAATTAGATATTAGAATACATTTACATCAAATTACAATGGGGATGTATCGGCGCTGGCTAAGTATATAAAACGATGGATCTCCTATTAATTCTAAATATTTGAATATTTAGTTCGGGGAATGGTTTGTGTGAGGACGAAATACTGGGTCGAGCACAATTTTTAAATGTACATAGCTTTCTATGTAAGACAATAAGTGACATCACATATCGCCTTTGTCCCACCTCATGTTAATTCATGTTTTATAATACCACTGGAGAGTATGAACACATACTGAAAAGTTTTACGTGAATCTTGTTTTGATCTCTTTCTTGAATCTGCCCAGTGTTTAGAATGTTTGACTGTAACAGTGTAACATAATAATTATTTTGTGATAAGTTTTTACCTTCTTGTACATACACTTAGTTGTATCGTTTTCGTCGTAATGAATTATATAGATATATGGTTAATGTATTGGTTGGATTGCGAGCGGCTTAAGCGTGTGCCTACGTGCGCACTGGATTCGGATGTGATATGTGTTTAGCCCCGGGCTCGGATTTTAAGCTGGTTAGTTCGTACATAGCTGTATATTTGTTGTTCCTCATTATTTCCTTATTGTCTTTACTTGTGATCAGTTAAGTCTCGACTAACATTGCGGAGTGCGTGTACATATAAGTGGATGTTTAGATTTAGTCGTGTAATAATCGAAATTAGTACATTCGAACAGAAGGGTAGCAAGTTACAAGTACAATGTTGCTTTTTAGTAAGTTTAATGAGTATTGTATAGCTAATTTGTAAATAAGAGGGACTATGTCATAATAATGAGGTTAAGCGACAAATCGTTTATTGTAGTCAACTGTAGGTTTACTTGGAAGAGTATATTTGCGGTGTATAATATTATATTATGTAATACGGCATGGCGGGCATCGCAGGGCAGGAGGTTGAGTTACTCCCAGTCTAATATCAGGTTAGCATAATACGGCATAGTTTAGTGCAAAACAAGTTTCTTAATTGGTGTTTTAGTAAATTGTTCAGCGTAAATCACTGTAGGTACGTACGTATATATATGTTCTTAACTAACACATGACTTATTCACATGAACCAAATTATAAATAGCTGTAAATTTATAGGTAGTACATTAATGTTGTAACAAGCAAAATGCGCGTACGAACATCAAGAACAAAGACGAGGTAATGCTTTGAACACCAGGTTGTAAAGATAATATTTGACCACTGCGCAGTAGGAAATCAAATCACATTTTACACTTACAATTTTGTCTTATTAAGAAATAAGTACATCACATTATACGACTTATCACATGAACCAAATTAATTGTATATAGTTGTTAGTTGGCTCGTACAAAAAACAATAGTAAATACTTTTGTCTTAGTTTTAATATTATAACAATGAGTGAATATTACCTACCAAAACGAATAATGTTTGAATCAATCACAGAAAATACATCACAGCTCACGATGGCTTCATGGAAAGTGTATATCTTATTTCTGAATGGAAAAATGGAAATTTCGGCCCGAAATCTGTGTGCGCGACTACATTCTCCTACATACATACATCTATGTCGTGACCATATAACCAAATCTAACAAACTATAGTAAGACAGGCGCCATTAAGTTGCCTAAAAGAAAGTTGCCTTGCTTGATTTGTTTTACTAATGTTTATTTATTCGCATTCAATTTTAAATGAAACTAAATCTATTTTATTGCAAAAAAACTTGATACTGTGGCTCGTTACAGTATTTCTATTCTATTTAGAAATTTGTATTTCCTGGCTGTCATAGTCTCTATGGAATTGAATTAGACTAACGCAACAAAAATATTCGTAATGTGTTAAATGCAAGAATGCGTTATATCCGTGTGACGAAACTAAATTTTGAATATATAGGACATTGTAATACGCGCATCTTGAGTACATAGACTATGAATCAAAAAATTTAGCTTCCTTTGTCCGAAACTGAAATTGGCAATGTCCTAAATATCAGCTTTTACTTTTAAACATTGATTTTAGGAACCATATAATAAAGTATTTCGTTCATGCTTGTTGTCATGGAAATAACCCGAAACTTAATTTTAATGTGTCTTAGGCCTGTATTATAATAGGCGGCGCCGCCGCTCTGTACGAGATTCATGACTTTGTTTGAGATATGAGAATTATTTAGACAGCGGCGGCGGCGGGGCGCCCCGTCCGACCCCGTACAAAATTCGATGCCGCCTATTATGATACAGGCCTTAGTGGCGTCAGTCAGTCGGGAAAACCTGGGTACAAATGCAAACGTGTGAAGCAGGGGTTTGGCTTGCGTTTGTAAAGGTTTGCCAAACGTGTACATGCAGCATAACGTACGTATTACGTACGTGGTTATGGTTTGGATTTGGTAATATCGTTGAGATTTAGCGCGGTTGGCACTCAGATGAGTGAGATGTCGCCACCAGTCTTGTTGGAAGCTAGCAGAAGCTCATCAAACAGTCACGTATATACCCCCTAGTTCGTTTAAATCAACTGCCTTTACGAGGAGAAATCAGATGTCTAGCTGCCAGCCTCCAGGCCATTGGCACTTGATTTTGTTTGTCACATCTGTTGGAATAAAGCATGTGCTTGCCAATTTGCCGCGACGCGCGTGGTGTTTTTTACCTCCATAATGGGTACCCTAAACGATCATGCGGCATGACATGCATTACGTGCTGCCACTCATGCATGGCCGTCTAGCTGTAGTGATTGACGTGCATGACATGCAAACTACGTGCATGACATCCAAACTACGTGCTGGCCGTTGCTTCACTGTACTGATTGATAGCAAGAATGATGGTCCACCATGCAGCATGACATTCACGTAAACATTGCATGTCATGCAAGCATGATCGTTTAAGAAACAATGCAGCTACATGGATCTTGTACTTGATGTTCGATATCGATGTTATTGTAGTTTCATGTTTATTGATGTTAGAAACCACTTCCAAATTGTAATATTCAAACTACGAACTATTTTGTAAGTGCACTATTTGGGCGCATTTTGCTCTGAAAACGCATTAAATAAAATACAAAATGAACGTAAATTACAATGTTTACTCTTCGTGTATCAGCGACTAGATTGTCTAGACTTCTTGCAAACGAAACCTGAAAATGCAACTTTTATTCTATTAGGTACAATACGTAAACCAAACTACCTATACAGTAAGAAATTAATGAAAAAATGTTTTAGTAATGAGTGTAAGTACATGTTTTTAATGTATATAAATCTACGTTGGCATCACATAATTAATTTATTAATTCAGTCCACTTACGGATGAGTCGGATCAAGACATGATGTGGACTAGCCATCGTCATGAGCCATGATTTCCTTCACAATTGTATTATTATAGCCTACATCGACTTACGATAATAATAGTACAGATAGTTTTAATCAATTTAAATTATAATAACATCTATTTTTTAAACTAATTTTGTATTTGTATAAGGTTAACATGATTTTCCTATCTCTTCCTACCCAGTTTTCGGTGTTTTGAAACGAGTACATTTACGGTACATGTCAATTTGCAATTGATTTTATTTTCTGTTTTTATTATTGTGTGCTTGTAAAGATTTAAACGAGACGAGAGGTTGGCTTCTTGTTTAGCATATACCTAAATAACATGTGAGAACTCCATGCTTTCCATACTATGAGCATGTGCATTTTATTAGTGTTGTATTTGTATACAATTGTATTAAAGAGACCAAGTCACCAAGTGATGAATGATTTTGCGTTAAAAATAAGTGCAAACATCTGCTCTTGATATTATTTTCTGTTTTAAAAGTAATGCTTTTATTTTTAATGTTCACAATGCCATTTTGCCTAATGTTATTATAAATTATTACTACATTAATTGCTTTAAAAGCACCATTTCTATAATGCATAGTTCTACGACCTGTCTATACATTTTACTTATTTATTTCTATCATTATTTTGTATCGTGGTAAATTTTACCAAAAATAAAAATACTAAAATGTGCTTCATATATTGTTTCATTTATTTGCATTTTCCGCATTTTCCATAGGCTTAGATCAATTCGCAACTGACTGCTATGTACCTACATGGTTGAAAACAGGACGGTTCGAATTTCCGCGCCCCCAAAGAGATCCTAGCACCATGGTTGAAGAGGAACAATTAAGACAAGCTTTAAAGTGTTATTTGCATTTATTAAGCGCAACACAGACACAGCGGCGGCGTTGCGAAAGCGTTGCGGCGGCCTAAGCGGGAAGCGAAAATAAAGCGGAGCCCTTCAGACAGGAATACCGCTTGCGGCGGCGGCGGCGGTGTATATGAAGAACCGCTCTTTGCGGCGGTTCTCGTATACTACAAAGGAATTAAGGAATACAACGCGCCGCCGCCGCGCCGCACGGGGCGTACCAATCTGTGCGAGCGGCTTTTTCGCCTTCGCACCGCCGCCGCAGCGCGCGATTTGCCGCGCCGCTTTGATGTGAGGGGCTTCATACTATTTCGGACATTACAAAAAATTACCGCAACGCTATCGCACCGCCGCCGTCCTGTCTGTGTCGCGCTTTAATGTTTACAGTTGCAACGCTAGGCCCCAAATATTGACGATGCAGTACATGTACTTGTTCTCCCAGCGGACCGTGCACGTGCCGTCTGTGGCGACGTCCCAGTAGTACGCCGCCGCCGTATGGAGCGCCGCGCCGTTCTTCTGGGTGATCGTTATTCGCACTAACCGACAAATATACGTACGTTTTAGCTCGAGATCGCCGAAATCAACAGCCTATAAATATGTCGCCACTTTGGGGCTCAGGCCTACCCTCTCAACGAGGACGTTAGGGCTATAGTCCACCACGCTAGCCCAATGCGGGTCGGTGGACTAAGATATTCTTCTCGGCGTATGCAGGTGCGCAATGTTTTCCTTCGCCGTTCGAGAGCAGTCAGTAAATGTACTTAAGTTTCGGGAAAAACCTGTCGGTACATGGCACGAGATTGTTATACTCATGCGTATGTATTTACCAGTGCGTCTTGTCAGTCATGTCCTACGGCGCAGAAACGTGGACCTTCTGCATAGGATCGCTCAGCTGTGGACAGGGCTATGATCATAGTTTCTTTGAAGGATATGATCCGTCATGAGGACAGTCGAAAGGATTAGGCAGTGGGCAGGTCGCAGAACCTAGGGGAGGAAAGTTCTGGAGTGGTGACCGGTACGCGCATCGTGAGACGTACCTACAGGTGGACCGACGACCTATAAAACGTGACCGGATGCGGAGGACCGGGTGTGGTGGCGTTCATTGGGGAAGGCCTATGTTCAAGCAGTAGACATTGAAGAGCTGGATATGATGTTATACTCGTTCAAGCCGACCATCTACCATGAACAACCATGGCAGTATTTTCCGGAATAAAAATTGGTTTATATTTTTCTACTCTGCCCTGCCCTTAACAGCAGCTGCACCAGGCCTTTAATACCCAGGTAGGTTGGTGATCACAGTAGGTATATGGATGGCCATTCATCTGTATCGCCTTGTGAAGACTTGGAGTACTAGTAGTAATTGATCTGGATTCCACGCGGACATGCCTACATCATAAAGCGCCATTGTTCGAAGTGCGAAGATTCGGAGCATTTCATTGGTGTACAATTTTGTTTTATGTCAAATTCTGTCAAACTAAAACTGCTCTGACTAATAATTGTTCTCTCTTAACTAAAAATAGGTACTTACGAATATATTTAAACGGCTTGTTGAGTTTGTTAAGTCTGGATAAAGTCTTGTCCGTGATCAATGCAATCCACTGCGGCGACCGTGAGTGGCTGTAAATGTTGCCTCCGAGACACAGCTCGATGTTGTCTCTAACGATCTTTTGGACATCCTCCACGTTAAATTTTAATTCCTGAAGACAAAAGTTGCAAAAAAAAGTTGCAATAGAAGTGGTGGTAAGTGCATCATTTCTTTGTTACCTTAAGCTAACGTAAAACTAATAAGAATACGTAAGCCAAAAGCGTGCTGAAGTTTCTAACGGATGCAAAGCTCTACACTGAACTATAGTAAAGGTGGCGATCACAATAGATCAGTAATGGTCGCAGTGATACCAGGCTAGATACTTTATGCATTCCTCCGCCCTTGCCATCTAGCTGTCGGTCACCTGGCAGGCTGGTCACCACCATTCCAGAACTGCGTCATTCTTTAGCAAAGTACAAGTACCTAATAATTTAAAAAATAAGTAGGTACCTCCTCATCGTCTTCTTGGGTGGTCATAGTTATATTTTGTTAGCTAACTAAAACGTAATCCACACCAAAATCTAAAGAAAAACACCGTCTAGTTTGTTGCTCGTGATTTGAATACTTCAAAAATGTTATTTCCGTTCGACGAAAATCAATGATAGGAGTTTCTTTTGTCATTGACGAAAATACGCAAAAATGAGATTCAAATATTCAATGTATTTAGTTTTTATAATTTAAATTTCCCGCCATGTACTATTTCAAATTTACCGCTTAGAAATTTATTGTCCAATCAAAGTTTTGCGCAGCCTTAGGGCTGCATATTGACCTATACTTAACTGTTCTTCCAGATCAGCCGACCCGATTCGGATTCTAATTTTACTACTCATTTTAGAACCTCGAAATCGAACTATAAACAGATATGGCTTAAAAGTCTAGTAACCAAGCCAAATCTTACTTTAAAAATAACAAGTTTGTGTTTGAATACGGTTTGAGTGTTTCGTTTCTGGACGAAACGATAGTTCTCATCTCTCTTTTCTTTCAATCCTAATTTTGGTTGTGGAATTTAGTTATTTTTGTTGCATTTAAACAGTTTTGTTTGGGAAAGGATTCATATTCTGGTAGAAAATAACTATAATTATGTCGTAGACTAATGTGTCCGTTGCAAGTGAATGATATTGTGTGAAATTAATGGAGTTGAAGGTCTGGGTCGAAGGGATACAAAGGATTGTTTGCGGGGTCACGGAGACCACTACTTGCCAGGTCAGTATAGACATTTTTGTAGTCATTCTATCAGCATGGGAAGTGTGTTACGTGTGGGAAAATGGTTTCTCCATTACACTGTTCTTTGTTAGATTGCAAAATATGCTGTAGTTACTGAAGTATCGATTTTTTTGCACAGGATGTAGTGTTTGCATTGGCTCATGCTACTGGTAAAGTGGGCAGATTCACTCTAATTGAACGATGGCGGAATAACGAACGACTGCTGGCTCCTCAGGAGTACCCACTAAAGGTAGGTAACCTCTGAAGGTTATAAAGTTTGAAGTAACTTGAATCATAGATATCTCATCTCATGTAAAGTGTGTAAAGATCAGTCAAAACTTCATTGTAACAATTCCGATTAAATAAACTAAATATAAAAGTATGTTTACTAATCGAAATTGAACTAGCTGTGGCCTGTGGCTTCACCTGTTGTATGAAATTAGTATTTCCCATGGTAATAGCCTTTGTTTATCTCCATGGCACAGACAGTCTTCTTCAGATCTTACACATGGTGATCTAGTATTAATGATCGCAGCTTACACAGGAATATTTTTATATATCTTTTGCCCAACATTTCGACAAGGTTACACTGGCAGTGGTCACGAGTTGACTGATTTATTATAATACATATTAGTGTCTTATGATAAAATAATGAATACAAGGTGCGAAGTTAAAAAAAAAATAACTCAAACAATTCCTCTTTCAAGCTTATAATATTAGTTAGTGTTTGAACATATATTTTGGGGTAGGTGAATTTATTTTTTTAACAATATTATTTTCAGATTCTTATAAAGTGGGGTGAATATTCAAATGACATACAGTTCATACTAAGACGGTCGGACTCGAGCAACACACAAAAATCACCGCAATCAACAAACAATTCTAAATCTCCTATTGGAAATGGGTTTGTAACTTTTTACCTTTACTTCGTTTTTATGTAGTCTTCCTCCACATTAACTTTGTGCACCTATTATCACTTTGTATTTGCTTTGATTACTCACAAAATAATATTTTAAAAATAGATTCATTTGTACTGCAACTACGTGGTGGGTAGCGTGTGACTCTTTGGACAGAAGTGAAATAGCTTGACTCCAACATGTGACGAAAAGAATTTGTTTTTGATGACTTCTTTATTCTCGAGAGTACATAGCTGTTTCGATAACTGAAGTATTTTGTACATTGATTCTTTTTCTTTGACAAGGATGATGCTCTACTTCCCTGCACCGACTCCAAGCAATTGGAACTTGGCACATACTATTCTCTGCCTTGAATAAATATGTGTAATGTGCAGTGTCTTATTTAAGTAACAGGGGGCAATATGAACAACGCTTATTTCCCACAATGTCAATCTACTATTTCATACAACTATGATAGGACCCTTTTTACATATTAAAAGTCTACATAATGTTTTTGAACAAATTATTTGAAATAAATATTTGATTTTGATACATTGCCTTCTCTACAATAAAAGACACTGTCATACATACATTTGGATGACTCCTTTTTCTTCACAAAAGGAAATTTTATTTCTTTAATAGGAGCCACAATACTTCCAACTTTAATGTACTGGAGAGTCAAAGCTTGCCGAATAGAATGAATGTAACACCGACACATAATAATACCAATAATAATAATAATAACCCTTCCCCTGGCAACCCTGTGGGAGTGGTGAAGGGTGTGCAACAAGCTAAAACTCCAGAGTCAGACAGTCCTGTGATGAAAGATGTCCCTCCGTACAGGTAAGATAAACATTTTAAAACAATTTCAATTGCATGCATTGAAACAGCCGGTTACTTATCTTCTTATCTGTTTTTGAGGTCATATAAATCTTCGGTTGACAATACAAAAAAAAGAATCATTTTCAATTAATTTTTTACATTTTTTTTCCATGATTACTTACCCTAACTAACAGCAAATAAATGATTTATGGTAAACAATTTACATTGTGTTGTAAGTATAATACCTATATAACATATTACATAATTATCTAACTGGCCTAATCTGGCCTAACACTTAAGTATTTTAATTGCAGACTATATAACATTTGCTTGCATCAGGGAACCGCCGCCGCCGTACCGCTCCCCGCCGCCGCCGTCCCAGGCTCGGAAGTCCCCCAGCCGCGGCCGGGGCGCCCGGCCCGCGCACATGTCTCCCGTCAACCTGCCGGACGACAACGCCGACGGCCGCGCCCCCGAGCCGGTCACCTACAACACGCAGTACCGAGAGCTCGTCTCTCTGGTCAACTACCAGAGAGACAAGCTGTCCAGCCAGCAAGTTGATCTCATTAAGGTAATTGAGGTCTACGCTCTGAGTTTCTCTGAAGGCACAGTGTACGGAGAGCCAGTGAAATCGGAAATTTGCCATTCCACCCAAATATGGATGGGCATTTGGACAAAGAATGCAAGAGTAGAACACCCATTTGTCATAATTATATAATTATTTACGGGTCTTACACACGAATAAGTTTTATTTACCTTGCCCGACGTTTCGACCAGGTTACACTGGCCGTGGTCACGAGCTGACTGGAGAGGCGAGCTGTCATTGTTGATCGCTGTGAGTAGTGTAACCTGGTCGGGCAAGGTAAATAAAACTTATTCGTGTGTAAGACCCGTAAATAATTATATAATTATGAATACAAAGCGCGAAAGTCTAAAATGTACTACCCATTTGTCAATTCGTTATAGTTTAGCTGCTACATGATACCAAAGTATAAGCTAAGTATTAACTATAAGTACACCAAAGTATCATGTAGCAAAGTAATACTACTCTTGCATTCTTTGTCCAAATGCCCATCCATATTTGGAGGAACAGGTGTTGATGATGATATGAAGCTTTTCGGTGATGGGATGTTTTGTTATAAAACCTGCTTACGTCAAAGAAGAAATTCTAAGGCTTTTGTGAGGTCTATCAAATTACACTGCCTATCAGCGTGGCAGGAGTGTGATTTTCAGAAATTTTCGTGTCGACGATACGCTTAAAATTGCATTTGTCGGCTGCATATGAAATGTGTTTACCTTTGACGTGAACGTTAGCAGAAATATTCGAGTTGGACGTTCGCCAGACATTCCCGTGCTAATGAAGTCACTGAAAAACTTACAATTGACGGTGATACTACACGGCTGGGGCTCACAAAGAATGTGCCTTAAACACACGGAAACTGTATCTCACTGTCATACAATTTAACGTGCGTTATGGCACAGAATACGTCATAATAGTAGGTTATGGTCTCTAGGTTATGGTACATTCTTTATGAGCCTTACCCACATAAAGTTGTATTTTTGCTGTCTTGCAAACGTTATAACAGGTACAGGTATATCATATTCATTATTCGTATTTATTATACAGCGTCAGCATTTTTGTGTAGTTCATCTACTTAGACACTAATTACTAATATAAGAAAGCTGACGAGATTGTCTCCGAACTACCGTCGGATTAAAAAAAATCTTTTTGCTTTCAATAGCCCAATTCTTGAGGAAAGTTTAGGCTATTTAACATCACGCTACGACCCTTAGGAGCCGATGAAATGTCACAAAAAGTCTTAGTATGACCTTTGAGGAACCTCTGTTTTTAATTTCGTCTCGTCAGTCCGGGTGATTTTTGATGTTATATACGCGTGACTGCCGCGGCGCGGCATAGTTGGTAGTGACCCTGCCTACTGCGCTAGAAGTCGTGGGTTAGATTCCCATCCTGGGACCAACATTTGTGTGATTAGCTTATCTGTTGGTTTTCGGATTCTGGGTGTTTGTATGTATTTATTCAAAAAGTATATGTATATCATTTTGTTGCGTCCCCATTTACGAGCTTCGGCTTAGTTTGGGACTTGTCTAAACATTATTAGTATCACTTGTTGCCAGTATGATGCCGAAATCGGTTATTGGGAGAACAAGGGCCGCGAGCAGGAGCGGCAAGTGGAGCTGCTGCAGCAGCAGATCAGCTCTGCCGACAATCAGCTGCGCATCAGCACCGAGCAGGCAAGCTAGCTATACATAAATATATTATGTAATTAATACAAATAAGACAATACATACTGGATGGAAATTATTAGTTGGAGGGAAAGTACCCTAATTACTAAATATAGCTAATTTTACTCATTGGCAACATTTCTTTTATTTTCAAAATTAAATAAAACTGCATTCAAATAATTCTGAAAGATCACCAACCTGAGCCGGGAATCAAACCGGACAGAGTAAAAAAACATGAATTTTATGATACCGCTCGAAAGGGTCAGTCTTCTTAAATTAAAGGAAGACCATGCAATTTAACATTTAAATATCAAAACGTCTTCCTAAAATTTCGTCATTATCCGAGCTATTTTCTGGATCTTGGCAAAAACCGTCGTATTTTAGTATCAGCAAAAAACGGCTCACGTTCATGAGCGCTGATTGGCTGCTTTAAACGTTACGCATTGACAGATGCGCGAATCGTCTCATAGATTAGCCAATCAGCGTTCAAATTTTCAATCATACTAAACAAACTCGGATTTTTACAAAAATCCTGAAAGCAGCTCGGATGATAACGAAATTCAATCTTACATTCCAATCATCCGGCTTTTTGTAAAAATCCTAAAATTTTCGAAAAGATCCGATTTTTACAATTATCTTACAACATATACTTTAAGTGTTATTGTTTCAATAAATTAACTGTATTCACATTCGTGCAGTTGCAAGCGTTGACGTACATAGAAGAAGAAACGGACGTAGTGAAACAGAGTGAGAAGACGCTCAGAGCTGAGATCGTGTTGGTGCGCTCGAAGCTGGCGAACTGCGAAACTGAGCTGATGCAGTGCAAGAACAAGATCCGGAAGCTGATGGAGGACATACACCACGAGCAGAGGATCATCGGCAGCCGACAGCAGGAGAACAGGTGATGATTACCGCAATAGGCCTGGCGAAAACGGACAGTCAGAGCGTCAGTGGCGTCGGTGATAAGACGCGGCCTATCATATCGGAAGGTCCGAAGTTCGATCCCCGGCTGGGCCATGTACCAATGGGTTTTGTCTCGAAACTTAAGTACATTTACTGACTGCTCTCAAACGGTGAAGGAAAACATCGCGAGGAAACCTGCATACGCCGAAAAAAGAATTCTTAGGTGCATGTGAAGTCCACCAACCCCCACTGGGCTAGCGTGGTGGACTATAGTCGCCCTCGTTGAGAGGGTAGCCCCGAGCCCCAGCAGTGGGGACATGTTATACGCCTACCATTAGTTGACAACGTCAATACTTGCTAAAATCAAATGTCAAATGAACCATATGACTGTAGCCTAAAGAACAGAATCGTATGCGCTAGGAGACGCTGACGTCTGTGTTGGTAATCATACGATTTTGTTCTTTAGGCTATTAGTGATATAATTCATATGACAATGACGTCAAGTTACGAGAATTTGTTATTAATAAAGCGTGTGAACTTTTAATGGTTTAAAAACTATATGTTTAGAACAAAAATGTTTGCATTTTCTTGATTGATTGTGTAGATATCAAATCAACAGCCGATTAACATGTAACACTGCTGGGGCTCAGGCCTACCCTCTCAACGAGGGCGTTCGGGCTATAGTCCACCACGCTAGCCCAGTGCGGGTGGGTGGACTTCACATTAACATACAGACCTTTGCATTCCCTTAACGGACATTTTTGTGTGTTACAGACAAGCCTTGGAGCGGTCGATGCTGGCTGAAATGGAGACGTTGCAGAGCCAGATACAGCAAGCGAAGCATGCCACCGAAATAAATCATCTCACCGCGGAAAACTTGAAACGAGAGGTAAGCTGTATCTTAACAGGACACTGTAACCTGAACAAACACATGCACAATTTGGGCATCACAACAGCCCCCTGTGTAGGGGCTGTCTGCAGGAGAGCGAGACGGGCAACACAGGAATTCAGATCCGAAACGGGCCTGGTAATCAAAAAAAATCAAAAGCAGATCCCGACCTCTCGGCAACGAGCAACCTGCAACAGTGCTGCCGTCAGCCAGAAGCCCTACTCCACTACTTCAAGGAGTTAGGATAGCTGGAGTGACGGCCCGGGGAGAATTGCACAAAACTCCCGTTTTCGTGGAGTCGGTGCAGGGACTGCCACCCCCGTCTAAGAATAAGAGGTAAGCAGTCGTGGGTAAAAGGACCGTGTTAAAATTATAACCCGCTCCGGCCATTGGGTTTCGAAAACAGACGTATTTTTCTTCATTCAATATCAGATGCCTGAAAATTAGTCTGTTTTTAAATACAGAATAAAGAATCTTCTTTCGAAACTCATTCAATACTAGCTAATTGAGATACAAACTAAGGTTAACACTACTGAAGAGATTTTGATGAAACTTTACATTAATAATGGATACATCAGAATAATACCTCGGCAAAAGCCGCAAGAAACAGCTAGTTATTGAATAAATAAAATATTAGCTTTATTTTATTGTGATGTGTGTTTTTTTCTGTATAATGATAGTGCTGTAAAGTATTTGCTGAATTCGATTTTGAAGAAAATCCATGATCGTAACAGGTGGGGGTGTTAGAGACAGCGATAATGGAGAAGAAGCGGCAGGTGGAGCGGCTGGTCCAGGAGATGAAGGAGGCCAACCTCCAGAGCCTGTCGGGCAGCGTCGACGAGCTGCGGCACCCGCTAGATGGTAACTGTTTTTAAATGGTTTTACGGCCAATTGGAAACAAAGAGAGGCCAATCATAGTATTAAATGTTCAGAGTACGGTCGATCGCACGTCAGTGGAAACAAAACCAGTATAAACTGGTCTCTCATAGTACTGATACTCCGTAATAGGCTAGGCCAGGCCAAGGTCAAAGTGTTTCCGCTGACGTGCGGTCGACTGTATCGCTACCTGTTAACTTTTCTGAGAAGATCTTACTATCTTATCTTACTAATATTATAAAGGCGAAAGTTTGTAAGGATGTGAAGATGTTTGTTACTCTTTCACGCAAAACTACTGAACAGATTTTGATGAAACTTGGTACAGTGATAGCTTATATCCTGGAATAACATATAGGCTACGTTTTAACGCGGACAAAGTCGCGGGGCGTCCGCTAATACGCCCTAAGTAACAAAACACCTTCATAAATGGCGCTGTTTCACAATGTACACGGGAAAAACTTTTCTACGCGGGCGAAGCCACGGGAAAAAGCTAGTAGTATTATCATTATTTGCTCCTGCTTCGAAGATAGTTAAGTACCTAGATTACATTGGTGTTTTCTTTTGCAGGGCTGTGCAAGGCAGGCAGCGCACGGAGAATCATAGGATCGCCGCGCCAGCTCGAAAACGCAGCACCCACCAATAAAAACCCGCATGGCGTGTGGGTTTGATTACATTTCCTACGCAACGCCGTCAAGAGTTCCCCCTAATCTATTGAATACGCGTGAGCATATGAATTTTGAATTAATATTTTAGATAAAATTGAATAACAAATAAATAGTATAAAAGTGTTATATAGCGTGATTATAATAATAAGAATATTATGCATTCTATTTACTAATGTTTAGTAGGTTAATTTATTTAGCCTTGTGTTCAATTTCGTGTCATATTTGAATATAAAATTACTGTCGCAAATTGTTTCCAACGCAATTTTGTGTTTACTAAGTATAGAAAATAGAGCGTATTTTTATCTTGAAAAGTATTATTGTATCTTGCCGTGTCGTATTTAGATTTTAGATAAGTCTTCGTTTTGAAGGGATCAAATGTTATTTTAAACCGGCGACATCTATAAGACTAAATGCTGAAATCAAGTATTTTCTAAACGTTTGCGTGCACTACTGTTACTTGTACTTCAGCGTACTAATTATTCTTTGTAAGTATGCACGATACTGGTTATAGGCCGGGTTAAACCGAATACAGCACGGCGCAGCACAGCGCAGCGCAGCACGGCTTATGACGTTGTAAATGTATAGAATATTATGGGAGAGGACACACCAACGCACGATGCTGCACAGCGCTGCGCAGCTACGCGCGTATCCGTGCGTCAAGCCACGCAGAAACAACCCTAGCTCGCGCGGTCTGGCCACGTTGCGCGCGCCATTTGGTCCTACTAGTTGACGTCACACCGCGTTAGACGATTGCATTGCGGCACAGCACGTCGCGACAACTGGCCGGTGTGACGTGCTACGCAACGCGCTGCGCTGCAACGCTCTGCGCTGCACCGCATACGCATTCGGTTTGACCCGGCCTTAAAGCTCCGGTTTCGTACACGGCCGAAGGGCATCAAACAGACCTACCTTCCATCTTAAGTAATATTAAATAAGTATTAATAGGTGTTTGTGATTTTGCTTTTGTACAAAATACCGTCTAGAATGAATATTAGTACAAGGAGGAATGTAATCTTCTGCCATTTTACCATTTTGAATAATTAATTGATTAAGTAGCATAATTCTAGGAAAAAATGAGATAATATTCTAATTCTAATTGAGACGAGAACACGTTTTATTTTTGAAGACAATCTATCAACAACGTTCATCATTTCATATTTATAATATATTTGTGAATTGTACTACAAACTACATTTACAAATGTTACACGGATCCGTATTGATGCAGTAATTTTCAATTATTTGGATTCATAAAATCCGTGACGTTGGGAAGAGTTTGCTATTTGACGTGCGGGTTCGGTCAATCGAACCACAAGTTCTTTATACTACCGTCGTATTCGGATAGTTCTCGAAATTATTTACAACAATTTCTTTCAGCTGCCTCCATAGTCTTCCAAAATAAAAAATATTCATGCCTCAATTAGCATTTGTATAATATTTGAAAAAACGTAACTACGGCTTATGAAGAATTTTACAAAATCACTCTATTCATTTTTCTAACGAGATCTATTTATTCACATAAATGATCAACTACCTATATTTAAGATGAAAGAAAAGTAAAATGCAATATAGAAGTAATTATTTTAATAATAATCTAGTCGAAAATACAAGCCATTGCAATATTTTATAGACCAATTTAATAGTATCATTAGGCGGCTTCTCGGGATGGAATGATATATTGAAAATTAATATTTAGCATAATAGAGTTCAAAGTGTTACTATCTACCTACCTACTATAATAAATAAATAAACGACTTTTATAATTCAGTATATACTTATGCATGGTTGGTTACTAAATCTAGTTAGACAATGTGTATAATTCAAGTAAGAAATATACTAAATAAAGTGTATTTGAAAACAAATTCAAATTTCGCATTTTCAATTCCTACTAAATTATAAAGGCGAAAGTCTGTAAAGATGTTTACTTTTTTTAGATGTTAGACTTTGTGAGGATGTTGGTTACTCTTTCACGCTGTAACGGCTGATCGGATTTTGATGAAACTTGGTACAGTGACAACTGCTTTTTACTGGGGTAGTAGCTACCCCTAGTAGCTAAATTCGAACCTTCCTGTTTCACACTATTGACCTGAAAAAAGTTACGCCGCTGCTCTGTGAGTTTTGACAAGCGGCGTCGCCGCTGTCTAAATAATTCTTCTAATACAAACCCATACAGAGCGGCGGCGCCGCTCATTATAATAGAACTCTATTTAGAATAAGGGGTCTACACCCGCGTCACGCTTGCCCTCAAAATCAAAGTCGCTCTCGCAAGAGAGCTTTCGGACCCGAACTCCCCGAAACTTTGGAAATGGACAGTAGAGCTGGTGGTTCTGAGTACAACTATACATGATATTTTATATTTGCCGAATGCCTTTCGGTCTCGGAAATACAATACCACATTGGGAGCGAAAATAAAGAAAATAGTTTTGATTACATTATAATTCATTCAGCTTAACAAAATATACATACAAATTAAATCACACCAATCGGCACGCATTCGCATTATGGCGGTTGACCAGACCGATGCAAAAGTGCGGGCGCGTGCTAAAGCATGCTGACGCGTGCCGCCTTGTGCTGATCGATGCGGGCGAGGCCCCATACAAAACATGGTGCCATGGTTTTGGATAGGTCTGCAGCGCGGTGCTGACTAGTGAAGCGTTCACCCTTAGGGCAAACCAAGCGGATGAATACCAATACAGACGTCAGCGTCTCCTCGCGCATACGATTTTGTTCTTTAGGCTACAGTCATATGGTTCATTTGACAATGACGTCAAAAAGTGCGCTGGCATTTTTCCGCTTGGATTGCGCAGTCCCTAGGGTCAAATACAGACAACGGAAAAATCCTCGCGCGGGTTACGACAATTTGTTATAAATAAAACGTGTGGACTTTGAATAGTTTAAAAACTATATGTTTAGAAAAAGGGTTTGCATTGTCTTGATTGATAGATGTAGATATCAAATCAACAGCCTATTAACATGTCCCCAATGCTGGGGCTCAGGCCTGCCCTCTCAAACGAGCCTGCCCTCACCTGCGCCTAAGAATTTATTCTTCGGTGTGCAGTTTTCCTCACGATGTTTTCCTTCACCGTTTGAGAGCAGTCAGTAAATGTACTTAAGTTTCTTTGAGAAAAAACCCATTGATACATGGCCCAGCCGAGGATCGGACTTCGGACCTTTCGATATGATAGGCAGCGTCTTATCCCCATGCCATTGATGAGACACATGCCATTGATTACTGTAATTGGTTAAACCGTTGTACCTAATAAAATAAATAAAATATTATTATTATGATGATGAACCCCGGTGGGTTTACTCGCGCAGACGCGCGTCCTGGCGCAGGCTCGATCATTCTGTTTTCCTCTCGTTGTCTGTATAGACCCTTACACAGAAAATGTTATGAATTCCATATTATAAGTAGGTATTTCTAATTAAATTTACCTAGCACAATCATTTTAGAAAAATATCAAATCCACATGTGAGTATAAATGCCTAACTCTAATTTTTAACTAAATTAAATATAATTGATTTACTAAAATAATTTCTGTTGCTGGTGTAGTGGCGCGCCTTGGCCTATGTCCAGCAGTGGACTAGTGCGGGTTGGTGAATGACTCGCACAAGCAAAGAGGCGCGGTGGCAGTTGGTTGTACACTGCCTCACGTTCCAGGGGCCAAGGTTCGAAGCCACTAGGCTAAAGAGTTTTTCGGAACTTTTATAATAATACCACAGTCTTTTCGGTGAAGGAAAACGAGACTCCGTTGGTGGACTGAGGTTTGGCACAACATACCTATAAGGTCGTGTAAGTGTCGCCAGGTATTCCGGGCGCCCTTAACAAGGTAAGATATTATAGTTTTTGCAAAACGACAGATTGCCGCATTTGATATTATCGACTCATTCCACGATCACCGCCGACCGACGTCCCTTCTGTTTTGTTCTAACTCTCACTGTTTTTTAGAATCGGACCAATATTAACGGACTTTTAATGAAACAAAACAGATCTACCTATGAATTATTTTTTAATTGTTATTTGTTAAAGTAATATAAACCTGAATGGGCTTACATGAGCTAAAAAAATATGATAACGGACATATCCTACACTGCATTCAAAACAAGCTGTATCAACTTGGACCCAGCTTTATATTAGGGTCTAAACGCACTTATTCGGCGTGGCACTATTCCTAATATGACTTTGTATGTGGAGCAAGACGCTGACCGACGCATTTTGTACGCCGCTGACATGCCGCACCGCGTAAATGTGTTCAGCCCTTAAGCACAAATTATTTGACATTCCAGTCGACTTACTAACTGATGCAAACTTAATTTAATTTTAACTAATTTTATTTTTTCACTAAAGTGTACCATTTTATAAATATTGTAACAACACCAATGTTACGAATAAATAGTCAATTTGAAAGTGTCATAACTGTTTTGACGCTCATAAATAAATAAATACTAATAGTTACTACGCAGACTGTGATGAGATGACCATTTAGCTATATTTTATGACTATACACAACGATTAGCAATGAGTTCCAGCACAATAACTAAGACTGTTTATAATTGGTATATATTATTATGCATATACATATTGATCATCCAAGTTCTGATATAATACAACAATTCCTTCTTGCTTTAAGGCCACTCACAGCGCCGATCCGTTCCGGATACGATCCGGAACGCGTCTTCAGAACGGATCGTCAAGTCGTATCGCGAGGCTCTTTACACTGGCTGCGATCCGTTCTGCGACACATTAAAAACCACTCCTACTTCAAGATTGCGTTTGATTACGTGATCTCAGCCACCGGAGACAGAACGCATGATTGATCACTTGATCGCGTCACGATCTACAGTGGGGGCAAATACATTACATTCAAACCCTCTCTGGACGTAAGGTTGCTATGATATGTCAAAACGGCCCCAGCGAGAGGTTTGCCGAACGGAGCGCGTCATTGTCCAACAGCCTGCCAGATGCATACATATCAAGTATATATGCCCTACAATAGAAAGGTACACTCGCTCGGCTTGTTTTCGCACCATAATACACTGTCCTGTTGTATAATAAACGATTCCCACGGGACAGGCATCATAATCTATTGTGGGTGTCACTGGTAATTTATTCTGGTACCAATTCTTTTGCTAATAAATATATTTCATTTCATGTGTGGGCGACCATTGGTTACAGAGAACGCATCGTCAAATCGTATCGTCGGGACGGATCGGGCGCAGTGGGTAAAGGTATCTATTATTATTGAGCGTTCGCCAAACGAATGAGGCATTATAATCTAGTGATAAGCATTATAATTATTATTATAAAACAAACATGCCAAAAACTTTACATTACAGCTAGGCAAAATTTACATAAAATGCGAGTATGATGGACATCAATAAATACCTTAAACAAATTTAACCTCTCGAAACCCGCCGGCTCGATATCGTGCCAGATGCGACGAATAAAAATAATGTTTCTGCGCTCTGTTTGCGCCTCGGGTTTCGGATGGTTATCAAAACCCATTCTTGTATATTATACTCTAAAATAACTAGTAAGTGAAACGGGTCCGAAGTGATAATTTGTCATTGATAATTTATCTTGATAATTATAAAATTAATTCGAAAACAAAACGATAACAGCGTCAAAAGTACATCTCCAAAAAAGAGTTACAAACAGGAATTCATTTTTCCTTGCGTTTATTTGGTTTTCTCATTATTACTTAGGAGCACAGCGTCTGTTTGCTGTTGTTTTTATTCATTGTTATTTCATAATTATTAATTTATCATGATAATTATCAAAAAATCAAAATTATCTTGACAATTTCGAACCCTGAAGCGAAATCTACATTTGCAGGTCGACACAATGACACCATAAGACAATTATACATTGATATAAACTATACTAAGACCATTATACATTGATATAAAATTAATATACATCTTATACACATATACAAGATAACTATACATTGGTGTAGCGTAGGTAAACTGTTATAAATACAAGTTGTGACTTGGAAGGTCGTGATTTGAGCCTGCACCAGTTACTGTGCATTTTAAATTGTATATTTACCGAGGTCCACAGCTACGTTGATTTTGGGATACAATATAAAAATAAACAAAGGAAGACGCAAAGAAGAGATACGCAGTATAGCTGGACCAAATGAAAGAGAAAAAAGAAATTAAGATGAAAAAAGGCACGCTCCATTGAATCGGGCATGTTGAGCAAATGAGTGATGAACGAATGATGTGATTGGTTGAATGGGGAATAGAGCCGGGGACGAGCTCGACTGACATACGAGGATCAGATAGAGCGGGTGCTCACAGACGGACACGCGAGCAGCACTCGCGTCCCGTGGCGAGCGTGTGCGAAGAGAATGATGAGACTAAAGCGTGACACACACTGAGCGGCGGCGTTGCGAAAGCGTTGCGTTTTTTTTTGTAATGTTCGAAATAGTATGAAGCCCTTTACATCAAAGCGGCGGCGGCGCGGCGCGTTCTTCATATAAACCTTCGCCGCCGCAACGCCGCCGCCCCGTGTGTGTCACGCTTAAGGATCGCGATACTTGGCTCTATGTTCTTTCTGCCTACCCTGTCAGGGACAATTGCGTGAAAATATGTACATGTAAAAAATAAATATATAAAAAAATCTTACGTTCAAGCTGTAGCATAAACTATAGATACATTTAGTAGGTACATTCAATGTTGCCTATACATACATCAATTATTATGTCAAATACTATGTCGTTGTACCGAACGCTTGTAAGATCCGTTGTCTTACGTCCATGTTCAACTTGTAAGAGTCGTGTAAACACTATGCTTTCTCCTCCTTCTCTCTGTTATAGCGCTCCAGTTCTTTGAGGAACTGTCCCTTGGGTTTCATCACATTGGGGCGGTCGCCTCGGCACTTCGGGCAGAACCACTTGCCTTTGGGTTTGGTGGTGAGCGACACGCAGGAGAAGTGGAACCACTCTATGGGGCAGAGGTCGTTGTCGCAGAGTATCATCTCGCCGAATGAGATCTGGTCGCAGAGGCAGTAGCGGGGCTCGTCGGGGTCGATGGCGTCCGTCTCCTCGGGCGGCGTCTCCGAGCGCTGCGCGGTCTGGCGTGCTTTGCGCTTCTTCTTCTTGCCGATACCTGAACAAAGACAAACGGTAAAGGAAAACTGCATACGCCGATGAAGAAATCCCTAGGCGCATGCGAAGTCTACCAACCCGCACTGGGCTAGCGTGTTAAGATAAACGCACGTGTTGTCAAAGGGGTATGTTCGGAGTTTGTTTGAACGATATGATCCGTAATGAGATAGTAATTTATTCGGCCGCTAAACACGACAGAATTGGATTTTTATACTACTTTGCCGGCCGCTGTTCGCATGTATTTGACCAGTATCGAATTTTCGATTCATCTCAACGAAGGTTGTCAGAGTAATGCTCAAATGCTTGGAAATAATAAAATGAATTTTGTACCAGCCATTTAAGCTCAGCAAGCTCTTAAACTTGTAACTGTTACCTTTCTTGTTTGCGGCGCTGCTGGCGGGCCGCTCGCTGTCCCGCTCGCTGGAGTCCGCGCCGTCGGTGGTGCCGCCCGCGCCGCCGCCCCCGCTGCCGCCGCCCGCGCCGCGCGAGCGCCGCGCACGCTTCGACCACCGCTCCCCTGTCACAGTTGAATTCCATTGCAAAATCCCACTATCGGTATTCAATTCGCAATCTGGCCAGTCAAAAAAAACATCAAAAGTCAAATATCCTCACTCGTAGAAAAGTTTTTCCTGAGTTATCTTAATGCGTATTTCCTAGGTGTTTTTAGGTAACAAACGCTTTTGCGGCTGTAAGCAAAACGTACCATAAACGATGTTCCTAAGTTAATACCTTGCACGCACATGTAATACTAGACTGAAATAGCGTATGTTTTCATAAGACAGATAAGGAAAAACGAAATATATATAGCCTATGTGTTACTCCCATGTATAAACTACATTACGTACTGTAACGTTTCATCAAAATCTGTTCCGTAGTTTCTGTGTGAAAGAGCAACAAACATCCAACGAAACATCCTTACAATATGAGTAGGATTATAAACGGAATAAACATCTAATGGAATTACTATGAGACAGTACTTGTTAGAGTCAGTATCTACCACCGCTTTGGAAAAATCCCACATGCATTTAATAAAAATCAAAATGAAGTACATTTATTTACTGTCTGGATATGTCGAGTGTTAATATTGCACTGTAGTGACTCGTAGGTAGCCTAGTTTGGATAGGTAACGCATGGTTTTTAGTGTAAACCAGTGGATGGGAGATAACAAAAGGGTCCACGAATAGCTTGGCCGGTTGCCATATCGCTGTTAATTATTTCAAGAGAGTATTATCTTCAGCATGGGTACAATGACAGTGACACGGGTAATAAGCAAGATATTATGTGATTGTTTAGTTGATGACAGTACCTATAATCAATTCATCAATTTTATTAAGTTTTCAGAATATCTATTGTATGACTACAGCGAAACAACTACGAAATACAACAAGTGTCTCCTATACCACCGGTTCAGTAGTTTTCGGTGAATCACAACAAACATGCATGAAATACATGTTTACTTACATAAACGTCGCATTGTGACCCTCCTTTTTTTGAAGTCTGTTAAAAATAGAAACTTTACTAAAAATAGTAAATTTACTTTAAAATCATAAAATGAACATGACAGGACATTTTTTAACACAGACAGATTTCACCAACCTCGGTCATCAGACCATAAGCAGTTATTTTCTTTGACTGACAGTGGCGTAGTTCATGAATGACTGTACGTTAACCCATATGTGTGATCGCTTCAAACACCTTGTTTATTTTATATTATAATGGAAAGGTAGCTTACAGCTGATTCTTTCATTTCCATTCCAATTGAAGAGGTTCGATCAGAAATGATGCTTGTCATGTGGTCATGTTTATTTCCTCCTTCACTTAATATATCAACCTTCATAATATTCATGAACTTTGTCTGCTTCTCTGTTCTAGTGAACCGTGACGCCCACAATAATGATATTCTTTATATGTAATTATTAGAATTATTAAGTAAATGGTGGCTAGTACAAAACTTAAGATTTAAGAAATAAGGTTAGTAAGCATGCAGTGGGCAGGTCACATCTGTCACAAATCCAAGGGCAATTGGGCAGAATAGTTGAAGTGGAAACGGTAGATGAGGAGTGATGGCATTTGGAAAGACATAAGTTTAACAGTTGATGTCAACACAATATAATAAAAATTCGCAGAAAGAACACAATATAATAAAAATTCGCAGAAAGAAGTTTCCAAAATGTATTTACCTCCGGATTTATCTTTATCCCCTTTATCTTTTTCCTTTTCCTTTTCAATGACGCGTTCCGGGGACGCCGGCGCGTTTGGAGGCTGTTGCGGCGTGGTGGGCTCCTTGTCTCCACCCCGTGGGGTCTCCGCCGGCGGGGAGGCCTCTTTCTTTCCATTACCATTTGTATTTACTTCGAGGCACAAAACTGAGGAAATATAAACTATTTTTATTGATATTTTTCAACACACCTGCTCGTAAAGGCCTCTTATTGCCCCGCTGTGAATGTCGAGTCCGTAAACTACCAACGCTTCCAAAATGGCATCCTAAACAGCTAAAATCTCCCGTTATTTTTCAAATCATAGAACATTGAATTTTGTTAAACCAAAATATTGTATTGATATAAACTTACCAAGTTTCTTGTGATCAGAATCAAGTGAGCGTTGTTTGTTGTCTATGAGGTCTTGGAGTAACTGGACGACTTGCAGTTTCTCATCCCCAATCTCCTGCGCTGCCACAAGCGACGACTGCAGCCTCAGCGCGGCGCGACCTCGGCGGCGCTCCTCTGTGTGCGGCTCGATGCACACTGCTAGGTGTGTTTCGGCATCCCGAATACATTCTAAATAAAAAAAATTCGGCATTCAGGATCAAACTTTTTTATTACAGGGAAACAAATAAGACTTTTATTTATTTTATTTTAAATGGAAAGGCAGCTTAAAGCAGCAGTCGACTTGCTTTCATAATTCATTATTTATTTATTGCGGTTTTTTTAAGTTCGAGAAAGTTGTAGACTTCTCTTAAAAACACTCTAATAAGAATAAAGAGTTATGTTATCCTCTTAGGGGCCCGGAAAACCTTTGACAATTCGACTTTTTTGGGATCTATTGTGCCAATGCCTCAAATATAAAACTTCAGGCCGCTTTTTGAGTATGGCTTCCAAGTTCGGAATCCATACTTTGTTATGGACACAAATTTCTCGAAAGGAAAGCAACTATTCTCATATGGGCTAAGAAAAAGATCACAGGAACAAACTCAAAATATTAGGGCTTGGTACCTCATAGACGTCTGAGAGGTGACTTAATAGAGGTTAGTATTTCAGCTACTTTTTAACATATGCATATATGCCGCTCGGCTATAAGCTAGTAATAACAATAATAAAATACTTGTCAACGTATACTTAATATGATCAGCGATTTGCTGTTTGTGTATAATCGTCAGCATTTGATTTACACAATTTGTTGACCACATTTTGCATCTATGCCTAGTGTCCACCCTGATTGCCTTACTCAGAGATTCTTCCCTGTTACAAATTATGCTAAACAAAAATATTTTCTAGGTTAGTATTAAAAAACAGTAGTATAATTAAATAGGTACCATAAAACAATAATTATTGTGAACACCTAAAATGTTTATTTATGAAATTTGATGAACAATGATCTTTAGTAAAAAAAACAACAATCGATTTTACGATTCCGGGACCTATATTTACATACAGCTACGGTAAAAGGAGAACAGAAATACAGCTGGATGCTTTATCCCAGATTAGGATTTTGGTAAAAGCGATTGAAACAAGGTGAATTGTAAGTATTTACCTCTGTATGTTACATCCAGCTCTCGCATACGCGATAAATGTCGCTGCAGGTCATTTGGAAGATTTTCGACGCCGTCCAAGTAGTTTTCTACGTACGTCGCTGATAACAAAGCTTCAGTAGAAGTTTGGCTCAGCATGTTTGAAGCCTGAGCACGGTTCTTATTTCATTAACATATCAAAATACATGAAAATACAAATACTTTCCCTCAAGATTGATACCTACGACGCGATAGACAAGAAACTATTAAAAATAAATTACCTACTAATCTGTGGACGCGTTTTGGGATGTTTTTAATAATGCGTTTTACTTTTACGGCCCTGGAAACAAATACATTTTAGTCATCATTAAAATATTAATATACGAAAAGTCTAGAAATCTACAAAAACAGAAGAGCACGACTAGAGTTAGCCGGCAATTTTTACGAAGGTTCACATCATCCAGGAACAACAGAATATAATAAACAGGAAGAACAGAACAGACGAATATGAATGACACTTCTGTTCCCGCCAAAAGAGTTGATTTGCGATGCTAAGTCAAAAAAATCCTACTGCTTTGCTTGCTACTAAATCAATCAAGCTAGAACCACAAACAACTGTCACTCGCTCACTCCACTCAGTCAATCAATCGACATGATATTTTCAGCACAAAGGTATTTAGATCATACAGCCTAGTCTGCTGCCAACATAAAGCTAGGATCTCTTTGATGGGCGCGCGCGCCCCCTATTAGAATTGAATAGAAAAATAATTTATTAAAATCTCCAACTTGGACTGTTTTTGACTATTGTTATTTTATACATTGAGTAAAATCATGACCAAGACATGAACATTTTTATAGTATAGTATAGTATAGTATTTATTTATTTATTAATCACAATAACATACAATGTAAATATATTACGGTGCAACAAAAACCAGACTCGATTTGTCTGTGATGTCTGTATTGATTACCATTAAGTTTTTTTTCTATTTGGTCCAATTATATTGTATCGTTTTGACGTGAACTTCTGGAATGTCGCAAACTTTAGTAGGACTTAGTCCTCTTACTAGGTCTCCGACCGATAGACACCCCACAGTGAGACCAAAAAGGTCTGCGACCGTGCGACGAAAGCGTCAGAGACGCAACAAACAAAGGCGGCTTTTAATTACATACTAAATTAAGTATAAAAACAATTAAAATTTAGTAATTTAAAAAAGCAAAGGTAATCTAGCTAAGTCTACCAGACCTCCGTGTGTCGCACCTGGCACAAAGGAAGGAGCCCATCTTTCCGCAAACACAAAGGTATTTCATGCACTACCTACCTACCTAGGTAGGTATGTTATGCGGCTGTAAGGATTCGCCGAGTAGAGTCCGATACATTTTAACATTGAAAATGTTTTTTTTGTGAGGACCATGGACAGGTAGATACCATCTAGTAGTTGAATTTACTCGAATACTTAGATTAGGTGTTGAGTGGTAGGTAGTTTGTCTCTGTGTATTCCACTGCCAGGATGAAGGTATAGTGCCTTCAGCGTGCTACTCAGATAGAACAAAATATTCTAAAGCGTTCCTTCACTGTCGCCATCATTCATATCCAAACTAGGAACCGAACAATACTTTATAGTAGTGAATTTGAATATTAATATGAAAGGTAAGGGGAAATAGCATTTGGTGAGATACACCTCAGTCAAGTGGAGGTCGAATTGAACACCTACAATTTTCACCCACGCTATCTTTGTCATAAAACTTACAAACTTACTCGGCAGTCGGTCATATAGAGTCGAAGATACTGGCACGCAACACTTTTGTTAATAAATTTTGATTGACATCAATTTTTGAGATGTTATTTTAAAGTCATATTGTTTTAGTTTTAGATTATTCCTCGTTTTGTGTGTGAAATTTTCAGTTAAATTCCAAGTGATTTGTGCAGGCTTCGTTATCGCCAATGTCATCCACACTGATATTTGTCGGGTTGCCGGAGGATTCAAAGAGTTCCATAACAAAGTAAGTAGGTAACCCAATTTAATATTACGATTTTGCGAACTGTCAGAAGGCACGTAGTACCTATAGTTATTGGAGAAGGAATGAGAGAAGAATTATTTTCCAGAAAGCGATTTAAATGGCTGCGTATAAATGTTACTGATCCTTAATAGGACATAGCATTTGCATGCTTTATTTAGAGAACGAAGGACGTGCGTTAATTTTACTTTCTAATTTTGCTAGGGCTCTCTATTGCATCATACTGAATGGTAACTGCTAAATCTAACACACACTCGTCGTAAGTTCGTGTATGGTTCACGGTTCAAACCAAACTATCATTTTAAAGTTTGTGTCATGATTTTTAAATAAATATTTTAAAGCACACGTGACAAGCGTGTACTTGAGAGAGAGCGTCTTGCTGAGAGAGCGTCAGTGGCGTAGGGGATAATACGCGGCCTATCATATCGAAAGGTCCGGAGTTCGATCCCCAGCTATGCCATGTACCAATGGGTTTTTTCTCGAAACTTAAGTACATTTACTGACGGCTCTCAAACGGTGAAGGAAAACATCGCGAGGAAACCTGCATACGCCGAAGAAGAAATTCTTAGGCGCATGTGAAGTCCACCAACCCGCACTGGGCTAGCGTGGTGGACTATAGCCCCAACGCCCTCGTCAAGAGGGTAGGCCTGAGCCCCAGCAGTGGGGAGATTAATAGGCTGTTGATGATGATGACACGTGACAACGCCTCTCACGGGTTAACTGAAAGATATTTCCTAGTTAAAAGCTCAACCCTTTGTATAGTTTTCTGTTCTTTGTACTGTTTATTTATATTTTTGTGTGTAGAATAAATTATTAAATATAATAACAGTTTATAGTTGTTTGCGCACTATACTGTGTTTACATTTTTATCCGAAGAAAACTACTACATAATTACCATTTAAAATTCTGGCTGCTTATAAGTTCGCGGTTAAGTACACAACTTAACATAACATCAGCTCAAGTTACGTGCCGCTTTAGATGTTATATATAATCGTTATTTTATCACAGGTTCGGTTTATTTTTATACATTTTATGCGCCTGAGCGATTTTCTAGATATTGCTTGCTATAGGTGCAACATTTATCTAGACAAAGAAACTACAGGAGCTTTTCGTCAGTGATACAACTTTTATAATTATTATGCCCTTTCTATTTATTGGTAGGTATGTATATTTATTCTTATTTCGGAGTTTTGTTCAGGAGAGCAGACCAGGTCTTTCTTCCTAGATTTTCTTCACAATGCGACGTCCAATAACATCTTCAGGCACCAAAGAAGTCCATTGTCTTACCGAGGCGTTTACAGTATTTGTAAAATACGGGGGGTTTCTAATAAACGATAATTATAATATAAATACCTACGTGTTTTGGTCAAGTTACTTTTGTTTATAATTATAAAATCAATCCTGTTTTTTTTCTTTTTACTGAATTTGAACTTTGAGCTTTTATTCAAATTTCAGCACAATATATACCTTATTAATAACTTTTTGCTATTAAATGCATCAAAGCCCATAATATAGTTATGTAGTAAGCACCAAAACCTGCGTATTTAGGACAACTAAATAAAAGGGATAAACAACCATCTCCAAAATCGCCAAAGTGTCATTGTCATGTATTTCAGTTACAATCAAATAGGTGCGCTTTAGGTGTTGCACTGAAAAGTTGAGTGAAAATGTTGTCAACCTCAATAACACAAGACTTATTGTCTGAACTTGTTAAAGGTTTAGGTGCTGTCTTGGCAATAATAACTTATGCATTTCGAGCCTGCATGCTCATAAGTATAATTGAAGGTGTAGGTTGGTCTAGATTTATTCTGGTCCACACCGTAGGCGGCGCTCGCTCATTCGCCTTGACTTCCAATTAAGGTAAACGACAGCCGTGTTTATGCTTTAATGTTTTATTTGTTCAAATTAGGAACTGTTGTGCAATATATTGTTCGTTATATGCAAATGAAAACGTTTAATGCTGGCGTTTTTTAAGGCTCACGTTTCTGTAAAGGTATTTTGCGCAATTCAAAGTGTGCTATTGTTCCATAGGAACAGATATGATGATGAGATGAATCACTAGACATATTTCTTTATTTTTTCACTAGGTATCGTATTTGTGATCAGTTTCCAATTATTTATTCCTTTTTACCGACTTCCAAAATAGGAGGAGGTTCTATGTTCGGCTGTATGTATGTTTTTTTAAAGTAATTTAAGACCTAGATACCTACAGCTGTTGCCGCTTTTTTAGGGAATTTCAAGGAACAGTGGTGTGAGCTGTGCAGTGCCTGCGCGTGTGTTGATGGATCAATCAGTCAGGGTTATCGTCGGTTTAAAGTGTTACCTCCTAACTTGTGTTCATCATCATCATATCAGCCTGTAGACGTCCACTGCTGGACAAAGGCCTCCCCCAAGGATCTCCACGACGACCGGTCCTGCGCTAACCTCATCCAGCTGGGTCCCCCGACCTTCACCAGATCGTCGGTCCACCTCGTGGGACTTGTTTTACTATGGTTGGTCTGTCATGCTTCCTCTTATTCGGTCAATAAGGAGTTAAGAGGTTAACACTTTGAACCGACTACCTATTAATATGTCAAACTAAATCCTTGATCGAACTAAATGGGTATTATTTGGGCATATTTGGTAGTGATATTCGATTGTGGAAGATGTCACGGACGTCGTGTGGCCTGGTTTGGACTGCATTCTCTTGAGCGGTCGAAGATTCAAACTCGGGCCCGTGTCAAATTTTATGCATAATTATCATGGACCAACGACCTTCTAACAAGGTGGTCGGATAAGGCTGGATGCAGAATCGCAAATCGTTGCCCCGTCTAGCCGGGTGTCCCACACTACGCCTGCCCAGTTTTGTTTGGTCCACTCGAGAACTCGTCTACCCCAGCGGCTATCGGCTCTCCGACGAAAATGTGACCAGCCCACCGCCATGACACTAACTTTAGGTACAGCCGACCGCACGTCAGTGGAAACACTTTGACCTTGAGCTGGCCTAGCCTGTTAGGGAGTTTCAATACTATGAGAGACCAGATCATACTGGTTTTGTTTCTATTGACGTGCGGTCGACCGTACTAACTTTTTGAGCTATGTCGACTTCACTGGATCGCCCCTCGTTTCAGATCCTGTAGCACAGATTAGATAATAGTTCCTGTAGGTAGGCGGTAGGCAATATACACCGCAACAGGTGCAATGTTTTTCATAATCCACTCAAGGGTTGGGGGCCTGGTGACCTGTAAAACAGGACATATTCTAATATAGTCACCAATCTCACACAAAGACCGGTTTCAAGTTATCAAACTGCATATTATTATTGTTTCTAACTGTACTTAATTTTGTGCGAGAAAAATAAATAAAATTGTATTTCTTTGTGGGCATTTGCGAATATATTTATGCATGCATGATGTTTTCCTTCTTGCAATAAAGACCACGATGAAACGCATACATTTTTAACCTACCCTCTTGGTGATAATAGGCCGTAACCCCGGGTATTTTGTTTTGTTCGCAGTGTGTAATTAAGGTTACGACACCGGCTGTGTGGGACGCAACAGTCCTCCCCAGTTTCTTTGTTAATTTGTCGCGCTTATTCACTTGCAATTGCCGAAGGAACAACGCTGCAAAACAATAGAATTGTATTCCTGTGGTCACGGGGAGAATTTGTGGCATAAGTTATTATTATGTAACATTACCTTTTAAACATCTATCGAGGTTCATCAACAGCCTATTAATGTCCCCACTGCTGGGGCTCAGGCCTACCCTCTTGACGAGGGCGTTCGGACTATAGTCCACCACGCTAGCCCAGTGCGGGTTGGTGGACTTCACATGCGCCTAAGAATTTGTTCTTTGGCGTATGCAGGGTTTCTCACGATGTTTTCCTTCACCGTTTGAGAGCAGTCAGTAAATGTACTTAAGTTTCGAGAAAAAACCCATTGGTACATGGCATAGCTGGGGATCGAATTCCTGGCCTTTCGATATGATAGGCCGCGTCTTATCCCCTACGCCACTGACGCTCTCGCTATCGAGGTTAGATTTTCGTATCATTATAATCATATCTATTGGTTTCGTGTTAACTGCTATAATTTCTCTGTGCTTTGGTTTCCTTGTGCCAAAGAGAAAAAGATCTAAAGTACTATGTAGTATGGAAATCTGCACACGCAGAATTTCTGCCTAGTCTATGGTGAAAGCGCCTTGGCTGATCAGTTAAGATGGTGCATGACTCTCTGGGCGTCCTGCATCTGTACTCCTGACAGCCACCGTTAGATCTCACGCAAATCTTTCCCTGACGGTGATCCAAGCGCTCAAAGTTGACTTGAATAGGTAGGTATATGAAATTATGAAATGTATCAATCGAAAATTAAGATATAAAAGTTAGGTAAAAAAATCTATCATATCGAAAGGTCCGGAGTTCGATCCCCAGCTGGGCCATGTAACAATGGGTTTTTTCTCGACAATTAAGTACATTTACTGACTGCTCCAAACGGTGAAGGAAAACATCGTGAGGAAACCTGCATACGCCGAAGAAGAAATTCTTAGGCGCATGTGAAGTCCACCAATCTGCACTGGGCTAGCGTGGTGGACTATAGCCCGAACACCCTCGTCGTTGAGAGGGTAGGCCTGAACCCCAGTAGTGGGGACAGATAATAGGCTGTTGATGAATGAAAAATATAAAATTACCTTTTTTGTGTAATAATGAGTCACCTGCTCAGCTGTGCTCGGTCGGCGGCCGGTAATAGTATTAGGGGCTCGCATAAGGTCTTGCACCCGGGCCGTAACAGGATAGCTGGGCCGTAACAGGATAGCCGGACCGTAACAGGATAGCCGCGTCTCCGGTTCCGGGAAGCCACGCAATCCTACGGGGTCATGCAACACGAGTTGCAGTGCTGCCGCATTATGCTCATTGATATGTGACACGCAGTTTAGGCAGCATAGTACAGTCAACCGCACGTTAGTGGAAACACTCTGAACTTGAGCTGGCTTAGCCTATTCATCATCAACAGCCTATTAATCTCCCCACTGCTGGGGCTCAGGCCTACCCTCTCAATGAGGGCGTGCGGGCTATAGTCCACCACGCTAGCCCAGTGCGGGTTGGTGGACTTCACATGCGCCTAAGAATTTCTTCTTCGGCGTATGCAGGTTTCCTCACGATGTTTTCCTTCACCGTTTGAGAGCAGTCAGTACATGTACTTAAGTTTCGAGAAAAAACCCATTGGTACATGGCCCAGCCGGGGATTGAACCTCGGACCTTTCGATATGATAGGTCGCGTCTTATCCCCGAGGTCACTGACGCTCTTTGGCTTAGCCTATTAGCAAGTTTTAATACCATGAGAGACCAGTTTGTAGGTACGTAATCTTCGGCCCGACCCGACTTTTTTAGCTTGGATTTTAACCGCCTCTAAATGGCAGACGAGTTCTAGAGAGTGGAGACCGCGGACCGGTACGCGTAACGTGGGACGCTCCTCCGCCAGGTGGACCGAAGACCTGAAGAAGGTAGCCGGATGGGGCTGGACGCGGAGGGTGTGGTGGCGTTCATTAGGGAAGGCCTATGTCTAGCATCGGACGCTCATGATGATGTTGTTTATTTATTTTTTATTTAACAATTTATTGTACACACAAAACATTAACAAGATACAAAACAAAACAGAAAGAACATGTACAAATGGTGAGGCTTATCTCTTTATGAGATTTCTGCCAGCCTACCAGTGACTGGAAAAATGTGTGTTAGGGCAGACAGTGTGTACTAATATACTAAAACTATATTATATCAAAAATATTCATAAAGTATAATACATACAAATATTATCGTACATACTTACATACATAATGGATACATAAATATATACACACATATGTATAATATATATATATATGCTTATGGATCAAGAGAGAGGTAATGCTCCTTCACTCGCTTTCTAAAGATTGCGACAGACTGGCTGTCGCGTATGTCAGAAGGAAGTGAGTTCCACAGCCTGACCGCATGTACCGAAAAGGAATAGGAATAAAAGTCGGTAGAGTGGGAGGGAATATTAAGGAGGGAGCCAATGTGGGATCTGCTGAGTTTATCAACAGGGCGCATAAAGGAGAAACGTTCAGATAAATAGTTAGGGATGGACGGGTTTTTCAGGATGTTGTAAAGGATGTTGATGAAATGTCGTTAGCTGGTGATATGATTCTCTTCTCTCCGGTATTACAAGAATGTGCTCATGCGGCCGGCGACAGTCACGCACGAGCTGTCCGCCTCCACAATGGCGGCGCACCCTCGCGGAAGCTGAACGCTATTACATGCTCCGGTACCCTCGCAATCTCTGGCGTCCTGGTATAGCTTGCCGATGTTCTGGTGAATTATGACGCTGGCTTTCGGCATCCAAACATAGGGATAGGATCTCTTTGGTGGTCGGCCGCGCCTATTGGACGTAGCTTTTATGTATGTTTATTTTGATTCACGTACTAATTAACGGTGTAGTAAAACAAAAGATAGATGGGTGACGTTCTAAATTACTTACTCTGGCAATGGATCTGATTTATTATTTTCTATAGCTGTTTCTCGCGTACATACAAGTTATTTATGTGGATATAGTTTTTCCTGAGGTATCTATAGCCTATCTAATCTAAGTATATTACTGTAAAGTTTTATCAGAATCTGCTCCGTAGTTTTTGCGTGAAAGAGAATAAACGTCCAAACATTACCCCAAGACATCCTTGCAAATTTTCGTAGCCTGGTCGAAACGTCAAGCAAGGTAAATAGAATAGGTAGCGCTAACACCTGGGAAGCGGTGGTAGATAAAACCTCCCAGCGGTGTACACATAATCAATTTAAAGTCGAAATCAAAATTTTGACCCGTGCATAATTATGATGTACCTTTAAACGTGTAAAAAGGGCAAAAGTCTAAAATGTACAGTCGACCGCACGTCAGTGGAAACAAAACCAGTATAAACTGGTCCCTCATAATATTGAAACTCCCCAACTGGCTAGGCCAGCTCAAGGTCAAAGTGTTTTTCTTTTTCTGACGTCGATTGTAAGGCGTTATTTTCTACACAATTTTTTATTATTATGTCTTAATGTGATCTTGAGGAGTCAGATATGATAAAAGCGCTGAGGAGAGAGAGCAGCGAGAGAATATGTACTCCTTTATTAGTTAGTTATTTGCCCCGTCGCCGGTTACGATCTGTTAATTAAAGGGCTCGATACAATGGGTGTAAAGACAGATAGTGTCAATTAGCGAATGAACCTTCCGATAGTAGGGCTTTGTAACTATCAGAGCAGGTAAGCTCAACCTTACAGTAGAATTAGTCCCACCGTGCGGGCCGAATTTTTAAGACACGCGATGACGAATTCACCGACATAGGTCAAAGAATTGCGAACCTTAAGTGGCAGTGGGCTGGGCACATCGCTCGTAGAACTGACGGCCGTTGGGGCAGAAAGGTTCTCGAGTGGCGACCACGTATCGGAAGACGCAGCGTAAGCCTTTCACAAGGTGGACCGACGATCTGGTGAAGGTCGCGGGACCCAGCTGGATGAGGTTAGCGCAGGACCGGTCGTCGTGGAGATCTTTGGGGGAGGCTTTTGTCCAGCAGTGGACGTCTGCAGGCTGATATGATGATGACGATGATGAATGTAGAGATCAGAAGTCATCAAGCAAATATTGCTTGGAGTAGGTACTGGCATAGAGTAGAGATGGAAAATATTTATGTCATGGGGCAGCTATGTTTTGTCTCAAGTATAAATACGTACGCCAGCAATTATTAACTAAATTCGATATTCGGCACTGATACCTAACAACTTTTGACAACTTTCAGTTTCATTAAAAAATAATTACGCTGCTATGTTATTAGTGCATTTTCAATGAAAAAAATTCACAGAATCTATTCTGTACCTGCAATGCTGTGATTATGAGAAAAGCTTTGGCGGGCCGCGTGTTGGTTAGCGGGCCGCCGGTTGAGCATGGATGTTATTCGAGCCATATAAAGAACAAATTGGTGGGTTATTTAGCCCATTACATTCAATTTACTCCGAAATTGTTTCTTAATTAGTTATTTATTGTGTGATACAGAATATATCGATGAAAACAAGGAAATTATTTACTCTATTAAGGTATTTATGGTATTGTTGAGAAAAGCAATCAATGTACCTACCTACCTCAGTAATTTTGAGCAGTTTTTCTCTGAATTTTTTACAAAAAATAAAACATACTTCCCGTGAATCTAAACTTTTTACCCGCAACATCCCTACCTACTTATTAACCCTTTATAAGGCAGAGGCGATTTGGTTAACACTTAGTAATAAACATTTACGCAGAAGAACATCCTCTTTTTTATATAACTATAATGGTATTATATAGCGAATATATCAGGCTTTCTTTCCTCATTCATTCAATGTCAATGAATAGGTGTATTGGAAACAGATCATCTGATAACTCAAGTGCACTAACAGGCTGAGTGCATATATTGACCACATGTTTTTTTCTTAATGATTTTTTTTTGCCGTAGATGTGTTCCCCATTGCATTACAAACTTGGTAGTGTATTTATCTTTCACGTAGCATATCTGTATAACTGGGGCATTATAAATGGGTTAAATTACATCGATTAGATATTTAAACTGGCCTGTTGGCGCAGTGGTAGTAACACTGCCTACTGCGCCAAAGGTCGTGGGTTCGATTCCCACCCGGGACCAACATTTGTGTGATGAGCATAACTGTTGGTTTTCGGATTCTGGGTGTTTGTATGTATTTATGTATTTATTTAAATGTATTTAAGTATGTTTATCAGTTGTCGAGTACCCACGTACAAGCTTCGGCTTAGTTGGGACTAAACAGCCGTGTGTAAAATTGTCCAAACAATTATTATAATTATTATTATTATTATTATTAAACAAACTCATTTATCAATTTCAAATTTGGTTTTATCTAAGTGACAATTTGTTCTGATGGTTGGAGGTGTCCCTCTCTATTCGTCGTAAATAAATTAAGGGGTCACTCTTTAGACTAACTATATCTTTATCATTAATTTCTATTTCTGGTACTTATTGGGAAAATGGAAATTTTGGGAAAAGGACATTTTGAACCTAGACGTTTCTACGCACACGCCCATACAACAAAAAACACAGTTTTAAGTTACTTAGGATCTTAATAATAATAGAACATATTTTAAAATAGGGAAGACACTGACTCCTGAAATACGGTTTGACTTTTGCGTATAAATGAATGCCATTTATGTTTATTAATTTTTTTTATTGGTGTCACGAATTTTGTCTTGAGCTCTGATACCTACCGGCAACGGTCTACCCTCTGATCCGTTCCGACATTCTAAGCCAATGGTTTTCTACTACATAAACAATTACACGCTTGTCTTGTCTGTTAACAAGACAAGCGCACCGTGGCGAGACTTGCGCAGTACCAGATATCAAGTAGTGTAGAAGTCTTATAACTATGAATAGGAGGGTGCAGAAACCGGATGCACCCAGGGATGCACTGTTTTTTAGTTTTTAAAAGTCTTTATTGTTCTTAATTTTACACAGTATATTGCATGACACTGTCAACAATACACAGAATAAACTTAAATATTTCGCCGGCAAGCATGCCATTTGGAAACTATTAATATGTGAATAAACAAGTAATATGCGGATTTTTATGCGTTTTGTTTAAAAAATACTTGCTTAGTACGGGAAGGTGCTGGAAGGCGCACAGTGCTGGCTTGCTGCGCACGTGCAAAATGTGGAATGAACTTCCCTCAGGCGCTTTTCCACAGCGCTACGATATGGGGTCCTACAAGAATAGAGTCAAAAGAGCCCTCCAACCTTGGCCGGCGCCGCACCAGCACCCCCGGGTGTTGCAGGTGTCTGTGGGCGGCGGTGACCTCTTAACATGAGGAGCCCCCGTAGCAAAAAAAAAAGGTTTTTAGTGGTCAAAATTGTTTTTAATTTCAATTCCTAATCAACATGCCCAAGTAATATACTATCTGATGTTAGAACGTCGTGTAACTTTGATAACTGTAAAGACAGTGTTCTGCTGTACACCAACCAACCTATAACAGCAAAACTGCGCGTAATAATAAAGCAACTGTAATGCCAATTACGGAGTTATAACAGGTATATAGCTGATCTTGAGAGGCACTTGAAAGGTTCTTGTGATAGGATACATATATTAGACTACAACAGATCTAAATTACTAGGTATCCAGAGCAGTAAAATACTTTTTACTTCCTTTTCGACTAATTGGTTCAATAAACAAAGTATATCCTTAATTAATAATCTATATACTATATAGGCTTAAAGCCTTGCTTAGCGACGCAGTCTTCTATGACTTAAAAGTCACGAAAGACAGTACCGCTAGGCAAGGCGTTATAGGCTTTTAATTTTAATTAATAAAGGACTAATTTAAACACAAAAACATAGGAGACAGGGTAATAACTGGTCCTTAATTTATAAGTCAATTTAATTTTATTGTATTGTAAGTTATTATTATTAGTTTGTAAGTTTAATTTTGTAAGTATAGTATGCGGTGCACCACTGTTCGCCAAACTAATGACAGCTATTAGGAATATAATGACTAATAAATTAGACGGTATCGGACCACTAGGCTGAGGTCTAATAGAATCATAAAACGTTTAATTTTCGCACTTTGTCATAGCTGTCACTTTGAATGAGCCTAGAGCGACGAAAGCCACAGAGCTGTTACAAGTGTGAGTTTTGACCATGAATTTAAAAAAAAAGCTACTCCCAATGGATGAGTAACAAAAGCATTTTAGGGGTGCCAAAATCGTGCCAAATGTATATCAAAATTGATACTCACACACACATTCTCATTTTCAAACTCCATATAAATTTGTATTAGCAATCTCCTCCTGCTAATCCGCTTCCTTTGTCTGCCCCCCCCCCCTCCCCCCGGATTTTGACACCAAATTTTTCTTCGTTTCCCAATATGCAAGATGCGTGCGATCTCCACAGGGAGCGCGCCAGTTCGTTAAATTTTTTTTGCTGTAATGAAATTTTTTTCTGCTGTTACGAAAAATAAAACCGACTGAAAGGGATCCCAGACACACGCGGCTTGCGGTGGCGGTGGAGACCTGTGTTGTATTCCCTATACAATGTATGTGAGACTTCAGACACGCGCGGCCTGCGTTTGCTTTTTGAGGCTGCCGCCGGCGGCGGCCTACGTCTGGGATACGCTTTATTCATCCCCTAATTTCCCACCCTTAGAGCTGGAATATATTTTCTAAATACAAATATAAAATCTATTATTTTAATATTATAGCCGGACACTCGAGTACCTGTCCTTGTAAGTTTCTCTCGGTAATGAGCTGTAATGTGGTTTCACGGCGGCTGCCGGCCGTCGACGTGCCTCGGCAGGCGAACGTGGCGCCGTTAGGGCTACCTACCTTATTAATAATAAAGCTTTAATTATTCCAAAATTTACAATTGATTCAATAAGTCTTATTATAATTTTTATTAAAATGTTATAATTGTAATTTATTATTAGATTACCCATTTCCAACTAAATACCTCCTCCATAATCTTACTCTCTATAAATGGCCTTTACAGGATTAAACTTTACGAGATAGTATGGATTTGGGGACCTATAAATGTGCTTTTGGACTATTGCAGTTTCTAAAATAACAATTTCAGCTTGACACTCTGTTATTGCTCGTCAAAATAATAATACCTAAATTAATCAAAACTAGGAATAATCTATTAAAGTTTCGAAATATCATGGTAGCCCTATTCACAGTTAAGTATGTATTAAATCTAGCCATTCGCTAATGGATTTTACGATTGATTTTCCATTGTGCCAGTCAGTACCTAGCTGGCCGTTTCTGAAATTTGCAAGTTAAGGGTACTCGCAACTTTTAGGCCTTCCTCGGTACCGTCTGTCTACACAAGTCCCTTGTCAAAGTATCCCCACCCCGACCTCATCGCATCCTTCCTGAATCCCTGACATGTTTGTTATAGGGCCCTATCAGAAGTACAGAGCGTCGATGAGATACGGATCTTAGACCTGGAGCACTCAGCGGTGAACACGTGTGTGGAACTGAAGGAACGCGGGTGAGCTCTAGCTAAATAAAGGTCGTATTACATTATAGCGAGGTGCCAGCTCGAAGGCAGCGCGCCACAAATTGTATAGTATGCTAACGCATGTCCTCGCTTGCAGCGCGCGGGCTCCGCGACGAGTCGTATGGTAGCTGTAGGCGCGCTGCCTGCCCGCCGGCGGCTTTTTATATTGACATTACGAAATATATTATACGACACAGGTTTTAATGCTCTAATTTGAATGACAAGTAAATGCTGGGTTGGGGCCGTGCTGGATCCGTGCCGTTATAGTGTAATATGACCTTAACATTGCATTAGCCGACTACCTGTAATGTTCATGTAGAAAACTTTTACCGCGAATTTTAACCGCGGGAAAATCCCTTTCTTGGTGATAATAATAATAATGTTTGGACAAATTTACACACGGCTGTTTAGTACCAAACTTAAGCCGAAGCTTGTACATGGGCATTCAACAACTGATAAACATACTTAAATACATATAAACACCCGGAATCCGAAAACCAACAGATATGCTCATCACACAAATGTTGGGACCTCTGGCGCAGTTGGCAGGGTCACTACCAACTACGCCAACAGGCCAGCGATAGCAATGGACGTCAGAGCTGTAACGAACCTTTGTGCAATATTTTGTGCGGTTAAGGGCTGTGCGTTCATCAGTCAGTGAGCGAGTCAGTCTTTCGCAGTTAAACCGATGACGAGGACTCAAAGCCGCCCTTGTATCCACGGATAATCATAATCATTCTTTATTGCTACTAATTATTCAGTTACCTACATGTCAAAAAATAAAATAAAATGTATAAATAATCAGAGTCAATGCCAAAAGTAAATCAAACAGTACTAAAAATAAAATAAAAATGTCAAAAAATAAAAATAGAAAACCAACAGTGGATAAAAGTTGTTTACAAACCTATATTAGATAAAAAATTCATTCACGCTTTATCAGGAATCCTTTAAAAAAATCAAAAAGAAAAAGTATTCCTAAAAGGAAATAACCTTTCAAAAATTTCTTCATTTGCATTGCAACCGAAGAGTCCGAAGACTCGTATTTAATAATAAAAAAATTTTACGAATTAATTTTCTGGTAGACCTTCCGAATGGGATGTTCAATTCAATTCAATTCAATACACTTTATTGCACGTTTAAAAATTACAGACAAAAACAAAAACAGATACAGTAATGTACATCTAGGCGGTCTTATCGCTAAGAGCGATTTCTTCCAGACAACCTTTGGGTAGAGAATTTACAGCAAATTAGAAGGTAGGTTGTGCAATTTTAGGCATATTTTAAAAATCTACATACACTAAATACATAGGTATACAAAAAAATATATATACATACACACATACATGCATACAATATACATACATACATAAATACATACATACATACATATAGTGTAATCGATAACAACAAAGTTCTAAGCAGGTGAAGGAAAGAGGGAAGTGAAGTGATCAGACACAGTCGGTGAGAAAAAGTCCCTTGACTTGTTGCTTGAAAGCAACTAAGGATTTGGCGCGCCTGATCGGGACAGGAAGGGAGTTCCAAAGACGAATGGCATGGAGTGTGAAGGATTTATCGTAGAATTTAGAGTTTATGGTTTGTACGGGAACAAAAACTTTACAATGCCGCGGACATCAGTTAATAACGTAAACGATTATTTTTTAATGCGAACGAAGTCACGGGGTATAAGCAGAGATGCGATTTATTTGAAACTAGCTGTTGCCCGCGACTTCGTCCGCGTGGATTTTGGAAGTAGGTACCTATCTCTGCTATGTACAGACATACATCGTCTAGTTATAATTTTCCAATGGTAAAATGGATCATTCTAAGTATATATTATTCACCATAATTTAAGGTATACCATACCTTCAGGAACAAACTATGAACACCGTATCCAATTGACGTTGTATAAATGTACCTAGTGTACTTACATGCAATAAAATACTTTTGAATTTGAATTTGAATTTGAATTCAATTTGGTGAAGACAGATAAAAATTTAAAAAATTGTTGTTTTCACTTCTATTGCTCATAAGACTTCTCATATCAATTTTTATTATACGTGTGTATTTTTTAACTAATACAGTATGGGCAAAACCAAAACCATAGGAGATACAGGGAAACTGTCTTAGGAACCTTTAGATATTTTTTCGTGATAACAATTTTAACATAGTAATCGGAGCAGCTGGAGTTCAGGTGGCATGAATGAATAAGTAGTAAGTAGGTACCTAAGTACTTTGCACAGTCTGTTTTATAAGAAAACATTTTATTAAATTTGACTAACTTCTGCTGCTTGGATTTTTTTCTTCCGATATAATGAAGTGATCCCTACATGAAACTGAGTCGAACCGCATTAAAAAAAAAATGTGCAAATTGTCTCATTTTTATGGACGACACACGCTTGACCAAAAAATTTCTATGTCATAAGACACTTTCCCTGCATCTCCTATGGTCTCGGACTTGCCTATACTGTCCCAGTTAAAAAAACACTGATATCTCCTATGTCTATGACATCGTCTTGTTACGTTAAATGATTTATCTGTAAATGACGATAACTTTTTTCGCTGTCATCCGATTTCAATGAAACAAAGCCTATAAGTTGCTCCAGGCTGTGCTTAATCTACCTGTGAAAACCGCAAGAAAATCCGTTCAGTGGTTTCGGAGATTAGCGATTACAGACAGACAGACAGAAATACAAAAAAATTAAAAAAAACTTTTTTGTGTTCTGTTACTCTTTTTTTATCGCCCACACTCATTTTTTTTTAATTTTGTTCAAAGTACAGACACACGATTTCTACTCCTTTATTATAAGTATAGATTATAAGTATAGATACTTCTATTTAAAATGCAAATACAAAATGCAAAATACCTATTTTGTATTTAAATGCCTTTTAGTAAAAAACATTTTGTATTTTATTTGAAATACCTTTCGAGATGTTTTTTGCATTTTTAATATTCATTTCAAAATGCAAAATACTTAAGTTTAGCCAACATTGGCAACAATACCAGTCAAACAAAATGAAATGAACGAATGACGCTTGTATTGCCGAATTCGACCGATAGAGACTGATAAATATGACCAAAATGTTATGCATAAGGTGCCATGTTATTAGAAGTTTTTGTTCGGCTCGGCATTGTGTCTCTATTTCTCATGATAAATACCTAAAATAAATAAAAATATCTGAGATTTGGCCAAAAGGTATTTTGTTTTGAAAAAGTATTTTAAAAATACCTATTTTGCATTTAGCATTTGAAATACATAACACAAAACAAATTGGTATTTTGCATTTTGTATTTAAATGCTTTTTTAAAATCATTTTGTACATCTCTGGGTATAAGCTAGTAAAATATAAAGGTAATGCTTAGGTACTTGTGTGTCAGACATTGTTACCCGTAGAGCGGTCCAAAGCGCTGTGCCTATAGATAGCTGAGTGGTCCCGTCCCCGGTTGGCACGCGTCCCTTTTACGAGACAAGCGACCCGGGGCCGATCGATAGAATAAATATTGTTGCGGTGATTGATGATCGCGACTGTACGTACATACGCTGCGAAAGCTGCCTGAACGATTGTTGCGCGACCGTCTGCGGCCAATTGTCTACTGCTTCTGACCTGAATCTGAAACCCACTTTAAATTTGGGACGCCATTGCGATGCGTTGACTCCGTATTTGTGAAGAAAACGCTATTAAGAGTATTAAGGTCTCCCTACGTTTGTCGACGCGGAATCGGATTGGAGTTATATACAACTAACAAGGGATCGAAGCTTTCCGAACCGAACTTTTCGAAATTGACGAAACATTAACGATCATGCTTGCATGACATGCAACGTTTACGTGAATGTCATGCTGCATGATGGACTATCATGCTTGCTATCAATCAATACAGCGAAGCAACAGTCAGCACGTAGTTTGCATGTCATGCACGTCAATCATTACAGCTAGACGGTCATGCATGAGTGACAGCACGTAATGCATGTCATGCCGCATGATCGTTTAGGAATGTAGAGCTAGTGATTCCGAGCACAAGTCTTCTAATCCTTACATAAACTAAGTCGCTTCCCGGTCTGTCTGTATATACGCTTAGTTGGATCTTTTAAACTACCTACGCAATGGATTTTGATGCGGTTTTCACCATCGCTCAGATAATTTCTTCCGGATTACCAGCTGTCGCCCGCAAGGATTATTCCTTGCGGGCGAAGCCGCGGGCGACAGATGATAATAATAATGTTTGGACAAATTCACACACGGCTGTTTAGTCCCAAACTAAGCCGAAGCTTGTGGAGATGGGTACTCAACAACTGATAAACATACATAAATACTACGTCAACAGCCTATTAATCTCCCCACTGCTGGGGCTCAGGCCTACCCTCTCAACGAGGGCGTGCGGGCTATAGTCCACCACGCTAGCCCAGTGCGGGTTGGTGGACTTCACATGCGCCTAAGAATTTCTTCTTCGGCGTATGCAGGTTTCCTCACGATGTTTTCCTTCACCGTTTGAGAGCAGTCAGTACATGTACTTAAGTTTCGAGAAAAAACCCATTGGTACATGGCCCAGCCGGGGATCGAAGCTCGGACCTTTCGATATGATAGGTCGCGTCTTATCCCCGAGGACACTGACGCTCTTATTGATATAAATACTATTTAACGATTATAAATACTACAAACACCCTGAATCCGAAAGACAACAGCTATGCTCATCACACAAATGTTGGCCCCGGGTGGGAATCGAGCCCACGACCTCTGGGTCAGTAAGCAGGGTCACTACCAACTAAGCCAACAGGCCAGTCTGTAAGTAATATTACCTACTCGTTTTTTCGGTATTTTTAAAATCCGATTAGAGGGTGAGTGCAAGAGAAGGCAGATCGTAAACCAGAGGTTTTAGAACGTTTTTCAATGAGGAAATACTACATTCTCCAGACATACTCCGCTCCAGTACTAAATGGCTAGCAAGAGCTGAAGAATGCCTTATATCCCAGTAATACCCAATCGACTTTTACTCTCAACAATTATCTAAGTACTCTTTAATTGAACAGAAAACAGAATTATCCAATTAACGGTAAATGATACTTTAGAGCGTCAGTGGCCTCGGGGATAAGACGCGACCTATCATATCGAAAGGTCCGAGGCTCGATCCCCGGCTGGGCCATGTACCAATGGGTTTTTTCTCGAAACTTAAGTAGATTTACTGACTGTTCTCAAACGGTGAAGGAAAACATCGTGAGGAAACCTGCATACGCCGAAGAAGAAATTCTTAGGGTGAAGTCCATCAACCCGCACTGGGCTAGCGTGGTGGACTATAGCCCGAACGCCCTCGTTAAGAGGGTAGGCCTGAGCCCCAGCAGTGGGGACATATTAATAGGCTGTTGATGATACTTTACTGAATCATTATCACCATAATGGTCACATAAAATTGTTGCAGCTGGCGAAATTAAAAGCATGTACGGGGTGCAGGCACAGGATATGGATGACCCGCAATTTTAATTTTTTTTTTTTTTGATAAGTTTTTCTGGTGACCCAATCATGTCGTGTCGTCGCTTGAGTTGTTATAGAGACTGTGATTGGAAACTAAACGCCGCCTGGTCCCTTTGGAGCGCCCCGTATTAGGAAGTTTGAGGAGCAATCGAAGCAAAACGTGCATTGGCCCTAAAGGGGTATTCTCTGTGGCTTGTCCAGCGTGTTTCTGCCCTCGCAGTGACATCATGATTACTGCCTAGAGACGGAAATTAAAGTGTCGATATAGGCGCCGGACGCCGGACGTAAATACGGGATACTGCAGTCGACCTGTTTGTGGGCAAAAAGCAGTGTATGATGTGTTTGTTTGTGATATAGTAGGATTCACAGCATAGTAGCTTTATGGAGGGGTTTGTGTTTGGCGTTTCCTTGAAGGACGTTAGCGCATTCAAACAAACTATTCAGATTTTTATTACAGAACTTTATTATCATACATCGGGGTTCTGGGAGCGGGAATGATTTGAGAAAGAGTAGAGATAAACAGATACATTAGTCTGCGAAAATAGCATACTATGCTTACCATTATATACCATATTATACTACCTCTCTGCGAAATGTATTATATACTTAGTATTTTCAAAATGCAATTACATATATGTAATTTATCTACTAGACAAGGGTACGGTATGACAATTAAGTGTCTAATATAATGTCAATCTTGACGCCCGATATCTAAGAACTATTTACTGATAAATGAGTAGGGACTTAACTGAAGAGGTTGATAATGACTTTAATATATACTTATGTGGACGGATAATTAGAGACAGGGCAAGATTTTCATACAATCGAGGTCTGTTTGAAGCCATGGTTCTCCGTGTAGGATTGATCGGTGCGTGATCTGATGACGGTCATCAAGAGAGTAGATGGAGCACTTTTAGAACGCTATAGATATCCAACTGATCAGATGAGCCGTTTGGAAGCAGCATCGTCATGATTCCTTGACTTAAAAATTTTCATACATTTTTATGTCATTTTGCGTGTTTTTTTCTTCATGACGATGCTGCTTCCAGACGGCTCATCTGATCAGTTGGATATCTATAACGATCTAAAAGTCCTCCATCTACTCTCTCGATGACCGTCATCAGATCATGCCTCGATCAAGTCTTCACGGAGAACCATGGCTTCAAAATGACCTCGATTGTATGAAAACCTTACGCTGTTTCTAATTATCCGTCCACCTATGTTACCTATAGTTAGGTTTATTATTTTATATTTTTCAATTTATTATTCATGTGACGTAGAAACCTATGCATGAAGTACATTCTGTTTTTCAAGTCAATACCTATTCTTTGACTAATGTCAAACGTTCCCGCACCCAGAACCCCGATGTATATTTATTATTTAAGTATAGATTAGCTTACGCCCCGCGATTTAGTCCGCATTAAACAGTATCGTATATGGAATGTTCCCGTGGCATGTAAATTTTTTATACATTTTAACATCCCTTTTCGCCCCTTTAGGGATGGAATTTAATTAATCTAAGTAGATACACTGACCACATGTTTTCAAACAAACAAACAAACAAGAACCCGCATAACATTTTTGGTTATGGTTTGGATTTGATACACTTTGACCTGAGCTGGCCTAGCTTCGTAGGGAGTACCAATACTATGAGAGGCCAGTTTACACTGGGTTTGTTTCCGCTGACGTGCGGTCGACAGTACTGAGGTGTGCTTTTCAATCACTCCCACATAAAATATAATTTGTAATTAACATCTGGCGCGTTTACGATTAGAAACCGCCATATATTTGTGTCCGTTTCGACTCAACGGGTGAAATATAAATTAAACTTAATAAAGCCTTAGGGCCCTACGTTTCATTAATACGAGTACGGTCGACCGCACATCAGTGGTAACAAAACCAGTATAAACTGGTCTCGCGTAGTATTGAAACTCCCTAATAGGCTAGGCCAGCTCAAGGTCAAAGTGTATCCACTGATGTGCGGTAGACTGTACCTACAATAATATAACTCAGCAGTTTACACCTGCGACGGCATTCGCTAAGTATGGTCGACCGCACGTCAGTGGAAACAAAACCAATATAAATCATCGCGCTATTTCTGAACGATATTCATCATCATCATCATATCAGCCTGTAGACGTCCACTGCTGGACAAAGGCCTCCCCCAAGGATCTCCACGACGACCGGTCCCGCGCTAACCTCACCCAGCTGGGTGCCGCGACCTTCGTCGGTCCACCTTGTGGGAGGCCTACGCTTCTTCTTCCGATACGTGGTCGCCACTCGAGAACCTTTCTGCCCCAACGGCCGTCAGTTCTACGAGCGATGTGCCCAGCCCACTGCCACTTCAGCTTCGCAATTCTTTGAGCTATGTCGGTGAACTATATACTGAACTTTGATTATATGCTGAACGATATTACCAAATCCAAACCATAACCAAAAAAGTTATGCTGCATGTCTACACGTTGGAGCAGGGGTTTGGCTTGCGTTGTAAAGGTTTGTCAAGCGTGTGTATGCAGCATAACGTTTTTGGTTTATTGAATTGAATTGAAATCCACGTTGGTCCCAACTAAGCCGAAGCTTGTGGAGATGGGTACTCGACAACTGATAAACATACTTAGATACTCTTAAATAAATACATAAATACATACAAACACAAAGAATCCGAAAACCAACAGTTATGCTCATCACACAAATGTTGGTCCCAAATGGTTTGGATTTGGTAATGTCGTTCAGAAATAGCGCGATTGGTGTCCAGGTCTCTCATAGTAATAAAACTCCCTGATACACTAGGTTAGCTCAAGGTCAAAGTGTTTTCAATGACGTGCGGTTGACTGTACTATTATACTAAGACTAGCTGTTTCCCTCGGCTTCGCTCACGTTTTATAACGTATTTCTTACTTTTTTCTTCTTGTTCGGCTCCTAAGGGTCGTAGCGTGATGTTATATAGTCTAAAACCTTCCTCAAGGATTGAGCTGTGAAATGCAAAAATACATTTTCAAATCTGACTGGTAGTTCCAGAGATGTGTGCGCTCAAAGAAACAGACAAACAGACAAAAAACAAACTCTTCAACTTTATTATAATAGTAATAGATATGTCCCATTATTGTTAAGAACGTTCGAAGTTCGATCCCCAGCTGGGCCATGTAACAATGGGTTTTTTCTCGAAACTTAAGCACATTTACTGACTGCTGTCGAACGGTGAAGGAAAACATCGTGAGGAAACCTGCATACGCCGAAGAAGAAATTCCTAGGCGCATGTGAAGTCCACCAACCCGCACTGGGCTAGCGTGGTGGACTATAGCCCGCACGCCCTCGTTGAGAGGGTAGGCCTGAGCCCCAGCAGTGGGGACATGTTAATAGGCTGATGATGATTGTTAAGAGTATATGCAAAGTCAGTAGAAAAAAGTTGTTCCGAAATAAAATTATCTTTCAAATAGAAATTACCATAGAGTTAGGATCTCTTTGGTTGGCGGCCGCGGCCCCTTATAGAGGCGTAAAAGAAACATTCTATGGGTGTCAAAATCGTGTCAAATGGATTACTGATTGTAACTCACTCACACATTCTCATTTTCAAACTCCATATAAATTTGTATTAGCAACCCCCCCCCCCTGTAATTGGCACCATAGGTTCCGATACTAAATATGCGAGATGCGAACTCCACAGGGAGCGCGCGCGCCACCAATGAGATTGGAAACTTCTTGGAAATTACCAGTTAAGCGCTGCAAGACATTCAGGGCTTCTTTCACCACTTCCTGATATTGTTACAGATAGTAATTTAAGTGATAAACTAATCTATCAGATAAATCTGTGTGATAGACTATACAAAATATATAAGGTATAGGCAATCAGATACCTGTGAAACCAAAAAAACAGACTATCTGTCAGATAACCTGCGGATAGGGTATCTAGGACTTTATCAGCAAGCGGTGTAAGAGGCCCTAAATATGCAAGATGCGAACTCCACAGAGAGCGCGCGCGCCACCAATGAGATTGGAAATTACCATAGTGCTGCAAGACATTCAGTGTTGCGAAATATTTACATAAATCATTACTTCCAGTAAAAAACGAACGTTCGCCGTTGAGTTAAGCGATTGCTTTTACTCTAAACTAGGCAAATTACGTCGTGACCCGGTCCACGTTCATAGCCCAGCGCCCCTACCACGAATTTACAACGGCAGTACTCGCTAGCGACTACGTACTAACTATATCTACTCGTTTAACTCTCTGTCTTTCGTAGTTAGTTGTAAAAAAAACTGGACAAGTGCGAGTAGGACTCGCGCACTGAGGGTTCCGTGCAAATTTGATTAAAGAAATAATTAGGAAATCGTTAATAAAATTTCATACGCAAAGTTAAGTTTATTGGTGCAAGAAAAAAAAAGTGATGTACCTAACTACGGTTTTCGGATTTTTTCCTTTACTTGTGCTTTGAGACATTTGCTTATTGCTATTCAAGATTCTATGTCAACCGGAATTACCCCATAGGTTTTGATGACTAAAATACTCAAAAATGCGGCAAAATCGGCCATATCTTCTGACTGCACTGACTTAGAAGTCTGATTTTTTCACGGCTCCAATGGACTGCCGACCTGAGTATTTGATATTAATTTCAACTTAATACCTCTACGCGTTTCTGAGAAAAATGGTATTGACAGACGGACGTACGGACAGACAGACGGACGGACAACGAAGTGATCCTATAAGGGTTCCTTTTTCCTCTTTTGAAGCACGGAACCCTAAAAATACAGCACTATTACGTATTTATACGTAGTCGTTAGCTACCCCTACTACCTACGTACTGTACCCCTACTGATGGCGACCCTAACGACTACGTAATAGTGCTGTCACTTTTTAACTAATTGCAAAAGGCAGAGAGATAGATATAGTTTTTACGTTGTCGCTACCGAGTATTTACGCTGTAAACTCATGGTAAGTACTTGGTTTATTTATTGCCAAGCTCTTCTATCAGTGTTTGCTGACAGACACTAAATAACTGGCACCACGGCCGTGCCTCCATGAATGTCAATATGAGAGGCAGGGATGTATCCAGGGATAAATAAATAAATAATGTTTGGACAAATTCACACACGGATGTTAAATCCCAAACTAAGCCGAAGCTTGTAAATGGGTACTCAACAACCGATAAACATACATACATAGGGGGACGGATAATTAGAAACAGGTCAAGATTTTCATACAATCGAGGTCACTTTGAAGCCATGGTTCTCTGTGAAGGATTGATCGGGGCATGATCTGATGACGGTCGTCGAGAGAGTAGATGGAGGACTTCTAGATCGCTATAGATATCCAACTGATCAGATCAGCCGTTTGGGAGCAGCATGCAGGTGCTAACAAATTAGTTACCGATATATTTACAGTTGCTAGTACTCGGCCCTCTGACTACATTTATGTATAAAACATTATAGGTTTTATGATGTTTTTTAGAGAAAACTGGGGGAAAAAAATGTATGTAAAAACACTCTGTTTATGAAATAATTAAATGGAGCCCTTTTTAATAGATTCCAGAACCTCTTTTACTACCACTTAACTGACCACTTCACAGAAAAATGCACAGGGTGATTATTTTTAGACAGAATCATAATTTTTTTTTGCACAAAATTATATGTTTTTTTTTCTCAATTTCTAGTTAATGTTAATTATTATAATTTTATATTTATATATTTATTATTATAATCTTCTCTTAAAATATCGGTATCTAATTTGTTAGCACTTCAATATACTTTTAAATAAATACATAAATACATACAAACACCCAGAATCCAAAAACTAACAAATATGCTCATCACACAAATGCTGGCCCCGGGCGGGAATCAACCGCGTATTTAGACCAAATGCGTTATACTGACCAATCGCGTATTCGACCAATCTCCTTATTCCTTGTGGAAAACCAAGTTGGTTAACCAGTATTCTACGAGGAATAATACCAATCGCGTGTACGAGTACATTATACGTAGCAATTGCTGGTAAATCCCCCTACCGGGGTACGTATCTGTCGAGAGGACGCGCGGAATTTAATGGGTACTTACAGTTATGTGATCAGCAGCCGGATAGTGACTTACGGGATAGGGAATCAGATATAATGAAGAATATACGCGGCTAGTTAAAATTGGATAGATTTATTAATGCGGGTTGCCGAGCGTTTCGCCAGTAAATCACTTCAATCTGCCATTTAAACGGTATTGTGACAACAATACACCTACCGATGTAGGTTTTTCTACAATAAATACAAAATGAAATAAAATCTTATTGAAGAAATGCATTTGTGAAGAAAACAATGCAGCCGTGTCCTTAAAAAAATTAAGTTGTGGCAGGCACCAGAATAGAATAGAAGAAAGTAAACTTATGTATATAACGTGTCAAAATTCTGCTAATATTGTAAACAAAGTAACAGATTTTGATGAAACTTTACAGTAATATAGATTTATATGTCTGAATAATATAGGCTAGATACCCAGGCAAAAGCTGTTACCGCGGGAAAACTATTCAACGCGGGCGAAGCTTAGTCTCGTTAAATCAAATCAAATCAAATATACTTTATTGAGCACCAAATTATATCAAAAGTTTACATTATGATAATTTACTAAACTGTGTACAATCAAAAGGCGGCCTTATCGCTTTCAGCGATTTCTTCCAGGCAACCTTAGGGTGATGTTGAAATCTTCATGGAGTGTAGGTGTTGGGTGCAGACATTTATATGTATATAGTTTAAGTACATGACAAATGAATATAATATAAATAATAAATATATATAATGTAATATATATAGGTATAAATATACATATATAAATACATATGTACTGATAGATACATATTATACATAAAACACAAGTCTACTAATAGGTATGGAGATTAGTAGCCACATTGTGATTCAAAGTGAGCACGCAGGAGGTTTTTGAATATAGAGAGTGATTTCGCTTGTCTGATCGGAGCCGGCAATGCGTTCCATAGACGCACGGCCTGGACTGTAAAAGAGTAAAAAAACAAAACAAACACAAACACACAAAAGTTAAACAAAAAGTTAAACACCAAAAGTAGCACAAAATATATAACAATGAACGCCATCAGCGCTACAATGGTGTTCACTCTCTTATCATCATCAGCCTGTACTAGACCACTGCTGGACACAGGCCTCCCCCAAGGCGCGCCACTGAATCCGATCCTCCGTTCTCCACTGCCAGCCGCCTTCGCAGGTCGTCGCTCTATCTAGCCGGGGGGCATCCCACTTGCCCAGCCGTGGTCTCCACTCGAGCACTCGTCTACCCCAGCGGTTATCGGTTCTCCGGCAGATGTGACCAGCCCACTGCCATTTTAACGTGCTATCCTTTTGAGCTATGTCGAAGGCTTTGGTTTTCTGGTGGATCAACCCTTTTCGGATCCTATCTCTCAGAGCAACTCCGAGCATAGCACGTTGAGCGACATTGAGCCTCACCTCTCATTTGAGTCACAGTCTCAATCTCATAAATTATCACCAAATTATTCTTTGGGCCTTCACTTCACGAATTAATAGCAATGTCCATTTAACTTGATACCGATATTTATAAAGATTAAACTACAAACTTTCACAAATAGTTCTGTTGGCACTTGAGAGCCGTCATCTGTCATCGCACCTAGCGCCTTGTGCATAGTTTTCGGCAGTTGTTTTCACTTTGTTGGAGTGGAGTCTTATGTAGGGTTGTGACTTGTGTCATTTTGTTGATTCTTTGAAGCGTCTTTCTGGGCTCAAATTGTGATTCAACTGGCGGATAATTATAAAGGGAAGCAAAGAGAAGTATAAAGTTTTGGGAGTGCTAATAGGAAGGGTCAATTATAATAGGATCATATTAGTATGATTTCGTATTTGATTTGACTGTACCAAGCGTGATGTTATTTAACCTTTCTCAAGAATTGGGCTGTCAAATGCAAAAAGAATTTTTCAAATCCGACCGGTAGTTTTAGAGGTTAGCGCGTTCAAACAAAGATACACTTTTCAGCTTTATTATATTGGTATCGATGGTATGAATGACAACCCTATTGGAAAATAGAATGTGTTTGTTACATGTCGTGTTGTTTCAGCAGTAGTGGACATAGCAGCTCCGAATCAAGCAGACAATGCTGCTACATCTCTATGTCATTCGCTCGGATGCCTCCATTGCTTGATCGGATGTTACTTGAGTTAATGCCGTTCGATTGCAACCTTTGCAAAAATATTTTTTATTTCTTTAATTACGAAAACAATTACAGAGTCATTACAGACGTTGATTGAAAAGAAAGAAAAAGAAAAGAAAAAAGTTGTTTGGTTATATTACTAGCCTGTTGCTGGCATGAAGTTTAACAAACTCTGAATTGTACAACATGGGATATCTGGACAAATCGCAATCAAAATGAAACATTATAAAATTAGAATCATTGCAAATTAAGGCTCTCGCATTCCCATTTCGCAGAATTCGGGTTTGGTATAAGCCGTGTTTAGTCTAATTCACGACAATTTCACTGAGATCATGTATTTCACTTGCAATATGATTTATTGATCAAAAACTGTTAGTCAGTCCATCTCTTCGGCAGATAACTCGAAAACTACTGCTCCCATTGAGCAGAAAATTGCAACATAAAAAATATTGCCCCTCAATTTGCGAAAGCTATTGTTTTTTTTTTTCAAGATATTCCGGTGGCACTAAAAATAATTACTGAATAATTGCTGGAATGTCACACTGCACTACAAAACCTGTCACGCAACTATGAGGTAACACTACAGTGGACCAAAGCACATGACACAAGCGCGGGCAACGCGGTGGCCGACAGGCTGGCCAAACAAGCAGGCAAGTCGGTCGCGCCAAGCCAAGAGACACCACTGTGCCTGCCATCAGCAGACACAGTTAGGAGACTCCTTGTGAAAAACACAGACAAGGAACACGAAAAATTGTGGGAAACCCGAGTGGACTGCGAGCAAGCGCGCTCCATGCTCCCTCACAGCGATGGGAAACTCACAAATTTTCTAATAAAACGCAACAGAAGCGACCTTAGACTCCTGGTCGGCATCATAACGGGTCACTGCAACCTGAACAAATACATGCACAATCTGGGCATCACAGACAGCCCCCTGTGTAGGGGCTGTCTGCAGGAGAGCGAGACGGTGGAGCACGCAGTGCTTCACTGTCCAGCAACACAGGAATTCAGATCCGAAACGGGCCTGCAATAGATCCCGACCTCTCGGCAACGAGCAACCTGCAACAGTGCTGCCGTCAGCCAGAAGTCCTACTCCAGTACTTCAAGGAGCTGGGATGGCTGGACTGACGGCCCGGGGGGAATTGCACAAAACTCCCGTTTCGTGGTGTCGGTGCAGGGACTGCCACCCCCGTCTAAGAATAAGAATAAGAATTACTGACCGAATTTAACATTTTCTATTTTGAGTTATCCGCTGCTGTTGCATAAATATTTTACCCTAGCTGTTTCCCGCGGCTTTGCCTGCGTGAAATAAGTTTGTTCCCTGTCACTCCCTGTCCCGGCTATCACCAAGAGTTCCGTAGGTTCCTGTGGTTTTATATAGTACGAGTATCACATGCTGTTGACGGTCAAAAAGCTTTCGAATCCGATACGAAGCATCGATTGCGGCGACATTAACGCGAGGGCACAGTATTTAGTAGATCAAGCCGAGGATCGCGTTCACGGTCGGCTGGCCGGCGCGGGCGGCGGCACGGGTGTTACTTTCGATAGCGTCGCGATATCGGATATCGCCCGCCGCTTCGCCGCGCCGCCTTTCTTCTCTCGCCCATCAATGCTGTAACAATGTTTTAACCTTGAATCAAAAAATTTTGCCACTCCCATATGGATGAGTAATAAAAGCACTTTAGGGGGTGCCAAAATCGTGTCAAATGTATATCAAAATTGACACTCACTCACACATTCTCATTTTCAAACTCCATATAAATTTGTATTAACAATCTCTTCCCGCTAATCCGCTTCCTTTGTCCGCACCCCCCCTGAAATTGACACCGATTTTTCTTCGTTTCCCATATACAAGATGCGATCTCCACAGGGAGAGCGCGCGCGACCAAAGAGGTTTAAAACTTCTTGGTTTTAACTAACAAGGAAAAGACTTTGTTATAATCTGACTTTTCTAAAAAATTAAAACCCACCTCTTTGTAAACAAATATGTTTATGACATAATGACTTGTTGATTCCCAATTATTATTTTTTAATTATCATGAAATAATAACAGACCTGTGTTTTTCTTACTTATACAATCAAACTGTTATCTGTCTTCATAATATGAAGGAAAATTTAAAATTTTTAAGACGGTTTTATATATTCGCGTAAATATGAGTTAGGTGTGGTATGATATATGTATATTCAAAACATTGGTCTGTTATTTATTCGTGTTTTCAAACACATAACTTAAAGGCAAGAAATATTTGCTTCTTGCAAAACAAGTAGTCACTATTTTAGACGTTGAAGATCGATTTCTAATAGGTATTAGATTGAAAATGAGCACTGGACACGGGTACCTGTCTTTGTTAGTTTTTAGGGTTCCGTACCTCAAAAAGAAAAAAGGAACTCTTAAAGGATCACTTCGTTGTCCGTCTGTCTGTCCAGACTCTTTTTCTCAGGAACGCGTGGAGGTATCAAGTTGAAATTAATACCAAATACTCAGGTCAGCAATCACTTAGAGCTGTGAAAAAACCAAACTTCTAAGTCAACGCAGAAAAAGATATGGCCGTTTTTGCCGCATTTTTGAGTATTTTAGTGATGAAAACCTATGGGGTACTTCCGGTTGACCTAAAATCTTGAAATTTAGCAAGAAGCAATGTAAAGCACAAGTAATGGAAATAATCCGAAAACAGTAAATTTGTAGTTACATCACAAAAAAAAGTAATTTTTCTATTACCAACAAACTTAATTTTGTGTGTAACCAAAATCATCCATGTATATTTTTTTAGTACATGTGATAAATACTAAAGACCAACGAAATTTATTAAAAATAAGTTTGTACGGAACCCTCAGGGCGCGAGTCCTACTCGCAGTTGTCCGGTTTTTTCTGTAGTAACGACAACGCTTAGCTTATTGTCTTGAAAGTAAATACTTTGTTGCGGGCGCCGCAGCCCTCTGCGAAGGCAGCATGATGTTTGTTCACTTAAATAATCAGTATTAAGAGCCACATTAATATGTTGAGTTAGATAGCGATAGGTACCCTATCCGATTAAGCAATAAATTGCAATTATACCAGCTGAAGATACAATGAATAACTGCTTATTGAAAGTAATCAGGAAGTAATTATATAAAGTGGCGCGCACCGCAATCCGGACGGTTCGCTTCTATTTTGATGTTCAGTTTCATTTGAATAAGGCGACGAGTGTAAGGCCACCTTCAGACGGCCATGCAGACGTCAGTCAATTCCATCAGTCATGTCCATGACTCGTTATCAAGCGGGCAGTTTGGTGGCTACCTAACATTAGTGGTGTGCAATACAAACTATCTAAGTCTCGACTTGTAGCTATGGGAACTGAAAAAGTTTTATTTATGAATTCATTGGCTGATCACTAATGTTAGGTAGCCACCAAACTGCCCGCTTGATAACGGGGTATAGTCATGACTGATGGTTGCATGATGCAAAAAATAAAGTATGCAGTTTTTCGTCAGTCACCGCTTTAGACGATCATTCATACGTCAGTCACCGCCTGACTGTGGTAAAACCCTGATAAACTGACAGTAAAACCTACGGCAGGTTTTGGTGTCCCCTATTGGACACATTAAGTCCAAGTCAAAACTATTTTATTGCATGTAAGTACACTGGGTACATACAAACGTTCAACAAAAGTTGTTATCAACGTTTACTCAAAAGTACGACTGATTGTTGCATGACGCAAAAATAAAAATATCTAGATTTTCGTCAATCACCGTCGTGCAAGCATCAGTCACCGCATTAGGCGATCAGTCATCCGTCAGTCACAGTCTTGACTATTGTAAGACTGACAGCAAAACGTATCGTGTAATGGACGCTTTAGACACTATCGCCCTATGAAAATAACGAAAATGACATTATTTTTGGAGAACGTCCCTAAATGACTGTTTTGACTTCCAATGCGAGTGTGTTCCACACCACTGAACGTGCTAGATTAAGTATTATTGTCGTTGGTTAGATGACTTGGTTGAGTGCAGAACTATTTCTCGTATGAACATTTCAAATTCCCATACTATTAGTAGATTTGATATGATCAGAATGGAAATTACGCTCGAAGGAATAAAAAAAAATACATTAGCAATGGGAAATAGAGCGTGAAAATACTTAAGTATTGTATAAAATATCCTGAATTTACAGGCCAAAGAAATCATAGACTGCACGAGGCAAATAACAGATAGCTCATCAGACATCTGTTGAGAAATTGTTCAGTTTATATACCACAAATAGCTGCTTTCGACAGATGCGGAGAAAGCCAGGGATCAGATAAACATTTGGATTAATCTATCTTCCTCCTTCGTTCGTGATCGTTTATCTCGCAATTGAGACGAGTCTCCTTCCATCATTTCTCGTATAAAAAAATCTCGAACGCAACCAACGCTGGAAGGACTATTACTTACCAATATCATTTAAAAACTATGTATTAAAAAAAGGCAAATAATAATCCGGGCTCCTAATAATCCTGACAATGGCACCTAAAATATTGAACTGGGTAGGTTAGGTTGGATACCTTGAATTTGAATTATTAGGTGCCAAGTTTATTATTTTAGACGCCCGGTTTATTACATGCAAAAAAAAAAGAAAGTGACGACGCTGACACCTTGGTTACTACGTAGTAGCGACTATATGGGTGTCTTCAAGTTAAAATGTATAAATATGATAATAATTAAGCGATCCATCGGTGATCGATCCGTGCGCTTCGGCCTCCGTATGCGTGAGCGCATTCGCGGAACAATGCGCGGGTGCAATCAGGGCACTGACCCCTCGCCCCTCCCTCCCTCTTGCCCCTCCCGCCTCTGCAGATCGGTCAAGACAATCGGACAGTGTTAATGTTAGTTACCAACCGAAACGGTTTGTGTCAGGATTTTCTCATATGATGGATGAAAGGAATTTATTTTTATGAATCAAATCAAATCAAATATACTTTATTGAGCAACAAATTATATCAAAAGTTTACATTATGATAATTAACTAAACTATGTACAATCAAAAGGCGGCCTTATCGCTTTCAGCGATTTCTTCCAGGCAACCTTAGGGTGATGTTGAAATCTTCATGGAGTGTAGGTGTTGGGTGCAGACATTTATATGTATATAACTTAAGTACATGACATATGAATATAATATAAATAATAATAAATATATATAATATAATATATAAAGGTATGAACTGTTAGAGTTCGCCGTAGGCACATGTGAAGTTCACCAACCCGCACTGGGCTAGGGTGGTGGACTATAGCCCGAACACCCTCGTTGAGAGGGTAGGCCTGAGCCCCAGCAGTGGGGACATGTTAATAGGCTGCTGATTTGATTTGTGATTAAACCTGCATACGCCGAAAAAGGAATTATTAGGCGCATGTAAAGTCCACCAACCCGCACTGGGCTAGCGGGGTAGACTATAGCCTGTAAAGCCTGCGTTGAGAGGGACATTAGGCTGTTGATTTCATTTCCGACTCCAAATTAGTGATGTGAACTTTGTCAAAGACGTGGCGTATCGATAAGTGATGTGGCCAACCAGCTAGTCATGCATCGACATTTTTCCTGCCCCATATCCAGTGAGGTGCAACCGGGCACTATTCATCTTGTCCGACGATGGCCAAAGAAATAATAAAACCGATCTCTCGAGAGAGGAATCTAGTGAAATGCTAATTTAGTCTACGCGTACATTATGTACGCATCACAGCGCCGAGTGAAACTATAATATCTTCAGTGGGACGCAGTTTAATATCATTCAAACATAATAAATGAACGATTGCAAGTCTGTATTGTATAGATACCTGCGTATTTCGCACTTGAAATTATAAAATGCTAGCTGTTGTCTGCACGCAACTTAACTGCATACTGTAATGATTAGAAAACGACTAGAAACGAAAAACTATATTAAAATGTGTTCAGTGAGAAGAGAAAGGACTCGGTGTGTACGATTTTTTTAAAATTTTAAACGCCGTCTCTCGACTCCTTAAAACCTACTTAACCCCTTCGCATACCTAATTAGACTACAAATTAAGTAATGATAAGCGGAAAACTTCCACCTGTGCTTCAGAATTGATAACAGAACACATTCTACTCCGTCGATGATTTCTTTGATTTTAGTAGATACCATATCAGTGGCACGAATGACGAAGGTAAATTAATGCATAGATTAGGCACAGAATACATAATAGTAGGTTTAGGTGTGGCTTGCCTGGGTACAAAGACTTCGAATTTAGATCACTTTGACATACATTTTATTTCTTGATATAAGTATATTCTCTTTTGCATGTTCTAAGTATATTCTCTTTTGCAATTGTTATCATACTAATATTATAAAGGCGAAAGTTTGTAAGGATGTGAGGATGTTTGTTACTCTTTCACGCAAGAACTACCGAACAGATATTCATGAAATTTGGTACAGTGATAGCTTATATCCTGGAATAACATATAGGATACTTTTTAACGCGGACGAAATCGCAGGGCGTCCGCTAATATCCCCTAAGTAACAAAACGCCTACATAGAGGGCGCTGTTTCACAATGTACACAAAACTATTCTACGCGGGCGAAGCCGCGGGAAAAAGCTAGTATTATATATAAGTAGGATTAACCCCTCCTTATTTGCGGTGCCCCCAACGGGGTGTTACATGTATTAGCACCAAATTTAATTTAAGACCATTGTACAGACCGTGTAACTAGCAAATAAATGAATTTGAATTTGAATTAAAATCGTTTTTAATCTCTAAGAAAATAGTAAATACTTTAGACTTTAGTGCTATGTGGGCAAGGAGATTCGAACCTCTTTTGTCGCGCGCGCGCTCCCTGTGGAGATCGCATCTTGCGAATTTAGTATGGGAAACGATGAAAAATTCTATGTCAAAATCAGGGGGGTGCGGACAAATGAAGCGGATTAGCGGGAGGAAGTTGCTCATACAAATTTATATGGAGTTTGAAAATGAGAATGTGTGAGTATCAATTTCGATATACATTTGGCACGATTTTGGCACCCCCTAAAATAATTTTGTTACTCATCCATATGGGAGTAGCTTTTTTTTTAAATTCATGTATGTGGGGGGGGGGACTAACTACAAGTTCAAATTACATGTAGATTGAGAGAGTCGTTCGTCGTTAGACCCCACAACCGAATGTCCCACATGGGACGTAACGGGAAATTCAATTTTAATATTATTTCTATTCGTCATTAGACCCCACTCCGTTTTTTTACTCATTTTAAATGAAAGTAACGTCAGTAAGAAAAGTCTTTGGTAGTTACTTTTAATCGATTTTATTTTATTTAAAAAAAAAAGTAAAAATCAACCTTCAAAATATAGAGAGAAACCATAACTACCTCAACTACCTACATTGTATGTAGCTAACTACTATAGTTTGCTACTTAAACTTCAAAGGTATCTACTTACCCTACTTTGCTAACCATATACCCCCCCTCTGGCTACGCGCTTCCGATCTTATATACCATTAAATTTATTAATGTTCATGCTTTTATTTTCAGGTAAGTGAGAGCGCTCGTGTTGTATGCGGTAAGTGACCTGAGAGCTACCTTATAGTCCCTCTACGGGTCTATTTCTGGCCTACTGTTTCAAAGAAGGAGGCTATCAAATGTAAGCCTGCTGCCATTCTAAAAGCGAGTCACATGAGAGCAGCAGAAAGGGGCAAATCCCACCACCTCCCATGGCCTTCGACGTCTAGGTCATATAGGCCGAATCGCGGGGGAGGTGCCCGGTACTTGCTCCGGGCTCTTTCCCGGACACCCTGCTTGATCCCCCTACAAGTTATTTATCCCGTCCCTAGGTGCTTTGCACACGCAACTCTCCCCATTCAGGGGCAAGCAAGGCACCACAATAACGCCTTCGTCGTCGGGCTGCTCTGTAGTCGGTCCAGTCAGTCGGGCTGTCAATACTGTCAGATAAAGACATGAATAAATAACGCCAAGCTCCTTTCTCAATATTTTTTTTTTTTTTTACTACCCAGTGCAGACGAGTTCTGGAGTGGAGACCGCGGACCGGTACGCGCGGCGTGGGACGCCTTCCGCCAAGTGGACCGACGACCTGAGTAATGTGGCCGGAAGCGGCTGGATGCGAAAGGCGGAGGACCTGGGGCGGTGGTGGTCATTGGGGAAGGCCTATCTCAAGCAGTGAATATTGAAGGGCTGATATATGAAGATGATTCATGTCGAGCCCGTTTGTGGTACAATAGCGGATGAACCATCAGCTATGTTTAAAATAGATAAGATTATTAATATGAGAACGATTTTGAAACTCTCAAAAGTGGTTCGCGGAAGCCGCGCGGGCTCACGCATGGAGCGACTCAAATCTTCCTGCGTTCGACGGCTAATTTTAGGGCGATGTCGTCGTGCTGTGTTATCCCACCTAGTCCGGGATACGAAGTGGTTACACCCCGCTCATCGCGTACCAAGATAGATTAACATAAGTAAGTAAGTCAATATTTATTTGCGGAAAACATGGTTGTATATAGTTGGTTGTATTTCATAATTATTAAATTTCTATATCAAGACGCTATAAGATAAGACGCGGCCTATCATATCGAAAGGTCCGGAGTTCGATCTCCGGTTGGGTCATGTACCAATGGGTTTTTCTCGAAACTTAAGTACATTTACTGACTGCTCTCAAACAGTGAAGGAAAACATCGTGAGGAAACCTGCATACGCCGAAGAAGAAATTCTTAGGCGCATGTGAAGTCCACCAACCCGCACTGGGCTAGCGTGGTGGACTATAGCCCGAACACCCTCGTTGAGAGGGTAGGCCTGAGCACCAGCAGTGGGGAGATTAATAGGCTGTTGATAAAGTTCTATATGTTTTACCATTATTTATGGCATGCAAAGGTAAAATAGGAAATACATAACATAATGTCCAAGATTGTATACAGTTACGTTTGTCATGTTATTTTAATTATAACACCAACTTTTCTTCACATTGCCCCTCTTAAAGTTAGAATACTTAGGGCCTCTTACACCGCTTGCTGATAAAGTCCCAGATACCCTATCTGCAGGTTATCTGACAGATAGCCTATTCTTTTGGTTTCACAGGTATCTGATTGCCTATATCTTATATATTTTATATAGTCTCTGTTTTATATAGTCACACACAGATTTATCTGATAGATTAGTTTATCACTAAGATTACTATCTGTAACAATATCAGGAAGTGGTGAAAGAAGCCCTCAATTTTTTAAGTCGGTAACCTATATTTCGTTCATTTGAGTCAAGAGAAATTATTCGTTTAGCTGGTGATTAATTTCATACTATCAACTGTTCGAACCACTTCCGGGCACAAGCCTATACATGTGCCTATACTTCAACAAGGACTTTGAGTTTTTTAACGAGAGGACTACTGAAATGTAATGAATAATATCCAGCACATTTGATCGCCTGCAATAATTCAACAATGCAAAGAGTTTAGAGTGTTAAGTATGACCACAATTTTTTAAATAATTCAAGTGTATATAAGCTTACGATCAACAATAGTACATTGTTAACCTAGGTGTGAAAGTAACTTATTTAAGTCCCGAGACGGGGTTTGGCGCCCGAAGCGTAGCGAGGGCGCCAATAGTTCGAGGGACCTCTAAATAAGTCTTGAACCCGAGGGAAACACTGTGCTTTTCATTAAAAATACACTGAAAGTAAAAACAAAAACATAAAATGAGTGTTAATACAAATCTCTGCTATACGGAAGTATAAACAAAACTCTACAACTCGAAAAATTTGTTTATTTTTCTGTGGCCGGCCAGCTATTTTGCCATTATTTTTCATTTTCATTATTGAAAAAATGGTAAATATTTTGTCCAAATCTATGTTATTTTAAAGAAATAGTTGACAGTAATAATTATAATAAAGTCATTTAAAAATATATATTCTCTAATTATTACATAACTTTGTTATTTCAATTTTACATCGCGCTGTAATTGAGTGGCTGTATAGACAGTTGGAACATGGTCCAATAGAAATGTCAAAATAGTACTAGTTTTTTTAAATATAATTTGACAGCTGTCAGTTGAAAGCGATTCTCCCTAGGGCTGAGATGTATTACTTTCAACCCGCTCCTCAGGCAACTTCAGACCTACTTTCAGAGTATGAGTAATGAAAACAACATTTCAACCCTATCACTATTTCAGCCGCATGACGCCGTTCGCACAATACTAGGGTTGGTATTTAATAAAAATAAACGAAAATCGTGGCTAAAATAATTTTTCATTACTCATACTCCGAAAGTAGGTCTGAAGTTGCCTGAGTAGCAGGTTGGACATGATACATTTCAGCCCTAGGGAGAATCGATTTCAACTGACAGCTGTCAAATTATATAAAAAAAGTAGTACTATTTTGACATTTCTATTGGACCATGTTCCAACTTTCTATACAGCCACACAATTACAGCGCGATGTTAAATATAAATAACATAAAGTTAAGTAATAAATAAAGAATATATTTTTATAAATAACTTTATTATAATTATTACTGTCTACTATTTCTCTAAAATAACATAGATTTAAGCAAAATATTTTCAATTTTTTCAATGATGGAAATGAAAAATAATGGCAGAATAGATGGCCGGCCACAGAAAAAAAACAAAGTAGACGGGAAAGCGGCAATCCGATCTTCATATTTTTTTCGAGTCGTAGAGTTATGTTACTTCCGTATAGCAGAGATTTGTATTAACATTCGTTTTATCTTTAGCTAATTCATGTTTTTATTTTTACTTTCATTGTATTCGCAATGAAAAGCACAGTGTATCCCTCCGGTTCAAGAATTATTTAGAGTCCCTCGAACTATTGCGTCTCGGGACCTAAATAAGTTACTTTCACCCCTGGGGTAACAATGTACTATTAAAATCGTTTGAATTTAACATAATGTTAATACGGTTGCGCACAGTGGCCCGTGGCCTCCCGGACTAACTAGGAAGCGGGCTGTCCTATTTCGGCCGTAGCCCTTTGTTGCCGCTTGGGTTTATTTCTGTTTAGGTCTTGTTACGTAAGTTTACGAGGCTTGGATGCGCACGCCCCGCCCGCCCGCCCGCGCCCGCGCTCTGATGCAACAGTATGTGGTTATTAACGGCGGCCATGCGATACCGCCGCCGCCAATACCGCCCAGAGATACGAGTAAGCCGTTTAGCCGAATTGCTTATTATACAACGTCCGTTGACGGTGGAAAATGGATTAGTCCATTTATATCAATCAACTTTACTTTATGAATAAATAAAATAATGTTGGACAAATTTACACACGGCTGTTTAGTCCCAACTATATACTACATAGTACATTTACTTACTAAGTACATTTGCTAACCACTCTCAAACGGTGAATGAAAGCATGGTGAGGAAACCTGTATACGCCGATGAAGAAATTCTTAGGCGCATGTGAAGTCCACCAACCCGCACTGGGCTAGCGTGGTGGACTATAGCCCGATCACCCTCGTTAAGAGGGTAGGCCTGAGCCCCAACAGTGGGGACATGTTAATAGGCTGTTGATGTTGATGATAGGTACTTGTGTTGTTATTATATAACAAACAAAATGTGTTCTGCGTTCATTTCGAGCTTGCCATCGTTAATGGCTATGCATCAATTAGATAAAGGCGCGGGGAGCGTATCTCCGACCTATGCCCTTTTCCCACATTTGATTCGCTCATCGAGAGGCGTTAGAAAGCTCCGCTCGGTAACCGGCGCGCGCGCACCGGTGAACGCACAGTTCTAAATGAAGTGTCGTGTTTTTATCGATAACGTCTGCGGCATGATTTATCGACGCGGGCGGCGCGCGGCGAGCCACCGTCTCCAGTGGACACTGCTCATGTAAATGGCGTTGTTATATACAGATCTGCTTCCCGTAATCTGTATTTTATTTTGTATTTGCATTCGAACGATTCGCAGAGCGTCAGTGGCGTAGGGGATAAGACGCGGCCTATCAAATCGAAAGGTCCGAAGATCGATCCCCGGCTGTACCATGTACCAATGGGTTTTTTCTCGAAACTTAAGTACATTTACTGACTGCTCTCAAACGGTGAAGGAAAACATCGTGAGGAAACCTGCATACGCCGAAGAAGAAATTCTTATGCGCATGTGAAGTCCATTAACCCGCACTGGGCTAGCGTGGTGGACTATAGCCCGAACACCCTCGTTGAGAGGGTAGGCCTGAGCCCCAGCAGTGGAACATCTTAATAGGCTGTTATTATCATTCATTTATTAGCAAATAATAGGTGTTTTGCGTTGTCCGAAGGCCGAATCCCGGAAACGGCTTTTTTCTTCCCTATCAACGAGGGCGTTCGGGCTATAGTCCACCACGCTAGCCCATTGCGAGTTGGTGGACTTCACATGCGCCTAAGAATTTCTTCTTCGGCGTATGCAGGTTTCCTCATGATTGTTCCCTTCGCCGTTTGAGAGCAGTCAGTATATGTACTTAAGTTTCGAGAAAATACCCATTGGTACATGGTCCAGCCGGGGATCGAACTCCGGACCTTTCGATGTGATAGGCCGTAATAGGCCGTTAATAATAGCCATTTTTCAAGAGGATACAAGAAAGTGCTGTAGTATGTACCGGTTCGGCCGACAGCGGCCGGTGCGGTAGGTAACGGCTTTGGAAGTAAGGATTACAGCCAAACGCTTTAGATATAATGGCCTTAGATCAGATAAGCCGATCCGCCTCGCTATCGTAACGACTGCAATTAGTAAATATTTTTATAGGAAAGTGCACGGGCGTCTCATCGAGTGAAACGATTCGGTAGACAATGATTTATTAAGCTTTTAATACCGATAACTCCGTTTGCTAACTTCAGATTACGATGCGATAGTCATCGTTTTTTTTGGGAATTTATTATAACAATATTTATAAATAAAAAGATCACGTTTTGTTACACGAGTATCACTGTAGAAATCCCCCTTATTCCTAGTAGAAAACCAAGTTAGATAACCAGCATTTAGCAGTTAACCAGTTATCTAGCAGTAATTCTATTCCTCGTAGAATATTTTTTTAAATCTTACTGAAACATGCCTCGTAGTTTATTGACAGGTGGAGGCAGCGCGAGGCAAGTATATTAGCTATGTATAGGTGAATAAAATAATTCCCGCTAAATAACTATGGTTATCTAACAGAAATTATATTATTTGTAGAATGCTGGCTTGATTCTCTATAAATGGATTAAGAGTAAAATCTGACCTTACTTCGGATTATGTCTCTCAGAGAAACTCCAAGAGTAACTATGTAGCCTAATATTATATATTAACGTAACATAAGAGTAGTGGTGTAAGGGACCAAAATAACATCAAGTGTTCAAAATGTCAATTTGAGTTTGAAGCGTCACCTCTACACTTTCTAGAATAGCCGGTATCTAGCAAGAAATGTATCCATATTATAGTGACACTCACTGCACGAGGCACTCGCAATTCAGCGTGACAAGGGTAGTTTGGACTCGAACGTAGTGATAAATATATGTCGCAGACAGATTGTTTAAACCGTCAGTTCACAAACAGCCTAGGCTTTTTATTACAAACATCCCGACTGACGTCCACGCCCATTGTAAAATGACTCGGCCGTTTCTGGAGTCGAGAAGAGAGCTTTGCCGATAGATTGGCCGTCTCAGCTCGCTGCCATCTGGTTGGGTATTATTTAGATCACTACACAAAAAATTGGCCTGCAATACGGCTGGAAAAATGCCGTGGGTCGTGTCTAAAAAGACGGCATTCATCAAACGACCTACGACATATAATAAAGTAGTGGTTCGGACGCGTGCGGCGGGCGCGCTCCAATCTTAGCGGCCATTAGGCCTGGGCGGGGAGCAGAATACCCACATACAACCTGACTTGCACTAGCCTCCATGCCGGATGGACCGACGGAGCTGGATGGAGATGTCCAGATCATGATCATGTCCTTTCATAGAAGCTTTTCCTGTCATGCGCGCCACCCGCGTGCCACCCGCGGCGGGTGGAGCGTATGTATCTCAATTACGCACTTAAAACACTGTCAGTGATGTGAAAACAGTCTGTGACTATATTCACTCAACCGCCAAAAAGATTTAGGGGGACTATACAACTTGCAGTAGACGCACAGGCTCATAATATTTTCTAATAAAGTGGTAATCAAGTCAGACGTCCGATTAAGGTTGCCAGATTTGTTGTAAGACTGTGTGTAGATGAAGAGACGTATGTCTCGTGGGCAGGAGGTCTACTTTTAGCAGGCATCAGTCGAAAGCTCGGCTCGCCTGGCTGGCTTGTATAGAGGTTTCATTGGCTATTTTACGAGCTGCGACGTCTTTTTTAATCGTGTTTACGATCGTTCCGCGTAAATACGTTTCCATGTGAAAGGAAAAAGTTTAATGGTCATAGAGATTTTGAAGAGTGGAAATTGTGTATGTGCTAATTGCAATAGAGTTCAGTTTTGATCGTTTTTCTTTTCATTTGTCTAATTAGTCCTGTTGTATTGACACTCACACGGCCGTTTGGAATTTCCACTCTTTTGTGTTATCGACTTTATAGTTTCGTCTTTATCTGTTCATTACACGATTTTTTTTTGCAGCGTTGTCAAATTTTTTAAATTATATTATTCATTAAAATTCAATCTATAACTTTTTTTTCAAAAATTTTATAAGTCGATGCGTAGAATAATCTTTGTCCTTGTACACAAAACCAATACGAAAAATTAACTATGACAAGTAAACAAAACATGATTGGCATGTTATTAAATGTGTATTTTATTAAATATTTGATGTAAATGCAAATACTAGTAGGTATCTACTTGTAGTTTTTTTTTCACATTTATCAGGAATTGTTCAGTTTCCTTAATGAATTATAATAATTTAAATCGCCACAGCTTAATAAGCACAACGTTGACGTAGATTACCTATTTGACCCAAATTACTTTACGAACATCGATTAAAATCAATCTGATGCGGACATCGAGTGGAATCGATGTTATCTAATAGCATAAACATTTGGACGTCCCGCGTGCGCGCCGCTCACGAAGCCGCATTGTGTCGCATTTCACGCCTGCAAACTGCGCGCGCGCCGCCTTTCGAAAGCGGGCCCTTGCCGGCGAGAATGCGATTAAAAAAACATTTGGAAGGGGCGATGTTTAAAAAAATTACTATCATTCTATTACCTCACTAGCTTTCCCCGCGACTTCGTTCGCCGGCGCTTCCATGTCTCTCTTATCGCCGCTAATCGACTTGCTGGTGTTAGTTTGGCTTGGCTCCATACGAGACAATGAAGCATCTGCTGTGTGAATGCGATGCACTAGCCGCAAGGCGAATGAGTGTCCTGGGTGTGGCTTATCCTGAACCCGAGGACTACAGGCTCCCCTCAGCTGCACAATAGCATTTGTGCAGCGAACACTTGGGGAGGAGAAGAACAGATAAACACAGGGGCTGACACAATAGATCCCATAGGGTCGCAGTGTCGCCGGGTGAGCCCGGCCCCCTTCTACAAGATAAGATAAGATAGTTTGATTCCATAAGTCTACTGTAGAAAGGCCTTTGTCCAGCAGTGGACGTCTACAGGCTGATATGATGCTGATGAACACGAGGAACTGGACAGCGTCCAGCTGGTGAAACTATGATGCTGACAAGTGGTCCTACTGCATGTAGGAGAGTATTCTATTGTAAAAGAGAGTAGCTGTTTTCCGCGGCCTCTTTTACAGTTATTTCTGACCTCGTCGAGGCAGGCATATGTCCAGCTGTGGACGTTATAAGGCTGATATGACGATGATCGATGATGTATATTATTATTACGTGTAACTATTGGACATTTTAGATGTCCGCGCGTGGAAAAACCGTTCTTCCTTTACTCTTAAGACTCGGATGTGAAAGAGGAAATGTAAACGTGCCTATACTACCTACGGCTACGGTTCCAACCAACAGACATGTGAATGCAATCTCCTTTTTCCGTAATTACCGTGGCTATTACCCGTAGGTATGTGAGACGGAATACCTACACCGTCGACAGATACATTTTTTTTATTACCGCATTAGGTAATATTCATATTCATTTATTCGTACTAAACATACTCGTCAATACATAATATAATAAAAAGACATTCGTAATGAAATTAAATTAAAATATATTCTTACATGTACTGACTGCTCTCAAACGGTGAATGAAAACATCGTGAGGAAACCTGCATACGCCGAAGAAGAAATTCTTAGACGCATGTTAAGTCCGCCAACCCGCACTGGGCTAGCGTGGTGGACTGTAGCCCGCACGCCCTCGTTGAGAGGGTAGGCCTGAGCACCAGCAGTGGGGAGATTAATAGGCTGTTGATGATGATGATTGATGATATTCTTACAATGTCAAAATAATAAAATATCTATGGTTCTGACCATCTAATAATACCAGCAATAACAATGACAATTGTACGACTCTTCGAGGACTTACATACTCGTCAACGTCCACCGCTAAACACGTCCACCTTGCCCAATTTCTTTTTGCATTTGACAGCCCAATTCTTGAGCTACGACCTTTAGGGCCTCTTACACCGCTTGCTGATAAAGTCCCAGATACCCTATATGCAGGTTATCTGACAGATAGCCTGTTTTTTTGGTTTCACAGGTATCTGATTGCCTATATCTTATATATTTTATATAGTCTATCACACAGATTTATCTGATAGATTAGTTTATCACTAAGATTACTATCTGTAACAATATCAGGAAGTGGTGAAAGAAGCCCTTAGGAGCCGAGAAAAAATAAAAAAAAGAAATTACAATTAAAACGAGACCGCGGGAAACAGCTAGTGTATATAAATAAAAATGAAACATGTTCTTCTCTTGTTTATTTAATTGTCCTCAACGCGTTTAGTGAAACCTCAGATGCCGTACAATTAACGCCACTGAGATGTGGACTCATGATGCTATGCTATTTCCCTTGACCGAGTTTCGTTCGAAAGAAAAAACCTGACTATAGAGCGTCGTAGACGTATCATAACGTAATTTAAATTTTCCTTTTACACAACTGCTCGGATTTTTTCTCGTTTCACCTTTTACAAGCTTATTTACTTGTTTTCCTATCTGTTGTCTGTTCTCCCGCTATTCGATCATGCTTGAATTTTTACCCACCTTTGGTTCTGACGTATGTCCAGCAGTGGACGTTAAAAGGCTGATATGATGATGATGAAGACACGCCGATGAAAAGGATTTGAAATATTGAATAGTTTAATTAAACAATCTTGACAACCCAGCGGCGAAGGCAAATAAGAGTGATCACCAAGATCTCAATCTTCAATTTTATAGTGCGCTTACACTGAAACATGTTTTCACTTAATCCATTTAGATAAAAATCAACGCAATCTGCTTAATGGTTTTCGAAAACTCGATTAATAAATGCGGCTGTTCCGTTGCTAATATCAATAGTTATTTTATTATTTATTTGCTAGGTCTTCTTATCGATATCTGTTTATTATTATTTATTGTTGTTTGTACACTAGATTGCAATGAATTCGGGTCAGGGGCCTATTTCATACAAACAAGGTCACATTGTGCCCTCAGATCTCCGTCAGGGAACGATTTGCATGAGATCTGATGGTGGCTGTCCACAGTTCGGATGGAGGAGGTCCATAGAGCAACACACACCTCACTGATCAAGCAAGCCGTTTTCACCATAGACTAGTCCGAACTAAAACAGATCTAAAATGGCATCAAAATGTATGGAATTATGCAGGATTCTGAATACTTACTTGGACAGATAACTATTCATCAATTTATGTAATAAAAGCGAGTCAGCATTCAATTCAATCAATTGCCTATTAACGTCGGCATGAATTTGCATTTCAATTCCATTATGTCCGAAGGTGTCGAAAATTAAAATGTTATCTAATCGAAAATAGGTATACCTATCTAAATTGCACAGCGCTGCAGGTCGAGACTCCGGCACATTTGTTTTCTATTGAGTGTTACGTCACTGATAAAGGGCAGGGGTCGTCGTTGGAGATGACGTGTCTACAATTATTGATAAGCCTGATTGAAATGAACCTCATACGTATACAAGGTGGCCACTGTCCATATTGCATCGTCGGTGTTAGAACACACGCACGCATCTACTACATCACGTTATAAATTATTATACCTCGGGAAAAACTGTTCCCGCGGGAAAAATCTTTCTGCGCGGGCGAAACCGCGGGAAACAGCTGTCAGGTAATAGAAGCCATTTAATTCAAATCATTTTTAACATAAACAATAACTTACTCTACAACATCGACACTTTTATTTTTGGCCAAGGCCTCCAACCTTTTCCTGTCGCCTCTATCTCTCGCTATCCTTGTCAGTTTTCCCTGCTATCTTCTAGTTCGTCTTGCCACCTGACTCCCTCTTTTTTATTTATTGTATTTCAGGAACCAGTTCATGCCCCAAGTTCTGTTCCATTTCTCCCCGTAATGTATGTCTTGTCCATCTCCATTTTAGTTTCTTTAGTAAGTTTTTGTACGGCTTCCTATTGTTTTGTATCATCATCATCAATCCGTATCAATTCCTATTGTTTTGTTTATTTTCTCCAATTTCCTTTCCCCGAGAGCGTCTTTCCAGGGCAGATTGGCAGACTTCTAACTTTTTAGCATGTGCTTTGTTAGGGCTCAGGTCCGGCACCCGTATGATTGAACAGGGTTCGATTACGTGATTACATTACAGGACTTTAAATTTAATAATTTTGGCATTACAATTTCATGTTGCAAGCATACCGCATAATATAGATAGGTATCGTCAGATCTGGCAATAGTTAGCCGTGGGATGCTCCCTTAGCCTATATTTGATGAACTGATGACGCAAATCCTTTGATAACTTAGTCTAGTTAAAAAATTTAAGGTAATTATACAACCATAATATGTTTACCTAGACTAAGTTATCAGAGTGTTTGCGTCATCACACATCAAAGGCAGAGTCAGCATCCCACGGCTTACTTGCTATACTAGATCTGTCGGTGTATTACCTGAAGCATTGTTTTCAAATTACAATATTGACACGTCACATCGTGAGAGTGTATCCGAGCAAGGCCCATAAACATCCATTATTTATTTATATTATAAATCAGATAAAAGTTCGACATTTGAATTTCGCACGGCGGCGGCGCGGGCGCAGCGGCCGGCGATTCAATCGAGAGAGATTGGTTGCGCAACCGGCGGCTATGGAATGGAAGCAATTTTAGGGAGGTTATTTTTTCTTTTGTCGGAGACCGTAAAAAAGTAATGCATAGGTATTAGACGCGCTTCCATGTTCCATTCACTTTGAATGGTATCTTATTGTGCATCGAACGAATAGAAAATTATATAAATTGCTTCTAGAAGTACGCGCTCTCGCTCTGTTCCTATACGTTATGGCCTGGTCGTGAACAATTATAGCAGCCATCAATGAGGATATTAATTCATACATAGAACGATGGAGCTGCGACTCTTCTGTCACGATTCTTCACTGAACTTGAAACATCAAAAAATTTGCCTTATTTTATAAGCTTGAAAAATAAGTTTCTAATGACTGTAAAACATTATTTTACTTTCACGAGAACCATGGAAGACATGGCTTAAAGCGATAATAACGTCACTTTTATGTTTCCATGTTATATATATCCGATGTATGGGTTTTACTAATCTGTATAGTAAAATAATATTCAATTCAGTTCAACCTGCTAAGCCTTTTGTCTCAGGATATTTAAATAAGACTAGCTGTTGCCCGCGGTTTCTCTCGCTTTACCCTCGACAGTAGTAAAAAGTAGCCTATATGTTATTCCAGGATATAAGCTATCACTGCACCAAGTTTCATCAAAATCCGCTCGGCCGTTACAGCTTGAAAGAGTAACAAACATCCAAACATCCTTACAAACTTTCGTCTTTATAATATTAGTAGGATAACCTTAGGCAAAATCAATTAGGTACTTATAATAATAATAATAATTTATTTATTTCAGATAATACAATCCATAATTTGTTAGTAAATACTTAAGATAATGTTAGTAACTATTGGAATAAAATATTAAAATTCTCCCTATCACTTAACATTAAATATTGCGGTTCTGGACCCCACATGTTTGTGGTTCCAGAACCTGACTACTGGGCAGTCGACCCGCTCCACTATGGTGTTAAGGAGGCTGCTGGGACTGTCCCGCGTGCGACGCATCAGGGAGGCTATTCTTTTCCGCACTATGGCAGGAAAACTTATATATTTGCCTAAGAATAATGGCAGCTGCTATTTTATGACAATAAATATTATTTTTCTTACCTTCTTTACATTTCTATAATCAGACAATTAAAGTTTGTGAAATGTCCCTTCCTTCTCATAATAGACAAAGCACAGGAGAAAGATATGAAGTGTAGTGTATGTAGTTAAATATATCATCATATCAGCCTGTAGACGTCCACCGCTGGACAAAGGCCTCCCCCAGGGATCTCCACGACGACCGGTCCCGCGCTAACCTCACCCAGCTGGGTGCCGCGACCTTCGTCGGTCCACCTTGTGGGAGGCCTACGCTTCTTCTTCCGATACATGGTCGCCACTCGAGAACCTTTCTGCCCCAACGGCCGTCAGTTCTACGAGCGATGTGCCCAGCCCACTGCCACTTGAGCTTCGCAATTCTTTGAGCTATGTCGGTGACCTTGGTTCTCCTGCGGATCTCCTCATTTCTGATTCGATCTCGCAGGGAAACTCCGAGCATAGCTCTCTCCATTGCCCTCTGGGTGACCTTGAGCCTTCTTATGAGGCCCATAGTGAGCGGCCACGTCTCGGTACCGTATGTCATCACTGGCAACAACAAAGTTAATTGAGGCTGCTGTCAATCAAGGACCTCACCAGGAACACCTGTAAAAAGAAAATACGAAACTGGCTAATATCCCTCAACTATAAGGAAACGGAAAATATCCTACATACAGTACAATAAAAAAGCAATAATACATACGATATAATAATAGTATACTAACATACGAATGCACTCACACACAACTCACACACACACACGTACACATACACACTCACAGACAAATATATATATATAAATCAATATTATATTCCAAAAACAACTAACCCTTAAATGTATACTGCACTCGGGCACAAATAAATCCGAACATCCGAAGACACTAGACTCCTCAACACAGGGAATCCTAGTTTGGGGACTAGAGTACCTCCAATTCAAGCGCTGTAATATTAATCTAATTGACCGAGCGAGCGAAGCGAGCGAAGCGTCTACGTTTCGAGACTGGCCAAAAATGCTCTTGTCCGGCTGTCTGTCTGTCTGTCTGTCTGTCTGTAATTCTCTACAGGTCGCATTTTTCAACCGATTTTGACGAAAATTTGGCATATGTATAAATTAATTAAACCTACAAAATGAGTAGAATAAAATTTTGAAAAACATTTTTTTTAGAGTACCTACCATACTCGCAAAGTGGGAGTGAACTTTTTTTTTCTTGTGAATCCCAGTGTGGGATATCGTTGGATAGGTCTTTCAAAAATATTGCTGGTGTGTGAATACCATTTTTTCGATTTAGGGATCCGTTGGCGAAATATTAAGCTTTAAAGCGGTAATTTTTGTTAGAGTCACGTGTCCCCCCCCCCTGCCAGCTAAACGGTTGCTTCTGGAAATGTGAAAAAAATCATGGCAGTAGCATATATAACGTAGTTACAAGGAAAACTATTACGGCTAAGTAGGTTCTATTAGTTTTTGAGTAATAGTGGATCGACTTAAGAAAGTTGAAAAAATAAATTATGTTCATAGAACTGCATACGTAAAATGGAAAATTATTTTTTTCCGCGTGATATCCATGGTGTGGGGTATCGTTGGATGGGTCTTTCAAAAATATCGCGGGTGTGTGATAAACATTTTTCGATTCAGGGATCCGTTTGCGAAATATTAAGCTTTAAAGTGCTAATTTTTGTCACTTTAGTAGGTACTTTTTCTGTTTCCAAAGTTGACTTTTGTTGGTTTCTTTTAGGTTTGGTTTATAAGGGCTGGCGAGGTCTACTGTTCTCACGGAACTACTAGTTATATGATTAATCCGCTTAGATTAAGTGTATCAAATTGATTCAAATAATTTTATTATTTAAGCATGTACCAACCTATTGTATTCAAGAAATAAATTATTATTATTATTAATTATATACTTATCTATAGATTTTAGCTGCACATACCTTAGAGTCCATATATAACATTAGCTTAGCTCCGCATGCGTTTGGTATAGGTATTATCTGCAACCACCTGTTAGTTCGACCAACATCGATCATCATTCGTGTCAGCGACCGACGACGGCATCCCTATTCTGTCTGCAATAACGAATTGCTGTTACTCAGTTGCCTTACGGTAACACACTATAATACTTCATACGTTTTGCTGAAGTTGTTGATACTTAAATGATAATGATAAAAAATGATAATAATGTTTGGACCATAGAGTTAGTATACTAGCTATAGAGCGCGCGCATCGCTCATTGCCCATTGAGCAAATTGTAAGCAGGTGTTCTATGGACGCTTCTATATAGATTTTTTCTAGATCGTTCTTTTCCGTGAATCGTGTTTACAGCTTGGCACTGCACATTTCACCATGATTAGTCCAAATCTAAATAAATATCGGCGAGAGCAACAATCAGCGCTACTGACGTGTTGTGACTAGTAGCGTCGCCCCGAACATTTCGTGACTGTTCAGACCCGTGCTTACAGTTCAGACTTGCTAACGCGCGCTCTATGTATACTAACATGGACAAATTTACACACGGCTGTTTAGTCCCAAACTAAGCCGAAGCTTGTAAATGGGTACTCAACAACTGATAAACATACATATATACTTTTATACCTACATAATTGTACTCTAATTATTATGTATGTATCAAATATGTATTATGACGAACGCTGAGATGGAGCGCTGTTATTTTTAAAAATGCAATTGCCTAAACGCGGTTAGTTTTAATTACTTACACAAGTACAGTCGACGGCACGTCAGTGGAAACACTTAGACCTCGAGCTGGCCTAGCCTATTAGGGAGTTTTATTACTATGGAAGGCCTGTTTATGCTGGTTTTGTTTCCATTGACTCGCGGTCGACCGTACCTATATGTCGACGACAGCTTAGGTTATTTGGACTTTTCATACAAACAAATGATACAAAATATAATACAATACAAAATCACATTTCTGATAAAATTAAGTTGTTAGGCCTGAACGCACTAGAGTGCTGCGCGCGCGCGGCTTATTTTGTGTGCAGGATAAGTGCATTCAGGCCCTTAGGGTCCATAGTCCCTCCCTGGGGCAAGCGGTGTACATGGACATTAATCAACGGCGCGATGGCCATGTTACGGACAATTAATGATCAATAAGTCATAGTCGGCCATTTTGTCGGCGATAATTCAAACCTATCATTGACGGTGATAAGATCTCGAAAGTGTTATTTATTTGCACCTATCTAAAGAAGAGCAGCCGGATATATTATTTAGTCGGTTCGCTGGTAGAAGAATGTTACGTAAGGAATAGAAAAAATGCTATGATAGACTGGTCGGAGTACGCTCGATTGACTGCGATGTTAGGCTGTTGGCGTCCACTGTACCTACAAGACCCGTTCCAAAACGTCTCTTCGCCACGGTTGCCATCGATCAAATCAGTATTTGCTATATTGGAAATTAAAAAGCAGAACGGATCACATTTTGAGCATTTTTGTTAAATTAAATTTTAATTCTTTTAAATAAAATATTAAAATTCATGATCTTCCTTTCATTTAAAATCTTATGTTATTTATGAAAAAATAATCCTTAACCCCTTCGACCGTTAACATAAAATACATATGTTTTTTTTTTTCAAATTTGGCGGGTTAGATTCCCGGTTGAGACAGGCGATTTTTAAAAAATCTGCGAATGCAGTTTTAATAAAATGATGTTAGCTTTCAGTAAAATCTTTAATTTTTAATGTACTTTACTCCGTGTGGCATGGCCGTGGGACGGCCTGTAAAAACTTATTTTGAAAACGATGCGTCCTGCGCCCCGGGGCGTCTGCGTCCTCGTCTTACGTCTTTACTTCTTACGTCTTTACTTCTTACGTCTCTTCTGTGTGTCTCGCGCCCTATAGCGCCGACCGCGTCGTCGGGCGGTAGCAGCCTAGGCCATCGCTGACTTTCACTGCACTTTTCATTAATCAAAGTGTATTAATCTCAATGAGAATAAAGGTCTGACTGACCACTTTGCACTCTGAATCTCTGATAGTTTGTTACTCTCTCTTCTGCAATGCATTGTAGATATAATAGAGATACAATTGCAATGTACAAACGGTGGAATTAGGCGAATGTGTAATTTGTAAGCGTCGAAGCACAAATAACTGGAAATAAACTAATTAAGTTCTTGCTGTAAATGTGTTTATGCTGTGTAATTGATGTATTTGATACGAGTACTAGGCATAGAGAGCGTCAGTGGCGTCGGGGATAAGACGCGGCCTATCGTATCGAAAGGTCCGGAGTTCGATCCCCGTCTGGGCCATGTACCAATGGGTTTTCTCGAAACTTAAGTACACTGACTGCTCTCAAACGGTGAAGGAAAACATCGTGAGGAAACCTGCATACGCCGAAGAAGAAATTCTTAGGCGTATGTGAAGTCCACCAACCCGCACTGGGCTAGCGTGGTGGACTATAGCCCGAACACCCTCGTTGCGAGGATAGGCCTGAGCCCCAGCAGTGGGGACATATTAAAATGTCACGCCTTTAATACAAGCAGGCAAATAATAATCCGGGCAGCTGAAAATCCTGAAAGTGGCAGCTAAAATATTGAACTGGGTAGGTTAGGTTAGATAAGTTGAATTTTAATTATTAGCTGCCAAGTTTATTATTTCAGTCGCCCGGTTTATTACATGCCATAAAAGCACACGCAGAGCAATCACTGTAGCAACTATCGTTATCTATGTAAGGTGGACGGATAATTAGAAACAGGGCAAGATTTTCATACAATCGACGTCTCTTTGAACCCATGGTTCTCCGTGAAGGATTGATCGGAGCGTGATCTGAAGACGGTCGTCGAGAGAGTACATGGAGGACTTCTAGATGGCTATAGATATCCAACTGATCAGATCAGCCGTTTGGGAGCAGCATCGTCATGATTCCTTAACTTTAAGATTTTCATACATTTATATGCCATTTTGCGGGGTTTTGTCTACACGACGATGCTGCTGCCAAACGGCTCATCTGATCAGTTGGATATCTATAGCGATCTGAAAGTCCTCCATCTACTCTCTTGATGACCGTCATCAGATCACGCCCCGATCAATCTTACACGGAGACCCATGGCTTCAAAGTGACATCGATTGCATGAAAATCTTGCCTTGTTTCTAATTATCCGTCCACCTATGTATCTCAGCAATTATTATGTTCCGAAGTCATTACATAGTAATTTGTGTAATTGACGCTGTGTGAAAGTGCAAGTATTTATTAATATAGATAATAATCTACAGTATCGCTGAAACGTAGTATCATCTAAATAGCATTATAATATGCATTATGTACAGTATTATTAGCAGCATTGGAAAGTAGCAGTCGTTCGTAGAAATGTGTGTCAGTCCGGTATATACCGCTCGTTAATAAACCGTAAATGTAGTGTTTTATTTTTATATAGTATGAACGTCACGATGACGCGGGTTTCATACAAAAGCTTGACCATTTTGAAACATCGCTCATGCATGAAGCGCCGACAGAGTGAATCTGCCACTGATGCTCGAAACCGTTTGGGTTTTCGGGCCAAAACCACATATTGTATTGTTTACTACTAGCTGATGCCCCGCGACTTCATCCGCGTTATAAGAATACTATTTATTATGTTATTCAAAAATTTTTAACCCGTTCTAATCATGCCAGTTTCTTAGTTTTAAAGCTTGTCAATAGACGGCGTTAGGTGTATTTTACACTCCGCTACCATTTGGTCTCTCTCTCAACGAACGTCTGACGTGCGGTGATGCGTGAAAAAATCTAAAAGTGTCTCTGAACGATCATGCTTGCATAACATGCAACGTTTACGTGAATGTCATGCTGCATGATGGACCATCATGCTTGCTATCAATCAGTACAGTAAAGCAACGGCTAGCACGTAGTTTGCATGTCATGCACGTCAATCACTACAGCTAGACGGTCATGCATGAGTGACAGCACGTAATGCATGACATTCCGCATGATCGTTTAGGGAGCCCATAACATTTCGCCGCCACAATAGATCACATCCACCACGGCCAATTTGTAATGGCGACCGCCAATTTTGTCATCAGTACACTTTTTCACTTGTTCGGTCGTCATTAGCTGTCATTTCGGGACATTTCACGAACCGTTAGACGGCTACCTAATCGTTCTAGCCGCAGCTTTATGTACGTTCGCCTGAACCAGTTGCACTTTTCTTTTATTAAATGAGTCCTTGGTCAAAATGAAAAGAGTCCTCGACGTTTTTCAGTTCGAGCATGGTCGTTGGACATGAATTTTCAGATTGGACAATTATTACAGTAAATCAATTTTATTTTCCCTAAACATGTTTAGTGTATAATTGTGATAGTATGTATATTATTTATTATACACCACCGCCCTTTAGCGCCCTTTAGCTTGGACCGAGTAAGTTGATCATCATATCAGCCTGTAGACGTCCACTGCTGGACAAAGGCCTCCCCCAGGGATCTCCACGATGACCGGTCCTGCGCTAACCTCAATCAGCCGGGAGTAGGTATATTATACAATTAGTGAAAACTAAAATAAAAGCGATAAACAACTCTTCCAGTTCCAAAATTATCAGTTGTGAATCTCCATTAAGGCTGATATCACTTTAGTGATGATCTGAGGATATGAACTTTGTCACATGACAGCCTTGGCGCGGAACGCCAACTATATCTTTTGACGATGCCTGGTCTAACCGCCGGTTTAAGAGTTATAAGAAATATGTCTTTGTATTCTAAATATGGATATGGCTTAAAGGTGTAGACACCAAGCCAAAACTTACTTGAAAAAAAAAAAACATACAGCCGAACATAGTACCTCCTCCTTTTTTGGAACTCGGTAAAAAGATAAATAACTTATTTACTTTTCCAGTGACAACTGTTCTCATTGCACCGGACAGCTATTTATAGGATAATGGTGAATCGAATAGCCGCACTACAATTGATTCGACGTACTTTACGTAGACAACAAAATTTCACTTTTCCCGCCCAAATAGCTGTCATTGTCAGCGCGCCGCCGCCGCCGCGCCGCTGTCATGGCGGCCGCACGCCCTCAATGCGATGTTTCTGATGAATCCATGCAATTAGAGTAAAACGGCACTAAACTGTAATTTGGGCAAATTTCCGTGTTTAACGCGGCATGTAACTTTCTTTTTGGCGAGCACCGGCCAAGAGGTTAAATAGACTGTAAACACTGTGGCGATAATTGCTGCCGGAGCCAGCGGAGCTAATTTTTTTTTCTAACAAGACTGCTTGGTCAAGAAGCTTGGTGCAATCACGCTCCCCGCAACAATGAATGCATTCTAATAAAGGGTGATAAAGGTCTTGAATCTTAAAACGCACACATAGACTATAAACACTGTCAGCTATTTGCAAACAATCTGTGACTATATTCATTCAGCCGAAGTACATTTACTGACTGCTCTTAAACGGTGAAGGAAAACATCGTGAGGAAACCTGCATACGCCGAAGAAGAAATTCTTAGGCGCATGTGAAGTCCACCAACCCGCACTGGGCTAGCGTGGTGGACTATAGCCCGCACGCCCTCGTTGAGAGGGTAGGCCTGAGCCCCAGCAGTGGGGACATCTTAATAGGCTGTTGATGATTCATTCAGCCGTTAAGAAATTCCGTGGGTACTATGTACTATACAATGCCTACTAATTTGATACCTTTATCTACGACGTAGCCGGCCAAGTCGCGTGTGCTCGGTCCATTTGTTGTGTGTAGTTAGTTACCTGTGGCCGCGACGCGCTCTCTCGAATAGGGCTGCCGTTTCTGACGTCTCGTACACTCCAGCTCAAAAGGTTCAAAATTTCAAGTGATTACAACCCAAAGTCAAAGTGAAAATATTTTATTGCATTATGAGTACCATTATACTTACTTACAACGTAAATTTTTATCTATCGCCGCTGAAAAGAAGTCTTGTTTGTCTAACAAGGAAAGGTATCCATGCCCCGATTTGGTGGCCTATCATATCGAAAGGTCCGAAGTTCGATCCCCGGCTGGACAATGTACCAATGGGTTTTTCTCGAAACTTAAGTACATTTACTGACTACTCTCAAACGGTGAAGGAAAACATCGTGAGGAAACCTGCATACGCCGAAGAAGAAATTCTTAGGCGCTGTGAAGTCCACCAACCCGCACTGGGCTAGCGTGGTGGACTATAGCCCGAACGCCCTCGTTGGGAGGTTAGGCCTAAGCTCCAGCAGTGGGGACATTTAATAGGCTGTTGATGATTTGGTGGATTCTAATTTAATTATATGTTGTAGAGTCTTCTTTCTTCTGAGTCAGAGTAATGATGTTATATTAACGGTAACATGATTATTTGTAATATTTGACATTAGTTGTAATAGAAATATTTTTGCATGCCACAAACCTATGGCGACACAAATGTGAAACGAGACATCGACCTGTACTTTAATAACAACCTTTGTATACCATGTTTCTCGCAATAAACCCATTCATTCTGAAAATGAATTGATATTGTGTTTATTGATGGCTGCTGAAATTTATTCAACTAAGAGGAATTGTTGGCCTTTTCGTCTTAAAAGTTGACTAAACCCGCCTGTTTCTCACAGCTAACAAAACGCTAGTGGTTTGAGTCGACGATTGTACACTGCGGCGAACACTTTCGCGCTGGGATTGTGGTCCCTTGTTTAGCTCGATTATTGTTGTTAATTTGTATCGCCCATGTTTATCAACGTTCATTTGCTAGTATTAGGACGCCCGTTTGCTTCTATCTGCTCTGCCTGCGCATGCGCCGCTGTTGCAACATGCAGCGATACCGTAATAACAAATTGTTTTTGTTCCCGTCACCGTTTTCCTGTGAGAATGTTGTGGGAAAGGTCAATTATTTTTCACAAAGCTGGATACTTGGGTACAAGTATCCAGCTTTGTGAAAAATAATTGACACGTATACTTTTGTAGCTTCCCATATTCAGTCTAGAGTATGAGGGATCGACCTTCAAAGACTTTAAAAGTGACTGAACCCTCTAACTTGTTTTGAGAATTTGTTGAAGCAAGATGCAAGTTATTTCTTGCTTTTCAGATATGTATAAAAACATGTAAAAATACCCAGACCCGTGGTTTTAATAGCGGTCTAAACTCATATGTAAGTGAAGAAATCCGTCTTTAAAATTTTGAATTCTTATGAAGATAAACAGTTTGATTGTTTAAAAGTAAAGAATCTTTAAAGTGGCCATATCTGCGGGTGGCAGAGACAATAGAACTCTCCAGAGTTGCGTAACTGAGTATTAACATGAATCGAACGTTGATGCAAAAGCAAAGCAAAGCGTAGATAATAATTACATAGTGCGGGAGTTCTCCTCTCGCTCAAGATTATAACTCGGGTTTCAATCGTTGCGCAAATCTATGCACAGACCCAGTTTAGCAGATTGTGCACAGACCAATACAATCGGATGCAGTGAGATCGGCTAAGGCTGGGTAGTCTTATGTGCAGTTCACATGCGCTTATTGTTTATGTAAAAAACAAAGTTGTTTAACCAGTAAGGAGGATTATTTATATAAAAAAAAACTTAATATCTTTTTCCCGCGCGAATAGCTTTTCCCGAGGTATCTAATATATCTATCTTGTGTAATTCTGATGTACCTTTTTATGTTACTGTAAAGGTGATTTGTTGACAGGTGGAACCGCGTGGCATATTGTATTTCAGATTGGACGTTTTTCAGATTGGACGTTTTTCAGATTGGATATTTTTCAACGGTTGGACATTTTTCAGATTGGACATTAATATCGTAAATCTGTCTGTATTTGTATGTAATATTACATTGTTACCCCAGGGTTGAAAGTAAGTTATTTAGGTCCCGAGACGGGGTTTAGGGACTTTAAATAATTCTTGAACTCGAGGGATACACTGTGCTTTTCATTGCGAATACAATGAAAGTAAAAATAAAAACATGAATTAGCTAAAGATAAAATGAATGATAATACAAATCTCTGCTATACGGAAGTAGGTATAAACTAAACTCTACGACTTGAAAAAACAAATGAAGATCGGATTGCCGCTTTCCCGTCTATTTTGTATTTTTCTGTGGCCGGCCAGCTATTCTGCCATTATTTTTCATTTCCATCATTGAAAAAATGGTAAATATTTTGTAAAAGTCTATGTTATTTTAGAGAAATAGTTGACAGTAATAATTATAATAAAGTCACTTATAAAAGTATATTCTTTATTTATTACTTACCTTTATGTTATTTCAATTTTACTTACATCGCGCTGTAATTGAGTGGATGTATAGAAAGTTGGAACATGGTCCAATAGAAATATGAAAATAGTACTAGTTTTTTTTAAAATAATTTGACAACTGTCAGTTGAAAACGATTCTCCCTAGGGCTGAGATGTATCATGTTCAACCCGCTACTTCAGACCTATACTTTCAGAGTATGGGTAATGAAAAATAATAATTCCTGCTAGATAACTGGTTATTTAGCAGCTGGAAGACACTAAACCAACCGTCGGTCTTAGTGCGTGCGGACCTTAATTCACTGTTTTTCAATAACGTTGCGCAACGAAACATAACACTATCATTAGAAACACTGGCAGATTGGTGCGTCTCAGGTTATGGACAGAGCGGTACATTCACTCGACGCGCATTTACCGCGAGCACAATGCATGCGCGCTCACTATCGCGCCCTGCAATCTATTATGTCGTGGGGTGATCGTAGAATTGGCCAGATCGCGATATGCCTAGGCATTTCATGATAGCCCGCCAGTTCATGACTTGGCCGACCATATCACGTGCGTAAAGAAAGTGGAGCGGATTGACGAAACCAACCAAATAACGATAGTCCTAGCCAAATACCAAATACCTAAATTGGTTAAATACTTGATGTTCCTAGCTGATCACTAGGCAAATCGTTATGTTGCATTTCATGCCGCCGGTGGCGCTGTCACCCTATCCATTGTCCGCTTTGTTTACATGCGTGTAAAAGGAATTATGACCCATTTTTAGGTTAGGTTTACTTTGATTTAATAACTTTGGACACCCTGCATTGCTGGGCAAATTGTCGAGCGATGAGCGTTGAACGACATGGCGGATGTTAGATGGCCAAATCATGACATGGCGGCGTATCATGAAATGCCTAGGCATATTACGATCTAGCCAATTGTACGATCAGACCACGACGTACGTGGTGGTGTTTATGCCAACAGACTATTCGTTGTTACTCACAGCACAAACGCCCCTCGTGAACTCGTGAAGTGTTAATATGCGAATACATTTGAAAACATAGACCTATGTGACCAGCAAATACAGTCACGGACATAAATAACGGGCCAGGGAGCATTCATACATTCAGGGCCACTTTGAGCCCTTAGATCTCCGCCAGGGAACGATTTGGATGAGATGTCGTTGTGGCTGGCCGGAGTAAGGATAAAGGAGGTCCAGAGAACCATACCCCCGAACTGATCAGGCAAGCCAGACTAGTCGAAAGAAAAAAGATCTAAATGGCATTAAATTGTATAGATATCCGCAATTTAATGCCAGGATTTCGATTTTAGTAGTCTGTGGTGAGAGGCTTGCCTGATCGGGTAGGTGTATCTCTCTCTGGCTCCCTGAACTTCCTCCATGATCATAAGTCATTTCCAGACGGAGATTCAAGGGCTCAAATAATCACGAATGTATGGAAAGGCTCCTGGCCCGATATTTGGGTGTATCTACTTATAAGTTACTTTCGAATGAGAGTTGATCTGTGGAATAGGGTGTCATTACAAAAATTTGCGAAACGTAAAGATTCTGCATTATCGATTCGGTCCGATCGAAACGACAAAAAAACATTATTATTGTAGGCCCTTTACTTTGTGGTAAATTGTGCTATGTGTACATTATAATAAGTAGTTATTTTACGTAGTCGACATTTCCCAACATGGACTGTCAGAGTTGTAGGCAAATGCCGCCCGACCCAAATTGAAATATTATATTGAACCGGAAAATCATCTCTATCGATCGCGGCAATCTGCACCCAACGCACTAAACCAATGAGATAAGATAATGTCTGACTAACTAAGTGCTTTGCAGACGATTCGCAAGTAAAGAGTCAAAATTGGAGCAAGGAGTGTCTAAAGAATTTGCAAACTTTGCCTGCATTACTGCAAGACTCAGAGCCAATTTAACTTTCATTTCTCATTGGATTTATGTGTCGAGAAGGGCTGCTCGCACTTAGTCGATTACACAGTTAGCAAAGTAGTAATTCCGTAATTCCAGAGCAGTTTAAAGCCCCACTAAAGGTTATTCGCGAAACCATTGAGTAACTCAAGTTTGCCTACCTCCTCTCTGATGACCCTGTGCACGTTTTGACGCGAAAACTCTTTAAATATTATTTTAATTAACTTGTCTATCATCATTATCAGCCTGCACTAGTCCATTATCGGGTCTCCACCAAGGCGCGCTACTGAACCCGATCTTCGGTTCTCTGAAACCAGTCATTGCCACTCGCTTTAGGTTATGTACAGGTTTTGACTTCTTCTGATTTCTCTTACTTTTCAGAAAATACGGGAGTCGGCAAGCAGGAGTATTAGTGAAATAATTAACCTGCATTTTTCACATTTTTAAGAAATCTCCAATGGTGGCGAAACTCAGATCCAGGGCCATTTGTACCCCTGTACAAGTACCCCCAGGGGTATAAGAATTACGTTCCCCTAAACCTAAAATAAGATAGATCGTATAGGTTTGGCCATCTGCATACGGATTCTAACAGTCTATGGTCTGATTGCTTTTTTTTTTTTTTTTTTCTTTATTAAGGAGTTGAGTCGCTTAGCGACTATGCCACTCCGTTAGGTCCACGGTACAAATTTCTCAACTAGCTACCCCTAGTCTGCATCCATCTCCTAACTAAGCTGTACAGGGTACCAGCCTCTGCCGATAATGGAGAGGCTAATACCCCGTTGCAGCTGCCGACCTCGTAGGCGCTTCTGCTGGGTCTGAGTGTCTCGGTCCGCACACACTCCATCAAAACGTGGTAAATATCCTCTACTGCACCACATTCGGTGCAGTTGGGAGAAGGGACTTTTTTCATCAAAAATGCAAACTTGTTTGATGGAATGTGTCCGGAGCGGACTCTCATCGCCGTAACAGTTACCACTCTCGCGATGTTGGCTTCGTCGAACCACGGGTAGTGTGGCGGTTCTGGCTGAATCGTTCGGTACCATATGCCCTTCTCTCTAGAACGTTCGTCGAAGTACTCTTTCCAGAGGTCGTGGCACTGCTCCTTCACTATGCAGGTACAATCGGTATAGAGAGGCCGAACTGCTTACCTGATCGTGTAGGTGTGTGTATACGGCTCTCTGGACGTCCTGCATCCGTTTTCTAGACAGTTATCAAGGAAGTGCGGTGGTGGTGTGACACAAGCCTCCGGATTTGTGTTTAGTGTATGGGGTTTTTGGGAGTAAACTTGAGACGTCAGGAATAGCCCGCACTAAATGGTGGTTTGCACGCGGAATGCGCTCCTCTGCGCACGGCACGCCCTTGTAATTGCTAAGATAATTATCATCTCGGGATTACGATTTACGACTTTTATCGTTTTCTTGAAGCTCCTGTTCCTGCCACGGAAATCCAATTCCACTATTTGGGTGGAAATAAAAAGCATAACCTAATATTGATGATAGCTAATTTTACTTATAGAAAACATTCGTTTATTTCCATAGATGCGAAAATTTGGATGTTTTTGAGTTTGGATTCGCTGTAACCGCTGAGCGTATCTTGATGATAGTTTTATGGATTCCGGGACTCAGTGGCCCACATGTCAAAATGTCTAATTCATAAATTGGTCTAATTGTCAAAACGTGCGTGTCGTAATGTACAATTGTCGTGTCCTAGAGTAACATATTAGGATGGTATAAAACGTGGATGTAGTTGCGGGGCGGAGGCCCTAGTATCTTACGCGTACGCGATAGTATTTAAATAAATTATTATATTAAGTACGTATACAAATTGCATGAAATGTCCGTTCTAATTAAAGCAATTGAATCTTTGAATTTTCTGTTAGAATAGAACGCAAAATCTATCTCGTTTCACATTCATTAGTTGAATTATTACCATCACTGGGCATACAAATGTAGCCGGGCATTTCTTTGAAACTACTCTTAACAAAAACCACCAAAGGGGTTCCTTCTGATAACACTTAAACCTGTGCTAGTCATGTTAATTCCGAAACTACGCGAGAAGGGTTAAGGATCCAAAAAGTAAAATGAGAAAGTAACACTGTATTCAATTTGTATTTTCTTTGAGAATGAGTCAACGGACGATCAGAGGTCTGGTGAGTGGTCGTTGGCTGCAAACATCTAATGTCTATTTAAGTGCTTTGTTCTGATGTCAACCATACAATTTTGTCTTGACATGTTTTTACCATACGTCGTTATAAGTTTGTGGAATACTATGTATTTCTCTTTGCAAATGATAAGGGTTTGGGTTATCATACGACAACCTCATTAGCGAAGCTGTTTTAGTCAATCTATTGGCTATTGTCATTAATTCTTATGTGGATATGCATAGATGGACGGATAATTAGAAACAGGGCAAGATTTTCACACAATCGAGGTCACTTTGAAGCCATGGTTCTCCGTGTAGGATTGATCGGGGCGTGATCTGATGACGGTCATCGAGAGAGTAGATGGAGGACTTCTAGATGGCTATAGATATCCAACTGATCAGATCAGCCGTTTGGGGGCAGCATCGTCATGATTCCTTAACTTTAAGATTGTCATACATTTTTATGCCATTTTGCAGGTTTTTTTCTACATGACGATGCTGCTACCAAACGGCTCATCTGATCAGTTGGATATCTATAGCGATCTGAAAGTCCTCCATCTACTCTATCGATGACCGTCATCAGATCATGCCCCGATCAATCCTTCACGGAGAACCATGGCTTCAAAGTGACCTCGATTGTATGAAAATCTTGCCCTGTTTCTAATTATCCGTCCACCTATGTAGCTACCTAGACAACTTTACCCCGTAGTAAACTGTCTTCACATACATGTCTTCACGCTATGTCCCTGACCGGGTAGGTAGATAGAACGGAGCGCCAAGTATCGCGATCGTGCCCATAGAGTTAGGATCTCTTTGGTGGGCGGCCACATTCCTGGTCGTGACACACCCTTTCGCTTCGCTCAGTCTCATCTTTCTCTTCTACACGCTCGCCGCTGGATGCGAGTGCTCTGCACGTGTCCGTCTGTGGGCACCCGCTCTATCTGAATCCTCGTGTATGTCTCTCTCCATACATTCACATTCGCTCGATATATTTGTTTCATCACTCATTCGGAGCATGTCTTTCTTAAGTTTAATGATGACACTGTCCTTAAAGTCCGCATTTCCAGGGCTTTTTTTACGTTCTCCTTAGGAAAAAACGTCTAGGGTTGCTCCCGCACGAACATTTCCGAGAAAGCTTATGCGGCGTGGCCACACTATTCAATTCTCATCTTAAATAACTATTAATGTAGTGACTGCACTTAAGCGTTGATGAAGAAGATTGTACTTATATTTTACTTAAAGCAAGTGTAAAAGCCAGGAGCACTATTTTTTAATCGCTCTCCTCGCTACAAGCGGTCGATTCTACCTCGAAGCAAGGCGAGAGATTCAAAAATAGGATTTCAATTCTGTCCCAAAGCCTTCAAGCCTCAAGCAAATTCACATCGGTCCCAAAGCCTTTTACGAAATCGAATTTTTTATTCATGTTTCTAGTAGGAGTCGGACCGAAATATTTTAATTAGAAAATTTTGTTTAACTCGGACGTTCGGGTAGGTAGTCACGTATAAACCTTTTCGGGACTTTCGACGCATATGACCAAGAACTCAAATGGCCAAGAACGCAAATGGCCAAGAACGCAAATGGCCAAGAACGCAAATGGCCAAGAACGCAAATGGCTAATAAACGCATTGTATATACCTGAAACGCATAGCACCGAAAATGCCGACATGCAAATAGCGTCTATTTTCGTTTGCCATTTGTTGGTACAGTTGTTAGTTAGGTCATTACCATTCTGTTTCTGCCTTGCCGCGGTGCACAAGTATCTGACAACCGTTTGCGGTTTGGCGGTCGGTGGCTCCTCCCGCGCCGCCACCCCCCGTCCGTCGGAAAAGGTAATTCCACCCGAGACGCGAAGAAAGATGAAAATTTCTCTGCGGAGCATATTGAATATGAACTTTCGATTGTGGTGAAATGAGCTGGCAATCAGTTTCGCGAAAGCGTGGTGTACAGTCGAAACAACTAAACCATCATTTCCCATAAATATTTCAATACAATTAGATCGAATTGGCAGCAAACTTTTTATCACTAAATATTCGTTTATTCAAAACTGGAATACAATCAATACAATATTCTCTTTTAGACGTCAATTCTGTCTAAAACTGAAACTACTCTGTTTCCACCTGTACGTCGCCGAAGGGAAGAAACAGCAACAAACCCAACAGCACAGGGCCCTGCTTTCATACATATAGCTTGTTCATTACAATATTAATGATCGCAGATATAATATATTATCTATGTTGAGCCATCAGGCACTCCATGGAAGTTTATCATTCAGGTAGTCATATAACTTATAATATCTATGCTTTTTTTTCACAAGTTTGATTTTGTTCTATTTCGTAGTTCTAGTTCATTTTATAGAGAGTGACGTTAGTTTACCTTTTCGATTAGCATCTTCTTGACACAGTCAAGACACATGTGACCAGCCCACTGCCACTTCAACATGATACTAACTTTTTTGAGCTATGTCGAAGGCTTTGGTTCCCTGGGGCACATCAATAAACCGTAACACATCCCTAATTGAATTTACGAGACGATTGATTTGAATGAGAGCTAATAAATTCCTCAAAAAATGTAACAGCTGTGTGTACGATGTAATAACAGTATAATTTCAAATTGTCCGCGCGTTAATTTATCATAATAATTACCTTTCACCACTCCGCCCGTTGGAAATTGCTCCGATTTTGTTATGAATCAACTGTAATTTTTAATTACTTCGGATTTGTTACGAATTTGATTCGTATTTTCTTTTGACATTATTATGTAACGCGATGTTGGGATAGACTTGTATACATGAACGCGAGAGACAGATTGTAAGGCCAGGCTTTGTAAGAGTGGTTTGTCTGGGTGTTTCAATTGTATGTTGTCCTGATGATCGGATCGTCTAAAAAGTAACTTGCATATAGGACAGAATGCCTAAAACGTAAGTACAATGTCTAATTTAGAAAAGGTCTAAAAAGCAAATTGACTACAAATCAATTTGGTTTAAACGCATATTGTCTTTTTTGCAAATTGCCTACAACTTAATATGTCTAATTTGCAAAACGGCTAATGTGCAAAATGACTACGAAACAATTTGCATGAAATGCATGTCAAATTGCTTTTTAGACGTTTCACAACTTAGGCATTCTAAGTTTTAGGCATTTTACTACATAGTCAATTTGATATTTAGACGTTTTACAACTGAGGAAATTTTTGTTTGATGCATTTTATTACTTAGGCATTCTACAATTTAGACATTGATTTCAGGCATTTTGCTATTTATGTAGGCAAATTGCTTTTTAGACGACGCGATCATAACCTCTGTCAAGCGCAATGCTTAAACAACCGGACCAAATGGCCAGGCTTGAACCATTCCAAAGCGCTAATCAAAGACTACAACCGCAAAACTGCATGTAGGGCTAAGACCACGACGCTAAGTAGGAAATGTAAGGCGAGAGCACTCACCGGACATTGCGGCCTGAACAAAGACATGTTCAACCTCGAGCTCCGGGACACTAAAGTGTGCACACTCTAAACATCTTGCACTTTTAGTGCGAGAGACTATTACTTCCTCTGTGGTGCGAGTGTCACTGATGCCCATCGGGGCAACTACTGTCTTGAATTGATGAAGTTAAACGAATCACTGCCAAAAGAGTGATGAAGTTCCTAACTGGTGTAAAGCTGAGCACTGAACTATAGTAAGGTGGTGATCATAATAGATCAGCAATGGTCGCAGTCATACAAGGCTGGGTATATAGTGAGTACACATCATATCCATACATCATACCAATATTATAAAGTCATACCAATATTATAAAGAGGAAAGATTTGTATTTTTGTATGTTTGTAATGAATAAACTCAAAAACTACTCTGCCGATTTTAAAAATTATTTCACCATTGGAAAGCTACATTCACCCTGAGTTACATAGGCTATATTTACATACATACATACATATCTTCACGCTATGTCCCTTGCGGGGTAGGCAGAAAGAACGGAGCGCCAAGTATTGCGATCCTGACACACCTCTTTCGCTTCGCTCAGTCTCATCATTCTTTTCATACACGCTCTCCGCGGGACGCGAGTGCCCTTTACGTGTCCGTCTGTGAGCACCCGCTCTATCTGATCCTCGTATGTCAGTCTAGGTCGTCCCCGGCTCCTATTACCAATCACATTCGCTAGATATATTCGCGTCGTCATTCGTTCATCACTCATTCGCTCAACGTGTCCGAACCAACGGAGCATACCTTTTTACATCTTAATGATGACACTTTCATTCAGTCCAGCCATACTGCGGCTATATAGGCCATAAATATAGGCTATATTTATAACTTATAAAACGCGACCGACGCCGCGGGAAACAGCTAGTTGATTATAAATTAGTATTTAACGAACCACTTTCCGTGCCGACAGTCCTATATTAGTGAGTGTAGGTGATGTGTGCCTACGTACTCACCTGCCGACGACGCCACGTGGTACCCACAAAGAGGCTCGGGCCATTGTTGATCGGATCAGAGAGAGTCCTATTCAAACATCGCCATTGTTTCTGTTGTGTTTAAAAATGTAACTCCTTTCAAGATGTCGGCAGCGGGACAGGCGGAGTCGACACGCCGGCACTCGGCAGGCTGACGGCCGCCCGTCGGATGTGGCATAGCATTGAGGCACTGCAGCCCATTCATACACCACTCCTGGGATCTGCCTGTCATCGTATAAGAATGAAAAATCCAGTGTTTATCTTGTCGTTGTATAATACAAGTATAAAGTGATCATACATGGTTGTAGGACATTTTTTAATCACGATATATTTTTTAAATTGACTGACTTTCGTTGAGGTTGAAGTTTGTCATCATCAACAGCCTATTAATCTCCCCACTGCTGGGGCTCAAGCCTACCCTCTCAACGAGGGTGTTCGGGCTATAGTCCACCACGCTAGCCCAGTGCGGGTTGGTAGACTTCACATGCGCCTAAGAATTTCTTCTTCGGCGTATGCAGGTTTCCTCACGATGTTTTCCTTCACCGTTTGAGAGCAGTCAGTAAATGTACATAAGTTTCGAGAAAAACCCATTGGTACATGACCCAACCGGGGATCGAACTCCGGACCTTTCGATATGATAGACCGCGTCTTATCCCCAGGGCCACTGACGCTTTCAAGAAGTTTGTCGCTATGTAAAAACTCATTATTTTTGATAGTAACGTTCCCAAAAAAATATTGTAGCTAGATACATTACTCATATTTTTAAAGATTTATTATATCGACCCACATCAGGCGCGTTCCGGCTTATTGCAAAACTATGGGCTCCCCAATTAGCAAAGTAAGTAATATTTATTTGCGTAAAACAAAGTAAAAGGTAGCAAAAGGTTTTCAGGATTTCCAATAATCAAAACATTTACTTGTGCATTTACAAGCTTAGATGATTTAGTATTTGTCTACTATCCAATGTACCTATCTGGACGATTCCATCGTGATCAGGATTTTATGTAGACCAATCCAAACTTTCTATATAAAGATAATGGCATACCCGAGAATCTCTACGTGCACGTACTTCTGTACATTGAAGGGATTTAAAAAAAAACTATTGAAATACGTTATTCACGCTCAAATTACTGGTCCGATTTGAACCGCGTTTCTTTTGTTTGAAAGCATGTGGCCTGACTTAAAATCTGGTGTACTTGGATTTTTAAAATTCCACCCCTAAAGGGGTGAAAAGGGATGTTAAGGTTTGTATGGAAACAAAAATTTTCTGATCAAATTTACATGCCTCGCGCGAGCAACAGTTAATAGGAAAGTAAATTAAACGATACTTTTTAATGCGTAACGAAGTCGCGGGGCATAAGCTAGTTGTTAAATAAAAATAAAGCTGTCTTAAGGTAGAAAGAAAGTAGAAATATCTTTTTAATGGGCCTTACGTATCTAAGACAGTAAGATCTACGATGACAAGCTGCGACAAGACGTGCGGGCACGGCAAGTGAATACGTAACCTAATGGTGGGGCATTAGAAGCCCTACACATCAACCGGCATGTGGCCGACAAACAGATGCAGGCCCATTGAGTTTTACGTACTTACCTATAATAGTTAAATACCCAAGGATTATTTCTTAAACATTGTTGATTATTATATCTATACCTTTGGGTCTTCACAGAGCGGGTGCTCACAGCCGGACACGTGCAGAGCACTAGCGTCCCGCGGCGAGCGTGTATGAAGAGTGATGAGACTGAACGAAGTGAAAGACTGAAGAAAGCGAAGTGACTGAGCAACTGAACATTCTTTCATGTTGCAGAATTATGTTCTTTTTTCTATGTTCTGTGTTGTGTTGCTCTTGTGTGCGTCAAATAATAATTTCATTCGTTCATTCATTCATTCAAAGAGGTGTGTCACAATTGGCGCTCCGTCCGAATGTATGTATGGTTTTCGGTGAAACTGTCTGATAAGTTGGTCTGTGTGTGCAGCCGTGGGGAGTCCTTAGTCTCGTGATGAAGCATCAGGCGTGCGCTCGCGCCGCGATAAAGTGTGCGAGCGCGCACTCGCCCTACCGCACGCATGGGAAATGCACTCTTTATGGCCCTCAAGCCGGGTGTACACGGATAGAGTACGGCATAGTCGCGTGGTAGAGTACCAACTGTGCCAATGTGTGGTTGACAGCACCCGCGGTGGAGTACCAACTATGCCAATGTTGACAGCACCGGTGGAGTACCAACTGTGCCAATGTTGACAGCACCCGCGGTGGAGTACCAACTGTGCCAATGTTGACAGCACCGGTGGAGTACCAACTGTGCCAATGTGTGTTGACAGCACCCGCGGTGGAGTACCAACTGTGCCAATGTTGACAGCACCCGCGGTGGAGTACCAACTGTGCCAATGTTGACAGCACCGGTGGAGTACCAACTGTGCCAATGTTGACAGCACCCGCGGTGGAGTACCAACTGTGCCAATGTTGACAGCACCGGTGGAGTACCAACTGTGCCAATGTTGACAGCACCCGCGGTGGAGTACCAACTGTGCCAATGTTGACAGCCCCGGTGGAGTACCAACTGTGCCAATGTGTGTTGACAGCACCCGCGGTGGAGTACCTACTGTGCCAATGTTGACAGCACCGGTGGAGTACCAACTGTGCCAATGTTGACAGCACCGGTGGAGTACCAACTGTGCCAATGTTGGCAGCACCGGTGGAGTGCTTACATTTGGAGCAGTAGCCAGCACCAGGGCCAATAGTTACTCTACCACTTGCCTACACCCCTACTCTACCGGCTAATCGAGCCATATATATGGTTCATCATCATTATCAGCCTGCACTAGTCCACTGCTGAACCCGATCTTCGGTTCTCCGCATCCAGTCACTGCCAGCCGTTTTAAGCAGATTGCCGCGTCCCACACTACGCTTGCCCAGTCGTGGTCTCCACTTGAGAATTCGTTGCCCCAGCGGTTATAGTTTCTCCGACAGATATGACCAGCCCACTGCCATTTGAACGTGCTGAACTCCGAGCAACTCTTTCTATTATAGCCCTTTGAATTTTCTGACAGACCGAAAATTTTTATGGTCATTAATACGCATACTAAAACAAATAAACTATGTATACACGCACAAGAGGAAGTAAAAGGTAAACATAAATTTCTTCGAAAGCACCTCGCTTTTAAAGGGCGCGCATACGTATTTCATAAACGCATATTTCCGGGTAACTTCAGAGAAGATATAAAAATAAACAATATCTTGCACATCGTAAACAATTACATACGTGAATGTAAAATTGGTGTTGATTGTTTTTACTCGACTGTGGAGAAGCCGAAAGGAGGGTAATGATTTTATCGGTCCGGTAATGTGTTACGACAGATTGTACCTACACCTGCCAAAGTGCAGGTACTGCCTACTAATCGTGACGCAACTTGCCTGGGAAAACTGCACAGTGTATTTATTGTAAATATCATTTCAAGTTTATCGCTATTAGTAAACATACAAACCGACCGATCTACCTAATAAATACTAGAGATTAACGCGTTCAAACAAACTCTTATGCTTTATTATATTTAGTATAGATATATTGACTTCTTTACCTTTCAATTCGACCTTTTTTTATCTTCTGATGAAAGGAGTATTTACTACATTCTCTACTATCTGAGTCGAGCTTTTAGTTAAGGTTGTATGCGATAGAATAAAATTCATTTGTCATCTTTGGTATGCAGCTGTACTTAAGTGGCCGCTTTGTGGGATGAGTTGGTAAATACCTCTACCTAGTAAGTGTTCTCATTGTGTGATGTATACCCGCCTAAGCTGGTTCAAGGAGCTTTCTAAATATTATCTGTCAACAAGCAAGTTTTTCATCAGTCATATGACCGTTTTGTTAATTTCTCTTTGCTTAAAATGCTTTTAAAAGCGCAACTGGCTTACACTTTGTGTTTAGGGATGTTTTATCATTACCTAATGTCTCATTCTCATGCGTGATGTGGTGAAAACGGTTTACTGTAATGTTGTCCAATCTGTTCGTTGGGATAACCCTCTGAAAAATATCCAACGGCCTTAGACGGGGGTGGCAGTCCCTGCACCGACTCCACGAAAACGGGAGTTTTTTGCAATCCAATCCAACGACCATGCTCGAACTGAACATTAGTTCAAGTTTTTGACATTAGTCCAAACTGTAAAACGTCCAATGTGCGTTCTACAAACGTCCAATCTCGTGGCCTATGTCCAGCAGTGAACTAGTGCCGGCTGATATCTCCAAACGACCTTAAGAAAAAGACTTCAGTGCCGCATGCGCCAATGAACTTCTGACGTCACCGTCGGCCATAACTGTATTCATTCACAAGAACACTATGGCGTAAAGATGGTATGCGAGGAATTTTTTGTAACCATGATAATTAATGCGGCCGCGCTACGTAGCGATACGTTATATGTGGTAGACTTCTTAAAATGTAATGTTTGACTTTGGTACCAACATTTTAATTTCCGGTATCATTAAGTTTACACCGTTAGTTATTGTTAAATATTTATAAACTAGCTTTTTCCCGCAGGTTCGCCCGCGTACAAAAGTTACCCGTGTACATTGTAAAACAGCGCCCTTTATGTAGGTGTTTTGTTACTTAGGGGATATTAGCGGACGCCCCGCGACTTTGACCGCGTAAAAAAGTATCCTATATGTTATTCCAGGTTATAAACTATCACTGTGCCAAGTTTCACCAAAATCTGTTCGGTAGTTTTTGCGTGAAAGAGTAACAAACATCCTCACAAACTTTCGCCTTTATAATATTAGTAGGATAGGATAAACAACGTTCATGTATTCCATCGCTAGTTAGTTAGTACTTACTAATTGTTTATAGCAAAACTATAGCGTTATTATTATTATACTACACTCGGCTGCAGTGAATTCTGGTCATACAGCCTTTTTCATATAAGCGAGGTCACTTGCATGAGATCTGATGGTGGCTGGCCGCAGTACGGATGGAGGGGGTCCAGAGTACCGTAAGCACGTAACTGATCAGGCAAGCCGTTTTCACCACAGACTAATCAGAATCCCGCGTATTCTCCTGATTTGTTTATGGTGAAAATTTGTGTATGGCTTGCCTGATCAGTGAGGTTTGTATGGCTCTCCGGACCTCCTCCATCCGTACTGCGGACAGCCATCAACACGTCTCACCCAAACCGTTCGATGACGGAGATCTGAGGGCTCAAACTGATCTTGTTTGTATGAAAAAGGCCTCCTCATCAACAGCCTATTAATCTCCCCACTGCTGGGGCTCAGGCCTACCCTCTAAACGAGGGCGTGCGGGCTATAGTCCACCACGCTAGCCCAGTGCGGGTTGGTGGACTTCACATGCGAATAAAAATTTCTTCTTCGGCGTATGCAGGTTACCTCACGATGTTTTCCTTCACCGCTTAAGAGCAGTCAGTATATGTACTTAAGTTTCGAGAAAAACCCATTGGTACATGGTCCAGCCGGGGATTGAACTTCGGACCTTTCGATATGATAGGCCGCGTCTTATCCCCGAGGCCACTGACGCTCTCTGGCCTCCTGGCCCGAATTAATTGCTGCCGAGTGTATTATTTAGTCCTATTTTTTGTAACATCCACAAAGTGTCCTGTTACATGAAATAGAACAGTGTAGTGGAAAAAGCTACGCAGGAGTTTGTCAAACCACCACGCTCCCGTTACAGGTTAAATTCATTCTATTTGGGGAAACGCCTGCCTTACATCCATCAGTATCACAATTTCCGGCTCGCATCTTGAACACTGACCGTCGTCGTAGTCGCGGGTACAGTGTTTATTTACTACCAATCTGTTTTCCTTAACTTGCTTACTTCAGTTCAGACTGTACCACAGAGGACTATAATGCCTACCGAACAAGTGTAAGATAGTTTGTGATATTCCTGTTAGCGAGATGCTAGCCCTACTTTGCTCTGGATTTTGTACTGTTTGAGTATTTAAGCATTGGTCATTTTGGTGTTGGTCAATCTGGGATTTGGACATGTTGGTAATTGATCATTTTGGGAATTTGTAAATCTGGAAATTTTTGATCATTCTGGGACTGATCGAATTAAAAAATCGTGAATTTTCTAAGTCCAAAAGCTGTGCGTTGAGGAGTCAGTAAATCGGAACTTTACCCTTCATTTATGAGACATCCATCCATCCTTTTGTAAGGGGCCGCGAGCACGCCCCAAAGAGATCCTAACTCTATGGTTATGTGTAAGCTTCCACGTTCATAACCTGGGTTCCACGTAGGTAACTGGTTATCAAACTTGGTTATGTACGTGGAACAAACCGAGCGGTGTGCGCTAGTCCTTAGTGTAGCGGCGCACGCGCGGTTCACTTTTGCCGCGCGGGCGGAGGGTGGCCGCATCGACTTAAGCGAGTGTACTGGGCAGCGCGCTCAGTCAGCTGACTACCGCCGCAGTGTTCGCACGCCAGCCAAGCCCTCGCGCCGGTCTCTCCCGAGTGTTCTAAACATCGTGTTATCCGCATCTACCATGGCCACCTACGCCCAGTTCAAGCACGTCGAGCTCTACAAGATCGGCCACGGAAAGAACAGGTGAGACATTAATTTTTTTGGCGTTGCGTAGTTGGCTTGGCGGCTAGTCCTGAAGGATTTTCAGGATATTTTTGCAGCGCAGTATGTTTGTTTTGGGAAAGGTCAAGGGTTATACTGCGCTTGTTTCACGAGAAATTTACTAAAGTATTTACTGTGTTTTTATTTGTTAACACCGTATTCGTTACTACTTTATTATATTTGTCACTTCTTGTTTTTAGCTCAGCGGTAAAGTTTTTTTTACTTTTAACTTGCAGAACTACGGTAATTGATTTATGTATAATAATTAAAAATGTTGATATCATCAAATTAAAATGCGTCGTTTTAACGAGTGGAATTCCAAATCGTGTATTGAAATTTGTCAAATTAGAAATCCTTGCCAATGTGGAGCTCTCGCGTGAAATCTGCATGCTAATTTCGTGTATAAATGCACGCTCTTAAGAACCGATTAATCCGGATCCTTGTTATTGCTAAATATATTTTTAGGGGAGGAAATATAACTTTTCGACGGCGTACGTTGAACCCTACGTGCTCTCATAAGGTTGTTGTAAAGCGGAGGTCGCGCGCGGAAATTCGGCCACATTAAGTTTTCAGCAATTGCTCGGTCCCGCGGCGAGAATTCTCTTGCATTTTCTTTCATTCGCTCAGATTTCTCTTATTTCATTTCACGTGATAAACCTATTAAAAGTTCCTAAAAAGCTTTGTGTCTAATAATATTTTGTAAATATAATGTTTAACTGACTTCAAAGCTGATAGGTTTGTGTGTGTTACGCGAAATCTTCCGATTTGTGTGATTCTTTTTTAATTGAATAGGCTATATTATGTCGAGGGTGGTCCCGTTTCAATTGGAAAAAAATATTTCACCTCCATCTAATGGTGAAACAAATTTCCTGATATTTAAGTTGATTTTGTTTTTTGTAATTTTTTTATTTCGTATTTTCTTTCGATCATGTTTCTTTTGACAGAAAATTATTTGACTTTGTACTGGGTATCAATATGTACATAGATGTACATAGATTTAAAGATACTCTAATCAGATACCTAAGTAAGTGGATATGCACGTACGGGTAAGTTTCTTTGTTTGCATTGTAAGCCCTTTAGGGTTTAATAGGTATAGTTTCTTGTCATCCGTGTATCATAAGAGTCATTAGTGCCTAACCCAGCCAGGGTGTAACCTCTATTTCGTCTAAATTATGGTTTTCTTCAACTTATCTTTGTACTTGGTCGCAATTTATTGCCGTTCCTTAACTGTCGACCTCATTTCGTTTTAGTGTGCCGTGGTGTTTCCTCTCTAAATAGCTTCCATATTAAACAAATATTTAAGAATTTAATCAATATGTAGTACTACTATCGCAAAACGGCTGTTTCTAATTATTTATTCATGGTTTTATTTTATTTATTTATTCACATCACAGTCATTATATCATTAATGATTAAATTATAACCTCTCACTGATTTTATATCGCGCACACACGGATATACATATTATAATATGTACACGATCACTTTAGTAACTTTTAGAATTTGATAACTTATTATTTCTCAAGTCATAAGAGATATGATATCCGACGTTGGTTTCACACGCGAGAATAACCAAATTTATAGCAAGGTATTTACAAGGTGTAACAAAACACCGGTATTGACCTGGGCACTCAGTTTTGGATCGGATACACACTAAACAACGTTTGGAAAAAAATATCAACTTCCCGTACATAATTATCAAAAAAACGGACTGTTTATGAAAGGAGACGTTTCCGGAATGTATGGAGCCTTTGTAAACTCCTAATTTAGAAACCTCAATAAATGTGTATTTAAATTATTTTAAATAAAAACGTTTCAATCATTATTTAGGTCTAGTTTTTTCGTTCAAAGGCATTAAAATACACATTGTAAGCAACATCTAGCCTAAAAACAAAGATGACGTCAGTGACACTCAATCGCCTGAACAAAAAATTTTACAAAATTGAACAAAACAAATATCTACGTAGGTACTACAAAAATTCCTGACAATACGTGCGGTGTCGAGGAGTACTGCCTTCTGGATCTGGCCCTTGATCCAGCCGTCAAGCGAGAGCCTCTCGAGGTATTGGTCGAGGCTCTTCGCTGTAAGGCCGTTCGCCTAAACGACTATCGGGACAATTATTATTATTATCTAATATTGCATTGTCATATTTATTTACGTGTAAACGTCAGGGAATACCTTGAATACGACACTGAAATGTCCAAAAGAATCCGCTCTATGCAAATTTATATTAGGGTTGTTGTATTTAATTAAACATCTAACTTACATCAAAAAATACTGATTCGCACTTTGATGGCGCAATCAGTATATTTGGTCTACAACCAAGTATTTATTTGATGTGCGATTTAAATAAAATCTTTTTATATTATGCCGGTGGGGTTTGTATGAAAGTAGCTATAATTTCTTCATATAGGAATTGTTTACTTCGATACTGATACAGTCGCTGCATGAAGGTATTTTGTTACACCCTATAGCTAGACTGACATAACATGAAATCTAGAGCCCAAAATTTATGTCACGGTGTTAAAAATGTAGGTAGATACACGTAATGTGGATATGAACATGCGATACAGTAAAACTCGTTCAAAACAACACGCAACTGAAATAATTTCATATACTAAGTCACCCCGTTATCATGTTATGAAGAAATTAGGCATTTTTCTAAATAAAGAAAGACGCACACTATATATTTTCAGACAATAGGTAGGTAATAGAAAAATGTGGACACAGAGACCTAATAAGGTTTTTTTAGAATAGGTCAAATATAATCCTTTCACTAGTCTTAACCCTGTATTTGGCCTCGCCTTACCCTACGTGGGAGTAGGTAAATGCCATTGATGGCTTCTCTACTGTGCTTCTGGGCATCTCATCTGCAGCAGTATTCCGATTACTGTAAGAGGGTAAAATTAGATTGCAAGGCTTCAAAGAAAAAAAGAAAGTGAGAAACAACGCAAATATAAGAAATAAATAAGTATTTTTAAAATGTAAATTATATTTAATTTCTAAATTCATGAGTAACAAAAGTTTTCGCAGGAAAATATAAAATAGGTAGGTAACTGTACATGGATTAGATGAATTTAGATCGGTCAAGAACAAAAAAAACAAAGATCGTGCCTCAGAACTCAGAACATTTTACTGGAAATATAGTTACATAATTACATCATTGTTATTTTGAGTGCGCAAGCTTCTTTCCGCGATTTGCTCCTTAGTACCACTCTCGGGTTAATTCCAACTGAATTCGAAGCTCGAACTTGGTGTTACAGTTTTCAGTCGCTCGCCGCGACACAGTTCCACCCGAGTAGTAACACAGGGATCCCTGTCAAAAAAATATCATGTAGAAAAGATTATTTCAGTGTACGAGTAGGTACTAGGTGTACTAAGTTAATGTGTGTATGTGGATGAGAGCGACAACGAATGCGAAAAAAAACATTGCTAAGGCGACTGCGAAGCGAAAGATTTAGTTTGATTCTGTCAGTTCACTGGTTACAGTTTATTTCGCACTATTTTTTACACAAACTTAGGAACATCGCCCGTGCTCCTATCTGAGCCTAAGATTTGAAAATTCCTAAATATTTAAAGGACTACGCCTAAAACTACTAAATACAAAGTTTTTCCACGCAGTCTAGCTTGTCTTTTAAATATTTTGGAAATTTCTACTTATTAAGCGAAGATAGGTAGCACAGGCTGTTACGGGCCTCGACTCGACGGTACCCACCTATACGTTCGGTCGTTGTGTGTCAGTAAGCTTTTGGAAAATGAACTTGTCTGATTGATTTATCCCGTCAAAATCGATTTCATTCATGCAATATGAATACCTAATATTAATAATTTACTCATCATCCAATCAATCAACCAACCATTCCCCGGAAACTGTCATAGTAACCGTTTTTTTTTTTAAATCGTAGTATTATGCCCAGAGAAACTTTTAAGGATGCGCAGGAGACTTATTAGGAACTAACTGTCATCGTCAGGGCCGAAAGAACTAGACTGGATCTAGATCTGGACCTCCTTCATTCACTCTCTGGATGACAATCATCAGGTCACACCCCGATCAATCCCTGGCGGACGACCAAGGTTTCAAATTTACCACGTTCCTATGGAAATGTTGCTGTGAATCCAAAGTTTTTATTGGCAGTGTAATTCTTTACGGAATACCTACCTAGTACTAGTTTGCTCATGTGAAATTAAACTTTTACTTAATAGTGTACAGTCAAGAGCTCGTCAAGCTACACAGTGGTAGCCTTAGCGCGATCGAAATAAAGTTGACATTGCCACAAAAGTGTGTACGAGTAGTAGCTTGACGTGAGCTTGAGTGTACGTCCCAGTTCGGCGGCGCAGGAGTCCTATTTTTGAACCGCTCGCCTCGCTTCAAGCGGTCGACTCTACTAATTTTCCTTCGACATCCGATACAAAAATCAGTAGAATCGGCCGCTCAAAGCGAGGAGAGCGATTCAAAAATAGAGGTCCAGGGGGCGGGCCGGCCGGGGTAGCGTGCTAACTCACCGCATTAGCATATCCATGGGAAGTGTGCGATTACTCGGAACGGACAAACAGACGCACACCGACGCCTTTACGACGTCCTGTAACTTTCGCTATATATAAAACTGGGCCTCCAACGACCTTGGGTCACCCCTTGCATTGCGGTTCAAAATTTTGTGGGTATTAATAGCACAAGCAAAAAATGGATTGCTTTCGCATTTTGAAGCCTCGTTTCTCCGCCAGGAAACGACTTGGGTGAGTTTGTTGAAGGCTATATCCAGTATCCAGAGTATGGATCAAGGAAGCCCAAATACCTTTGACTGGTCAGCCCGCAATATATTGTTTTTCAACCGAATTCAAAAAAACTATCTTTTTTGTGTATGTTACGCCATATCTTCGCCGATTGTGAACCGATTCGAATGTTTTTTTTTTATTGAATAGGCTATATTTCGAGGGTAGTGCCATTTTAATTTGAAGACAACATTTCACCACTAAGGGTGGATAACTAAAAAAAATTTGGGGATCAATAAATCATCGATTTCAAATTGAAATTTCAAATGTATATAGGAAATATATAGATTTATTCCAACATTATACGACGTTGGTTGTCGTAAATAACAATGAAACTTACAGTCACGATACAGTTTCTGGGCTGTTTTTATGATATTTTAACAACAGTCAAAAGTTATGTTGTTCATTGAACATCTAGTTTACTCCGGAACCGGTTGGGGACATTTCATTTTTAGAAAGTAAATATTAAGCTTAATAATATTGGAATTACCAATTAATGCGTCGAAGAAGGTAATATTAATAAGTAAGTCCACTGCTTGGTTTAAATAAGAAACGAGAAATATCTACCGCAACACATCACACACACCCACACACCGACACTAACTAATAAAATGATTATCCAACTAATAAATTTTCAGTAATTAATACAGTAGTCTAATTTTTATTAATCTATGTTTCTTCTGATCATCCATAAAGTGTCCCTAAACGATCATGCTTGCATGACATGCAACGTTTACGTAAATGTCATACTGTATGATGGACAATCATGCTTGCTATCAATCAATACAGTGAAGCAACGGCCAGCACGTAGTTTGCATGTCATGCACGTCAATCACTACAGCTAGACGGTCATGCATGAGTGACAGCACGTATTGCATGTCATGCCGCATGATCGTTTAGGGAGCCCGTTACACAGTATAAAACAATGTTGTTTCCCGCGTCTGTCTGTACGCTTAGACCTTATAAACTACGCAACTGATTTTGAAGCGGGTTTCACTATCTTTAGATAATTTCTTCCGGATGGTTTATAGGTCCTTATCCCATGAGGGCGAAAGCCGCGGGCACCGGCTAGTGTTATTATAAATGTTCACCATAACTTTTATAAAGGTTTTCTGTTACCTAGTAACATAGTACATGGTTTCCTATAGATAGAGATAAACCCACCCAGGATTATAAGAACCACAATATAAGTCAATAGATCCAATGATTGTTTTTAAACAACTGTAATTGTTTGTTTATAGACAGGTGTTACGAATGTGTTGATCTTATTGCAAATTATGTAATAACATCTCATCATTCAATTCATTCACTCACTCGCGAGTCACAAGAAACATGACGAACCGAACCATCCATCTCAATAGAATATCATGTTTTTTATATCGCCTATTTAACGTTATTAATATTGTGGCACCGTAGGTTTACTTTCTAGAACGTATTCTGCGAACTGTATAAAGAATAACTGTATTATTTCACTAGTTTTATATTGGTAGGTACTCGTGTTTCTCCAGCCATTTGTTTTCGAATACCAATTCTGTGTAGAATTATTTGCAAGGTGTTGTTTTTTATTGGTAACTTTGAATAGCTTATTTTGCTTTCCCATGGGAAAAAGCCCAAGACTTTATGCGTCAAAATACGCTAACCCAGGGGTATGCGAATACTTGCAAGCGGTCGTATCTAGGGACACAAGCTCAAATCGATTACGATGTTAATTACAGCCTGTATAGATGGAGTTTCTGAGCCATTTAACGTACTAAGTAGAATAATGTTTAAAAAACCGGACAAGTGCGAGAAGACTCGCGCCCTGAGGGTTCCGTACAAATTTAATTAACCCTTTATAAGGCAGAGGCGATTTGGATACCACTTAGACATTCACGGAGCAGAACATCCTCTTTTTTATTTAACTATATAATGGTATTATATAGTGAATATATCAGGCATTCTTTCCTCATTCATTCAATGTCAATGAATAAGTGATTTGGAAACAGATCATTTGAAAACTCAAGTGCACTAACAGGCTGAGTGCATATATTGACCACATGTTTTTTTCTTAATGATTTTTTTGGCCGTAGATGTGTTCCCCAGTGCATTACAAACATGGTAGTGTTTTAACTTTCACGTAACATATCTGTATAACTAGGGCCTTATAAAGGGTCAAAGAAATAACTATAAAATCGGAAATAAAATTTCATCGGCAAAGTTAAGTTTGTTGGTACAAGAAAAAACAAGATTTTTTTGTGATGTAACTACAATTTTTTTCCTTTACTTGTGCTTTAAGACCTTGCTTATTGTCAAATTTAAAGATTCTAGGTCAACTGGAAGTACCCCAAGGAAGGTTTTGATGACAAAAATGCGGCAAAATCGGCCATAACTTAGAACAGCTTAGAAAGCGTTGACTTAGAAGTTTGATTTTTTCACAGCTTTAAGGGACTGCAGACCTCAGTATTTGATATTAATTTCAACTTGATACCTTTACGCGTTCCTGAGAAAAATTGTATTGTCAGACGGACGGACGGACGGACAAAGAAGTGATCCTATAAGGGTTCCTTTTTTCTTCTTTTGAGGTATGGAACCCTAAAAAGTGTGTGTTGAAAAAAAACAAGGTCGCCAGGTTGCGTGCGCCCGCAAAATTTATACAGAAATAAGCAGATGTTCTTGCCGCATTACCGTGTTATGGTGGACTCGTAATGTTGCTAGACCTGGGAAATGTCGCAAAATGACAAATCACTTGCCTAGTAAACTGTCACATTCATTTTATTCAGATAGTCTCGCTTTTGTTCAAAATTTCTGAACTAAGCGACGGGTGCTTCACATTTTTTGTTTCAAATCAACAGCCTATCAACATGTCCCCACTGCTGGGCCTCAGGCCTACCCTCTCAGCGAGGGCGTTCGGGCTATAGTCCACCGCGCTAGCCCAGTGCGGGTTGGTGGACTTCACATGCGCCTAAGAATTTCTTCTTCTGCGTATGCAGGTTTCCTCACGATCTTTTCCTTCACCGTTTGAGAGCAGTCAGTTAATGTACTTAAGGTTTGAGAAAAACCAATTGGTAGTACATGGCCCAGCCGGTGTTCGAACATTTTTTGTTTAATTTATCCAAAATATATTTACTTAGTATTACTTATTGGTTATACAATGTGTAAACTCGGAATCAAACATATCGACGGACTAGAAGCTTAGTAAGTATCCGTTTTCACGGAACCCTAAAGCGAATCGAAATGGGGACAAAGATGGACTTTCTCCCTACATCAATCACTGAGGCAGTGCGTTAGTGTTACTTCACTCTACAAAGGGCCTCTCATGTGTTTATACCTTTCTTCTTATAAAGAGTAAAGCTGCCTTTGAGTGGCCAACTCATTGTACGTGACGAAGCGAATTAGTTTCGTTTTAACTTCTTTAGAGGTTTTTAATGGATGCATTGCCTGATACGATGGTAAATGTAATTTAATCAAATTCCTACCAGGCAATGCAATAGCGGCTTAACTCTTTCATAAGAAGAAATTACAGTATGAATCGTATACTTTACAGTAATGTAATTTGATTTTACAGTTTATATCGAGACTAGTGTTAGCTTAACGGGAGTACCGATTTTGCTAGGCTTATCCTACTAATAATTTATAGGCGAAAGTTTGTAACGATGTTTGGATGCTTGTGAGGATGTTTGTTACTCTTTCACGCAATAACGGCGGAACAGATTTTGATGAAACTTTACAGTAATGTAGATTATACATCAGAATAAAAGAAAAAAGAAAGAAAGAGCACACTTTATTGACTTTTTTTAACTTAGTTTGAACGGGGTGAGCAACAGTAACAAAAAAACAGTAGAAGATTTTCAAAATTCAAAACTATTTTATTGCATGTAAGTACACTGGGTACATTTATACAACGTCAATTTTTTATCTACCACCGCCTCCAAGGTGTTATATAGAGCTGGGAAGAAGAAGCGGCGCAACAAACTTCCGCAACACATCTTTTAAAATCAAGTTTGTACATAACATTATTTTGTAAAGATTGTGCGAGGCTGAAGTAACATTAACACCAGGCATCTTTGTCATTTAGATAATCGACTGTCCTATAATAAGCTTTCTTACAAAGTTGCTGTTTAATGTGGGTCTTAAATTTAAGTACATTAGTAACAGTAGTAGTAGTACAGTAGTAGTGAATAACACTGGGCTATGTAGATACCTCGGGAAAAGTTGTTCCCGCGAAATAAAGCTTTTCTGCGTGGGTCGGGCGATGTCGCGGGAAACAGCTAGTGGTTCATAATCGCGATTTTTTGTCTTGACAACCTGTAAGCAGTTTATTTATTTATTTAATATTTATTCCATGTAGATTGCCTATTAGGACCATGTTTGCATAAGTCTAACCAGAATACCGATGACATGTTTACTTGGTGTTTGTGTAACCGACGAAATATAACTCTATTGAATACTGAACGTTATTGAATCTGAGTGGTCCTAAATAAATTAAAATAAATAATTTCATTAATACAAAATTACACCACTTTTCAAATCCTAAATGAGTCCTCAATGAGGCCGTGGGGTCCCCGAAGGTTAGGATTTTCTCCTGTTACTACGGGAATAAGACAATTTTTTTTTAGTTTTTTTAATTAAGTGCCAATTCTTGTGGAATTATGTCACTTCAACAATAAAGTACCATAAACTTGCAATCTTATTTTAGGACCTAACTGTACATTAGTTTCTCTATAGATTAAAATAACTAACGTTTTATTGCTACAAACTATCTAAAAGCACCGTGCATTCTGTAACAAACTTGTTAATACTTTGTAGATTTCCTCAATTTTATGGTTAACTATTACATTTATAAAGACTTCCCTAACGGTACACAGTAACTTGTCAGCATTTATCGGCTAATAGCAGATATGTATTAGTATGAAACGCTTTAAGTAAGATAAGTAGGTATTTTTTAGTAAGTACCGCTTTAAACAAATAAGATAATTATCATATCTTAGAGTCATCGACGTTGACAATAATGTATGAAAACAAACACATAATATAAAAGGACCATAAAAAAATCAAGTCAAATTAATTTAATATCTATAAATTTTTACAAAAAAATAAAACCGACTTTGTAAAAAATATGTTTTTTTTACACCGACGACTTATTCAAACCCAATTTTTTTTAGTTTCCCAACCTAACAGGTGAAATATTTTTTCCAAATTGAACCACCAATTTCAATAAGAATAAGGGCTTCTTTCACCACTACCTGATATTGTTACAGATAGTAATCTTAGTGATAAACTAATCTATCAGATAAATCTGTGTGATAGACTATATAATATATATAAGATATAGGTAATCAGATACCTGTGAAACCAAAAAAATAGGCTATCTGTCAGATAACCTGCAAATAGGGTATCTGGGACTTTATCAGCAAGCGGTGTAAGAGGCCCTAAGAATCATTCAAATTTATATTGCACAAAAAAAACAGTCGAATTGAGAACCTCCTACTTATTGAAGTCGGTTCCAATATCCGAATTTTGAGAAAATTGCAACAATGGTCCAAACTATTATATACTGTTCTAGAATTCAATAACAATTATATATATATATATATATATATATATATATATATATATATATATATATATCGACTGATGATTAATGATGACTGATGATGAATCATATCGGTCGATTATCGGTCTCTAGTGTGCTCTGGCTCTTAATGTGAATTAATTTTGGTTTGATGTAAGCATTTAATAATCGTCTCTGTACTGGGCGCAAACGGCGCGATCGCGATGGCGCATGGCGCATGGCGGGCCAAGCGCATCGCGCGCTCCGTTATGCGCTGGCGATGGCGATGGGTTTTTTATCGTGTCGCGATTATCGTCGGCCCGTTATAGAAGCGCACGCGCTTGCCTACAATTTGTGCACTCGCCCGGTGGAAAGGAATCGCTAGAATCTATCTCAGATGCGTTACCGCCTATTGTTAATTTCTCGCACTTAGATTATTAGATATATATCTCTATATCTTTACTTGCAAGTTACAAGCTCGTTACGGGTGTGAATTACAAGCACAAGTTGGAGCGATATACAGACGGGTACTCCACTAGTGATTCAGTATACACGGCCGTCAGATTTCGCTTTGTTTTTTTTTTATTTTATCAGTTCAGATTCGTCATCAAGGATTGGATATACACTACATTATCTTCAAATTTTTCCCCATGATTTAGAACTGTTATTGTACTCAACATAATGTCACTTAGTAGTCCACCATTAAAAATACATATTACGCACTTGGGGTACAAATTATTAGAAATAAGTATACAGTATTGCGGGCAACATATTTAATTTATAAATTGACCATCCACAGGCTGAGTTATACATTCCGGACTGGAACGTTTAAAACAGAAAAATCCTAAATCAATCTTATCGGAATCAAAATATAAATCAACACGTACTGATTATTGTCAAGAAAATATTTACAAATTAGTGTAACGCATATAATTATAGTGGCAAAAACGCCAAGACGTCAGGCACATTTTTGTTCATTTACGTCTTTTAGACCAAAATGTAAATTTAACGCATGATTTTTGAATTAATGGTGAAAGTAAAAATGTTAATCCTCTTAAACGCTTCTAATGTCGTGAGCATGTTAATTGGTCGTTAAAAATTAGAGTGTCGCTTCTTTTACATGAATTAGAATGTTATTAATGAAGTGTCAAATGCAGTAAACAATTTTGAGTTCGTGTTATTTTTATACCTTAAGCCAGTCATGCCCAGCTGTGGACATCAGTCAATGGACTGATGATGCATGATTCAGTAGACGTCCGATTCATGATTCCGCTCTCGTCAGATTTTTTCTTTTTTCCGCATAGGTCAGAATTTATATTTACTAACGCGCATAGTAGTATGTAAACTGACGGTAGCGGAATCGGACGAAAGTGGAATCTAACGAAAGTGGAATCTGACGAAAGTGGAATCTGACGCAAGTGGAATCTGACGAAAGTGGAATCTGACGAAAGTGGAATCTGACGAAAGTGGAATCTGACGAAAGTGGAATCTGACGAAAGTGGAATCTGACGAAAGTGGAATCTGACGCAAGTGGAATCTGACGAAAGTGGAATCTGACGAAAGCGGAATTATTAGTGGTGTCATTAGTGGATATCCATGCACATTCGTCATTTTCACGAATCTGAAGTGAAATTACAAAAAATTAAAACCGGAATCTGACGGACGTGTACTGGATAGATTAAACACAGGGCGTCACTGAACCCAAATACGTCACAGAATGCAAGCTAGACTCGCCCAGACCACCGGACGTGGAAACATTTTCAGTTTTAATGAGCCATTGTACGCAAAATGCTACAAATTGTGGAACACGCGCTGGATATGTCAGAATGTTTCTCTTTTTATCTTGATGCTTCACTAAATTGTTTGTTTATTATTTTACTAGCTGTTTCCCGTGGCTTCGTCCGCATAGAAAGGGGTTTTCCGTGGTATTCGTAGGATTGGCGCTATGTATTCTCTGTGGCACCACAAGATTGTTCATACAATAAAATATAACAATTATCATCCTAAGATTTTATCTGAATTCCGGATCGGACCTGCCGGATTTTAGGTATTAAATTAACCCGCGACAGACATAGTTGTCAAAAATAGACAATGACAGCTTCACTTAGAGTTGACAATAAATTTCCAACTCATGGAAATATTTCCAAAAAATGCAGACCATAAGCGCCGCATAAAGTTATCGAAAATGAAACACAAATACGCGTAGATCAGCGTAACATGCGTCAAAATAATACATACTTATTCTTGAATCAAATCCAGCGAAAGATTCCTACATGTTCAAGATCATGAATCAAAAAATTTTGCCCCTAAGGATGAGTAATAAAAGCATTCTATGGGTGTCAAAATCGTGTCAAACTAATCACAAAATTATGACTCACTCACACATTCTCATTTTCAAACTCCATACAAATTTGTATTAGCAACCTCCTCCCGCTACTCCGCTTCCTTTGTCCGCACCCCCCCTGTAAATGGCATCATAGGTTTCGATACTAAATATGCAAGATGCGATCTCCACAGGGAGCGTGCGCGCGACCAAAGATATTTGAAACTTCTTGTTCAAGATTAATGGCTTGTGGGTAATATATTTTTTATGAAGTAATCAGCGCTTTCTTCGTTGATTTATAGAGTGAAATAAAGATCTTGCTATTAAATATCAAAGGGCTCTTTCTTGTAGTGGTGTTGTGGAGAAGATCAGTGATGATTTACCGGACACGACCATTGTAAAGTACACTTTACACTTGTTGAAAACGCCGCGGAGAAATACATCGATACTTTCAATCGATTTATTACCAGTTGGTCCAAAACGGGCTTGGGCAAATCAATGAAGTACAGTTCTAATAGTAAAAGTCTGTCTTATTTAATCATTTTTTTAAATAATGATAATAAATCGATTGAAAGGAGATTGAAGAACACTTGAAAATTCAAAATTCGTTTATTCAAAATTGGAAACAATATTCCCTTTCTGACGTCAATTTTATCTAAAAAAACTCTGTTTCAGTTATACATTGGTTTAGTTATGTAATACATTGTTTCTTTTTGTACGACTAATGACAATCTAGACTTCCTTATTAGTCATCCGAAAACAACATCATGATAAACAATCACCAAACTTCACGAAACCACTTAAATAGATAACAGGGAAAGTGATCGTGCCCGTGTAAATGGGATGTAACGGGGCCCGCGCGCGGACCGGCGGTCGTGCGCCCGGCCGGCTGGAGACGCGCGCGCACGCCACGTCTAAATTTACAGGTGTGCTCGCGCACGAAAACGATGATCCACCGACAGATAGCCGGCTTTATTACGCTAGTGAGTTATGGTATGAAGTTATGAACACCAGCACCTGTGGTGGCTACACACGACTACATTTATCTTATCTTCTTAGGGGGCCAGCCATGAGATCTTTTGCGCCAAACCCCGTCCACTAACGGTGCTTCATTCCGATTTTTGGTGGACTTCATATACGCCTTAAAATAGAAATTATAATTTTTATCGTATGCAGCTGTGCGATTCTGTAAAGTAAGAATTAAAACTCGAACAACACTTCGCAAGTCACTCACTTCATTTCGCATCCGATCATGAAAGACCTTGATATCGCATTCTGTAAACAAATACAAGCTACACAATATACACTTCACTTGCGAAGTAAAGTGAGTATTGAACTGTGAATCATTGAGTTAGAGACCGATCTCACTGCGGATTCAGGATCGAGTTGTACAAACACGCGTACAGAATAGCACTGCAGGTTTACTCACGATGTTTCCTTCACCAAAAAGTTACATATGTTCCGAAAAGTCATTGGTACGGGCTCCTTGTCAGTTTTCCATAAAGTAGATACAAGGGGAAACTTCTTACATTCTTTACAGTGACTTGCCTTCTTGAAAGTATATGGTGTATTGCATGTGCTGTCCGAATACACATCAGTCAAGAGTTCACGACGACGACGGCGGACAGCAACCTCAGTTAATGATGCCATCGCTAAAGCAGCATAAACACCACCAAATGATACGTTTTTTTTGCCCGCCAGTAATACCTTGTGATTTGTAAAATGAGAGCTGATTCAACAGTTTTATAACGAGAAATATTAGATTGGCACTTACATGCGTCATCGCGACACAAATTTTTTGAAAACATTTTTTTTTTGGTAAGTACGCGAAACTAACGTGAGTTTTTAATAACTGTTTAGAAAAGGTACATTTATTAGATTGTCCTAAATTACTGTTGAAAACACAATTAAACAATTATGCAATCAGGAACTGTCTGTCGTCAAACCAATTTCTTGTAATCATGCTTCTGCGGGTTCTTTTGTTTACTTATTTACAACAAAATTGTTTAATTATTTAATAGATCGCAATTGTCCAATTGGACAACTTCCTCTTTCAAACAACAATTTGTCTTTTCGGTAGAATCGCCGTGAGTAAACTTGTGGCAAACAATTTATGTGCTTGTTGAGAAAAATAAATAAAATATTGCTTATATTACAATCGCAGCAAAAAAAAAATAAGTAAAATAGACTCATGAGCGGAAGCGAGCGGGGCCGAGTTGGTTGACTACGACAGATAAATAATTCTATTTTAAGAGATATAATTCTAATTTTTAAAAAGAAACTCTCGCTGCTAATAATTTATTTGTAAAGGAGGTGTCCGGTTTTTCTGCAGATGACTGTACATACCTCAGTTGTTATAATGTGAATATGGTCTTGAATATAGGCTCACTAATTTCTCATCCTTTTTGGTGTATCTACAGATACTCATATGGTGATTATAAAAAATACACTTTTACTTATATTTTTCCTATCATTCATAATTATTATCAATATTCCTCTCTCTTATTATCTCTCGTTATTTAGGCGAGGGTCCTCCAGTGTACCTACTACAACATCGCGAGAAAACCCGCGAACGCCAAACGTTAGAATTTCTATTCTAAGGCGTTATGTGAAATCCACTAAAAACGGATTGGGGCACCGCTGGTGGACAGGGGTTTGGCACAAAAGTTTCCGATTAGATCGAAGTGTCGCCAGGTGTTAGTGGCACCTAAGAAGGTAAGATGATATCCCAGTACTAGAAGCAAAATGTTCTTCCGTTTAAGATAGGTATACTTATGCCAGGGTAGGCAGATACAGGTATCTATCTATTATATTAGTCTCGCTTCACTGGCGTCCCGCTGTAACCAACGGATATGACAACACGCCGAGAACAATCCAGATAGTCAATATAATGCAAACCTGTACAATGTTCGTGCCGGCTTTTGTCTGTGGTTATGACAGGGTGTCTACAGTTCGCAGTACGGATCTTGGTGGTGGACTGTTCAAGTTATTGTTTTATTTTAAGGTACCTACATAGATACGTAACGGTTGACCTTAGAAAATCCGAATAATTGTTTAAGGATGTGTCCACTCCCTTGTTTTATGGTTCCATTGCTTGGTAATGGCACTTTATTATAGCTTTAGAAATTAGATGTTTAGATCCTTTCGGACACCGAATTCTTAAAAATTTAAACATTAACTCTAAATTAACTCTATATTGTATTTATATATATATATAATATAATATATATATATATATATACCTATATATATTATATATTTAATTATTATTTATATTGTATTCATATGTCATGTACTTATATTATATAACCTACATATAAATGTCTGCACCCAACACCTACACTCCTTGAAGTTTTCAACATCACCCTAAGGTTGCCTGGAAGAAATCGCTGAAAGCGATAAGGCCGCCTTTTGATTGTACACAGTTTAGTAAATTATTATAATGTAAACTTTTGAAATAATTTGGTGCTCAATAAAGTATATTTGATTTGAAACAAGGTTTAGAATAGGAATTGGTGAAATTGGGAAAAGAAGTTCAAAATTTATTTTGTATTGATATCTATACGTAAGTTATTGTCAGAAAGGCACCGAGTATCTGGTACAATTTAACTAAATCTAAAATTGTACAAGATTGGCGGTACCCATTAAAAGGCAATAAACTTTATTAATACGGCGTTATAAAACATTTTTACAAGCGATTTTTAGAACGTGGGAAGTGCTAAGGTAATCGGGCGATAACCGCTTGTTAAGTCGCATTACGCTAATACCAGAGTTATTACTTGAGGAAAAAATGTTTTATGGATCCGTCAAAACGGAAGCCTTTTTTACCGATTTTTTTTACCGGCCAATTTTAATTTAACAACATCACTACATTTTGAGCAAACAAATTTAATCAGCTAGCTTCTTTCGTTGCACAGGTAAATTCTTCTAATCCTATACGCTAGATTAAAAGGCGAAAGTATGTAAGGATTTTTGTTAGTGAGAATGTTTGTACTCTTTCACGTTGTAGCGGCTGAGCGGATTTTGATGAAACTTGGTACAGTGACAGCTTATATCCTGGAATAACATATAGGCTACATTTCTCTGTGTCTGTATTACCCCACCCGCCCCTAATCCATTATGTCTAACTACTAAGGTCGAATGAGTGAACCAATGGTAAATATACGGATCGTTGCGCAAACGATACCACTTGGTTTTCATCGATAGTTGACACCAGCACGCCTACCACGAGTTACAACGTAAAACTCGCTAACGTATACGTAAATACTTAATAGTGCTATCTATTTTCGACTAATTACGAAATACAGAGGCATAGATAGTTATTTACGGGTTGGTATCAGAATGACCGGACCGCAAATTGACCACGTCGCTCTTAGTCAAAATCTCAAAATGTCTAATTCTCAAAATACCTAAGTCGCAAAATGACTACATCGCAGAAAGTCAGAACAGTTGTGTAGGCACATTGGATGAATTCATGGCTGGACACTTGGAAATATTTATGATATAAAATAAAACATTTATTTTATTTTATTTATGTTATTATGGATTTTTCCTACACAACTGCTCGGACTTTCTGCGATGTAGCGATTTTGCGACTCAGATATTTTGAAATTTAGACATTTTGAGATTTGGACTAAGAGCGACGTGGTCAATTTGCGATCCAGTAATTCTAATACCAACCCTTTGTTGCTTCCTCGCCAGCGAATCGCTAACGAGTGTTGACGTTGTCAACTCATGGTAGGCGTACGGCCCACGGCGGTAACTAGATCCTTGTAACACGACTCCGTGCCCGCGAGTGGTAAAATTGGACGTCAGTGTGTTGACTCAAGAGTTAAATTTAACGCTCCTAACGGCATTCATTTCTAAATATCTTAACTAAATATTTTAATACCCAACGTCTGCCTTTCTTTTTGTTTTCCGGTTTTAATTTTATTAGCTTTTCCCCGACGGCGGCGTTGTCCGGAGTTATTTGAGTTGGAGTTAGCTGCTTATTTTTCCGATAATAGTCTAACTACTACAGTTAGTTAAGGAGGCGTCAAAGTGATATTAAATGCTCCTGATCCGACATTTTCATTCAAAATTGCGATCCGGACAGTAATGTCCTTTTCGCAAAATGTCCCGCTCCTGAAAACAACACATTTGCAAAATGTCCATAATTTTGTTCATGAAGACGTAACATAAAGAGACAGCCAAATGGAAAGACAGTCAAACTACTGTCGCAATTTATAATACTAGATTGGAGATTTTTACAGGTCGCATTTGGAGTCTAAACAGTTTCCGCATGTTACGTACACACGTGTATACTAGTTGCTCTCAAATGTTCCGAGAAAGGGCAATTTATCAACGGGCCGTTTTGAGAACGGGACGCTATGGGCATTCGGGACATTTTGCGAATTTGCTACTTTACCTGAGTAAAATCTTCTGCGAAGAATAAAACTAACAATAATATTAAACATACATATTTTATGCGTCTATCATTTATATTATGTGCATGACAAATTCAAACAGCGGGACCGACTCCATAAACCACGCGAGTGTAACCGCGCGAAACCGCTTTATAGAGACGATTATATTGCTGTGTAAAGTAAATAACAGTAATAGGTAATTAATATGACTCGGGAAAATTGTAAACTAAATAATGCTTAGTCATATAATAATGTTAACTGCAATAAAATACTTTATGCAATACTTTCTCTATATTGATGGATGCATAAAAAATATGGACCTAAATACACACCTATTAAAATGTGAGCTCTGTTATTTTCTAAAACTATTCTTTGTGAGCAATCGCTGTTGTGTTATTATTCGTTTTTGCCGGTCATTGATTGGCTATTGAGATGTGGCGGGTTGCTTTCTCGAAAATGTAAAAAGAGAGTTGCTGTTGAATAGATACCTGGGAAGAAACTCCAAACCTTGTCTTAGAAAATTAGGCTTAGATCTTAAATAATGGGCAAATTCAAAGGAGATAAATAAAAACTACAAACAAATGAGACTAATAAAATACGTATAATAAACTCATCAATACTTACAACTAAACTCTCTGTTGCTCACCCCGTTTAAACTAAGTTTAATTATTTGTATGTGTTTATGTTTTAGATGATGCAATTGTGTCAACAAAGTGTACTCTTCCTTTTTTTTCAATAAATATAAATTACCTACCGTACACATTTTGGCGTTTATTACCATCTGTTATTCTATCAAATGTAAATAAATACACGGATGAGGCGCGTAATGTCCCTTTGGCAAAATTACCCGCTTTCAAAATCATGACATTCATGACCTGTTCGCAAAATGTCCTGTTTGCAAAATGTCCCGTTGTAAGGGGTCACGTGTATTGAGGGTTAGGGAGGGGGAGAAAGGGGAGGAGACAGATAGAAAAATAGGAAAGGTAGGAGAGATGATAATCGGAGAAAAATTAACTGGACGTTTTTAGGACAGAACATTTTTGCGAAATGGACATTAATGTCCAAATCGAAATTCATTACTAGGTTGTCGCGTCACACAGTACCTACGTACCTACTAGTTTGCACGTTTTAGTAGAATTTATAATCAAAAATTATAATTATATTAATAGAAATAATTAATTATAATTAAATTATAAATGGGAATGTGGAAATCAAAAAGTGTCCTACGTTCCTTCTTATAAGTATTGGGAAAACAAAAAAATATACGAATCGATAATTTTGTAAGTAGCATTGCAACCGCGACGCGACATTGATGCAACAAAAATCAACCAATCAAAATCATGTATACGATAGATGATTGTGATAAAGTTGTGGTATGATTTTGATGACTAATCGATACAGTCAGTTCCAATTACTACCAAATTACCAATTTCAGTCTATGTCGTAATGGGCAGCAATAAAATCATTAAACGGCAATATACTACGATTACCCAATTAATCAATCTTTTATGTAAATGATTAATAGGGACTTTCATTATAGATACCCTTAAAAATTACTTTTTTATTTATTTTATTTATTGTATTCTGACAAGCTTCGGCTTAATTTGGGAATAAACGACCGTGTGTGACTTTGTCCAAAACATTATTATTATTATATTGAAGATAGCAAATTTTACTCAAAGGAAACATTCGTTTTATTTTTTAAAATAACTAGAATTGCATTTAAAAAAAATTAGGAAACCACCTGTCTGAGCCGGGAATCGAACCGGACAAATATGGAAAAAATACGCATCCTGTATTTTTATGATACTAATTGAAAGGGTCAATATCGTCAGAATTTCTAAGTAACAAAGTATAATTATTAGGAAGACCATTTAATTTTTCATTTCATTTAAAGAATTATTATGGAAAATGAATACTTAGTCTAGATTTTTCCCTATGACATAACTTGACTTTCCAGGAAAACCTTTAATCGTTTTGTTATTTATTTTTGTTTTCATGGTTTTCCTTTAATGTTTTCATTTATTTTCCTTCCTTTAATTTAAAATGACGAAGCTGCATGAGTTCACTCTTTCATTTCAGTAAAAAAAAAGATTTTGTCGAGAAATTTTTTTTATTAAACCCTAGAATAAATTTAAGATAATTTTTAACGCCAATGAAGCGCCGGGGCAATCTCTTAATGAATATAATATTAATAAAAATCGAATATAATTCGAATTAAACAGGCAATATCACTTACCTAGTATTTATCACGTCAAAATTTCTATAAATATAAGGTTTGATTTCTATCAAACCTCATACATAAAGTTTATTAGGGTTTGATAGAAATCAAACCTTATATTTATAGGATTTTTGATCTGAGGTGGGACTTTTTTATTTTTGTGGCTTTGAACCATTAGTCATACATAACAGTAGCATAGAGGAGATAAATAGTTATTATTTGTATTTGGTTAAATTTGCAATTGTATTCAAGTCAGTGTATTTATTACGGTGAAGTGTCGGTATTAGAATTATAAACACCTGATTATTTAAACTAATTAGTTAGTTGCTTCACACGTCTCCGTGAGATCATAGCTACTACATATTTAAATCAAAACACATCGTGTTTGGTTATTCAGTCGCACGTTGATCGAATCAGTTCCGATGGCCGATGGGAACACTTTAAAATTGAAATTAAACATTTTGAAATATACATGGCGTGTCTCTGTGAATCTTGATCACTTTGCTAATATGTTTTGACTACGATTTTATCTTCGGTCATTATTACAAATTACCGTTTAGGAAATCAATTCATTTTAACGGATTTTACTCACTTAACGAACCCTCATTAAATTAATCTCTGTAATATGTATTCATGTATCATTCATTAATAATTATTCGTGCTCTCTTTAGAAAAGTAATCTTGAACGAACTGTTAAATTAGTATGTCTAAAAAAAGTTTAATGTTCTTGTATCCACCGCAGTGATAAGATATGCCCTAAACAACAATATCAGAAATGTTTGCCAAAATCCGAAAGTTCTAACGCATTTTCTATTATACGAGTAGAAATCCTGATGATTGTGGTTAATAAGCAGTGCTAAAGTGCATTTGAAATGAGCTAGTCAACAACTCAACACGGAGAATTAACTTATAAACGTTGAGAGCATGAGGCCGTCGGCGGTATAGTCGGTAATTGTCGCTCACCCTTAGCTAGCTAGCTCATCATATTCCAGTAAACGCCTAGCACATGATCAAGGGCCGGTTCAAGAGGCGTCAAAGCTTATGACCCTTCCTGTGGATGCCGTTTGAGACGACTAAAAGAAACCTTGGCGATAGGCGTCGCATTAGGGCATCAACGAATTGCTCCTATAAATACTACGAGCACCTATAATATAGGCAAGTGTAATGTGAACTACTGCCTAGATGCATTCGCGCCTATTCATTGTTCATCTCGCACCCACTATAATTAAGGTAGACAAGGATCTGGAGAATGATTCTACTACTAACATGGGCCCTGGGCAAATTAATGAATCAAGAGGACGTGAATGGAGGAAGAAAAGTCTTACTTCCTTTTTTGATAAAAGAAAGTGTAGCAGGTGATGCAACAGACCAAGGTCAAAAAGAGGGAAGGATTGGTGTGGCTAAGAGAAGCCTGATCGACCACGGACGCTCATTTCTCTGAGATACAGGATTTGCAACGAGGTGGTCCTCCAGAGAACATGGGAAGAAGAAGAAAATGGGCTGGTCACATTTTTCGGAGAACCGCCGCTGGGCGTAGACGAGTTCTCGAGTGATGACCACGACTTGGCAGGCGTAGTGTGGGTAGACCCACCGGCTAGATGAAGCGACGATCTGCGTAAGGCGGCTGTCCAGGGATTGGATGCGGAGAACCGAGGATCGGGTTCAGTGGGCTAGTGCAGGCTGAAGACTCTATACACCACGGCAGCGCCAAACAGAGCACAGCTGGTCTGGTGCTGAGACTAGTCCTGATTCCGTGCCTGCTAAACGCCTACGCTTGGGGGCTATTAAACTCTCAATGAAGTTCAACTCAATTACCGCGCTGCGTGCGAACAGCCCACCACCCACGCAACGTCTGCGCTCATAATCATAATGCACAGCTTTCCTCAATACGGTATTATATTTCTGGTACACCAGGAAGTGCAGATTGGTCTGCTTGTGCATTTCGATGGTGTACAGTCGACCGCACGTCAATGGAAACACTTTTACCTTGAGCCTAGCATATTAGCGAGTTGCAATACTATGAGAGATCAGTTTTTACTGGTTTTGCTTCCACAGACGTGCGATCGACAGTACGTATCAACAGCCTGTCTTAACCATAATGTCTACTGCACATAATGGGGATAGTGAGTGTGCGGATTGGTAGATTTTACATTACACCTTAGATTTTCATTTTGACAAAGCCGTCATGTATCTGTTTCCATCCTTGTTGTGGGTGTGATGACTTGATGTTGATCATTCCAGACTCGTCCAAGCACTACCCAAAATCATCCCGGGAATCGACATTTTCATATTGCAATCTTCTATATGTCAATCTACTATACCTTTTAATATGCGCAGTCATCTTAGCCTCTCGTACAGTCGAAGGCCTGTAAGAGGCCAGTTTATACTGGTTTTGTTTCCACTGACGTGCGGTTGACTGTACCTACTCGGTACAATAGAAAACATAAACAGGTGTATAATTAAAAAGGCTTTGAAATATATTCTTCTCGACTTAATGTTCATTTAATGAGCGTCATTCTTGGCATACTCCAGCCTTTCTTTATTCAAACTTTCGACCTCAATTTGAAAGACACGTGTCTAAAGCATTGGGGCCCGGACGTGTAGGGTTGCCAGGAATTTGGACTTGCACTACGAAATAATAATTTTCATTACTCATACTCTGAAAGAAGGTCTGAAGTTGCCTGAGTAGCGGGTTGAAAGTAATACATCTCAGCCCTAGGGAGAATCGCTTTCAACTGACAGCTGTCAAATTATAAATAAAAAAACTAGTACTATTTTGACATTTCTATTGGACCATGATCCAACTGTCTATACAGCCACTCAATTACAGCGCGATGTAAAATTGAAATAACATAAAGTTATGTAATAATTAAAGAATATATATTTATAAATGACTTTATTATAATTATTACTGTCATTTCTTTAAAATAACATAGATTTGGGCAAAATATTTATCATTTTTTCAATGATGGAAATGAAAAATAATGGCTGAATAGCTGGCCGGCCACAAAAAAAACCAAATAGACGGGAAAGCGGCAATCCGACCTTCTTTTGTTTTTTCGAGTTGTAGAGTTTTGTTTATACTTCCGTATAGCAGAGATTTGTATTAACATTCATTTTATGTATTTGTTTTTACTTTCAGTGTATTCTTAATGAAAAGCACAGTGTTTCCCTCGGGTTCAAGACTTATTTAGAGGTCCCTCGAACTATTGGCGCCCTCGCTACGCGTCGGGCGCCAAACCCCGTCTCGGGACTTAAATAAGTTACTTTCACCCCTTGGATAACAATGTACTATTATGAGATCTTTGCTCATATTATGCTCTATTTAAGCGATCACCTTCCGCCCGTGACTGTAACTTGGGATCTAACTTGAGATCGACTGGCATGTTGGCGTAGTTGTAGTGACCCTGCCTACTGCCCCAAAGGTCGTGGGTTCGATTTCCACCCGGGACCAATTTGTGTGATGAGCATAACTGTTGGTTTTCGGATTCTGGGTGTTAGCAATCTATTCTGTGGTGTTAGTATGTATTTATGTATTAATTTAAAAGTATTTATGTATGTTTATCAGTTGTTGAGTACCCATTTACAAGCTTCGGCTTAGTTTGGGACTAAACAGCCGTGTGTAAATTTGTCCAAACATTATTAGGTATATTATAACCGACAGAATTTCGAGATGCCTTTTCCAAAGTTGTCGGTTGAAAATTAACTTTAACTTTATATATTCTCCTGTCCTCCTACTGTATAAGCCTGGGCCTTGGGTCCTTGCAGCAGAATTGCTGGCTGGTGTGACACCGGAACGGATAAAAAAGATACGGCCAAAATGTCTACAGTAACCGTTTCAAAACCTAATTTTTAAAAGTTCTCAGCTACGGCTAGTAACCCTATCGCCGCTATTCGAAGCTCCATATTGTTAGACGCGAATATATGAACCGCGACGAATCAGAATGTCTCGCACCGCCGTGGATGGAAACGTGTTAACGCATAGGTTATTAATGGCAGATGCTACACCTGCTAATAATATTGCAGTGTGAATAGAGAAAGGCATCTTGGAAATTTGTTAAGTCATCACTTTGTTACACGGGATTTATAGACAAAACGGAGATGATGTGAGGATTGTATGGTCGATCGCACGTCAGCGGAAACAGTACTAGTCTAAGCCGGTCTCTCAGAGTATTGAAATTCCCTGCTAGGCTAGGCCAGCTCAAGATCAAAGTGTTTCCACTGACTTGGGGTCGACTGTACGAAGAACACTGTGCTCCGGACCTCCTATACAAACCCGAAAATCTTCTGCCTAAGAACGCATACAGTTGGATTTGAAAAAAACCTTTTTTGCATTTGATAGCCCAACACAAGAAAAAAGTCAGAAATAACTTTGTAACAGGTACGCGGGCGCAGCCGCGGGAAACTGCCAGTCAATTATAAAACGCAAGTCTGTTTATATGTTCCGCTGTGTTACAAGATTAAGGGCTTCTTTCACTGCTTGCTGATAAAGTCACAGATACCCTATCTGCAGGTTATCTGACAGATACCCTATCTGCAGGTTATCTGACAGATACCCAAATTTTTTTATTTCACAGGTATCCGATTGCCTTACCTGTCAGATAAACTAACAGCAAGATCAAGCGGCTGTTATTTTTTATCTGTCAGATATTTTAATAGAGACTAGAGGTGTGCAACACGAAAATATTATTAGACAGATTTATCTGATAGATAAGTTTATCTGTCAGCTTACTGTCTGTAACAATATCAGCAAGTGGTGAAAGAGGCCCTAAATTATCCATATCTATACTAATAATAAAGAGGTAAAAACTGGTGGATAATTTGCACGCTTATCTTATATATGTTGCGAAGAACCAAATGGTAGCGGGGTGTAAAATACACCTAACGCCATCTATTGACAAACTTTAAAACTAAAAAACTGGCATGATTAGAACGGGTTAAAAATTTTTAAATAACATATATAGATTAGATTAGATTTATTTATCACACATTACAAATATTAATACATAGTGTAACTTACGTAAAAGCACAAAGTTAATGTGATCGTCAAAGAAACAAAATAAAAATAGAATACAATATGTTAAAGCCAAATACAAAATGTAAATTTTACACAACTTATGTTTGATCATTAATAATAAAATAATGTATATGAAATAAGGAATAAATATCATGTCAATGTTAGACTAGTTATATATTATAGTATACTTTATAACGTGGATGAAGTCGCGGGGCATCGGCTAGTTATTTATAAGTGAGTTAAGAAGAATTTAGAAGTGAATTACCACACCCAATTTATTTGTTTCGCCCATTAAATCACGTTCAAGAGGTACATTAAACATAACACTCAGTTTTTACATTAACATTCATTTTCGTAACAGGCAATTTATGTTCGGAGCTGAACTGTAGTGTGGATCGGTCCGCTGCGCGTGCGCTTAGCTCCAGCGTGTAATGCCGAAATTACATGAATCAAAAAATTTAGCCACTCCCATATGGATGAGTAATAAAAGCATTCTATGGGTGTCAAAATCGTGTCAAACTAATCACAAAATTATGACTCACGCACACATTCTCATTTTCAAACTCCATATAAATTTGTATTAGCAACCTCCTCCCGCTACTCCGCTTCCTTTGTCCGCACCCCCCCGGTAAATGGCACCATAGGTTCCGATACTAAATATGAAAGATGCGATCTCCACAGGGAGCGCGCGCGCGACCTAAGAGATTTGAAACTTCTTGCGAAATTACATCAATCGGAGCGTTGTAAGCTGACGGGCAGACAGGCGGCCGTCATACAAACCTCGGTCGATACGCATCTAGGCGGAAGACGACTATTACTATAGCAAATATCGTATTAAATCAAAGCAAGATCTGACATTAATCAATGAAAGTACACGACTCTTCCGTTCATTGTTCGGGGGTATTGCGGTCGCGCCATTGTCTTTACGGCGCGCATTCCAAATTCGAATTTGATTTAAAACGACGCTAATTGGCGCAATCAAATTAATCAGACCGCTGCGCACGCGGCTGTTCTTGGAAGAAATACTGACATATAAAATCTATGCGGCGTGTCTTGATTGATGATTTTATTTTGTATTACTTATACATATAGCGTGAATGGTATTTCTTATACAATTAGTCATAATAGCAAATAATATTATATAATAATAATAGTCAATTAAATATTATAACATTTGCAATATTATTAAAGAACATTCAAAAAATGTTGTTTTGGCTTCTATTGCTCATAAATAAAATTTCTCATAGCAATTTTTATTAAATATCTCCTGTCTATGACATCGTCTTGTTAAATTATTAAAATGTCAAATTAATATAAACAATGTCGAAACATTATTAAACATAAAATAAGTTGTAAAATAATTTTTCAGTGAACATTAATTTTTAAAATTTAATAAGGTAATTTATCTACAAAGAATATTTGAGGTATTCACTCGTCTAGAAACTCTCTGACGGAATTATATTCAGCTTGGAGATGTCTATATATCGCGGATTTCTAGAGCATCAGTCAGGTAGGTATTCATTGTGCTCCTCAAAACAACCAATTTTTTATCTGCCATTTCGAAAATAATGTTTATTTATGACACTTACGGATGCTCAGACTGTATTAGTCGAATCGGTGTATCGGTAATTCTCGTGATTTTAGCGACATTTTACACTGTTTAATGTTAAACCTCAATTCCATCGAGCGACATTATTAACTTTTACTTGTAGATTATGTATGTATACTTGTAAATTCTTAGATACACCTACTAACTCTGAGGTTTGGCCAGTGCGATCGTATAGATAGAATATAGTGTAAAACAGACTTCGTTTTCATTTCAAAATAAATGGAATGTAACATTTGTTCTTATAACATTGTCTCTAAATATTATCATTTGATTGTCACTCGGAAGTGAGTGGACACGTATGTTTGTAAAACTAGCACGCAACTTCGTCAACAATGTTGCCAACACCACTGAACATCAGTGTTTCCGTACGAGGCTGCTATTGGCTTCTTTGATTTTCTTCACAAGCCTCAAAAAAAAGCTGAACACAACGGCGACACAAGGATTCTTTGAAATTCGAACTATACAAACACACAAATTACTATTTACAATCCATTGTAACCCGTAAACACAAATTAGATGTACTTAATTAACATTGTTAATTTTTCTTTCTTTTGTGAGTAATAGGTACGTAATACCTACCCATGAATTTAAAAAAAAGCTACTCCCATATGGATGAGTAACAAAAGCATTTTAGGGGGTGCCAAAATCGTGCCAAATGTATATCGAAATTGATACTCACTCACACATTCTCATTTTCAAACTCCACATAAATTTGTATTAGCAATCTCCTCCCGCTAATCCGCTTCCTTTGTCCGCACCCCCCCGGATTTTGACACCAAATTTTTCTTCGTTTCCCATACTAAATATGAAAGATGCGATCTCCACAGGGAGCGCGCGCGCGACCAAAGAGGTTTGAAACTTCTTGTCCTACTAGTTTCCAAATTTCACTTACAAGTTGCACGTAGCGACGGGGCGCTCATACTTAAAAATCACGTGTAATCCGTAATGAACTCAGAAATATTTAAACATATACCTAATTAATATTTAGTAAGTTGTAAGAAAGTATGTATGAATAATTAAGTTGCTCGATGTGGCAATGATGTACCTAACTAAACATAGTTTTCTTTCTCTTTACAGGTAAGCATTCATCTCACGTTCAACAAGTGCGTTAAACATGCCCAGGTTGTATCAATATCACTAGTCTTTTCATCTTGGTCTAAACAACAATTTAATTCAATTATAACGGTAATTTTGTAAATTTTGCAGGAGAGCATTTTGAAAATTTTAAAATTGTCGAGTCTAAGTTCTGGCATTAATTATATTTTGCAAATTTTGACAATTCTGACGTTGTAGCACTACTGGAGGTGCGAAATAGTGGTTATTTAGTAGCGGTTGGTCCAAAACGCGTTTGGTTTAAATACCCTTTAATTCCAATATCAGAGAACTTGGTACAGATAAGAAAAAATTGGTGTATAGAGTTACCAAGTTATCTGTGAACAGAAGGGGGTGGCTCTGCCATTGTTTCATGCCCGTCATTCTATACAAATTGTCCTGACGGCCGATTGACATTCGGCGTAGTTCCTGATTCTGTCACTACACATATAACTTGGTTATCTATAATTGTATACATACTTATACTTTGTATACATACGCTTGGTATATCTATACATCTATACATTGGATCTTGACGTCATACCTAGTGCAATCGCTTTTGATGTCATAATAATTTCTTCTTTAAAAACAGCCTTACAGAATTCTACTTTCTTGAAGAAAATTTCATTTGGACCAAATGCGTTTTTAGACCAAACGCGTATTGGACCAACTGCTACTAAATCATTGGTGTTAGGGCATGCAAAACCGGGTTATCCGGGTATTTAATCTGCATGTCCTAATTGGTCGTAAGTCCGGGAGTAAGACCAAACGAGCCTGACGGGTGTATTAATAATTGTATTAAATAACTTTGTTAGTTAAGTACTGGAGTTGTGTACGTGCCAATGAAATAATTAATTAGTTTGCTCAATGTTTGCTTTCTCCCGTACGAGAGGAGTGCGTGGGCGTAAGTCTTAATTCCTTTCTATTCGTAATTAATAGCCATTCAGGCTACAGCAAAATGCTAAGAATCAGTCTAAATTATAAAATCTAGTGCGTGTCAATCCGTTCGACTTTTATCATACGTTAAGTTGTGATCTGATTATAACGTAAAGAGAGAATCAATAGAGGACGCATTAAAATAACAATAATAATCAGAGAGGGACACACTTATTACTACAGTGGTAAGAGTAAGCAAGACAGATATAATATCTTCTATCTCTTTCTACGTATGTGAATTTTTTGTTGGGCAGTTGGTATGTAAACAGCAGCCCGACTAAAATAGATAGTGTTTGTTCGGTTTGACCGCGCCATGTAAGAAGCGTCTTCTCAAATTATTGGGGTAAAAGACTATTGCTATTTCATGCTATACGCTGATTGCAAATCTATGGTTACTATACTAAATCTATGGGTTATAACGACAGTCATGACAGCTGTCAAGCTATATTCCTAACCTTGTGCAAATATATGTCAGATTTCTGTCGTTTTGTCAGTCTTAATGCGTTTCTGCGTGATGCTGAAATAATATTGTTTTCAATTTATGTTATTCGTAGAAAGAAGTAGCTTGGTTTTCGGCATTGAATGCTGATTTGACAAAGCAGTACTCGTACAAGCGATATAATTATTTGTAATATTTATATAATGCTACCCCTAAACTGTATTTAGAATGACTATCGTTATATACAAAGAGCTAGCTAGGTACTACACAGCCCTCGTTTCTATGCTTAAAGCATACTCTTGGAATTTATAGTGGGACTGCGTTCAGCAATGCTTCACCATTCGCACTTTCCAACGGTTAAATAACCACAGCCCATTGGGAATATAAACCTAATGCGCATAATTGTGCGTCGGTTTCAATATTTAATAGCTTAAAACATATGTTACCCAGTCCTGTCACGTATGAATTGCATCCTTTACAAGAAGCTAACGGCAGTTTTTATAGGTGGATAATATTTAGTTCAGTGGGTCCCGTTGTAGAGATATTTGGTCGCCCTTTCACATTGATGGCCCGCAACACCTCTCACCTCATGCTTCTGGTTGGCAGGTCTTTACAAGGGAATCTTATCACTTTAATAATATTTATTTCATCATCAGCCTCCACAGTCTTCGGTTCTCCGCATCCAGTCAATGCCAGCCGCCTCGCGCAGATCATCGCTCTATCCACCCGGGGGTGTCCCACACTACGCTTACCCACTCGTAGTCTCCACTTGAGAACTAGTCTACCCCAGCGGTTATCGGTACAGATGTGACCAATATCGAAGGCTTTGGTTCTCCTTGCGTATCACTTTCTTTCGGATGCTGTCTGTCAGAGAAACTCCGAGCATAGCTCTTTCCATTGCCCGTTGAGCGACTTTGAGTTATCAGACTAGTCCCACTGTCAGTGTCCACGTTTCGGCTCCGGTATACGGGTACGACGGACGCACTTATGTGTGCATATGTTAGTTAATTCTGTTCAATCATGTTAGCGGTCAAGTCCAATTTGTCATCATCATAACGTCGTTGTCACTGGTTGATGATGGGAGCGAAATATCGATTTATTATCTTACTTCATTTTTGTTACGTTTTGCAAATCCTATTGTTTTCTATTCGATACTAATACATCAACACCGTTGAAATTGCCTAACACCTGTTCAAAGGTCAACAAACTTGTAATATAAACGTTTGTATTGACAGTGACATTAAATTTGATGAATGGATCGAAATGGCCGTAACGTGTGTCGTAACAGTGCGTTCACCTGTGATTGTCATTGATTCCGCTTTTGTTACCGTCCGTCATTGAATAATTCTAAATTATATATTAGTATCCTTCATTATTACACTAAGTACTAGTAAATATTGTGACAATTACCCATACATTGATAGTAATTATGTCTATTTAATTTTTAAGCCATGACAAAAAAAACATACATAGCAGCTGCGACTACCCAAAGGGCCCTGTACTGTTGGGTTTGTTCCCGTTTCTTCCTCTCAGCTATACAGCTGGAAACTGAGTAGTTTTAGACAGAAATGACGTCAAAAAAAGAATATTGTATTTCAATTTTGAATAAACGAATTTTTATTTTCTAAATACACTGTTAGGCGTATCACAGACAAACGCGGCCGGCGGTGGCGGTGGCGGCCTATTGTATACCATAAGCAATGTATGTGAGACTTCAGACACGCGCGGCCTGCGTTTCCATAATGAGGCTGCGGCCTACAGAGCGTGACAATTTTGGAGCGAACTATAATAGTAGTAGTTAATAGTAGATAATAGTTGTATTTCAATTTCCCGCACAATATACAAATCCACAAGCTCTTACTGTATAAAACATTATCACAATTACCTATACATTAAAAGTAAAACGTTAATTAAAAACAATATTATAAACATTTTTAAAGAAAATAGAATAGAAGCGCGAAGTTACACTGCGGTTCCCGTCGAAAGAGTAACTGCCTTTTTAGTATTCCGCGCAAGTGAGCCTAGTGTTGCTCCGCGGCGCCACCTGACATCGATCCATAAATTGAATCTCACGATTCGATGCGATCACTGTAATTACGAACTGCTTCTCCGTCGTGCACTTGGGGACCCGTCGATTTCCGACAATTACCTACGCGGCGGCTTGTTATTACTGGAATTGATTTTATTGCGACACTAGCTTATGCCCCGCAACTTCGTTCGCATTAAAAAGTATCGTACCTATGTGCTACTAACTTGCCCGCGCGGCATGTAAATTTGATTTGTTTAATTTTTTGTTTCCATAAATACCTTAACATCCCTTTTCACCCTTTTAAGGTTGGAATTTTAATAACCTAAGTACACCAGATTTTAAGTCAGACCACCTGCCTTTCAAACAAAAAAACACGATTCAAATCGGACCAGTAGTTTCAGCTTGATGCGGGCACAAACAGACAGACAGACAAGCAATTTTTTGAAAAGTGTTTTGGGGTCAGATAAGCCTAAATAACGTAATCCAAAAGTTTTTTTTTTAATCCTTTCAATGTAGAGATTTACTCCCGTTACGATTTTATAAGTAGTATAGATAGATACCTACTCTATCGGCGATACGGTTTCATAAGAGTTTTTTACGATACGACTGTGAATTCTCTTTTCTCCGCAAATGAAATCGAATCAACTGCATGTCATTATGTCCCTACTCTTGGGTAGAGGTCTATACTGTTAACGAACGCGTTAGGGCTATAGTCCACCCACCCCTCTAGCCTAGTGCGGTTGACTTCACATGCGCCTCAATCCTTCTTCGGCGTACCTACCTATGCAGGTTTCCTCACGATATTTTTCTTCAAATCCGACTGGTAGATACAGAGATCTCTCACCCCTCCCTCCTATTCTGTCCTCCTTTCCCTTCACCCACCCCCCACCCCACAAACGCTTTCCTTCCCATTACCGTCACGTCCCCCTTCCGCGTCCCCGCAACAAGCAATCAAACTCTTTCAGCTTTATTATACTAGTACTAGCTTTTGCCCGCGGCTTCGCCCGCGTAAAAAAGTTTTTCCCGCGAGTTTTCCCGCGGGAAAAACTTTAGAGAAACCCTTACTTAGGTGACGTCAGAGCTATATGAGGAACCTTTGTGCAAAATTTCACTTATCTAGGCTCAGCGGTTTGGGCTGTGCGCGTTTCATCCCTTATTTTACATACTTAGGGGTGGAATTTTCAAAATTGTCGAAACACGTCATTATTGTCTTTTGCCTAATAGCCTAAATATAAAATTTCACGTTTCTAACTTTAAAAATGACGGACTTTCGTACAATCTTTGCACCCCTATTTCACCCACTTACGGGTTGATTTTTAAAAAACCCTTTCTTAGTGGACGTCAGTGCTATATGAGGAACCTCTGTGCCAAATTTCAAGTCTATAGGCTCAGCGGTTTGGGCTGTGCGTTGATCAGTCAGTCAGTCAGTTTCTCCTTTTATATATGTGATAGGTATCGTGGTCTGTACCCACTTATTGTCCACCATAATAAAGATATAAATTACGAAAAGTTAATTAAAACGCTTATCTATTTGCGGCGACACGCCCTCGATCCGCGCGACTGCCAGCGTCGCTTAGAGAAAATGGAAAGATTTATTGAGCGGCTGATGAGTGACTTTGATATTAAAGCTTAGGTACCGTCGGGTTCCAAAGTGCAGTCCTACCTTACAGTACACATTGGCTTGCAAGAAATTAACTGTGTGTGTGTTGTCGGTATACGACGATACGAAGCGCCACGAACAATTTATTTCGATATCTTGGACTGCACTATTGAACTTGTATTACCAATGTGTCTATATTTGTGTTTTTTTTTGTCTTTTTGAAGCTATTTGATAACGGTTCACTCACAAATAGGTATACTTGCTTACTCATCATCATCATATCAGCCTGTAGACGTCCACTGCTGGACAAAGGTCTCCCCCAAGGATCTCCACGACGACCGGTCCTGCGCTAACCTCATACAGCCGGGTCCCGCGACCTTCACCAGATCGTCGGTCCACCTTGTGGGAGGCCTACGCTGCGTCTTCCGATACGTGGTCGCCACCTGAGAACCTTTCTGCCCCAACGGCCGTCAGTTCTACGAGCGATGTGCCCAGCCCATTGCCACTTAAGCTTCGCTATTCTTTGACCTATGTCGGTGACCTTGGTTCTCTTACTCAGTGCTCACAAAATGTTCCCAGCGATGCGTTGAACCGAATACCTACATAAAATATATTCATGTCGCTGCAAAGTTTCATCAAAACCTGTGTTGCGTAAAAGAGTAACAAACATCCAAACACACAAACATTGTACTTACAAACTTTCGTGTTTATAATACAAGCTGTTGCCCGCGTTTTTGCCTGCGTGGAATAAGTTCCTTCCCGCGGGTATTTATGATATTTCAGGATATAAACTTCACAAACAAATCACTGTACAAAGTTTCTTCAAAATCCGTTCAGCCGTTACGGTGTGAAAGGGAACAAACTCACAAACATCCAAACCTTCTTACATCATCATCAGCCTATTAATGTCCCCACTGCTGGGGCTCAGGCCTACCCTCTTATAGGGGGGGTTCGGGCTATAGTCCACCACGCTAGCCCAGTGCGGTTTGGTGGACTTCACATGCGCCTAAGAATTTCTTTTTCGGCGTATGCAGGTTTCCTCACGATGTTTTCCTTCACCGTTTGAGAGCAGTCAGTAAATGTACTTAAGTTTCGAGAAAAAACCCATTGGTACATGGGGATCGAACTTCGGACCTTTCGATATGATAGGCCGCGTCTTATCCCCTACGCCACTGACGTTCTTACAACCTTTCGCCTTTATATTATTAGTAGGATTATTAGGACTCATGTTACTTAGTCATACTTCCGGCAGCGCATCGCGTACGTTGCAACGTGTAGTGGCACCGCGGTCGACAGGCGATGCGCACGCGGCTCCAAATGGATGCGACTCTCACGGAATCGTGGTGTCACGTTATGACCGCCGTCGGATGCCGAAATGCTGCATGAGCCCGGCTTATGAGAATACTCTGGACAAAGTATTGGTACTAGAATCGTAGAAGAAGGTAATTAAATCCGGTTGCTTGTTTTGTTTGCATAGGGACGGATCTTGTGAGAAATAGGTGCGAATATACATAGGTGGAAGGATTATTAGAAACAGGGCAAGATTCTCATACAATCGAGGTCACTTTGAAGCCATGGATCTCCGCGAAGGATTGATCGGGGCATGATCTGATGACGGTCATCGAGAGAGTAGACGGAGGACTTTCGCTATAGATATCCAACTGTTTAGATGAGCCGTTTGGAAGCAGCATCGTCATGATTCTTTAACTTTAAGAATTTGATACATTTTGATGCCATTTTGAACATTTTTTTTCATGACGATGCTGCTTCCAAACGGTTTATCTGATCAGTTGGATATCTATAGCGATCTTAAAGTCCTCCATCTACTCTCTTGATGACCGTCATCAGATTATGCCCCGATCAATCCTTCACGGAGAATCACGGCTTCAAAGTGACCTACATTGTATGAGAATCTTGCCCTGTTTCTAATTATCCGACCACCTATGTAGGTATTTGTACCACAGAAGTTGTTTATACCGCATAGAATAAAGGCTACGGAATAAGGCATGAGTGACAGCACATTATGCATGTCATGCAGCATGATCGTGTAGGAACCACTGGGTGGATAATTTTTAATAAAGTTTGGGGGTCCACAAGTCGTCGATAATTACAATGAAGTCGTTTTTTTTTGTAAAAGTGAGATTATTATCAAAGCGTTCGTTTAAAAGCATGTTTATCGTGCAACGCTGCACACTGTTTCCCCGATATTGATGCAGCCCAGGTGAAAGGAGCAAGGGACGCGTTGCACAACCGAAGGGAACCTACTTGTCGTAATTAATTGTTTCACGATTGAAGAGATATTGATGCAACCTACAGCTTATTGCGAACCTGTAAGCGACTACACGCGCCCGCGACGTTTTCCGCGTTGAGTTCCTTTACAAATCGTGCGCTCAAAACTTAACATTTATCGTAACGGACAACCGATGTGCTAAAGTATGTGGCGCTTAAAACTGCGCTTTAAATTAATTTGTGTTACGATTAAATATTATATAATAACTTAGAATAGGTACGTAAAACTTTATATGTTTTACAGAAAACAGATTAATAAATTCCTTAATTATTGCTTGTAGTACATACCTACCTACTGACTTGACTTTTTGGTAACCGACAGGACCCCATCTCCTTTAAATTAGCCATTTAAACTACATTATGTTTTTGCTTACAGTTTCGAATTGGACACGTCTGTAATGATACTGTAACTGTTTTCATAAATAAATAAAAAATAAACTTTTGCATATAATTATTATTGAATTTAAGAATATAATAAGCGACATTATAATTATGTACAATCAAATTGCATACAAAATCTAATAACTCCATAATTATTAAACTAATAATTTTAACTCAATGTTTTAAATTGATTCCTAAAATGTAAAACGTTTCACATGATACTGTAACTGAGTGATGTGGTCAGAGCGAGAGTTGATAAATGTTGTCGACAGCTCACCAATGAGCGATTTCACATTGGACGATAACGACACGGTATCGTCGGACTGGCAGTTTCATACATTGTCGTTGTAATAGTCAACGGTATCGTTTGTCGTGCCGATATCGGCAAACGACACAGTGCGGGGTGACGCTCACTGCTGTGGCATACCGCACTGTTGGTTACATCGTATTCACTACTAACCTCAATTCATTATAACATAGCAATATAAATAATCATTATGAAGAATTAGTATACTCGGCACTTGAATTGTATATACCTAGTAGGTTAACAAATTATTCATTGTATTCGGTAAGTTTTATAATGAAATAAATTTTATCTTATCTTATCGTCTCGATATCGGCATACGACACAGTGCGGGGCTTGTGGCACACCGCACTGTTGGTTACATCGTGCCACATACCGATGTCGTCGGACGATATCGTGTCGTCCGAGCTGACGATACACCAGTGTCGTGTCGTTATCGTCCAATGTGAAATCGCTCAATGAGTGATAGGTCTTGAATGCTGACATGGAGTCATTAGTTATTGAGCCAGCAGACCACAGATAGCACAACAGATTTATGATATGATGCATGTGCCTTGTAATAATTTTTACTGAGATGTGGGAAGCCTAGTGGATTCGCTTTCGCCCGTAATGGATTAGCTCTTAGATCACGGCAATTTAACCAATATTATAAACGCGAAAGTGTGGATAATTTGGATTTCGGTCACATTCGACAGATTTCAGACATTCATCAGTCGAAAGTGGATTAACAACAAACTCATTTTTCGACAGAAATATTCATCGTTGCTCATTATCTATCCATTATAGAAATCTATCGAGACTGGACTTAAACATTTTACTCTACATTCGAGAGAAAAAAATCCATATTATGATTTGATAAGTTCTCCATGGGAGAGCGACAGTTAATGATTATCGAATAATTTATCTGCCGAAAGTTGACTTTAAAACGAAGATCTACATTGGACATCCTACTAATATTATAAACGAGAAAGTTTGTAAGAATGCTTGTGGCTCTTTCACGCAAAATCTACGGAGCAGACTTTGTTGAAACTTTACAGTCATGTAAATTGGCCAAAACAAATTTAACGCGGGTAAAACCGCGGGCAACAGCTAGTAAAAATATAAACTGCCTTTTTCGGTCGAAGGGGAATTTGATTATCTGCAATCACATGATAGAAAAGTCCACGTTTGTCAGAAAATTAGTAATAAATTATGAGTCTGTCAAAATGTGGAATCAGTGGAATGTGGTCGGTCGATGCTTGTAAGATTTTTTAATGCGAGAAATTAAAATGTATCGACGTAAGTGAAATGAAAGTGTGCTGGGACCTGTACCCAACTTAATTCGTTTATGTTTTAAGCGATTTATATTATGTCTCAAGCAAAATAAATAATACATAAAAATCATTGTTTATCACAAGTTTTTATCTGTCGACGTAACGAAAGAAAAAGGGGTTTGTAAAGTTAAAGATTAAACACGCTTTAAGAGCGATAAACATGCTTTAATTAAATATAATTTATCACGACGAGGCGGTCTACTGTATTCAGATGTCATGGGGTAAGAGCGTCAGTCGGAAACACACCCATCAGTGGCTTTCCAGGTCCAGTAGGTCACCAATATTAAGAGTTAAATACCAACATCGTGATTAAACCGCTTGTATTGAATGGATCTATCACGTTTGAACAATCGCCGCTCAGCTGTCCGCGGGTATCCCAAGCGTGTGATGTGAGACAGTGTGACAGGGTGACAGAACCATGAAGGTAAAAAGAGTATCACGCTTATTGTGTGCGGGCATCTGACAATTTGGCATCAAAGGCCATATAGAGACGAGTACCCAACTACCAAAACAAAACGCACCTGCGAACTTGCATGCGTGACGTATGCGATTGGGTCGCGTGGCAACTCCGTTGTAACCTACCTATGTATTATTATTTATGATGGGGCTCTTTTAAGGCTTAACAAGCCTTGTATACTGCGACCATTGTGCTGACTATTCTATTGTGATCGCCGCGTCGCCTTACTATTTAGTTCAGTGCTAAGCTTTGCGTCCGTTAGTAACTTCAGCACGTGGTAGGTGCAATGGTTTTCCTCTGCTTCCTGGCAGTCTGCACACTTGAGTGTCCAGCAGCTTGAGGTTGAACATGTGTTTGTTTAGGACGAAGTGTCCGGTGAGTGCTCTCATTAGTGTGCATAGATTCTTCCCATTTAGCAGTTTAGCGGTTGTAGGCGTTGATTAGCGCTTTAGAATGGTTCAAGTCAGTTGGTGCATTGCACTTGGCAAGGGTTTCTGAGCTTTAAGCGTGCTTAGCTTTTTGGTATGCCACAGCATGTATGTAACTGTATGGGAGACGTCGCACCGGTGTCTGTTGCCACGCGCCGCACACGCCACGCAGTCGGTGCGACGTCTTCGGGGCTGCTGCGCGACGCATATCAGGCGCGTTCAGGCCTTTAATTGCACAATGAGAAATGATTGAGACGTTAGTTCGCTTTAACTGTATGGAATATTCATAAGGCCTCTCGACAGCGTCTCGTGAATGAGCGCCAGTGTTATTTCTAACGAGTAAAATGCCTAATTCGGTGCACTATTGTGGCGTCGGGTGATGTGAAAGTTTAACTCTAGTGAGGTCGCCGGGTTGCCTGTCAGATGTTTCAAGGCTTTTTCTTTTTTGCAGTTTACTTCCGTGTTCGGTTTTTTTGCTGCTTTGATGAATCGACGTTTGAACTTTTCTTAGAAAGTGACGGTTGTTTTTGCAAAACAAACGGTTCAGCTGCGCCGACTCTCCCGAATGCAAAGAATTATTTGCTGAACAGCATATGCTCTGCGACTTTACCTGCCTTAACCGAGCTATTAAAAAAGGAAACTCCATTTGAATCTATTCAGTGGTTTAGAAAGTAATGCCTTAGAACTTAATAGAACTCAAAGCTATAATCGAAGTACATTTCTATACTCTAATGCGTATTTCCATTTCATTCTATAATCAGTCAGTGACTACGGTACGGAAAGTAGCTGGTTGTCATTACATTAGCTTGTGATTTTATACGTGTAGATAGATAGGCATGTGTATGTTGTTGTATCTCTGTAAATACACATCAGACAGGGTTGTTAGGGAGCGGAAGAGTAAGCTGCCACGTGCGCACGCGCCGGCGCAGGGGTCGACAACACGGCCAGAAATAGATTCCGAACTAGACACGCCGGTGCTATTTGGTATAGGGCCACCATCAATTTATATAAAAGAAGTAACTGACTGACGTACTGACTGACGACTAACGCACTGCAGTCAGTGCGTCAGTCGTCAGTCAGTCCAAAACTGAACTTACCTATATAAACGCACACTATTTGTGTCAGTACACAAATAGTGTGCGTTTATATAGGTAAGTTCAGTTTTGGAGAGTCTTTGAGTGTTTAGCTCACAAGTCAAGTCAGAGTATTTTATTGCCCTCGCTATATTTATACACGTTAATTTTTTATCTACCACCGCTTCCTATAGATATTAGTTCAACGCTTAGCATGAGATGCTAAAATCTGGCGCGCGGTATTAATAATGTTAAATGATCTTATCTTTTTAAAGGCAGGCGAATACCCGATACTTCTACCCCTTTGGGATCTTTTGAGCCCAACCTCTGTTCACCAACGGTGCCTCTATCCGTTTTTTGGTGAACTTAGACTTTGTTTTTTAAATAATGATATTTGGCGTATACAAGTTTCCTCACGATGTTTTCCGTCACCGAAAAGCCCGTGGTATTATTATAAACCGTGTAAATAATAAACAAATCCAATGGAAGGATTACCCAACGCCGATCATACAGGAAGCGGTGGAAAAATCAGGACTTTGGTGTCATCGATTTTTCCATAAACTTGAACAAGTGGTTTGATCGTTTCATGTACCGAAGCTCGAAGGGGCAGCCCTATGTGGTTGGGTCCTAATTATAGTGACAATATATTGATACACGGCAGGACGTCACATTAGCGGCAGCTGCGAGATTATGGCTTCAATATTTACAATATTCTGTGACAGAATAACGTTGCACATGTTTCCTATCTTCTTTTTCTTTCATCTTGTGATTCCATTTTATGTTTTTCAGGCACTTAAGTAAACAAAATCAAAAGGTTGATGTACTTAATAATGAAACTTTAAAAGATCTGTTTAGTATTACAACGCACCAGTTTAGAAAGTATAATAATTTCATTTCGTTTCTTTTTTTTTTATATTGCAAAAGGCTAACAGAATTTGTACTGAATGCACTTTTCCATCAAAACGCCATCTATCGGCGAACTTAAAGACATTGAGTCTACGACCAATATGGCAACCGGCCGCATCGCTGCATTTCTGCACGCGACTAATTAAATAAAATAAAATATAAATAAATAACGCCGAGTGTGACAACCTACACAAAATTAAATACCAAAGTGCCAGTTTACGAGATCCCATCGAACCAGCTCTGTGGTCAGCATCACTGGGGGCCCCCGAGGAGTCGGCGACGCGTCCACTGGTGAGTGCTGAAAGTCCATCTTTCTGTAGCCTATCGAAGTCCTTTACCCAACAAGATCTTATAGATGGTACGTACCTTTTAAAAGATCACTTCACTCTCTTGACTATTTCGCATCAACAATAAATAGAAACGAGATTCTTTTGGCCTGCAACCGAAGTTTTCGTCTCTTCTAAATTCGTTGTTTGTATTTTCGTAGTGAATGTACTTATCAAACCAAATCAACAGCCTCATAACATGTCCAGACTGCTGCGGCTCAGGCCTACCCTCTCAACGAGGCCGTTCAGGCGATAGTCCACCACGCTAGCCCAGTGCGGGTTGGTTGACTTCAATGCGCCTAAGAATTTCGTCTTCGGCGTATGCAAGTTTTCTCTCGATCACCGTTTAAGAGCTGTCAGTAAATGTAGGTACATAAGTTTCGAGAAAAAACCCTTTGATACATGCGGGCCGGGTATCGAACTTCGGACCCTACGAGGCCGCGTCTTATCTACAACGCCACTGACGCTCTCTTATTGTACTTATAATACTTATAAGAGAATATTACGGATTTTACTGTACAATTTGTGATAGTATTATAAACATTAAGTGCTAATATATGTCATTGTATATATTGTGGGGGAAATAAAGTAAATTGCTCTACCAGTCCGACTTATAATGTTCATTAAAGCAGCTACCACATTATTGACCGCCGGAAAGCCGTGCTGTAACCGCCGGTTTAATAAAAAAGAAACGAGTATAAACATCATTATATGAGAGATATGGCTTAAAGGTCTTGTTACACAGCCAAAACCTCCTTTAAAAATAATGTAAGCGAGTCTGTGTTACATTATATTGCACTATTACCCAGATATAACCTACTTGGCTGTATAGATTTTAGTCATTTATAAACGAAATCGTTACAATGACTTGCAATTTCGTGTACTTACCACAGTGTTTGCACAAGCCTTTGTATACAAAGAAAAAAGTCAAATCGTGATCTCTATAGACAGACAGCCGTCATCGCTGTCACTGTGACATAACCGCTGGTTCTTTTTTTATTGTACCACATCGGGCAAAGTGCTTTCTATAATAAACGTAACAGCTTGTATAACAACTGACAAAAGAAGGCAAACGTGGCTCCAAAAAGATAGCAAAAGTCGCTGGCGAAGAAAAAAAAACTTACTCTCGCAATACTCCGGTTTTTTTGGTCTAGTCACACAATCAGTAGGTAGTTCTGTCCGGTGCCGAACTACTGGGTCTTGCATAGTCTCAGAGAGTCTTTTTTTGAACAACCGAACTCTAAAGCGTGACACACACTGAGCGGCGGCGTTACGAAAGCGTTGTGTTTTTTTTCTGTAATGTTCGAAATAGTATGAAGCCCTTTACATCAAAGCGGCGGCGGCGCGGCGCGTTCTTCATACAAACCTTCGCCGCCGCAACGCTTTCGCAACGCCGCCGCCGTATGTGTCACGCTTAACGAAGGTCTAGTTCGTTTAGGGATGATCCGTATTATTTTTGATCTCTAATCGATCTACTGTACTGATCCTTTCTAGGTCTCAATATTTCGTTCCTTTTGTACAAAGGGACCAAGCTGAGACTAAGAAGGCTCACTAGACACAACACAACCGAACTACTGAGACTGACTTTTTTTATCTGACTACTTATCACCTTTATATCAAGTTGAGTGTTTGCTTTTGTTTGCAATTTATTATGAGGACTCTTAGGGAATGGAATTCTTTGGCAGCTTCGGTTTTCCGCATAGCATTACATAACTTTGATCTATTTAAAGATAAATTGAATAAAAGTCCTTACCTTCTGGCCCAACATCTCATCGTCACTTTCTATCACGTAAAATTGAAGTCAACCGTGAGCTCATGTATATAGTACATTACCGCCGCGGCCCGCAACAGAGGCATTGATGGATGAACGTGTGCATGTGGGCCGAGGCGGCAGCCGAGGCACACATACGTGAGTCCATCAATGCCTGGTTGTGGCCAAGACTTGTATGGTAGTTTTCTCAAACAAATGCGCGGAAATTCAAACTATTACCTATGTACACCATTTTATTTCATACTTAAACATTCCAAAATCAATGACGAACAACAATAAATTTCCACGCGCCAAAATGTTCATTTGTTTTTTTACACTAAACTGCTTGCAATTTGCAAGGCAATTCGAAATTTAAAAAAAATCTGTTGTTATTTTACCTCCGTGGTTGCCATGATCACATGACATGTTAAGAATTAATATGGTCATTATTTGACCGCTAGGCACTACATATATGGATTTTCATTCAAATTATTTGCCCGTCTGCTCTCATTTATTTGACCTGTACAGCAATGACGATTTAACTCGAAGAAGGTTGTCAAAATAATGTTTACATTTCCAAGCATGTTTGAGAAAAATAACTTTTCGTTATACCTGTGTAAATTATGGTTAATTTCATCTGCCTCTTTGTATGCGAATCTATAGCACGGTAATGGGATTACCAGCACTTATCATATCACGTCGTAGTATTATGTATGTATACGTATGTAAGGTTGCATGTACCAAATTTGACAGTCCTTGCTATCGACAAAACGGCGTGTCTCCACGGCCGCGGCGGTGCCTGGCCCGGTTATCACGAACGCTGAAAAATGCTGTAAAAACCACGAACCCCTTGCCTAAAGTACTGCGAGATATCACGACAGAGATACCTGTAGGTATTTAGTTGCCTACATCTATTGAGCTGGAATTAAGTTCACCGTGTATTGATCTGTGTCACATGACTCATATCACGAGCGATTTCTTCGTGACTGTGTCTTCACACAACGGTCAGGGTTGCCGGAGCCTCGGCAAGCAAAGCACTCAAAGAGGTACTTAATACTTTTCGACGTCATCATACGTATTTTCATTATCAAGTACATTTACTGATTGCTCTCAAACGGTGAAGGAAAACATCGTGAGGAAACCTGCATACGCCGAAGGAGAAATTCTTAGGCGCATGTAAAGTCCACCAACCCGCACTGGGCTAGCGTGGTGGACTATAGCCCGAACGCCCTCGTTGAGAGGGTAGGCCTGAGCCCCAGCAGTGGGGACATTAATAGGCTGTGATGTGTGTGTGTGTGTGATACGTATTTTCACCAATTAGCAAAACAGTGGAAATAAATGGAAAGTGTCCCTATCGGTAGGGAAGGACGGAAATCCATTTTTCCCTACCAGTAGGGACAGGCTGGTAGGAAGCCCCACGCACAGACGGTGGAAACGCAGAATGGGTCAACCGCCAATAGTGGTTGACCTCTATTTGCCCCGACATTCGGTATATTATAATAATTATTTACGAATAACAACTGTTCGAAGAATAAATGTCCGTCTGCATAATCACTTGATAATAATAATAACTAACATTTTTAAATGGTACTGATATTTTGAAGAACAAAGCTTCGATTGTCCGTCTGTTTGTTAGCTTTTTAGGTGATCACTGAACCAATCTTCGTGAAGTTTAGCTCACATGTAAAATAGTCAACAATTTTTAAATTATGTTGACCGCTTTTGCGTAGCAAATTCTCCAATGTGCCGGCCCGGCTAGCAACCGAGGTGGCGAGGCAGTGCCAAGTGATCCATCAGTGAGTTTTAGTGGAAACTAAGTAGTGGATTGGGGACGACATAGTGCAGATGATCGCGCCGCAATGGGGCCTCCGCATCAATCTCAGTCAGTGCATGGTTCGTATAGTTCGATATAGCGAGCGCACCAGTTGACGCGTTCATTTTAGTTTCAAACAAAACTTAAATTAAAATAAAAACAGAAAACCAATTAAAGGTTTCCACTTAAGTGAAAAGTTTGCGACTTATATTCCAGAAAATTCACCTAAATATAGGTAGCGTATAGATAAAAAACTAAACTAGGTGGTAAAAGTAATAGATACTTATTTTGACAATAAAATTGTAGGTGTAAGAAAATCGTATCGTATCGTAGAACTGACGGCCGTTGGGGCAGAAAGGTTCTCGAGTGGCGACCACGTATCGGAAGACGCAGCGTAGGCCTCCCTCAAGGTGGACCGAGGATCTATTGAAGGTCGCGGGACGCCACTGGATGAGGTTAGAGCAGGATCGGTCGTCCTGGAGATACCTGGATGAGGCCAGCAGTGTACGTCTTGCTGATAGGATGAAGAAAACCTACAAGAAACGATTAAAAATCACAGAAAACATTAATACAAGAAATACCTAAGGTCGCATTTACAATAGAGCACATACTATGGTGACTATAGCAGGCAGATATAATGGTTGGAGGCAATCCTTTCAGTCATACCCAACCTCTAAAGTGCACCAGAGTGGATTCTCGCCGCCGTAGAAAACAATGGAAACGGAAGTACAAAGGAAAATGTCTGCTGCAAGACGATGATTACCAGTCCAGACAGGTGGTGCCCGTTTGAATTTAATACAAAAGCAGCACAAAAGGCTTCAACTTTGCCAATCAGACCTCTCAATTCAGAATTCAATTAAGCCCGTTCAATGGTTCGCTCGTTGTTTTTATAAGCTTTTATTTAACTTGCCTTCCGAATGATCTGAAGAGACTTAGCTTGTGACCACGGCCAGTGTAACCTGGTCGAAACGTCGGGCAAAGGTAAATAAAACTTGTTCGTGTGTAAGGCCCGTATATAATTATGAATACAAAGCGCGAAAGTCTAATGTGCGATCTGAAATTTAGTTTATCACTACTTCGGTGACAATGCAATAATATGGAAGATTGCTCGTTAGATTGGTCTCGATGAGTAGTTTGTTGACAGATGGTGATCAAGGTCTGATGATGAAGACAGAAATTGGTGATTAGAACTCCCAAAGAATTTTGGCGCGTAAGTTTGGTTTTGATGAGTAGTTTGCTGATGGTATTAATGGTATAAATAATAATATATTTTTTGTGCATTTTAATAAATAAAAGCTTGTTTAAAAAAAATTAAACTGATCTTATTTCAGAATCTCAATCAAATGATTTGATTTGATCATTTGCAGACTCTCATCGACTGACCTGTTGGCTTAGTTGGTAGTGACCCTGCCTACTGAGCGAGAGGTTATAGGTTCGATTCCCTCCCGAGACTAACATTTGTGTGATGAGCATTTCTGTCCATTTTAGGATTCTGTGTGTTTGATATTTAGACATTTATTTTGAAAAAGCACCTATGTTTATCAGTTGTCGTGTTACCCATCCACAAGCTTCGGCTTATTTTAAGAATAATAATAATTTTATTTCATAAATACTTTCTAATTTCCTAAATTCGGGTCCTAAACAGCCGCGTGGGAATTTGTCCCAAACATTACTATTGTTAACACTCAAATCTCCCAATCCGTCAGTCCAACTGAGTGAGACCATCCTATTCACAACCCATGTGTGTTCCAAACGGATGTGCTACGTTCCTCGGCTTTTGAGATCTTTACGTATTAGTAAAACGGCGCAATTAGACATTTCCCCGTACAGCGGCGGCGGCGGCGGCGAGGCATCGCGACACATTGACACGCTATGCGACACGGAACCCTTTGGTAATTGCCGCGGCTGGACGTGACGATTCGTCGGAGCTCTCGTCTCTCCAACCTTTTCCGTTCCAGCCTGGGTTATATCTTCATTCACGTCCAGGGCGACAGTGTGACCAAAAATGTATCCATTGTGACCTGTTTTGAACACTCACTGTCAACTACTGTTCAACTCAACTACAACTATAGTAGCTTTCCCAATTCCGATACTGAATGGTGTAACCGGTCAGTCATAAACTCCACATTGAAAACAACAAGAGATTATCAATACCTATTACCTAATAAAGGATAAAAGACATCCGAAATCCTATAATTCATTCATTTTGATAGACATTTTTAAAATTAAATCTTGTAGAAGAAAAGTTTAGTTTGGCCTTGTAGGAAAGCTACCAAGTGCCTAGTATTTACCGGTGTAAAAGTAATGTTGCCGCTAAAGTTCGAATCGAATAGTTATTGCTGGGCTTCTTAATATCGCTGCTGGGTAGTTTTGTTTATACACGAATATCTTCCTCAAGGGTCGAGACACATTCTAATTGTATCGAAATCTATTGAGCGGTCAAAACTAAGTCTGTGAATCGATTTTCGGTTTCCAAAGAAGTCATTGCAATTGCAATAACGGTTCAGCGGTCCTGTATGCTTCACTGAAAGCTACGCCATGGTGGGCATCGGACCGCGGCGCTGGCCAACTGATGGCAATAATTTCACACTTTTCCCATTAAAACAGGAGCTTGTAATCGGTGATTGTCTCGTACGCTTCCGTTGGCTCCAATCGATCGGATCAATCGTGCTGATTTGTTCCGCGACTCAACTGCCTGCGTGCTCACTGCACCCACTTTTTGTCAAATGCTCACGCCAAACTTCGAAACTTCTACGAACTTCACTGGCCTCGGGGATAAGACGCGGCCTATCATATCGAAAGGTACGAAGTTTGCCATGTACCAATGGGTTTTTTCTCGAAACTTAAGTTACTGACTTACATTTACTGACTGCTCTCAAACGGTGAAGGAAAACATCGTGAGGAAACCTGCATGCGCCGAAGAAGAAATTCGTAGGCGCATGTGAAGTCGCCCAACCCGCACTGGGCTGGCGTGGTGAACTATAGCCCGAACGCCCTCGTTGATAGGGTAGGCCTGAGCCCCAGCAGTGGGGGCATGTTAAAAGGCTGTTGATGATGATGAACTACGAGACGGTACGACAAGAAACCGTAGGGGTACCGAACGCAGATTTGTAAAAGTTAAATCAGTGTCTTATTGGATTTTGAATTGAATTGTGAGATAGCGCTGATTGATCCACCGGGAACCTGAAAAGTCTGATGGTTTGCCTTCCCCTTATGCGAGAGTAATATAGTAATACTTGACCAGGGCAAGCTGGTAACCAAGGAATAATGACGATCTCCAGAACACGAAATACTTCGCGAGAACTTGACAGCAATGGTAAAGAGAAACAAAGCCAATTCTCTTTAAGATCATTCTGCTATAGCCGGTGCATCGTATTAGGCGGTGAGGGTTGAGGCACAAAATTCGAGTAGTGCACTCTAGACTTAGAACCAATTTCTTTCAATCGTAAATTTAATTTAAATATTGGCATTTTATTATATTGGCTGGCGCGCTTGTTTCGACGAAGATAAGCTGAATTTATATTCGGATTTGTCAGAGCGGGACGTATATTTCGCTTTGCATATGCCCTTAAAAGCAATTCAAAGTATAAAGACACCGTCTGGTTTACAAACAATAGGCTTTGTATCATGCAATCGACAATTTCGTTTGCATTTTACATCGCCTGATAGAGGGATCTATCATATCTGCATATCGTTTTCGGATCTCTACTTGGCTGTCTTCGTAAATATTTAAGTGGCTAGTTTGTTTTGTTGGATAAATAGGTAGTTGGGCTAAGTGGGTGTATGTACAGGTGATCCCATAATCTCGATCTCTTTAGGGCGTCAATGACTCCAATTGTACACAATCATAAACTTTTTTTTGGAAGTACATACATAAGTACAAATCATCCTTACCTAATTGATCTTTAAATAGTAAAGTAGGTATTTGATTTAATTTAAACTTACCTAATTTAAAATGTTAATATTTTTAACGAATAAAAGACATGAATTAGTCAATTAGGTAATTGCCTTTCAGAAGGGTGGTTCATCTGTGACACAAAGTCACTGGAAGAAATTCACACAAAATGACCTAGGTTTTGATTTCGGACATTTCTTTTCTCTCTTTTTGGTTTTACAATACAGCGGCAAGGTAATTGCAGCTTTTTAAGAAATTTGTATTGTCGTCTATTATTTTATTTTAATTTTATTTTCTATTATTTTAACAAAACTAACGATATTATATAAATTTGTATATTTATATAAATCAAAATTTTTACGCTTCCTCCAATGCTGATTCAAGTGCTACGAACGTCGTGAATTTTCGTCTAGACCGCAATACCGTACCGAGTCATCGGCTTCTTCGGCCGGTGCTTTTTGCGGAGCAAGATTCAGACCGCGACCGGTGGTGAGACGGTACCGTTTTCCTTGCTCACTCACTGGTCACTGCTCACTCACCCACTGATTAGCTCCGTGTGACCGGAACGGTTTAATAAGCTCTTCACAATTTTATTGCAACTCAATTACTATTGAATCTATGACTCGTAATGCTATATTACACGTCATGTTGTTCTTAATTTCTTTTGGGTCGATTATTCAGCTCTTTGAATTCGTACCGACGTTAGTTGCAGGTATAACGCTAGGTCTGTCTAACTGTACGTAAGTTTTACTACTGTCTATTGTTATATTTTCCAAATTGATACTAATTTTGCTAGTAAAAGACAGCCCCAGACCATTTTTCAAGTGGATTCTGCTTAATTTCCAGTGGGCGTACCATACCTACCTCGGATTATTCTATGATGTTTAAGGTAAGTAATCAAAACCTGCTATAGACTTACCAAGTTATCTGTGAGCTGAAGGGTGGCTCTGCGATCGTTCCATGCCCGTCGTTCTATACATTTTGTTCTGACGGCCGAATGACATTCAGCGTAGTTCCTGATTCTGCCTCTTCACAGATAACTTAGTACATCTATACACACTTTTAACGTGAACTCCGGACCAACAGTATACTTTTGTTTCTTTCGTTAGTTGGGTAGTTTTATTTTATTACGTTTTTGGTTTTATTTTTAAACAGAACCTACAGGTTTATATAAAATAGCCTTTATTCGTACTTTTACATCAGCAGATACAACTTACAATGAGTTCATTTTTGATAATTCAGACATTTCTTTCACCGTCCGTGCGTCCTCTGGCCATTTCTTATTTATTTATTTTATACAGATTTACTTTTCAAAAGGTTTTTTAAATATGCGCCCTTGGTACATGTGGTGGTGTGGTATAGTGGGGGGTCATGGACAATTTGCCGCCTCTCTTCGTGCTGTCCTATTGAATTTAATTTGTTTATGTAATTAATTACACTTATGTATCTTCCTACTTTTGCAGCAATACGTATAACTGAATGTTTTTGTTTCTTTCCAGGTACGTAACTTGCAGCATGATTTGAAGTAGACGAGCACTCTGGTATGTATTGTCACGGAGTAGTGGTAGAACTCTTGGTGGCCGGATCAGAACTGTACCACTCCCAGTTTTCTAGTGGATGACATACCGCCTTGATAAGATCCGGAGCTTTTCCTCAACGAGGATTGGGAGGCGACATGAATAATACCAGAAACTCATGAGTTGGGTTTGCTTATCTGATTTACAGTTAGCATCAGGTCACAAATTAAGCCATTATGTACTTGGTTATACATAATAGCAATGGAAATTAAAATTATTGCTTGATCAAGATAAAATAACTACTTGTGCACCATAAGCGCCATTTTCACCACACATCTTGGGCGTACGCCCGCTCAAGGTCATTAGACGTAGCATTTACACCATCTAGCGCGGCACCTAGCAAGGCATCCAGCAAGGCATAGACAAGCTTTAAAAAGTAGGTTTTGGCTTGGTTACAAGACTTTTAAGCCTTTAATACTTGATATTTTAATTGAGATGTGGCTTAAAAGTCTAGTCCAACCAATCCAAAACCTACTTTTTAAAAACGTTAGAGCTTGTCTATGCCTTGCTAGGTCCAGCACACATCCTGCACGTCGTGCAAGCAAATAATAATAATTATTGCTGTATAGCAAGCCTTTTCACGACAGTTTTGCATCTAGCCCTAACATGACCTTGAGCGGGCGTACGCCCAAGAAGTGTGGTGTAAATAGTGCTTTATTGGAAATCTGAAATAGGAATGAATGATATCTAAAATGAGAAATTAGATTAGAACCTTTCTTGCGGTGCTAAAAAGGAGATGACAACGGGCGTAGAGCCTCCTTACTATCGAGAGCTGTAACTTGTTACGTTGGAATCTTGCGTAGGATGCAGACGCATGCGCCGCAGGAGCCTCACGTGGCCGGCCGGGGCAACCGCGATATCGTAAATTAGTCGTTGGCGTTTAATTTGCGATAACACAGTAGTAGGTCTGGCTACGGATCGTAAAACACCGCCCATGGGCTGTCTCGTCGACTCACCAATATGTTTATTGCCATCTGACAATATAAATACAAGCCCAGCATCCGCAGCTTGGTTCACATTTTGAATTTTGCGTGGACCGCATTCTTGATAGGTAATTAAAACTTTTTTAAGATCAATGTGCTAGAGTTTGTTAGTAGAATTAAAGAGTTGTCGAAGTTGACGACAACCTACATTTATAAATCCCTCTGTTCCGACATCTTTTGACGGTTTAGCTAATTCACATACCTATACACTTTGTAATATTGTGTCATTTTCTTGTATATCCTACGGAACTAAGTGTTGACATAAGAAAGTCTATAGGAGACGTAGTTATGTAGCATTTGCGTCTAAAATGTACTTGGCCTAACTGTGCAGTAAATTATTTAACTAGATATACAGGTCTTCATAACTTGCCTCTCCTCCAATTTTGAGAGGATGCTTCTTTTCCAATCATATTTCCAAATTCTTTAGCCTGATTGGTAGTCGTTCGTTACCTTTTTGTCACTTTCTTATTCTAGTCTATACTGCCGTGCAACTTTTGTCTGTAGAATGCAGTGCTCGGCTCTCATCGCAAAACAAATTCAGTCATCCGAACCGAAAAGTACGCATTATATAGCTATAATTTTGTATGTAGTATTAACGATTTTAACTTGTCGTGTGGAAGGTATCATGGCAGGTTCATGTCGTGGGCTCAGCGTGGTCGTTATTATAATATCATCAATCATGCGGGTTTTTGTAAATGAAACATTACACATTCTATGTAATGCGATAGCAAACATGCGAATCTGAAATAGTTTTGTGTCGCGTTTTTTAAGGTTTGGGGAATGTACTGCCAAATACAATAAAACAAAATGCATTACCTACACTATCAAATTTTTTTTACAACTGAAATTCGCCATTAAAACACTTACAGGTCCGACTGAATATAAACGACTATCATCATCAACAGCCTATTAACATGTCCCCACTGCTGGGGCTCAGGCCTACCCTCTCAACGAGGGTGTTCGGGCTATAGTCCACCACGCTAGCCCAGTGCGGGTTGGTCGACTTCACATGCGCCTAAGAATTTCTTCTTCGGCGTATGCAGGTTTCCTCACGATGTTTTCCTTCACCGTTTGAGAGCAATCAGTAAATGTACCTACTTAAGTTTCGAGAAAAACTTTTAGTGATACCTACTTATATATATAGTCCTTGTTTTCCATTGCCACGAATAACGTTACCTTCTCATGGACTGGCATTAAACACACTGTAAAAAGTTTGTTATTACACTCGGCGGTGCCATCAAGCCTGTGGTCAGCCATAGGTCGCCCACGTCCGCGGGACGTATTCATTGGTTACGTCTTGCAGGTATCGCGCAATTTGCAGGTAATTTCACCACCCGGTCGACTCGACGTGTTTGTGGGTTCCCATCCCACGTTTGCGCGTCGACGTCTTAATCACGAACAGGGCCAGAGGTGGCTGCAGGATTGACGTGCCTACTGTACCTGCGAACGCCCTCGTAGTACTAGTGTTAGGTTATATTTTATAGAAAATCCCGTTCTTAAAACGGCCTGTTATTTGCCCTTTCTCGGATTATCTATTTTCCTCTCTATCTTCCCCCCTACCCCTACCTTCCTCGGATGAGGAAGATGGATCATACCAACGGGGCATTTCGCGAACAGGTTATGATTTCGGAGGCGGGTCATTTTGCCAAAGGTACATTTACTCGACTGGTCCTAAGCACCGACAACTTTGATGCAAAATGTCAAAAGCAATGGCAAAACTGTTACCGCGTGAGAGATAAAATCTTAGCACAAACAAACATTTATTTTAATATAGTGACGTTGAACCAAACCGCAAGTCGGTTAAATTAAAAATGACAGCGATACGTATCGTTCAATTAGTGTACGATTTATTTGTGTGTACGGCGAATAAATTCCGCACAACCGTACAGTTTTCACTATAATATTTCGATTTGTATCTTCACTTTCCTCAATAAATATATATGTAGATAGGAAGTAATAAATATTTTATAATTTGAATACCGCTTTGATCATTATGGTCATAATTCATAAATATATACCTACTTAGTGTGTTTTTTAACGAATTTAGGTTGAGAAAATTCGATCATTTATCTTACTTACTGTCAATTCGTTACGTTTTGCTGGGCTCTAATTAAATTTTGTGTAAAATTGTTCATCTATTTTGTAAGCAACAATAAACAAATAAACTTATCATTTATTAAATACCTACATAAATTACCTAATAACCTACTAGTGTTTGTTTGTCCCATTAGATGTAATCTACGTTGTCTATTCTGCAAGAAATTTGTTCCATGCAAGAAGCGATAAAATATTATAGGACTAATAAGTACCTTTAAGTATGAAGAAAATAAACACTGCCGGTGAAAACTTTGAATTTACCCTGGTGATGGTCGTTCAGAAAGTGAATGCAGGAGGATCTGGACCCAAACCACTTATCTGTTCGGTTGTGTATGTACAGCGATCTGGACCTCCTGCATTCACTGTCTGGATGGCCATCATTAGATCACACCCTAATAACCGCTGAGGTAGACGAGTTCTCGAGTGGAGACCGCGACTTGGCAAGCGTAGTGTGGGACGCCCCCCGGCTAGATAGAGCGACGACCTGCGTAGGGCAGCTGGCAGTGACTGGATGCGGAGAGCCGATCAACGGGCTCAGTGGCGCGCCTTGGGGGAGGCCTATGTCCAGCAGTGGACTAGTACGGGCTGATGATGATGATCAATCCCTTCCGGACGACCAAAGTTTCAAAGCTACCACGTTTGTATGAAAATACTGTGAATCCAAACTTTTCGCCGGCAGTGTACCTATAGAACGACAACAATTTTGCCAACTATAAAATACCTCTTTAATTCTACATGTTTCTGTCTATATTATTATCACCGTCTAATGGCTACCAGCTTTCTCTATATGTCACGTTCCACGCCTCAACGTTACATAAGGTATTAATCAGATTCAGCAAGCACGAATTAGGTTAATTGCTTATTTAGCTAATAAAGACACTCAATCATCCTCTTTTTGTTGCTTTCCATCATGGATCCGAACGTGGCTCCGGTCGGCACGTCGTAAATCTTCGTGCTGCGTTTATCGCGATCGTGTCATCTCGCAGAGAGTGGCGAGTTAAGATGTCTCTAGGGAATTGACATGGGGGAAAAGGTCACATGCAATTTTTAAAAATAACTATAATGAAACATTCCGAATCACACTAATGTACTGTTTAGTGCGGTGTTAGCTGTAGTGTGGATCAACGAATGGCACTAGTTGCCTGCGGTTTTATGTATTCGTGATTTTAAACTACGATTTGGCCTTTAAGGACTTGTTTCCAATTGGCCGTTAAACCATAAAATAATAAAAACTACTATACTGTCTCACTGAGTCACTGACTCTGGTAGGTATCCGAAACAGATGCAGAAGATTCAGCATTAGGTAAGCGTTGAAGACGACCTTAAATTAATAGAGAGAACTCTAGACAGACTAAAAAAGACAGAGAATGAAGTCAGTGAAGGCTTTTGTCAGAGAACACACAGACATCCAATCAAAACCTGACATAAGTATTGCTAAAGATCAATGTATTTTTTAACCCTATAATAAGTAATATACTTTTATAGGGTTCATCGAGTTTTTTTAGGTTTTTAACTCGGATCAATATATATCGTCTTTTTACGTCGTATATTTAGGTCCTGAAAAGGTACCAGACTTATCCGTCTATAATATTAATATGGATTAAAACAGACGTGAGCGGGCTCGTTGCGTTTCTTCTAATTACCGTTTTGACACCCGACAAGTGGCCGTCACTATTTATGCCGTCCGGACGTCCGAACACTCGGACAAGCATTTAAATTAATTAAGACTGTTTAAAGAAACAAGCAATGATATCAATTAACGTCATGGCAGAGTGGAGTCTTGATCGAGTTCTCGTAAAATCGTTCGTTGCTCTTGAGTGGTATAGTCAGAACCGATGTATGTATTTGTCATTTATTAATTGACTAATTCTTGCCAGCGACTTCGTACGTTTGGACATATTACTATATTCGATACCGCGAGTGCCTAGTAATCGGTCACTACACGTGATTTGTTACGTATGTCAGTCAATCAGTTATAATTAATGTTCTAACATGTTTAGTTATTCGCCCGGTTAGTTTTTATCCGAATATATAGGTATTTAATGTATAAACTCTTTGCCTTTACGATCTTATTATAGTTGTTTATTGATAAGTATTATTATTGACACATTGAGCGTCGCGTCACGCTATGTCCTATTATGTATAGACAGAACGTAGCGCCAAGCATCGCGATCCTGGCAGACCTCTTTCGCTTTCTAAAAGATTTAAAGAATAATTGCGTAGTTTGATGAGAATCTGTCATTTTACTCCACAAACCGCTTCATTTAGTGAACAAAATCTTAGTGCAATTTCGCACGCTATAGAAGCTTTTTTAGATGAGCCCTATGCCTTTATCTAGATAGGTATTTGGCGCCCTGCCAATGCAAGTCTACATATTGCGGATATTGATTGATGTGATGACACTAAGAAACTGGGCCAAACATATTAGGGCAGCAAATAACCTCCGATTAGGTCCTTGGTTAATAAGTTCTAAGTAGATTACGCTGTAATCTCTTTTACTTTTTCAGCTAGTTGGACAAAGAATTTATTACGTATTTACATGTAGTTTAACATGTAGATGTATTGATCGTGTTATTTACACTTGTCAAACCTATTGATGAGTTTTGTTACGCGTAAGTAGTGGTAAGGAATTGTTATCACAGGATTCACAGGCTTTCCATAAATACAAACATGGTTTAGAAAATTGAAGTTTTCACGCTACTGTGTCACGAAAAGCGGCCCCATGCGGCATGACATGCGTTACGTTTACGTGAACTATCATGCTGTATGATGGATCCTCATGCTTGCTATCAGTCACTTAGTACAGTGAAGAGTACGCGCGATTGTCAATCAACGGCCAGCACGTAGTTTGTATGTCATTCTCGTCAATCACTAAACTAGACGGGTCATGCATGAGTGGCAGCACATCATGCCGCATGATCGTGTAGGGACCGCTTACCGCAGGCCGCAGGTACAGTATACAAATATAGGCCGCGCGTGTTTGTAGTCTCACATAGGTACATTGGAGAGAACCAAAGCCTTTGACATAGCTCAAAGGGTTACCACGTTGAAGTGGCATTGGGCTGGTCACATCTGTCGGAGAACCGATAACCGCTGGGGTAGACGAGTTCTCGAGTGGAGACCACGACTGGGCAAGCGTAGTGTGGGACGCCCCCCGGCTAAATGGAGCGACGACCTGCGCGAGGCGGCTGGCAGTGACTGGATGCGGAGAGCCGAAGATCGGACTCCATGTCCAGCAGTGGACTAGTGCAGGCTGATTGATGTAAGCATTTGATTGCGTTAATCACGAAACCTTGCTACTCAAATTAAAACATTATGGCGTGAAAGACAGAGCATTCGAATTACTTAAATCTTACCTTGAAAATAGAGTACAAAAAGTTGATATAAATGGAGTTAAATCATCTGGTTCAGTTGTGAAAATGGGGGTGCCCCAGGGCTCAGTTCTGGGTCCTTTTCTTTTTCTTGTATATATAAATGACTTGCCATTTTTAATACAAAACATGTCCAACATAGTATTATTTGCCGATGACACTTCTCTGATTTTTAAAATTAGCAGAAGAGCTTGTGATCTTCCTGAGGTAAACAATACTCTCACACAAGTACTTAACTGGTTCAGCATTAATAATCTAGCATTAAATACAACAAAAACTAAATGTATTAAATTTTGCCTACCAAATGTAAGACATGTAGTTAATAATGTAACTTTAGGTACAGAAAGATTAGAATTTATCAAAAGCACGGTGTTCCTAGGTATAACTATAGACTCATCTCTTCAATGGGGACCCCACATAGCTTCACTAGCTGGCAGACTAAGCTCGGCCGCCTACGCCGTTAGGAAAATTAGACAATTAACAGATATTGCTACTGCGAGATTAGTCTATTTCAGCTACTTCCACAGCATCATGTCATACGGCATCCTACTGTGGGGTCAAGCGGCAGATATAGAAACCATCTTTATTTTGCAAAAGAGAGCTGTTAGGGCGATCTATAATCTACGTTGTAGAGAATCATTAAGAGAAAAGTTTAAAGAAATTAATATATTAACCGTTGCCAGTCAATACATTTTTGAGAATATTTTGTATGTCCGCAAAAATATATCTCTCTTTTTGAGGCACTGTGATATGAACACAGCTTATGTTACAAGAAACAAAAACAAACTTGTACCACCACAGTTAAGGCTTAGTAAGGTCAGTAAATCATTCACGGGGCAATGTATACGCTTCTACAATAAACTACCAGAAGAAATAATAAATATGAATGACAGAAAATTTAAGACTCACATTAAACAACAACTTTGTAAGAAAGCTTATTATAAAACAGTCGATTATCTAAATGACAAAGATGCCTGGTGTTAATGTTACTTCAGCCTCGCACAATCTTTACAAAATAATGTTATGTACAAACTTGATTTTAAAAGATGTGTTGCGGAAGTTTGTTGCGCCGCTTCTTCTTCCCAGCTCTATATAACACCTTGGAGGCGGTGGTAGATAAAAAATTGACGTTGTATAAATGTACCTAGTGTACTTACATGCAATAAAATACTTTTGAATTTTGAATTTTGAATTTTGATGATACGAGAGCGTCAGTGGCGTCGGGGATGAGACGGGGCCTGTCACATCGAAAGGTCCGGAGTTCGATCCCCGGCTGGGCCATGTTGACCAATGGGTTTTTTCTCGAAGCCTAAGTACACTTACTTACTGACTGCTCTCAAACGGTGAAGGAAAACATCGCGAGGAAACCTGCATACACCGAAGAAGAAATTCTTAGGCGCATGTGAAGTCCACCAACCCGCACTGGGCTAGCGTGGTGGACTATAGCCCGACCGCCCTCGTTGAGAGGGTAGGCCTGAGCCCCAGGACATTAATAGGCTGTTGTTGATGATGATGATACATTGCAAGGGAAGACAACAGGCCGCCACCGCCGCCGCAGGCCGCGTGTGTCTGGGATACGCATTAAACGTTAAGCTGTAAGTTTCGAGGTTCTTCCACCCGGCAATCATAATGTAAATGTTGACTGGCGAGGTTAAAAGTTGTGACCCCCGTACATTCGGTAGAGTCATCCGTTCATTAGAAACGGTCTCCGTTACGATGTCAGCCGTATTAGCTGCAAGTTTATGACCTTCCGTAGCTTTTACTGATAGTGAACATGTTAATTAAAAATGTTCCAAATAGAAGAAACTACGGCCAGGCCGCATGTCACTGGAACTTTCATTTTTGACGGAAACAACAATGCAAGTCAATTCATGACTTATTTCATGAATTTTTAAAAAAAGCTACTCCCATATGGATGAGTAACAAAAGCATTTCAGAGGGTGCCAAAATCGTGCCAACACATTCTCATTTTCAAACTCCATATAAATTTGTATTAGCAATCTCCTCCCGCTAATCCGCTTCCTTTGTCCGCACCCCCCCCCCCCCCCTCCGGATTTTGACACCAAATTTTTCTTCGTTTCCCATACTAAATATGCTTTGAAACTTCTTGACTTATTTGGTGTCTTAAAGTACCTATAGAATTGAGTTCATTGAATTTTCTCATTTTATTGAATTTTGATTGGACACGGCTGGATGAGGCTAGAGCGGGACCGGGCGTGGTAGACGTCTTTCGGCTGACATGAAGATAGGGTAGGATAGTAGGATATAATAATTTGTGACATTGCACATAGTCATCATCATCATATCAGCCTGTAGACGTCCACTGCTGGACAAAGGCCTCCCCCAAGAATCTCCACGACGACCGGTCCTGCGCTAACCTCATCCAGCTGGGTCCCGCGACCTTCACCAGATCGTCTGTCCATAATGCACCTAGTGGGAGGCCTGCCTACGCTGCGTCTTCCGATACGTGGTCGCCACTCGAGAACCTTTCTGCCCCAACGGCCGTCAGTCAGTTGCACATAGTACTTAAGTTTAATCTACCCGTAAATCGATAAAAAATATTCGAGTAGATACATCCGATACCGTTACTAATTCAATAAGATGTGAATAATATTCGGGACGAGCGCGACACAAAGCCCCGGCCCGGTTCCGTGTGGCAGTGATTGATGCTTCTGACGTGCAATTGACTTTTACTAATAATTCGTCTGCTGATTTAAAAAGTCTGTAAGCCTCAATGAGTATTTTGTACACACCGCACCTCCAGTACCTACTATAACGTCAGAACTGTCAGTTTGTAAATTTTCCAGGAGAGTATTTTAACCATAGAAAAAGAATGAACTATAGAACCGTAATCAGCGTATAGCATGAAATAGCAATAGTCTTTTACCCCAATAATTTGAGAAGACGCTTCATATATGGCGGGGTCAAACTGAACAAACACTATCTATTTTAGTCGGGTTGTTGAAAAATTCACATACGTAGATAGAGATAGAAGATTTTATACCTGTCTTGCTTACTCTTACCACTTTTGTAATAAGTGTGTCCCTCTCTGATTATTATTGTTATTTTATCAGCTGTTCTATGAGATCCTTGTTCAATGCTTTTAACCCTTTGGCTGGCGAGTTCGGAGCGCAATACATTTTAAACTCGGACGTATTTCGCGTCGGTCAGACACCCTGACGTTGTCACTCAAAAAACTGTCATTTTTACTAGGTCAAGGACAATGTCAGCATAATGACATATTACCCGGCGGAATAACTGGCTAGGTTATCCTCTTATACAGGTAGATATAAGTTGTATTGTTAAGTCAATTTTCGACAATTCTGATATTGTAGTGCTGGAGGTGCGAATTACACTGCCGCTAAAAAGTTTTGATTCACAGCAACATTTTCATAAAACGTGGTATCTTTTTTTTTGAAACCTTGGTCCTCCGCCAGGGATTGATCGGGGTGTGATCTGATGATTCCTGGATGGAGGAGGTCAAGATCGTTGACACTATTGCTGGTCAGATGAGTTTAATGTTCATAAAAAAAACAGCTAAAAAAGGCATCGAAATGTATGGAAATCCTAACTAAGTACTTCACATGGTCTCTGGGTCTACCAATGCCATTCATAATATTTGAATTGAAAGTACATACTTAATTAGTTGAAAACTGTAACAAATATACATGTACCGGATATAAATAATGCATACGAGAAATTACAAGTGGCGGCCTTATCACTTGTTGCAATGTTGCGACGTATAAATTTACATCTATCAATAATAATAAAATTGTTTTTCTCTGTAAAAATTTAAAAAACCATTATGGGTGTTATTCATCCAGTTACTTAGTAGGTAACCAAATCAATGCGTCATACAAAGTAAACAATCGTCTGACCCCTAATATTACCAACGCCCGTTTTGACCCACCATCCGAGTAAGACATTTTTTCCCTCGGACCCGGAACAAATCTGTAAACTGCACATCCATCACTCCTTCCGCAACGGACCTATCAACAGCCACGCTTGTCAAAACGTCAATAGAAATGAAACAACCAACGGAAATGGTATTTTGGTAGGCTTTTGTGGTGGAGTAAGGTCACAGACGCCTACCAGACGTCGGCGGACAGGTTAACGCCCGCATTTCGTGCCTGACTTAAGTAGTTCATTCATTATAACGAACACCACCAGGTTTTTCATACGTTAATAAGCTTAAAGCATATCTAAGAATATACATAACAGGACTAGGGTACCTATTTCACAGATTATATTTGATATACAGCGGTAAGTATGCGCGCCCACAATTTCAGATTTGAGATTTCACTTCGAATGAATAAGGTATGACGTAGAGTGTAAGATTTGTACAAAATAAGCTGACATAAGGGGATAGCTGGTTGTAGGTAGTTATAGGTTAGAAGCGATTAGCCCAGATATTATTGATTTACAAGCGTAATCCAACTAGAAAGTGTTGATATCAGTTGGTACTAATAAATCCCTACTTACCAACATACAAAAACGAAACGTGAGTAGTATGTATATGCGCGAAACTTGGCATAGAGAATGTAGAGATTAGATTTATATAGATAACAATTTATCTTTTGGGAAAGTGAGGCACAGATTAAAAAAATGCACATATTATTATCTTTATTTTTAGGTACGTAAGTATACATATTGTATGTACAATATTTATGGTAAGTATATACCTCATCAAGTCATCGTTTATCTAGCTTTGTTGTTGCGTCTGCTCCCATTTATCGCAACGTGATGATTCTCACATGCAATCAAAATAGCTAGGAACTGTCAGACAGACATTTTTGCATTGCATTGTTTACGAATAAAATGTTGCCGTTAGTAATAAAGTTTTTAAGTTGCAATTTAGTAGGTAAATTCCAGTGGTTTTGTTTTTTAACTCTTTTTAGAGACAAGGCACGTCTGCGCTGCTATAATTTACCGTTTCTAAAGTGACGTCATTAGCGAAATTGCGGACGGAGCGGTGAAAAAAATGTTTTCAAAACACTTTTCACAACACTCATCTCTGGTAAGGTAACGTAGGTACAGTCGGCTACAACTAAATTGAGTGATCACATTCTCTAGATACATAAACAGTATATAATCGAGTTAGGTATTACATTGTTTTTGTCAGAGGTAAAAACAAATTAATAAGAAATTATTAAAAGTAAAAGATCTAGACTAGACTTCGAAGATTTTTTTCTTTTCTACGTTAAATTTTCTATGATAAGTGAGAAGTCAGTATATGTTCTAAGTTTGTATCATCATCAACAGCCTATTAACATGTTCCCACTGCTGGGGCTCAGGCCTACCCTATCAACGAGGGTGTTCGGGCTATAGTCCACCACGCTAGTAAGTTTGTTTAATATGCAATTACTCGTAATGTATTACTTTGTACTTTCTTAACAACGTCAATAAAATTGGTTCGGACACGTTGAGCGAATGAGTGATGAACGAATGACGACGCAAATATATCGAGCGAATGTGATTGGTAATAGGAGCCGGGGACGACCTAGACTGACATACGAGGATCAGATAGAGCGGGTGCTCACAGACGGACACGTAAAGAGCACTCGCGTCCCACGGCGAGCGTGTATGAAGAGAATGATGAGAATGAGCGAAGCGAAAGAGGTGTGTCAGGATCGCGATACTTGGCGCTCCGTTCTTTCTGCCTACCCCGCCAGGGACATAGCGTGAAGATATGTATGTATGTATGTATGTCAATAAAATTAAATGCTTGGGTCAGAAACAACAGAGCCTCATATGAAGAGCACTAAAACCGGCGTACTTTTTTCCATTCTAGACCTCATTGTCTTAACTCAGACTACTTTACAGCGATTTGACGCTTGGTGTCTTACAGCTGTCATTATTAGTAAGGGTTAAACTATATACACTTTCAAACTATTAGTCATCTAAGAACCCGTTTTGTAAATTTTTTGGGGTAATTGACGCTAAAGTAGTGCATAGTTTTTTATTTAGTTATAATAAAATTGTAAGATATACCTTTAAAAGATAGCACTAAATTTAAATTTATTTTCGACTGAATTTATTTATTTATTTAATTCCGTGCCGAACTGTACCAGCGGGCGGCAAAATAAGAGAAATAATATGCAGAAAATATACGAGCTTTCAAAGCCTCGTCTGCCCCAGGCACGCTTCACACCTGGCTGAAGTTACGAGGATTTGTCGCTTTTGATATAAGTACACTTTTTACAGGTTTCTTTATGTTTTTAATTTTTCTTCCGACTTCCGACATGGAATAAAAAATACTAGTGCTGCATGTGAAATTATGTTTTGCGTGGAACCTATGGCGAGTATAGTTTTTTTGTATCTTTCCATCTATACTAATATTATAAAGATGAAGAGTCTGTTTGTTTGCTTGTTTGAACGCGCCAATCTCTGGAACTACCGGTCGGAATCGAAAAAATCCTTTTGCAATTGATAGCCCATTTATTGAGGAAGGTTATGGTTATTTAACGTCACGCTACGACCCTTAGGTGCCGAGCAAAATGAAAAAAGTGAGAAATCTCTATAACTTTAATATATAAAACAAAGTCGTGTTAGTTAGACCACCTATAACTGAAGAACGGCTGAACGGATTTTGATGAAACTTGGTACAGTGATAGCTTATATCCTGGAATAGGATATGGGCTACTTACTTATAAAATGTGAGACCGCGGGAAAGAGTACAGCAGAAAATACTAATAGAAAATGCATTACAACTGTTAATTTCAACTGTTGTGTGACTCAATACCACGTATCAAGGAATTATGATAATTATTTTGATACGGCTTGAGACGCACAACCGTCGATACAAGTACCTACTTAATATCTACGTTTAGTTTTGTCAAAATTGTGACCTCAAAAACTGACTAAACTACAAGAGAAAGTCACGCTTTAATAACCACATTTAAGATGAATTAGAACGGTAGAGAGAGATACCAAATTATGATCTATTATTGTCACGAAATCACGAAACAACAATATTATTACTATCTCCATATTTTATACCAACATAGCTTTACGGTTCAAGATTTCCATAAGACCTTTGGATCTGTAATGACAGCTGCTGTTGGTAAAGGTAAATGTATATTTGTGTGGTGGGCAGAAATGAAATCGCCGGTGAAAGAGATAAGCTGCTTGTAATCCGAGCTTCGTTGGCCAGAGAATGTGTAATTTCATCCAATTTGGTTTTTTTTGTTAGACACAGCGAGCGTTCTGCTATTCGGATCTCGCTCACAATCGAAAGGTGAGGATTGTGAGATTGGTCAATTATAAAATTACTATGTACAGTCATTTCCGTGTCGGTTTCTACGTTTCCGTTAATGAAGGCTAGCTGTTTCCCGCGGCTTCGCACGCTTAGAAAAGTTTTACCCGCGGGAACAGCTTTTCCCAAGGTATTTAACTAAGTATAAGCCTATGTGTGACCACGTATCGGAAGACGCAGTGTAGGCAGGCCTCCCACAAGGTGGACCGACGATCTGGTGAAGGTCGCGGGACCCAGCTGGATGTGGTTAGCGCAAGACCGGTCGTCGTGGAGATCCTTGGGGGAGGCCTTTGTCCAGCAGTGGACGTCTACAGGCTGATATGATGATGATGAAGCCTATGTGTTATTCTGATGTATACTCTATTCCCTAGTTTTTGCGTGAAAGAGTAACATACATCCAAACATACTACATCTAAACATCCCATTTCGCGTTCATCTATGTAGTAGAACTGTTAGAACATTTAGTACCTACGTATACCTATCTAAGCCTATAGTAGGTACTTGGTAGTACTGTAGCCACGCCCACGCTTTAAAGATTATCGAAAATCAAATCAACATACTTTTTATTACGTCCCCACTGTTGAGGCTCAGGCCTACCCTCTCAACGAGGGCGTTAGGGCTATAGTCCACGTCGCTAGCCCAATGCGGGTTGGTGGACTTCACATGCGACTAAGAATTCCTTCTTCGGCGTATCACGGTATCATTTTTTCATGTGTTTCGATAGCAGTGAAATCTCATTTATATCACTCAATCACACTAAAACCGTTGAATGAATTTGCGTCATGTTTGCTATAGACATTCCTTACGAACTTATGCCAAACCTGCACAATGGACTCCACGCGAGTGGCGCGGCGGACAAAGAATTATGTATCCCTCATACAGTAAAGTTAACATAAATGGACTTGGCAGTTTTACAGGCAGCTTACCCGACGATACCCTCTGGTCATACGCGTATCTGGTCATCTGCGTATCTGGTAATTTGCGAAAGGGACATCAGGTCCACCGCGTATAAGGTAATTTGCGTTTGAGTATGAGAACCTATCTTAAAAGACCATGTGACAGTGAAAATCAAACGGCTCGAATTGTTTCTACCTCTACGTGGACGAAGCCGCGGGCTGGCGGAAGCCGTTACACATTAAAACAAAGGAAACCTCCGTACATCATAAACATTCGCCATTAAATTTAAATTGCACGCGAAAGTGTGCAATCGTTGCTCTCCGTAAAGAAAGTAATGTATTTTCATTTGCAAACGAGGAGCAGTTTCTCCTGTGTCGCTCCGTTCCGCGTGTGATAAAGTTACTCGGTCTCTCATTACCGGTGATATCATTACCGGCCGCGGTGTCATTACTCCTCGCATTTGTGGAGCGAAACCGCACGAGGCACACGCGTAAAATCATTAGTATTAACATCCGTAGTTTTTATTTGTACCATCCATCCAATCCTACTAATATTATAAAGGCGAAAGTTTGTGCGGATGTTTGTTACTCTTTCACGCAAAAACTACCGAACAGATTTTGATGACACTTGGTACAGTGATAGCTTATATCCTGGAATAACATATAGTCTACTTTTTAACGCGGACAAAGTCGCGGGGCGTCCGCTAATACCCCCTAAGTTAAAAGACGCCTACATAGAGGGCGCTGTTTCACATTTAGTAAAAGGATCAAGGTTTATAAGAACAGGTTCAAATTTTACGCGGAATTTGTCACAGGCAAAAAATGGGATAGTTTACAATGAGAAACACCAAAACGATTATTTATTGTAAGTAGGTACGGTAAGTTTAATGATAATATAGATGTCTATAACTGTGATGCGCTTAGTAAATTAGACGGCGACAGGCACTTACCTATCATTAGATACTGTTGCGGACAGAAGTTCATGTGCCATGAATGTTATGTATTTACGTGAAGTGGGTAGGCATTAGCACGGCGACGGCACATAGCCCGGGGGTCGACGCGTGCGCCGCCGCCCGCCGCGGGCGTGGACCGCGTAATCGCGTAAATTACGCATCATCAGCCGCTGTGCAAGCATCCCCGCACAGCCTGCCGCGGAAGCGATAACAGCTTACGATTGAAAACTAACTGCGCGTCGCGGCGATGCTTGCTACTATAATACCGTGACGTTTTAATGGCTTTTATCCAGCAGTGGGATGATTCGCCGTTAATAGTATTAGCATCGATTAAAACAGCTAAACTAAAATAAAGCACTTTTTCTTATTTGAAAAAAATATTTCGAGAACTGGAAACGAGTAGTAATTACATATAAAAATTCGCTGGTAATACCTAACGATTTTCTTGATACGCGTTAATCACACGCGATAGTCCCACAACGATCTACCATTGAATCTTAACACCTACATATTGTTTATTACATTATGCAATGCAATAAAATGGTTTGATTTGAGTTTACAGGATAAGGACTATACTAAAGTTCCCAAAGCGTAAAGAGGGCTTCGAGTTCCTAGCAACTTATCCAGAGATGCGATTTATTTTAAATACTTCTATTTAAAATGCAAATACAAAATGCAAAATATCTATTTTGTATTTAGCATTTAAATGCCTTTTAGTAAAAAACATTTTGTATTTTATTTGAAATACCTTTCGAGATGTATTTTGCATTTTTAATATTCATTTCAAAATGCAAAATATTTTGTGACTAAATTTAGCCAACATTGGCAACAATACCAGTCAAACAAAATGAAATGAACGAATGACGCTTGTATTGCCGAATTTGACCGATAGAGACTGATAAATATTACCAAAATGTTATGCATAAAGTGCCATGTTATTAGACGTTTTTGTTCGGCTCGGCATTGTGTCTCTATTTCTCATGATAAATACCTAAAATAAATAAAAATATCTGAGATTTGGCCAAAATGTATTTTATTTTGAAAATACCTATTTTGCATTTAGCATTTGAAATACATAACGCAAAACTATTTGGTATTTTGCATTTTGTATTTAAATGCTTTTTTAAAACCATTTTGTACATCTCTGAACTTATCCCATTCGCAACTAGCCCCATCGACATAACACATAAATGTCGATGGTTTAGGTTAGACTTAACCTAACGCATGTTAGATTTAGATTTAGTTATGCCTGGTTATATTTACATGCCTTTAACTGTAGGACTTAAGGAACTCAGAAAATTGTTAATTATATCTAAACTATACACTATGTTCTTGTAAATATATTAATTTCATTTTTTAACCTAGAGCCAAGAATGGGCCGAAACTACGAATGGGAAGTCACTGAGTTTACCTGACCCCACCGAGATGATTATAGCTATTAAAATAGCCGAGTACCTATAGGTAGGTTTGTAGCCATCCATTTTGTAATTTCTCCATACACAAGCGTTAGTAATTACATCTCAAAAACTGCATCCATCGCTGGATCTATAATTAGTTACGGCATGAAAGTGCGCCAGAGTAAATTGTCTAATTGTAATATACATAGCAGGCGTGCGTCCGCGCCGCTGCCGCGCCCGCCACACGCAACGAAAAGATACATGGCGCCCACAGATACGAAAATAAACAGCTGTCAAGGGGGGACCACGGAGAAAACAGTCGCCGGAAGATAATAATAAACTGGCATAATTCTGAAAGGAAATATTATGACAGCTGAGGTTTGGTTTATCAATATTAACAGCGTCTGGTCCTTGCATTCCCTTTGAAATCATGAGGGCGTCGTTATAAATGGCTTGTCGTATCCTGTCCTGTTGGACAGCAATGATCATCTAAGTTAACTGATGCTGAGATAAAACCTTTCTTAATATCTTAGCCAAGGGAACAAGCTAATAAAATTGAACATAAAGGTAGGTACCATAGACGGCTTGTAAGTAGAAACAAACTCAGTATGAACCGGTCTCTCACTCTCACAATAGTATTGAAACGTCCTGATAGGCTAGGCCAGCTGTAAGACTGCTGCAAATACTATACCTACTTATGAATATTTAAAAGGTAAACCCGCCGAAAACTAAATTAACACTAAAAGAAAGTTAACTTCGTATAGAAACGCAAGAAAAGATAGCCACCAAGTTGCCGAACACGATTTTTAGACCACTTGAAAACTTTTAAATTAACTTTTTTCAAGTGGTTAACCTAACCTAATTATTATCATAAAATAAAACATTTTTTAAAGAATAACAAGCATTTCTTTTTAATTTGCATAATTAAATTAGCTGGGTATACAGTGTACGTTTTGATACAGTGTACATTTTGATATAGTGGACGTTTTGATACAGTGTAAATTTTGATACAGGACATTATGCGACTAAGGTTATAATGGGTTTACATTGCCCGAGACTGACGCAGCAAGCCTTGGTATAGGTAGGTACCTAACTGGATAGCGATATTGATTCCTTTATCTGCATGAGGATCGTTCCCGTTCATATTCAACTGGCGTGCCGCATTATATACCCTCTCTACAGCAGCGTCTATCTTTTTATTTATTGGACACGGGTATTAGTTTTTTTTAACAAACAGCGCAATATTTCTCTGTCGATTATTTTACCTGTTCACGTGAAGTTTTCTAGTCGCCGTTTTTCTCAATAGAGATTTTTATCCAAAGGAAAACTTAATATAGGTATTTACGCGATTTTTGAAACGATGCAAAATCGTAGTTTCGTAGGTAGGGTGGGTATGCTAATACCATTGGTTCTAGGAAAAGTCTAATCTTCAGTTATCCGCCGGACAAATTACATTTGCTATAGGTAGAAAAGGGTTGACGATTCTTAACCAATACACAATATAAGGTAACTATGTCAAAAGTTATGTAAAACTAATAAAAAGATATTACCTATAAAGATGCAAGTTGTTAAACTAAAAGTTAGTAGTTATTTGTGAATGTTTAAAACATTTTAATGATTAATATTGAGTGCGAGGGCATATAGCCCTAGAGTAGGCCTGTGTGACCAGCAGTGGTATACGTAAAATACAGTATGTTGATTAGATTTCACGACTCTATAAAACAAATATTACTACACACTATCAATTAACGAGGACGATTCATATTCATTTATTCGTACTTAAACATACTCGTCAATACCTAATAAACAAACATTCGTAATAAAATTAAATTAAAATATATTCTTACAATGTCAAAATAATAGAAAATAGAGATGTCAGAAAATGATAATTTTACATCAATGTCAAATAAAATTATAATTTGTGACCGGTAGCTTGTTATAAATTCGGGAACCCATGACATGTATGGAATTGCTTGATTCTAGGCGGCTAGAAACTATGAACAAAAAACAACAAGTTAAATATAAGATACGGGTATCACCAACAAATCGAGCCAGGCAGCAATTCTGCAAGCCGCAAGATGGTTAGATAACGTTAAGTTCTCAAAGCACAAATATGCAGCTTATTTAGTAAGTGGAAATGACTACTTATCAAACCTCGCCATCTGCAGTGAATGCAGTAACTGACAGGCAGGAACGGTCCCAAGCGGGGGGCCGGTGTTGGCAATACCTACAACTTTAGATTCAGTAGAAATTATATTTTTTTCTTATGGCAACATTGTCACTTCCTTCTTGCTTCAACGATCTTCTACGTTAACGTGTGTTCAGTGTAAACTTAAAATAAACTATCGTAAAGAGATGAAAGTGCTTTCCTTTGCGCCTTTTATGAACAATCAGCGCCTCAGAGACAAATACCAAGCTCAACAGCCGGAGGTCGCGATTATATTATAGCTACTATATACATAGGTGGACGGATAATTAGAAACGGGTCAAGATTTTCATACAATCGAGGTCACTTTGAAGCCATGGTTCTCCGTGTAGGATTGATCGGGGCGTGATCTAATGACGGTCATCGAGTGAGTAGACAGAGGACTTTTAGATGGCTATAGATATCCAACTGATCAGATGAGCCATTTGGCAGCAGCATCGTCATGTAGAAAAAAACCTGTAAAATGACATAAAAATGTATGAAAATCTTAAAGTTAAGGAATCATGACCATGCTGCTCCATAAAGGCTGATCTGATCAGTTGGATATCTATAGGCATCTAAAAGTCCTCCATCTACTCTCTCGATGACCGTCATCAGATCACGCCCCGATCAATCCTTCACGGAGAACCATCGCTTCAAAGTGACCTCGATTGTATGAAAATCTTGCCCCGTTTCTAATTATCCGTCCTCCTATGTATATACGAGTAGCTACTCGTATACTGTCACAAATAACATGACAAGTCATTATTCTCGTCATCAACCTATCAGTTCACTGTAAGCCTCGCCCAACCTAAGACATGCTTTAGGAGTTGATTTTTTTCTATGCGAACGAAGTCGGGAAACGTGCGGGTTCCGCCCCTTCTTATGTTCGGTCTGCGGCGCTGTGGACCCGGAGGGGGCTTAACTTGTATCATAAGTCCATACCTGGATACAAACTACCACCTCGCCGGCACAAGTTAATGCAAACGTGTCAAACTGCGCGACGTCTAATGAGTTGTGATAGGCGACAAGCGGTTACGAGTGTACCTACGTTTACTTATTAAGATAGAGCAGACGTTAAGAAGTTTTAATAAGACTAATAGGTAAATAAAGCTGGAAAATCTATAAAGTACTCAGAGATTATTATGAACTTGCCACTGATTGTGACTAATCGGTCAAGGTTCAATCTCGGCGTCTTATAGAACGAAATTTACTCTGTGTGTTGTTATTGTACGTGCGATCGACTATACAATCTGCTGAATTGACAATTTTCTCGCATAAGCATTCTATTTGTTTGTTGGATATCTTTAAGTAGGTAGTAATACCTATGAAATTTTGGTTTATTATTATTAGTACTTTTGGGATTCCACAAGGCTGAATATTGGGGTGAATCTTATTATTATATTGTCTTATATTAATACTTATAATAAAGCTGAAGAATTTGTTAGAACACGCTAATCTCTGGAACTAACAGTCTGATTTTAAAAACTCGGTAGCCCAATTCATAATGAAGGTTACTTATCAGGCTATTTTAACTTAACGCTACGAGCCAAGCAAAAATAAAAAAGTGTGTACTATAAAACGCGGGGGAGGCCGCGGGGAACAGCTAGTCTGAAAAAGTAATGGTGCTTTAAAAAGCTTCCCGCCACAACTTTGGACACAAATGAGCTATTGATTCGTGGCGAGTATTGACCAGAGACTGCCCTACGGAAGTGAGGCCGCTCCCGTGTGCATGCGTGTCCGTCCAGCACAGGGGAACGGATGTGCATTAGGTATATACCTGTACAGTCGACCGCACGTCAGCGGAAACTCTGACCCTCAGCTAGCCTAGCCTATTCGGGCGTTTCAATACTATGAGAGACCAGTTTATACTGGTTTTGTTTCCACTGATGTGCGGTCGACCGTACTGTTATTTATTCTGTGACTTACATCGGGTTTCGATGTGGGACGGGCGCTTCGAAAATTATGTTTACTTGTAATGTGATTTGAACACGCCACCCCGGCTGTTGGCGGACAAACTCTAAATTGTTTGAGAACAAACCCTTACAGTTTAAACTAATTAATTTGTTTAGGAAAACAACAACGACACAGGTATATACAGGGCGTCCCAAAACTATGGGACATCAAGGGAAAGTACCTTAAATATCGTAGATAGGATATTTCGCTGAAAGAAGACTTTATGTTATATTTAAAAGTTAGTAATGCATTTAAATATTTTCTAAGAATTACTTGCTTCGTCTGGGAATCGAGCCGACTTAAATGTGAAAAAAAAATCAACCCTATTTTTATGATGCCAATCGAAAGAATGGACAAAAAATAATAATTCTTCCTAAGTAACATAGTATTTTAAAAGAAAGTAACAACCTCAAATTAATCATTTTAATCTAAATAAAAACATACCTGCATGAAAATTAACAGGCAGCGGGCTTATTAAAAGATTGGCGATTTGCGTAAGACAAGAGGGATTACATTTTGAGCATTTAATTAATTAATTTACAAAAAAACTGTAAATCGACTTCGGCAGTTTCTCGTATCAATTTCGCGTCCCATTAAACCATAATACATGGGACATTTTGATAAGCATCGACACTTTTAAATCCCTCTCTAGGCTAAAGTAGGACAACATTATACATAATAATAATATATACTTACATACATATTTATATATATATATTACTCAGACACCTAATTCTCATTCACCAATAATTGTTTCTTTATGTGATTTGTTATTTAATTTTGTAGCATATTGTTTGTTTAAAATATTAATATAACAGGCTGCGGCAGAATATCAGCGACGGCTGGCGGTCCCCCCGCCCAGTGGTCACATGCTGAGCCGCAGACTTTTTTGTCTCTTCCTCATTTAACTATGTTTAATAACTATCGTAGCTTAAGTCCTTGCATGTCATAGTCCCATTGGGCCGTCACATGTGATAAACACCTACGACTGTAAACTGTATTTTTTATAAGACAAATAAAGATTTATTTAATTTAATTTAAACTCGAGACGTGCACCTGATGCTATTTGCGACTAATTTAACTGTTGTTTTGTTTCCAGGGTGCCAAATGCTCCAAAGAGCTGCATCGCCGAGATATTCAGTGGGGACGCAACAGACAGCAGCAGCAGCCCTGTGAAGAACACCGCTTCCCGTCCTCGAACCATTCGCGACACGCCCACCCGCCCGCGCGACACGCACGCCAGGCTGTTCGGACAGGTACGTACGAATCACGAACCTCGACACTTACAGCTTAACGTTTAATGCGTATCCCAGACACACGCGGCCTGCGGCGGCGGTGGCGGCCCGTCGTCTTCCCTTGCAATGTATCATCATCATCAACAACAGCCTATTATCATGTCCCCACTGCTGGGGCTCTGGCCTACCCTCCCAACGAGGGCGGTCGGGCGATAGTCCACCACGCTAGCCCAGTGCGGGTTGGTGGACTTCACACGCGCCTAAGAATTTCTTCTTCGGCGTATGCAGGTTTCCTCACGATGTTTTCCTTCACCGTTTGAGAGCAGTCAGTAAATGTACATAAGTTTCGAGAAAAATACCATTGGTACATAGCCCGGCCGGGGATCGAACTTCGGACCTTTCGGTATGATAGCGTGTCGAGTGGCAAGTTTTTGATTCATGCTTTTTATAACCTACATAGTGGCCTGGGATATGATATACACAATCAGTATGACAAAGTTTCGTCAAAATCTTTACATCCATCGTTCTAGTAACCAAGCCAGAAAACAGAGCAGGAAGTGAAATTTCAACCGTGCAAGATTTTGTTCGACCATTTCTGTTTTCAGGCTATGTCCCACCCCGTGGCGCCCATGGTCACGGATACCATACGAAGCCACATCCAGTTCGGTGACATGGCGCTGAACGGCGGTGGGAGCCCCTCGCACTCCGCCAAGCCGATGTTCAACGGCAGCGCCGCGTCGACGCCCAGCCGAGGTGAGATGGTGGACCTCGCCGAACACTGTGAGTCGAATCAGATGTAGGCACTTATCCAGCACGGCTAGCAAGCAAGGCTATGGGAGAGGAGGCGGTATGCGAGAGCTGGGAAGTTGCAATGTGGAGTTTTTTGCACTTTATCGTACGTTTCTAAGGCTGGTTTAACAACTATACGAGGGACCCGGAGGGGTCGCACATGGGTCTCCTCTCCGAGACCCCGTATTATATACCTGTGAAACCAGCCTTACAAGTCCAGAGACGGAGAAAGAAAGACAATGAAATTGCTGTCTATTCCGGCCGGCGTAGGTACCCACTAAAGCAAAACATTCCACATTGAAACCATGTGCGGCCGTAGTCTTACGCAGAGAGTACAATGCGCTTGTGTTTTCAATACAAGCCTCTAAGAAGTTTTGTTTTATAATGTTTGGACAACCAAGCTGAAGCTTGTAAATGGGTACTCGACATCTGATAAACATACTTAAATACATACAAACACCCAGAATCCGAAAACAACAGTTATAAGCTCATCACACAAATGTTGGTCCTGGTTGGGAATCGAACCCACGACCTTTGGCGCAGTAGGCAGGGTTACTACCACTACGCCAACAGGCCAGTCAAAGTACATATTTATACCTTCGTAGATAACGTTAATGGTAAATCCAACTTTAAATACATAACCCCTGATCTGATGACTCGATTCAAATCCGGACCAGAAGACGGTAGACACGGCCATGCGCAAAATAGCCTAAACCGTGATTACGATCATATTTTTCATAGAGGCTTGTTTTGAACTATTATTTTAAATTAAGAACTGTTCGAGTGCACTCGATCGAATAGAGATATTTTAACGTTAGGTACCTACACATCGCATAGGTCGAAAAGTTCTGGTGATAACTGGTAAAAATATACACTTAAGTAGGTACCTCAACTTATATAATTCTCAAAAAATTGACCATAACACATTTTCCGTCATTACAACCTACTTTTTATTTTTTACAGAACATTTTTTAAGTTACTTTTCTAACTGCCTACCTATGAATTTGTGTTTTGTCCCAAAATTTTTTATAAAATTTTAAAAATTTAAATTAGGTATTATTAATAAAAACTTGTTAAGTACCACAGTACTACCACGAACGATCCTTACTATAGTAACAAAAAATAGGAAACTAATTATCATACCATTTTGGGACAAATATTTTTAAAACAAATACATTTGCTAAAAACGTGTATAATATAGGTACTAATATATGTTAAGTGAAAAACACATAAAGTAGGATATAATTACGAAAAAAGTGTTATGGTAAATTTTTTGGAGAAATGCTCAAATATCTCTATTCCGTTGAGCGAAATCGCCATTTGAACTAGTTGTTGATTTACACTGTGCGCTCGGCTGCGGTGCGCTCTCGCGTGATCGACTCTACATTTGGCACTCGGCACGCTACGAGGATTATATGCTTACTGGTTTACGCTCTGATACTTACTCTCTTTCACCTGTCAAACATACATTCACGACTCGCAAACTAAATACATAGTAATGAAAGTATCTACTTATTTATAATAAATTAACGTCCGCTTTTTATCATGACTACAATATGACTAATAATTTTGGGTTTCTAACACAAGTCTCGAACCAAGCCGTGCTTTGCTGAGAATGGAGCATGATTGACATACACGAATAATTTGTATTACTGTTTTTTCTGTGAATATGTACTTATTTATAACTCGGAATCTCTGTGACTAACAATGATTAAAATTTGATTTCTTAACAATAACAGACTGAATATGAATGAATGCACGTGTAACAATAACACAACACCATAGTTTTAATTAATTTAAGTTTTGAAATCAATGAAAGTGGAGTATTTTCTTTAGCCGCTACTCTAGTTAATAATTATGAAAGCTGATAGTGACTAATAGTGCCAAATTTAAAAAAAAATCTTACGCTAGTAACTCTTGGTACCTACACTAAATGTACCCAGATGACTTTGAGAAACTATAAGTCAACAATATTTACCGGCCATCCCATGATAGGACAACTGGCACTATTTCGTCCCAGTTGCGGAACTAACATATTGGTGTCACTCGCCCCATAAGACTACTGGAGCGAAATAGTGATTGTCCTAGTATGGGACTGACGGCATCTTTGATGACTTCCGTATAATTTCGATTGAATAGACCACTCTCAGCTTCCATTAGGCAAAATAACCAAGGCAAGAGTTGCTACTCAATTATGGGGTTGTAAAACTCTGACCCCGAAATGGTGTACCTAGTAGTGACGAATGAAAAAGCATTTATTCTGTGAATGGTCAGCGTCATACATGCAACCGAAGAGGAACCCGGTGACCGGAGACGGGGTGCCGTTGCCGCCGCAACGCCGCCGCCACCCGGCCGCCAGCCTGCGAGGTGCCGACCCCTCCTCACCCGACCTGTTGACCCCCCAGCCGACACACCGCTACCTCACACGCGACTGGCCACCCCGACCCGCCCAATACTACGTCGAATCAACTACCAGACCAAACCTCAACATCCCGCAAACGCCTTACACTTTACTCGGTCTGAAATCTGAGGACCCCGAACAATCTCATCCCGTAATCGATCCCGATTCGCTGTCCCCTCAACTGGTTCTCGACAGACATTGGCCTCCGTTCCCGGCCCAACATTGCCTCGAACCGGCGGAGCATAAAGTCCCCTGTCACCCCTTACCGCCGTACTCCTTTGTAGGCATGAGGTCAGTCCTCGGTGACAAACCTCAGCCGGACTATAAATACTGTCCTGTGCCGACTTTGGACGGACGTGTTGATCCATATCTCGTGGCAAACACCAATCCGCCGCCGACTCTGTTCAAGTATGAGCGTGATGGCCCGATACCAGATTTCACCCCACTGGAAACCTCCGCGGCTCCCGGTCCAAACACCCTGACTGGCTTCCCTCCTATATTTCACAAACACGTTCCCGGATACCTGTTTAAACTCAATCGGCATACGGAGGACTTCGAGCCTAAGACGTACTATGTAGACTATGTTCGCCGAAGAGAGATGGGTGTGTGTTTAATTTAGACTGAAGGAATGCCACTTTGCACTAAAAGGTTGGATGGAATTTTTCGAAGTTGACTGAAAATATTTCATCTGACACTGAACTATATCAAGCTTGTAGGTGTAGCTACTGCTAATGTTATCTATTGCTGATTACAAAGGACTTTGAGACAATTCCTTACAGTCGTTAAATTAAGCACTCATTGCCATTTTATTATTTGCTTCTTTAAAATTTGTCGGCAGAATTAGTGTATTATGTTGAAGACTGCTCAGTTTTAGACGGTTAATTTTGTTGTTAATGTTTCGCAACTCTATAAGCAACTGTAAAATTGACCCGCTTGTTGTGTTGTAGGTATTATGTACATATAATTTGTATAATTGACCCTTTCTATATAGTTTATGTAGTTGTTTTGTGTACAGTGACAATTTTACTTCTTTTCTTATCATATGCACGATCAGTTACCAAGTTTTCATAAAGGTGACCTCACACTTGTAAGCATCGTACGCGCCGCACTTAAAAAGACCTCGCACATTACGCCCGTCGTACGCAAAACTCTAGTTAGTATTGTATCAATAATTTCGCTTGTTTTTTCGAACCTATCTATGGTATGAAACGGTGGCATTGATATATGAAAAAAAATCTTTCCTAATTGGAAATGAAATTTTAAGAAAAAATGATTGCAGTCTCACCACAGGACAAAGAAAAAGCTCGCTACGCTAATTATCTATTCTGTGGCTACGCTCCCGCTCGCTGGTTTTATATTTTTATGAGTTTCACAATATCATTTTTGATAAGCAATTTATGGAGAATATTATAGGTACGTTGTTTCCTAACTTGGTAGACGATGATGTAACTCTTACGATTTTTCATGTAGGTATTTACGTTTGACGTATACCTGTATAGTAGAGGCCAATTATAGAAAGTCGCTTATTATTACGATTTTCGTAGGACTGAAAAGGTTTATGGCGACAATTGATCGTTAGAATCAGGGTACCTAGTCTACTGTTGCTCAAAATGCATGATGTCGCTTTCTAAAACGGTGGAATGAGTATGTATGACGTGGCAAAGGCTCTGCTACCTTAAGCATTTTATGAAATACTTCTCGTAACGATGCGGGTAAAGTGTGCGAGGTTGAATAGGCGTACGTTGCTAACATGTGTGCGACCAGCTTTTATTTTGGTATTATTCTATTGACGTAGTTATTGATATCTAGCTAAAATTAAATATGCAGCTTTTTAAGTAACTACCTAGACGAAACTTGCCATTTTTCCTATCACATTGGCAGACGGATCTCTTTTATTTACCACCAGTGAAAAGCATGATAGTAGGTACCTGCAAACTCTTTAAAAAAAACAGTTGCTGTAGGTAGACCAGTTATTTCAAAATTCTTTACCTATTTAGATATTGTATTTTATTTCACATCGTTCTTGGTTGGTAATATCTACATACTCAAAGGTTGGTTAGTTATGTGGGCGACAGCGCCACTGTGGCAGCTATGACAATGTTTTCATTTTGCAGAAGGCAACCCGATCACCGGTGACTACAAGTCGATGAACGGCCAGATCAACACAGTGACGTCAATCCACGGCCACAGCTATAGCAACCACACCCGTGTGCCGCCGGGCGGGTACTCCTCCGGCCTCTGGTAGGCTCCCACCCCCTCCACTGCGAACCAACCAACCACCTGTCACTTCAGTCGGCGTCTAGACTTCGCGGACCGCTAATACTCTACGATGCTTTTAATTTGCGTTTTAATTTTAATGTGAAACTATTAGTGATTTGTAACCAAGGAGCATTTATTTCACTGTTTGCGATAATAATCTAAATTCAAATACTCGAGTAGTATTCGCAAATTTTAGTAATGCAATGTGCACAGAATACAAATTACAATGACCATTAATAAATCTGAAAGGGTGGTATTATGTTGTTGCAAAACCCCTTAGCGTATCCGAGCAACATTTTATTCATATAATTTACTTAGCATAGATTATACTAGATATTTTTGTAATAGTAATATTTCGGATAGTTATTGTAAAGGCGATAAATTCTTAGGAGTGTGGACCTTTGAAATCGTATTGAATGAAAATAATAAATCTATCAACTTAGTTCCATTACATTAAGGTTTCAAAGGTATTCATTCACAACTAATGTAAGAACTTGAAAATTGTACTCTTTCACACTATTACGAATATGTTAGGAGTGAGGATACGTATCAGCAATATACCAAAACGAATAGTGCCTTGATTGGTGTTGAGAACAGTGTGGTCTAATGAAATGTGTGTGATCGTAAAGAGTGATTATATATCTATATTTCACGGTATAGAAATAGTAATCATACGGCACTCGGGCTAATTGATACAATTAAATTAACCTACCTTTAATATTTGACACTATTTATGTCTTTAATCTCGTTTGTTGAATTTCATTACAGTAATTATTAAAAAGAGGGTTTATTAAATGCATTTATTTTGACATTTATGTTAATGTTTATTTTGTTTATTTTCTACTCGTTTAGAAATATCTTGTAAAAGGGATCTGAATTTTGGTGCATTATCTGTTAACAAAAATGGAAATCATAATGGTGCATAGTGAGGGAAATACGGTGTGATGTATATCTACAAGTAACTGTAACAATCATGTAGTCTTAGCGTAGGCATATCATCTTTGTAAAAATGTTTTAATATTCTAACAGGAATCACATAATCACTGGCCTAACTGTAACAAAACTGTTAATAGATAATAACCATTATTTCGAAATAAAGTTTTTTATATACAGGTATTTGTTTTATTTCTATTCTAGAACCCAAGAAGTTTCAAATTTCTGGTCGCCCGCGCGCTCCCTGTGGAGTTCGCATCTTGCATATTTAGTATCGGAACCTATAGTGCCATTTACAGGGGGGGGGGGGGGGGTGCGGACAAAGGAAGCGGAGTAGCGGGAGGAGGTGGAAGTATCTTTTCACTATTGAATTTGAAAATGAGGATGTGTGAGTGAGTCGTAGTTTTGTGATTATTTTGACACGATTTTGACACCCATAGAATGCTTTTATTACTCATCCATATGGGAGTGGCTAAATTTTTTGATTCATGTATGGAACTGTTGAAAAAAATTGTTATAGTAGACCCGTCCAGAGATTGCCGATTTGACATACGCCAGTTTGAGGTTATTAGTGATGTGCCCATAGTAAATGCCAAGATGTAACATGTAATACTCATTGCAGTTTTAATTAATGCTTTTATTAAAAATCTTTCTGAATCAGAATCGCTCTAGTTCGGCCATGAGAAATCGGCCATATTCCTTACAACCTAATAAAATTTCGTAATAAAATAACACATTTAAAATGTCCAGGTTCGATTCCCGGGTTTTTATGAAAATTTATTGTAGCTTCTATCTTCCACGTACTAACCGGTCTTGATGATACACCAAGACCTACCCTCTCAACGCCGTCACGATAGCGCAGTGCGGGTTGGTGGACTTCACATGCGCCTAAGAATTTCTTCATCAGCGTATGCAGGTTTCCTCGCGATGTTTTCCTTCACCTATTGAGAGCAGTCAGTAAAGCTTAAATTTCGAGAAAAACCCATTGGTACATGGCACGGCCGGGGGTCGAACTCGGACCTCTCGACATGATAGTCCGCTTGTACCCCACCACGCTACCGTGGCGTGGTGGGGAAGGTATAGTCCCTGTAGAGTTTTTTGACGGCTGTGTGAAGTTGGCTGATTTATGCGAAATGACTAATTTTAGGTGTCAAAGCGGAGGTGTGCTTCTGGAACATTGTTTATAAAGCATCAAAGCATTTATGGAATTTAAAAGCTAATTAAGTATTAGTTTAGTAGCATAGCATATAATTTAAGATTTCATGGTTTGGCTTTCATTTAATTTATCAAGTTTGTTAGAGAGATTTCTGCCTTGTTAGAGAGACCCTAACGATCGATGCAATAAAAGTACAGGTTGTAATTTTTACAGATTTTAGTCGGTTCAGCGAACTTTAATATGTAAAGAAGCATTACTTCATACAAATTTATTTGAAACTAGCTTTTTCCCGCGGCTTCGCCCGCGTAGAAAAGTTTTTGCTATGTACATTGTGAAACAGCGCCCTTTATGTAGGTGTTTTGTTACTTAGGGGGTATTAGCGGACGCCCCGCGACTTTGTCCGCGTTAAAAAGTAGCCTATATGTTATTCCAGGATATATGCTATCACTGTACCAAGTTTCATGAAAATCTGTTCCGTAGTTTTTGCGTGAAAGAGTAACAAACATCCTCACTCACATCCTTACAAACTTTCGCCTTTATAATATTAGTAGGATAGGATTGTGAGATTCGAATAAAAACAAATGCAATTAAGATATGCTAGTCCGAAGTAACAAAACGTGTAAGATGATTATAGACCATATAGCTATGCGACAAAGTATACATTTTCTTGTATTGAATTCTACATAATACATTTTCATGTCTAATACTAATACTCATATCCCCTACAAAGAGTCCGCCGCGGCGAATCTTTTGGTGTCATCATTTTTAGGGCTTAGTGTATTTCTATACATGTTAAAGTTCGCTGAGTCGGTTCGATTCCCGGGTGTGGCAAGGGAATTTTCGAAAATCTTTGAATGCAGTTGTCTTTCCTTTCAAAAATAAAGGAATGTTTCCTTTGAGTAAAATTTTCTATCTACTTAAGAGTACTTTCCCTCCAGGTGGCATTACAAAATTCCACCCTGTATAACCTTAATACTAACATTTGCACACCAGGTTGAGTACATAGAACTTACCATTTCTTAACATAATATTTACACTGTGCTTGAGCAAATAAAGAAATTTCATTTAATTTCATTCAGCCGCCAAAAAATTGTATGGGGACTATACCTATATAGTAAATTTACAAAACAGGCAAGCAAAACAAGTTTAGTTCCATAATGTTCACTGTATCAATATGACCACTCATACAAACGCCGTATTTTTATTCTTCATACATATAGTCGTCTCTTGTGTTGTGTTGTAATTAGAGAAGGAACATACACAAATATGACATCATACAAATCAGTCTCTATTGAGAATCGAACCTACAACCTCTGGCATGAGAGGCCGATGGAGCTAATACAATAATTACATTTTGATGCAGTGGACATTATGTGGCTACATGAATGGTGTAACAGATTCAGCCTAGTCGGAAAAATGCTCAAGCACTTTTAGAGTCGGTTCAGCCAAGCGGAAATTTGCCCGAGCACTTTTTGACGTCATTGTCAAATGAACCATGTTACACTAAAGAACAAAATCGTATGAATGACTTCGAGAGCGAGGCTCGAGGCCATTCATACGGTTTTGTTCTTTAGGATCATAGAGTTAAGATCTCTTTGGTGCGTGCTCGCGGCCCCTTAAAAATGAGTAAAAAAAAGCATTTTATGGGTGTCAAAATCGTGTCAAATGTATGACAATACTGTGACTCACTCACACATTCTCATTTTTAAACTCCATAAAAATTTGTATTAGCAACCTCCTCTTGCTACACCGCTTTCTTTGTCCGCACCCCCCCTGTAAGTGGCACCATTGGTTCCCATATTAAATAAGCAAGATGCAGTCTCCATCGGGAGCGCGCGCGCCTCCAAAGAGATTCGAACTTTCCTGTTTAGGATAGTTATATGGTTCTTTGAACAATGACGTCAGAAAGTGCTCAGGCAAATTTCCGCTTGGTTGACTGATCCTTATGCCGCTAATGTAAAAACAACTGTATTCTAGTTGTATTATACATTAAAAAGCAGCTCGGAGACCACTGTAAGCTATAATACAACTGGAACACAATTGTTTTTAACAATACCATTTCATGTTAAATATTTAATGCAATAAATAATCTTAAATCTTAAGTAGATAAGTGCTTGAGCGTTATTGCGTCTAGTTTGAATTGACCCTAAAGCTGCGCGTTCACTTGGCCGCACCGCACGCGCCGACCTCCACCATACAATCCGCGGCGTGCGGCGCGTGCGGTGCGGCCAAGTCGACGCGCAGCTTTAAGGTAGCAGTCCGATCTGAGCAGTCGCTGCCCGGCAGTCGCGGCCGAGCAGCGACGGCGGTGGCCGCGTCGTACCGCTCTATATGGATTTGTATGCAGACCCTTCGGATGCAGCGACTGCTCAGATCGGACTGCTACCTTTAGACACCATATAAATAATTTATGCGACTTACAACGTATACATAACAATAAATTATACTTAATTAAACTTCAATTCAATTTCGTGTGGATTCATCTCTGGCAAATCTAGACTGGTTGTTGGAGTAGAGAAATCAAGCCTCTTAGACTCAAGACTGACTATCTCAAATGTGACTGGACCTTCGTTCACACTCTCAACTTGCATACACGCCCCAAATTTACCTTCTGAAACAATATGAAACAATATTATAATTTGAGGAGGCACTACGCTATAAAAGTGTCCCTAAACGATCATGCTTGCATGACATGCAACGTTTACGTGAATGTCATACTGTATGATGGACCATTATGCTTGCTTTCAAGCAGTACAGTGAAGCAACGGCCAGCACGTTTGCATGTCATGCACGTCAATCACTACAGCAACGTAAACTTAGCTCTTTGACTATCATCCTGCTACATGTAGCAAGATGACATATCTAACTAGTTATTCCGCCGGGTTATATGTCATATTATTCAGTTCGCAGTCACTCAGACACCTGTCAATGTCATACTTTGTCTTGACCAATTAAATCGCGGTTCTATGTTTCAAAATGACAGTTATTTTGAGTGACAATGTCAGTGTGTTTGACTGACGTGAAATACGTTCGAGTTTCAAAGGTGTTGCGCTCTGGATCCTGTGAGCCAAAGGGTTAAGTCTCATCAAGTCTCATGTCAAAAATAGTATTACTAAACCACAAGTTTGCAACTTCCTGTAGAACATTATCTGAATACTTTATACGAGAAACTGTATTAAATCTCAATTTAAGTGAACCAATGTTCAGAGAAATAAAATTCTTAAAACCTATTAATTTTAATTAATGTACAATTGCATAGCTTACGCGAACATCGCCATGGCAAATAATTAGTCAACATAAATCATAACTAAATTCCATATAGTAGTTAACTAATGTAACTATAAATAATTGACCAATTCATTTCTCTAATACTAATAATAGTTATTTTAGAATTCTGATTATGTGGATAATATTTTAAATAATTTGCAAGCAAGATAAGACGCGGCCTATCATATCGAAAGGTCCGGAGTTCGATCCCCAGCTGGGCCATGTACCAATGGGTTTTTTCTCGAAACTTAAGTACATTTACTGACTGCTCTCAAACGGTGAAGGAAAACATCGTGAGGAAACCTGCATACGCCGATGAAAAAATTCTTAGGCGCATGTGAAGTCCACCAACCCGCACTGGGCTAGCGTGGTAGACTATAGCCCGAACGCCCTCGTTGAGAGGGTAGGCCTGAGCCCCAGCAGTGGGGACATATTAATAGGCTGTTGATGGTGATGAATTCGCAAGCTACTAACAAATACATACACAAAATTCAAAGTCGCTCGGCGAGCTATGCAAAGGGGAAAATCGGTCACAGAAGCAGAGGGCACGCGGCATCTGTCGCAAAACTGATGGCCGGTGATGAAGATCACATACAACACTCACCTTTGACTTTATCGGGTGAGTACATCTCTTTCATAATCGCAATGAACTTGTCGTATAACACATTGGCCTCTTTAGTAGGCATAGCGAGGTGAAAGTCGGGCCGGCCGGACTGGAATACAAGAATAACACATTGTTACACTGGCTGCACCACTGTGGACAAGGCTGGCCAAAGATAGAAAAAGGAAGGAGTTAGAGGAGGCCTACGTGTCTATAGGACACGCTGACAACATACCACACTGTTGTGCAACAATAATTTCAAATTATTATCAAGTACCATACAATATCTTTTCAATTTATTAGCAATTGCACTTGTCAGCAAATAAGGGCTTATTTATTTATTAACATTGTTACACGGGACGGTGTTTAAATAAAGCAATTAAAATCTACCCTGAAATCCTACTAATATTAATGGTATTATAAATGTGAGTTTGTAAGGGTGTTAGTGAGTTTAGATGGATGTTTGTTTCTCTATTACGGAAAAACTATAGAACAGATTTCGATGAATAAAGAAATATACAGTCAGATTATACGTCAGAATAACACATACGGAATCGCTCGGGAAAAGCTGTTCCCGCGGGAAAAACTTTTCTATGCGTGCGAAAACAATTTAATATTGTTACCGAATAAAATAAATGAAACGAAATAAAGCCGCGGGAAACAGATATTAAACAATAGCAGAGCAAATACTTTGTGATTAAAAATAAGAATAATATCAATTTATTTATTTATTACCGCGACCTTCACCAGATCGTTGATCCACCTTGTGGGAGGCCTGCCTACGCTGCGTCTTCCGATACGTGGTCGTCACTCGAGAACCTTTCTGCCCCAATGGCCGTCAGTACTACGAGCAATGTGCCCCGCCCCCGCCGTATTAACATTATCAAGTCACCATTACCTTCCAAGAGTTGTACAGCGTGAACTGGCTCACACACAGCACTTCAAGGTTCAACTCCTGAACACTTTTACGCCATCGTTTTCCACCACCAAAATTATCAAACATCTTGTTACTCAACAATTTGCTAGCACTGAAAAGTAAAATAGTAAGAATTCTCAGCAAAATCACGAAGAAAAGGCAGTTTGTGCATTTCACACACCAATGAATTAGGATTAGCAAGCTGATTTGGCAATGAGAATATACATGTATTGCAGAACTGATGGTTATAAATGAGACTGGAAAGGAGACCGTGCAATGTGGGACACGATGAGACGGACCGAGGGATGCGTTACTGAGCTAAGCCACCTCCATACTGGCAGAGTGACGGCTTAGGCACCATAAAAAAATGGCAGTACCTACGCAATGTAAACAGTATCGAAGGCCGCGTTTACCAGTGTGGGTACATTATAAAATCCCATAATAACATTGCAACTGGCAGCCACACAAGCCGCAAGCAAGCAATATTCAGTCTTATAGGTTTACTTATGTAAGGAGTAAGGTGTAGGTACTTACACATAGTCTGCTTCTGCTTCGGTATCGTATCTACCTATACCAATAAAGGCTAGTAAACCTTCGTTAATAGAGCTTATGACTTCCCCATTTACTAGATGAAAAGATAAAACACATGAAAGAAAATAATCAACGAGAATAGCTATTAGGTAAGACATTCAGTATCTATACATAGTGTCTCTGATCATTGGACATTCGTTAATAACCCAGGCTGTACTACGTCTCAAGAGAATTTAATTTTGTTTTACAAAGCACAAAAATAAACATGTAGGTACATATTAAATTAATTACAATGAAATAAGTTGCAAATTATGTTTTTCCATCATCATCATATCAGTCTGTAGACGTCCACTGCTGGACAAAGGCCTCCCCCAAGGATATCCACGACGACCGGTCCTGCACTAACCAAATCCAGCTGGGTCCCGCGACCTTCACCAGATCGTCGGTCCACCGACTTCCATCTTTTTACAGGTCTTTTCCATCTCTAGGATAGGTACCATTCTGTTGTAATTTTATTCTATTTATATCTCTGTATGTCTCATCAAATATAACAGGCAAGTAGTATTGTGTAAGTAAATACTTTGCAGTTTGCATAATAACCAGATATACAGTAAGTACTGAACAAATAGGGCGTAGTAACTAATAAAATCCTTTGTGAAACAAGGCGAAGGAATGTTCCATGGTCAGGGACACATTTGTTAGGTTATACAATATTCTGTTGTTTACTTACCCACAATTTTAGCTTTGGACACGCGTTGCACCACCGCCTTCATGGTTTCTAAAACAAAAAGAAAAATAATTGAAATATATATCTAATGAATGCAATAACTTGGTGAGGTTCCGGTTAACATACCGGATTAAAGTGTATCTAGTAAACAAGCAACAGTCAGCCGCGCAGGAAATGAATAACATGGAAGAAGGAAATACCAGCAGACAATAACGTAGGCAGGCACTGTTGACTGCTGTGCTGATGAAGTTGAGGTTATCGTGCGACTTAATCGGTACCTTATTCCCTATAATTAATGTACTCTGTGGTACCGTACGTATCACAAACTATATAGGGATACTACGTATGTACCAGCAGCAAGCAAAGCAGAAAATGGCGGCAATGGAGGTTTTTTTTGTTTTTTTTTTCTGAATTCGTCCAATGATGGACAGGCAAAAGTCATAGACCATACAGCCAAGTCATATTTTGTTTGTTTTACTTGAAAAACCGGCGGTTATAGCACGGCCTCCACAAAACAGGGCATGAACGATTAAATAGTTAATCGGCGATTTTCCGCCAAAGCGATTTATTTATCTTCGTATGTAGGCGTAAAAAATCGCTTCAACACGCGATAGAATTACGTCCGTGCGACTGTGAATGGGGCCTTAGGTGAAGTAATGAAGCACAGTTCTATTTACGCGTAAAATAATCGTGCGTTAAAATAACGCCCTTAACGCGAATGGGGCCTTATAGTTTTATTTTAAAAATATGAATTGTTTTCAAACTATGTCACGTATGTGAATAAAAATCTAAACATTTCTAAACGAAAACGATTCTAGTAGTTACCACCTACTCCTCAACAGGTGGCGCAGAATTAAATTTGTAATAAAGACTTTATTGGTACTTCTATTCAACAACAGATACCATTACCAGGTACCATTCGGCAAAAAGCAGACCGCCACCGCTTGGTGTATCTACTGGGAAAACTAGACCTATAGGTATGCATATAGACATAAATACTACAAAATCGGCACTTGGTTTTAAACTGGGAATATTAATTACTAGGCAAGTATTTATTTTGAAGCGGTTTCATCTTTAATCTCAGATTATAAATCTATCTATAGATATAAATTTTTCGTCAACGCACTACGCCAAATCATGCCAAATGAGTCGTTTGAAGCGAACTAAAATTACTTTTCAAAAGCTTTCATTCAAATATACATATTTCGAACAGAACAAAAATTTGTTTCTTTTTTTTTATTTCGGTTGTGAGTCAAGATTTATTAAAATTCATTTGTATTTGTTGTAAGTAGGTAGGTAAGATAAATAAAACGAACAATTTACTATTGACAAATAGTATACTTTTCAAAACAACTAAAATCTAAACTTATAATTACTTAAACTTACCTAAATTTTACAAAAGCAAAAGCGTAATATCTCTCTGTAACCTATCGAAATAATGTCTGCCTATATTATATGTAAAAGCCTCAGAATGCAGAAGAAACCAGAAGGAGCGATCATCATCATCATCATATCAGCCTGTAGACGTCCACTGCTGGACAAAGGCCTACCCTCATCCAGCCGGGTCCCGAAGGAGCGGTATCATAACCGAAATGTCCAACAAAGCTTTTATGTGCATAAATACATCATCATCATGAACAGCCTATTAATCTCCCCACTGCTGGGGCTCAGGCCTACCCTCTCAACGAGTGCGTGCGGGCTATAGTCCACCACGCTAGCCCAGTGCGGGTTGGTGGACTTCACATGCGCCTAAGAATTTCTTCTTCGGCGTATATACGCAGGTTTACTCACGATGTTTTCCTTCACCGTTTGATAGCAGTCAGTACATGTACTTAGGTTTCGAGAAAAAACCCATAAATACATAATTGATTGCAATAAAATATTTTGACTTCGACTGTCTCATTTTCTATGAAACCATGATATTATTTCCAAATTGTATTTTAGGCCTCACTTACAAGCGCCTTCTATGGTTCTGTGTGATTCGAGACTAGAATAGACTATTAAAGATCGCGCTTGCCAGAATGGAACTAATTTTAATTTCAGGTGTCGTGAATGCTGATAATTATTATGATTAGTTGAAAAATAAAACTTTTTGTATTTGTAGCTGTAAGTACATACTTAAAAAAAACTTATTTGTATTTTGAATGTAGGTACGCGGCTAACTCTGTGCATCACTGCAGCTTAACTAATCCAGTGAGATACATACGAATGTGTATAGAACAGGTATATTTATGTATCACTGAGTAGTTAGTATAATATCTTTTAATTTGTAGCCGTTTACACAGAGTTGATTGGTTAATAGTCCTACCGTCTAAGGATGGGGACTAAATACCAGACAAAGGGATGAAAGAGTTTCAATTGTTTTAAGACATCACAGTTCTATAGAAAAAAATACGGAAGGCCCCATGTTCGTGTAGCCCCGACACAAACTGCGAAAGAGGCGTGTATAACAAACAAAATCTTAATAACCACTTACAAATAGCAATATATATTATAGTAATAATTATTAAATTATTTTGTTCTAAATGTTAGCAGTGTGAAATAGATTTTTTTATATACAACCACACCGACGTGACTCGTATTATGTAATAAGAACACAGTTATGGTAGATTGTGCTTGTTGAACACTCATATAAATGCAAAATTATAACATTAAATATTAACTACATCTAAATCATTAAAACTAAGTCTAACAGTGAAGCACACGCGATCACGCGATAGCGTATGAAAATTCTGACAGCCAGTTGCCTATAGTTTATAGTTTTATATAAGTTTTATCCTCCTGGAACCCCACGGCCTCGCTCGAGGACATAAACATTAAAAATAAAACTTAACTAAAACATTAAAAAAATATTAGTAATAAAATAATTGAATTTTTTGACGTGCACTCAGCATTCACTTCTTTTGAGGACTAAAAATAATAAAAAAACATAAATTTAAAAATAAATAAATAAAAATTCGTTCACTTCTCCTAGGACTCAGGAGGATAAATAAGTAAGAATAGCGTTCGTACGTCTTCTTCTAAAATAATGCACAATTCCATGGCCGCCCCCTACGTACGGGGCGGCAGAAAAATGACAGTTACATGTGTATATTCAAACACAGCTATGCCACAAGCCGGTGCAAGGCCTAAGTCCCCAATGGCGAGAAGCCACAAGTCTAACAATGGACCTTGACATAATGCTATATAAAATGAAGAAGACATTCGATTAGTGTACTGTTTAAATAAGTTGTGTAGAAGATATATAATATATTCGCGTGTTGAATGAACTTCAATAGAACGCAAACAACGAACCGTTCAGCCGTAGCGTACACATAATTCAAATGAGTTTAAATCGTAAACGGTAGTAGGTGCAAGGAGATCTTTTAAGAAGGTTACACCATAATTCCTATCTTATTGTAAGTTTAACTTACATACATAGAACAGTAACATGTAAACTCACTGTGTTACACATTAGGTTACTCTTAGATTAAAGGTATAATAATATTAAATAGAAATATTACCAGTAAATACTTATTCACAGGATTTTTCTTCCGGGGCTTATTTATTTGTGAATTGTCCGATCTTTCTATATTTTTTTGTAGAATTTTACATATGAAAGGAAAAGTAACGTTTTAGTAACTAGGTACCTACTTACCTTTAGTTTTCAAAAACTTAGCTACCTTCCGTAAATAAAGTGATACATTACGAATAGCGTACCAAAACATGTGAGACATGAGAAAAAATGATGTCTTATAGACCAAAACTAATTAAAAAATAAAACAAATACCTATCAGTAAGGATTTCTTTAAAATAATCTATATTTTTTAATTCCATGCCACATCAACTGTCATATGGAAACCAAATACTATTTTCTCTCTCCGTCTACACAACATAGCAGCAACAACTTTGAGATGCGTATTAGAACACCACTTAATATTTATTTTGTTTTCGATCCGCAAATGCGTTTGTTTTTGTATGACTTGATTTGGAATGGAATTTAACAAGCAAGGGATCATTCCAGGGTTTCGCAGCTCATGTGCATCTATGAAAACCATTTTTTTCAAGTTTTCACTCATTTAAACATTTTGAACTTGATGGGTTTGAAATCTAAAGCCTCAGTTAGTGACATTTATTTATATCATAAGGCTTTGTGCACACTTGATACTGCATCGCGGCTGCATTGCGTTTATCGAAAATTTAAGCGACTATTAATTTACAAAGGCGGACGTAAAAGACAGAAACTCCAAAGAAAAGGAAACCTAATGGGATTGAGGACTCTAATTCTTACCTAATTTGGATAAAAGAAATTCTGTGATGTTTGTACACGTATAAGTAGGTAGGTATAGGTACATTATGAGTACCTATATACTTTTAACTTAAAAGTACATACTCATATCTGACTACAGTAGTTTAAAATTTAAACTAACTGTATTCAGATCAAAATAAATACTTAAAGTTGATTTACTTTTGAGATTCGTACTTACTTACATAAATATTAACGGTATTACCTAAGTGTCTGAAGCGCAAAAGTATAAAAAAACAAGTATGATCCTTTTTGCATTATGAAATTAAAATATACATAAAGGTAGGTACTTACAAATAATAATTAAACTTACATAAATTAGGGCAGTTTTAGGTATGTCGATACAATCTTTAAATTAATAATTGTTACAGTCTCACATTCATAACCAGATGACAGTCAGATATTATGTTCATACCTTTATTACTACTTATTAATTACTAAAGTACATCCTATCATATAAAAATTTAAATACATTTCTATGAGTTACTAGTTACGTACACATGTTCCTATTGCAGCGAACTTTATTAAGTAAAAGTTCGCTGACCTATTGTATGCAAAGTAAACGAATCGAAACTAAAATATATAGTTAACTATTGTATGGAATTTTGTTTTAAGTTTATTGACTAATTTTCAATGGCGATTGGTTATCAACTGTAAAGCTATGCAATGCACATTATTTGAAATAATCGAATGAAAACAAACTCAATTTTAAGTCATAACCTACCTAGATAAGTATAAATCTATAATGTTGCTATATTAATAAAAAATATTTCTTTGTATTTTACATGCGACGTAACTCAAATTGAAAACAGCACACACAATGCGATTTCAAAACACACTTTGATTTTTAAAAAATAGGTACTGCCTATCAGTCATATAATCCTAAGTACTTACTAATATTTTATGCCCGAATCTAAAGTTTGAAAAAAGTTTGACATTGACAGCACTAAAAATTGTTTCGTATTTTCCCATCGCATCGTCATATTAAAATAATTTTAGTGCTGGTCAAATTTAAACTTTATGCCTTCAGATTCGGCATCATCGGTTGTCATTAAATTATAACCGAACAGGTTTAAACCTGGTTAAATATTTGGTTGATCAATTCACTCTGTAAACCATTCACTCCTTACAAAAGAATGGAGGCGTATAACCGCTCAGTCGTCAGTTGATTCGCCACAATCACTGTTTCCTTATTCAAATTATGTCTTTATTCTTCGGGCTCCATTTTGACCGGTGGGTCGATATTTTGAGCATTACGCGCTTGGGCCTCTTTCTGGTGCCGTAGCGCGTATCGTTGGATAAATTCCATATATTTTTGTTTATTTTCCGGTTTGCACAGCACTGTTGTGATGAACTCGGCAGTCTCTTTCTGTAGAGCGACAATTTTTTGCTGAATTAACGTATTCCTTTGCATCAGTATAACCGTCTTCATGGCCAGGTCTACCATGATTCGGTTCACATTGAATAAGCGGCTGCTGGCGGCGGACGAACAGCGCACGGGCTTTTCTTGTATCTGTGGTTTAGGATTGACACCATGTATCCTCTCCTGCCGCCTCGCCTCTCGCATCAGAACGCGGCGAGAGCCTAAAACAAAGAATTATTTTTCTTTAATAGTATTCTTTCCTCGTACTTAACTAAATAAGTGATACTGGACAATCATTCGCATTCGATAGGTAGGTACCCAATCTAATCAAATACCTAAAACAATTCTAAAATTAAATTTGTCTACAAAAACCGTTTATTTAATAACATTTTCATTCCTGTATGATTTTATCTACAATTCATAGAGCAACACCCGGGTGGGATGGCGACATTATGGGAAATAGAACATTTTGGGAAAAGTTTATTTCGGGAAAACCATGGATTGCTTCAAAGTTTCTTTAGATATAATAATAATACACACAATTAATAATGGTAATAAAAAATATATCGTAGGGACCACAATATGGTAACGAACGATAAAAACGAATCGCTTAAATGGAGATTATACTAATTTTAATCGAAATGGCGGCGCTCAGCATTTGCACAGTAACAACCTATATTTATTTTAAGTCCCAATAAATTCGCAAGAATGTACATTAAATAAGATAAACTGTCGTAAAAATAAGTACCTATATTACTTAATCTATGTGTTAGCTTCTTAGATGGCCTCTTAAACTGTTTATCTAACAAAAAGCTTTATCACAAATTCCACAGCACCCAGTTATAACCAAATATGTACTTATTATGTCATAAATATAATGCCGCAAGAGAAAAAACCTTTATATACTATTTAATTTTGTAGAGACGTAGTTTCAATACGATTTAAAAAATTACAATCTTGTTTTGTTCAGAAATAATCGAGATCACTTGTATCCACCCTACATACCACTTCTCTGAACCCAAAAAAAGCTTCCCGAGTAAAAAAAAGTTGGTACAGTCAAATAAAGTCAGATCTCTGTACGTATTGGTCTGATGAGTGCTCTTTGGTGGGTGCTCGCGCCCCCTACAAACATTCCCTCCCTGGTCTGAGAATCAGATAGTTCCCATACCAAAACTGACAATGTTTTTGTGTTACTCGGAGTATTGGACCGCGAACAATGGCTGTGGGCTGCGCGAGCGCAGTCACGTTGTTGCGAAGCGTGCGCTCAAAAAGTCAACGCCAACAAAAACAACGGTGCGCGTACAGCGGTCACGTGCGCGTGTCCCGCGCTCACCGCGCGCACCGCGCCGGTATGAGCGCGTCAAACAAACAACGCAGGTGTCCTTGGAACAATTAAATTCATGAAATTAAGGGGTCGCTAATGACCTCAGTTGTTGATGCTTATAGGTGTTCAGTTTTAGGGTTACCGGACTTTTTTGATTATTTATAATGATTACTTATTTTACAATAACTAGGAATTAATGAAAAAATATTTTAAAACTTTTCCGGAAAAATATAAACCTTTATTTCTTTTCACACACTGCGAATGTGAGTCAGTCTCGCCAAAAAATAAAAATCGGGGAGATTTTTTGACTTTTCAGATCTTTTTGACATCTTTCAACTAGGTTTTAACATCTTTCGACTATGTGCGTTTTGACATCTTTCGACTATTTGGACTGGCCTGACGTGCGGTCCACTCAACCTTCTGTATGTCTGGCGCTTATTTTTTACCATTTTCGTCGCTGCTGACAGTCAATATATAGGTAGCTAAAAAGTAAGTGAGTGGTATGTACTTGAAAGCGTTTATGAAATTAAAATTCGAAAAAAAATGCGAATGGAAAATTTTCTGCTGAGAAATAACGATTTTACGAAATTGATCAAAAAATTCCTTTCACCTTCCGTTCGGGATTGAATCCCAATAATTAAAGACGTTATTTAAAACAAATGGAATTCTTAACAAACAGCAAAATTGTAAAAAATAAACCGTTACGAAACACAAACTCAAAAGCCAGTGGAGAAGTACGTATGTTTTTTCTGACATCGCTTAAATTTTCATGAACCTTCCCCCGGTACTTTTAATTAAATTCCTCCTAACTTTGCTACGTGCCTCAAATCAAATCGAAATCGACAGCCAGATATTAATTTTTCCCTCAGCTGGGGGCGGTCTGCCCCTCGACGATGGCATATTAGGGCTGTTAGTCCGCCTCGCTAGCCCAGTGCGGGTTGGTGGACTTCACATCGCTCTATGACGCAGATTAATTGGCAGGGTAATTTGAATTTGAAATTGAATCCTTCGCCGTTAGTACCACGGATACCTGGAGCTCTATTTTTGAATCGCTCTCCACGCTTCGAGCGTTCGATTCTACTGATTTTCCCTCGACTCCGCATTTTTGAACCGCTCGAACGGCAACGAGTGATATCGACCAATCGTCGCTTGGAACGAGCCGAGCGGTAGAATAAACGTCAAATGCCATATGACAAAAGAAAAGAGACAGCTATCACTGACACTTCACTTCAGTTCACTTTTTCTAACAAAAGGCAAAGATAATATCATATACAGTCTCTATGGTTTCGACCATTACTGAGCATTTTACGTTCCGCTTTACGTTTCGGTAATTACCGGTTTTTATTTTTTCTCCGTGAAACGGATAAAATTCTACATTTCAAATATTATTGGCAACACCGAACGCGAGCGAATCAAAAATGCAGAAAATCAGCGTCGTGCGACTTGGAAGTCGATTATGACATAAGTCGCATGCGACGATACAATTCCCTACGAGCGAATCAAAAATAGAGCTCCTGATGTTTAGAATCTGACTTAAAACCACCGATACAAGTGACACGTCGTGCTGTTATTATATACTATAAAGCTCGACTACCACTCACTCACTGACATAGTAGTTCTCCCAGAAGGAGTGATCGCGGACCAAAATGGTGTAGGAATGAAGTACGCAGTCCACTCTGATGAGTAGAGGAAAAGTCCGAAACTTGGAGATTCTGTCCATCTTCAGCTATCGTGTCATCGGCCCGCGGAAACGGTGCCAGATAGCCGGGGTGACCTTGAACTAAAGTTGTCCATAATCCTGGGATCATCGATGACGTCACTTTTTTTTTTCAAAATGGCGGCGTTTTCAAGATGGCGGAGCGCCGTTTTTTCGAGAAACTTTACCCGAATTGATCTCCCGGAAGGAGTGCTCATGGACCAAAGTGGTATAGGGATGGAGTATAGCCCAAACCCTGTAGTATATGGGAAAATTCTGACATTTGGAGATTTTGGTCATCTTCACCCTTCAGGTCCACGGCTCGTGGAGTCAGAAACCGATATTTGGACTGACTTCGAACTAAAGTTGTACAGAACCCTAGGACCTTTGGTGACGTCATATATTTTATAATGTGCGCAGTCTCTTCTGGTGAGCAGAGTAAAAATATGAAACTTGAGATTCTGGTCATCTTCAGCTGTTGGGGCAACGGCCCGCAGAAACGGTGCCAGATAGCTGGACCGAGCTGGAACTAATATTGTTCAGAATCTTGGTAAATTCATGATGTCTTTTTTTTTTTTCAAAAAGGCGACTTTTTTAAAATACACTACCACAAATTATAAGTAGTTAATATTGTAGTGATTGCCTGCTTTACAACGCACTGGCCACTTCAAAAAGAAAAAAAAATATGTAAAGCATACATACACGGACCTGTCATACACCAGCCAAAATAACTTACGTGTGTGGCTGCTTTACATCGCACAGGCCATCATTCTATACAAATTCAAATTACAGTTTGTTGTTGTGTTTTTTTTAGATTAATTTGATAATTATGCGGCTTTTTTATATGGCTGAAAATAAATTTTACTCTCCGATTGCGCTGAAAATTTGTATGTAGGGGTTCTAAGTGCTCCTGAATACAATTATTTACGAGCGAAGCGAGCACCGCGAGCAAAGCGAAACGAGCGAACTTTTTTTTCTTTTGATTTTCGATCACCATACATACTATTTTTTTTAATAATTTTGCGGCTTTTTTATTGCCGAAAATAAATTTTACTCTCTGATATCGCTGAATTTTTTATAATGTGCGCAGTCTTTTCTGGTGAGCAGATTAAAACTCTGCAACTTGGAAACTATGGTCATCTTCAGCTGTTGGGTCAACGGCCCGCAGAAACGGTGGCAGATAGCTGGACCGAGCTGGAACTAATATTTTTCAGAATCTTAGGCAATTCGGTGATGTAATTTTTTTTTTCAAAATGGCGACTTTTTGAAAATTTTACGGCTTTTTTTTATGGCCAAAAATAAATTTTACTCTCTGATGGCGCTGAATTTTTTATAATGTGCGCAGTCTTTTCTGGTGAGCAGATTAAAACTCTGCAACTTGGAAACTATGGTCATCTTCAGCTGTTGGGTCAACGGCCCGCAGAAACGGTGGCAGATAGCTGGACCGAGCTGGAACTAATATTTTTCAGAATCTTAGGCAATTTGGTGATGTCATTTTTTTTTTCAAAATGGCGACTTTTTTAAAATTTTACGGCTTTTTTTTATGGCCAAAAATAAATTATACCACGTTTGTTCGCGGGATGGTTCGTTGGTTTGTTAGCGCGCTTCGCGCGTTTGTTCGCGGGTTAGTTGGTTGATTTGTTCGCGCGTTTCGCGCGTTTGTTTGCGCGTTTATTCGCGGGTTGGTTATGTGGTTGGTTTGATCGCCCGCTTCGCGCGTTTGTTTGCGCGTTTCGCGCGTTTGTTCACGGGTTGGTTGGTTTGTTCGCGCGTTTCGCGCGTTTGTTCGCGGGTTGGTTGGTTGGTTATTTGGTTGGTTTGTTCGCGTGCTTCGCGCGTTTGTTCACGGGTTAGATGGTTGGTTTGTTCGCGCGTTTCGCGCGTTTGTTTGCGCGTTTATTCGCGAGTTGGTTGGTTTGATCGCGCGCTTCGCGCGTTGGTTTGCGCGTTTCGCGCGTTTGTTCGCGGGTTGGTTATTTGGTTGGATTCTTCGCGCGCTTCGCGCGTTTGTTCACGGGTTGGTTGGTTTGTTCGCGCGTTTCGCGCGTTTGTTCGCGGGTTGGTTGGTTGGTTATTTGGTTGGTTTGTTCGCGCGCTTCGCGCGTTTGTTTGCGCGTTTGTTCGCGCGTTTCGCGCGTTTGTTCGCGGGTTGGTTGGTTGGTTTGTTTGCGCGTTTGTTCGCGCGTTTGTTTGCGCGTTTCGCGCGTTTGTTCGCGGGATGGTTGTTTGGTTGGTTGGTTCGAGCGCTTCGCGCGTTTGTTCGCGGGTTGCTTGGTTAGTTTGTTCGCGCGTTTCGCGCGTTTGTTCGCGGGTTGGTTGGTTGGTTATTTGGTTGGTTTGTTCGCGCGCTTCGCGCGTTTGTTCACGGGTTAGTTGGTTGGTTTGTTCGCGCGTTTCTCGCGTTTGTTTGCGCGTTTATTCGCGAGTTGGTTATTTGGTTGGTTTGATCGTTTCGCGCGTTTGTTCGCGGGTTGGTTATTTGGTTGGTTTCTTCGCGCGCTTCGCGCGTTTGTTCACGGGTTGGTTGGTTTGTTCGCGCGTTTCGCGCGTTTGTTCGCGGGTTGGTTGGTTGGTTTGTTTGCGCGTTTGTTCGCGCGTTTGTTTGCGCGTTTCGCGCGTTTGTTCGCGGGATGGTTGGTTGGTTGTTTGGTTGGTTGGTTCGAGCGCTTCGCGCGTTTGTTCGCGGGTTGCTTGGTTAGTTTGTTCGCGCGTTTCGCGCGTTTGTTCGCGGGTTGGTTGGTTTGTTCGCGCTTTTCGCGCGTTTGTTCGCGGGTTGGTTGGTTGGTTATTTGGTTGGTTTGTTCGCGCGCTTCGCGCGTTTGTTCGCGGTTTGGTTGGTTGTTTGGTCTGAAGTATTGAAAGAAATAAAGAACAGCTCAAATAGTAGTCTTTTAACGCGAATGAGGTCGCGGGGGTCTGCTAGTAAATTTGTATTAACGGGTTTGAGGTGCTCCAAATCAGATTCCGGTTCCCGTCAAAAAACAGCTCACAACACTGCAATCACGAAAGTCATGAAATTTTGTTTTGCGGCTTGTAGGTGCCCCCACTGAAGATTTGGTTTCCGGCCAAAAACTAAAACGTCGAAGCTCATAAAAAAAATTTTTTTTTTGGATTCCTGTCAAAATAAAAGCTCAACACAGCCGACCTCCGCGGTCCGCTTGCGGGCCGCGGCACCCACCGAAATACTAGTTATATACTATAAAGCTCGACTACCACTCACTCACTGACTGACATAGTAGTTCTCCCAGAAGGAGTGATTGTGGACCAAAACGATGTAGGGGTGAAGTACGCAGTCCACTCTGATGAGTAGAGGAAAAGTCCGAAACTTGGAGATTCTGTCCATCTTCAGCTATCGTGTCAACGGCCCGCGGAAACGGTGCCAGATAGCTGGGGTGACCTTGAACTAAAGTTGTCCAGAATCCTGGGATCATTGATGACGTCACTTTTTTTTTTCAAAATGGCGGCGTTTTCAAGATGGCGGAGCGCCGTTTTTTCGAGAAACTTTACCCGAATTGATCTCCCGGAAGGAGTGGTCATGGACCAAAGTGGTATAGGGATGAGTGTAGCCCATACCCCGTAGTATATGGGAAAATTCTGACATTTGGAGATTTTGGTCATCTTCACCCTTCAGGTCCACGGCCCGTGGAGTCGGAAACCGATATTTTGACTGACTTCGAACTAAAGTTGTACAGAACCCTAGGACCTTTTGTGACGTCATATATTTTAAAATGTGCACAGCTTCTTCTGGTGAGTAGAGTAAAAATATGAAACTTGGAGATTCTGGTCATCTTCAGCTGTTGGGTCAACGGCCCGCAGAAACGGTGCCAGATAGCTGGACCGAGCTGGAACTAATATTGTTCAGAATCTTGGTAAATTCATGATGTCTTTTTTTTTTTTTCAAAAAGGCGACTTTTTCAAAATACACTACCACAAATTATAAGTAGTTAATATTGTAGTGAATGCCTGCTTTACAACGCACTGGCCACTTCAAAAAGAAAAGAAAAAATGTAAAGCATACATACACGGACCCGTCATACGCCAGCCAAAATAACTTATAATTTGTTGTAGTTACGTGTATGGCTGCTTTACATCGCACAGGCCATCATTCTATACAAATTCAAATTACAGTTTGTTGTTGTGTTTTTTTTAGATTAATTTGATAATTATGCGGCTTTTTTTATATGGCTGAAAATAAATTTTACTCTCCGATTGCGCTGAAAATTTGTATGTAGGGGTTCTAAGTGCTCCTGAATACAATTATTTACGAGCGAAGCGAGCACCGCGAGCAAAGCGAAACGAGCGAACTTTTTTTTCTTTTGATTTTGGATCACCATACATACTTATCTTTTTTAATAATTTTGCGGCTTTTTTATTGCCGAAAATAAATTTTACTCTCCGATTGCGCAGAATTTTTTATAATGTTTGCAGTCTTTTCTGGTGAGCAGATTAAAACTCTGAAACTTGGAAACTATGGTCATCTTCAGCTGTTGGGTCAACGGCCCGCAGAAACGGTGCCAGATAGCTGGACCGAGCTGGAACTAATATTTTTCAGAATCTTAGGCAATTTGGTGATGTCATTTTTTTTTCAAAATGGCGACTTTTTCAAAATTATACGGCTTTTTTTTTAATAGCCAAAAATAAATTTTACTCTCCGATTGCGCTGAAATTTTTATAATGTGCGCAGTCTTATCTGGCGATTAGATTAAAACTCTGAAACGTGCAGATTATGGTCATCTTCAGCTGATGGGTCAACGGCCCGCAGAAACGGTGCCAGATAGCTGGACCGAGCTGGAACTAATATTTTTCAGAATCTTAGGCAATTTGGTGATGTCATATTTTTTTTTCAGAATGGCGACTTTTTAAAAATTTTACGGCTTTTTTTTATGGCCAAAAATAAATTATACCACGTTTGTTCGCGTGATGGTTCGTTGGTTTGTTCGCGGGTTAGTTGGTTGGTTTGTTCGCGAGTTTCGCGCGTTTGTTTGCGCGTTTATTCGCGGGTTGGTTATTTGGTTGGTTTGATCGCGCGCTTCGCGCGTTTGTTTGCGCGTTTCGCGCGTTTGTTCGCGGGTTGGTTATTTGGTTTGTTTCTTCGCGCGCTTCGCGCGTTTGTTCACGGGTTGGTTGGTTTGTTCGCGCGTTTCGCGCGTTTGTTTGCGGGTTGATTGGTTGGTTATTTGGTTGGTTTGTTCGCGCGCTTCGCGCGTTTGTTCGCGCGTTTGTTCGCGGGTTGGTTGGTTGGTTGGTTGGTTTGTTCGCGCGTTTCGCGCGTTTGTTTGCGCGTTTATTCGCGGGTTGGTTATTTGGTTGGTTTGATCGCGCGCTTCGCGCGTTTGTTTGCGCGTTTCGCGCGTTTGTTCGCGGGTTGGTTATTTGGTTGGTTTGTTCGCGCGCTTCGCGCGTTTGTTCACGGGTTAGTTGGTTGGTTTGTTCGCGCGTTTCGCGCGTTTGTTTGCGCGTTTATTCGCGGGTTGGTTATTTGGTTGGTTTGATCGCGCGCTTCGCGCGTTTGTTTGCGCGTTTCGCGCGTTTGTTCGCGGGTTGGTTATTTGTTTGGTTTCTTCGCGCGCTTCGCGCGTTTGTTCACGGGTTGGTTGGTTTGTTCGCGCGTTTCGCGCGTTTGTTCGCGGGTTGGTTGGTTGGTTATTTGGTTGGTTTGTTCGCGCGCTTCGCGCGTTTGTTTGAGCGTTTGTTCGCGCGTTTGTTCGCGCGTTTCGCGCGTTTGTTCGCGGGTTGGTTGGTTGGTTTGTTTGCGCGTTTGTTCGCGCATTTGTTTGCGCGTTTCGCGCGTTTGTTCGCGGGATGGTTGGTTGGTTATTTGGTTGGTTGGTTCGCGCGCTTCGCGCGTTTGTTCGCGGGTTGGTTGGTTAGTTTGTTCGCGCGTTTCGCGCGTTTGTGTTGGTTGGTTTGTTCGCGCGTTTCGCGCGTTTGTGTTGGTTGGTTTGTTCGCGCGTTTCGCGCGTTTGTTCGCGAGTTGGTTGGTTTGTTCGCGCGTTTCGCGCGTTTGTTCGCGGGTTGGTTGGTTGGTTATTAGGTTGGTTTATTAGCGCGCTTCGCGCGTTTGTTCGCGCGTTCGTTCGCGGTATTGTTGGTTGTTTGGTCTGAAGTATTGAAAGAAATAAAGAACAGCTCAAATAGTAGTCTTTTAACGCGAATGAGGTCGCGGGGGTCTGATAGTAAATTTGTATTCACGGGTTTGAGGTGCTCCAAATCAGATTCAGGTTCCCGTCAAAAAACAGCTCACAACACTGCAATCACGAAAGTCATGAAAGTTTGTTTTGCGGCTTTTAGGTGCCCCCACTGATGATTTGGTTTCAGGCCAAAAACTAAAACGTCGAAACTCATTAAAAAAAAAAATTTTTTTAGGATTCCTGTCAAAAGAAAAGCTCAACACAGCCGACCTCCGCGGTCCGCTTGCGGGCCGCGGCACCCACCGAAATACTAGTTATATACTATAAAGCTCGACTACCACTCACTCACTGACTGACTCACTCATTGACATAGTAGTTCTCCCAGAAGGAGTGACCGTGGGCCAAAGTGATGTAGGAGTAAAGTACGCAGCCTCCTCTGATGAGTAGAGGAAAAGTCCGAAACTTGGATACTCTGTCCATCTTCAGCTATCGTGTCAACGGCCCGCAGAAATGGTGACAGATAGCTGGGGTGACCTTGAACTAAAGTTGTCCAGAATCCTGGGATCATTGATGACGTCACTTTTTTTTTTCAAAATGGCGGCGTTTTCAAGATGGCGGAGCGCCGTTTTTTCGAGAAACTTTACCCGAATTGATCTCCCGGAAGGAGTGGTCATGGACCAAAGTGGTATAGGGATGGAGTGCAGCCCATACCCTGTAGTATATGGGAAAATTCTGACATTTGGAGATTTTGGTCATCTTCACCCTTCAGGTCCACGGCCCGTGGAGTCAGAAACCGATATTTGGACTGACTTCGAACTAAAGTTGTACAGAACCCTAGGACCTTTGGTGACGTCATCTTTCTTCTAATGTGCGCAGTATCTTCTGGTGAGCAGAGTAAAAATATGAAACTTGGAGATTCTGGTCATCTTCAGCTGTTGGGTCAACGGCCCGCAGAAACGGTGCCAGATAGCTGGACCGAGCTGGAACTAATATTGTTCAGAATCTTGGTAAATTCATGATGTCTTTTTTTTTTTTTCAAAAAGGCGACTTTTTCAAAATACACTACCACAAATTATAAGTAGTTAATATTGTAGTGAATGCCTGCTTTACAACGCACTGGCCACTTCAAAAAGAAAAGAAAATATGTAAAGCATACATACACGGACCTGTCATACACCAGCCAAAATAACTTATAATTTGTTGTAGTTACGTGTGTGGCTGCTTTACATCGCACAGGCCATCATTCTATACAAATTCAAATTACAGTTTGTTGTTGTGTTTTTTTTAGATTAATTTGATAATTATGCGGCTTTTTTATATGGCTGAAAATAAATTTTACGCTCCGATTGCGCAGAAAATTTGTATGTAGGGGTTCTAAGTGCTCCTGAATACAATTATTTACGAGCGAAGCGAGCATCGCGAGCAAAGCGAAACGAGCGAACTTTCTTTTCTTTTGATTTTCGATCTCCATACATACTATCTTTTTTCAAAATGGCGACTTTTTCAAAATTTTACGGCTTTTTTATTGCCGAAAATAAATTTTACTCTCCCATTGCGCTGAATTTTTTATAATGTTTGCAGTCTTTTCTGGTTAGCAGATTAAAACTCTGAAACTTGGAAACTATGGTCATCTTCAGCTGTTGGGTCAACGGCCCGCAGAAACGGTGCCAGATAGCTGGACCGAGCTGGAACTAACATTTTTCAGAATCTTAGGCAATTTAGTTATGTTATATTTTTTTTACAAAATGGCGATTTTTCAAAATTTTACGGCTTTTTTTTATGGCTAAAAATAAATTTTACTCTCCGATTGCGCTGATTTTTTTAAAATGTGCGCAGTCTTTTCTGGTGAGCAGATTAAAACTCTGAAACCTGGAGATTATGGTCATCTTCAGCTCTTGGGTCAACGGCCCGCAGAAACGGTGACAGATAGCTGGGCCGAGCTCAAACTAATATTTTTCAGAATCTTGGGCAATTTGGTGATGTCATTTTTTTTTTCACAATGGCGACTTTTTCATAATTATACGGCCTTTTTTAATAGCCAAAAATAAATTTTACTCTCCGATTGCGCTGAAATTTTTATAATGTCTTTTCTGGCGATTAGATTAAAACTCTGAAATGTGGAGATTATGGTCATCTTCAGCTGTTGGGTCAACGGCCCGCAGAAACGGTGCCAGATAGCTGGACCGAGCTGGAACAAATATTTTTCAGAATCTTAGGCAATTTGGTGATGTCATTTTTTTTTTCAAAATGGCGACTTTTTCAAAATTTTACGGCTTTTTTTATGGCCAAAAATAAATTATACCACGTTTGTTCGCGGGTTGGTTGGTTGGTTATTTGGTTGGTTTGTTCGCGCGCTTCGCGCGTTTGTTCGCGGGTTGGTTGGTGGTTATTTGGTTGATTTGTTCGCGGGCTTCGCGCGTTTGTTCGCGGGTTGGTTGATTGGTTTGTTCGCGCGTTTCGCGCGATTGTTTGTGCGTTTATTCGCGGGTTGGTTATTTGGTTGGTTTGTTCGCGCGCTTCGCGCGTTTGTTTGCGCGTTTCGCGCGTTTGTTCGCGGGTTGGTTATTTGGTTGGTTTGTTCGCGCGTTTGTTCGCGGATTGGTTGGTTGGTTTGTTTGCGCGTTTCGCGCGTTTGTTCGCGGGTTGGTTGGTTTGTTTGCGCGTTTGTTCGCGCGTTTCGCGCGTTTGTTTGCGCGTTTCGCGCGTTTGTTCGCGGGTTGGTTGGTGGTTATTTGGTTGATTTGTACGCGCGCTTCGCGCGTTTGTTCGCGGGTTGGTTGATTGGTTTGTTCGCGCGTTTCGCGCGATTGTTTGTGCGTTTATTCGCGGGTTGGTTATTGGGTTGGTTTGTTCGCGCGCTTCGCGCGTTTGTTTGCGCGTTTCGCGGGTTGGTTATTTGGTTGGTTTGTTCGCGCGTTTGTTCGCGGATTAGTTGGTTGCTTTGTTCGCGCGTTTCGCGCGTTTGTTCGCGGGTTGGTTGGTTTGTCCGCGCGTTTCGCGCGTTTGATCGCGGGTTGGTTGGTTGGTTATTTGGTTGGTAGGTTCGCGCGCTTCGCGCGTTTGTTCGCGGGATGGTTGGTTAGTTGGTTGGTTGGTTGGTTTATTAGCGCGCTTCGCGCATTTGATCGCGCGTTCGTTCGCGGTATTGTTGGTTGTTTGGTCTGAAGTATTGAAAGAAATAAAGAACAGCTCAAATAGTAGTCTTTTAACGCGAATGAGGTCGCGGGGGTCTGATAGTAAATTTGTATTCACGGGTTATTGAGGTGCTCCAAATCAGATTCCGGTTCCCGTCAAAAAACAGCTCACAACACTGCAATCACGAAAGTCATGAAAGTTTGTTTTGCGGCTTATAGGTGCCCCCACTGAAGATTTGGTTTCCGGCCAAAAACTAAAACGTCGAAACTCATAAAAAAAATTTTTTTTTAGGATTCCTGTCAAAAGAAAAGATCAACACAGCCGACCTCCGCGGTCCGCTTGCGGGCCGCGGCACCCACCGAAACACTAGTTATATACTATAAAGCTCGACTACCACTCACTGACTGACATAGTAGTTCTCCCAGAAGGAGTGATCGCGGACCAAAATGGTGTAGGAATGAAGTACGCAGTCCACTCTGATGAGTAGAGGAAAAGTCCGAAACTTGGAGATTCTGTCCATCTTCAGCTATCGTGTCATCGGCCTGCGGAAACGGTGCCAGATAGCTGGGGTGACCTTGAACTAAAGTTGTCCAGAATCCTGGTATCATCGATGACGTCACTTTTTTTTTTCAAAATGGCGGCGTTTTCAAGATGGCGGAGCGCCGTTTTTTCGAAAAACTTTACCCGAATTGATCTCCCGGAAGGAGCGGTCATGGACCAAAGTGGTTCAGGGATGAAGTGTAGCTCATACCTTGTAGTGTATGAGAAAAGTCTGAAACTTGGAGATTCTGGTCTTCTTCACCCTCAAGGTCAACGGCCCGCGGAAACGGTGCCAGATAGCTGGGATGACCTTGAACTAAAGTTGTCCAGAATCCTGGGATCATTGATGACGTCACATTTTTTTTTCAAAATGGCGGCGTTTTCAAGATGGCGGAGCGCCGTTTTTTTGAGAAACTTTACCCGAATTGATCTCCCGGAAGGAGTGGTCATGGACCAAAGTGGTCTAGGGAGGAAGCGTGGCTCATACCCCGTAGTATATGGGAAAAGTCTGAAACTTGGAGATTTTGGTCATCTTCACCCTTCAGGTCCACGGCCCGTGGAGTCGGAAACCGATATTTTGACTGACTTCGAACTAAAGTTGCACAGAACCCTAGGACCTTTGGTGACGTCATATATTTTAAAATGTGCACAGTCTCTTCTGGTGAGCAGAGTAAAAATATGAAACTTGGAGATTCTGGTCATCTTCAGCTGTTGGGTCAACGGCCCGCAGAAACGGTGCCAGATAGCTGGACCGAGCTGGAACTAATGTTGTTCAGAATCTTGGTAAATTCATGATGTCTTTTTTTTTTTTTCAAAAAGGCGACTTTTTGAAAATACACAACCACAAATTATACGTAGTTAATATTGTAGTGAATGCCTGCTTTACAACGCACTGGCCACTTTAAATAGAAAAAAAAGGTTCACATAGCTTATTTTTTAAATGGCTTTTACTTTAGATTTTTTTGTACAAAGTGGCCTGATACATCCAAAGAGATGCATTATGATTGAATAATTTGATAATATGCGGTTTTTTTTATACGGCCGAAAATAAATTTTACTCTCCGATTGCGCTGAATTTTTTCTAATATTTGCAGTCTTTTCTGGTGAGCAGATTAAAACTCTGAAACCTGGAGATAATGGTCATCTTCAGCTGTTGGGTCAACTGCCCGCACAAACGGTGCCAGATACCTGGACCGAGCTGGAACTAATATTTTTCAGAATCTTAGGCAATTTGGTGACGTCATATTTTTTTTTCAAAATGGCGTCTTTTTCAAAATTTTACGACTTTTTATTTATGGCTAAAAATAAATTTTACTCTCCGATTGCGCTGATTTTTTTATAATGTACGCAGTCTTTTCTGGTGAGCAGATTAAAACTCTGAAACCTGGAGATTATGGTCATCTTCAGCTCTTGGGTCAACGGCCCGCAGAAACTGTGACAGATAGCTGGGCCGAGCTCAAACTAATATTTTTCAGAATCTTGGGCAATTTGGTGATGTCATTTTTTTTTCAAAATGGTGACTTTTTCAAAATTATACGGCTTTTTTTTAATAGCCAAAAATAAATTTTACTCTCCGATTGCGCTGATTTTTTTATAATGTACGCAGTCTTTTCTGGTGAGCAGATTAAAACTCTGAAACCTGGAGATTATGGTCATCTTCAGCTCTTGGGTCAACGGCCCGCAGAAACTGTGACAGATAGCTGGGCCGAGCTCAAACTAATATTTTTCAGAATCTTGGGCAATTTGGTGATGTCATTTTTTTTTTCAAAATGGTGACTTTTTCAAAATTATACGGCTTTTTTTTAATAGACAAAAATAAATTTTACTCTCCGATTGCGCTAAAATTTTTATAATGTGCGCAGTCTTTTCTGGCGATTAGATTAAAACTCTGAAACGTGGAGATTATGGTCATCTTCAGCTGTTGGGTCAACGGCCCGCAGAAACGGTGCCAGATAGCTGGACCGAACTGGAACTAATATTTTTCAGAATCTTAGGCAATTTGGTGATGTCATTTTTTTTTTCAAAATGGCGACTTTTTCAAAATTTTACGGCTTTTTTTTATTGCCAAAAATAAATTATACCACGTTTGTTCGCGGGTTTTTTGGTTGGTTTGTTCGCGCGTTTCGAGCGTTTATTTGCGCGTTTCGCGCGTTTATTCGCGGGTTGGTTATTTGGTTGGTATGTTCACGCGCTTCGCGCGTTTGTTTGCGCGTTTCGCGCGTTTGTTCGCGGATTGGTTGGTTGGTTATTTGGTTGGTATGTTTGCGCGCTTCGCGCGTTTATTCGCGGGTTGGTTAGTTGGTTTGTTCGCGCGTTTCGCGCGTTTGTTTGCGCGTTTATTCGCGGGTTGGTTATTTGGTTGGTTTGTTCGCGCGCTTCGCGCGTTTGTTTGCGCGTTTCGCGCCTTTGTTCGCGGGTTGGTTATTTGGTTGGTTTGTTCGCGCGCTTCGCGTGTTTGTTCGCGCGTTTCGCGCGCTTGTTCGCGGGTTGGTTGGTGGGTTTGTTCGCGCGTTTTGCGCGTTTGTTCGCGGATTCGTTGGTTGGTTATTTGGTTGGTTTGTTCGCGCGCTTCGCGCGTTTGTTCGCGGGTTGGTTGGTTTGTTTGCGCGTTTGTACGCGCGTTTCGCGCGTTTGTTTGCGCGTTTCGCGCGTTTGTTCGCGCGTTTCGCGCGTTTGTTCGCGGGTTGGTTGGTTTTTGTTCGCGCGTTTCGCGCGTTTGATCGCGGGTTGGTGGTTGGTTATTTAGTTGGTAGGTTCGCGCGCTTCGCGCGTTCGTGCGCGGGTTGGTTGGTTAGTTTGTTCGCGCGTTTCGCGCGTTTGTTCGCGGGTTGGTTGGTTTGTTCGCGCGTTTCGCGCGTTTGATCGCGGGTTGGTTGGTTGGTTGGTTGGTTTGTTCGCGCGTTTCGCGCGTTGTTCTCGCGTTTCGCGCGTTTGTTCGCGGGTTGGTTGGTTGGTTGGTTGGTTGGTTATTTGGTTGGTTTATTAGCGCGCTTCGCGCGTTTGTTCGCGCGTTCGTTCGCGGTATTGTTGGTTGTTTGGTCTGAAGTATTGAAAGAAAAAAAGAACAGCTCAAATAGTAGTCTTTTAACGCGAATGAGGTCGCGGGGGTCTGATAGTAAATTTGTATTCACGGGTTTGAGGTGCTCCAAATCAGATTCCGGTTCCCGTCAAAAAACAGCTCACAACACTGCAATCACGAAAGTCATGAAAGTTTGTTTTGCGGCTTTTAGGTGCCCCCACTGAAGATTTGGTTTCCGACCAAAAACTAAAACGTCGAAACTCATAAAAAAAAATTTTTTTTAGGATACCTGTCAAAAGAAAAGCTCAACACAGCCGACCTCCGCGGTCCGCTTGCGGGCCGCGGCACCCACCGAAACACTAGTCATTATATAACAACAACAAAATAGAGTTATCTATAGGTAGTTGCAATTTTGGAGTTTCGAGAGTACTATCTATATAGGCGCTATGATAGCGATAAAAAAGCGTTACTTTAAGGCGATGCAAGAGAAATCAACCCATCAAAAACACTTATCACACCACGTCTTGTGTCGCATACACACTAAGAACAAGGATCCCATAGAACAGCTGGTAAAATAACAATAATAATCAGAGAGGGACACACTTATTACAAAAGTGGTAAGAGTAAGCAAGACAGGTATAAAATCTTCTATCTCTATCTACGTATGTGATTTTTTTGTTGGGGGGCAGTGTAACTGCATACCAACTGCCCCCCAACAAACAACAGCCCGACTAAAATAGATAGTGTTTGTTCAGTTTGACCCCGCCATATATGAAGCGTCTTCTCAAATTATTGGGGTAAAAGACTATTGCTATTTCATGCTATACGCTGATTACGGTTCTATGGTTCATTCCTTTTCTAAGCATACACAGTATTTTGATTGGTTGATTTTTGTTGCATCGACGTCGCATCGCTGTTCATCGCAATATTACGCGAGCATCGCGCAAATTAGCGATGCGATCATCGCAACACCTCGACACCTATGTATTTGAGATATAGTGTATTCGAGTACCTACCTAAAAGTGTCCCTAAACGATCATGCTTGCATGACATTCAACGTTTACGTGAATGTCATGCTGCATGATGGACCATCATGCTTGCTATCAATCAGTACAGTGAAGCAACGGCCAGCATCTAGTCTGCATGTCATGCACGTCAATTACTACAGCTAGACGGTCATGCATGAGTGACAGCACGTAATGCATGTCATGTCGCATGATCGTTTAGCGAGCCCATAAGAAATCTAATATTTAGTGATGAATTAATTAATTTAGCAATTAATTTGAGATCAGTATGCTTGGGACATTATTACAGTAAATATGCTTGATCGTGCCTTCGTACAACGTCTGTGCGAAACGTGCAGTCGCTGAATAAATCAAGCGAACGATCGCAGAGATGCGGAAGATCCGACGCGGAGTTTCGCCTATACGCGACGCCGTCGTTTGTAGAGAATTGTTGTGAGTACTTGCGAGACGGGAGGGAAGGAGGGACTGCCGCACCCCTATGTATATTAACACTGGCTAGACGCACCCCTATGTGTATTAACACTGGCTAGACGCACCCCTACGTGTATTAACACTGGCTATACACACATTTGTAGGTAGGTACTAATTTATTAAAACTGAAGAGTTTGTTTGAACGCGCTCTGGTGCTACCAGCGTCGGATTTGAAAAAAACTTTTTGCAATTTGATTGTCTTTCTTGATTAAGGTTATATTGGGCCGCGGTATAGATTGGTGGATATTGCTATTTAGGCTATTTATCATCACGCTGCGGCCCGTAGGAGCTGAGCAAAAAAATACCGAAAAATCTTATAAACGCAGGCGAGACCGCAGGAAATAGCTAGCGAATATAATAAAAGCGGCATCTTTAAGGTACATAAATACAAGTACTTGGGAATAGCAAATCCGACAAGGTCATTAAATGTCACAGCAGTGGGAGGTTAATAAGAAGCATAGATCCGTAGTCAGGATATAGACTGACCATTTCTAATGTGTTTGAAATAAGTGTGTGGGGACACAGGATATTGCGATCCCTTTCTAAACTTAAGCACTCCTCTCAACAGTCACCTGTTGAGAGTTTAGTTAAGTGAATATAAAAAGTGACAAATGTAAATATAATGATTACAGATCGTCATTTGTACAGTCGACCGCACGTCAGTGGAAACACTTTGACCTTGAGTTGGTCTAGCTTATTCCGGAGTTTCAATACTATGCGAGACCAGTTTATACTGGTTTTGTTTCCACTGACGTGCGGTCGACCGTACCTATCACTTTCTACCTCCAACCAGCTGACCCCAAAAGTGCTTTGGAAGTGTGTGGTATTCAAAGGCAGGGTGTGCTGTTGGCGTTGTTGCTGTTTCTTCCCCTCGGCTATACAGGTGGAAATCTATGCTAAAGCCGCCTCCCAACAAAATCCTAACTACGTCTCTGGGTCTGAGGGGGGCGTTCAAAAACCGGCTGTCGTTCATCTCTAAAAATAACAACATCGATCCACCGAAACAAACATCCTATATAAACATACGCGGTCGGCTCGCTATCGAGCTGACACCGCGTTATCGGCCGCCGGGTGATGCCTAAAAATAATATTAGGAACAACACTGCGTAATGGAAATCAAAATATACGAGTAGGTATAGTCCGGGACAGTTCTTTGCGCGGCTGCTGTACTTTGGGCATTTCTCAATCAAAACCGATAGTAAAGTTCGTTAGTTACTAAAGTAACAAAGAGGAAATTAATTTTCATATACTATTACTATTTTTTGTGACAACATATTTTAATACAAATCCATAGCTGGAAACGTATTACTGCCTTCCGCCACATTGGTACAATTTCCTATATGTTCTGTGAAAAACACAAAAAGTAGAATATATATTATCTAGAAAAAAGTGATAAGCTCATTGTTATTCTGATGTATCTATACTAAAAAAATCAAATCAACAGCCTATTATATGTCCCCACTGCTGGGGCTCAGGCCTACCCTCTCCACGAGGGCGTTCGGGCTATAGTCCACCACGCCAGCCCAGTGCGGGTTGGTGGACTTCACATGCGCCTAAGAATTTCTTCTTCGGCGTATGCAGGTTTCCTCACGATTTGAGAGCAGTCAGTAAATGTATTTAAGTTTCGAGAAATAACCCATTGGTACATGGCCCGGCCACAGTCGCTCTTTTTATAGACGCTTCTTTTATATTTTATATACAATACATATATACTTATTGGGATGGAAATAAGATGACTTGAGTGATATAATTAATGAAACCGACCAAGTGCAAAGAGGAGCGCCTAGCCAAGGAAAAGTTCCATTTCAATTACCAAGTTAACTTTACTGAACTAATCAAATGTCTTTAACGTAAAGCAGGCGCTTCACGTCATCTTGTACAGTCGGCTTCGGGTTACTATCCGTCAAAGTACAGTCCTAAAATTAACCTTCATTTAACACGTCACGGTCCATTATAGATTGTGGAATATGCAACTAACTGTTAGTAGGTACGTCAGATTACTTTTTCCTTCACTTTATTGATGCTATTAATAATTATAATAAAGCTAGTGTTTGTTTGTTTGTTTGTTTGTTTGTTTGTTTGTTTGTTTGTTTGTTTGTTTGTTTGTTTGTTTGTTTGTTTGTTTGTTTGAACATGCTAACCTCTGATTCTTATTTGGATCTACCTGTCTGATTTGACGAAAATCTTTTTGAATTTGAAAGCTCATTCTTGCGAATTTAAATTAATTATAGGCTCGAGAAAAAAGATAAAAGTCAAAAATAACAAAACGCTCTCAAAGTGAACAGCTAGGTAGTTCCGTAATAAAATAAGCAAAGGTGCCTAGGCTAGTAAATACTGAAAACTTTCCCACTCTCAATGAAACTATCAATGAATTAGAAAACAATAGCTAAAAAGTGGAAAAAACGAGAATTGTTTCTAAGTATTTTTCATTGCGCCCCCCTTTATCCTCACTGACCCGAAAACCTTTGAGAGCATTAGCATTGAAATTCGCAGAATATTTCGCAAAGAAGCCTTACTTTTCGTTTTCGGGAATTACACAAAGAGAGAAAAGAAATCTTTGAGAGCATAAGGAACAAAGGATAAGGAACAGGGATATTGAATGCTTATTGAAAGGCAGCTTTGAAATTATAACACAATGTACTCTCGCCCCGCGGTTAGTGGCATTAAATATTTTTGAAGAATGATCACAATTTTATTTGTCCAACACTCCAACACAATTTCCCAGTGGGATTCATGACTGACGTCCATATCCAGACGACCACCATCAAATCTCACGCAAATGGTTCTCTGACGGAGATCTTAAGATTCAAATTGACATTGTTTATATGAAAGAGACCCGAATTCATGGATGGAAAGTAGAACTTTGTTCCCACGGGAAAGTTTGAAACGAAACAACGCAAAGCCGCAAGCTGTTAATAAATAACAATACTTTATTAACACTTTTGTGGTAGGTCAGTAATTTATAGGTATTACTCATACACGACGCAAACTCGGATCCTTTCACATTTTAAAAGCAGTAGGTACATACCTTTCGTAGACCTCTTCTTTATTTTCTCCTGCATCATTTTGAGTCGCCACAGAAAAGAGACACAGTAAAAAAGTAAGTAAGTTTACGAATAACTTTTGGAGTGGCTTGGAGTGGACACGAGCGGACCATTCGAGGTTTAGCCGTTGAGTGGTCGGCAGATATGAGTCGACTGTACTACACCGAGTCGCGGATAGCGTCATTCGTGAGAGCGCGTTCGAGCTTTTCCACACCATCCGATTTGTTATCGGAGGCGGAGTCAACCGATCCTCGGCTTTATACTACCCAAGAAGTTTCAGAAGTCTTAGGTCGCGCCCGCGCTCCCTGTGGAGATCGCATCTTGCATATTTAGTATCGGAACCTATGATGCCATTATTATATAATTATTTACGGGTCTTACACACGAATAAGTTTTATTTACCTTGCCCGACGTTTCGACCAGGTTACACAGGCCGTGGTCACGAGCTGACTAGAGAGGCGAGTTGTTGTTCGCTGTGAGTAGTTTCTGAAACTACCCTCTGCTGATCTTGTATTATTGGTAAGACCCGTAAATAATTATATAATTATGAATACAAAGCGCGAAAGTCTAAAATGTACTATGATGCCATTTACAGGGGGGGTGCGGACAAAGGAAGCGGAGTAGCGGGAGGAGGATGATAATACAAATTTATATGGAGTTTGAAAATGAGAATGTGTGAGTGAGTCATAATTTTGTGATTAGTTCAACACGATTTTGACACCCTTAGGATGCCTTTATTACTCATCCATATGGGAGTGGCTAATTTTTTTGATTCATGATACTACCCATATACCTAGTTAGCTAGCTATGAAGAGATCTACGCTCGGGGTTTCTTTGGATCATATGAACCGCAAGGAGATCTCAGTAAACCTAAGGTCACAAAGTGATCTGAGGTGGGAGGTCGACCGACGATCTCAAGACAATGAATGCTAGTGAAGATGACTTTGCGGGTGATGAAAGCCGTTGGGGGGCAGAGTTCTGAAGGGGGCGCCCCTCCGCGAGGTGGACTGACCACCTGAAAAAGGTGGCCGAAAGTGGCTAGAGTCAGAGAGCGTTCATGGAAAGGCCTAATTTCCAGCCGTGGAGGTTAAAAATGCTGTTATGAATTTGAAGTGTCTTAAATATGAATGACAGAAAATTTAAGACCCACATTAAACAACAACTTTGTAAGAAAGCTTATTATAAAACAGTCGATTATTTAAATGACAAAGATGCCTGGTGTTAATGTTACTTCAGCCTCGCACAACCTTCACAAACAATAATGTTATGTATAAACTCGATTTTAAAAGATGTGTTGCGGAAGTTTGTTGCGCCGCTTCTTCTTCCCAGCGTAGATAAAAAATTTACGTTGTATAAATGTACCCAGTGTACTTACAGGCAATGAAATAGTTTTGACTTTGACTTTGAAGTAGCATCGTTGTCGTCGGATGTATTTATCGGATCGCACAACGTAGGATACCGATCGCGTCGCAGGGTGTGGTCACGCTCTTTGTCGAGGTTAGTGACTGCGGTAGAGCGAGACAGTTGCCAGCCTGTATTGTCGTGCTGATGTTAGCCAAATGGGTGAATTAGTTAGGGTGAGTTACATACAATAGGTACAGGCAATAGCTATGACTCCGGCCTAGGGTAAGGGTAAGTATAGGGTTTGAGTTGAACATAATTATTATTGTCGTAGCGTGTTAGCTCAGGAGGTAATTAACATTTATAAAAATGCGTACCTACATGGTATTTTCTATTAATAAAATTCACTTTCTTCTATTTTGGTTTCTTTAACTTTTGTAGTAGGGAGGTACCGACCTATCTAAGGTACCTATTCGTAGTTGTAATTACAATGATAAACTACATGGTTTTACTTTAGTTAAAAAAAGTCACTACGTCACATTAAAGTATCTTATCCTATAGTGAAGCAATAAATATATTTTTACTTTTTTTAACTAACGTAAAACCATGAAGTTTATGAAGAATCCATTCAATTGATGTCATAAGTGGTCCCTACACGATCATGCTGCATGCGGCCGTTGCTTCACTGCACTAGTGATGGATAGCAAGCGTGATGATCCATCATGCAGCATGATAATACGCGTTAACGTAATGCATGTCATGCCACATGATCGTTTAGGGACCACTATAGACTATGCTTTTTCTCACATTTGTCGACGGTTCGATTGAAATGAAATGAAAATTCGTTTATTCAAAATTGGAAATTCGCCTGATTCGTGATCATCAAAGAGAGCGTCAGAGGCGTCGTGGATAAGACGCGGCCTATCATATCGAAAGGTCCGAAGTTCGATCCCCGGCTGGGCCATGTACCAATGAGTTTTTTCTCGAAACTTAAGTACATTTAGTGACTTCTCTCAAACGGTGAAAGAAAACATCGTGAGCAAACCTGCATACGCCGAAGAAGAAATTCTTAGGCGCACGTGAAGTCCACCAACCCGCACTGGGCTAGCGTGGTGGATTATCGCCCGAACGCCCTCGTTGAGAGGGTAGGCCTGAGCCCCAGCAGTGGGGACGTGTTAGTAGGCTGTTGGGTAGCTGGCTGGCTGTGGTCAAAGTCAGGCTTCTCTATTCGTAGGTATTCTTATCTCCAAGTCGTCGGCAACGGTTCGTGACGCAACATAACGGATGCAAAACGTAACATAATTGCCTCCTGGCGCATAGAGTATGACTCACGCACGTTGGACATCGCATCGCATGGTCAGTGGCCGCGTGACCTCTTCCAGGTAGCTGGAGACCACGACTGGTCACGCGTATTTGGCGCCACCCCCGGCTAGAAGCAACGATCGGCGTGACAGGATGCGGAGATCGGGTCCAGTGGCGCGCCTTGGAGAGGTCTATGTCCAGCAGTGGACTATTGCAGTCTGATGATGAATAGCTTAGTAGATACGGTCCTACAGAAAGGTATTAAGGTCGTAATTTAACGTATAGCTCCCAAAAATTACGTGAATTTTATGATAAAACGCGGCGGAAGGTGTTTTATGTAAGCTCTCTAAATTGATTAGCTCTCGCGCTTAGGTACGGTCGACCGCACGTCAGTGGAAACAAAACCAGTCTCTCATAGTATTGAAACTCCCTAATCGGCTAAGCCATCTCAAGGTCAAAGTGTTTCCACTGACGTGCGGTCGACTGTACGTTATTGCTTATTGTAGTGGAAGCTTTATAATCGCACACTCATGAAATAGTGTAAAGTAAAAAAAATGCTGAGGCACTAAAATAAAGGATATCACTTCTCGCAATGTTGGGAACGATTTTCCCATAATATTATATATCGGTGGCTTAACGGTAAAAGGGTCAATGTTGAAATTTTATCAATATGGGGTTGAAAATTGTTAGGTACAATTTTTTTTTTTTTTGTAGTTGAGATACCAAACAAGACACATTTTTATATTCTTGTACATTATTGGCGGACGCCCTGTGACTTCATCCGCGTTAAAAAGTATAAGTTAAAAGGATGCTTACTGTACGTTAAAAAAGTAAATGTATTTTCCTTTCATCTTTCGCGACTTTTTAGTTTTAAAGGTGAGTCAGTCAGTCAGGACAAAGGATTTTATAAGTTTGTAATATTTTGTACAAAACAATTGGAATACAACTACCTATAAAACTAACTTATTCTAAAAAAACTAAAACCTATTTAAGACTAAAATAACCTAAAATCGTCGAGGCTGGGCGATGGACCAATAGAGGCCGGCTGCATTGCCTCGTTGGAAGCCAGTTTATAATATTTCTCATAATTGTAAGTTTAGCCCTTTTAGCACCAAGCCACACTACAAGTGCAGTGAGTACCTACCAGAGAGTTGTTAGTATACATAGAGCGCGCGTTAGCAAGTTTGAACTGTAAGCACGGGTTTGAACAGTCTCGATATTTTCGGAGCGACGCTACTAGTCACAAAACGTCAGGAGCGCTGATTGTTGCTCTCGCCGGTATTTATTAAGATTTGGAGTAATCATGGTGAAATGTGCAGTGCCAAGCTGTAAACACGATTCACGGAAACAAACGATCTAGAAAAAATCGATATTGAAGCGTCCATAGAACACCTGCTTACACTTGGCACAATGGGCAATGAGCGATGCGCGCACTCTATAGCTAGTATACTAACTCTATGGTACCTACTCATATTTGCAGCCACAACAAAACTGGCCACAGTATGTCAAATGAGACTGTTATGGCTATATGAAACTTTGTTTAGAATTCATAACTGTGCGACTGTGAATAGGTAGGTAGTTGTACACATTTTGTGACTTCGACCAGTATGTATGTATGAATGTATGTATGTGTGTATGTATGTATATATGTATGTATTATTTATTTATTAATTCTGATTGATGTATTTTTATTTGTAATCTGATTGATTGTCCTATAAACAGTACACAATAATACAGTAGATTTAGAACGTACTGCTATGCGTTCTCACGGCTAAGCGCGATTTCTTTCAGACAACCTTTGTCTTGTAACCTTAAAGTCATGTGTTATTATTATTAATAATTAGATCATAATTAACTACTTTAAAGCACTTCACTCTCACCATTTATAAAACGAGGAAAACTGTCATTGGCTTTTATATTTTGCAAATTTTACTATGCTACGTTAAGATTAAGTTAAGCTGTTGTTGTCCCAAATAAAGAAAAAAAAAAATTGTTGTAATTTTATTTCTTAACTCATCATATCAGCTTTTAGCGTCCACTGCTGGACATAGGCCTTCCCTAATTTATTTATTTAATCAAATCCTTAAAAGGCTAACAGAGTCGGTCTCCAAAACACCAAAAAGCTATACATTAGTAATAAATAAATTATTTTACATTAAATTCAATTAAACATTAAATAAACTGTAAACTAATGAACGCCAGTCCTCTGCGTCAGGAACTATTATCTAATCTGTGTCCGCGTCCAGCCGCTCCCGACCACCTTCTTCAGGTCGTCGGTCCATCTGGCGAGGGGGCTCCCCATACGGCTATGTCGGTAACGTTAGTTGTCCATCGGACCCTGCGGACATGTCCATAGCTCGCTGAGCGACCTTAACCCTTTCTAAGGCTCCAGTTATACAGATATGCTACGTGAAAGTTAAATACAATGCACTGGGGAACACATCTACGGCAAAAAAAGATCATTAAGAAAAAAACATGTGGTCAATATATGCACTCAGCCTGTTAGTGCACTTGAGTTTTCAGATGATCTGTTTCCAATACACCTATTCATTGACATTGAATGAAAGAGGAAAGAAAGCCTGATATATTCGCTATATAATACCATTATAGTTAAATAAAAAAGAGGATGTTCTTCTCCGTAAATGTTTATTAACTAAGTGGTTTCCAAATCGTCTCTGCCTTATAAAGAGTTAAACTCAGGCCCACCGCCAGTCCTAGATACGTGTAAAATGGAAATAATGCGTGAATATCAATATCCATTGTGTTGGCTTTGTTTATGTTGTACTTATATGGTACTTGCTACAGTGCGATGTATAATGTATGTCGTAGGATAATCGGAGAATTCGGATCTTTGCGAAAATCCTAGGACGTTTCCAATAAGCCGGATAATTGCAATGTAAGAATGTATTTGTGATATATGACTGGCCTGTTAGCGTAGTGGTAGTGACCCTGCCTACAAAGGTCATGCCAAAGGTCGTGGGTTCGATTCCCACCGAGGCCAACATTTGTTTGCCCGGGTGGGAAAAATTTATTTAAAAGTATTTAAGTATGCGGCTACCCATTTACAAGCTTCAGCTTAGTTTGGGACTACCTTTTTTTGGGAAACAGAGCAGAACAGGAAACTTTGGGAATTAGCCGTGTGTAAATTTGTCCAAACATTATTATTATTATATTATTCCGTTATCACCCTCGAGCTATTTTCAGGATCAAAAATCCGACGTATTTTATCCTGAAATACGCCGGATTTTAGAGAATATTTATTTTTTAGCGAAAAACGTCTCACGTTTCGTAAGTCGTGAGCGCTATTAATAACTTTAATTATATAAATCGACTCATAGATTAGCCAATCAGCGTTGTTTCCAATAGTCCTAAACAAACTCGGATAACGAAATTCATTCTTACATTCCAATTATCTGGCTTTCGCAATCTTCCTAGGATTTTCGCAAAGATCCGATTTTTTCAATAATTCCACGACATATACATTGAATCCGCGAAATGTTGACAAATTCACAGACACGTGACTTATTACCGCTGAATAATACAGGACGTTATTGAGCTAGTCGTGTACGGTCGACCGCATGTCAGTGGAAATAAAACCAGTATAAACTGGTCTTTCATATGGTATTGAAACTCCTTAATAGGCTAGGCCAGTTTTACTTAAAAACTTTTAAAAAAAATTAAGTGTTTTTACCGATTCATCATCATCATAATCAGCCTGTAGTCGTCCACTGCTGGACAAAGGTCTCCCCCAAGAATCTCTACGACGACCGGTCCTGCGCTAACCTCATCCAGCTGGGTCCCGCGACCTTCACCAGATCGTCGGTCCACCTTGTGAGAGGCCTACGCTGCGTCTCCCGATACGTGGTCGCCACTCGAGAACCTTTCTGCCGAAACTATAATAATAATAAATAAATAAATAAATTTATTTATTTCCAAAGAGTACAATTTAGCGAAAGATACGAGGTTGAAATAAGAGCAGATTGTACAAATCAACAAAGGGGATTGGACTCTCTCTAGGTAATGACCTGTGTACCAGGGGGGGGACAGTGTACCTCCACAGCAGTCGAGAGGTCTCGACTCGAGACGTCGCGTACAATCGATCTGTGTTTGTGTGTGTGTGTGTGTCTGGGTGTGTGTGTGAGTGTGCAAAAGTGGATGTATCGTAAGGCAATTATTTTAAGATCGTAAGTAGATATCCGGTTTCATCATAAGACAATTTTTGTAACCGACATAAGACAATTTTTGTTTAACTCCGAGCAAACGATTTAATTTTAACGATTAATCACCTTTATTTACCTATTTACTTTTAGGAAAACTAACAGGAGAAAATGTAACATTAACACAGCGGAACAGTAAAAAAATTCAAATGCCAATTACAAGTACTTGTCTATATCCTGTAAGTAATTTCAGAATATAAGCTATATAACTAATTATTAGTAGAATGGGATGGAACCAGTGGAGCCCCGTGACTTGATCTATATGTTATTCTAGGATATACACCTCTGAACCCAAGTTTCATGAAAATCCGTTCAGCCGGTAAATTAACATTGAAACTCACAAATCACATTCATACTTTCTCATTTTGGGATTACAATTTACTAAAGAAATTCTCTGAATATATTAAAGATCTCTCAATAAATTGAAGAATATCTATGAGGAAGCCTGCATACGCCGAAGAAGAAATTCTTAGGCGCATGTGAAGTCCACCAACCCGCACTGGGCTAGCGTGGTGGACTATAGCCCTAATACCCTCGTTGAGAGGCCTGAGCCCCAGCAGGGGGACATGTCAATAGGCTGTTGAGAGGTTGAGAGGAAAGAAATTCTCACCTGCCTACGTCACGAAATAAATAGTTTAAGGAGGTATCGTACGCATACAACTGACTGTGACGTCTTATTTATAATTACCCCTGTTCTGTTACAAAGAATTAATTGATAAAGTGAGGTCCTACTACGTCACAAGAATCGCGACCCTTCTGACGTCGGTAGGACCTAAGTTCCGGAAGTCCGTTGAGCCCCTCGCGTCCGCCCCAGGGCTGGAAGTCGAGCGTCACTTAGTCACGTTTCAATTTTCGCCGGTAGTATTTTTCGCACAGATTTGTCAATACAATTTCCACTTCAGTCTGGGTGGTTTCTTAGCCAGGTTTTGGGGCGCAGCCTCGCTCGTGATGGTAGATTTATCGCAGGCATAGCGAAGTTTCATAATTTATGAATCTACTAGCTTTTTCTGCCCGCGTGCAATAAGTTTTTTCCACACAGTTCCACACAGTTTTTGGGCGGTTTACCGCGGTATACTATAGGTATAAGCTATCACTGTAACAATTAAGTTTCACCAAAATCCGTTCAGCCGTCACAGCGTTAAATTTCAACATTTTTCAACCGAGTGTCGTCTTGTCGAATAAATTATGCTCATAGAACTGCATACCTACGTAAAATAGGAATGATTTTTTCGGCGTGAATTCCATGGTGTCGTTTGATAGGTCTTTCAAAAATATCACGGGTGGAAACCATTTTTCCATTCAGGGATCCGTTTGCGAAGTATTATGTTTTAAATGCAGATTTTTGTCACTTTCTTACTTAATCTGTCTCCAACCTGCAAAGTTGACTTCTGTTCGTTTCTTCAACCGACGAAAAACAAAAGAGGAGGGGGTTCTCAATTCCACCCGTATTTCTTATTTTAGGTCTGGTTTATATTGTACTTTTACTACTTTGTACTATATATTGTACTTTGATACAAACAAGTGTATTGACAAATTCACTTTGACTGAAAGCAATATGTATTTATCAATGACATATAAAAGACAATTAGCTACTTTAGTAGCATATAATTTACAACATTTTATGACGAATGTTAGTAGTAATACTAATAAGCTTATACATTTTTTAGAGTAGATACCACGACAATAGAAAATTCCGCAAATGATGGTTTATCAGTGTTAAACCAGAGGCAGGGATTGTCTAGCTCAGATATGACAAAAGGAAAGCCCAATTTTACTCAATCATTACATCAAAACATTCGGGGCTTTTCTGACAGCAAAGTATTAGTACAAAGTATTAGGACAAAGGAGAAGCCAAAGGGACTTAAAATTATTCACCAAAATATACAGAGCTTCTCCGGCAAGATGTTAGAAGTAGAATTATATTTAGAAAGTCAATCTAATATTGACTTGTTATGTATTACTGAGCATCACCTTAAAGAGCATGAAATGTTGTTTGGATACGAAAATTATCATGTTATAAGTTCATTCAACCGAAAGTACGCAGCACGTGGAGGGTCCCTCATACTCATGCATGAGAAATGGTATCAAGGCCAAGGAACGCAAAGACATTGTGGGACTTTCAGTTGAATGGCACATTGAATTGTCTTGTGTTGAGATGGAGAAACATATTGTAGTATGCGTATACAGACCCCCATATGACTCTAAATTTCCTACTTTTGAGTCAGTAATGGAAGATGTTATGAAAATACTTCTTAAAAGTAGAAAACATATAATAATTTGTGGAGACTTTAATGTAGATCTACTAGAAACTAACTCCAGGTTTTCAACTCGATTAATTGGCTTATTTAATTCCTTTAATTTAAAGAATATTTTTCTTGAACCAACTAGGATTAGATAGATAATTTCTTTTGCAATTGTGATTTTATAGAAAAGACAATTATAAATTGCCTAACATCAGACCACTGTGGGCAAAGTGTTACCTTTCCAGGTAATATAAAACATACAAAAACTGAAATCCTTACTAGGCCCAACACTGTCAGTCGAATGGAGAGATATAAAGATGCTCTTTCAATTAAATTGCCGATTCCTGTTACTGATCAGGTGGAAATCAATGATTTCTATGTCGATTTCTTCACGACACTGTCTCGGGAATTCGGTAATATTTTTAAAACTGGGAAAATTAATATTAATAATAAGTTTAAATTTAGTGACTGGGCAACCACTGGTATCCGGAAAAGCAGGACCAAGTTATTTGATTTGTACAGTGAAAGGTCTTACAGAGTTGACGACAGATTCCATGAATATGTCAAAAATTACTCTAAAATTTTTAGGAAAGTTTGTAAAATAGCCAAGTCATATTATTTAAGTAATAAATTTAAAAATTCGGATAATAAAGTTAAAGCAGTATGGAAAATTATAAATAATGAAACTGCCAAAACTAAACCACGTGAAAATGAATATGCAATCAGAAATAATGGTAAAATAATTAATTCTAAAACAGAAGTAGCAGAGTCCTTTGAAACTTTTTTCACTAACATCCCTATTAAAACCACCGAAGCTCTGCATTCATGGCCTATTCTTGCCGAAAATTTGCTTGTAAATAACGTTACAATATGTGAAACAGTTTTTAATTTTAGTCACATAAACTCTCTAGATATTATTAAGGCTTTTAAATCATTAAAACTAAAATCTTCTGAAGATCTATGGGGAATGTCTGTTAAAGTAGTTAACTCAGTTATAACGATTATTGCGCCTTACTTAGCTTTTATATTTAACATGAGTATTAATCAAGGTATTTTCCCTGACCTAATGAAGCAAAGTAAAATCATACCACTGTTTAAATCTGGTGACAAACTAGATCCCAGTAATTTTAGACCAGTGTCAGTTCTCCCCGTGCTTAGCAAGATTTTCGAAAAGATCATACTGAATCAACTGCTTTGTCATTTCAATCTCAAACAACTTCTTCACGATCGTCAGTTCAGATTTACTAAGTGACGATCAACCACCGACGCAGGAGTCATGCTTGTTAAGCATATTTTTGATGCTTGGGAAGCTTCACATGATGCAATAGGCATCTGCGATCTCTCCAAAGCATTTGATTGCGTTAATCACGAAACTTGCTACTCAAATTAAAACATTATGGCGTGAAAGACAGAGCATTCAAATTACTTAAATCTTACCTTGAAAATAGAGTACAAAAAGTTGATATAAATGGAGTTAAATCATCTGGTTCAGTTGTGAAAATGGGGGTGCCCCAGGGCTCAGTTCTGGGTCCTTTTCTTTTTCTTGTATATATAAATGACTTGCCATTTCTAATACAAAACATGTCCAACATAGTATTATTAGCCGATGACACTTCTCTGATTTTTAAAATTAGCAGAAGAGCTTGTGATCTTCCTGAGGTAAACAATACTCTCACACAAGTACTGAACTGGTTCAGCATTAATAATCTAGCATTAAATACAACAAAAACTAAATGTATTAAATTTTGCCTACCAAATGTAAGACATGTAGATAATAATGTAACTTTAGGTACAGAAAGATTAGAATTTATCAAAAGCACGGTGTTCCTAGGTATAACTATAGACTCATCTCTTCAATGGGGGCCCCACATAGCTTCACTAGCTGGCAGACTAAGCTCGGCCGCCTACGCCGTTAGGAAAATTAGACAATTAACAGATATTGCTACTGCGAGGTTAGTCTATTTCAGCTACTTCCACAGCATCATGTCATACGGCATCCTACTGTGGGGTCAAGCGGCAGATATAGAAACCATCTTTATTTTGCAAAAGAGAGCTATTAGGGCGATCTATAATCTACGTTGTAGAAAATCATTAAGAGAAAAGTTTAAAGAAATTAATATATTAACCGTTGCCAGTCAATACATTTTTGAGAATATTTTGTATGTCCGCAAAAATATATCTCTCTTTTTGAGGCACTGTGACATGAACACAGCTTATGTTACAAGAAACAAAAACAAACTTGTACCACCACAGTTAAGGCTTAGTAAGGTCAGTAAATCATTCACGGGGCAATGTATACGCTTCTACAACAAACTACCAGAAGAAATCTTAAATATGAATGACAGAAAATTTAAGACCCACATTAAACAACAACTTTGTAAGAAAGCTTATTATAAAACAGTCGATTATCTAAATGACAAAGATGCCTGGTGTTAATGTTACTTCAGCCTCGCACAACCTTTACAACATAATGTTATGTACAAACTTGATTTTAAAAGATGTGTTGCGGAAGTTTGTTGCGCCGCTTCTTCTTCCCAGCTCTATATAACACCTTGGAGGCGGTGGTAGATAAAAAAATGACGTTGTATAAATGTACCCAGTGTACTTACATGCAATAAAATACTTTTGAATTTGAATTTGAATTTAAGGGCTGGCGAGGTCTACTGTTCTCACAGAACCACTAGTATTAGTAGGATTCTACTTAGCACGATTCATGATAATAATTCTGAAAAGTTTGTTGAGTTCGTTTGCTTGCTTGTTTTTTGTTTGAACGCACCAATCTCTGAAACTACCAGTCGGATTAGAAATTTTACTTATTTTATTATTTTTGCATTTGATAGCCCTTTTTGTACCCCCATTATTTGACGTCAAAAAGTGCACGGGCATTTTTCCGCTTCGTTTGCCCCGCCCCTAAAGCTGCTTGTGTACAATTCATATATTTTTGGACATTTTGCCTGCACAATGTTCCAGCCGACTTTACAGGCTGCGTCAATGAGTGACGCTGACGAGCGACGTCGCCGCCCGCCGGCGCGCGCGCACCACCCGCCACGTGACTCGAGGTTGTCGCCCCCGCCCCGCCCCCGCCCCCGCAGACGCGCGCTGATCAATACAGATTGGGGTCAACCAACATGCGCTTACGGCACGCTTTCCCTTCTTATTAGTAGGGTTAAACAACAACTATGTAAGACAGCTTCCAAAGATGCCTGGTGTCACAGAGCATGCGCTGGCGTCGCCGCGCGGGCGCCGCGGCGGCGGTCGGTGGCATAAATTTCCAACCTTCAGCCTAGCACAATCTACGTACGTCTTCCGATACGTGGTCGCCACTCGAGAACCTTTCTGCCCCAACGGCCGTCGGTTCTGCGGGCGATGTGCCCAGCCCACTGCCACTTCAGCTTCGCAATTTTTCGACCTATGTCGGTGACCTTGGTTCTCCTGCGGATCTCCTTATTTCTGATTCTCTCGGAGTTTCTGAAACTCCGAGCATATAGCTCTCTCCATTGCCCTCTGCGTGACCTTGAGCCTTCTTACGAGGCCCATAGTGAGCGACCACGTCTCGGTACCGTATGTCATCACTGGCAACACACACGGGTCAAAGACTTTGGGTAATAGTAGACCTTTTTATTTCTTATCCTACGTCCTGTTTCTGTTTTGACCTCGAGTTTAACTTTGGCTCTACTTGTATTTATTGAAAGGTATACGGATATGTAAATATCGCGACGCGTCATTTTTAATTATGAACTAAATGTGTGAGCACGTGTTTAGACATACATTGTTAGGTCGATAGATTAGCAGGCCATGACACACATAACAACACACTGCAAGCGGCCAGCTGCGAGAGCACCCCGCACGTTAATAATATGCTTACGCGAACTATGCAATATATAAGATATCCTACTAACATTCTCTCTTATATATTCTCATTAATTTGTGTTCCATGTATAAACATGAAACACAAATTCATGAGAAAAATTTACTACAGTAAATCATTAGTAAATAGTCTACTTTTGTTTCATGGAATTTAGTAAATTATACATGTAAAAAAACGGGCAATTTCATAGGTATAAGGACCATAACAATAATATCTTACATAAATGTAACACAACGTACAGAAACAACTCCATTATCAATCGGAAAACGTTTGCATTAATAAAATTTGCTTCATAAATTTTCAATTGAATCCTCAATTCCTCACTAATAATTTATCATAAGAGTGAAAATCCGTGTGTTAGCCGGTGGGTGACATATTAATTCAATTCGCGTGTAGTAATACTAGATAATATTAGTTTTTATCCCTTAGAGTGTTAAAACGGGTTTTGCGACCCAAAAAACAAGGTCAAATACTAGACTTATGTGAAGTCTAGATAGAGGTGGTTTTTCAGAAAACCAAAATCTGACAGCCACATTCTATATACAGAAAAAAATATTGTATATTATTTATTATAACAAAGTTAAAGTTGTAACAAAACTTAATGGAACTTTTATATATATTTAAGTTATTTATAACTTTATTACAAAAGGGTCGGGTCCATTACCTACAACTCTGAACGTCTATGTTGGGAAATGTTTTAAACTAATTAACGTAGGCTTTCCCTGCCAAGTTGGCAATAATGTAGAAAAATTATTGGTTACTAAAGTTATATATAGCTGATTATAAAACTAAAACTAAACCACAAATGAATTATAAATATAGAATACCCCCTCGAGGGAGAATGCCCACAAGCCCGCCGGATAGTGAGGCTGATCCTCTGAGCGAGGTAACGCCCAGCCCTCTGGTCGTTGGCGACCAGGCGCTTGGAGATCTCTCGATAGAGACGGTGAGCTACCGGTCCCCATGGTCCGAGCGGGCATTATTCCGGCGTTTGACCAGACTATTGCTTCCTCTGTGGTTTGACGTCCTCATCAGTAAGTTCGGTTTCCTAAGTACATAGTAAACGCTGAGCCGTGATAGCCTAGTTGGTCGTACACTCGCCTTACGTTCATGAGATCGCCCATACCGTAGATACAGTCGGTCGCACGTCAGTAATAACAATAATATCTTTATTTGTTTCTTCACAAAAACTTAAAATAAAGTATAAATACATGTTTTAGTACATATTATCACCTTTTGTGAAGACTGATGCCTGAACTAGACATAGTAGTCTGTGATCCAGGTCACCAGTGGCTGGCCTAGCCTCATCATATCAGCCTGTAGACGTCCACTGCTGGACAAAGGCCTCCCCCAAGGATCTCCACGACGCCCGGTCCTGCGCTAACCTCATCCAGCCGGGTCCCGCGACCTTCACCAGATCGTCGCTCCTGGCCTAGCCTATTAGGGAGTTTCAATACTATGAGAAAACAATTTATATTGGTTTTGTTTCTAACGCGCGGTCGACCGTACACGTAGTTAGAGTAGACGAAGTTTTGTAATCGGAAAAAAATAGCTTTTCGATTTTTTTTACACGAAAGTATTTAATTATACGTAGTTATTTTATAAGTGCGAAGCCGCGGGTACCGCTAGTATAGTGCTTATTTCCATTGCCATACATTAAATATGTAGGTTACAGTGTAGGACACCGGCTATTGCAAATAATGTGAATATATTCATTTGTGTATTCCGTCTGTCCATATCATGCAAAACTGTTGAAGATAAAGGTGTAATTGAAATGCCTTTAATAACAAATTGAAACTGTTTGGGATGAGATGAGTGAATGAGATATTTATCTCATTAAATTAACAGCATAATTTAATGAGATAAATATCTCATTCACTCATCTCAATTAATCTCATTAACATTATGATTATTAAACACATACTTACACAAACACGTATACATGTCTACTAAATACTTATAACCTTAGATTAGGGACTAAAAGCTATTCTAAGCTTACAACTACCTATATCTTTTTTCTTTTTCACTGAAACATAGGTATTCGTTATTCTTATAGATTATCTTTATTGATTTCCTGTAATTAGCTATACAAAATCTTATTAAATCCTTCACTGTAATATTAATATTACCAAACTCTGTATGCTGTTGGCTTCAGACTGGCCTGTTGGAGTAGCTGGTAGTGAAGCTGCCTCCAGAGGTCGTAGGTTCGATTCCCACCCGGGGCCAACATTTGTGTGATGAACTTAACTGTTGGTTTTCGGATTCTGGGTGTTTGTAGGTATGTATTTATTTAAAAAGTATTTATGTATGTTTATCAGTTGTTGAGTACCCATTTACAAGCTTCGGCTTAGTTTGGGACTAAACAGCCTAACAGTAAATTTGTACAAACATTAATAATATTTGTTTAAATAAACTAAGTACATCTTAGGTACTCATATATAATCATACTTCTAGAAGAATAAATGTTTTGGTTATATTCTCTGAAGAAAAGTGTGACGTCAGTAGGCACAAGCCTACGCAAGACGTTTAGGTTATTTTTTAAATTTAATTAATCAAGTTTCGGGAACTTTCTGTTCCGTGTTTCGGAAGCATTTTTATAAACGTGAGCTTCGGGCGAGGGAAGTAAAACCTTACCAAGGTAATTGCTTAGGTCATTCCGACAAAAAATAATTACCTTGAACATTATTAAAGTCCAGGCGACTGAATACATATAAGAAAAATCGTTTGAAAGTAAAAACAATGGGTCTGATGAAGGCATTATAGAAAATCACTGCGCCGTGCTACGCTCTCATAACGTTCTTAGCTTGATGGGTGATGAGTAATTGATGACTTATCTAAAAGACTCTAAGATCTGAATATCTAGGTTTAGGAATTTAGTACTTCTCAGATTGTGGTCAAAACAGTAGAGGGGCATTGGTATCCGAGTTAAAAGGACCTGTCTAAGTGAGGACTTGCCAATGTACAGTCGACCGCACGTCAGTGGAATCACTTTGACCTTGAGCTGGCCTAGCCCATTAGGGAGTTTCTATACCATAAGAGACCAGTGTATACCTACTGGTTCTAAAGAAAAGTGCATCATCATTTCAGATTAAAGGCCTGGTCAAACCGGATGCAGCACGGCACAGCACAGCATGGCTTATGATATGACGTTGTAATGTATGGAATATTATGAGAGATAACATACCAATCACACGATGCTGCACAGCGCTGCGCAGCTACCGCATCCGTGCGTCAGACCCGAGCGCGCGACCGCAGCTCGCCGTCCGACAACGTCGCGCGCGCTCCATGCCGTGATGACGTTGTAATCGTATGGCTTTCTCTAGTCGACGTCACACCGCGTCCCGTGCGGCGACGCGCGTACACGGTCTGTGCTACACCGTTCACCACGGAAAAGTGAATTTTGTTGTATTTATAATAAGGTATACCTAAAATATTTGTGCAGTATCTATATAATACATAGTTATTTCAAATCATTTTATTTATTACAGATTTAAACAAAGGTAGGAAGGACTATTAACTAGGAATATAGGTAATTTGTTAAATTGTTGATGACAGACCTCGCGACAAATCAACCCTTTTTAAAACGCATTTAATTTTTTTCTTTCGTTACTTAGGTACGGTCGACCGCACGTCAGTGGAAACGAAACCAGTGTACACTGGTCTCTCATAGTATTGAAACTCCGTAATAGGCTAGGCCAGCTCATGGTCAAAGTGCATCGAGTGACGTGCGGTCGACTGTACTATTTCTTTTTTGTTCGGGGTTTAAATAAAATTAATCCTTTTTCAAATACACCGCCGCGGGTTTGTCAACTTTTCAACCGACGAAAAACAAAAGAGGAGGAGGTTCTCAATTGGACTCGTGATATTTTATTATATGTATGTATGTTTTTATTATATTTATGCCATACATGTATCGTACATGTCTATGTGTTACTAACTTGCCCGCGCGGCATGTAAATTTGATTTGTTTAATTTTTTGTTTCCATAAATACCTTATTATCCCTTTTCACCCTTTTAGGGTTGGAATTTTAAAAATCCAAGTGCACCAGATTTTAAGTCAGACCACCTGCTTTCAAATAATAAAAAAACGGTTCAAATCGGACCAGTAGTTTCAGCTTGATGCGGGCACAAACAGACAAACAGACAGACAAGAATTTTTTTGAAACCTGTTTTGGGGTCAGTTAAGCCTAAATAACGTATTCCAAAAGGTTTTTTTAACCCCTTCAATGTACAGATTTACTCCCGTTACGATTTTTTAAGTAGATAATACGATGCTTTTACTGCACCCAATCAAGATCGCCTGGACTACACATTGGCTACTACACTTCACCACTTGCTGATATTGCTACAGATAGTAAGCTGACAGATAAACTTATCTATCAGATAATCTGTCTGATAATATTTTCGTGTCGCACATCTCTAGTCTCTATTAAAATATCTGACAGATAAAAAATAACAGCCTTGATCTTAATGTTAGTTTATCTGACAGATAATGCATACAGATGCCTGTGAAACAAAAAAAAATGGGTATCTGTCAAATAATCTGCAGATAGGGTATCTGGTACTTCATCAGCTAGCGGTGAAAGAAGCCCTAAGTATACCGGACGGACAATGAAACTGTCATTGAATGAACAGTAAAACATAGGCGTGGGTGGGCAGTAAGTGGGGTACCTACCTACCAATACACCGAGGCGTCGTGTACACAAACGTGACACGGGCAAAACAAAACTAACTAATTCCGTGTGTACGGTCGACCGCACGTCAGTGGTTAACAGAACCAGTATAAGCTGGTCTCTCACTCAAACTCCCTAATAGGTTAGGCCAGATCAAGGTCAAAGCGTTTCCACTGACGTGCGGTCAATTGTACGTGTACTATAATTATTTAAGTACCAACTTAAAACTTCGCGGCCGGAAATTTAACTAGGTGCGGGTTACGTAAAGCGATTCGTAACTTCACGAAGTAAGTACTAAACAATTAATAATTGTTAAGTTATGTACTTACCTAAGTATTAAGTATATACGTATACATATCAGAATCATACGTAACAGGGAAAATTATTTAAGTAATAATATTATTTAAGTAATAATAAAACTGAAGGGTTTGTTTGTTTGGACCTATGGTATATATATGGTATATATATTTGATAGCCCAATTCTGGATGAAAGTTAGGCTACTTTTAACATCACGCTACGACCCTCAGGAGCCGAGCAAAAAAAAATTTGAAATAACTCAAAAAACAGCGAAAAAATCACTTCGGCCGGCCTTACCGATCGCTATCAAAAATGCTACTATTGTATGTGAAAAACTTACATCATTACGACTTATAAGAAAAATACGTACCTATACTCACGATTTTACATTTTTACCAAATTTATCAGCGCAAAGTATACCTACCTAGCTGAAGTAATAGTTATTTGTTATGCAAGGCTGCAAAGTTGGTTGTTTTGTGTGATTTTTTTGTGTATTGAAAACTGAGCAAAGCGAAGGGTTCAAGATAGAATCCTGAGCGTAGCGAGGGTTTCAAGGTACGAGACGCAGAATAACTTTGCTGCCGAGCGCAACACACAATTTTTCACCTCACTACAGTGAGGAAAATACTAGGTGAATTGAATCCTTTCGGCGGTTTAGAACCACAAATAATAATAACCACAATTAGAATTGACCACTTCTTTAAATGTCCACCTTCTACAAATTAGAAGAAAAGTTTTAAAAAGTTTTTTCCAGGTGCAGTTTTCCACGCAGATTTCGAAGTATACCCTTCCGAGCCGGTGAGGTGAAAATATTATTTATTACATGAAAACGTATAATATCATTCACGTAATTATAAACGTGACTGGTATAAGAAGGGGCTATAAACGGGGCTGCAGCTGGTGTGTGACTGTATTATTTAAATTATGTTGATCTATTTAGGGCCTCTTACACCGCTTGCTGATATTGTCCCAGATACACTATCTGCAGGTTATCTGACAGATAGCCTGTTTTTTTGGTTTCACAGGTATCTGATTGCCTATATCTTATATATTTTATATAGTCTATCGCACAGATTTATCTGATAGATTAGTTTATCACTAAGATTACTATCTGTAACAATATCAGGAAGTGGTGAAAGAAGCCCTTAGTCTACAATTTATACAGGTTGTCTAAAAGCGATCTGCTTCTATTAGTTAACGCTTCCACTCCACAAAATTAGAACATCCTTTCTTCTCAACTTTTGAAAATAATGTATATTCATGGCGCCGAACCGTTGCAACTGTAGTACCACGGGTAAGAAGAGAGTGGACCTTTAAACTCTTTGACAATCATCCAGCTAGGATGATTGTCATACTTTTTCTCGAACCTCAGTCTTAATTGGTCATTTAATTTAATTTGTCAAGATGACAGTTTTTTTGGGTGACAGCGTCAGGGGTGTCCGACTGACGTGAAATACGTCCGCGTTTCAAAGGTATGGCGCTCTGAATCCTGCGAGCCAAACTTGAATCAAAAAATTTAATTAATTTAATTTTTATTTTTTTGGGAGCGCGCGCGTGACGTGGTTTGAAACTTCTTGGAGCCAAAGGGTTAACACTTTCAATTCAATTCAATCCAATACACTTTATTGCACATTAAAAAATTACAGACAAATAAAGAGAAAAACATATACAGTAATGTATATCTAGGCGGTCTTATCGCTAAGAGCGATTTCTTCCAGACAACCTTTGACCTTGATTGAGAACACTTCCAGACAACCTCAGACCACTTTGACATTGATTGATCTGGCCTAGCCTATTAAGAAGTTTCAATGCTATGAAAGACCAGTTAAAACTGGCTTTGTTTCCTTTGACGTGCGGTCTATTACAGAATAGCTGTATAGGTATAATGATTTGTTTTATGAATGCCTCAGGGCGGGCGTGAGAGCTCTTGTTAGGCTGGTTTGCAACATTGTACGCGCTTACTAGCTTCAATGCTTGCGCACGACTCGACACGTGGTGCGCGCGCAACGCGAGGTGTCCAACGTGACTTTTCACTCTCGTGCCTTACACAACATGACGAAGTATTTGTACGTAACTTTTTAGGCGACAAGCAGTACGTCGAAGGAACGAAAAACAAGAAGCATCTTTGACCTTCATACCTCGCGGTTATACGGATAGATTCCTCTATCTATATAATACATATATAGATACTTTTATTTCTTTCTATATAGATTAGATTAGCGGGTGCTTACAGACCAACACGTAAGGAGCACTCGCATCCCACGGCGAGTATATATGAAGCGACAGAGGTGTGTCAGGATCGCGATACTTGGCGCGCGTTCTTTCTGCCTACCCCGCCAGGGACATAGCGTAAAAATTATGTATGTATGTATTAGATTAGATTCATTTATTTCGCTTTTACATTATTAAATTCATGTCATTATTATTGTAAAAGGGATGGTCATAACTTTATTATCAAAACAAAATATATTACTATATTAAATAAATATAATAAGTATTATAAACTTTGCTCTCTAGTTGCACAAATAACTTTTCTACTAAAATTCACATACCTAATTAATGCAAATAGTAACGTACTTATATGATCGATCAAAACTATGACGATACCTAATCCACAATGGTTCTCATGAAGGAATTGGACCCCATTAAAAGTAAATATTATTCTTTTGTTGCTGACACAAGCGTATACAAAATAAAACCTATGCCGATGCCGTAACAAAATACACTGCTATATTATATGAGTGAGTACGTATCATATTTAATAGTCAGGGATTAATATGTCATGCTTAAACGTATAAACAATAACATTGAAATATATAAACAGCACTGCAGTGAATTTGGGACACCGGAACTTTATATACCGGACATACATAGGTCGACGGATAATTAGAAACAGGGCAAGATTTTCATACAATCGAGGTCACTTTGAAGCCATGGTTCTCCGTGAAGGATAGATCGGGGCGTGATCTGATGACGGTCATCGAGAGAGTAGATGGAGGACTTTCTGATCGCTATAGATATCTAACTGATCAGATGAGCCGTTTGGTAGCAGCGTCGTCATGTAGAAAAAAACCTGCGAAATGGCATAAAAATGTATGAAAATCTTAAAGTCAAGGAATCATGACAATGCTGCTCCCAAACCGCTGATCTGATCAGTTAGATATCTATGGCCATCTAAAAGTCCTCCATCTACTCTCTCGATGACCGTCATCAGATCACGCCCCGATCAATCCTTCACGGAGAACCATGGCTTCAAAGTAACCTCGATTGTATGAAAATCTTGCCCTGTTTCTAATTATCCGTCCACCTATGTACATGCTGTCCGCAGCGCGGATGGAGGAGGTCCAGAGAGCCATACACACATAACTGATCAGGCAAGCCGTTTTACTAATCAGAATCCTGATTACTGCATGCCGTTTTCCATACAATATGTTGATGAAATTTTTGAGATATGTAATTATTTTATTGTTTTATTCTGGTTTAGTCTATGGTTAAATCGGGTTCGCTGATCAGTTAAGTAGGTACATAAAGTAAGAGAACTTTATAGTATGGCCAAAAGAACATAATGTTTGAGGGGGCACAACTGTATAACAATCTGCCGAATTATCATTCGGCAGATTATTCGGCTTGATATCTCAAGGAGTGTGAGAATATAATACATTAATACATTTAATACATTATAATACATTTAAACGTAAACTTAAGTCACATGTCAACAATAATATTAATAAATTATAAGTTTGCAGCTTCCTGTATCAGAATATCTACATTTGAATAAGAAGAAGAGAAAGAAGACCGCAGTATTTGCGTGAAAGAGTAACAAACGTCCAACATCCTTACAGACTTTCGCGTAGGTAATATTATGTAGGATATTTTTAACTTCGCCTTCGCCCACATATTTTTATACGCCCGCACCGATTGCTGTGCCCCCACGCACAGTATACCTACATTATCTACACATATTACGTATGCTTTACAATATAAGACATTACACGAGTTGGTCGGTGTGTCCCCCCCCCCCCTCTTCCCTGCTCCCCCCTTCCTCCCTCCACAATTCGGCGGCACGTGCATTGAACACGTGAGGCGTGCGCGCACGCACCGGGCCGCCACGCCGCCGAGGTCTTATTCCGAGGTCATTCGCACTTAAACGTTTTGAACGGTATCAACGCGGGGAAATGAATCAAATGATCAATCAGACAGGACTATTTCAATATATTTGACCTATACCTACTTACCTACATCAATATTAGTCAGGTGGGGTAAGGGGACATCATAATAGGACACAGACCAGAGTTAGTATGGACGTCTTAGAGTTCAACTCTATAGTTTGTTAGATCTGGTCTTCTAGTTCTTCATTCCCCGGGGGACACTGTTACCCCACCTGGGGGCCAATCGCGCTAAATTATGAACGATATTACTAAATCCAAACCTTAATCAAAAACGCTATGCTGCATCCACACGTTTGGCAAACTTTTACAAACGCAAGTCAAACCCCAGCTACACACATTTCCACGTTTGTCCAGTTTGATTCAATCTCAAACAAGTGGTTTCATAATTATAAATCTTTGAAGGCATTATTATTTTCGGTATTAAAAGAATGTTTCCTTTTAGTAAAATTTGCTATCTTCAATATTGAAAGTGCTTTCCCTCCAGGAGGTATTGGATAGCCCTGGTAATAGGAAGCCGTTCCAGCGGATCATTGACTCCGGCACGGAATTGTTAATAAGAGATCCGATTACAATAGTATCTATTCTATCTATCATTCTAGGTTTTAAAAAGTATGCTTCGGACGGCTCTGGGCTCGTGTACCCTGGCATTTAGAGAATAAGGTCCCAGTCACGTTTTCTGCATCGTTCTGATGATATCATCTCTTCAAATTTTTTTTTTTTTTTATGAGTGTATATAATTTATTAGGGAGGCACAAAAAACTGATATAAAACATTATGATAAAAAATACAAATACTACGTGTCAAAGAGACCGCTCCGGGTCTGACCTGGGCCAAAGGTACCGAAAACGCTAGCGGCATTGCCGCGCTGCACAGCTATTCGGGGGTCCCCTCCTCTCTCTTTGAGTCTGCGGCCTATGTCTCTTCAAATTGAACATTCGACAGACAACACTTTTTATATCAGTAGGTTGCGCGCTGACTTCGTAATTCTTAACGTTCATTTCTCCTATCAATAAATACTTTGCTGTAAACAGCTATGATTGAAATCAGGTGCTAAATTTAGTATCATCAACAGCTTATTTAAGTCGCCACTGCTGGAGCTCAGGCCTACCCTCTCAACGAGGGCGTTCGGGCGATAGTCCACCAGGCTAGCCCAGTGGGTTGGTGGCCTTCACATGCGCCTAAGAATTTCTTCTTCGGCGTGTGCAGGTTTCCTTACGATGTTTTCCTTCACGTTTGAGAGCGTCAGTAAAATATGTACTTAAGTTTCGAGAAAAGAAACCATTGGTATACCTGGCCCAGCCGGGGATCGAACTTCGGACCTTTCGATATGATAGGCCGCGTCTCATCCACGACGCCACTGACGCTCTCTTTGATGATCGCGAATCAGGCGACTTTTCAATTTTGAATAAACGAATTTTCATTTCATTTAATCGAACCGTCGACAAATATAGGAAAAAGTATAGTCTATTCATAGTGGTCCCTAAACGATCATGTGGCATGACATGCATTACGTTTACGCAAATTATCATGCTGCATGATAAAGCTCTAAGAATTTAGTATCTTTTCACAATATTTTATTTTACATGCTTATTCTGTGTGGGTGGTGGAGGTCATGGGTCTATACGCAGACGAAATCGAAAGCAACAAGATTAAGAATTATTTATAGGTAAGTAGGTACCTATTGTAAGTACCTATGGTAATTTCCGGAGTTCAATCCCCGGCTGGGCCATGTACCAATGGGTTTTTTCTCGAAACTTAAGTACATTTACTGACTGCTCTCAAACGGTGAAGGAAAACATCGTGAGGAAACCTGCATAAAAAATTCTTAGGCGCATGTGAAGTCCACCAACCCGCACTGGGCTAGCGTGGTGGACTATAGCCCGAACACCCTCGTTGCGAGGGCAGGCCTGAGCCCCAGCAGTGGGGACATGTTAATAGGCTGTTGATGAAGTACCTATTTAGAAGAATAGTTAAATGTGAAGTGATATGAATGAATAGCCGCGTTCAAGTAACTAAGTGTTAAGTATTATCTGATCTACTGTATAACGAGCAGTCGACCTAATGCCATTGACCTTGTTATACCTAGCCTAGTTGTACCAAGCAAGTCTGCGACATAGTCTAGTACCGGCGTTTCATTAGTACGTAAATAATATGCGTAAATGTGCCTGCCTGGTTATAAATATGTGATTTCGTCCTCACATTGCGTTTCCTCTCAAGGTAGGATGGTAGCGAAATAGGAAATAACCCCGCTTTTTAATATCAGCAGCTGGTCGCCACCCACTGCTGGACTTAAGCCTTTCCCACCTCCACCCGCTTCGATTAGATTAGATTTATTTATCACACATTACAAATACTAGTACATAGAATAGCTTACGTAAAAGGTCAAAGTTAATGTGATCGTCAAAGAAACAAAATAAAAACAGAATACAAAATGTCAAAGTTAAATACAAAATGTTCCAATCTCGAAACCTTTTTAAGGCTTCTTCTGATGGTCATCAATTAAGTAGTTTATAAAACAAGCTTTTAATAGTTATAAACTATAAAATTGAATAGGTACTAAATGTATTGTACTCAGAAACAAATAAAGTGGGTGGACAATTTGGATGGACAAACAAACCAGGAAAGCAAGTAAGTATTTTAGGCACTATTGGAAATTCGGCGGAGTTGGAGGAGATCTTCTACCTTCAGGAAAGTTTTTTTTTTAGGTTTAGGTTTAGTTTATTTATTTATTTGTAGAACAGTTTTAGATTTATAGTTATTTTTATTTTTAATTATGTAGTACGACTTAGTTGTAAGGTGTTTTTGTGAATAAATGAGTAACATAAATAAACAATTAAGTAAGTAAAATAAAACTAGTAAAATAAAAATATGCAGTTTTCGCGTTCAACTCAAAATTTTCAATCTTATTGATTTTGAAAAAATGTTGTAGAATCTAGACAACAAAGGCATAAAATGGCGTTGGCATTATTCAAACTTTTTGCTGGTTACTTAATTTTTTTTTAAGTTAAATTATTTTAAGTTTTCCTTTTGTTAACTCATGAAACGATTTGGCAATTTTTCGTACCCAATGTTAGAACAATCAGTCCAGCAGTTTTCGTGATAAATATCCAGCGTATATAGGTAGGTACCTACTAATTAATAATAATTTTATAAAAGCAGACGGGAATTAAGCTGATACTAAAATGAAGCTTCACGCAAACGAAATACCTATTTATGTGAGGAATATTAATAAATAAGGTAGTTTAAGGCTAATCTATTTAAAAATAAACTCGCTAATCATCATGATAGTTATTTTCAGTCTTAAAAAATTTTCCTAAATCTATGGTTATTTTTATCTTCTGACAATCAGTCACGTGTACCGCCATCTATCGTCGAGTAGCGAAACTACTACAATTGTGAATGTCATTACTTATTTTCCTCATTGACACTAGATGGCGCTTTTCACGAGAGTTTTAGTACTTTTCCTTTCAGGTCCACTGTTACCTGGGGCGTCCCACACTATGCTTGCCCACGCCTGGTCTCCACTCGAAAACTCGTCTACCCTAGCGGTAGTCGGTTCTCCGACAGATGTGACCAGCCCACTGCCACTTAATGCGTGCACGTTACGAGCAACAAACTTAGCAACACATCTTTTAACATCAAGTGTGTAAGCACCTACCACGGAGGCTGAAGTAAAATTTTTTATTGTTTCACAAAATACTAATAACATCTCTCTAAATATATTTCTCAAACTAATAATGTTTGAGTCGGTCTATGAATTATTTTGTTGGTATTGCATTTTTTTCTTTGAGTCAAATGAACCCCCAAATTACCAAAAATAATTAAGAAGGGTCCGGCTTGCCTAGCTGGATGAGCTAGACACCTCTAAATTACCCTTTCGATGAGTTGAAAAAACTGCATCTCGGCTTACCTATACCGCTTAATGTCTAGGTATGAAAAAAAATTACTTACTTACTGTATACATAATAAGTACAGCTAATAAATTCTCGGGTTATTGTATGGACGTACATACAAAATTATGAGTAAACTCCATACAAAAGTGGTATTTTCAATATTTTTTCTGGCTTCTATAAGCCAAGCCGCACCACCTGGATTTTATTCGTAAAAAAAAAAGTATAAAGTGGTGAAATATTGGTCATTTTGCCTCATTTAATATGGCGATTATAGGTACGCGGTAACACGCAGAAGTATAGGGCAGTGGAAAAGGTTTTATTCGCTTATTCATGTTTCAAGGATTTATTAACGCTTTTTGAAAATTGCATTGCTATAATACCTACCTACTGCTACTTTGTTAGCTAACCCAACCTATAGAAGAAAAAATTACTAAGCTCCCACTTGTCGTGGTTTAACGCGTGGTATCATTTCACTGTCGACTCAGTTCAACAAACCGAAGGTGCTATGTCCGTCTTTTTAGTGTTACCAGTAGTTCCGTGGTATAGTTCCGTAACGGAACTAACGGGGAAAGTCCCATAGTTCCGTTGACGCACATTTGAGAGAAAAGTTTGAAATACTTCCGCTAGCACATATGAGCATCTCCACATGATAACACCTATGGTTTAGTCTTGTGTGCTCTATTTGGGGTCCTCCAACAAAGGCATGTTCCTATGCTTAACAAGGGGACCTTGGCATAATTTTAGACTATGGAAAGGTTTTATATAAAACAATTTTGTATTTTTGATCTACTGGCAACTCTTGTCTGGCTGCCAATACCCCTAAGTCACGGAAAGCGATTGGAATTCCAAGTGCTTATTTTTAGATTCACGGACCTAGTCCAGACATAGTGCAATTAGTCCCGCAACGGAACTTTGCGGAAGTTGACAAGCCTAGTGTCCGATAGTCATGCTACTGTGGGAAGCTCTACGACCGACGGCTGCGCATCGAGCCTGTCAGTCGCATCCAGACGACGCCGTCAGCCGACCGCTCCACTGACGCGGTTGCCAGCAAATATACATGTGATTTTCTCCCGCGTAACGTGAGGAAGAAAATTTAAAGTGCAAGTGGACAATACATCATAAAAATCTTCGTAATATATTGTACTAGCTGTTGCCCCGCGGCTTCGCCCGCGTTAAATAAGTTTTTTCCCGTGGAAACCGTTTACCCCGGTAAAAAGTAGCCTATATGTTATTCCAGGGTATAAGCTATCCCTGTACCAAGTTTCATCAAAATCCGTTCAGCCGTTCTTGAGTTATACATAGGTGGACGGATAATTAGAAACAGGGCAAGATTTTCATACAATCGAGGTCACTTTGAAGCCGTGGTTCTCCGTGAAGGATTGATCGGGACATGAACTGATGACGGTCATCGAGAGAGTAGATGGAGGACTTTTAGATCGCTATTAGATGTCTAACTGATCAGATAACCCGTCTGGAAGCAGGATCTTCATGAAGAAAAAAACCCGCATAATGGCATCAAAATGTATGAAAATCTAAGAGTTAAGGAATCATGACGATGCTGCTTCCAGACGGTTCATCTGATCAGTTGGATATCTATAGTGATTAGAAAGTCCTCCATCTACTCTCTCGATAACCGTCATCAGATCATGCCCCGATCAATCCTTCGCGGAGATCCACGGCTTCAAAGTGACCTCGATTGTATGAAATTCTTGTCCTGTTTCTAATTATCCGTCCACCTATGTAAATGGTCTAACTAACACGTATTTGTTTTATATATTAAGAATTTAAGTCGACCCTACTACTTTAACTAGTAGTTTACTAGTGGCCTACGACGAGGGCGTATGGGCTATATAGTCCACCATGCTAGCCCAGTACGGGTTGGTGGAATTCACATGTGCCTAAGAATTTCTGCTTCGGCGTATGCAGGTTTCCTCATGATGTTTACCTTCACCGTTTAAAAGCAGTCAGTAAATGTAGATAGGTACATATGTTTCGAGAAAAAACCTATCGGTAATGCCCGGGGATCGAACTTTAGACCTTTCGTACATAGGTCGCGTCTTATCCCCGATGACTGACGCTCTTTTGTTTTTTTGCTTTGTTTAACATGAGCAAATGTGTTTCAGGCCTTCCCTCTCGCCGATGGCGTATGGGCTATAGTCCACCACGCTAGCCCAGTGCGGGTTGGTGGACTTCACATGCGCCTAAGAATTTCTTCTTCGGCGTATGCTGGTTTCCTCACGTTGTTTTCCTGCACCGTTCGAGAAACCCCTATTGGATTTACGATAATAATGTCTAATCTGAAAAATGTCCAACCGTTGAAATGGGACGACCGGGAATCGAACTCGGACCTCTCGACATGAGAGGCCGCGTCTTCCCCAGTACGCCACCGACGCTCTGTCGGTGACATTATGCATTTTTATCTTTCAAGATTATTTCACGGCAAACCATTGTTTCAAAATGTCACGCAGCTGCGAGAGATCTGTGTTGATTAATAAACATTGTTTAGTCAGAACAATTCATAGCCATTTACGAGAATATCTCACCCTATTAATAATTCAGGCCAACTATACAATTCTGATGAATAAATGGTTTCATTGCCGTATATTCTGATTTATTAGATACTAGCTGTTTCCCGCGACGGCGCCCGCGTTTTACAAGTTATAAATATAGCCTATGTAACTCAGGGTGAATGTAGCTTTCCAATGGTGAAAGAATTTTTGAAATCGGCACAGTAGTTTTTGAGTTTATTCGTTACAAACATACAAAAATACAAATCTTTCCTCTTTATAATATTGGTACGATGATATGAGGTATGATAATGATTTCTTTTTGTTTATCCTACTACATAATCCTACTCTGCGGACAACGAAGCGATCCTTTTTTCCTTTTGAGGTACGGAACCCTAAAATGGACTTGTTAGCAGTTCTAGGTACCTATTAGCCGCCGAAATGCAGCGTAAAATATTAAGCATTTTGTGAACAATACTGTTGTATAACTTTGGCTCGGGATAACTTCACGAAGCTATTTCAATGTCAAAGACATTCAACAACTCTATAACTTACAAAATGCTTTCACGGTGATTCTACTGGGAAAAAAATAAAAACAAAATTTTGTGAAATCAACAAAACTGTTTATTTTTTTGGTATAATGAGATCAAAATAGCATTAATATTAAATTTAATTAGCATCATTATAATATAGGTTTGATTGTCTGTTGCATAATCATCTTTTCTAATAACTCCTTCAATATCATTTTCATTGTCTGTTTCTTTATCTGTACCAACATCTCTTTCATTAACGGTTAATGAAAGAGATACTGTTGCACTATTTGTTCTAATAGTCATTTCTGTCTACGCTATGTCATTTCTGTCACTGCGTGCAGACAGAAATGACGTAGACAGAGATGACGATCTCACGTTAGTTTGATCTTAACTAATCTTTAATTTATTAATGGTTGGTGTTGGCTACCCGATGCAGATAATATTGGTTTCTGTGCATAATTACAACCAGTTATTAAGTCACCAACCGCAAGAATTTCAAAGATATTTAACCTGAACAGATTTATGGCTTCGTAGTAGAATGAAGGAAAATAAAAAAAGTTTCGTAACTTATTATATTGTTTCATAAGAAAAACGACTTTAAAAACTTTTGTGAACCTACATAAACAAGTAATGTTAACTGTATTAATTATTTTACAAATTTGATTTAAAACATCCAATTTAACATTAAATGTTATTTGTTGTGTAAGAAGGTAGGTACGTTACTGTACATAATTAAATATAATACGTACATTCTGACAGTTAAGTTACGAAATACATTTCTGAGTCTGCATTTTTCGTTGTGGATTGTTTTTTGCAGCGAAGTAAAAAAACTTTATGATACGACTAGGACCGTATCATTTTTATTTTTATTTTGTAACATAGCTACGTGTATTTGTTTTTATGTGCAATAAAATTAATTTCTACGAAAATATTATTCTAACGAGAGTACTCGCGATAAAAAATAACCTAAAGTAAATATTTTTACTGACGAAGGCAGATTATAACGTTCATTTACTTACTGGTTTTCTGTTAATGTTATGATAGCTGATACCAAGAGATTCGAGGGAATCTTGCTCAGACAATAGTGCATTATTGACGTATTAAACTGTGATGATTTTAATAAAATGACTACACAAAATGCTGAAGCCGATAGAAATGCAGTGAGCCGATCAAGAGTTATATTTTCGCAGGTGAGTTCTTAGACTATAAAGTAATATAGGTAGGAATAATTTCAAGTTCTCTATTCATCATCATCATCAA